>JAILYB010000031.1:3617961-4940922 GCA_021437785.1 Rhodomyrtus psidioides | reverse complement strand
GGACCTAGGCACATGTGACTGGATGTATCATTAATCTTTCTGTCATAAAGTCTTCCATGCGAGATAATCTTCCTTAATGCCTAGAGTTAATTTGGGGTAGCGATTAGTACTACCTGCGAGCATCATCATGCTCGAGTGCGACAATCCCTTGTTAGATTAGAGTCGAGGCGAATCAATTGAACGCCACGAAGAAAAACATTTAAAGGCTTCACATAGGAAAATGTGAGTAAAAGCCCGAGCGAGCTCAAAGACGGTTAGCTCTGTATCGTTCCAAGGGACCTTTAGTCGTTACGAACTCTAAATTGAGCTTGTTTCATTCTCAATTGGGGTTGCTAACTACTTCGAGAATTTTATAACAAAAAACGAACCAGTTAGGGACGCCAATAGTGCTGTGTCTTGGTAGTCAGTGAAATGGCAGTGGTACGAAACGTCAGGAGTTCGATCTCGGGATTGAAAAATCGTTTTATCAGTTGGTCTATCACTCGATGAAGTTCAAAGAGATTCGACGCAGATGACTATAAAACTTGGGGCAATTCGAAAATCATCGATTCATTTTCATCAAGCGGCAAAGTTGGTATTGTAAAATGTGAAGCGCACAAATGACAAATCCGAAGCAGAAGGAGATGAATCATGATTCGCTTATCCAAGGTCGGGATTTCAACCTTCGACTAAAGCTAAATCTAGGATGAGTTATTGATCTTGCCCACTCGACAAAACCCATCTCTACTGAAAATGGGGGCAAACCATTCCTACATCCGGAAAGCATGTCGAAGCCGAAGACATCAGATTCATCGTTTAATCCGTGGGGCAAGTCCCCCAAGCGATAGTTATCATCCGCAGAGCGTAATGGAATCCATCCGTTCAACGTAAAACGCATTTGGCCGCGGAGCCACCCATTTTGTAAAAAGAACGTATCGTTCCTAAATGATTTTCAATCAGATGCGGGGATAATGTTCTCTCATTTTCCTCTCAGGTGATGAATAGAGACGAGGCACCCAAGAAGCCATGCATTCAAATAACAAAACAGCGCATGAAACACGCCCAAAAAGATGAATGAATCTCCTCCGACGTAAATCCTTGAGGTGGATTCGTTGCCCAACCAGACGAAGAAATCATGGCCACAAGCTTGAGGGCCGGCTTCTGCAATCCCCACATTGGCATGCAGAATGAAATTCAAATCAAGAGTAAAGTAGTATCGTCCCAATTTGTTTTGAATTTGGAACCCAAAATAATGCTTAATATTTATCCTTGGCAGGAGCTCGCCATCAGGGCAGACATATTTTCACAACCTTTGTACACTCGTTGGAGCATATGACGAAGGGTAAGATGTATCGTTCCAATTTTTGCAAAGTTTTAGAATATACAATGACATATCCCTTTTATATCTCCAAGATCTCCAGCCTCGATGGGCAGGTAAGTATCCTTTTTCCCAATTCATTGGAGATTAAAAACTTTTAGAATTAATTCGATTCTCACATCTAAAAAGACATAGAATTCTTACTTCATTGACATTCATGTTTTAAAACAAGAGATTGTCTGAACATGAATTACACATATATGGTGCATCACAAAATCCCTTTGAAGGATAAATCTTGATGAAATGAAATGAATTTTTCCAACAAGAGTCGTTTGAACTGTTCAAAAGGGTATTTTCTCATAAGAGAAGCGAGCCTAATCCAAACACGTCTCATACACACTTGAGAGATGAGAAGATTGGAAATGATTGAGAAACCTTAACCTATGGACATAAGGGTCATTCGCAACGATTACATGGATCGAGATGACAGAGGCATTTATTTCTTCATTCCAAACACTACAGATGCCCATTGAGAACCCCATTGAATGGCGATTTTCATTCTCAACCCTGTCAAGAACCACCCTACATTGGGGCAAATGAAGGTTAGTCCAACAGTATCAGAAAGTAAATGGTTAGAAATTTTCTTGCTCGGACTAACATAAATCTTTGTGTGTTGTTTATATGATAATCCAAGTGTTATAGGATGACGAGAATAATTCATTTCTCTATCCTACACACTGTTATCCTTTGCACGACCATGTTGAGCCAGCAAATTCATTTCATCAACCTATTGGTGATCATTGCATATTCCAAAGCAAAGGCAACATCACTCTAGGAACGGAAGCATGCCAAAGTTTAAGTTGCATATCCAGCATGATTGCTGAAAATCCTAGCTCCAAAAGAAAAGAAAAACACGAGATTAAAAAAAGGGGGAAAAGAAAAATCCCTAGACATCAAGAAAAAGCAAAGTGCCTGGTAAAAAGCAAGGCCGATGTCCATTCAAAATATCCCCAGTAAAGTCTAGAGAGATGATGAAAAGACCCTCCAAAGGAGTCAGATCAAGATGACTACTCCCCAAATGATGTCGTGCTCAAATAGCAAACACACAAACAGACGGTCTCTTAATGCAACAAGAGACGCGTTTAAACATCCTTGTGCGCTCTAAAAGAGGAGTGTACACTTCAAGAAATGGAGATGTTCTTCGAAGGACATGTGGCAAATTTGCAATGATCACCAATGTCAAACCCTTCACAATTTCTAGGCAAAAAACAAGCCTTTTTCGGTCCCTAATCCTTCCAATGTTACAATCCTGAAGCAGTCTTCTCTGACTAAGACACTTGGGTTAATGTATAACTTAGCTCAAAGAAGTACGAGCAAGACTATTTCTTTCTCATTTTGCAGGGTTCTTGACTTGTAAACCTGGAGCAGATAGTGAAAAATTTCGTTCATCGGCCTTGACTCAAAAGTGAGTCCCCATTGGAAACCGATATCCAAGCCTAACACTACGGTCCCGTGAAAGACCTCCTGATTGATCGAAATGTATGCGTTGCGAATGATCCTGAAACCCAGGCACAGGTCGGTAGGAAATTGAGCACTTTCCCTATTAAAGATCATTATCACAGAGCAGTGAGGAGCCTTCTTGGATGAGAAATACTCCAATGGATGTTTTGAGCAAACTCTTTTTGAAATTTTCAAATTGTTTGATCTAGAGTTTCCGTGCAAGGAATTTATGATCACATCTGTATGTGGCAGGAATGTTTTGGATAACCTCCAACAATCAAAATGCACATTTCATGACTAAAACTTAAGTCGTAGAATTTTGTCAGTTAGACAATTATTGTCTTCCCAAAGATTACTAACATCTTCTTGGCGAGGAAAATTTTTTCAGGTCTAAGCTTTCTGCAAGACTTTTGGCCACCCTAAAGACTAGGTGCGTCATCCTTAAGTGAGGCCTTTTAGTAGGCAAATCTTTTCTAAGACCGATCCACAGAATGATCGAGTCTCCGACTAGCCCCGAAGAGCGGGTACGTCATCCTTTGATTCATATCAATTTGGAATTTCATAAATGGTAGAAACCGCCTGAAGGGTCAACTCAATGGTAGAAACCGCCTGAAGGATCAATCAATGGTAGAAACCGCCTGAAGGGTCAGCACAATGGTAAAAACCGCCTGAAGGGTCAATGTATGGTAGAAACCGCCTGAAGGGTCAATCAATGGTAGAAACCGCCTGAAGGGTCAATGTATGGTAGAAACCGCCTGAAGGGTCAACCAATGGTAGAAACCGCCTGAAGGGTCAATGTATGGTAGAAACCGCCTAAAGGGTCAACCAATGGTAGAAACCGCCTGAAGGGTCAACTTAATGGTAGAAACCGCATGAATGGTCAATGAATGGTAGAAACCGCCTAAAGGGTCAAAGGATTGGTAGAGACCGCCTGAAGGATCAACCCAATGGTCCGATCCACCATACGAATCAAAACCTTGATGAATCCCGAACGCGGGAGGAGTCGTTTTCCCTAATAAGCCTTACATTAGGCAAGCCATTTCTAGTTTAGTCCACCACACGGATCAAAACCCTTGGCAAATTCCCAAATATGGGATGCGTCTTCTTTAGGTTCCTATCAGTTAGGAATCCCATTATGGTTTGACCTACCATACAGGTCAGAGCTTAACATCCCTATGACACTCCGATGACGAGTCCTTAGGAATCTACTTGAACCCATCAGACACAGCAAATGCCGCAAGCGTTCGGCAGGTAAGGGACAGGGAAGTCTATCTACTCCTTAACTTTCTTACATCATATCAGGGAATTGATTGAGCACATCTCTTTTTAAGGAAAAGCACACATTGATGGGCATGAAAATTGGATGTCATGATTTCTTTTCTTTTCTTTTCTTTTCCCAGTCGAGTCGATCGGAACACATGTGTCACCTTGTCTTTGAGAGAAACCTCTAACGAAATTCCTCTCAAAGAGGGGCAGCTGTTGACACCTGATTTTTTATCAGTCTTTCATAGTTTATTTTTTTAAAATTCATAAAAAATATATAAAAAGTTAAAAAATTAAAAAATCATCTTTGGTAGCCTTGACCAAGCTAAAGGAACCATTTTTGACAAAAAAAATAATTTTTCAATTTTTTAATATTTTCCAAAAATGGAAAAATACATGAAAAATGAAGAAAAATAGCATTCGATGTCGTAAAAATATAGAAAAATAGTCAATATTTTTATTTTAATTTTCTTTTCATTTTGAACTCATAAATAGTCAAAATTCAAGTTCAATTGCATGTGTTTCTTCACGATGCATAGAGTTGAATTTGGCAAAAAAAAATATCATTCGAGTCTTTTAATTTGTAAATTTCTACATCTTTTTTAGTCTTGATGTCCAATTAGATCGACCACCATCTACAATAAATGCCCCTTGCTGAATATTTTCATTTTTGTTTCACATGATTTCATGGTGTAAAACGCCGAGTGGATCCCCAAATATAATCGGGTCGGCATGAGCTCGATAGCTCGTCCAAGACCAAACCAGGGCACGGCGAACCCCATGTGAGTACTCTCGAACTCCTGCGATGCTTCCTAATGCTTTTCTTAGGTTAGATCGAGTGTAGAACGGCTAGGACAGCTAAATCATTCTTGAGCTGTGATTGATAAATAGGGCATTACTAGGAATGCCATGTGATTTATTTGCATATCTAGATTCCTTGAGTTGCGCATTTTATTATTGTGATTGCTAGGATAATCACTCATATCTGCATGAATTTCTAGATTTATGGTTCATACCTTACTCATCCGCATGAATCTCAGGCTAGAAAATTCAGTCAACTTAGGTACCGAAAGGGCGTCAACTCTGACGGTTGGCGTAACTAAGTCCCCGAAACCATTTCTCTGGTTCTCGCAGAATTGAATAGAAACTCCCAACTATTCGATTGGGTTGTCCAATCATACCCTAAAAAAATGATTGGTGGCGACTCCATGGCATGCACACTTAGCACATGTCACTAGACCACACTGAAAGTCGATCACGCATACCTCCGTTGCGATTTGGGTAATGGGCCTTGGGAGAGGCCCGCGTCCGACCAGACAGGACGGCCCATTAGCCCTCGAGAGCCCGACAACCTCAAGAGGGTCGCGACAAGGATCGAACCCATAATCTCTAGTTCCGTAGAATTCCAGAGGACTTGAGCCGATTAAAAAGTTGGTTGGTTTATCTGATATTGTTTTCTACAAATGCTCTTGAAGGTGAGGTACGTACGCTAACCATTGTGTTAGATGATTTTGCATATTTGAGAAATAAGGGGTGGAGTAATTGTTGACATTTTTCCTGCAGGTTGGAGTTGGGAATGTATGTTCATATTATGCACATATTGAAGCGGTGTTTGATACAAACTGCTGTGCATGACTTGCATTGTGACGATCACGACACATCGCACACACTGGCGGTCAAACCCCGACTGCAACCACCTCTAGGTTACCTTAGATAAGGAAAGGATGCGAAAGGATCTCGTGTTTGATGGCACTTGAGACTTTCGTGTTCGTTCCCGCTCACAATCCAAATTGGCGATATCTAACCGTCTTGGGTGGGTACTCTTGGGGAGGAATCTGTCTCATTTGGATCGTGGGAGCGTGAACCATAGGTTCCTCACCTGATTTTTAATTTTTAGAGTATACCCACTTGTCTCATGCGCATGTCTATGGATGGTTGATATACCTAAAACTGCCCATTGTTATAGGGGAACATTTCACATTCCCCAAGTTTGGTTGGTAAGGCATTTATTTTCAATGTACATTACTATTCCCTGTTCCACAGTATGACTCATACATTACATACATTCACATGCATTTGCATGCATCATGAAAATCACTCAAGTGACTAATTGAAATAACCATGACAAGAGGGTAGGATGTCGCTGTTCCCTAAAAGTTCAACAGAGTTGGTGACCTTCAAATGCCTAAGGAAAGTCACTCGTCCTAGACCGAAAATGAGGTTGCACTTCACCAGATTTGTGCATGATCGAGAGCTAACTGGACGCAAATTGGGATACGCCGAAGATTGCCAAACCCGCTACTATGTCGATAACCTCAGGTTTAAACGACAAGCGGACGAAATGTTCAAGGACTACTTAGAAATGAAAAGACAACATCGCAACCGCTTAGCTAGGGACACGTATGCACGACGAAAGGCTGAACGGCGAGCTAAGGGAGATACACCCATGATCATCCTTTGGGGAAAAAGGAGACGCCCTACGATCAAGACAAGGCCGAAACACATTGTACTTAAAAAGCCGAAACGCGAGAAGACTCCAGAAGTCATTATACCATGAACCAGAGAATGGCCAGAGGAGTTGAGATGCCTCGATCAATTCACTGAAGACTACCCCTCACACTCAACTAGGGGAGGGTTCCCGACTGACTATCATTGTAAAGAAGAATGGACCTTTAGGAAAGAGTGGTTTAGATCCTCACATTCCATCGGCCTTTTATGGCTTTCTTATTTGTAAAGTCTCTCTTTACCTTTCTTTCGTTAGGCGTCCTGGTTGTAATAAGGGATTCATTCTGCTCTACTCCCATTTGATGTATTAACCAATGGAATGTGACATTGTTATTTCCCTTAGTCACTGGAGTAAACCTGACTAAATTGCATAATTCACTTTCCTGAAATTCAAATTAGACTTTAAATCAGGCCTTTCGTACTTGAAAAAGGTTCTAATTTCCAATTCTTCAATTGAACTATGCAATTAAGTTAGCCCATGCATGTTTCATGGCATTTGCATAGTCACATGTTTAAAGTAATTTTTGACGATTGACTTTTAAAAATCATTTGCATATTTTAGACTTGATGGGAAAGAATGATATTCAAGTGTTTAAAGTTCCCCGGACCGAGCTCCTATCATGGTGGGATAGCATGGGCGAAGCCAGCTAGAAATATGCCAAATCCCGACTGGGGTATCTAGTGGACCTACTGAAGATTGAGTGCCCACCTGCCTTTATTCAAGCCATTGCGCTTTATTGGGATCCTACCACCACCACCTTCTGCATGGAAGGGCTGGAGGTTACCCCTACTCTTGAAGAGTACAGCGCCGCCATCGGAGTGGAGTTTACTCACTTACTAGTTCAACCTCCCATATGATTCGAGCCCTTGAGTCAACTAACGAAATTCCTTGACACAAGCCTCAACGAAGTCAAAGCAGATGCCAAAAGTAATTCTGGACGAATTTCACTATCCTTCCTTCTAGATCGATGTCGCGACCCGTCCGGAAGCGGACGCGGCTAATGGATTACCGATCGCGGGTTTTGGATCGGCGCGGGCCCTCCCAGGCCCATACCAAATCGCGGCGGGAGTATTTTTCAGAAGGATTCGACGATAAGAGTCGATCGCTTTCGACCTTAGTGCGGTCGTGGTGGCATGTGCAATTTGTACATTCATTTGGAGTCGCCACCGGTCTTTCTCGGAGGGTAGACCGGAAACCTTATTGACCGATTGGGAGAGATCGATCAATTCTGCGGAACCAGAGATTTTGGGTTCGGGGACTTGGTTACGCTGGTGTCATTACCAATGCCCTTTCGGTACCTAACGCGAGTGATTTTCCTAACTAAGAGTTCATGCAGGCGCAAGTTTGGGTGAGGTAGGTTTGATTCACGGTTTCATGCATATTGGGCAACTATTCATATCAATCACAATCAATTTTTGGAAGACGATTCGCCCAAAGGGCGAAATCGTCATTTTAAGAAGGGTCGGGGTTCAAAACACCCGGAATGAGTCTTGGCCAGTTGTTTGTGGCCGTTTTCTATTTTTTGGGATTTTCTTGGATTTTTTAGAATTTTTTGGAAGACGGTTTGCCGGAAGGGCAAAACCGTCATTTTTGGAAAGATCGGGGGTCAAATGACCCGAAACAGGTCGTGGCCAGTTGAATGTGGCCATTTCCTATTTTCTGGAATTTTTTAGAATTTTTCTGAATTTACCGAATTTTTTTGAATTTTTTATAATTTTCTATTTTTTTTTATTGATTTTTGAATTTTTTATTATTTTTTTATTAATAAAAAAATAATAATAATATAAAAAGTTATCCGGACCGGGTCGGATGACCCGACCCACAACCCAGACCCGGATTGGCCAAAACGACGACGTTTTTGATGTTTTGAAGGTTTTTCTATTTTTTTAACATTTTTTTATTATATCCGAAAATCAATGGATCGGACGACTCTCATCGTGCCACGTGGCAACTCCTGGTGCGTCAGATCTCGGACAAGATCAGACGTTCCACAACAAGCCACTTGGCACAATCTCAGCCTTCTGATTAATTATCCGAAAATCATTTTATTTTTATTTATTTAATATTCTTCAAAGGCCGGGATCGCGACACGTGGCATAACCACGACCGTCCGATCCCGGTTTTAAAAAAAAACCGAGCGGCCCCCGCATGCTGACGTGGCTGCCGACGTGGCATGCCACGTCAGCAGTTGACTCGTTGACCGAGTCTCAGTCCGCCGGAGAAGACGACCGGCGCCGGCGATTCTCGTCGGCGCCTCGCCGGAGCTTCGATTCCGACGTAAAAACGTCGGGATCGAAGCGGGATTTCGACACAAAAACGATCTCTATCATGCCTAGATCAACATACAATGGAAACATGGCACGAAGCACGTCCTAATGGCGACGAAGCGGAGCTTCCCCATCCCGGCGCCGGTAAGCAATTGCAGAAAATTTTTTTGTGTTCGAATCTTCGTTCTGATCAATCAGGGAGCATCCATGAAGGTTGGAAAGCTTACCTGAAGATCGTTGGAGGTTCGGCGACCGCCGAAGCTCGCTCGTCGAGCTCCCGGTTCGGATCGCGGCCGGCGAAGCTCGGACCGTCGCTCTCAGCGGTTTCCGATGCAAAATAGTAGACAAGTCGAGCTTAGGGGGGGTTCTAGCGAAGGTCTAAGTCAAGAATGACACTAAATATAGCTTGAGACGACCCGGCCGAGACTCGAAAATTACAAAGCCTACTTAGACATTTCATCAAACATCTCGCATGCACAAAGAAAAACGAAAGTCAGTGGAGATATCGACCTGGTTGGAGCTCTCCGACGGCCACCAAGCTCCAGTGATGATCTATGAATGTCGATGAAGGCCCGGGATCGCTGTTTGTCCGTTGGTTTTCGCCCCAACCTACTCTGCAAATTTTTTCTCTCCCCCCGCCATACTCTCCCTCGAAACCGAGCTCCCTATTGACCGAGATTCCTCCTCGCTTTTGTCCATGGCCGACCGGCTTTAGTGTCCATTTTTGCTTCCAAAGATCGCCCCACAACCACTTTATTCTGTCCGCCACGTTCGACGCTGCTTTTCTTTAAAAAAATCGTCGACGGAGGTCCATTGCCTTTTCTTCTTTCGGCCGCGCGGGTCTGCAACTAAGTTGCAGACCCGGTCGGACCGGGTCGGGTCGGGTCTGATCCGACCGGCCCGGTTCGGCTGATTACGCACAATTGAGCTCCAAATCAACCCATTTTCCTGAAATTGGTGGCAAAATCGGACTCCTTGACATGTTTTCTATCAAATATGGGTATTTTCATGAATCAATTGATTGAAATTTAGTGAAAACCCCAAATTGTCCCTAGGATCCGAAAATGATTTTCTCTTAATCGAGGGCCTAAACGATCGAATTAGCCAAAATTGAGGCCATCAATGGATTCAGCATGATGAAAACTATAGGGTAGAGGTTTTTAATTTCAATGGGTACTCCCGTATGAAATTTAATTTCAAAATTTGTGAAACCGGGGACTAAATTGAAAGAAAATTGTGCAATTAAGCCCTTTTGGTCAAAATTGATCAAATTGGAGGGCAAATTGACCCAATTGCACTTCAAGACTCTATAATCCAATGTCATAACTTATAAAAAGTGAGAATTAAAAATTAAAAGATTCGAAAAGGATTTTTTTTGCTCGGCTCGGGTTTATGTTTGTGAAGGAACATAGTGACCCGAGCCAAATTTTTGAGATTTAAAGTGACACACTTGAAGAGGAAATTAGAACAAAATTATCGAATATTTTTGGGTATTTTTCTGACCACGAATGGTATTTTTCTGATTTTTTTGGGTATTTTTATAATTAAATAGACTCGAAAAATATTAAAAATACCGAAAAATATTTTTTGTTCAAAATTGGTTCCTAAGGCTAAACCAAGGCTTCCAAAGTTGATTTTACAATTTTATGATTTTTTGCTATTTTTAAATAATTTTTAAATAAATAAAAATCACAATAATAAATGGTAAAAAAAAATCAGGTGTCAACAGCTGTCCCTCTTTGAGAGGAATCTCGTTAGAGGTTTCTCTCAAAGATAAGATGGCACCTGATTCCTAACCGACTCAACTGGGAAAATGAGTGAAGAAATGTTATGACATCGGATCCTTAAGGCTAGTGATAAAAGCTCAAATCAATCCCCGGTTTGCTCTATCAATTTGAACATGGGCCGGAGTGAGAGAGGCTTACCTGAAGCTCACCTGTCGGATGCTGCCGGTTGCGACGACTTTCAAGAAGATACCTAGGACTCGTTCATAATATCCTAGGGAGATTAAGCTCTGACCTGTATGGTAGGTCATACCATCATGGGATTCCTAACTGGTAGGAACCTAAGGAAGGCGCATCCCATGCTTTGGGATCTGCGAAGGATTTTGATCCGTATGGTGGATCGGACCTTTGTATTGATCCTTCAGGCGGTTTCTACCTTTGGTTGAGTTTAGTTTGATCCTTATGGCGGTTTCTACCAATGAGCTGACCCTTATGGCGGTATCTACCATATTTGACCCTTTAGGCGGTATCTACCTTCAAGTTTAGTTTGACCCTTATGGCGGTTTCTACCTAGATTTGACCCTTCAGGCGGTTTCTACCTTTGTTTGACCCTTTAGGCGGTTTCTACCTTTGTTTTGACCCTTTAGGCGGTTTCTACCTTGAATTGACCCTTCAGGCGGTTTCTACCTTGGTTTGACCCTTTAGGCGGTTTCTACCTTTGGTTTGATCCTTTAGGTGGTTTCTACCATGAGTTGACCCTTCAGGCGGTGTCTACCTTTGAGTTGACCCTTCAGGCGGTTTCTACCTTATTTTTGACCCTTCAGGCGGTTTCTACCTTGACTTGACCCTTCAGGCGGTTTCTACCTTGGTTGACCCTTCAGGCGGTTTCTACCTTGACTTGACCCTTCAGGCGGTTTCTACCTTTGTTTGACCCTTCAGGCGGTATCTACCTTTGGTTTGTTTTGAAAAGAGGTCTCATGACGAGGGTTCTCCACGTCCAATGAGACTGCCTAAATTTTGAAAAGGGGTCTCATGACGAGGGTTCTCCACGTCTGATGAGACTGCCTAAATTTTGAAAAGGGGTCCTGAGACAAGGGTTCTCCACGTCATGCGAAGACCGCTTGATTTTTGAGAAGGGGTCCTAGGACGAGGGTTCTCCACGTCATGCTAGGACTGTTTGATATTTTTGAAAAGGGATCCTAGGACGAGGGTTCTCCACGTCATGCTAGGACTGCTTGATTTTGAAAAGGGGTCTCATGACGAGGGTTCTCCACGTCCGATGAGACTACCTGATTTTTGAAAATGGGTCATAAGACGGGGGTTCTCCACGTCTGATAGGACTTTTTTTCTTTTAAAAGGGTTTTTTTTTCTCTCTTTTTTTCAAAGATCCCGAAGTTTGTCGGGAATTCAATTTTTGAAGCAGTGAAAGATTTTATTTTGACAAAGCTTCACTTGAGCCTGTTGAGGCGACATTCTAGGAGTTGGGTTCTCCAGGTATCCTGCAGAAGTTTGAGCCTGAAAGATTCTTCTTCACCAAGAAAACGTTAGTAATCTTTGGGAAGACCACGGCTGTCCATTTGACAAAACCGTATGATTTAAATTTTAATCATGAAATGTGCATTTTGACGCTGGAGGTTATCCGAAGCATTCTTGCAACAAGCAAATGTGATCACAAATTACTTGCATGGAAAATCTGGATCAACAGTTTGAAAATTCCAAAACGAGTCTGTTCAAAACATCAATTGGAATATTTCTCGACAAGGAGGTCTTCTCACCTGTTTTGCGATAGTGGTTTTTTATAGGGGATGCACTCAATTCCCTACTAACCTGTGTCTAGGTTTTAGGCTCATTCGCAGCGCATACATTTTGATCGGTCGGGAGGTCTTCCACGGGACCGTAATGTTGGGCTTGGATATTGGTTTTCAAGGGGGACCCGCTTCGGAGTCGAGGCCATTGTATGAAAGTCTTCACCATCTGCTCCGGGTTTACAAGTCAAGAACCCTGCAAAATGAGAAAGAAATAGTCTTGCTCGTACTTCTTCGAGCTAAGCAATATGTTAACCCAAGTGTCTTAGTCAGAGAAGACTGTTTCAGGGTTGTAACATTGGTAGGATTGGGGACCGAAAAAGGCTTGTTTTTGGCCCAGAAATTACGAAGGGTTTGGCATTGGTGATCATTGCAAATTTACCACATGCCCTTTTCCTCTCTGCACCTTCGGTTTTTGGGATGCGCAACCGATTTTGAGGTGTGCACCAGCTCTTCAGAGAGCGTTTCGTCGTATTAAGAGACTGATGACTCTGTCTGCGTCTCTGCTCCACGCTTGACACCATTTGGGGAGTAGTCTTTTTGATCTGACTCCTTTAGGGATTTCCTCTTTTCCCATTCGGCTTCATTGTGGATCAATCAAATAACTTACATGAGCATCGGCCTTGCTTTTACCAGGCACTTTGCTTTTTCTTAATGCCGTGGATTTTTCTCATTCATTTTTGAAATCCCACTTTTTCTCATCTTCATGGGATCATGTTAGACATATAGTCTAAACATGCTTTAAATATCAGTCCGGGAATTCTCTTCGTAATCCCTGAGTCTTGAACTCTTCCATTTTTGAAGTAGTGCGGTATCCGTCTTGGAATGATCACCAATGGGTTCATGAAATGAATTTGCAGGCTCAACTTGGCTGTGCAAATGATACAGTGTGTGGGATAAAGAATGAATGCTTCTCGTCATCCTATGGCACTTGGATTACCATATAAACAACACACAAAGATTAATGTTAGTCCGAGCAAGAAAATTTCTAACCATTTTCTCCTGACGCTGCTGGATTTACTTCCTTTTTGCCCCGGTGTGGGGTGGTTCTTGACAGGGTTGAGAATGAAAACCGCCGTTCAAAGGGGTTGTCAATGGTCACCTGTAGTGTTTGGGGATATGAAACGAATGCCTCCGTCGTCCCAATCCATGTAATTGCTGCGAATGGTCCCTACTTCCGTAGATCCAGATTTTGCGATCTGATTTGTTTCACTTCTCTCTCGGGTGTGTATAGGACGTGTTTGGATTAGGCTTTGCCTATCGTCTTTTGAGAAAACGTCCTTTTGAAAGTTTTGAACAGTTTTTGATTGGAAAAACCTCTTTCTGTTTCTCCAAAAATTTTACCCGTCAAGGGGATTTTATGATGCACCATGCATGTTCTTATTCATGTTCTGACAACCTCCTGTTTTAAAACATGAATGCCAATGAAGTTTGAATTCTATGTCTTTTCTAGACATTAGATTCTGAAAGCTTTTCTTTTTTATTTAACATCTTCAATGGATTGGGGAAAGGGATACTTACCTGTCCCCCGTGGCTGGAGATCCCTGAAAATGCAGAGAAAACATGTTATTGTACGTTCACGAATTTTTCAAAAATTTAGAACGATACATCTTACCCTTGGTCATGTATTCCAACGGGTAATACATAGGATGTGAAAACCTGTTTCGCCTTGATGGCGAGCCCCTGTCAAAGACGGGAATTATGTGTCAGTTTGCGTTCCAAAATTCGAGGCAAATTAGAACGATACAACCTTGTTCTTGCTTTGTGTTTCCATTTGAACACAAACGCGCAGCTTGCAGAATCTGGCCTTCTATCTTGTGGCCTTGATCCCTCCGTTTGGTTGGCGATAAATCCTTCTCGAGGATTTTCCATAGAGGAGATCCATTTGTGATTTTGGACGCATTCCAGCGCCGCTCTTCATAGTTCCTTTTATTCAAGAAAAATGAAATTTTTATCAGAATGCATGTCAAAGCATGAAGTGTGGAAGCGATACTTTTTACCATCCACTAGGTCTTATGATCAAAGACCATCTCCTGGAATCCTGACTTCTAAGGCCAGTGATTTAATTCGCCTCCCTGTTAGCACGCTCTTTTCATTTGAGGCTTTCGGCGCCAACGACTTCCTGCAAAATGAGTAAAAACTCATGTTAAGCATGTGGTCTTCGAAACCAAATTGGAACGATACAAGGTTACCGTTCACCCAAATTCGTGTCTTGGGGTTTGATTCTGATGCGGACGACTCTGTTATGGCGTCCATTGAATTTGCCAGAGAAGAAACGTTCGGCGTACAAATCATTCACTTGCCCCAGTTAGGCATGGTTTTGCTGTTTGTCATCTCTGGATTCGATGACCCTGGTCTGATGCGCTTTCATGGGAGATCATGAGAGTTTGCCCCCATTTTCGATAGAAATGAGCCTTATCAAGATGTATACAATACAAATAGATCCCTAATACAATCAATCTAAGGGACGAGATAGAGAGGATCTCAGCAAAATTAATCTTATACAAGAGAACTAAAAATGTCAAATCAATCAAAGGAATGTGGTCCGAACACTTGGAGATGCCCCAGTTCCAGTCTTCGAGTTGTGACTCCAGGATCACCAAATTTTTTTTTTAGGTGGTTTTAGATATACCAACCATCTAAAGACTTGCACATGAGACAAGTGAGGATAAAACTTCTAAAAATCAAAGGATTTGGCACCTAAGGTCAAGGTTCCCACCTCGAGTTCTAGAAAGAGCAGATTCCATTGCACAACTATCGTTGCATTGGGGCTCAATCCATAGCTCAAAATGAGCGGAATTGAAAAGTGGATTACCCCGTGCTTTTCCTCACGGAGATTCCATTTTCAATCCCTTCTATTGTTTTCCTATAGACGGTGCTCGGGGTTTTAGGCGCGGTTGTGTGTGTTTTCGGTGTCGTGCTAAAGCGATAAACATGCATCTTATTTAACAATCACCGCTTCAATATAAAACATACACACAATCATTCATTCCTACGCCAACCTGCATAAGACAACGTCAATCACAGACTACCCCCCTTATCACTCCAATCTGCAAAAACATATAACACCTATCATGAGCGGACTTACCTCACCTTCAAGAGCGCCTGCAGGGTTAGAAATATCACTCAGCGTTTTAATTACGGCCTAAGTCCACTTGAGGTCTAGAACCATTGGTTCTAGAACAAAGATTCCCCAGCGGAGTCGCCAGCTGTCGCGACCCGTCCGGAAGCGGACGCGGCTAATGGATTACCGATCGCGGGTTTTGGATCGGCGCGGGCCCTCCCAGGCCCATACCAAATCGTGGCGGGAGTATTTTTCAGAAGGATTCGACGATAAGAGTCGATCGCTTTCGACCTTAGTGCGGTCGTGGTGGCATGTGCAATTTGTACATTCATTTGGAGTCGCCACTGATCTTTCTCGGAGGGTAGACCGGAAACCTTATTGACCGATTGGGAGAGATCGATCAATTCTGCGGAACCAGAGATTTTGGGTTCGGGGACTTGGTTACGCTGGTGTCATTACCAACGCCCTTTCGGTACCTAACGCGAGTGATTTTCCTGACTAAGAGTTCATGCAGGCGCAAGTTTGGGTGAGGTAGGTTTGATTCACGGTTTCATGCATATTGGGCGACTATTCCTATCAATCACAATCAATTTTTGGAAGATGATTCGCCCAAAGGGCGAAATCGTCATTTTAAGAAGGGTCGGGGTTCAAAACACCCGGAATGAGTCTTGGCCAGTTGTTTGTGGCCGTTTTCTATTTTTTGGGATTTTCTTGGATTTTTTAGAATTTTTTTGGAAGACGGTTTGCCGGAAGGGCAAAACCGTCATTTTTGGAAAGATCGGGGGTCAAATGACCCGAAACAGGTCGTGGCCAGTTGAATGTGGCCATTTCCTATTTTCTGGAATTTTTTAGAATTTTTCTGAATTTTCCGAATTTTTTTGAATTTTTTATGATTTTCTATTTTTTATTGATTTTTGAATTTTTTATTATTTTTTATTAATAAAAAAATAATAATAATATAAAAAGTTATCCGGACCGGGTCGGATGACCCGACCCACAACCCAGACCCGGATATGCCAAAACGACGACGTTTTTGATGTTTTGAAGGTTTTTCTATTTTTTTAACATTTTTTTATTATATCCGAAAATCAATGGATCGGACGACTCTCATCGTGCCACGTGGCAACTCCTGGTGCGTCAGATCACGGACAAGATCAGACGTTTGTCGCGACCCGTCCGAAAGGCGGACGCGGCTAATGGATTACTGATCGCGGGCCTTCCCCCGCACAAGAGTGCGGATCGCGGGCTTTGGATCGGCGCGGGCCCTCCCAGGCCCATACCAAATCGCGGCGGGAGTATTTTTTTGGGGGATTCGACGATAAGAGTCGATCGCTTTCGACCCTTCAGTGTGGTCGTGGTGGCATGTGCAACTTGTGCATGCATTTGGAGTCGCCACCGGTCTTTCTTGGAGGGTAGACCGGAAACCTTACTGACCGATTGGGAGAGATCGATCAGTTCTGCGAAACCAGAGATTTTGGGTTCGGGGACTTGGTTACGCTGGTGTCATTACCAACGCCCTTTCGGTACCTAACGCGAGTGATTTTCCTAGCTAAGAGTTCATGCGGGCGCAATTTTAGGTGAAGTCGGCTTGATTCAGGGTTTCATGCAGATGAGTGGGGTACGAGTCCTAAATCTAGGAGTTCATGCAGATAGGAATGACTATCCTAGCAATCACAATCAATAATAAAGTGCACAAATCAATGAATTCAAATGTACAGATAAATCACATGACATTCCTAATAAGGCCATATTGGCCTAGAGAAGCATCAATCAGGCTTAGGAATGATTTAGACATGATTTTGCCCATCAGGGGCAAAATCGTAATTTTGAGACAAAAGGGACAATTTGCCCAAAAAGGACAAAATCATCATTTCGGAATGAATCCGGAGTCAAAAACAGGTTTGGTCACTCAATTGACCCA
Source organism: Rhodomyrtus psidioides (assembly GCA_021437785.1). Classification (NCBI taxonomy): domain Eukaryota; kingdom Viridiplantae; phylum Streptophyta; class Magnoliopsida; order Myrtales; family Myrtaceae; genus Rhodomyrtus; species Rhodomyrtus psidioides. The sequence goes on along the minus strand of JAILYB010000031.1, from coordinate 4,923,575 downwards.
TTTCCTATTTTTTTGGCAATTTTCGTGATTTTCGGGAATTTTAGAAACCGATTTACCATTCGAAAGGTAAAATCGTCATTTTCTAAAAAAATGAAATGAAATGTGGAAATCTTAGACATAAGGTTTAGCCACCCATTTGGCCCATCACCAAATTCTAAGCAATTTCCACAATTCATCAGAATATCAAAAACGATTTACCCTTTGAGGGGTGAAATCGCCATTTTGGATTAAATGGGAGAAAATCCCAAAAATGAAAACAAATCAATTTTTTTGTCATTTTCAGCCTTGGAAAAGTTTTAGAATTTTTTTAGGAATTTTCTGCAATTTGTTCTCAATTTGTTTGAATTTTTCTTTAGTTTTTCATTTTTTTTAGCATTTTCTGATTGATTTTTTTTATTATTTTTTTAATATTTTCGAAAAATATTTTAATAAAAAGCGTGTCTTTGACAATAGATAACACTCAACCAGATAAATAAGCTAACCACTAGACTGAAACAAATACATGCATATCAAGTCTGTAAAGGCAATATTTTAGAAAAATAATTCTGATATACGGATCGGGTACGTAAAACATACCGGATTGGACACCGGCCTTCAATCGCCCAGCCCCAGCCTGCGACCATCTCCATGCCCGTTACCTAATTTGCAAATCACCTTCCAAATTTGAACTCAGGCCGATGGCGGCTTGCGGATCATGGCTCTTCCGATGAGGGACTCAAAATGAACATAAGAGAAGGATGCCCGGACTAATGTGGTCGATCAATGGTGATTTTGAATATCGTTGATCTTAGAAGGCACTTCTTGACTTCAATGAGAATGCCGAAAAGTGAAAGTGCATGGTATTGATTTTGAACACTACTCTCCCTAGGAAAGCAATGGCCATCAACAGTGAGGACTACAAGCTAAATCCAAAACCCACCGTTTGACGAATTCCACTAGAGGTGTGCCATAGAGAAATGCATATTTTATGTTGTCCACCCACCTCTTGGACTTTTGCTCTTGACCATAGATTTTCCTCCTTCACGATCCCTTTTATTAAAATGAGTGACACAACCTGCAAAGTGAAGAACACAGAATGCGTTCCCAAAGATGGCAAGGCTAACGCCGTACGTAGTTGGGGGTTCACGTCTGAAGAACCATTGGAACTGGTCAACTTCGCCGATCTCGCTAGGCTACCTCATCAATATGGAATTAATGGGAGACTATCGGGATCGATTGCGAGAATTAATCCATGAGCGGCGAACTGAGCTCCTTAGCATCTCGCAAGGAAGGAGATATTTTCGTAGAGCTCCATTTTAGTCTCTTAGGTCACTGAAAATTGTCGAAGATGATGCAGGAGACATGATGCGGCTAGGCGCTGGAATTCGCTTGATGGTAGGCATCACTGAACCTATTGCTGGTTGAACCAAGGGGAAAGCATCGGCTGGTCATTGCGCAGAATTCGTCGGAGATCCTGGATGCGAGCTTTGCACTTTTCCCTTTCGAACTCGAATGAAAATTGCACGCCAAGTTCGATTTTCACACAAAACTAGCACTTTTCGGAACCCGATCGTCGCGACCTGTGAGAAGGAGCAATAGAGAAGACAATCGATCCGGAGTAGTTGGATTCAATACACATGAAAATATGTTAGCAGAGGAAAAGGATCCGAGACAACTACACCCCTATTAATAGTGGCACTCAATACGCATGAAGAGAAGCCTCTGAGAATGCGCAATGTCCACTCTCCTTTGTTGTGCACATGAAGGGAGTCTCTTGAAGAATCTGGCATCACTGTTAGATAGACTCTCACTTGCTTCGAACACCGGGCGGCTTGTGAAGGCATTCGAGCTTTCGGATAGAGACGATATGTAAATCGTCAACTAATGGGCTTCGTTCAAGGCGACGCTCAAAAATCAATATCTTCTCGATCCAGCTATGAACATGTTTTGGCTTTTCCACGCAAGTATCACCGAGAAGACCAACAAATTGCTCGCTCCACGGTACAGGAGCCTCTCAGCCAAGGGACAACAGATTATCGTCGACGTAGCCATTTCGCCACGGTGATTCGATGGTAGTACTCAGTTCGACCGTTGCCAAACAGCCACGCATTCATACACCATTATGGATTCAGCGACAGACTTGCGGAAGTTCAACGAAGAACTAGGATTGGGGGACAGGTCCAGAATTTGTACGATTCCTGAGAAGGGAATAATATGATAAAGGCATGTCAGAATAAAAGAATTTAGAGAACTATGAACCCCTCCTTTGTGTTTTTCGGTGATGGCCTCAGCTATGGCCTGATGGTGATCTCTTTCCCTTTTAGCTTTCTCTTCAACTTCTGTGCACACAAGACGTGGGCGTCTTTTTCTCTCCACCTTGAAGCTCGTGTTGAACGTTGAAAAGAACAACAATGGCCATGAAGGAGTTACGTTGCGGATGAAGCTTCGGATGAAAGAAGCTTTCTCTCGCTCTCCCGGTTCTCTCTCTCTCAAAGTGCCGAGTGCTTCTGCATGGGTTTTCGCGGAAAAAAAAAATGTTCTCTCGTCGATGCTCTCCCTAGAAGATGGTGACGATGGAGAAGAAGAACCCCCTTAAAAAAATGCATTTTTTTTTTGGGTTGTTGAGGAAGGAGTCACTCCTTTTCTTTTGCTTTTTTTTATTAATTCCACTCTCCCTTGTCCCCTCTCAATGACCGTATATTCCATGATGGAAAGCTCCTTCCATCCTCTACTTTTTAATTCGATCCCTCCCTCTCATCCTCATTGTTTTTCCTCCTCTTTTATTACCTCCACTTCCCTTTACGATGGTGGAGAGCATTATGAGGCATATGCAGATTCCCTTCCCTTTTGTCTTTTGCCCATTTTTTTAATTCTCATGGTCGACTCCTTTCCCATGGATGGTCTTGCCGACCCTTTCTTTAATTCCTCATTGTCTGCTCGTTGATGAAAGCAGAAGTAGTAGTGTAGTGTCCAGCTCCTTTTCCACTCCGGATTCCTCAATTTTCGCCCTTCGGATGCCGCTAATTGAAGATTTTTAATAATACTAGTGACAGTTGAAACAATGGCAAGGCAATCAAATTAGATGTCTAGATTTTAGAATTCATTGTCATAGCTTATTAAAAGTGGGAATTGAAAATTAAATGACTCGAAAATGATTTTTTTAGGCTCGGTTCGGGTTTATGTTTGTGAAGGGACATAGTGACCCGAGTCGAATTTTTGAGATTTAAAGTGACACACTTGAAGAGGAAATTAAAACAAAATTATTGAATATTATTGTGTATTTTTCTGACCACTAATGGTATTTTTTGATTTTTTGGGTATTTTTATAATTAAATAAATTCGAAAAATATTAAAAAAAATACCAAAAAATATTTTTTGTTCAAAATTGGTTCCTAAGGCTAAGCCCAGGCTTCCAATGTTGATTTTGTAATTTTATGACCTTTTTTGATATTTTTAATTAATTTTAAAGAATAAAAATCATAATAATATATGGTCAAAAATCAGGTGTCAACAACGTTCCACAACAAGCCACTTGGCACAATCTCAGCCTTCTGATTAATTATCTGAAAATCATTTTATTTTTATTTATTTAATATTCTTCAAATGCCGGGATCGCGACACGTGGCATAACCACGACCGTCAGATCCCGGTTTTAAAAAAAACCGAGCGGCCCCCGTATGCTGACGTGGCTGCCGACGTGGCATGCCACGTCAGCAGTTGACTCGTTGACCGAGTCTCAGTCCGCTGGAGAAGACGACCGGCGCCAGCGATTCTCGCCGGCGCCTCGCCGGAGCTTCGATTCCGACGTAAAAACGTCGGGATCGAAGCGGGATTTCAACACAAAAACGATCTCTATCATGCCTAGATCAACATACAATGGAAACATGGCACGAAGCACGTCCTAATGGCGACGAAACGGAGCTTCCCCGTCCCGGCGCCGGCAAGCAATTGCAGAAAATTTTTTTGTGTTCGAATCTTCGTTCTGATCAATCAAGGAGCATCCATGAAGGTTGGAAAGCTTACCTGAAGATCGTTGGAGGTTCGGCGACCGCCGAAGCTCGCTCGTCGAGCTCCCGGTTCGGATCGCGGCCGGCGAAGCTCGGACCGTCGCTCTCAGCGGTTTCCGATGCAAAATAGTAGACAAGTCGAGCTTAGGGGGGGTTCTAGCGAAGGTCTAAGTCAAGAATGACACTAAATATAGCTTGAGACGACCCGGCCGAGACTCGAAAATTACAAAGCCTACTTAGACATTTCATCAAACATCTCGCATGCACAAAGAAAAACGGAAGTCAGTGGAGATATCGACCTGGTTGGAGCTCTCCGACGGCCACCAAGCTCCAGTGATGATCTATGAATGTCGATGAAGGCCCGGGATCGCTGTTTGTCCGTTGGTTTTCGCCCCAACCTACTCTGCAAATTTTTTCTCTCCCCCCGCCATACTCTCCCTCGAAACCGAGCTCCCTATTGACCGAGATTCCTCCTCGCTTTTGTCCATGGCCGACCGGCTTTAGTGTCCATTTTTGCTTCCAAAGATCGCCCCACAACCACTCCATTCTGTCCGCCACGTTCGACGCTGCTTTTCTTTAAAAAAATCATCAACGGAGGTCCCCTGCCTTTTCTTCTTTCGGCCGCGCGGGTCTGCAACTAAGTTGCAGACCCGGTCGGACCGGGTCGGGTCGGGTCTGACCCGACCGGCCCGGTTCGACTGATTACGCACAATTGAGCTCCAAATCAACCCATTTTCATGAAATTGGTGGCAAAATCGGACTCATTGACATGTTTTCTATCAAATATGGGTATTTTCATGAATCAATTGATTGAAATTTAGTGAAAACCCCAAATTGTCCCTAGGATCCGAAAATGATTTTCTCTTAATCGAGGGCCTAAACGATCGAATTAGCCAAAATTGAGGCCATCAATGGATTCAGCATGATGAAAACTATAGGGTAGAGGTTTTTAATTTCAATGGGTACTCCCGTATGAAATTTAATTTCAAAATTTGTGAAACCGGGGACTAAATTGAAAGAAAATTGTGCAATTAAGCCCTTTTGGTCAAAATTGATCAAATTGGAGGGCAAATTGACCCAATTGCACTTCAAGACTCTATAATCCAATGTCATAACTTATAAAAAGTGAGAATTAAAAATTAAAAGATTCGAAAAGGATTTTTTTTGCTCGGCTCGGGTTTATGTTTGTGAAGGAACATAGTGACCCGAGCCAAATTTTTGAGATTTAAAGTGACACACTTGAAGAGGAAATTAGAATAAAATTATCGAATATTTTTGGGTATTTTTCTGACCACGAATGGTATTTTTCTGATTTTTTGGGTATTTTTATAATTAAATAGACTCGAAAAATATTAAAAATACCGAAAAATATTTTTTGTTCAAAATTGGTTCCTAAGGCTAAACCAAGGCTTCCAAAGTTGATTTTACAATTTTATGATTTTTTTGCTATTTTTAAATAATTTTTAAATAAATAAAAATCACAATAATAAATGGTAAAAAAAAATTAGGTGTCAACAATCGATTCCCCAACCTCTCTGCCACTAAAGAGACTAAATCTGGTAGAGCCTTTGTCTTGGCCTTCTTTAGCTTTGTGCTATTCCCAATCTCGTCTGTTACCTTTGACCCTATTATGGCTGTAGTAGTCCGACAAGTTTGTTGTGGGTGAGATTACTCTAACATTATCCTTACTGATACCTTCCTTTCCCTAAATAGCTTCAAGAAAAACAAGAAGGGAATCTTTACAGCCTCTAGTGATCTTCTGTACCTGTAGTTCACATCTCATATCAGACAATTCCATATCCGCATGGGTTTCACTGAGATTAGCTCCGATGCCTATCCTCTCAAAACCTTTGTCATAACCCATACACTTATTCCTAAGTTTAGCTTCGTAGAATGGAAGAACTTCCTTGGAACTCTGAATCGGAATAGCTCCGATGGCGGCTTAGATTGCCAACACTGGGCAAAGTCATGTTCGCATGTAATGGCGAAGACCAAGTCCCTTTGCTAGGATTCACATGGGCTACTGTATATTATCCGAAGAGGGTTATCCGGCAATTTGGAGCGTTACAGGAAATCCCTTCTCCACTGCGACTTGGTATCTTCTCATTTGACATGTCGAAAGAGACCCCTACAGGAGAAAAGAAGAAACAAATTGAAGCTGAGGTGGAATTTATTATACACTCTCAGAAAAACTCTCAAGCTGAAGATATAAGATGGCCAGAAAACATGACTCGCAAGGAGAACATTCACAGGGCTACCACAGAATACATTCAGCACTTTGAGAGAGTCAGACGAAGCATTGTCGAGCCTTATATACCCAAATACATCGTACCGTACATGCCTGGAATAGAGCCGTACATACCCGAAGATATGGGATCGCCGTCGTATTCAGAAGATGAAGAGTCCCAGACTGAAGAGATGGATCCATGTTGGGATGATGAAGACACCTTAGACCTCAAGCGTCCTAGACTTGAATAGGCTATTCTATCAAGTGTAAAATAAGCAAACACTATGATGCATTTTCACGCATACTCACTTGTACTGGATATTACTTTGAACGCATATGCATGAGTGTGGACATGTTTTACAAATGCATAAAAACTATCGTCAAAGATTAAGCTTCTTTTAATTTCATGAATTCTTTTTGGAGAATGATTAAAAGAACTGCTCACATGAGACTAAGGCTCACAAGGTAGTCCTTTTTTTCTCATTCACCAATAGAAAATATGCAATTAAGAAGAATCAAGTACTTCCTTTTGTCAATACTGAAGAAATACTCACTGGAATTCATTTTAAATAGGTACACTCTCATCACGAAATTACCAACGCATCGTTTTCGCACTCGGCTTAAGACGAGAATGGAACAACAAGAGTTGACCCCGCGAGTAGGCATGCTGGAGACTTAGATGACTGCCATGGCAACTATGATGGCTGATATTAAGGAAATGCTGGAAGCTTCCCACGCCAGACAGGCAATGGCTCATAATCAGAATAACTCAAGTCCACCATTCGCACCTGATATAGCTGATAAAGAGACGGCAGAATATGTCCAACGTACAGAGGAGGATGTCTGTATGCCGAACGTCCAGACACAACAAAAAACACCCCTTGTTGTCATCAACCTTGAAAATGATGAAAAGGGGAAGCAAACCGTGAAAACTAAAGCATAGGCTAAGAGAATAGCCAAGATTAAGGAATGCTTGAGCAGCCAGGGTTATGAGTTAGCCCATTCGACAAGATATCTCCTTTTGCCAAGGTGGAGACCCCTCCTGACTACAAGAAACCAGATTTCGTGAGAAAGTATAATGGGACAGGCTGTTCTTGTGTTCACCTCAAATATTACCTACGCAAGATGGCGCAATATTCAGATTATGTTCCACTGTTGATGAACACGTTCCAGGAGAGTCTGGCTGGCACCGCTCTGGCTTGGTTCATCGAGTTGGACCTAGATGAATATGATGGGTGGGAAGATCTTGCATAAGACTTCCTCAGACAGTATAAGTTCAATACGGCTACAGCCCCGACGAGAAAAGACCTCCTACGAACCTCAAAAGTAAGGGGTGAGTTGATTAGAACATACGCCAAGAGGTGACGAACTTTGGCGACCCAAGTAAAGCCGTCAATCCTAGAAGAGGAGCTGATTGACTTATTCCTAAAAGCATTCCCCTATGAATACTTCGATAGGTTGAACACCTCAGGATGTCAAACCTTTACACATTTGATAAAGGTGGCCGAAATGCTTGAGTGGACCTTAAGAGAAAGGAGGCCGCATGAAATTTCTACCAGAAAGCAATACCCCTGAAAAAGGAGAGAGAAGCTGGGCTCGATATAGCTTTCATACCAGACCCAAGCCCAAGTTCTTTAATAATTCTAATCAGACCAAGGGAGGATCGTCGTAGTCGACGCCAAAAGGGCAGGAGCCTAGAAAGAGGTAACCCCAAAAGCAGTTCTCTCAACTCCCGAGGCCTTTGTCCAAGTTACTCCCAATGCTGCTAGAACAACACTTGGTGGCAAAGGAACCACCTAGGGAAAATCCTGTTAAATATCCCGGCTTTGATGAAAGCCAGACCTGTGTCTACCACATGGGCGAAAGGGGACACAACATAGATAATTGCTATATCCTTAAGCTGAAAGTACAAGCTCTAATTGACAGCCAGATTTTGAAGTTCGATAACATGGCTTCGAATGTACAAGAAAACCCGCTTCCTGACCACCAAGCGGTAGGGGTAATATTCACTGACGAGGAGGAGAACCACCTTAAGCTGAAGGTAGACATACCTAAACTGACTAACATTCTGTCGATCGCTTCACTGTACCCGAAAGAAGGGAAGGTCTCTACTGACATGAAGAAACTATGTATCGCTAAAATGATGAGCTTGGGGATAATATCAAACGTTACCGATGAGAGATTCGAAGGAGTCTAGGCTTCTCTAAGCTTAGAAGAAAGCCACTTTGTGATTAAAACCGAACAGAGAAGCGCGTGGAGTATCTCGCACGAGAGTCTGGTAAACGATCTCAGACCGATCGTCCTGCTGGAAAAAGAAATCGACGAGGACGAACTGGAAGCTAAGAGGTGAAGTTTAGCAGATCACATATTCATGGCTAACGCACTAGAAATGGGAGAAATCATAGACAACCTGGGTGAAGATTCTAGAGGATATAACTTTAATGTGAAATATTCTGCTCCTCCTAACTTCTATCAGAAAATGGAGGATATCATACCAGACGGATGGGGAGGTATGGATGATCCCGTTCAACCAGAAATCCCAAAGGAGATGGAAAAGCCTTTTACGAAAGGGCTTGAACCGTCGCCTGACCCGACGATAGATACCAAGCTTAACACGGAGCAGTATGTCAAAATAGAGAAATCGAAAGATCAGCAACAAGACTCAGTTGAACAACTCAAGAGAATGAGAGAGTATCCGAAATTCACGACATCAGCAAAGCTAAGAAACGATGACCGGCATCGTCAATTCGAAAACAAAATTTTCTCAAAGGACTTTAATGACACTGTGTCAATGATTGAAGCTACTACAACGGTGGTGATCAAACTGGAAGAGCTTGACAGCTTGAGTGAGGTAGAAGATTGTCTAATCAAACTTGTTGTGATTCGACTACCAAGAGAAGAAGCAGACGATACAGCTGAACCCGAGGCATCTTGCCCGACGACGATAACGATAAAAGTCCCTCCGGTAGAAGAGTACGATCCTAAGGCAGTCCACTGGGACTACGGGACGGAGGAAGTAGATGCAATAATAAGGTCTGGACGATTCTACGCCCCTAGGGAAGGCGAGTCCGAAAAGAAAGAAGTCTAGAAGGAAGACGCAGAAAAGCTCATGTCCATCATTAAAATCAGTGAGTTTGAAGTAATAGAGCAGTTGAGGAAGATGCCGGCCCAAATATATTTATTGGATTTGTTCATCAACTCAGAAAAGCACAAAAATACACTGCTGAAGATACTGAATGAGGTGCATGTCCCTGAAACAATGAATGATGTGCAGTTAGGGGACTTTGTAGGGGCGATCCTCCTAAAAGATCAATTGAGCTTCTCAGATGAAGACTTCCCTATGGAAGGAAGAGGACACAACAATGCCTTGTACATTACTGCACAGTGCAATGAAAAAAGGATAGTACACGTACAAATTGACAACGGATCCGCTTTCAACATATGCTCTTTAGCTACCTTGAGGAGTTTAGGCATCAAAGAAGAAATGGTTAAAATCTCCAAAACAGATGTGAGAGCTTTTGATGGGATGAAGAAGACTATGGTATGTGAGATTGAGCTCGATGTGCTCATCGGCCCAATAAAATTCTCTATAAACTTCCAAGTGATGGATTTGCCTAGTACATTCAGATTCCTGTTGGGGAGGCCCTGGATTCATGTAGCAGGAGCTGTGCCTTCAAGCCTACATTAGAAAGTACGATTTTTAGTAGACGGGAAGGTGATTACCGTGCATGGAGAAGTTGACCTCCAAACATATCAGAGCAGAGCTATTTCCTACATTGAACCCGAAGTTAGGGTGGAAGAATGCTATCATTCCCTGGAGTTAGTGGCAGTAGTACACACTCCCGTGGGGGCAAGATTAAGAACTCCATGTATTTCTGAAGCCAACCTTTTTATCAACAAAGATGCTACTGGCATATAGATATAACCCTGGGGAAGGTTTGGGCAAACATGACCAAGGAATGAATACCCCTCTACAGTTGAAATCTAACCAGCATAGGATAGGCTTGGGGTATCAGAAAACCCGTCTGGGTGAGTCTGCTCCTAAGACAACAAGCCGAGGCCGAAGCAAGAGCCTGGGACACCAAGGAGGCCAGAAAAATCAGAAAGATTCATTCATCGGTTCTCCAGCTTGGAAAGGCAAATCCAAGATGTTCAACAGCCCTTTGAACGAGTACTTCAGCAAGAACTCTAGGTGGTTGTCAGAAGAAAATATAACTCCGACAGCAGAATCGGATCTGGCGAACCTTTTCCTGGTGTTGACACTTGATTTTTTGTCTTTTATCATTTTAGTTTTTATTTTCAAAATTAATTAAAAATAGCCAAAAACTCATAAAATTGCAAAATCAACTTTGGAGGCCTTGGCATAGCCTCAAGGGTTAATTTTGAACAAAAAATATTTTTCATAATTTTTAATAATTTTTTCGAATTTTTTAATTAATTATTAAAAATATTCAAAAAATCAGAAAAATAACATTCGTGGTCAGAAAAATACAAAAAAATATTCAATAATCTTGTTTTAATTTCCTCTTCAAGTGTGTCACCTTAAATCTTGAAAATTCGGCTCGGGTGACTATGTTTCTTCACAAACATAAACCCGAACCGAGCCTAAAAAATCCTTTTCGAGTCTTTTAATTTTCAATTCTCACCTTTTGTAAGCTATGACATTGGATTTTAAAGTCTTGAAGTGCAATTGGGTCAATTTACCCTCCAATTTGATCAATTTTAGCCAAAATGACTTAATTGCACAATTTCCTTTCAATTTAGTCCTCGGTTTCACAATTTTTGAAATTAAATTTCATACGAGCGTACCCATTAAAATTAAACACCTCTACCCTATGGGTTTCATCGTGATGAATCCATTGGAGGCCTTAATTTTGACTAATTTGGTCATTTAGACCATCGATTAAGCGAAAATCATTTTCGGATCCTAGGGGGCAATTTGGGGTTTTCCTAAAATTGCAATCAATTGATCCACAAAAATACCCCTATTTGATAGAAAACATCCCAAGGAGTCCGATTTTGCTATCAATTTCATGAAAATGGGTCAAATTGGGGCCCAATTTGGGCGAATTGGTCGAACCGGGCCGGTCGGGTCAGACCCGACCCGACCGGGTCTGCAACACCATGGCCGAAAGCTTGAAAACGAGTGGCGCACTCGCCAGGCAGAATGGAGGTCGATTCAGCGCACAAAATCGGTCGGCCATGAAGAAGAAAGTGGAGCTGAGTTGGAGGGCAACACGATGGTGGAGGTGGTGGTCGCCGCCGGCCATAAAATAATCGCCAAAATCCCCTATAAATGGAGATCTCGGCCATGAAGCACAGAGGAGAAAGCAAAAGAGAGAGACAGAGTAGAGAGCGAGAGGGACATTGAGGAAGCTCCTGGGAACCCGTGGGATCACCGTCGAAGCATCCATCATCACCAGCACCCCTCGGACAGGTCGGTATTTCCCCGACCTCCATTTTTTCTCGGTGTATAGTAAGTGTTCGACGAAATGCCTCAGTGAGTATTTCAATTTGTGCCACTCGGCCGTGTCGTTCCTAGCTTCGAACCTTCCCTAGAACTATCCCTAAGCCTGTCGTGTTCATTTATTTGAATTAAAACGCGACGAAAAACTCGGCCCGGAGCTTCGTCGGATTACATTCGACTCAAGAGCTCGCCGGAGGAGTTACGGCGGTCGCCGAGGTCAAAGCGACCTCAGCTAAGTTTTCTTAACTCCATTAGATGTCGTGTGATGGAACAGGAACGAGCTCGGACGCAAAAATTTTTTCTGCAAGTATCTCGCCGGAACCGAGTTCGGGGAGGTCCGGTTCACCTGTTTCTAACGCATTCATGTCGATTTTGATTGTTGTATGTTAATATGTGGGATCCTACGTGTCTAATGGCGCAAGAATGAACAAAAAATAGCAAGATTTGACTCGGTTTCGGGACCCTCCGGCGAGAATTCCAGCGACTTCGCCGGAATTTTTACTATTCATCGTCTTCTCCGGCAAAGTCGCCGGCAGTCAACGGTCAAAGCTGAGGTGGCGTACCACGTAGGTAGCCACGTCAGCGGTGGGGCCGGTTCGGTTTAATAAAACAGATCGGACGGTCGTGGTGATGGCACGTGTCGCGATCTTGGCTTTTTAAGATTTATTAAATGATTTTTCGGATAAATAAATTCATATTGATCTGATGGTTAGGATTGAGCCACGTGGCTCTCCGTGGGTCGTCTGATCTAAGGGATGATCGGAGGTGCGAAATGAAGCCACGTGGCGCAATACGGACCGCTAGATTCGGTGGATTTTCGGATAATAAAAAAAATGTAAAAAAAATGTAAAAAAAAAATAGAAAAATGTTTTAAAATGTTTTAAAATACCAAAATGGTGTCGTGTTAGACCGGTTTCGACCCGTAAGGTCGGAGCGGGCGCCCGAGAGGCGTGGGCCGGGTCAAACCCGGCCCGGAAAATATTTTTAAATAAATAAAAAATCAGAAAATAATAAAAAATAACAAAAAAAATTCAATAATTCAATAAAAAAATCAAAAATCAAAAAAATTAGGAAAATTCTAAAAAATTCTAAAAAATTCCGAAAAATAGGAAATGGCCACATTCAATTGGCCACGACCTATTTCGGGTCTTTCGACCCCGGTCTTTCCAGAAATGAAGGTTTTGTCCTTCCGGCAAACCATCTTCCAAAAAAAAATTCTAAAAAAATCCAGGAAAATCCCAAAAAATAGGAAATGGCCACAAACAACTGGCCAAGTCTCATCCCTGGTGTTTTAAACCCCGACCTTTTTAAAATGACGTTTTCGCCCTTTGGACGAATCGTCTTCCAAAAATTGAAGAAAAATCAAGAAATTCCAAAAAATTCTCAAAAATGGGAAATGGCCACAATCAACTGGCCATTGAATATTTTGGGTAATTCGGTATCCAAGTCTTCCAAAAATTGACGGTTTTGCCCTTCGGGCTAATCGCCTCCAAATCTTCCCATTTTACCCCGGCCCGAAATCACATCTTCCATAAGCCCTTATGGCTATGCTAGGAAGCCATTGACTGGAATTGATGTGCATCGATGAGATTTATTTATGCACTTGATCGCGCTGTCATTGATTGTGATTGATAGGAATAGTTTTCCAATCTGCGTGAAACCCTGAATCAAACTTACTCCACCTAAAACTGCGCCTGCATGAACTCTTAGCCAGGAAAATCGCTCGCGTTAGGTACCGAAAGGGCGTTGGTAATGACGCCAGCGTAACCAAGTCCCCGAACCCAAAATCTCTGGTTCTGCAGAACTGATCGATCTCTCACAATCGATCAGTAAGGTTTCTGGTCTACCCTCCAAGAAAGACCGGTGGCGACTCCAAATGCATGCACAATTTGCACATGCCACCACGACCACACTGAAGGTCGAAAGCGATCAACTCTTATCGTCGAATCCTTTGAAAAATACTCCCGCCGCGATTTGGTATGGGCCTGGGAGGGCCCGCGCCGATCCAAAGCCCACGATCCGCACCCCAGTGCTGGAAAAGGCCCACGATCGGTAATCCATTAGCCGCGTCCGCTTCGGACGGGTCGCGATAGCTTGGCAACTCCGCTGGGGACTTTGTTCTAGAACCTATGGTTCTAGACCCCCAAGTGGACTTAGGCCGTAATTAAAACGTTGAGTGATTTTTCTAACCGTGCAGGTGCTCTCGAAGGTGAGGTAAGTCCGCTTACGATAGGTGTTATATGTTTTTGCAGATTGGAGTGACAAGGGGGGTAGTCTGTGTTTAACATTGTTTTATCAAGTTTGGGCGTAGGAATGAATGATTGTGTGGATGTTTTATATTGAAGCGGTGATTGTTAAATGAGATGCATGTTTATCGCTTTAGCACGACACCGAAAACACACACAACCGCGCCTAAAACCCCGGACGCCGCCTATAGGAAAACAATAGAAGGGATTGAAAATGGAATCTCCGTGAGGAAAAACACGGGGTAATCCACTTTTCAATTCCGCTCATTTCGAATTATGGATTGGGTCCCAATGCAACGATAGTTGTGCAATGGAATCTACCCCTTCTAGAATTCGAGGTGGGAGCCTTGGCCTTAGGTTCCAAATCCTATCTTGATTTTTATAGTTTCACCCTCACTTACTTCATGAGCTTGATCAGTGTGTTTGACATAGCCTATCCTTTTCGAATGGTATGTAAGTTTCATTCCCCTGGAATTTGTTTCCTTTCAGCTCGATATTATTCGTCAAAAGCAAGCGGTGTTTAACATAAATGCCCTTCGATAGGACTTAGAAAATGGGACCACCGGAGGTTAAAATTGCACATTTCCCGTGAGTGATCGTCAACATGTGGGATCGACTGCTGCCAACCCACAAGAGCTACGTGGTAAAGAAGATAGGCTTTCTCACATCCTTGATACATCTCGAGGGCCGAGCTTGAAGGGAATATGAAGGAGCATCATGCATCTGAAGCTTACATATGTCTCGCCTTACCAGCCCTACCTAAAGTGGTCGTTCCCACCTTACCTGAAAAGTTGACTCTTCAAGATGTTTTAACTGAGAAGGCTGTTCAAGAAAGAGATGAAGCACTCCGTCGAATCGAGTCTTTAGCCCGCCAGAACAAGCGTCTCCGTCTTGAGTTTATACCCACTAAGGATTAGGCATTGTATTCCATTAGACCACCTTTCTTCTGTGCTGCAATAAGAGTTTCCTATTTTCATCTAACCTCTTTAGAATGATGTATAGGGATCTATCTCTTGAATGTAATCACTAAGCTTCACTGGATGTGCGAAGGGCATTTTAAGTAACCACCGCTTGCTCTTCTTTCATTGTATAATTTCTTTTGACGAAATTTCTTTTGCCGAGGACATTATCCACACAGATGTCTCTCGCTACTGTTTCATCAAATGAAAATATAAAATGAAAAAAGAATCTTATGTTCCCCCCGAAATTCCCTCACGCTACCTTGCTTTTCTGTCACAGGTAGCTCTCAAATCACAAAGACTCGAGCCCAAGCACGTTCTCAGGCCCGTATGGAGCAGGAACAAGTCGACACCCGCCTCAGGACTCTGGAAGCACGATTAGACCAAGTGACTCAAATGCTGGCCGAAATGAAAGACATATTTATCACAGCTAACGACAGGCCTACTCTAACGGTTGATCTTAACCAAACCGCGAACCCAGGCACACCTACCGATTCTGATACAGGTGGGCCCGCTGGGACGAGTGTTACACCTGGCGCTGAGCAAGCTCCGACCGTTGAAGTACCGCCAAGAGCCCCGCCTGTCACCATCAACCTAGAAGGGAAACAGAGTGAGAAGTCTGTCAAAATCGACGAGGGAGTAAGAAGGATTACCAAAATCGAAGAATGTCTCACCAGCCAAGGGTTTGAGTTGTCGAAGTACGATAAAATCATGCCTTTCACTAAGATTGAGGTCCCTGTAGACTACAAGGAGCCAGATTTCTCAAGAAAATATAATGGGATGGGCTGTCCCAAAACCCACTTGAAATATTACCTGTACAAGATGGCCAAATACTCAGATTACACGCCATTGCTGATCAATACCTTTCAAGAAAGTCTGGATGGCGCCGCTCTGTCTTGGTACGTGGAGTTAAACATACAAAGGTATGACGACTGGGACGAGTTTGCAGGAGACTTCTTATCTCAGTATAAATTCAATACGCTGACCGCTCCAACCAGAGAAGACCTGCTGCGAACCACGAAAGGGAGGACCGAAAGTGTCCGTCTATATGCCCAAAGGTGGAGGGCACTCGCCACTCAAGTTAAGCCACACATCCCAGAGGAAGAATTGGTGGACATTTTTCTGAAGGCACTGTCGTACGATTACTTTGATAAACTAAACACCTCTGGGTGTCAAACTTTCGCGCACTTGATCAAAGTGGCGGAGAGACACGAGTGGGCCATAAGAGAAAGGCGCATACCAAAAATGACTCAGAAGCGACCGTTCCCCGCAAAGAAAGAGCGAGAATCTACTGCTGAGGTTGCCTTCGTTTCCAATCCACTAAGACCCAAAAGGTCTGAAAACTCTACCCCGACCCAGGGGAACACCTCTTGGATGGCCCAGAGGATCCTGGCACCAAGAGGAAGAGGTCCTCCCTCTTTTACCCCACTCCCAGTCCCGATGTCAAAGTTACTTCCTAAGCTTCTAGAGGTGAGGTTGTTAGCCAAGAAGCCGCCGAGGTCAACGCCGCCAAAGTTCACAGGTTTCGATGAGAATCAGACATGTGCGTATCACATGGGAGAAAGGGGACATAACATAGACAACTGTCGGACCCTACAATACGACATACAAGCCCTTATCGACAGCAACTTGCTAAAGTTTGATGGAGCGGATCCGAACATCCAACAGAATCCACTGCCCGACCACACCGCGAACGCAGTGTTCATTATAGATCAATGGGGAAACCTATACGACTCGGAAGAACCATACCCGGTTGGTTCGATATGCATGGTGGAAGGTATGACCCCACTGGTAATCAACATCACCGAGTTCGACCTCATGCAGGAGGAACGTAGTGATATCGAGGTAAAAGCAGCCAGCAGTTCTCACAAAAGCGAGGTCACAAAAGACAAACCCCTAATAATCACACTCCCCGCAGTAGAAACTTACAACCCTAAGGCAGTGCATTGGAATTACAGCACCAGTGAAGTGGATGCCATCACTCACTCCGGGAGATGCCAAGTCCAAAAGGAGGGAGAAGTTGAAAAGAAAGGAGTAACGGAGGAGGACGCTAAGCAGGTCCTGGCCATCATTAGAACTAGCGAGTTCGAAGTGGTCGAACAACTGAGAAAGATGCCCGCACAGATCTCGCTCTTGGATCTTTTCAAGACATATGAGAAGCATCGAAATGCCCTTTTGAAGGTGTTGGATGAGACCCACGTACCCGAAACAATCAACGAGGCCCAATTGGAAGACTTCGTCGGGGCGATCCTCTTGAAGGACCAAGTCTCATTTTCAGATGAAGACTTCCCCCCGGAAGGGCGAGGACATAACAAGGCCCTCTATGTATCAGCAATGTGCCATGGTAAGCGGGTATCCCGAGTCCTCATAGATAACGGATCTGCATTTGACATATGCCCTTTAAGCACGCTCAGAGGCCTCGGGGTGAAGGAAGATTCAATCAAAACCTCGAAATCCACCATTCGAGCTTTCGATGGGGCTAAAGGAGAAGTAACTGGAGAGGTAGAACTACCCGTCCTTGTGGGCCCAACAGAGTTCCTGATCAAATTCCAAGTCATGGACATCCCGGCGTCATTTGGGCTTTTGCTGGGAAGACCTTGGATTCACACAGCCGGCGCCGTGCCGTCCAGCCTACACCAGAAGGTCCGTATGGTCGTTAACGACAAACTGATCACCGTACACTCAGAAACTGATCACTTAACGGGCCACATTGATGCTATTCCATTGGTGGAACCTTCATCCGGAGAATCAAGCTTTCGCGCTGCGGAGAGAATGTACATTATGCACGTACCAGCCGGTACAGCCATGAAACCCCCAAATTGCTCCAAATCATCTATCATGGCGGGAAAAATACTGATACAACATGGTTTTATCCCGGGCCTCGGTTTAGGCAAACATCACCAAGGTATTCAAGAGCCGGTTAGCTTGGCGACGGTAAAGAACCGCCAAGGGCTGGGTTATAAAGGAGAACCGAGTCGACACTCCCAACCGGAAGGTTATGGGAGCGGCAGGGGCCGCGGTGGCCGTTTCCTGGGGTCGAACACTTGGAGGGGCAAGGGAAAGATGTTCGAAACTCCCCTAAGTCGCTTCTTCAATGAGGCATCCAAGTGGCTAAAGGACGAGAAGATGGACGCTGCAACGAGAGACCCCCAGTTGGCCAGCTTGTTCCGGGAAGATTCTGTCAACGTCATTATCGAGGGGATCGACGACAAGGCGTCCGTCATTGAGTAAAGAAATTTTACACCCCTCTCCGATGCATCCGAATCTACATCAGATGCCTCGAACTTTCACCTTTGTCTTATGTCTTTGCAAAAAACAAAAAAACAAAAAACAAAAAAAAAAACCAAAAACCAAAAACCAAAAACAAAAAAAAAACAAGAAAAAAAATCATAAAATGAAAAATATAAAAAATGGAGGCGTGTGGGAGCTACAAATCGGTCAATGACGATCCAAAAAAAGAGAGAGACAAGAAAAGAAAACAACCCTGAGACCTGATTTCCCACACATCTCTTATTTTTCAAGACTATTGGGGAAGCAAGGATGTTCGATGATATGAGAACTAGCCCCCCATTACATATTTTCCGGACTTAACTTTCTTCAGAATGTTTCCCGAAGAAATTCGTCATGCATGAGCCTCCTCTATTATATGTCAACTAACCATCTTCATGACATTTCAGGCATACCATTCCACACATACATAGCAGGTTGTTAAGCTATCCAAGCTCTCAAAAGGAAGCTACCTACCAGATCGAGGGAGAGGAAGACGATCAAGTTGAGGAGGGAATCAGGGTTAACTGGAAACGCTATGAAGACTCCAAGCCACCCACCGCAGAGGGTACCACTACAGTAAACTTAGGAACCCCAGAGAATGTCAGGGAAGTGAAGATTGGGGAAAGTCTACCACCAACAGAAGCATTCAGAATAGTTGAGCTCCTGCGAGAATACCAAGATGTTTTCGCATGGTCATATGCGGACATGCCAGGATTACACCCTAGTATCGTGGAACACGCTCTACCAACTGACCCCAGCGTCTCGCCCAAGAAGCAGAGCCTCAGGCGTACGAAACCCGAGTTGGCAAAAACAATTGAAGAGGAGGTGATGAAGCTCCTCAAAGTAGGGTTCATCGAGGTGATTGCCTACCCGGAATGGATCGCCAATATTGTCCCCATCATGAAGAAGGATGGGAAAGTCCGAATCTGCGTAGACTACCGAGACTTGAACAGGGCCAGCCCCAAAGACGACTTCCCATTGCCCCACATCGACGTCTTAGTCGATAGCACAGCCGGATTCGAACGGTTCTCATTTATGGATGGTTTCTCGTGCTACAATCAAATCCGCATGAAGGAGGAGGATAAAGCCAAAACGTCGTTCATCACGCCTTGGGGCACCTTTTGCTACAAAGTCATGCCATTTGGCCTGAAGAATGCCGGGGCAACTTACCAGAGGGCGATGGTTACCCTATTCCACGATATGATGCATAAAGAGATAGAGGTGTATGTGGACGATATGATAGCAAAATCCAAGCATGGTGAAGATCACGCCCTAGTACTGAAGAAATTGTTCGAACGACTCAGGAAGTATAAGCTGAGGCTCAATCCCGCGAAGTGCATATTTGGGGCGAAGTCGGGCAAGATACTGGGATTCATAGTTAGCAATCGTGGCGTCGAGATTGACCCCACCAAAGTTCAAGTGATCCTTAGTCTTGACGCCCCTTCAACAGTTAAAGACGTAAGGAGCCTCTTGGGAAGATTAAATAATATCGCCCGCTTTATATCTCACCTTTCGGAATCTGCAAAGCCACTCTTCAAATTATTGAAGAAGAATGCCAAAATCAAGTGGGATCACGATTGCCAGCAGGCTTTCGAGGAAATCAAGGGGCATTTAGTCAGTCCGCCGATACTAGTGCCCCCGCTCCAGGGAATTCCTTTGACCCTTTATCTCACTATCCATGACGAATCCCTAGGGGCTTTACTTGCCCAGACAAACCCAGATGATGGCAAAGAGCGAGCCATTTATTACCTAAGCAAAAAGTTCACCGCTTCAGAGGCAAGGTACCCGGAGGTAGAAAAAACGTGCGTCGCGCTGATATGGGTACTGCGCAGGCTAAGACAATATACCCTTCACCACACCATCCAGTTAGTCACGGAAAGTGACCCGATCAAATACTTGCTAGAAAAGCCGTCGTTGATAGGAAAATTGGCCAAGTGGCAGGTACTCCTTTCTGAGTTTGACGTTAGAAGCTCAAACCAGAAGTCAGTAAAAGGACGAGCCATTGCCGACATGCTAGCCGAGAATTCCCAAGTTCACGATGCCCCTGAGGAGGGGGAGGCTGAAGGCCATATTTTGACACTCTCAGATGACAAGTGGACCATGTATTTTGATGGTGCAGTCAATTTAGCCGGGGCAGGTACTGGGGCCGTCCTAATATCTCCAGATGGCCAACACTATCCCGTGGCCGCAAAATTGACATTCCCATGCACCGACAACGTGGCTGAATATGAAGCATGTATCCTTGGTTTGCAGCTTGCCATTAACTTGAAAGTGCGGAAATTACAAGTCTATGGAGATTCAATGCTAATCATCCTCCAAACCCAAGGCGAATGGAAAACGAGGGACTTCAAGCTCATCCCGTACCACAAATTCCTAGAGGAGACGATCAAGGGATTCGAAGTAATTGATTTCGAATATCTGCCAAGGACACAAAATCACTTCGCAGATGCATTGGCTACTTTAGCCTCTATGCTTCAAATAACAAATGGTATAGACATTGAACCACTGCGCATAGGCATTACCCAAGAACCCGCACATTGCATGGTAATTGAAGATGGGTTTGAAGACTTGCCTTGGTATCATGATATAAAGAACTACCTAACCAAGGGGGAATTTCCTCCGGGTGCTCAAGCAGGGGACAGGAAGTACATCGCGAAGATGGCTGGCAAGTTTTTCCTCAGTGGCCCAACTCTCTACAAGAGGTCTTATGACTCAGTCCTCCTCAGATGCGTGGACGCCAACGAAGCTAGATCGCTTATGAGCGAAATACACGAGGGGGAATGCGGTCCGCACATGAACGGCCATCTCCTCGCCAAGAAAATCATGCGACTAGGTTATTTCTGGATGACCTTGGAGTCGGATACTAATCAGCACGTAAGGTCATGACATCAGTGTCAGGTGTATGGAGATAGAATTAATGCACCTCCGAACGAGCTCCATCAAATGTCCGAGGCTTGGCCGTTCTCGATGTGGGGCATAGACATAATAGGGCCAATCAACCCTAAGGCCTCGAACGGACACCGATTTATACTGGTAGCAATAGACTATTTCACCAAGTGGATCGAGGCTGCATCATACGTTAATGTGACTGCAAAGAACGTGGCTAAATTCATAAGGCGAGACATCATCTCGAGATATGGGACACCTCAAGCCATCGTGACTGATAATGGCTCGAATCTAAATAACGAAACGGTCGATAATCTTCTGAACAGTTTCAATGTTCGCCATCTTAATTCGTCGCCTTACCGACCCCAAATGAATGGAGCGGTAGAGGCGGCAAACAAGAACATCAAGAAGATACTGGCTAAAACGGCAGAGAACTACCGTGATTGGCAGGAAAGGCTACCTTACGCCCTGATGGCGTACCGAACCTCAATTCGGACTTCTACTAGGGCAACGCCCTACTCCCTAGTATACGGTATGGAGGCAGTCCTACCGATCGAAACGGAAATCCCGTCATTAAGGATCTTGTCTCAGGTCGAGCTTGATGAGGCTAAATGGGTCCAGCAGAGACATGAACAGCTTAACCTGATAGACGAAAAGCGTCTAAGGGCACTCTGCCATGGCCAAGCATACCAGAAGAGAGTTGCTAAGTCATTCAATCAAAAGGTCCGACCGCGAACGTTCAAGGCTGATGAACTTGTCGTTAGGAAGGTCCTCCCAAACGTGTCACACCCAGAGGGCAAGTTCACCCCAAATTATGAAGGACCATATGTGGTTAGGAAGGTTTTACTTGGGGGGTCTTAATTCTTGTAAACATGGATGGAGAAGAGTTGGGATACCCTGTAAACGCTGATGCAGTCAAGAAGTACTATCCGTGAATAAATCAAGAGCCCCTAAGTGGCGTTTTCCCTCTCTAAATGATTGTGAGTCAGCCAGGAGGCTTCCCTATACCTCATGCATACATGCATACATACATACGCACCTCTTCGCTTTTTATAGGAGATCCTTAAGGAACATAATCAAGCGCAAGGGACGCGTTTCTCATTTACCTTTGCCAAACTGCGAAACAACTTGCAGCCGAGATAACTGAACATGAAGAAGGAGGAATTCGGCGTCAGAAGCGGTAGAAAATTGGTGGCGCCAGAAAGCCACAGAAGAAAGGATCTGGCCGGCATGGAGGCGAAAAGAAATATCAGTTTCAGGGAGGCAGGTTGCCAAGAATTGGAACCCTGGAAAACGACGTAGAATACGTCCAAAAGCACAAATTGATCTCATCCAGTGTAAATCCTAGAGAAGGATTCGTTCCCAGCCAGATGGATAGCATGGCCACAGGCTAGATGGCCAACTTCTGCGAGCCTTACATCTTTGACGCAAAGCGAGAGTAAAGCAATATCGTTTCGATTTATCTTGAATTTCAGAACTCAAACTAACCCTTAATGTTTATCGTTGACAGGGATTCGCCGTCTAGATGGACAGGAAATTACTGGCGCCAAAAAGCCACAAAAGAAAAGAACTCGCCGACGGGGAGGCAGATAGAATTATCAACCTCAGAAGTCAGGACTCCAATAAATTATACAAGCCGCGCGTTTGTGTTCAAATGGAAACACAAAACAAGAACAATGCTGTATCGCTCCAATTTGTCTTGAATTTTGGAATGCAAACTGACACCTAATTCCCGTCTTTGACAGGGGCTCGCCATCAAGGCAAAACAGGTTTTCACATCTCATATATTACCTGTTGGAATACATGACAAAGGGTAAGATGTATCGTTTTAAGTTTTTGAAAAATTCGTGAACATACAATGACATGTTTCTTTTACATTTTCAGAGATCTCCAGCCACGGTGGATAGGTAAGTATCCCTTTTCCCAATCCATTGAAGATGTTAAATAAAAAACAGAGAGAAAAAGAAAAGTTTTCAGAATCTAATGTCTAGAAAAGACATAGAATTCAAACTTCATTGGCATTCATGTTTTAAAACAGGAGGTTGTCTGAACATGAATAAGAACATGCATTGTGCATCATAAAATCCCCTTAACGGGTAAAATTTTTGGAGAAAAAGAAAGAGATTTTTCCAATCAAAAATCGTTTAAAACTTTCAAAAGGACGTTTTCTCAAAAGACAAGAGGCAAACCCTAATCCAAACACGTCCTATACACACTTGAGAGAGAAGTGGAGCGGGTCGCGACAGCTTGGCGACTCCACTGGGGACTATTCAATAATCTTGTTTTAATTTCCTCTTCAAGTGTGTCACCTGAAATCTTGAAAATTCGGCTCGGGTGACTATGTTCCTTCACAAACATAAACCCTAACCGAGCCTAAAAAATCCTTTTCGAGTCTTTTAGTTTTCAATTCTTACCTTTTGTAAGCTATGACATTGGATTCTAAAGTCTTGAAGTGCAATTGGGTGAATTTACCCTCCAATTTGATCAATTTTAGCCAAAATGACTTAATTGCACAATTTCCTTTCAATTTAGTCCTCGGTTTCACAATTTTTGAAATTAAATTTCATACGAGCATACCCATTAAAATTAAACACCTCTACCCTATGGGTTTCATCGTGATGAATCCATTGGAGGCCTCAATTTTGACTAATTTGGTCATTTAGACCATCGATTAAGCGAAAATCATTTTCGGATCCTATTGGGCAATTTGGGGTTTTCACTAAATTTCAATCAATTGATCCACAAAAATACCCCTATTTGATAGAAAACATGCCAAGGAGTCCGATTTTGCTATCAATTTCATGAAAATGGGTCAAATTGGGGCCCAATTTGGGCGAATTGGTCGAACCGGGCCGGTCGGGACAGACCCGACCCGACCCGGCCCGACCGGGTCTGCAACTAAGTTGCAGACCCACCATGGCCGAAAGCTTGAAATCGAGTGGCGCACTCGCGAGGCAGAATGGAGGTCGATTCAGCGCACAAAATCGGTCGGCCATGAAGAAGAAAGTGGAGCTGAGTTGGAGGGCAACACGATGGTGGAGGTGGTGGTCACCGCCGGCCATAAAATAATCGCCAAAATCCACTATAAATGGAGGTCTCGGCCATGAAGCACAGAGGAGAAAGCAAAAGAGAGAGAGAGAGTAGAGAGCGAGAGGGACATTGAGGAAGCTCCTGGGAACCCGTGGGATCACCATCGAAGCATCCATCATCACCAGCACCCCTCGGACAGGTCGGTATTTCCCCGACCTCCATTTTTTCTCGGTGTATAGTAAGTGTTCGACGAAATGCCTCAGTGAGTATTTCAATTTGTGCCTCTCGGCCGTGTCGTTTCCGGTCTCTTTTCGCGCGATTCTAGCTTCGAACCTTCCCTAGAACTATCCCTAAGCCTGTCGTGTTCATTTATTTGCATTAAAACGCGACGAAAAACTCGGCCCGGAGCTTCGTCGGATTGCATTCGGCTCAAGAGCTCGCCGGAGGAGTTACGGCGGTCGTCGAGGTCAAAGCGACCTCAACTAAGTTTTCTTAACTCCATTAGATGTCGTGTGATGGAACAGGAACGAGCTCGGATGCAAAAAAAATTTCTAGAAGTATCTCGCCGGAACCGAGTTCGGGGAGGTCCGGTTCACCTGTTTCTAACGCATTCATGTCGATTTTGATTGTTGTATGTTAATATGTGGGATCCTACGTGTCTAATGGCGCAAGAATGAACAAAAAATAGCAAGATTTGACTCGGTTTCGGGACCCTCCGGCGAGAATTCCGGCGACTTCGCCGGAATTTTTACTATTCATCGTCTTATCCGGCAAAGTCGCCGGCAGTCAACGGTCAAAGCTGACGTGGCGTACCACGTAGGTAGCCACGTCAGCGGTGGGGCCGGTTCGGTTTAATAAAACAGATCGGACGGTCGTGGTGATGCCACGTGTCGCGATCTTGGCTTTTTAAGATTTATTAAATGATTTTTCGGATAAATAAATTGATTTTGATCTGATGGTTAGGATTGAGCCACGTGGCTCTCCGTGGGTCGTCTGATCTAAGGGAAGATCGGAGGTGCGAAATGAAGCAACGTGGCGCAATACGGACCGCTAGATTCGGTGGATTTTCGGATAATAAAAAAATGTTAAAAAAATGTAAAAAAAAATAGAAAAATGTTTTAAAATGTTTTAAAATACCAAAACGGTGTCGTGTTAGACCGGTTTCGACCCGTAAGGTCGCACCGGGCGCCCGAGAGGCGTGGGCCGGGTCAAACCCGGCCCGAAAAATATTTTTAAATAAATAAAAAATCAGAAAATAAAAAAAAATAAAAAAAAAAATTCAATAATTCAATAAAAAATCAAAAATCAAAAAAATTAGGAAAATTCAGAAAAATTTTAAAAAATCCAAAAAATAGGAAATGGCCACATTCAATTGGCCACGACCTATTTCGGGTCTTTCGACCCCCGGTCTTTCCAGAAATGACGGTTTTGCCCTTCCGGCAAACCATTTTCCAACAAAAAAATTCTAAATAAATCCAGGAAAATCTCATAAAATAGGAAATGGCCACAAACAACTGGCCAAGTCTCATCCCGGGTGTTTTAAACCCCGACCCTTCTTAAAATGATGATTTCATCCTTTGGGCGAATCGTCTTCCAAAAATTGAAGAAAAATCAAGAAATTCCAAAAAATTCTCAAAAATGGGAAATGACCACAATCAACTGGCCATGGAATATTTTGGGTAATTCGGTATCCAAGTCTTCCAAAAATTGACGATTTTGCCCTTCGGGCTAATCGCCTCCAAATCTTCCCATTTTACCCCGGCCCGAAATCACATCTTCCCTAAGCCCTTATGGCTATGCTAGGAAGCCATTGACTGGAATTGATGTGCATCGATGAGATTTATTTATGCACTTGATCGCGATGTCATTGATTGTGATTGATAGGTTTAGTTTTCCAATCTGCGTGAAACCCTGAATCAAACTTACTCCACCCAAAACTGCGCCTGCATGAACTCTTTGCCAGGAAAATCACTCGCGTTAGGTACCGAAAGGGCATTGGTAATGACGCCAGCGTAACCAAGTCCCCGAACCCAAAATCTCTGGTTCTGCAGAACTGATCGATCTCTCCCAATCGATCAGTAAGGTTTCCGGTCTACCCTCCAAGAAAGACCGGTGGCGACTCCAAATGCATGCACAATTTGCACATGCCACCACGACCACACTGAAGGTCGAAAGCGATCGACTCTTATCGTCGAATCCTTTGAAAAATACTCCCGCCGCGTTTTGGTATGGGCCTGGGAGGGCCCGCGCCGATCCAAAGCCCACGATCCGCACCCGAGTGCTGGAAAAGGCCCACGATCGGTAATCCATTAGCCGCGTCCGCTTCGGACGGGTCGTGACACTTGGGAGAGAACTTCGTGAATGTCATCATAGAGTGGCTGGGTGATGAAGCCACTACTTCTAAGTAAATAAATATCTTCCCTACTCTAGATAATACATTCAAATTTTATGCATTTCGTCGCACTTTCAATTTTCGTTGTTTGAAATAAACGTAGGAAAACGCCTTTGGATCTCCGGCCGTTGATCCAAACAGCATAGCTTGTAATTGATGTAACTAGCAATATCTCCTAGAGGTGGGGTGAATAGGAGATTCTGAACACAATTGAAATTTCTTACGAAATGAATAAAGTTCAGTGTACGATTAGGAACAAGAACAGTATAACAGTGTGCAGAAAATCTAAACGCAAGGGTAAGAGTTTAGAGAAGAGAATATTGCACATGATATTTATAGTGGTTCGGCTTAGATCAAGCCTACGTCCACTCTCCCACGATGACAGCCGATCGGCTGGATTTCACTATGAAGAATCAAGAGGATTACAATCACTCAAGTATTTTGTTTCTCTCTCACACAGATTTTCACAATTAAGGATTTTGGGTACACAGAATATTCTTTGGATGAAACTCAAATTATGCTTGCACTTTGGATTGTTGTTCGCACTTCTTCCCTTAGTCCATCATGATTCTTCTTTTATACTCCCCTGCCTCCGAACTAGCCTTTGGATTCCAGCCAAGGGATCGCTCTTCAATCCTTGATTGGACGTCATCAATCATGATTGAACGAGACTGTATCTTCAGAAGATATGTTGACCGTTGGGTAAGACATTGAACCCTTCTGATTCAGTCGCCCATACAACTGAATCTCCAGCTTCCAGAAGTGTGATAAGCTTGAGTTGATTCCCAAGGATATATTCCTTAGAAGATGATATCCCATTATAGAAAGACCCTTAATTGATTAGAGGGGATATCAAGATAATCGAATATCACTTGCTTGATCGGAAACCTGTCATACGTGGGTCTTCGTGTTTTGTAAAATGCAGAAACTGATTTTCTTCAGATTCGTCTAGAAGAGATTTGATTCTTACTAGATCAGTTGGCACGGAATGGTAATACGGAGATTTGATGTGATCCATCCGTCACTGTTTAGATCGTCATGAGCACTTCCATCTGACCCTCGGTCAGAAGCACTTCCATCTGACTCTTCGTCAAAAGCACTTCCATCTGACCCTTGGTCATTGCGACAGAATTAGAATCACTCAACCTGCTACTTACACATTCTTCCTGGATCACATGTCATTAAACAATTTCTTTTGAAGGTTTTGTCAGAATCAAAATATAGGAAAATTTCCACAACAATCTCCCCCTTTTTTTATGGTGACAAAACTTCTCCAGTTGCAAATTACAAATGAGTGATTAAAGGAAAATTTAACCAGTGATAAAATAATAAAAGTGAGTAACCATCACATTTGCTCCTGTAGGTAATTATCATTAGAGATCATGTAATGAAAGTGTTCTCATAGGAGAGTATGATCAGAGTAAGATTATCCTGCAATGATCCTGCACGAAACTAAACTTAATAGATTATCCTGCAAAAGGTAAGTTAGGTCTTCTCCCCCTTTCTTCTAAATTGAAATATAATTAGAGGTAATCTAATGAGACTGCATAAAAGTAAATTCAACTTCTCCCCCTTTTTGTCAACATCAGAAAGAAATTTGTATAAAAAGTTGCTTAAATTAATAACGCGTCCTATAAGAATAGAAAATGAAATAAGGAGAATGTGGGTGAGTTTTTAAGAAGAGGGATGATCTTCATGCTCATTATCAGCCTCCACTCGGGAAGGTCCTTCATAGCTTATTTCCATCATCTAAGCATGGTCTCTTACAGCTTGAGAAGAGGGCAGGTTTGAAGCTGTTCTATCCGTTCTGACCAGTGTGTATGTAGGCATGTTGGCGATCTCAGCACAAAACATTCTCCCATAGAGATCAATGGACTTTTCCAGCTTAGTCACCTGACTAGTCAAACCCTGCAGCTTCCTATCTGTCTTCTGCATTTTCTGATCAAATCTTGTTTCCATGGCAGCCATCGTCTGAAGAAGAGTATTTTGGAGATTTTCAAAAAGCGTTTGAAGTTCCATTTGTGGTTCTGAAGGTGCAGGTTCTTGAGTCTCCCCCTCAGTTTGTGCCTTGGTGAAAGCTTGAGAAGCTAGGACTTCAGTAAGAAAAACATCTGATGTAACAGGCACAGGCTCTTTCTCCCCCTGATTTATAGCCCGTTTCCCTTTTGTTTTTGAGCTTGGCACGGAGACTATTTCCTCATCAATGTCCATTGGAATGGACTGTGCACTGGACAATTGATCTTCTCGGGCAATTGCTGAAGCTAGACTTGCAGCATCTTTATGAATTGTTCCCCTGGTGGAAGAGACAGAGTAAGCTCCAATGTCATCTTGTTCTTCCTCCTGTTCTTTTGACGCCAACGTTGCTAGAACTTGTGCTAGCAATTGCTCATGATCACAGTTGACATTTGTGATGTCATACTCTGTGTCATCTTTAATTCGTGCAGCTTGCTCCTCATCCCACATTGTGAGGAATTCTTCCTCAGTCAGATCACAGGGATACACAACTTTTTCTTGTGGTTGTATTTCTGTTTCATCTCCTTCTTCCTCATCTCCTTCAGCACTATGATTTTCGGACTCACCATCTTCATCTGATCCACCTCGAGATTGAGTAGCTTCAGAATCATATTCCCCTGTTTCTTCCTCACTTGCTTCTGAGTCTTTATCATTAGGACTGTCTGTTTGTTGCTCCTTAACAGCCATGACTTTTCTCTTCTTTGGAGATTTCTGTTTTGACTCTTCCTCGAAGTCCACAATGACTAGTTCATTGTTCTTTGTTCTCAATCCAGCAGGAGTCATCTTGTACCCCATCTTTGTTACCATAGTCTCACCAGCAGTCATCAGAGGAATTTCCTGCTTGATAAAGGCACCTAGGCCATCAATCTTGAAATAATTAATTATTTTGAAGATCAAGGCGGCATAAGGAAGTTGGCCCTTTGGCTTGAGAGCTGATCTGTACATGTGCAATAGTATTGTATGAGCAAAAGAAATCCTCTGTCCTGTCAAGATTCCCCATAACAGCTTTGCCTCGTACTTTGATATATCTGTCTTTGATGCTGCCTTGGGTCTGAGACATTCGATGATCACCTTGTGCATCATGATATGCTTCAAGGGAAAGTTCGTGTATGCAATATGTGACTTTGATTCCCTTAAGAAACTCGATTTGCCAGTCATGAAGCATAAAGCTTCACCTGCAGTGACATCTAAGGGTTTGAAATCTCCCTTTCTCGTTCCCATGATTGCAGCCAATTCATCAACAGTCAGAAAATACTACTTTCTTCTAACTGTGAAAGCCAGAGAGTTGAAGTTGACAAACTGAAGATTTGAATAGAAGTAAGCTACCAAATCAGGAAAAGTGAAGCCTCTCTTAGTTATAAAATGATCTATCTTCACCTTTTCTAGATGCTTCCTCAGATAGATGCCATTGCTGTCAAAGTACTTTAACTCAAATACCCTTTGAGGTATAATACCTCTATGTTTCATTGCTTCAAACCTTTCTTTGTGAGCCTGATTCTAGAACAAGGGATCAGGAAAGCTTTTATCCAAAATAAAGCCTATATTTTTCACAAAGTCATTGAACAGAATGCCATCATCATCTTCCACCTTTGCCTTCGTGCCGCCAGGTCTAATTGGGGATGGTTTTCATTTCGAGCTTGTCTCTGCCACTTTCTCCTTTCCTTTTCTAGAGACAGATGCAGGTTTTTCTACAGCAATTGGTTCAACGATTTTTCCAGGCAAGCTAAGAAACTCCAAAAGTTCGCCCTCACTATCGAAATGGTGAGTGTCAGTAGTTTTCTAAGTTAGTTACCAAAATCTCCTGCAGCCTTAATCCTATCATACATTGGCTTAATAGAATGAGCCATAGATTCTTTTCCTTCAAAGGCAGATAGAGACAGACCTTTTGCCAAGCGGAGTGCTTCTCGCTGTTCGTTGATTTGGGTTTCTGTGAGTTCCGCGCCACTTGCAGTTGAGGCGGAGAACTTCCTCTTCGACTGAGGCATCTTCTTCGAGTCAGAGGCTGATTTTGGAGCCATTGATGCGTAGAAAGTTTAAAACTTTGAGTGAAAGAGTGTTGTTTTGAGGAGGAAATCGAGAGCGAGAGATTTCGAACACGGTTTTAGGGTTTTGATTTGAGATAATTTTGAAAGTGAGAGAACAGAGATGACGGTTCAGCGTTTTTATAAAAGAGGCGGTTATTTTTGGAAACAAAAGAGAGAATTTTGATTTTCTAAAGAAAATAAAAAAATTCTTTTAATAAAACAGATATTCACCGTCAATCAGATATTCGGAGATATCTATTCATATGAGGAACTTACCTAAAAGATAGCTTTTAGAGATAACTGACCTTTTTAAAAGAAAGTGTGAATTTTTTTTTACGCGCCTTTTTGACGTCCCTTCTGATGCTCCTTCTTATGCTTCTTCTGACGTTCCTTCTGACGTTCCTTCTGACTCTCCTTCTGATGTTTCTTCTGACTCTCCTTCTGGCGTTCCTTCTAACTCTCCTTCTAACGTTCCTTCTGATACTTCTTCTGACGCTCCTTCTGACGTTCCTTCTGATACTCCATGTTCTAAGGTATACTTAAGAAGGAAGGTTAATGATGGATAATTCATTTCTGATAAAATTAAAACTCTGTTTATCAAGTGGTTTAGTAAAAATATCTTCAAGTTGATTTTTCGTATCAATGTATTGAATGTTAACATCACGGTTTTGAACATAATCACGTATGAAGTTATGCTTGATCTCAATATGCTTTGTTCTAGTAAAGTACATGATTCTTTGTGAGATTTATGGCACTTGTGTTGTCACATAGGATTTCCACAGTTGATTTTTCAACACCATAGTCTTTGAGCTGCTGTTTTAGCCAAAGTATTTGAGTGCAGCAACTTCCAAGAGATACGTATTCTGCTTCAGCTGTACTAAGTGCCACTGTATTTTGCTTCTTTGAATACCATGAGACAAGCATGTTTCCCATGAGCTGACAAGTTCCAGATGTACTTTTTCTATCAGTTTTGCAACCTGCAAGATCTGCATCTGAATATCCCTTTAGTATAAAATCAGAAGATTTAGAATACCACAAATCATAGTTAGGATAAGTCCCTATGTATTTGATTATTCTTTTGACTGCTGATAGGTGTGTTTCTCTTGGGCTTGACTGAAATCTTGCACATAAGCAGACACTATATAGGATGTCGGGTCTTGAAGCTGTGAGATAGAGTAAAGATCCAATCATACTCCGATATAGTTTGGGATCAACTTCCTTTCCATCTTCATTTTTATCTAATTTGGAGGAGTGAGACATAGGAGTTTCTGTCTTCTTGCCATTCTCCAAACCAAACTTCTTCACTATTTCCAATGCATACTTCTCTTGAAATATGAAGGTTCCTTTCTGAGATTGATGAATTTGAAGACCAAGAAAGAACCGTAATTCTCCCATCATACTCATCTCAAATTCATCATGCATTGTTTTAGAGAATTTCTTGCAGAGAAGTTCATTAGAGGAGCCGAATATAATATCATCAACATAAATTTGAACTAAAATGATATCTTTACCTTTTCTTTGAATAAAAAGAGTGGTGTCTACATTACCTTTAGTGAAGCTGTGTTGAGATAAAAAGTTACTTAACCTTTCATACCAGGCGCGGGGTGCTTGTTTCAATCCATATAGTGCCTTTTTTAAGACATATACCAGATCTTTTTCTTTAGGTTCTTCGAAGCCAGGAGCTTGTTCAACATATACCTCTTCTTTGATGTAGCCGTTTGGGAAGGCACTTTTCACATCCATCTGAAAAAGTTTGAAGTCATTGTAACAAGCATAAGTAAGAAGTAGCCTAATGGCTTCTAACCTGGCAACCGGTGCGTAGGTTTCATCGTAGTCTATTTCTTCTTCTTGAGAGTATCCTTTTGCTACAAGTCTTGCTTTGTTTCTTACAACTTTTCCTTTGTCATCAAGTTTGTTTCTGAATACCCATTTTGTTCCAATTACTGGACGATTTTTGGGACGATTGACCAGTTCCCAAACATTGTTGACCTTGAACCGATGTAGCTCTTCCTACATTGCATTTATCCAGTTTTCATCTGCTAATACATCTTCAATCCTTTTTTGCTCCAATTCAGATACCAAGGCGATGTTGCTCATTGCTTGCTTGAACTTGGATCTTGTCTTTACGCCATCACTTATGCTGCCTATGATGAGTTCCTTTGGATGACTTGACTTATTCTTCCAGTTTTTATCAAGGCCATCATTTGAGGATATTGTGGATTCATTCTGTTCATCTTCTGGTCTTTCTTCAACTGAGGAAGTTTCCTTCTGAACATTCTCTGAACCCGTATTCACATCTGAGTCTGCTCGT
Organism: Rhodomyrtus psidioides; assembly: GCA_021437785.1. Lineage (NCBI taxonomy): Eukaryota > Viridiplantae > Streptophyta > Magnoliopsida > Myrtales > Myrtaceae > Rhodomyrtus > Rhodomyrtus psidioides. The sequence goes on along the minus strand of JAILYB010000031.1, from coordinate 4,890,764 downwards.
GAGTTCGTGACTTGATGAAGTGTATGCATTTGAATGGATTCAGGTTCATCATCCTGGTAGCTTTCATCGAACTTGATGTTCACTGATTCCTCAACAGCACGAGTGTTCTTGTTGTAGACTCTGTAGGCTTTGCTTGTTGTTGAATATCCCAAGAAAATTCCTTCATCTGATCTCTCATCAAACTTTCCAACTCGATCATTAGCATTCTTTAGAATAAAGCATTTGCAACCGAATACATGAAAGTATGCAACATCAGGCTTTCTTTCTTTGAAAAATTCATAGGGAGTTTTCTCAGAAAAAGGTCTGAGGGAAATTCGATTTAAGATATAACATGCTGTTGAAACGGCCTCAGCCCAAAAGTTAGAGGCAATTTTACTCTCAATAAGAAGAGTTCTGGCCATTTCTTGCAAAGATCTGTTTTTCCTTTCTACTACCCCATTTTATTGAGGAGTATAAGGTGCAGAGAAGTTATGCTAAATTCCGAACTTAGTGCAAAAATCTGAGAAACTTTGATTTTCAAACTCTCCCCCATGATCCGTTCTCAAACTGGAAATAGTGTAACCCTTTTCATTTTGAATTCTTTTAGCAAATTTTGATAAGGATATGAAAGCTTCACTTTTGTGAGCAAGAAATGAAACCCATGTAAATCTAGAGAAGTCATCAACTATGACAAGGCAATATCTCTTACCTCCAATGCTTAGAGTTCTATTTGGTCCGAAGATGTCCATTTGAAGTAGCTGCAGACAATGGTTAGTGGAAACTTGATTTAAGGACTTAAAAGAACTTCTTACTTGCTTACCCAGTGTGCATGCATGACATAGTCCACTTTTCTCAAATTTTGTTTGAGGTAGTCCTCGAACAAGTCCCTTCTTGGAAAGCTTTGAAATATGTTTTACACTAATATGACCTAACTTTCTGTGCCAAAGATCATATTCATCCTTAACAGAAATAAGACATTTAGCATGTTCACAGTCAGCATTAATATCTAAAAGATAAATGTTCCCATGCCTTCGTCCCGTGAAGGATTGCTTCTTATCCTTGCTCATACCTGTGCATTTTAGATCTTGGAACCAAATATCATATCCAGAGTCACAGAGTTGACTTACAGAAATCAAGTTGTAGTTCAATCCTTTGACTAGAGAGATATCTTTAACGGTCAGATTCTCAATCTTTACATTTCCTTTCCCGATGACCTTTCCCTTGTTCTTTCCTCCAAACGACACGCTTCTTCCATCACAATCTGAGAAGGATATAAATACATCTGGATTTCCAATCATGTGACTTGAACAACCACTATCCAGAAACCACTTGTTCTTCCTTCTCTTTGGTACCTGCAATAAATAACCAACTTACTGTTTCTTTGATACCCATATTTTCTTGGGTCCTTCTGTGTTAGTATATTTTGACCTTTTAATAGGTCTCCAAATTTTCTTGCAGTAATCCTTAGTATGGCTAGGATCACCACAATTCACACGGGGTTGTCGAATGTAGGATCTAGTAAAATGCTTATGAAAATGATGCTTGTAATCGGAAAACGTTGGTTTTCGAAATTCAGTTTTAAAGATTTTTCTTTGGCTACTTTCCCTTTTAAAACCTAACCCAGATCGGTCATTGAAGGGTATTTGTTTTGAAATAATGCTATTCAGAGTTACTGAACTTTGTGAAAACCTTTTTGATATATCAGAAACTTTTTCTTTCAAGGAAGCATTTTCTTTTGAAACTAAATCATGATTTTCTTTCATCTGGTGAAACTCTTGTTGTAGAAAATCAATTTTTTCTTTTTGGGACAAATTCTGTTGTTTTAAAGAAGCATTTTCCTTTTTTAAACAAGAAACTTTCTCAAGAGCTTCTTTGTAGTTTATACACAATTCATCAATATATTCAATAACTTCATCAGGGAGTTCAGATGAACATACCTCAGTTTCTGAATCTGAACTTGAATCTGATTCGGCCATGAGACAGATGTTTGCATAATCATTTTCGCTTTCATCAGAATCACTTAAAGTTTCTGCCTTTAGAGCCTTCTTGTACTTCTCATACTTGAGTTTGTCCTTCTTCAAAATTGGGCAGTTCGATTTGATATGTCCTGCCTTCTTACAGTGGAAGCAGATCACGTCTTTGTTATCTTGTGAGTCGTTGCTTGATATTTTTACATCACTCTTCTTCCAAAGTTTCTTTCCTTTGATGTTTCTGTCTTTCCGAGCCATCTTCCTAAATTTCTTGACCATGAGGGCTAATTCTTCATCATCCTCATCTTCATCATCTGTATAAAAAAAATTGATTAATTTCAGTTTTTAAGGCAATAAATTTTTTACCTTCCTGTTCTCCCTTTTTGTTTGCTCGTTCTGTTTCATAGGATTGCAAAGTCCCAACTAGCTCATCAACCGTTAGTGGTCTGATTGTTTGGCATTCTTGAATTGATGGCTTGATGTAATTCCAATCATCTGTGAGTCCACGTAGTATCTTCCTGACTTGCATTGGTTCAGCGATAGGTGCGACTTGTCTTGCAAGTCCACTTGCCAGAGTCTGAAACATGTCTATCATATCTGCAATAGATTCATCAGGCTTCATTTCAAATGCTTCATAGTCACTCAGTAAAATACTGAGCTTTGTTTCTTTCACACGATTTGTTCCTTGAAAGGTAACATGAAGTCTATCCCATACTGCCTTAGATGATTCTTCCTCTGAGACACGATTATAAAGAGGAATAGATAAGGCACAAAAGAGAGCATTGACAGCTTTAGAATCAATGCCTTTTTCTTTTAGCCTTTTCAGCATCAGTCATTGTTGTGATAGTATTTACTCCGTCAGCAGAGGTTGGATTTGTAGCATTTGCAGGAACTATTCCATTTGTAACGACATCCCACATCAGATCATCATAGGCTTTGAAGAACCACTTCATCTTGTTGCTCCACATATTGTAATCATTTCCATCAAAGTATGGTGGCTTGTTGGCAAAGTGCGAATCGCTCGTTCCTGAAGAGTGATTGCTATACATAGTAGATCGTTAAATCTAAAGTCAATAAACACTTCGTAAAATGAGCAACCTGCTCTGATATCAATTGATGTAACTAGCAATATCTCCTAGAGGGGGTGAATAGGAGATTCTGAACACAATTGAAATTTCTTGCGGAATGAATAAAGTTCAGTGTACGATTAGGAACAAGAACAGTATAACAGTGTGCAGAAAATCAAAACGCAAGGGTAAGAGTTTAGAGAAGAGAATATTGCACACGATATTTATAGTGGTTCGGCTTAGATCAAGCCTACGTCCACTCTCCCACGATGACAGCCGATCGGCTGGATTTCACTATGAAGAATCAAGAGGATTACAATCACTTAAGTATTTTGTTTCTCTCTCACACAGATTTTCACAGTGAAGGATTTTGGGTACACAGAATACTCTTTGGATGAAACTCAAATTATGCTTGCACTTTGGATTGTTGTTCGCACTTCTTCCCTTAGTCCATCATGATTCTTCTTTTATACTCCCCTGCCTCCGAACTAGCCGTTGGATTCCAGCCAAGGGATCGCTCTTCAATCCTTGATTGGACGTCATCAATCGTGATTGAACGAGACTGTATCTTCAGAAGATATGTAGACCGTTCGGTAAGACATTGAACCCTTCTGATTCAGTCGCCCATACAACTGAATCTCCAGCTTCCATAAGTGTGATAAGTTTGAGTTGATTCCCAAGGATATATTCCTTAGAAGATGATAGCCCATTATAGAAAGTCCCTTAATTGATTAGAGGGGATATCAGGATAATCGAATATCACTTGCCTTGATCGGAAACCTGCCATACGTGGGTCTTCGTGTTTTGTAAAATGCAGAAACTGATCTTTCTTCAGATTCGTCTAGAAGAGATTTGATTCTTATTAGATCAGTTGACACGGAATGGTAATACGGAGATTTGATGTGATCCATCCGTCACTATTTAGATCATCAGGAGCACTTCCATCTGACCCTCGGTCAGAAGCACTTCCATCTGACCCTTCGTTAGAAGCACTTCCATCTGACCCTTCGTCAGAAGCACTTCCATCTGACCCTTGGTCAGCGCGACAGAATTGGAATCACTCAACCTGCTGCTTACACATTCTTCCTGCATCACATTTCATTAAACAATTTCTTTTGAAGGTTTTGTCAGAATCAAAATATAGGAGAATTTCCACAACAGTAATGCGGCCCATTTTGCATTCAATAAAATCACACAAGTTTTGTTAAGGACATATGGAACCACAAATCAGCCCGATGATGATACTAGTCTTCCACACAAAAGCTTGAGGCCTGATTTTCCATATGATTCCTAATTTCTAAAGGATTTCTGAGGAATAAGGATGTCCTATGATATGAGGACTAGCCCCGTTTATAGTTGCATTTATTTTGAAATCTCTTTGGAAAAGGTTTTCCACACCCATGCATGACATTTCTATATGGAATATAGACTAACCATGCTCATGGCATTTCAGGCAAATAATCTCAAACATACATACTAAACATACATACTAGGTTGTTATGCGATTCGGATCACCACATTGACTGTTCCTACAATATTGAAGAAGAGGATGATGATGAAGGTTATGCATCTATCCGTAGAGAATGGAATGCCTTCGAGGAGTCAATACCTCCTACTTCAGAAGAACCTGTTGTTATTGACTTGGGCGACACTATGAATATCAAGGAAATCAAAATCGGTGGACATTATCCCGAGATGAAAGACTCAGGTTTACAGAATTACTGAGGGAGTATCAGGATGTCTTTGCATGGTCTTACGCTGACATGCCGGGTTTGGGTCCCAGAATTGTGGAACATGCATTACCCACAGATCCTAGTGTTATACCTGTCAAGCAAGGCAGTAGACGGATGAAAGCCGAGTTGGAAGACAAAATTAAAGAAGAAGTGATGAAGCTTCTCAGGGTGGGCTTTATTGAAGCTATCCCGTACTCGAACTGGATTGCAAATATAGTCCCCGTCATGAAGAAGGATGGCAGACTTCGGATATGTGTAGATTATCGAGATTTGAATAGAGCAAGTCCAAAAGATGATTTCGCACTACCTCACATTGACATACTAGTTGATAGTACCGCAGGGTACGAAATATTCTCATTCATGGATGGATTCTCCGGATACAACCAGATCCTCATGAAGCAAGAGGACAAACCAAAGACTGCATTTACCACCCCTTGGGGAAACTTTTGCTATAAGGTTATGCCCTTCGGACTGAAGAACGCTGGGGCCACCTATCAAAAGGCTATGATCATATTATTCCACGACATGATTGTTGACACATGATTTTTGGTCATCTTTTAGTTCAATTTTTATTTTTCAAAATTAATTAAAAATAGCCAAAAACTCATAAAATTACAAAATCAACTTTGGAGGCCTTGGCCTAGCCTCAAAAGTCAATTTTAAATAAAAAATATTTTTTGTATTTTTTTATATTTTTCGAATTTAATTAATTATAAAATACCCAAAAAATCAGAAAAATACCATTCGTAGTCATAAAAATACAAAAAAAAATATTCAATAATTTTGTTTTAATTCCCTCTTCAAGTTTGTCACTTTAAATCTTGAAAATTCAGCTTGGGTCACTATGTTTATTCACAAACATAAACCCGAATCGAACATAAAAATTCCCTTTCGAGTCTTTTAATTTTCAATTCTCACTTTTTATAAACTATGACATTGGATTCTAAAGTCTTGAAGTGCAATTGGGTCAATTTGCCCTCCAATTTGATCAATTTTAACCAAAAGAGCCTAATTGCATAATTTTTCTTTCAATTTAGTCCCCGGTTTCACAAATCTTGAAATTAAATTTTACACGGGCCTACCCATTCAAATTAAACACCTCTACCCTATAGTTTTCATCATGCTGAATCCATTGGTGGCCTCAATTTTGACTTATTCGGTCGTTTGGACATTCGATTGAGCGAAGCCCATTTTCGGATCCTAGGGACAATTTGGGGTTTTCACTAAATTCCAATCAATTGATTCACGAAAATACCTATATTTGATAGAAAACAAGTCAATGAGTCCGATTTTAACATCAATTTCATGAAAAGGGGTCAATTTGAAGCCTAATTTGGCGAATTGGTCGAACCGGGCCGGTCGGGTCAGATCCCACCCGACCCGGTCCGACCGGGTCTGCAACTTAGTTGCAGACCCACGCGCTCATGGGGGGCGTTTTTTTTTAGAGAGAAAAGGACAGGGAAGCGTGGGGGACAAGAGAAGATACGGTGCCATTTCGTTTAGCAAGAGCGTAGGTGCGAAAAGGGAGCCGATCGGCCACGAAAACGGTGGGAGATTCTCGATTTTAATACCGAGTTCGGAGAGAGAGAGAGAGAGAGAGAGAGAGAGAGAGAGAGAGAGAGAGAGAGAGAGAGAGAGAGAGAGAGAGAGAGAGAGAGGAGGGATTTTTACAGAGCGAGTTCGGGCGAGAGGGGCATTGAGGAAGCTCCAGGGAACCTGTGGGATCACCGTCGAAGCATCCATCGTCGCCGGCAACCCTCGGACAGGTTGGTATATCCTCCCGACCTCCATTTTTCATACGCACGCCACATGTTCGACAGAATATCCGAATGAACACCTCACCTCATGGCTCTCGGCCAGGCCTTTCTAGACCCCATTTCGTGCAAGTTTCTCCTTAAAAATCATTTAGATCCAACTCTAAGCTCGTTGTGACCTTTTTTGTGGCATTAAACCACGGTGAAAACCGAGCCCGGAGCTTCGCCGGCCATGCCCGGACCGAGAGCTTGTATAGGGGGCACGTCGGACGGCAAGCTCGAAACGAGCTCAGGTAAGATTCTAAACCTTGTTTGGATGCTCTCTGAATGGTTAGGACTAAGTTTCAGACGTAAAACATTTTCTGCAAACGCCTCGCCGGAGCCGGTTCGGTGGCCGTCGGTCCGGGGCTTTTCGGATGCATTTCTTGCCCTATTTGCGTTGTATGTTAATGTTTAGGGTCCAAGAAGTCGAATGCCGCGAAAACGAACAAAAAATGTCAAGTTTTGGCTTCGGTCCCGATTCTCCGGTGAGGATTCCGGCGACTTCGCCGGAATAATCACTGTTCCGGCGAGTCACCGGTTGTATTCTTCGGCGGAACCTATGTCGGTCAACTGTCAACGGCTGACATGGCATGCCACGTAAGCAACCACGTCAGCGGGTGGGCCACGGTCGAAACAGAATAAAATGGACGGTCCCGATCACGACACGTGTCGCAATCCTGGAATTTTGGGAATTTAATAAATGATTTTTCGGATAAATTAATTAGAAGTCAATCGGACGGTCGATATTGTGCCAAGTGGCTCGCTGTGGATCGCCCGATCTGGTCCAAGATCGGACGCACCGGGAGCGGCCGTGTGGCACAATCCGGACCGTCCGATCAAAGGTTTTCGGAAATAATTAAAAAATGTTAAAAAAAAAAGAAAAACCTTAAAAATTGAAAAAGGCGTCGTTTTAGGCCGGCTCCGACCCGTAGAGTCGGGCCGGGCGCCCGCGAGGCGTGGGCCGGGTCTAACCAGGCCCAGAAAATATTTTAAATATTAAAAAATTCAGAAAATAATAAATAAAATAATAATAATTCAAAAATTCAATAAAAAATAGAAAATCATAAAAAAATTCAAAAAATTTTGGAAAATTCTGAAAAATTCTGAAAAATTATAGAAAATAGGAAATAGCCACATTCAACTGGCCACGATCTGTTTCGGGTGTCTTTCGACCCCCGGTCTTTTCAAAAATGACGGTTTTACCCTTCCGGCAAACCGTCTCCCAAAATAAATTCTAAAAAATCCATGTAAATCCCAAAAAAATAGGAAATTGCCACAATCAACTGGCCAAGACTCATTCCGGGTGCTTTGAACCCCGACCCTTCTTAAAAATGACGATTTCGCCCTTTGGACGAATCGTCTCCCAAAAATTGAAGAAAAATCAAGTAATTCCAAAAAATTCTCAAAAATGGGAAATGGCCACAATCAACTGGCCATGGAATATTTTGGGTAATTCGATATCCAAACCTTCCAAAAAATGACGATTTTGCCCTTCGGGCTAATCGTCCCCAAATCTTCCCAAACCTTCAAAAAAATGACGATTTTGCCATTCGGGCTAATCGTCCCCAAATCTTCCCATTTTACCCCTGGTCCTAAATTACACCTTCCCTAAGCCTTTATGGCTATATTAGGAAGCATTTGATGTGAATTGGTGTGCATTGATGTGATTTATTTATGCACTCGATCGCGATTTCATATAATTGATTATGATTGATAGGACTAGTCTTTCGATCGGCATGAAACCCTCAATCAGACTTACCTCACCCAAATTTGTGTCTGCATGAAATCTTAATTAGGAAAATCACTCACGTTTAGGTACCGAAAGAGAATTGGTAATGACACCGACGTAACCAAGTCCCCAAACCCAAAATCTCTAGTTCCGTAGAACTGATCGATCTCTCATAATCGGTCAGTAAGGTTTTCGGTCTACCCTCCAAAAAAGACTAATGGCGACTCCAAATGCATGCACAAGTTGCACATGCCACCAAGACCACACTAAGGTTGAAAGCGATCGACTCTTATTGTTGAACCCCTCAAAAAACACTCCCGCCGCGATTTGGTATGGGCCTGGGAGGGCCCGCGCCGATCTAAAGCCCGTGATCGGTAATCCATTCGCCCGTCGTCCAATGAAATTTAATCCGTTTGAAGGAAAATTTCAGACGGGTCGCGACAGCTGGCAACTCCGCTGGGGATTTTGTTCTAGAACCTATGGTTCTAGGCCTCAAGTGAACTTAGGCCGTAATTAAAACGTTGAGTGATATTTCTAACCCTGCAGGCGCTCTTGAAGGTAAGGTAAGTCCACTCATAATAGGTGTTATATGTTTTTTGCAGATTGGAGTGATAGGGGGTGTAGTCTGTGATTAACATTATCTTATGCAGGTTGGACGTAGGAATGTATGTTATATGGATAATTTGAAGCGCTGACTGATATATAAACTGTTGCGCATGATTCACCTGCATATTTGAGGATCACGACACTTTGCACAAAACGCCCAAACCCAGGCCACGAAATCACCTTTTCAGGTAGCCATAGATCAGGGATCGATATGCAACACTCTAGCGTGGATTGCGCTGGGGTTGACCATATTCGATCTCACTCACTATCCAAGTCGAGACTTTTATCCATTTGTTGTGGATTGCGCTCATGGACGAATTTATCGACTCGGATAGAGGGAAGCCTTTAGGTTCCGTACCTAAGTCCTTTTGATTTTTAGAGTCAAGCCTCATTTGTCTCATGCGCATGTATATGGATGGTTGGTATACCTAAAACCAAAAAAAATCATTGGGTACCTCTTATGGTAAGGTCCTGGCATTTCTATTTAAATTCACTTGTAGCCTTTTATTTTGCACGACATGCTGCATTCATCAAGTCTGATGGTTGAGTCTTATTCCATTTTAGAGTATGGATAGAGTAGAGATGATCTCTCCAAAGTCGGTCTAGCATCCCGGAGCTGTTCGAGTATGAGAGACGCGCAACCCGCCATCGGACTGTCGGGACATTCAACGGAGTTTACCCTTTTCGAGCTGTCCAAGGGATGATCTAGTAACCCTACCGAAAATTGAAGGACAAGGGGCAACAACAAATCCAGGACACCTGCCGAACGCTATCAAAATATCATCTGATAAAGACAAAGACCCGAAATAGCCGGATCGAAGACACCAAGCGTCGTCCCACGAAGACCCGACTTGGGGCATCTCTTTAGGTTCTTAAAGGCCACGTTCCAATCATACCTTTTCTTTTATCAGGATCATCGAGTCTGTAAGGAGCACCCGTTTGTGGGTCTCCCATCTATCTTTTAGACCTCGATTTCTAATTCTTGTCTAAGTGTCTTGACATTGGAACGTGACACTGGAATTTCTCTCAATCATTCAGATTTTTCGGTTCAATTGCGTATCTCACCCAGATGAAATTTTCGTTAGAACTCACACTTATCATGTTTAACCCAAGTACGAGAATCTAACCTTCATTTCATAGTGTATCGGACACGGAATTGAACCGGTCTATAGCATGCATCATTGGTAATCCTTGGTAATTAACTAAAGTCGTCCATGTTTCATGAATTCAAGAGGAGACCGGATATCCAAATTACCTTCGGTAAATAATCCCAATTTGGATGTCCTATTTCTCACCGAATTTAGGACACATTGGAATTGCATTTTTATCTTCTTGGACATTCCACAGAATTTCTGGGGATTTGCCAAAAGTGATAACCAGGGATTACGCTCCTTCTGATTGTATATTTTCTTCTGAAAAACATTGATGAAGGACTTTTCACACGAGATTGAGGCTTGTGTAAAAGTCTTTATCTTCGCTAATCACAAGAAAGCATAAAATTGAAAGGATTTATGCTTTACTTCACTTTCTAACATAGTCCTGTCATTCGAACAAGTAATTTCCAGAATCAAAATCCAAAGACTTGTGTGAAGAATCAGTCGCAAGTTAAAATTAACCAGGATGGCATAGAAAAGCGCTTGACCACCCTGAAGAGTCAATTGATGATGACGGACCAGGGAATCCTCAAGAAAAACAGTCAACTAATGAGGGCGTATTTCTTATCTTTCAAGACGTGGAACAGCATGCAATCAAAGGAGCCACATGTGGAAGAGAATTAGTTGTAACCTAATCTCTTTAAATTTGAAAATTTGCTGATTATATTTTATTGATCCTCAGGCGTGGTGCTTCAAGAAGATCGAAGTTGGTCGACAACTTAAGCCACAAGGATGGATGTTGAAAGACGGACAAAAGGAGTCAACTTCTCACCATGAAAGCATACTGGGGTAAAGCCCACCAAGATGAAAAGAGACAGGAAGCTCCAAACGGCAGATATCCCCTAATGGAAAAGGAAACCGCAAAAATTGTGAAGAGGATCAAAGCAGTCAACTGGGGCAAATCCCACTTAACTAGGGCAAAGGCCACCTGACCAGAGACAACCGGATCAAGTATAAGGACGTGTCGTTCCTAATTGATTTTCAATCGGATACTGGCATAATATTTCCTATCTCTTCCTCTCAAGTGAAAAACAGATAGAGAAGGAAAATCCATTTGTGGGTAGACATGAGAGACATGTTTTACATGGCAGACATTTGCCGAAAATGCCCTCATCTGATCATATGCAAGATCATGATGGAACGATGGATAAGATGGTTGAAGACAAACGAAGAAAAATTTATCTTCCCTATAAGATGTGCCTTCATCAGATGTCACCCATTGGAATTGCAAAGACAAGATGGATCAAATTGTGAAGAAGAGGCAACCTAATTAGGATTGACACTCCCTAAGTCGAAAAGGATGTATATGTTCCAAATTAAATTGATTTATTCATAAGTTGATATGGTTTTCTATTCTTGCAGGTGATGATAAAATGAATGGAACCACGGAACATTGCCCTCGTCTTGGATGCTAAGAGGACGTGAACCAGAAGATATAACCTGGGGATAGTAAACCAGTAATCGTTTCAGTTAAAATTTCTTGAGCAACATTTGATTTGTTCATTCCTTTCTCCATACATGCAGGGAAGCATACAAAGGAATTGCAACCTCAAATAAGGAATATCTCTTTAGATTAATCATCTAAGGAGCTTCAATTAGAGAACACGAGATATAAGGAGATCATATCTGAAGATGGGAAATGCTCGTTCCCACACACTCCACGGAGCAATTTCCAACGAAATCAAATTATGTGAGAGATGTGCACAAGAAAACCACGCTTCCGAAATCAATACCACTGCTTTTCGAAAGGTGAGACATTCATCACCGTGATGAGCTTGCCATCAGTCCAATGCAAACGGAGTCTTGAAGCTAATAATTTCCAAGTCCTGCCACGTCGAAAGCAAGAATTTGCCTCCATGATGAGCGGCATTTGGCAGAGTCTTCCTTACAACAAGATCATCCACTTCAAAATACCTAGGCTTAACCTTCCGGTTGAATGACTTTGCTACCCTTCTCTGATAACTCTGACCATGACAGATTGTCTTAAGACGCTTTTCATCAATCAGGCTCAACTATTCACACCTGTGTTGAATCCATTTCTCTTTTGAAAGCTTAACTTCTGATAATACCCTTAAGGAAGGAATCTCCATTTCAATGGGTAGGACAGCTTCCAGCCATAAACTAGAGAATAAGGAGTTGCCCAGTTGAAGTCCGAATGAAGTCCGAATCGATGTTCGGTACGCCATTAAAGCGAAGGGTAGCATTTTATGCCAATCTCTGTATTTTTCTACCTTCTTTGTTAGGATCTTCTTGATGTTTTTATTCGCTACTTCAACTGCCCCATTCATCTACAGGCAGTAAGGGGACGAATTAAGGTGTCGAATACTGAAGTGATCCAGTAGATCATCGACAATCTTGTTATTCAAATTGGACCCATTGTCCATGATAATCGCATGAAGAGCACTATATCGAGAGATTATATCATTCTTGATAAATCTCCCTACATTCTTCGCAGTGACATTTGCATAGGAATTGACTTCAATCCATTTTGTGAAGTGGTCAATCGCTACCAAAATAAAATGATGACCATTCGAAGCAGCAAGTTTACTGGCCCAATCATGTCTATTCCCCACATAGAAAATGGCCAAACTTCTGACATCTGATAAAGCTCATTTGGAGGAGCGTTGATCATATCACGATATACTTGACATTGATGACATGATCTGACGTGTTGGTTACAATCTGACTCGATGGTCATCCAGTAATAACCAAGTCGCATGATTTTCTTTGCGAGGGGATGACCGTTCATGTGCGGCTCACATACGCCTTCATGAATCTCTTTCATGAGTGTGTTTACCTCTTTGGCGTCTACACACCTTAATAACACTGATTCAAATGACCTCTTGTACAGTATCTGACCACTGAGGAAAAATTTTGTAGCCGTTTTGGTTATGAATTTTATATCCCCTATCTGACTTCCTTCTGGAAATTCTCCTTTAGAGAGATAATTCTTAATATCGTGATACCATGGCTCACCGTCGAACTCTTCTTCAACCAACATACAATAAGATGATTTTTGGATCACACCGATCCTTAAAGGTTCCATTTCGAGCCCATTCGTTACCTGCAACATAGCGGCTAATGTAGTTAAGGCATCTGCAAAGTGATTTTGCGTCCTCTGCAAATATTTAAAAGAGATTTCTTCGAATTCGAGAGTTAATTCTTCCATAAACTCGTGATAAGGAACGAGCTTTGAATCTTTCGTTTTCCATTCTCCTTGAGTCTGTAGAATGATAAGCATAGAATCTCGATAGACTTGCAACTTCCGCACTCCCATGGAGATGGCTAACTGTAGACCAAGAATACATGTTTCGTATTTCGAAATGTTATTAGTGCAAGGAAATACCAGTTTTGTAGTGACTGGATAATGTTGACCTTCTGGAGATATCAACACTGCTCCGGTACCAGCGCATGATAACTTGACCGTACCATCAAAATACATGATCCACTTATCCTCTGATAACGTCAGGATCTGATCCTTTGATTCTGTCTCGTCGGGAGACATTCTGATCTGAGAGCTTTCAGCTAATAGGTCTACTATCGCACGTCCTTTTATAGACTTCTAAGGCGAACTTCTCATGTCAAACTCAGATAAGATCACTTGCCACTTGGCCATTTTACCAATCAAGCCGGCTTCTCCAAGAGGTATTTGATCGGATCATTTTCCGTTACTAACTGAACATGGTGGTGGAGGGTATATTGCCTCAACTTACGGACCACCCAAATTGCTGCCACACATGTTCTCTCAACATGAGAATAATTCATTTCAGACATAGTGAATTTCTTACTCAAGTAATATATGACTCTTTCTTTGCCATCTTCAGAACTTGTTTGGGCAAGCAGGGCTTCCAATGACTCATGATGTATTGTTAAGTATAAAGTCAAATGATGTCCTGAAATTGGTGGCACAAGCACTGGTGGAGAGATCAAGCACTTCTTAATCTTTTGAAAGGCTCGATGACATTCTGCATCCCAGACCACCTTGGCATCTTTCTTCAATAACTTGAAATTGGTTTAGCCACGTCTGATAACTGACATATAAACCTCACAATATAATTCAATCTACCCAAAAGGTTTCTCACTTCCTTCACTGTAGATGGCATTTCTATATCGCAAATAGCTTGGATCTTGGAAGGGTCAATTTCAATGCCTCTATTACTAACCATGAATCCAAGAAACTTCTTAAATTTTGCTCCAAATACACATTTGTTGGGGTTTAACCTTAGCTTATACTTTCGCAGGCGTTCAAATAGCTTTCTCAGCATTTGGACATGGTCCTGTCCCATCTTGGACTTGGCAATCATGTCATCGACATATACTTCGATCTCCTTGTGGATCATGTCGTGGAATAGGGTCACCATAGCCTTCTGATATGTTGCCCCAGCATTCTTCAACCCAAATGCCATAACCTTATAATAGAAGTTTCCCCACAGGGTTGTAAACGAAGTCTTAGCTCGATCCTCCTTTTTCATTAAGATTTGATTGTACCCGGAGAACCCATCCATAAACGAGAATAATTTGTATCCAGCCATGCTATCCACCAACACGTCTATGTGTGGAAGTGGAAAATCATCTTTCGGACTTGCCTTGTTCAAGTCTCGATAATCAGCACAAACTCGAACCTTCCCGTCCTTCTTCATCACCGGGACAATATTGGCAAGCTAATCAGAGCATGAGATTGCTTCGATAAAGCCAACTTTCAGAAGCTTCATCACTTCTTCCTTGATCTTATCCGACAGTTCGACTTTCATTCTCCTTTTTCCTTGTTTTACTAGCTTGAAATTGGGATCGGTGGGTAAAGCATGCTCCACATTATTGGGATCCAAACCTAGTATATCTGCATATGACCATGCAAAAATGTCTTGATATTCTCTAAGCAATTCAGTAATTTTTTATGCCTCAGTCCGAGACAAATGTCCTCCAATTTTCACCTCCGTGACATTTTCAGCATCTCTCATATTAATATCTATGATGGGAGGTCTAGACTCTTCAAAGGTAAGCCAACCGCTTCGAATGGTAGAGTGGCCTTCATCATCATCTTCTTCGATATCACAGGAATAATCACCTTGGTGATCCGAGTCGCATAGCAACAATTTAGTATGTATGTTTGTGATGATATGCCTGATATATCATGTGAATTGTTGGTTCACTTTGCACATAGATAAGTGCAATGCCTGTCTTTCTAAAAAAAAATCTTTTCAAAAGAGATTTTAAATCAAAAATAAGAAAAAATAGAGCTAGTCCTCATATCCTTAGACATCCTTGCTCCTTAAACTTTATTTTGGAAACTATGAATCATATGGAAAATCAGACCTCAAGCTTTACATCGAGGAGACCAGCATCATCATTGATCTGATTTGTCGTTCCACATGTCTTTAATAAAACTTAAGATGTAAAATGGACCGTATTACAGAATTTGCCGTTTGGACCAACGGTCAGAGATCCAAATGCAGGTTTTACATTCCAAAACAACAAAACTCAATCAAAATGCAGAATTGAAACAGAATTGAAATGCAGAAAAGGAAACAACAATGCAATATTTAAAGTAGACGAGAGGTCATGTTTACTCAGAAGTAGTGGCATGATCATCAAGCCACTCTATGATAGCATTAATAGTATCATCATCCAAAAAAGGGGTTGGTCAGATCTGGTTCCGCTGTCAAGGATATCTTCTCATTTGCCAGCCATTTAGAGCTTCTGCAGAAATATTTATTCAACGGGTTGTCGAACATTTTCGACTTTCCCTTCCATGTGCAAGACCCAACAAAAGAGTCACCTCGGCGTCCACAGCTTTCGCCTCGACCTCGACCTCGACCTCCATGATGATTTCTCGCAGTAGAATAGTCAGTAGTATACCCCAAGCCAAACTTATGGTCATTAGACTCCAATCGTAATGGAGCTATGATTCCTTGGCCAGATTTGCCCAGGCCTTCTCCGGGGATGAACCCATATGCCAGCATCATCTTGGCCGGTAGAAGATCAAATTCAGATAAAAATGGGACTCTTAGCTTGGTCCCGACAGGTGCGTGGACTACGGCCACAAGATCTAAGGAGTGATAACCTGCTTCCTCTTTCAGTTCGGGCTCCACATAAGGGATGGCGCTATTCTGGTATGCTAAAAGATCCATCTCGCCGTGTACGGTTATTAACCTCCCATCGACTATGAATCGCACCTTCTGGTGCAAGCTTGAGGGTACAGCCCCCGCGGTATGGATCCATGGTCTCCCCAGAAGAAACCCAAAGGCGCTTGGTAAGTGTCGCGACCCTCTTGAGGTTGTCGGGCTCTCGAGGGCTAATGGGCCGTCCTGTCTGGTCGGACGCGGGCCTCTCCCAAGGCCCATTACCCAAATAGCAACGGAGGTATGCGTGATCGACTTTCAGTGTGGTCTAGTGACATGTGCTAAGTGTGCATGCCATGGAGTCGCCACCAATCATTTTTTTAGGGTATGATTGGACCACCCAATCGAATAGTTGGGAGTTTCTATTCAATTCTGCGAGAACCAGAGAAATGGTTTCGGGGACTTAGTTACACCAACTGTCAAAGTTGACGCCCTTTCGGTACCTAAGTTGACTGAATTTTCTAGCCTGAGATTCATGCGGATGAGTAAGGTATGAACCCTAAATCTAGAAATTCATGTAGATAGGAGTGATTATCCTAGCAATCACAATCAGTAATAAAATGCCCAACTCAAGGAATCTAGATATGCAAATAAATCACATGGCATTCCTAGTAAGGTCCTATTTATCAATCACAGCTCAAGAATAATTTAGCTGTCCTAGCCATTCTACACACGATCTAACCTAAGAAAAGTATTAGGAAGCATCGGAGGAGTTCGAGAGTACTCACATGGGGTTTTTCGTGCCCTGGTTTGGTCTTGGACGAGCTATCGAGCTCATGCCGACCCGATTATATTTGGGGATCCACTCGGCGTTTTACACCATGAAATCATGTGAAACAAAAACGAAAATATTCAGCAAGGGGAATTTATTGTAGATGGTGGTCGATCTAATTGGACGTCAAGACTAAAAAATATGTAGAAATTTACAAATTAAAATACTCGAATGACATTTTTTTGCCAAATTCAACTCTATGCGTCGTGAAGAAACACATGCAATTGAACTTGAATTTTGACTATTTATGAGTTCAAAATGAAAAAGAAATTAAAATAAAAATATTGACTATTTTTCTATATTTTTACGACATCGAACGCTATTTTTCTTCATTTTTCATGTATTTTTCTATTTTTGGAAAATATTAAAAAATATTAAAAAATATGACAAATTATTTTTTTATCAAAAATGGTTCCTTTAGCTTGGTCAAGGTTACCAAAGATGATTTTTTAATTTTTTTTAACTTTTTATAGATTTTTTATGAATTTTTTAAAAATAAACTATGAAAGACTGATCAAAAATCAGGTGTCAACAGCTGCCCCTCTTTGAGAGGAATTTCGTCAGAGGTTTCTCTCAAAGACAAGGTGACACCTGTATTCCGATCGACTCGAGTGGGAAAATAAAAGAAATCATGACATCCAATTTTCATGCCCATCAATGTGTGCTTTTCCTTAAAAGGAGATGTGCTCATTCAATTCCCTGATATGATGTAAGAAAGTTAAGGAGTAGATAGACTTCCCTGCCCCTTACTTGTCGAATGCTTGCAGCATTTGCTGTGTCTGATGGATTCAAGTAGATTCCTAAGGACTTGTCATCGGAGTGTCCTGGGGATGTTAAGCTCTGACCTGTATAGTAGGTCAAACCATAATGGGATTCCTAACTGATAGGAACCTAAGGAAGACGCATCCCACATTTGGGAATTTGCCAAGGGTTTTGATCCGTGTGGTGGACTAAACTAGAAATGGCTTGCCTAATGTAAGGCTTATTAGGGAAAACGAATCCTCCCGCGTTCGGGATTCATCAAGGTTTTGATCCGTATGGTGGATCGGACCATTGGGTTGATCCTTCAGGCGGTCTCTACCAGTCCTTTGACCCTTCATGCGGTTTCTACCATTCATTGACCCTTCATGCGGTTTCTACCATTGAGTTGACCCTTCAGGCGGTTTCTACCATTGGTTGACCCTTCAGGCGGTTTCTACCATACATTGACCCTTCAGGCGGTTTCTACCATTGTTTTGACCCTTCAGGCGGTTTCTACCATTGGTTGACCCTTCAGGCGGTTTCTACCATACATTGACCCTTCAGGCGGTTTCTACCATTGTGTTGACCCTTCAGGCGGTTTCTACCGTTGATTGACCCTTCAGGCGGTTTCTACCATTGAGTTGACCCTTCAGGCGGTTTCTACCATTTATGAGATTCCAAATTGATATGAATCAAAGGATGACGTACCCGCTCTTCGGGGCTAGTCGGAGACTCGATCATTCTGTGGATCGGTCTTAGAAAAGATTTGCCTACTAAAAGGCTTCACCTAAGGATGACGCACCCAGTCTTTGGGGTGGCCAAAAGTCCTGCAAAAAGCTTAGACCTGAAAAAATTTTCCTCGCCAAGAAGATATTAGTAATCTTTGGGAAGACAATAATTATCTAACTGACAAAATTCTACGACTTAAGTTTTAGTCATGAAATGTGCATTTTGATTGTTGGAGGTTATCCAAAACATTCCTGCCATATACAGATGTGATCATAAATTCCTTGCACGGAAACTCTAGATCAAACAATTTGAAAATTTCAAAAAGAGTTTGCTCAAAACATCCATTGGAGTATTTCTCACCCAAGAAGGCTCCTCACTGCTCTGTGATAATGATCTTTAATAGGGAAAGTGCTCAATTTCCTACCGACCTGTGCCTGGGTTTCAGGATCATTCGCAACGCATACATTTCGACCGATCAGGAGGTCTTTCACGGGACCGTAGTGTTAGGCTTGGATATCGGTTTCCAAGGGGGACTCACTTTTGAGTCAAGGCCGTTGAACGAAATTTTTCACTATCTGCTCCGGGTTTACAAGTCAAGAACCCTGCAAAATGAGAAAGAAATAGTCTTGCTCGTACTTCTTTGAGCTAAGTTATACATTAACCCAAGTGTCTTAGTCAGATAAGACTACTTCAGGGTTGTAACATTGGAAGGATTGGGGACCGAAAAAGGCTTATTTTTTGCCCAGAAATTGTGAAGGGTTTGACATTGGTGATCATTGCAAATTTGCCACATGTCATTCGAAGAACATCTCCATTTCTTGAAGTGTACACTCCTCTTTTAGAGCGCACAAGGATGTTTAAAAGCGTCTCTTGTTACATTAAGAGACCGTCTGTTTGTGTGTTTGCAATTTGAGCACGACATCATTTGGAGAGTAGTCATCTTGATCTAACTCCTTTGCAGGGTCTTTTCATCGTCTCTCTAGACTTTACTGGGGATATTTTGAATAGACATCAGCCTTGCTTTTTACCAGGCACTTTGCTTTTTCTTGATGTCTAGGGATTTTTCTTTTCCCCCTTTTTTTAATCCCGTTTTTTTCTTTTCTTTTGGAGCTAGGATTTTCGGCAATCATGCTAGATATGCAACTTAAACTTTGGCACGCTTCCATTCCTAGAGTGATGTTGCCTTTGCTTTGGAATATGCAATGATCACCAATAGGTTGATGAAATGAATTTGCTGGCTCAACTTGGTTGTGCAAAGGATAACAGTGTGTAGGATAGAGAAATGAATTATTCTCGTCATCCTATGACACTTGGATTATCATATAAACAACACACAAAGATTTATGTTAGTCCGAGCAAGAAAATTTCTAACCGTTTACTTTCTGATACTGATGGACTAACATTCATTTGCCCCAATGTGGGGTGGTTCTTGACAGGGTTGAGAATGAAAATCGCCGTTCAATGGGGTTCTCAATGGGCATCTGTAGTGTTTGGAATGAAGAAATAAATGCCTCTGTCATCTCGATCCATGTAATCGTTGCGAATGACCCTTATATCCATAGGTTAAGGTTTCGCTATCATTTCCAATCTCCTCATCTCTCAAGTGTGTATGGGACGTGTTTGGATTAGGCTCGCTTCTCTTATGAGAAAATACCCTTTTGAACAGTTCAAACGACTCTTGTTGGAAAAATTCATTTCATTTCATCAAGATTTATCCTTCAAAGGGATTTTATGATGCACCATACATGTGTAATTCATGTTCAGACAATCTCATGTTTTAAAACATGAATGTCAATAAAGTAAGAATTCTATGTCTTTTTAGATGTGAGAATCGAATTAATTCTGAAAGTTTTTAATCTCCAATGAATTGGGAAAAGGGATACTTACCTGCCCATCGAGGCTGGAGATCCTGGAGATATAAAAGGGATATGTCATTGTATATTCTAAAACTTTACAAAAATTGGAACGATACATCTTACCCTTGGTCATATGCTCCAACGAGTGTACAAGGGTTGTGAAAATCTGCACTTCACATAGTAACACAAGATTGTTGGGTGTTCTAAAGTTCTTTCGACTTCTTGGTTTTTGGAGAAAAATGAAACTTACATGTCTGCCCTGATGGCGAGCTCCTGCCAAGGATAAATATTAAACATTATTTTGGGTTTCCAAATTCAAAACAAATTGGGACGATACTACTTTACTCTTGATTTGAATTCCATTCTGCATGCCAATGTGCGGATTGTAGAAGCCGGCCCTTAAGCTTGTGGCCATGATTTCTTCGTCTGGTTGGGCAACGAATCCACCTCGAGGATTTACGTCGGAGGAGATTCATTCATCTTTTTGGGCGTGTTTCATGCACTGTTTTGTTATTTGAATGCATGGCTTCTTGGGTGCCTCATCTCTGTTCATCACCTGAGAGGAAAATGAGAGAACATTATCCCCGCATCTGATTGAAAATCATTTAGGAACGATACGTTCTTTTTACCAAATGGGTGGCTCCGCGGCCAAATGTGTTTTACATTGAAAGGATGGATTCCATTACGCTCTGCGGATGATAAATATCGCTTCGGGGACTTGCCCCACGGATCAAACGATGAATTTGATGTCTTCGGCTTCGACATGCTTTCCAGATGTAGGAATGGTTTGCCCCCATTTTCAGTGGAGATGGGTTTTGTCGAGTGGGCAAGATCAAAAACTCATCCTAGATTTGGCTTTAGTCGAAGGTTGAAATCCCGACCTTGGATAAGCGAATCATGATTCATCTCCTTCTGCTTCGGATTTGTCATTTGCATGCTTCACATTTTACAATACCAACTTCGCCGCTTGATGAAAATGAATCGATGATTTTCGAATTGCCCCAAGTTCTATAGTCATCTGCGTCGAATCTCTTTGAACTTCATCGGGTGATAGACAAACTGATAAAATGATTTTTCAATCCTGAGATCGAACTCCTGACGTTTCGTACCACTTCCAGTTCACTGACTACCAGGACACAGCACTATTGGCGTCCCTAACTGGTTCGTTTTTTGTTATAAAATTCTTGAAGCAGTTAGCGACCCCCATCGAGAATGAAACAAGCTCAATTTAGAGTTCATAACGACTAAAGGTCCCTTAGAACGATACAGAGCTAACCGTCTTTGAGCTCGCTCGGGCTTTTGCTCGCATTTTCCTATGTGAAGCCTTTAAATGTTTTTCTTCGTGGCGTTCAATTGATTCGCCTCGACTCTAATCTAACAAGGGATTGTCGTACTCAAGCATGATGATGCTCGCAGGTAGTACTGATCGCTGCCCCAGATTAACTCTAGGCATTAAGGAAGATTATCTTGCATGGAAGACTTTATGACAGAAATATTAATGATACATCCATTCACATGTGCCTAGTTCCCTTGAGGATTCTCGGTGATCAGCCAGCTACACCATGAATCAGACATATAATCGTCATTTTGGATCATAACTTCATAAGTCCATCAGTTTTAAACTGATCGATCCAGATATGGAGCTCCTCATCAAGGAAATCTTTTGATTCTTCGAGCAACTGATATTCGGGTTGACCATCATCGCTTTGCGTTGAAGGATTCCTGTTTCTATTGTGAGCGATCTGATTCTTCGAGCTAGAACCTTCGTCGTTGCTCGAGATTATAAGAGGATGATTGATCGGTTCACTATCAAAAGCACCTTCCATTTGGGAATGGGAGAAACAAAAATCCTCAAAGCATCCGCCCGCTTGATCTTCCGAAATCATATGCCCAAGCCGGGCAGATCTTTGAACACTAGGCGCAATATGTTGATCGGGGATAGGAAGAGCACTAGCGAAAAGTTGCTGCTCAAACCAAGGAGTTCGTACCTGCTGCACTTGTGGCATATACTCTTGAGGGGTGCTGAGATGATTCGAGGGAATATTTTGATTAGCGCCCAAGTAGTCGATGGTGCTGCTACCAGCTTGGTCGGTGCCTAGATTCGGCAGGGTATTTCTTACTTCAGGGGCATTGTAGTTATAGCCATGCCTAGTGTTTAGGCACAAGTTGAGTTCTTTCAGGTTCAGTGCTGTGTGGCGCTGTCTTAGCGCCCTTCTGTAGCTCTTGAGGTGACTCGCGACTCCATCTTTAGTGAGTCCTGGTATGTTCATGATCTCAAGTATGCGCGTTGGATATGCTGAGTTGATCCCTAGTTGCTGAACCGCACTAAGGAACTTGAGATGAAGCTCGGGGGACCAATTGACCCTCGTCTTCTTGCGACCCGGAACAGTGTTGACAACTTGGCTATTGCTCTCTGGCCTATTTCCAGTAGAATTTGATCGAGCCGGAAATTGTTGTGGAGGGAATTCATCAGCTTTGGATTGGTCGGTCGTGATAGTAAGCTCATCGTTAAGGAAACTCCAATCATGGTGACGCATATCACATCCTTTAGAAGGCATCGATATTGACTTCGTAGAATTGATTTGTTCATGCATATCTCCAACAAAATCCGATTGTATCGAAGATGGTTCGAGGGAGTGGGGTGGTGAATGAGCATTTTCAATCCTCATATAAGGCTTATCAAGGAACATTTCGCCGAGAGTGATAGGGCCACCGCAATTAAGGCAAGCGATAGTGCTGGGAGCTTTCTTATACCTCATGTTCTCCGCTCGAAGCTTTTCGTTTTCCTCCTTTAGAATCGCAAGTTCTTGACGTCTGTGTTGAGCCCTCAATTTGGCTCGCTTATTTTGAAACCAAAACTTGACCCTCAAAGGTTTCATCCCTAGCTTCTGGCCCAATTCATTTCTTTGTTTCATGTTCGGGAGAGGGCATTCACTAAAGAAAGCTTCAAGCTCTTGGATTTCATTCTGAGTGTGGCACTGGCGACGTTTCCTTTTCCGGGATTGACCATCGCTGCTGCTGTTGTCGTCGCTGCTGTGATCCTGAACTTCGTTGCCGAAAGGGTTGGGTTCTGTGGTTCTGGTACCAGACGCCATCATGGAATCTTCGAGATCTCTCAGTAGTTCATTTTCTGAGATTTTTGGATCAGTCGCCTCTAGCAACTGATGGTAACCCTCAAACATGTTGGATCGAAAAATGTTCGATCAATTTTTGCTCACTCAGGGTTCTCTACTCTCTCATGTATGCTCACTCTCTCTAAATTTTCTTTTGAGTGGTTCTGTATGCCCATGAAACGTTCTTTAAACATGGATGAAGATCATCAGGCAAGCGTTGCTCCCAAGATTTCGTATTTCCCGCTTTGTCGTCTTCTTTCTTCTTTTCAACGTGGAGGGACACCAAATCGATTTCCTTTTCTCGATATCCATGTCTGTCTCCCACTTATTTTCAAAAAGGTGGAACTACGCTCGCCTCCTACTCAGTTTTTTAATATGATGAGACCGCCAAATCCTTTCGCAACTTTTTTCGATAGTTGCGCTTAACTCCCGCTCAATTTTAATATGGTGACACCGACATATCTTTTTACAACTTTTTTAGGTTTATCAAGCCTGAAATCGCGGACTGGGACAGATCTGATGGTTCACCGAAAGAGCCACCACTGCTTTACCCAATTAACTTGGCTCCACGAGCATTATTGCTGTGCCTTTCTTCATTCTCGAGTTGCTATAAAATGAGGAGTTAATGCAGAGAAGATTAACACTCTTACATAATTGCCTTTTCTTATTTTAATCACTCTACCACACCCATCTTCTTCTCCCTCACTCCAACGAAAATGACCTCCTCTCCTATTCGCGCTTTCTCGGCCGAAATTTTGGCCCAGTGGGAAAAACTCTATAACCTCTTCGGTCGAGGCTATGCTCATATAGCCGATCACCCAGAAACTGAAGATGAAATCCGCATTTTGCTCGTGGAAATAGACACCACCTCCATCGAGGGCACTAATTTAGAGAGGGAATATAGAATCTTCCCAACCCTCTTTATAAACTTTTTAGAGACTTACCGTGTCGCTCATCGAAAAGCTACCGTGGCTCACGTTTTGCGAGCTCGCTATGAGGATCGGTCCAACTGCTTGGTGTTGGCCAACCTTGTGGCCGATAGTCACAGAAAGGCTGTTGAGTTCGCCAACAAGCGAGTCTCGATGTTGCTTCGCGAGAGGGGAAATTTGGTGGAGCGCTTGGCCTTATCCCTGACCACCTATGAGCACGACCGTCGTAATGTCGTGTTGAAGTTTCAATGTGAGTGGCAGGAAGAAAGGCTTGACAGCATTACCGCGGATATAGCCCATGGGAGAGGACTAGTTCGGGACCTGGAAATAGCCGCCGAAGATCACGGGACCAAGGTTGCCGAGCTTAAAGGGGAATGTAAACGCCTTCTTCTTAAGCTTGCAGATCTCGAGTCTCGAGGTGGTGAGTATAAGCAAAGCATCAATAATATGGAGGGCCAACTTGGTTCCTTTGTGATGCTAATTAGGGCTCATTGCGGTTTTATGTTTCCACCCCGATGATTTGTATGATCTGCTTTTAAGGTCCCTCGATTGAGCGAAATGAATGAAAGCTCTAATGTGTGTGTCTCAACTTCTGTATGGCTGACTTTCTCGAACACCTGACCACTCTCAACCTAGGCAAGCTGCGCTTTGACATTGATGATTCGAGCGTGTACATCTTGATTTTTTAATCTTGCTTATGATCGGATAAAGGAACCTCCCACCGCGATTATCCACAAAAAGACTTCTATTCTCTACTTGTTTTTAACCTGTTTCAAATGAAAAGGCAGAATCAAAAGAAAGAATTTGAAAAATAAAGCATAAATCCTTTCAATTTTATGCTTACTTGTGATTAATAGGGATAAGAGCATTTACAAGGGTTTTGGCCTTGTGCAAAAGCTTTTATCAATATTCCTCAAAGGAAAGCATATCATTGAAAGGAATGTAATTCACGATAATCGCCTTTGATCAATTCCAAGAAAATCAATGGAATGTTCAAAAGTACACAATTACGATGTGTTTTAAATTCAATTGAAGATACGGTATCCAAATTAAAGCCGTTTGCTAAGAACGAGAGTAATTTGGATATCTATCTTTTCATTAAATTTGAAAAACACGAATACTCTTGATCAATTATTGTGGATTACCAATGATGCAAAACATGCATGAACCAATTCAAGTTTATAGTTCCTTCTGGCGAAATTGGGATTGTATTGCCCTATACGGCCAAAAGGTTGTATAAGACTTCCAATTTCAATTTCATCCAAAGGAATTATAAAATTGATTTTGGAGTATTCGAGTGATTAGAAGAAATGCCACTATCACATTCCAATGACAAGTCAATAGAAATACAACAAATTTCAATCTGAATGTATATAAACACAAATAGATCCCTAATACAATCAATCTAAGGGATCAGATAGAGAGGATCTCAGCAAAATAAATCCTATACAAGAAGGCTAGAAATGAAAATTAAAACAAAGGAATGTGATCTTAATACTTAGAGATGCCCCAGTTTCGATCTTTGAGACGTGACTTCAGGATCACCTATTCCAAATCGTCATCTTCATTAGATGATACCTTAATGATGTCCATAGCAGGCTCTTCTTGTCCACTTGGCGCTCGTAATGGGATGACACCATCTTCATCTTCCATCAAGAACATTGGGAGGAAAACACACCTATCTATCCTCAAAATGGCATTTAATCCAATCACCGGAATTATGCAATGAATATAATGATTAAGAGCTGTAACAAGTTCGAGGGATAGAAAAGTCTTACCAACCAAACTTAAGAGAAAATCAAGCTTCTCTGTATTTTTAGCAGTGTTAGGTATACTAACCTTCCATAGACAAACGCATGAGACAAGTGAGGGAAAACTCCTAAAAATCAAAAGATAGGGCTTGGTACCTAAAGCCAAGGTTCTCACCTCGAATTCTGGGAAGAGCCGATTCCATTGCACAACTATCGTTGCATTGGGACTCAATCCATAGTTCGAAGTGAGCGGAATTGAAAAGTGGATTACCCCATGTTTTTCCTCACGGAGATTCCATTTTCAATTCCTTCTATTGTGTTCCTAAAGAGGGCGCCCGGGGTTTTAGGCGCAATTGTGTGTATTCATTGTGTCGTGCTAAAGCAATAGACATGCATTTTATTTAACAATCACCGCTTCAATATAAACATCCACACAATCATACATCCAAAACTCCTGCCTGCATAAAACAAAGTTAACAAGCACTTCACCCCTTATTTCTCCCGTCTACAAAAACATCTAACACATTCGTTAGCATATACACCTCACTTTCGAGAACATCTGCATAAAATTAGGTTAGAAGAATCAATCAACTTTTTAATCGGCTCAAGTCCACTAAATGGTTAAGAACCAGTCCCCAGCGGAGTCGCCAGTCTGTCGCGACCCTCTTGAGGTTGTCGGGCTCTCGAGGGCTAATGGGCCGTCCTGTCTGGTCGGACGCGGGCCTCTCCCAAGGCCCATTACCCAAATCGCAACGGAGGTATGCGTGATCGACTTTCAGTGTGGTCTAGTGACATGTGCTAAGTGTGCATGCCATGGAGTCGCCACCAATCATTTTTTTAGGGTATGATTGGACCACCCAATCGAATAGTTGGGAGTTTCTATTCAATTCTGCGAGAACCAGAGAAATGGTTTCGGGGACTTAGTTACACCAACTGTCAAAGTTGACGCCCTTTCGGTACCTAAGTTGACTGAATTTTCTAGCCTGAGATTCATGCGGATGAGTAAGGTATGAACCCTAAATCTAGAAATTCATGTAGATAGGAGTGATTATCCTAGCAATCACAATCAGTAATAAAATGCTCAACTCAAGGAATCTAGATATGCAAATAAATCACATGGCATTCCTAGTAAGGTCCTATTTATCAATCACAGCTCAAGAATAATTTAGCTGTCCTAGCCATTCTACACACGATCTAACCTAAGAAAAGTATTAGGAAACATCGAAGGAGTTCGAGAGTACTCACATAGGGTTTGCCGTGCCCTGGTTTGGTCTTGGACGAGCTATCGAGCTCATGCCGACCCGATTATATTTGGGGATCCACTCGGCGTTTTACACCATGAAATCATGTGAAACAAAAACGAAAATATTCAGCAAGGGGAATTTATTGTAGATGGTGGTCGATCTAATTGGACGTCAAGACTAAAAAATATGTAGAAATTTACAAATTAAAATACTCGAATGACATTTTTTTGCCAAATTCAACTCTATGCGTCGTGAAGAAACACATGCAATTGAACTTGAATTTTGACTATTTATGAGTTCAAAATGAAAAAGAAATTAAAATAAAAATATTGACTATTTTTCTATATTTTTACGACATCGAACGCTATTTTTCTTCATTTTTCATGTATTTTTTTATTTTTGGAAAATATTAAAAAATATTAAAAAATATGACAAATTATTTTTTTATCAAAAATGGTTCCTTTAGCTTGGTCAAGGTTACCAAAGATGATTTTTTAATTTTTTTTAACTTTTTATAGATTTTTTATGAATTTTTTAAAAATAAACTATGAAAGACTGATCAAAAATCAGGTGTCAACAGTAAGTCCATCACCTGAAAATCAATAGAGAACTTGGTCGGGCCAATGAAGACATCGAGCTCGATCTCTCCGACCACAGTCTTCCTCATTCCGTCGAAGGCTCGAACCGTGACTTTAGAGATCTTGATCAGTTCTTCCTTTATGCCGAGGCTCCTCAACGTGGCTAGAGGGCAAATATTAAATGCAGAGCCATTGTCTATCAACACGTGAGCCACTCGCTTTCCATGACAATGAGCAGTGATATACAGCGCCTTATTGTGTACTCGTCCGTCCATAGGAAAATCTTCATCAGAGAAGCTCAGTTGGTCTTTCAACAGGATCGCCCCTACGAAACTTTCTAATTGGACCTCATCAATAGACTCAGGAACATGCACCTCGTTCAATACCTTCAAAAGAGCATTCTTGTGCTTCTCGGAGTTGATGAAAAGATCGAGCAAAGAGATCTGGGCCGGCATCTTCCGTAACTGCTCTATCACCTCGAACTCGCTTGTCTTAACAATAGACAATAGCTTTTCGGCATCCTCTTTAGATATTTCTCTCTTCTCTGGCTCACTTTCTCGTGGTGCATAGATACTCCCCGATCGTATCACGGCACTGATCTCGCCCGTCTCATAAGCCCAATGGACTGCCTTAGGATTATAATCCTCTACAGGGAGAATCTTTATCACCACAGGCGAGACCCTCTCTTTCGACTTGTGATCCGCTTCGTCGTCAGCAAGACGGATTATAACTGGCTTAATCAAGCAGTCACTATCTCCTTTCCAATTGTCAACCTTATTTAATTTAATGATAAAAGGCTTTGTACTTCCCACCATTCCCACCATATCGTTGAGCTCTTCTAAACTAGATCTGCATATAGGTTCCTCATAGCATACGCCATGCGATCGCCTCACAACTGAAATTCCTTCATTTTGGAGAGCCTCGTCATTTCTCCTGTTTGAGGACTCAGTACCCATACCTTGAATCCTCCCATTTCGTAGACCCCATTCAATTTCCTCTCCAACTCGCACTAAATAGGAAAAAGACTGATAAGTCGAAGCAAACATCTTCTCAAAAAATTCGTGTGGAAAGGACTTCAAGAAATATCCCACCAACTCATCCTCCATCATAAGGGGGTGAATTCGTGAATCTTGCACCCTCCACCTGTATGCATAGGGTTTAAACTCTTCGTCTTTTTCCTTAATTATTTGAACCAGGTCAGCTCTGCTGAAAATCACCCCTGAAGAATTGCACCTTCGAGAAGGAGGTACCCCCGTAGAGGGGTCAGTAGCAGATGGAGCCTCCCTTAAAACCAAGGCATCTAATTGTTTTCTCATGTTTGTGGTTAACGTAGTCAAATCGCTAAGCTGATGGCCCAATCTCACAAGTCTGTGATTCGGTCCACGGACTTGGGTGTGGAGTTCTAGAGCATGCATGTCACCCGTCATTTGCGACTGATCAACCGCTGCCAGCTGTCGAGATAAATCGGCCAACTCATGCGAGAAATCAACAAGCTGCCCTTCAATATTGCATAGTTGTTCGAGAGCCTCTCATTTATCTACCATCGTAATTTCATGAATAGTCCCAAATGAAGTTGCTTCCGTGAGTTCATCCACGCCTCCCCATCCATCCGATACAACATCCTTAGTATTCAAAAAGAAACCAGAAGGTGCAGAATATAGGACCTTGAAGTTATAACCTCTATTACCCTTGCCAAGGTTATCTATAACTTCTCCCTCTTCGCGAGCCTCTTGTATAACTTTCATATCGCCTTGACGTGCTTTTGCTAACTTCAGTTCGTCTTCGTCTAGTCCGCAATCTAATTCTACGATCATTTCGACATCTCCCATTAAACCGTCGAGTGGGACCCTCCACAACTCGCCTTGTTTGGTCTCGATGACGAGTTGATCCCATGATAAATCGATAGAAGCAAAGATCCCCCCAAACACATCATCATACATGTTGATCACCTCTAGACTCATCAACTTCGCCAGACACAGTATTTTGCTCTCCTTCGAGATATCCTTCCCGCTTGGGTAAGATGATGCAACAGCGCACATGTCGCGAAACTTGTCTATGTCCACCCTAAACTCTAAATGATTGTCCTTTTCATAGTCAAAAATCACCCCCACAGCTTGATGGTCAGGAAGAGGATTTTGTTGCACATTTGGCTTTGTTTTGTCGAATTCAAGGATGCGACTATCGATAAGGGCTTGCACCTTGTGCTTCAAAACAATGCAATTGTCTACGTTATGGCTCTTCTCTCCCATGTGATAGACACATAACTGACTCTCATCGTACCCATTATACTTCATCGGATTCAGCCTTGTGGGTTCTTTGGCAACTAGGTACTTCTCTAGAAGCATAGGGAGCAGCTTCGATAATGGTCTTGGCAAAGATGTGAATTGCTTGGGAGACAACTTCTTCTTTGGTTCATATTGTTTATGTGCCGACCATGACGAGCTCCCTTGCATAGGACTTGAATTGGAGAACTGTTTTGGCCTAGGTAGATTCTGTACAAAGGCTACATCAACTCCAGCCTCCCTCTCCTTCCGGATCGGGTATTGACGTCTCGCCGCTATTTCCAGCATTTTCCTTTCTCTCATTGCCCACTCCAATCTTTCCGCAATCTTTATGAGGTGTACAAAGGTTTGACAACCAGAGGTATTCAGTTTATCGAAGTATTCATATGGCAATGCCTTCAAGAATAGATCTACCAGCTTGTCCTCCGGGATGGACGGTTTGACTTGTGTTGCTAAGGCCCGCCACCTTTGAGCATATGTGCGAATTGCCTCATTCTTTCCTTTTACAGTCCTCAACAAGTCCTCTCTAGGAAGCGTTGTAGCAGCATTGAACTTATATTGATGTAAAAAGTCCTCTGCTAGGTCTTCCCAACCATCATAGTCCTCTAAATCCAATTCGATGAACCAAGCCAGAGCAGTACCCGCCAGACTCTCTTGAAATGTGTTCATCAGCAAGGGAATATAGTCAGAAAAATGCGCCATTTTGTGCTGGTAATACTTTAAATGAGCTCGGGGATAACATGTCCCATTGTATTTTCTAACGAAATCGGGCTCTTTATAGTCTAGCGGCACTTCAATCTTTGCAAATGGTGATATCTTGTCAAATCGGGCCAACGCATACCCCTGGCTGCTTAGGCATTCTTCTATCTTTGCTAGCCTCTTTGCACCCTCTTCGATTTTGCCGACGGGTTTCTGTTTTTTATCCCTTTCTAGGTCGATGATCACAGGTGTAGTCTTTGGCACTACATCAGCAGTAGGCATTTGATTAACTTTCTCGGTGACATTCTCCTCTAGATTTTGCTTCGCATCCGAAGAATTGGACGACGTCGGATGTGTAGTCTGGTTAAGATTTGGTATCAAGTTCCTCTCTTGTGCAGCCACCATCATGGCCTTCATTTCTGCGAGCACGGTATTTATTGACGTCATTTGACCTTCTAAATTACCCACACGAGATCCCAACTCTGCTTGTTCCATTCTAGCTCGGAGACGAGTTATGATATGGGTTCTTCTAGATTCCGTGGTTGGAAGCTACATGTTGTTGCAGGTGGAAAGAAGAGTTAGCATTGTGTGAAAAGATTCCGGAACTTAAACCTCTCTTTAATTCTATATTTTCTTTTGATGAAATAGCAGTGAGAGACATCCGTTTGATTCGAAGAATCGCACGGGTGACGTCTTCAGTGAGATTTCTTCACAAGAAACTATATAATTAAAGGGGAGCTCATGGTGATTACTCAAAATGCCCCTCGTATATTCCACTAGAACCCCCATAAAACTCAACAAAGTCTAACGATTACATTTGAGAAGTATATCCCTATACACCACTCTAGAAAGATGGAAGAAAGAGGAATTTATATTACACATTAAATGTTCATACAACCAAGAAGAGGTCTAATGGAACATGGTGCCTAATCCTCGATGGGTAGGATCTGAAGGCGAGGGCGTTTGCTCTGACGAGCTAAGCACTCAGCTCGACGGATTGCTTCATCTCTTTCTTGAGCGGCCTTTTCAGTTAAGACCTGTTGGAGAGTCAGCTTGGTAGGCAAAGTGGGGACAACCACCTTAGGCAATGCTCTCAAGGCGCAGCATATGTAATCCTCGGATGCGTGGTGCTCCTTCATATCCCCTACAAGCTCAGATCTATCTACCATGGTAATGGATGTCGTACGATAGTCACGCCAAGTGTGAACTATGTTGGCAATTATCTCGTTCAATTTGGCCTTCCGTCCTTCGGTGACCTCTTTGTGATAGTCCAATGCGAAAGGATTGGGTTCGAGAGGGGGAGGGATTTGTTGGATGGCACGGAACTGACGAATCACCCTAAGAGGGTAATATGATGTAGTTCCCGTCAATCCCAGCAAAGGAATGACGTTGTCGAATCCGTCGGCTAAGCAAGGGTTAGGGGATACAAGCCATTTGGCATACCATTGGATACGAATGGGAACAAGAGCCTTGAGATAGTTGAGCCACCTAGAGAATGCCCAACAAGGAAAAAGTTTGTTCCTTTCAAAGAAACGAAGTAAGGGGTGAGAAAAAGGACTAATTTGTGAGATTTGCATGTCGGTAGCGAATTCCCTAATATGAGATATCAACCAAACTTGAAGGAGACCTATGGGCGCTCTAAAAGTTCCTTTATCCGACTTCTTGAATTTCGAAAGAGATATGAAAGTTTCCCCAAGGATCAAATGAGAGAATTTCTTACCTCTACACACTTGAAGTACGATATGGACAATGGAAGGGGTCATACTTTTGTTTGTATACGGAAAGATGACAAATCCAAAGAAAGCTAGGATAAAGACCCTAGGGATTTGCGCTCCAGACTCTATGGGCAAACCTAAAGAGAGTTCATCGAGGAATGTCATAGGTATGGCATTGGTATTTCCCTTGAGGATGTTTTTGATGAGAGTGGAATTGACTTTCAGGAATTGACTAAGAAGTGATATTGAATCAACATCTATCGGAGGAGTGGCTAGACCAAAAGTTCCAACGGGGCCTATCATGGCATCGTATTCTTCAAGAGTCGGAGTAAGCTCGCATTGGCCTATCACAAAGGAAGAGGACGTGGGACTCCAAAAATGTGATAACGCCTTGACCATGGAGATCCTTGCCTCCAGATATATCAAGGATGTGAGGTAGCCTATCTTCTTCTCCACGTAGCTCTTGTGGACAGGTAGAAGCCGCTCCCACATGTTGATTATCGCTCGTGGAAAATGCGCGATCTTGATCTCAGGTGGACTCATTTTCTAAATTCAATCGAGAGGCATTTATGTTAATCACCATTTTCTTTTGAAAGAAGTTGCACTTGATCGAAAGAATGAAAAATTTCGAGGAGGAATGAAACTTCCAAACCATTCGAAGGGGAGAGGACATGCAGAACACATAGATCATGCGCATGTAAACTCGGGAAGTTTTGACACTTAAAGGGTGAGGTATCTAAGGCTTAAAGGCTCCCACCTCGAGTTCTAGAAAGGGTTGATTCTATTGCACAACTATCGTTGCATTGGGACCCAATCCATAGTTCAAAGTGAGCGGAATTAAAAAGTGGATTACCCCATGCTTTTCTTCATAGAGATTCCACTTTCAATTCCTTCTATTGGTTTTCTAAAGGGGCGCCCGAGGTTTTAGGCGCGGTTGTGTGTGATCATTGTGTCGTGCTAAAGCGATATACATGCATTTTATTTAACGACCGCCGCTTCAATAAAAACATCCACATAATCATACATCGTAAACTCCTACCTGCATGAAACAAAATTAACAAACACTCCCCCCCTTATTTCTCCATTCTATAAGAACATTTAACATATTCGTTAGCATGGATATATCACCTTCAAGAGCATCTGCAATAAAACTAGTTTTTTTTAGAAAAATAATCAACTTTTTAATCGGCTCAAGTCCACTAAAGGATTAAGAACCAAGTTTGTCTCCAGTAGAGTCGCCAGTCTGTCGCGACCCTCTCGAGGTTGCTAGCTCTCGAGGGCTAATGAGTCGTCCCATTTGGCATGACGCAAGCCTCTCCCAAGGCTCATTACCCAAATCGCAACGGAGGCATGCTTGGTCGACCTTTAATGTGGTCTAGTGACATGTGCTACGTGTGCATGCCATGGAGACGCCACCAATCATTTTTTGGAGGGTATGATTGGACCACCCTATCGAATAGTTGGGACTTTCTATTCAATTCTGCGAAAATCAGAGAAATGGACTCGGGGACTTAGTTACGCCAACTGTAAGAGTTGACGCCCTTTCGGTATCTAAGTTGACTGAATTTTATAACCTGATATTTCATGCAGATGAGTGAGGTGTGAATCTTAAATTTATGAGTTCATGCAGACAAGAGTTGCTACCCTAGCACTCACAATCAATAAAAGTAATAGCACAAATTAAGAAAACAAGATACGTAGATAAATCACATCAAATCAACATGGCATTCCTAGTAAGACCTTATTGGCCTAGAGAAGTATCAATCAGGCTTAGGAATGATTTAGACATGATTTTTCCCGTCAGCGGCAAAGTCGTAATTTTGAGACAATTTGGTACGATTTGCCCGAAAATGCAAAATTGTCATTTCGTAATGAATCTGGAATAAAATGGTATCAAAAATAGGTTTGGCCATTTAATTGACCAATCCCCTATTTTTTTAACAATTTTTCGAATTTTTTGGAATTTTAGAAAATGATTTACTCTTTAAGGGGTAAAATCATCATTTTTTAAAGGAAATTAAACGTGCAAATATTAACATAAGGTTTGGTCATCCACCTGACCCATCGCCGAATACTAAGCAATTTCCACAAATCATCAGAATATCGAAGACGATTTACCCTTTGATGGGTAAAATCGTCATTTTGGATTACACGGGAGAAAAGCCCAAAAAATGACAACAATCAGTTGTTTGTGGTCATTCTTTGATTTTTTGGGATTTTCTGAAATTTTTAGGAAATTTTTACAATTTTTCATTTATTTTTTGGGATTTTTCAGGATTAGTTTGTATTATTATTTTTCTCAATTTTCAATTTTTTTATTTTTTTATCTAGTTCAAAAATAGTGATCTAGGCTGGGCTCCTAAGCCCAAACCCTCTAAAGCCACGAATAAAGCCTAAAAAAAATTACTAACAGCCCATTCTATTTTCTTCAATTTTCAATTTGGACCCTACCTTAATAAAATAGGTCCAGACAAGACCAGATTTTAGAAATGAGTCCACGCACCAGCCCAAACGCAAATCAAACCCAATATCATATGGCCCAAGACGCTAGAAATGCCTCAACGCCATGTTCTTTTTTTTAAAAAAAAATTCCTTCTTGATTGATTTTTTTTGTTTTATTTCCTTCCCTTTTCCACGTGGTCTTCTTCCCCATAACAACTTTTCCAAAGGAGTTTATTAAATCCTTCCCACCTTCAATGATGTCTCCACAAAAATCTCACACCAAATTTTTAGCTTCCCACCATCGACACTGACGACGAACGCCAACCTCACTCGATTAGTCCAAATCCTTGTCGAACATCAGCTAGATCTGACTCCTCTTGTAACCTGAGTTTTTATCATTCTTTCTTCTCTCTTTTTTTTTTAATTTGTCAAACTCAAGAAGCATCAAGGAGGTTCGAGAGCTTACCTGAGATCCGCGCAAGCTCATGGACATCATGAAGTGAAATAGAAAATTCACGATCGGCGTTGGAGTTTATGGGGGTAGACTCGGGATATATATGCAACGAAGACACGCACAAAAGAATATAACTCGGAATATATATGCAACGAAGACACGAACAAAAGAATATAAGGGAACAGTGCAGGCTTAAAAATCGTTTAGACTAACAAAACCGAAGAACGATTTAAGCGATTCAAGCTACACCATATGAACTTGTATTTGGAGTTGGCGACGGAGCTCACCTGTTTCGGAACTCCCGACGAGAACGGCTATAATCAGCGTACTCTAGAGACCGAGACAAAGTTGTGATACCAATAGTGCGGCTTGACGTAAACTGAAGTTTGTCGGTGATCAAGATTAAGGAGCTCAAATCCCTTGCTGCGCCCTCTGTTCTTTTTTTATATATATAGAGTGAGTGCCCTTCTCTTTATGTCCCCGAAAATAAAACTCCCCCCCCCCCCCCCTCCCCTCCTCTTTTTGAGAGAGATCCCCCCTTTCTGGGGATTCGTCATGATCATAAAGAAAATGACCATGATGAAAGGAAGTTGTCATGATGAAGATTGCCATGATGAATGTTCCATTCCCTTTTTCTTATGTCCTTTCATTAGCTCATTTTCTCTTTTTTCTTTTTTTGTTGCAGAAATACATTTCAATCAATCCCGACACTTTTATATGATGAGTTTTACAATGAGGATCAACTTTGGTTAGACTTTTTCTGCTTTTCTTGCGATTCTCATAGGACCACATGGAACCTTTGAAAACATGGTGGTATTGTCTTTTATTGGTTCTAATCTTTCCATGGTTTTGAAAAATGATTTTAAACACTTTATCCAGCTCAATCTTTCCGAAAAGCATTTATTCAAGCAAAACCGAACGAGCTCTTGTAAATTGCTGAATTATGAGAGAAATGCTAGGTTTTCCGCAACATGTAGTGTATTGTATTGTAACTGGTTGCGATTAAGCAAATATTACGCAAAAGTAAAGTATTTACGAAATCAGTTGTACAATTATTTGAGAAATTAGATAAGAGGTAGCGAAATTTGGTGACTTTTTCATCAAATTCATAGAAATTGATGAGCATGAGATTCCATAGTCACTACAAAAAGAAAATATTGGTATTTTTCTTACCAATTGAAACGTAATATGTGATCTGACCAAAAAAAAATTATCATGTGATGAAGGGAAATCTACCAAAAAGTCATAAACATATTGTAATTGTACCAATTCAGTCATAAACCTTTTTTTTTCTCGATTTAGTCCTAAATCTTTTCCAAATGCGTCAACACAATCCACTCGAAAAATTTTAACCGCCGGTTGCTAATTATGGATTTTTATTATTATTTTATTTCAAATATTTTATTTTATTTTTCTTTTCTTCCCCTCTCCATTCCTTGTTCTACCTCTAGCTGATCACGAGACCTCGATAACCAGCTAGAGGACGACTATTGAGGTCGAGCCTTGTAGTAGCTAGGTGAGGCATTGCAAGGAGAGGCCAAGTCTTGCCAGTCCATATTTGGCTGGCGAGGCAAGCCTTGTCGGTCAATCCCTCACGAAAAACTCAACCGTCTCGACGACGGTCCAACTCGTTGAATCTATCATCATAACTTAGGCTGAACTCTTGTTGCTACATCTATTTCTTTCTTGCAGGTGTCCGACTCAAGCCACCATCATTTCCAACGACAAACTAGCCTTGGAGACGCTCTTGCTGTGCTTGAGAACCGTCGCCAGACTATCACGCCATGGTTGTGCAAGGCTCACCTCGCTAGATCTAGGTTGGCATAGCTTAGGTTCGCCTTGCCATGCCTAGCCCGGTCATGGCGAGAGCCTTGTCGGTTGTTCTTTGGCCGGTCCGGCGACTAACCAGAGGTAGAATAGGGAAGAGGAAGTGGAAGGAAAAGAAAAAAGAAAAAGAAATAAAATTAAGAAATAAAAAAATATTAATTTATCGGCCAATCAAAATTTAACGGATGGATCAAATTGGTATAATTATAAAATATTTAAGATGAAAAAAAATTAAAATTAAATTAATATAATTATAATAAGTTTATAACTTTTTCAGTATTATTATTATTATTTTGTGATGGAATGATAGGCAAGGAGGGAAGAAAAGTGGGATGTGAGTAATGGAATGTACGGATGGCGGTCAAAGTCAAGGAAGTGAGCGGAGGAGCGGCGAGGGGAAGAGGAAGGACGCGGATTTCGCGGCGGAGATGGAGCAAAGTAGTGGGACCCGCCATGCATGCATGTTGATGTTGGTGTCAAATTCAATCCCCGCATCATCATTTTGCCCGCCACCTAAAAGCCAAAAAGGACGGGAAAGAATAGGCAAAAAGGAAAAAAAAAAGACGTCCTTATCATCAATCATTGATTTCAATCTAAAAGCAAGAAACATGAGCGTCTGAACGTCAGGATTGCATGAAATATCGAGAAAATATTTTCCTGCCTAGGACGAAAATACCCTCTCCACAGGTGATTTCAAAACGCGACGCGTGTAAAGAATAAATGATTTTGCCAAAGAAAAGTATGTTCCGTGGGTGTCTATTCACCATGGTGGTTCGACTTTTGCGAGGTTTGCACGCACATGTCCTTGCCATATGGATCGTTCGTTTTTAAACGAACAATCCATATTTCTTATTTTTAAGAGATAGTTTTTTAAATTTTTTATTTTTTATTTTTTTAGTAATAATTTGAGTCATCCATGAATAACACGGATGATCTAGATTCAAAGGACAAAGCCTACCCTTTTAAAGAAATGGCAGATGATCTATTTGCAGGCCTTTGACGGTCGCCGGGCATGCTAGTGAGGACTCGATCTTTGGTAAGAACCGTAGGCCCAAACAGGCATAGGAAAAAAAAAGGTACGGCCTCGAGCGATTTGGTTAAGAGAAAAAAAAAATCTGGACACAGCAAAAATTATTCTACTCGATTTTCAAAATCTTCTAGTGGCCCTCTTTCATCTTTTGTGTTTCTATCTTGGGATTCGACCCAAAAAAAAATTACACGGCACGTCGAAAGCGACGAAAAAAAAAAATCTAAGCGGAAGTTGCGGAAATAGTCCTTTCTGTTTCTGCAACATGAGCAAGTGCAATTATTGATGACTCAAAACAAAGAGACAAAAACTGCTACGAACTGGACAGAGATGGGGCATGGAGCCTCCACCTCAACGTCAGTTCCCGATCCCCAACATGTCCCCAAAATCTGATGTGGGGGCGGCGACTCTGTTCTTGAGTTAATAATGATCAATGACCTCTGTGCTGGCCGGTGAGAGCGGGTGACCTTTTTCGGAGGTGTGGGTGCGACACTTGTTGAGTCTCATCCTCTCTCTCTTTTAGGCCAATTTAGGGATGAATATTGTTCCAAGGTATAATTGAAAATCGATGGATACATGATATGTATGGTAGGTTATAGGTTCCAAAAATTGAAAAATCGATTTTGACGTGTAGGTTCCAAGTTCCAAAAGGTGAAATTTGGAACATGGAACAAGTCTTTGTGTTTTTCTTGCTCTATGTTTTCTCGGTGATACTGCGATGTTCCACGACGTCTGATGATAAGTATGTAATCCGGAATCATTAGTCTTATCTTTTATTTCCAGCGATAACCATGGTTGATACGTTTTATTTGTTAGCGTTTCAAATCCTTCGTGGTTTTAAAAATGAGTTACGGTTAGTGGATTACAATAGCAAATGATAGTTTACTATAATCGTTCAATTAAGAATAGACTCAGAATTGATCTTGAAATCTGTGATAGGATAATTCCACGTTCTAAGTTTTTTTTTTTAAAAAAAAAAACAATGAACTGATCTCGACAGGTAGGTTCCAAATTACAGGTAAAACTTGGAAGGAATTTGAAACTGCTCACCCTTGGATAATCCACTTATTTTTATTTCTAGGCTTCTCGCACATTTTTAATTTTTTTCGGTTTTTTTATGTTATTTTTTGTACCATAAATCGACCTCTTCAGATACGGTGATCCTGCAACCTCAGTGTTACATATGCTCAAATTAATAAAAGATGGCCGCTTTAGGTTTCGGCATATAGTGTCGGCGAATTTACGTGAGAGGTTATCTGAAAAACTTGATTGCATCAGATAAAGAACGTTTTTATCGGCCCTTTTGTCCATATAAAGGTGTTGCAACACGGAGACATTCCTATAAGGCTATAACTCCCAAGCATTGAACATCTCATGTGATATACTCTGCATTTTAGCCTGAGTATTAGTCCAAGTTCAAAGTGTTAGGATTAGGCGCATAAATTGGATGAAATAGAATAAAAGCAAGAAAGAAAAATTGAGACAAAATATTTATCCTGATTCACTCTTAAATTAAGGCTCCGTCCAAAAGAGGATTGCACTGTAGTTAGCAACTCCTGCCTCTCTGTTACTACTCTTAAGACATGCATGATAACCATTCTAATTCTCTGATTCTCTCCTAGGAGCAGTAAAAAATGCGAATGCTGTTTGGTAACGTAAATAATTCTGATTCTTATTCTGTTCCCAGAATCAGTTTTGGAGAATCAAAATCAATTTTAGAGTAAATTCCAGAACAAAAAAAAAGTTGGTTCTGAAAAAAAGAATCACTTTTGAAAATAATGAAACACAATGAAGTCTCACATCTCTCACTTTTCCCTTGTAATTTTCTCATCATTTTCCCTCTACCTAATAAAAAAAAATAAAAAAAATAGGAATTTAAAAAAAAATAACAAAATTTTTAGAATATCCCAAAAAAAATAGAAAAAGCTTAGATTAGGCTAGTTTAACTTTATTTTCATAAAGTTGGGCCAAATATCATAGATTTCACTCTCCTACAAAGAATATTACAAGAGATGAGGGCATCCAACGTGCATACTAGTAGCTGTGCATCACAAGAGGTTTCTATGTATTTAGACAACACAACATTTTAAAAAAATGAGTCCTTAATAAGAGAACTTGTCTCATGCTTCATCGAACTTTAAACATCATATATTAAAATTTATATTTCATTCATGACATACTAAAAAATAATGTATTTAAAATTATTTTAGTGTGCATTGAAAATTAGTCTTCAATTTAGAATGAAATTTTATAAATTAACTACATAGTTATTTGATTGAAATGAAAAAAATGGGAAAATAAACGTTTTTTTGAAACAAAAATTTTGTGCAATTATCAAACACGTTCTGATTATCTAAAACTCATATAGGAATAGAATAAAAAAAATTCATTTTAACCAAAATCAGTTTTTCGGATCAGAATGGTTACCATGCACATATTTATGAGCTCAAACCCAAATTACTAACAAGATGCAACCTCGAACTATTGTCGTGACCTGTTTTTTTTTTCGACGGAGGAACAGGCTAATAGATTATCGATCGGGCTCCCACTCTGAAATGTGGATCGCGGGCCTTCTCGACGCGAGCCTACCCAGGCTCATACCAAATCGCGATGTGAGTAAATTTGAGGATTTTCGACGATAAGAGTCAATCGGGTTCGACCTTAGTATGGTCACGGTGGCATGTGCAACGAGTGCATGTATTTGGAGTCGCCACCGGTACTTCTTGGAAGGTGAACCGGAAACCTCACTGATCGATCAGTTCTGCGGAACTAGAGATTTTGGGTTCGGGGACTTGGTTACATTGGTGTTATTACCAACGCCCTTTCGATACCTAATGTAAGTGATTTTCCGAACTAAGATTTCATGCATGCGTAATTTTGGGTGAGGTAAGTCTGATTTTGGGATTCCTATCCAATCACAATCAATATAACGAAAGCCCAATCAATTGCATAAATAAACTACGTCAATGCACATTAGTTCAATTCAAAGGCCTCCTAGTATAGTTTTGAGGGCTTAGAGAAGATGCGATTTAAGGCCAAGGCTAAAATGGAAAGATTTGTGGACGATTCGTCCGAAGGGAGAAATCATCATTTTTTGAAGGGTTTGGAAGTCTAATTACCCAAAATAGTCCATGACCAGTTGATCGTGGCTATTTTTCCACTTTTTTGGGAATATTTTGAAATTTTCTGAATTTTTACTATTTTTGGAAGACGATTCGCCAAAAGGGTGAAATCATCATTGTTTGGGATGATCGGGGATCAAAACACCCAATATAGAACTTAGCCAGTTGATTGAGGCCATTTCCTATTTTTTTGGGATTTTTTCAATTTTTTTTTATTTTCTTCAATTTTTGAGAGACGATTTGCCAAAAGGGAGAAATCGTCGTTTTGGAAGGATCGGGGATCAAACCACTCGAAATAGGTCTTGACCAGTTGATTGTGACCATTTCCTATTTTTCGAGATTTTTCTAGAGTTTTTTTTTTCTGATTTTCTTCAATATTTGGGAGACGATTTGCCAAAAGGACGAAATCAACATTTTTCGAAAGATCGAGGGTCGGTAGACCTAAAAAGAGGTTATGGCCAGTTGATGGTGGTCATTTCCTATTTTGGAGAATTTTTTGAAATTTTTGGGAAACGATTTGCAGGAAGGGCAAAATTGTCATTATTAAAAATATCATGGGTCGAAAGACCCAAAATAGGTCATGGCCAGTTGATTGTGGCAATTTTTTGAATTTTTATATTTTTGAAATTTTTTTATTATTAAAAATATTTTCCGGACTAGGTCAGACTTGGCCTGCGCCTCTTGGGTGCCGGTCCAACCGTACGGATCGAAGACCGGCCTAAACGACGCCATATAGATTTTTTAAACATTGTTTTCTATTTTTTTAATTTTTTTAATAAAAAAGTAATTTTCTATTTTTTAATGAATTTTCTGATTATCTAAAATTACTCCATCGAACACTCTAAAATGTGCCATGTGGCTTTCACAATGACCGTCTGATTAATTATTTTTATTATTTCAGAAAATCATTTATAAAACTAAAGAAATTATATATTTTTTGAAAATCCTAGATCGCGACAAATGGCAAAACCTCGGTCGTCCGATCTAGATTTTATTCGGTGATGACGCCGTCCCCACCTTGCCTATGTGGCCCGCCACGTCTGCGCTGGCCGGTCAAGCGTTAACCGATCAGATCCTTTGTGACATTCTGAATTTCCTGCCATTTCGAGACTATTGAATGAAGAATATATATTGATGTATTTCAATTTTATTTTGCTCGGATCTGATCAATCCTGAGTTAACTGACCAAAAGGGAAGGCTAAAGCATAACAAGGTACGTGGACCTAGGAAACTCGAAAAGGAAATGACTCTTTGACCATAAGGATTGCGAGGGAACATTTAGAGCCAATAAAGGCCGATCTAAGAACGATTAAGGAATTCGTTGCTAGCGTTATACGATTGGAGCGCGGGTGATACCGCTTAGCCAAAGTATGATTTGTAAATTTTTCCTAAGTCGAACTATGACGATGAGACCATCGGAGCTAGTAATAAACCCTTGCAATTACATGACAACCAAAGTCGCCGTAACTTGAGTTATCCTAAGTGTGATGAAATTCACAGAGTCGATATGCGTAACGTCTGAAAAACCCGCCCGTTAGTTCAAGATAAACTGAATTTACGCTTGACAGAAAATCGATCATGAAATGGGATCTCGAAATTGGAAAATGGACAACGAAGAATTTCAACATTTGAAATGAATTAGACGCTGCCTCATCAAAGGTAATTTAATTTGGAAAAATGAAATTTCGGA
The DNA here is from genome assembly GCA_021437785.1 of Rhodomyrtus psidioides. Classification (NCBI taxonomy): domain Eukaryota; kingdom Viridiplantae; phylum Streptophyta; class Magnoliopsida; order Myrtales; family Myrtaceae; genus Rhodomyrtus; species Rhodomyrtus psidioides. The sequence continues at coordinate 4,847,640 of JAILYB010000031.1, read as the reverse complement.
CGGAAAGTGCAAAATTACCGTTTTACCCCTCAAGGATTAACGTTGTCTTAAGATTAGAGGGAGGCCATTTTGGTCAATTTCAAGTCCCCTAGGCTGTCGAAAATGGAGGAACAATTTGGTCATTATAAACCTTGATATTATTGACAAATGGACAAGTGTCAATGATTAGGTGATTAGCATTTACTAATCCACTTTTTACCTATCATTCTTCATCATTTGACCAAAAATTTTGTGGAAGCCTTCAACCCCCTTCCACTTCAGCCGAACACCCTCCTCTCTCTTCCTTCCTTCTTCACCCGAGCAGCTCCAGCCAACTAGGTTCTGTCACCCACTTCGCCGCCGTCAACCGCCTCTTTCTGCCAGCTCCGAGCCAAGCGCCGGCCACCGACATCACCCTTAGTCTCTCCTCTACAAGCCACCGCCGACCGTTCGTCCATTGGTGGCCCCAATTTCCCCGTCCAGCCCGAAACGTGAAACCGGACAGTTTCTGACTCGTTTGGGATATGGTTAGTTTTCGTTGGCTTCAAGACTTCGTTTGGCTTCAAATTTTAGGTAAGGTCTTCTAAACTTGTAGTGCTAGAGCTGGCTGAGCTAGGGTTATAAGTTTATTTGAGTTTGGATGAGTTTCCATGGTTGAAATTGGGTGATTTTTGTGAAACAGAATCTGACCACCTGAGGACCGTGTAGAACCGAGCTGATTTGAAGTCCTTTGAGGTGTTATTTTGCTTCGAAACTCATGGTGAGACTTCTAGACATGTAGATTGGTGTATTGGCAAGTTGATTTCATGATAAATTGAAACCTATGGATGATTTAAGAGATGTTTGGTGTGAAGAATGTAGGTCTAGTTCTGTCCCCTGCACCGACCGAGTGAACTGAGCATTATGGGAGCTCATGGGGTTGGCTCCTCATTTCAAAACTCGTGGTGAGTCGTCTAGGGATGTTAATTGATGTGTTAATGAGGTGTGTGCTTGATGGAATTGAGATTGGAAGAGTTTTATTGATCAATTAGTGGATTTTTCCTAGGACCGCTTTGCTGCCCTGTTTCGGTCAGAAAAGAACCGAGCTTGGTGAAGAATTTTGGTGGAAATTTGCTAGTTCATTTGATTGGTAAGTGGCTCTTAAACCCTTACTAGGACGTTAGGACACTAATGTATGACTTTGATCGGTAAATTAATCAATTGATGGATTTATTGTACTTAATTGGTGGTGGCCGAATGTGAGTGTTGTGCGTTGAGCTTGGTGTGGTTGTTTTGATGTGAAATTTGCATTCGATTGGTATGTGACCTCGAGTGGCCGTGTGATATATATGCCTCGAGTAGTGAATGTGCTAAATTGATGTTTGAAATGGCAAGGGAACTAGTGAATCATCGTGAGGTTGCATCAAAAGGAGTTTGGCTTGTGAGCCTAGATGGATGTGAAATGTGTCTCATGATGGCAAGTGTTTGAATTAGATGTGAGCCTAAGGGCCTTTGGCACCCTGATGCGTCAGAACGCGGGATATGTTTGATGTGTGTCGACACGGGCCTCTCAATGGCACTCTAAACCTGATGTGTCAGAACGTGGGTTTATGAATTATTAAGGCCAGATGCATCAGAACGCGGGCAAACTCTGTGAGTTGAGAAATTTTGATGAAATGGTGTTAAATCTTGCCTTTGGAATTGCTTGTGCTAGTATGTAAGCTTGGTCTCATGGTGTTATGCATGCTCTTGATTATGATTTCCATTTATGCCAGTTATGATAAGGTGTTTCGATAATTGAATGCCATGTGCCGATTATCTTGATGAAACCTTTGCCTATTTTATTGCATTATCTGGGAGGACTAACGGTCTGGTCTAGGTTTAGGGTTAGCTTGCTGGGATGTAAATCTCACCCCATAGTAGGACATGTTTTTCAGACCCCAAGCCTTGAAGAATGCTGCCAGTTCGTTTAGGCGGCCCCAAAGATATGACTGTTTCTTTTTAGGAGTTTCCCGATGGTCATGGTAAGGTATATGTTAGGAAAGGTACATTTGTTTGGGTTGACATGGGAGAGGAGCACTGGAAGCCCCATTGTTATGAAGCTTGGTTTTGTCGAGTCGGAGGGGTTACTACTAGACCACTGAAGCTTAGTGAGGTTCCTACGAGAGTCGTACCTTTTTGGTGTCACCCTATACGTGATGAGGTCGAGGTGGAGGTTTCCATGGTGGGTTTGAGAAACATGCCTGAGAAGACCCCGTCTATCGAGGAGGACATCGAGGTGATTGGGTTGTCCATTGAAGTGCGATCCGAGAGCTTTTCCGACTACGACCTAGTTGAAGACGAAGATGAGGCTAACGGTTCTACCTAGTTGACCTAGGTGACTTAAGATCTTTTGATGGCTTTTTGGTTCGAGGCCTTTTGGTGGGACTTGGTAGCACTCTTTTGGTTAGTCCCTAGCTCTCTCAGGACCCTAACCTACTATTGTATTTCGACCTTGACCATATGGAAAAACCTGCATTATGTTATGTGTGTATATATTTCGTTATCCCAAGCCATCTTTGCCTTATGTACGGAGATGTTTATTTTCTTCCGCATGTGTGTTTCATTTCACTTATGTGTGTCGCCTAAGAAAGTGCATCCTGAGAAATTAAAGAGGTATTGGTGGATGTGGCGCGCTCGACGAATGATCGTGGGGAGTGACATCCCCGTTTATTTGGTATCAGAGCAAGGTCAGCTCGATCCAAGTTGATTGAGGATTGGAGTGATAAGGAGTGATGGAATTGGGATGATGGAGGTAGCGAGACCTTAGGGGATTCGTTAGAGTTAAGCACGAAATGCACAGCATATGAATTGGCGCATGTGATTGGCATATTGAATTGGCATGATTGTGGTGAACCTGTGATGACCAAGCTTCGTACTTAGTATTGTGTATTGATTGTGGATGCTGGTTTGATGAGTGGATAATTGTCTCTGACTATACTAAGTTGCAGATGCATCTGGACTTGATGTATGGCTATATGTTCCTAATTGATGTGCTCTTGAGTATACCTGAGTGGTTGGTTGCTATGTTATGATTGCTGCCTTGTAGTGTAGCATGGAACCGCTAGACTTAAGCAGATGACTTATGTCTCTAATTCCATGATAGAATTATAGTGACTCACGTAGTTTAAGTACGAGCAAGAATGAGCAACAGACCTAGAAGGTCGAGGGGAGGAGCATCTAGTTCAAGGCCGCATGTAGTGGAAGATCCTAGAATGGATGGAGTCTTGAGAGCCTTGGAACGAATTAGAGATCTGATGGATAGGCAGACTCAAGATAGAGATGCTGTCATTGCCCAGGCTGTTGGGGCTACTATTGTTGCTGTGAATTTGAACAATGGAAAGAATGGGAACAACGGAAATAATGGTCAGGACGCTGACGTTGGCAACGCCCAAGGTGATGGAAATGCCATTAGACAGATGGGTTAATTGGTTGAACATTTTATGAAACTGAAACCAACTCAGTTTGATGGTATTGGAGACCTAGAGTTGGCGCCAAGGTGGATTGAAAAACTAGAGAAAGCTTTTGGGGTGTTGAGATGCACCAATGAAGAGAAGGTATTGTTGGCCGTGTATCAGCTGGAAGGCACGTCTAATGATTGGTAGAGTACCACGAAGGATGGAATGTTTCCTGAAGGCATTGCCTTGACCTAGGCCGCCTTCACTGCCGCTTTTAACGACAAGTATTTTTCGAAAACGACGCGAGAGAGGAAACAAGTGGAATTTCAACAATTGTGCCAGAATCGGCTAACTGAGGATCAGTATGAGGCTGAGTTCGCTAGATTGTCAAGGTACGCACCGAGGTCGGTCGAGGACCCGTTAGAGAAGGCACGGAGGTTTTGAGACAGATTGAAGCCCGAGCTTCGAAGTCAGATGGTAGCTATGAATTTGAGGACTTATAGAGAGATTTACGAAAGAAGTCAAATAATTGAGAGGGACATGAAAGAAAGAGCCACCGCATCTGGATCGCGGTTTAGTTCGTCCCGAGATAATCGTCAGATGGGTAAGAGGCTGATGAATAGTAATAGACGTTTTGTCCCTCCAGTGAGAAAGAATATTGAGAAACTGCCGCACTAGTCAAACTGGAACTGCTGCCTTTGTGGTAGGAGGCATGGGAGCGGACCATGTCCAGTCAAGACGGGTGCGTTTTTCAAGTGTGGTTAGCTGAGCCACCAGATAAGGACTAGTCCTAACCAAGCCCCCGGACCCAGGCCTCAGGGACCATGACCGCAGGCTGGACCTCTAGTTACAGCTCCACAGAATGAGTTGAATCGACCACTAGCCCAATGAAGGGTTTATGTTGTGGCGCGAAGAGAGGCGGAGGAGGCTCCTGGCGTGGTCACATATATGATCTATTTGTGTGATCAAGCTGCCTATGCTTTATTTGATCTTGGAGCATCGCATTCCTTTATGTCTGCTCAGTTTGCTGATTTGGTTGGTGGAGAGTTGAAATCACTAAATATGATGTTGCACGTTACTACACCGTTAAAAGATAATGTGTTAGTCTCGCTAGGTTGTGCGGACTGTAAAATAGTCATTGGTGGTAGCGAAGAAAGAATAGATTTGGCTATGTTGCCTATGTATGATTTTGATGTAATTATTGGGATGAATTGGTTGGGAAAGCAAATGGCTGTAGTCGATTGTGGTAGCAGGGTAATCTACTTCTACTCGGATGGTCGTCCTAGTTTTGAATTTGTGAGAAGTCGGGGAGGGACCTCGATTCCTTTAGTCTTGTCGCTTGAGGCGACGAAGCTGTTGAGTGAAGGGTGTCAAGCGTATCTAGCTGCAGTGGTTGACACGACAGTTAGAGAGCCGAAGTTGGAAAGTATAGCAGTGGTACGCGAATTTCCTGATGTCTTTCCCAAGGAATTTCCAGGATTACCACCTGAGAGGAAAATTGAATTCGTGATTGAATTAGCCCTTGGAACAGAGCCGATTTCGAAGGCACCTTATAGAATGTCCTTGTCAGAATTAAAAGAGTTAAAGGGGCAAATGCAAGAGTTGCTAGACAAATGATTCATTAGACCGAGCGCGTCACCATGGGAGCGTCGATGTTGTTTGTGAGGAAAAAGGATAGATCCTTGCGTTTGTGCATTGATTATTGACAGTTGAACTGGGTAACCATTAAGAATAAGTATCCGTTGCCGAGAATTGACGATTTGTTTGATCAGTTGCAAGGAGCCTTAGTGTTTTCTAAGATAGACTTGAGATCTAGTTACCATCAACTGAGGATCAAGAAGGAGTATATACAAAAGACGGCATTTAGAACAAGATATGGGCATTACGAGTTTACGGCTATGCCTTTTGGATTGACTAATGCCCCAGCTGCATTTGTGGACTTGATGCATCGAGTATTTAAGGATTATCTGGATCGGTTTGTCATTGTTTTTTATTGATGACATTTTGATTTACACGAAAAGTAACGAGGAGCATGAAAGACACTTGAGAATCGTCTTGCAGACTTTGAGGGAGCACTCGCTCTACACCAAGTTTAGTAAATGCAAGTTCTGGTTAAACAAAGTGGCGTTCCTTGGTCATGTGATATCTGGAGAAGGAATCTCCGTGGGCCTATCAAAGATTGAAGCAGTGATGAATTGGCCTAGACCTACGACAGTTACAGAAGTTCGGAGTTTCCTGAGATTGGCAGGTTACTATAGGCGCTTCGTGGAAAAGTTTCCATCCATAGCCACTCCGTTGACGAGATTAACTAAGAAGGATACGAAGTTCGAGTGGACGGATAAATGTGAAAGGAGTTTTCAGGAACTTAAACATCGCTTGACGACCGCACCAGTATTAACGATCCCTTCTGGACCTGGAAGCTATGAGATATATAGCGATGCTTCACTAAAGGGATTAGAGTGTGTGTTAATACAGCATGGAAGGGTCATCGCTTATGCTTCATGACAATTGAGATCTCATGAGATGAATTACCCGACTCACGACTTGGAGTTAGCTACAATTATTTTCGCCCTAAAGATTTGGAGGCATTATTTGTGTGGCGAGTGGTTTCAAACTTATACAGATCATCAGAGTTTGAAGTATCTATTTTCGCAGAAAGAATTGAATATGAGACAGCGTCGATAGATGGAGTTACTCAAGAATTATGACTGCGACATTCTGTATCACCCTGGAAAGGCAAATAGGGTCGCAGATACGCTTAGTCGAAAGTCCAGCGTCGCGCGTCTATTGGTTAAAGGATGGTTCTTACTTGAGGGACTGAGAGACTAAGAGTTTAAGTTGGAAGTTTGCCAACTGTCGAGTTTAGTGGCAACTCTGAGAATTGAACCTGAAATCCGAGAAAGGATAAAAGCCTTGCAGTTTATGGACCCAGAAATTCAGAAAAATCCTTGAGATGGATGCAACGAAAAGGAAACTCGAGTTTCAAGTGTCAGAAGATGGGATTCTGAAATTCCGCGGACGTTTATGTGTGCCTAGTAATGAAGAACTTAAGGAAATGATTTTGCCTGAAGCTCATAGGAGCAATTATAGCATTCACCCAGGTAGCACGAAGATGTATCAGAATCTCCGTCAGCACTACTGGTGGAATGTAATGAAGGTGGATGTAGCTAAGTATGTAGCAAAGTGTTTAACTTGTCAACAAGTGAAAACTCGGCATTGCAAGCCTGGCAGATTATTACAGCCTTTGGAAATCCCTGAGTGGAAATGAGAGCACGTGACCATGGATTTTGTGATGGATTACCGAACAGCCAGAGAGGTCATGACTCGATTTGGGTAGTCATGGATAGATTAACCAAGTCTGCACATTTTATACTTGTCCGAAAGGATTTTGCGATGGACAGGTCCACCGAACTGTATATGCGTCATATAGTACGACTACATGGAGTGCCCGTCAGGATAACGTCAGACAAGGATCCTAAGTTTACAGCAAATTTCTGGAAAAGTCTACAGGACGCCGTGATAACTAAATTGCAGTTTAGTACGGCATATCATCCACAGGCTGATGGACAATAGGAAAGGACAATTTAAACGCTCGAAGATATGTTACGAGCTTGTGTGATAGATTTTAACGGTGGATGGGAAGATCAGTTGCATCTAGTGGAGTTCGCCTATAATAACAGCTACCAGCAGAGTATCCAAATGGCACCGTTTGAAGCATTACATGGTAGAGCCTGCAGAACCCTTATATGTTGGGATGAAATTGGACAAAGGAGCATAACATGGCCTGATTTAGTAGGACAATCAGTTGAAGTAGTAAAGGTTATTAGAGAAAGGTTGAGAACAACACCAAGTCGTCAGAAGAGTTATGCCGATAAACGACACAGACCTTTGGAATTCCAAGTTGGTGATCATGTTTTTCTCAAAGTATCGCCAATGCGAGGATTATCTCAATTTGGAAAGAAATGAAAACTGAATCCGAGATACGTAGGCCCTTTTGAAATTTTGGAGCGAATTGGAACTTTGACCTACAGGCTCGCTTTGCCACCGAATTTATCACAAGTACATAACGTGTTTCATGTGTCGATGCTAAGGAAGTATGAGCCAGACCCGACCCATGTTTTAGATTACGAGAGCATCGAAGTAGACGACATGGTAACATATGTGGAACAGCCAGTCAGAATTGAGGATCGAAAGGAGCAAGTTTTGAGGAATAAGACAATCCCGCTAGTCAAAGTAATCTGTGAGTACCATGGAACTGAAGGCGCTACATGAGAAAGCGAAGAGACGATGAGGCGTCAATACCCCTATTTGTTTGAGTAAATTGGATTTATTATAAATTTCGAGGACAAAATTTCTATAAGGGGGGAAGAGTTGTGACATTCTGAATTTCCTGTCATTTTGAGACTATTGAATGAAGAATATCTATCGATGTATTTCAGTTTTATTTCGCTCGGGTCTGATCAATCCTGAGTTAACTGACCAAAAGGGAAAGGCTAACGCATGACAAGGTACGTGGACCTAGGAAACTCAAAAAGGCAATGGCGTTTTGACCATAAGAATTGCGAGGGAACATTAAGAGCCAATAAAGGCCGATCTAAGAACAATTAAGGAATTCATTGCTAGCGTTATACGATTGGAGCACGGGTGATACCGCTTAACCAAAGTATGATTTGTAAATTTTTCCTTAGTCGAACTATGACGATCGAGACCGCCGGAGCCAGTAATAAACCCTCACAATTACATGACAACCAAAGTCGCCGTAACTTGAGTCATCCTAAGTGTGATGAGAATCATAGAGTCGATACGCATAACGTCTGCAAAAGCCGCCCATTAGTTCGAGATAAACTGAATTTACGATTGATAGAAAATCGATCACGAATTGGGATCTCGAAATTGAAAAATGGACAACGAAGAATTCTAACATTTGAAATGAATTAGACGCCGCCTCATCAAAGGTAATTTAATTTGGAAAAGTGAAATTTCGGACGAGAAGTGCAAAATTACCATTTTGCCCCTCAAGGATTAACCTTGTCTTAAGATTAGAGGGATGCCATTTTGATCAATTTCAAGTCCCCTAGGCTGCCGAAAATGGAGAGACAATTTGGTGATTATAAGCCTTGATATTATTGACAAATGGGCAAGTGTCAATGATTGGATGATTAGCATTTACTAATCCACTTTTTACCTACCATTATTCATCCTTTGACCAAGAATTTTGTGGAAGCCTTCAGCCCCCTTCCCCTTCAGTCGAACACCCTCATCTCTCTTCCTTCCTTCTTCTTTTTCTTCAACCTTCCTTCTTCGATCCCCAAGATGTATTTTGTATTTTGCCCATTATCCTGGTCTTTTGTAAAGAATGCTTGGTGTTTTATGATATATATATATATATATATACCAAAGGGGTCTTAGGATCGCGTGTCCGAGAAATAGAGGAGAAATTATAAGGGAAGATAAAAAAACGTCTCCTTTTGTTTTGGTTATTCCAATAATTTTTTATGAACTTATAGGTAGGCAGGATAGCAAAATATGCAGTTAATAAACAATATAAACTTTCAAGCATAATATATAAAATTGCAACAGAAATTATAATATTTAACAATATCTGAAACATCAAATGAACTAGACCACCAGGAAGGAGGCAGAGCCTACACAGTTAGGGGTTTCGTTCAATCAGAAAGTAAATTACTTGAAATTTAAAGAGCAGAAACTTAAATATGAAAGTGTAGTGTGTGCGGCTAATCCAGGAGAGGAGACCACAGATCAATCTTCACTAGGAGCTGTATGCTTGTGGATGCACAGTTTAAATTGCAGAAATTTAAGATGAACAATGCCTTAGGACACCAACAGGTGGCAAAGCCTACCGATTCTAGGTCAAGAAAGGCAAAGAATGATAAAATATACACTTCTATTGAAATAAATTGAAAGTTTACACACAAGAACTGCAAATGTAAAGCAGATCTGGGAAATACAAGTGCAGAAAATTTTTAAAAACTTGAAAACAGTTCAGGGAAGAACTGGGTAGGAATAGGGACCAAAAGCTTACGGATCTGGGTCCGGAAGAGGTTTTGGTGAACTTCAAGGTGTCTTTTTTATCTCCGGCTAAGGGCTATGGATCAGCTTCGGAGGAGGAGAATGGGTGTCGGCTCTGGGTAGTGTAGTGGAAAGGAGAGAGTGTGTGGATCTGGAAGATGCTCTCAAGGATGGAGAGAGAATGTCCAAAAACTCGAGCCCCCTTTCTGTCCGTTGAGATGGGTATTTAAAACTGAAAATTTTCCTGTAGCTACAATGTAAGTGCACAGTGCTACAGTGTTTTGTTCAACGCCGCTACAGTGTACAGTGTATAATGGTCAAAAGTACCTTGTACATATACGGCTGTTGAAATACCAAAATACATTAAAACTTAAAGTGTTACATGCATTTCTTCGTCAAAACCCTAGTCTGAGTCGTCAGCTAGGTTGATGCCATAATAGTCGTCTTCATTGGTATTGCCGCTGTGGTGCGAAGCCGATGAAGAACCTGCTTGAGTCATTTCTCCATAATCTTCCAATGCTCGCTTCATGATGTCGTACATTTCCTTTTCGTCTGAAACACCAGACAATTTGGATACAACAAGAGCCTTATCATGGAGAAATGAAGTTTGCTCAATATTTTTGGATGGAGTAGGACTCCTGTTTAAATCAGAAACTTTTCTGTTTTGGATCCAATCGTGAACGGCGTCCACAGAACTTTTGTCAAAATAAGTGAAGCTGTCCCACCATTTGGTTTTAAAACGCCTGCACAAAATTAGGACGTTTTGATTTTGGGTATCTCGGGTGTAATCAAACTCCTAAGCAATAACCCAAGCCATCCAGAAATTTGCACAAAACATAAGGAATGGTGGAAATTCCTTTTCACTTGGTCTTGGTTTGAAATTTTGTTTGAAATATTGATATTCCTTCCCACCATCTGATAAACCAGTAAGGTAAACCAGAAATTTCAAACGGGCTGTCAAAAAAGAATAGCCAAGTATGGCTATGGTTTGGGTTTTGTCTGAACAGGACATTCCACCATGCCTGTTGATAATCAAAGTACGTAAATGACGTACGATAATTAGATACTTCTGTAAGTCGTTGATCGATCTTGACGGAAGTATAAGGACTTTTACCCCACTCAGATGGGTGAATGACCTTTAAAATTCTTGCAGTGGAGTAATTTGGAATGTTTGGTTGGGTTTTGTCAGTAAAATGTTTGAATTTTACTGAACCAGTTTGAACCAAAATTTTCTCATAAAATTCAATAGGTTTTAAAATGTCATGTGGGGTATAAAACCAATTTTTCCCGAACATGGAATTAGCAAAATCATAAGGATCATTATGGAAAAATCCCTTTTCCACTGTTATGATTTTATCAAAATGGTTTTTCATAAAAAATTTTGACTTTGATTTTCGAGGGGTTGGCTGTTCCGTAAGGACCACCTCGCGAGAAACATTTAGGGGAATAGGGGACTTCACCTCCTCCGGGATCATAATGTCTTTGATCAGGGATTTTTGAAGGTCCTGCAAAACACTTTTTGGCAAAATTGCCATTAACTTTGAAACTGAAATGTTTTGTGGTAGCTGACTTGGTGAGGCTTCATTTGGAGCTGCAGGCTGGGAAGGTGAGGGTGATTGGGCAGCTTGAAGCCAACTCCTAATTGGAGTTAATTTTGAGGGTTCTTTGGAAGAGGCTTCCGAAGAGGCCTTTGATTTCCCTTTTTTTTTGGGGGGAGGGGCCATGGTGATGGATTTTTTCCCTGTAAAAATTCTCTTGTGTTTTGAAGATTGTCCCAAACAGGAACTCATTTGGAGCCCCTAGATTCGGGCAGAGGGAACGTAAGACCTGATGTGGGGTAGCAGAGTTCATACCTGGACAATTTAAAAACAAATTTTATACATTATGGATCTTTTTAGAAGAACCAATTCTACCTCAAGTAGCTCTATGTCTGAGTTGTCTCTGGACATTGGTCCCCTAAATAGATAAGAAATTACTCTTGAAGATTTTAACAAATCCATAAAAAATTGGAAAATTCCAAAAGTTAAGTATGACCAGATCTATGCTGAATCAAAATTTAAGAAGCTTTTTAAGTCTAGTGATTACATAATCACTACTGAAGAACGTGACCTTCCTCTTTCTGACTCTTATTGTCTAATTCCTCTTTTAAACCGTGACTCCCTCAAAAAACATGCTTTGAAGTACAATTACCTTCATTTTGGTATGATTCAGGTTGGAGTAAAACCCCTCCTGAAAGAAGGATTAAATACTTCAATTCTTTTGGTTTTAAGAGACGCAAGAATTCTTAATTATGAAGAATCTGTCTTGGCAACCATCGAAACAAGTCTTTGCAATGGTCCAATTCATTTCGATTGTTATCCGAATTTTTCAGTATCCCTAAAAGACCCAAAAGTCATGAAATCCCTCATTTTACAAATCAAAACTCATAATTACAAATTAGATGAAGGAGCCATTCCACTCTCCCTCATTTATAAAGTCCATTACAAAGCCATGGCCTTAGCTTTTGATGCTAATTCATTCAGAGAAGCACCAAAAGGTTACACTCTTCTCCTACAAACAGATATATCTAGAGCTAATACAATTGTTCCAAAAACTATTAGTTGGGATAGTATCACTCTTCCAGCGCAATGGGAGATTGAAAACCCTGTTCCGCAAATTGCAATCAAGAATGATACTCCTGCTAATATAATCCAACACCCTGAGGGAAAAGTCACCATACAATTCCCCAGGCGTTCTTTTGACGCAAACTCTTTCTTTTCTGCAAGACCTTCATTTCATGGGTCTTCCTCTTCTTCCCGAAGATCAGTTGATCTCCGTCCAAATCTACCGCCTGTCATCACTATTCCGGTGAGCAGTTCAGGTAGTATAAATGTTTCAGACGCCATTCCTGCACAGGGACATGCAACTCCAAGTGCACCTCCTTTAAATGTTTCTGGCCTAGACACTAGCTCAGGAATTGCTAGACCTGTCTACCATCAAAGTCCTGAGTCTCCTGAACCTACTCAATCTCAAATGGAAGATGATTCTGAAGATAGAGAATTAGGAGTACTTGAAAAGGATTTTAAACCCAACAAAGAATTTTTTATCAAAGAATTCATGTCTAAAGAAAACGATGAAATCAGAAAGTGGTTTTTTGAGAATTTCAAATCTAGTGCTAACCAAATCAAAGAACAATTTTATCAATTTTTGGATGAAATCGGATGTCACATGTTTTTCTTTGAATGGTTTGAGGATGATTTCCTAAAGAAAAGAGAAGTCTTTAATTTAGAACAGGTTTTTAAATGGAAGCTTGAAAATGACCAAATAATAGAATCAAATCATCCTCCTTTAAGAAAAATTAAAATTGCTTTTGGTGAAAAAGAAGTGCCAGCAGCACCGTTTAAGTTACCTGCTGACCATCCTCATGAAGAATTCAAGAAAATAATTGAACAAAATAATTTTTCTAACCAACATCTATATACAATAGGTGCTCATTTGGAAAGGATTGAATCCTCACTTATTCATACTCCAATCCATTCTGTTGCATCCTCCTCTGCACATTCTAATCCACAGATTTCTACTCCTTCTAAGATACTAAGACAACCTTTGTTTAAAAACTTTGAAATGCCAAAAAATTTTAGTTCAGAATTTTATCAAGCCCTTCAGCTCAAAAATCAAAGACTTTTAAAAGAAAAGGTGATCAAACAACCAGTTCTTGATACCCCCAAAGTTTCTAAACCTCTAAAGAACAATTCTCCAATTCCAGAAAATCAGGTCTCTGTCCTAGATAAATTTGACATTCCCGAAGTCAATCGAATTTCTTGGAAAGAACCTCAAAAGTTGTATTATTCTCGGACAACTCCACCTGATCTCATCTCCGAGGAAAGACCAAATCAATTTCAAAATAAATATTCTGCTGAATCTATCTATGAGTGGAACATAGATGGAATCTCTGAACAAAATCTACTCCAAGTTTTAAGTCAAATGGTCATGTGCGCAACGACTTATAAGACTCTTCCTGATACAACCGATCAGCAAGTAGCTTATCTAATTGTTGCAGGTTTCTCTGGTACTTTGAAAGGTTGGTGGGATAATTATCTCACTCAAGATCAAAGAGACCAAATTCTAAATTCACTCAAAGTTGACGACAATGGACAAACAGTCATTGATGACTATGGTCAAACTGTCCAAGATGCTGTCTCAACTCTCCTTTATTCTATCTCCCAACATTTTATTGGGGATCCTTCCGTTATTCGTGATCATAACCAAGATCTTCTTTCAAATCTCAAGTGTAAATCTCTTGGTGAATTTCGCGAATACAAAGATGTCTTTCTAAAAAGGGTTTTAATGCGTCCTGATTGTAATCAACCTTTTTGGAAAGAAAAGTTTTTAGCAGGTCTTCCTATTATCATAGGAAACCAAGTTCGTGATAAAATCCGTGAACAATTTGGGGAAAATATTCCTTTTGATTCATTGTCTTATGGAGAACTTATTGCACATGTGTACAAGGTCGGTACTCAAATGTGCAATAACATTAAACTCCAAAAACAATTAAAGAAGGAAAAATCTCTTACCCACAGAGGATTGGGAGATTTCTGTCGCCAATATGACCCTTCTTATACTTTCAGTGCTTCCAAAAAATGTTCTGGTTCTTGTCCTGTTGAAAAACCTTACAAGAAAAAGAAAAAAATTTATAAACATAGAGAAACTTCAAAACCTGAAAAGAAGTTTTCAAAAAAGAAAAACTCTAAATCTTTTGAACCTAAAAAGGATTTTAGTAAATTTACTTGCTTTAATTGTGGGGAAAAAGGCCACACAAAAAGATTTTGCAAATTAAACAAAAAAATTAATGAACTTGATTTAGAAGAAGACATTCTCAATCAGCTAAATCAATTAATGATAGATACTGATTCAGAATCTTCTGATTGTCCTTCAACTGATGAAGAACAAATAGAAGAAGGTCTTCAGGTTAATAAAGTTGATACTTCATCCAACTATTATTCTGACTCTGATTCTTCAAAAGAAGTCAATGTTTTGACTAAAGAAGAACAAGAAATTTTGGATTCCATTGACTCAAGTCCTGATCCTCAAGATCTGATTCAAACTATTCAAAACTCCAGCTCGTTTCCAACCCATTCCAATATTGGTAATGTCTATAATCTCACTGAAATTTTAAATAGGGGGAAAAAGACTAAACCAATCTCTAGACCTACAAATTCAAATGATCTTCAAAATGAAATCAATGAAATTAAGAAAGAAATTCGCATATTAAAAATCAACCAAATAAATCAACAAAAGGAATTTCTTGACTTCAAGATTCAGATGCTCAAAGGGAAGAGCGATATTCCCAATCATTCCTCTTCTGATCTAAGTGTTTCCAACAATGATTCATCAAAATTGATTGATCCTGATCCTTCCAAATTTCTAGAACTCTTGACCGAAGTTACTAGTAGAAAATGGATCGTCAATGTCTCAATCAAAATTAATGATGGACCTATCTTGGAAACCACAGCCCTTTTTTATATTGGTGCAGATTTAAATTGCATCAGGGAAGGACTGGTTCCCACTAAGTTTTTTGAAAAAACTACTGAATCCCTAAAATCAGCTTCCGGTGATCAATTGAAAATTAAGTACAAACTACCTGAAGCTTCCATAATCAAAGATGGTGTTTCTTTAAAAACATCATTTCTTTTGGTAAAAGACTTAAAAAAGAAATGTCATTCTTGGAACCCCTTTCATAAACTTAATCCAACCATTTTCAGTAAACAATGATGGTATTGAAACCAATGTTTTCAGTAAAAAAACTCATGTTCCATTTTGTATCAAAACCTCAAACCAGAAATCTTAACCTTTTACAAGAACATTCTGTCAAAGAAATTAATTTCTTGATAAAAGGAAAAGAAAACCATCTCCTGTTTCTAAAAGAAGAACTTGCTTTTCAGAAAATAGAACAACAAATTGTTCAACCTTCTGTCAAACAAAAAATCAATCTTTTAGAAGAAAAAATCAAAATAGAAGTTTGCTCCTTATTTCCTAATGCTTTTTGGGAAAGGAAAAAACATGTTGTTTCTCTCCCCTATGAGCATGATTTTGATGAAAGAAACATCCCCACTAAGGCCAGACCTTCACAAATGAATTCTGACCTTTTAAAAATGTGCAAACAAGAAATTGAAGATCTTGTTCAAAAGAAAATGATTCGCAAAAGTCAATCTCCTTGGTCCTGTTCTGCTTTCTATGTAATAAAAAATGCAGAATTAGAAAGAGGAACTCCCAGACTTGTTGTGAATTATAAA
This sequence comes from Rhodomyrtus psidioides, assembly GCA_021437785.1. Classification (NCBI taxonomy): domain Eukaryota; kingdom Viridiplantae; phylum Streptophyta; class Magnoliopsida; order Myrtales; family Myrtaceae; genus Rhodomyrtus; species Rhodomyrtus psidioides. The sequence goes on along the minus strand of JAILYB010000031.1, from coordinate 4,831,943 downwards.
CCTTTAAACACAGCTTTAAAATGGATTCGATATCCCATTCCTAACAAAAAGGATCTTTTGAATAGACTCTATAACTCAAAAATCTTCTCCAAATTTGACATGAAATCTGGGTTCTGGCAAATTCAAATTACTGAAGAACACAGATATCGGACTGCTTTCACAGTCCCTTTTGGTCAATATGAATGGAATGTAATGCCTTTTGGTCTAAAAAATGCACCCTCAGAATACCAAAGAATAATGAATGATATTTTCAATCCTTATTCTGAATTCATCCTAGTTTATATTGATGACGTTTTGGTATTCTCTCCAAATGTTGACTCACACTTCAAACATGTGAATCACTTCTTGAACATCGCTAAGAAAAATGGCTTAGCTTTGTCTCCAACAAAAATCTTTCTGTTCCAAACAAAAGTCAGATTTTTAGGTCACTTTATCAATCATGGAACGATAATCCGAATTGAAAGGTCAATTCAATTTGCGGATAAATTTCCTGATGTCATAAAAGACAAAACACAACTCCAAGGATTTTTAGGAAGTCTAAATTACATAATTGATTTCATCCCTGACATAAATTTGATCTGCAAACCTTTGCATCAAAGGTTAAAGAAGAATCTTGTCCCTTGGACTCATCTTCAAACGAACACTGTTCGTAAAATCAAATCCATTGTCAAAGAAATCCCATGTTTAAGTCTGGCCAATCCTAATGCCTTCAAAATTGTCGAAACTGATGCTTCTGACATTGGTTATGGTGGCATCTTGAAGCAAAGGATTGATGGTAAAGAACAAATTGTCCAATTCATTTCTAAACATTGGAATGATACACAGAAAAATTATTCCACTGTCAAGAAAGAAATATTAGCAATTGTTCTGGCTATTTCAAAATTTCAAAGTGATCTTTTAAATCAAAAGTTCTTATTAAGAATAGATTGCAAGTCAGCCAAAGACATTCTGCAAAAGGATGTCCTAAACATTGCATCGAAACAAATTTTTGCACGTTGGCAGGCAATCCTTTCTGTTTTTGATTTTGATATTGAATTCATACATGGTGATTTAAATTCCTTACCTGATTTTCTTACAAGAGAATTTTTACAGGGAAAAAATCCATCACCATGCCCCCCCCCCCCAAAAAAAGGGAAATCAAAGGCCTCTTCGGAAGCCTCTTCCAAAGAACCCTCAAAATTAACTCCAATTAGGAGTTGGCTTCAAGCTGCCCAATCACCCTCACCTTCCCAGCTTGCAGCTCCAAATGAAGCCTCACCAAGTCAGCTACCACAAAACATTTCAGTTTCAAAGTTAATGGCAATTTTGCCAAAAAGTGTTTTGCAGGACCTTCAAAAATCCCTGATCAAAGACATTATGATCCCGGAGGAGGTGAAGTCCCCTATTCCCCTAAATGTTTCTCGCGAGGTGGTCCTTACGGAACAGCCAACCCCTCGAAAATCAAAGTCAAAATTTTTGATGAAAAACCATTTTGATAAAATCATAACAGTGGAAAAGGGATTTTTCCATAATGATCCTTATGATTTTGCTAATGCCATGTTCGGGAAAAATTGGTTTTATACCCCACATGACATTTTAAAACCTATTGAATTTTATGAGAAAATTTTGGTTCAAACTGGTTCAGTAAAATTCAAACATTTTACTGACAAAACCCAACCAAACATTCCAAATTACTCCACTGCAAGAATTTTAAAGGTCATTCACCCATCTGAGTGGGGTAAAAGTCCTTATACTTCCGTCAAGATCGATCAACGACTTACAGAAGTATCTAATTATCGTACGTCATTTACGTACTTTGATTATCAACAGGCATGGTGGAATGTCCTGTTCAGACAAAACCCAAACCATAGCCATACTTGGCTATTCTTTTTTGACAGCCCGTTTGAAATTTCTGGTTTACCTTACTGGTTTATCAGATGGTGGGATATTTTTGGTCCTATGCAAGAGATTCTCCCTCTTGAAATAAAGAAATCCTATCAATATTTCAAACAAAATTTCAAACCAAGACCAAGTGAAAAGGAATTTCCACCATTCCTTATGTTTTGTGCAAATTTCTGGATGGCTTGGGTTATTGCTTGGGAGTTTGATTACACCCGAGATACCCAAAATCAAAACGTCCTAATTTTGTGCAGGCGTTTTAAAACCAAATGGTGGGACGGCTTCACTTATTTTGACAAAAGTTCTGTGGACGCCGTTCACGATTGGATCCAAAACAGAAAAGTTTCTGATTTAAACAGGAGTCCTGCTCCATCCAAAAATATTGAGCAAACTTCATTTCTCCATGATAAGGCTCTTGTTGTATCCAAATTGTCTGGTGTTTCAGACGAAAAGGAAATGTACGACATTATGAAGCGAGCATTGGAAGATTATGGAGAAATGACTCAAGCAGGTTCTTCATCGGCTTCGCACCACAGCGGCAATACCAATGAAGACGACTGTTACGGCATCAACCTAGCTGACGACTCAGACTAGGGTTTCGACGAAGAAATACATGTAACACTTTAAGTTTTAATGTATTTTGGTATTTCAACAGCCGTATATGTACAAGGTACTTTTGACCATTATACACTGTACACTGTAGCGGCGTTGAACAAAACACTGTAGCACTGTGCACTTACACTGTAGCTACAGGAAAATTTTCAGTTTTAAATACCCATCTCAACGGACAGAAAAGGGGCTCGAGTTTTTGGACATTCTCTCTCCATCCTTGAGAGCATCTTCCAGATCCACACACTCTCTCCTTTCCACTACACTACCCAGAGCCGACACCCATTCTCCTCCTCCGAAGCTGATCCACAGCCCTTAGCCGGAGATAAAAAAGACACCTTGAAGTTCACCAAAACCTCTTCCGGACCCAGATCCGTAAGCTTTTGGTTCCTATTCCTACCCAGTTCTTCCCTGAACTGTTTTCAAGTTTTTAAAAATTTTCTGCACTTGTATTTCCCAGATCTTCTTTACATTTGCAGTTCTTGTGTGTAAACTTTCAATTTATTTCAATAAAAGTGTATATTTTATCATTCTTTGCCTTTCTTGACCCAGAATCGGTAGGCTTTGCCACCTGTTGGTGTCCTAAGGCATTGTTCATCTTAAATTTCTGCAATTTAAACTGTGCATCCACAAGCATACAGCTCCCAGTGAAGATTGATCTGTGGTCTCCTCTCCTGGATTAGCCGCACACACTACACTTTCATATTTAAGTTTCTGCTCTTTAAATTTCAATTAATTTACTTTCTGATTGAACGAAACCCCTAACTGTGTAGGTTCTGCCTCCTTCTGGTGGTCTAGTTCATTTGATGTTTCAAATATTGTTAAATATTATAATTTCTGTTGCAATTTTATATATTATGCTTGAAAGTTTATATTGTTTATTAACTGCATATTTTGCTATCCTGCCTACCTATAAGTTCATAAAAAATTATTGGAATAACCAAAACAAAAGGAGACGTTTTTTATCTTCCCTTATAATTTCTCCTCTATTTCTCGGACACGCGATCCTAAGACCCCTTATATATATAGTTTGTTGTTATCCCAATTCATCTTATTTATTACTGTATGGAGTTGTTGTCGTTTCCGCTTGTGCATTGGTATACATTCCCACATCGATAGCCATTCGGATCCTGGGTATGTTTGTATAACAAAATGACATTGTGGGATGTGGCATACTTGCAAAGGATCGCGGGGCATGACATCCCCGTTTAAGTTGGTTGACAATTTTATACCTGATCGGCATCACTATTATCGGCATCGTCTTTGTCTTCATCGGGGTCGTACTCGGAGAAACTCTGGGACTCGACATCCATGGAATCCCCCTCCTCATCGTCCTCAGACGCAGATATCTCAATCACTTCTATTTCTTCCTCCACGGTCGGGGTCTTCTCAGGGATATTCCTAAACTCCACTACAGAAATCTCCACCTCGACTTCTCTATGGGCCGGATAACACCACTTAGGAACGACATTCCTAGGTACCTCCGAAGGCTTCAACAGTCCAGTAGTAATGTCCCTAACTCGACAAAACCAAACCTCATAACGATGAGGCTTCCAATATTCTCCTCCTTCGTCAACCCACGCCGTAGTCCCTTTCCTAACATAAACTCTACCCTGGTCAGCTGGAAACTCTTCAAAAGAGGCACTCATGTCCTTCGGGTCACCAAGATGTACATGCAGCATGTTCAGGGCTTAGGGTCTGAAAACAAATCCCACGAGGGGTGAGATTACATCTCAGCAAGCTAACCCTAAACCTAGATTAGGCCATTAGTACCTCTAGACACATTTAAAAGCAATATGCAATAACTTGTCAAAGAAATAGCATATGGCATTCAAGGTATCATAATAAATCATCATGACTGGCATAAAATAATTACAATTCAAATACAATTATAACAATCAAACCAAGCTTCTCGTACTAGCATAGCATCGAGTTTATAAGCAAGTAATTCACCTCAATTTCATCACAATTTCTCAATTCATTGGCTAGGCCCGCGTCAATACACCTCAGGCTAAAACAATTGATAATCCGCGTTCTGACGCCTTAGGTTTCAATGTTATTTCGATACTCATGTTGACACGTATCAAGTCCATCCCGCGTTCTGACGCATCAGAATAGAAATCGACCTCGCGTTTTGACGCATCAAGGTTCAATATGCCATTGGTTCATAACTCAATCAATATAGATTTGCCATCATATATTATACTCCTCATTAATCAAGGGCTCACAAGCCAAAACTCATCTTTTAAACAACTTCATGATCGAGTATAACTCGACTTAGCGAGCAATTAGCCTTTTAACATGTAAATCACTCATGGCCGAATTACATAAAGCATGGCACAATCTTGCACATCAAGGCGCTTAATCAAACAACTCATTCCCTTGTCAATTAAATCATACTTTCACACATTTATCAATCAAGGGATCAAATGCCACACAGCTACTCAAGGACTCATCCCAACCGAACATCCACATATCAATTCCAATCAAGAATTTCACAATAACACTCCAAGGCACTCAACTATGGTTTGGCCGGCATGACTTACAATCGGCATAGACTAATTCAAGTATAATTGGTTTGCAAAGCCATCAATTCAACCCGCAACTTCGTCCATTAGTACCCTAACGTCCTAATAAGGGTTTAAGGGTCGCTTACCAATCCAATCGAGCTAGGAATTTCGACCAAAGACAGCCACAATGCTTAGGTTCCTACTCGGCCAGAATATGGCAGTGCGCGTCCTAGGGGAATCGCACAAAACAACCATCAATCCTCTTCTAAACTTCAATCCATCACACAACCACCTTGCCAACACAATAAACCATGTTCCGAGGGGTCTTACCAAGAATTTTGAAGTAAGACGACACCTCGATGAGCCTTCAAATTGTTTGATTCCTAGTCGGTGTATAGGGGGCAGATTCGATTCTTGCAAAAACATGTAATTTCATCCATTATAATCCATCTCATCTTCAATAAATCTCCAATATCCGGCCACTACATGCTTATCATATGTCTTGAGGAAATCTTACCGAAGATTAGGGGTCAAATAAGCACTCGAAGTCAGCTCAAAGTCGCCCTTGCTCCATTCGGGTCCGGTGGAAATCGATTTCGTTCTCGGCGGCAGGCGAGACGATCGCGGCGATTGGCTAAACGGCGATCAGGAGGTTGTAGAGGAGTGGCTACGTTACGCCGGGGTGGCCGACGCTCAGCTCGACTGTGATCGGAGGTGGCTGTCTAGAAGGGCAAAGCAGGCGGCAGGCGCTGGTCGGGCAGGAGGTCTCTCGGCCAAGAGAAAAAAAAAGGAAGAAAGAGAAAGAAAAGAGAGAATAGAGGAGGAGGTTCGGCCGAGAATGAAGAGAAAGGAGGGAGGTAGGTCTTCTTACTTTAATTTGGTCAAACAATGAAGAACGGTTGTTGAGACATGACTACCATTTATGTTAATTGGATAATCCCTTCTTATAATGGAACTTGACATATATCCATTAATATCTTGAAGCTCACTGACCTTTATACCTCTAGATTTTCGGCCACCACAAGGAGATTTCCAAATGACTAAAATGCCATTATTCAATTCTTAAAACAAGGTTATCCTTCTAGGGGCAAAATATAATTTCACACTTACAGTCCGAAATTTCACTTTTCCAATATAATTTACCCTCGATGAGGCGACGTCCAATTCCTTATCAAATATTGAAATTCTTCATTATCCAATATCCAATTTCGAGATCCCATTTCATGATCAGTTTTTCGTCAAACATAATTTCAGCTTATCTCAAACTAACGGTCGGCTTTTGCAGACTTTACGCATATCGACTCAGTGATTCTCATCACACTTAGGATTACTCCAATCACGGCGACTTTGGTTGTCATGTAATTGCGAGGGTTTATCGCTAGCTCCGACGATCTTAATCGCCAGAGTTCGATTTAGGAAAGATTTGCAAATCATACGTTGGTTAAGTAGAATCATTCGCGCTCTAGTTAGATAACGCTAGCAATGGATTCCATAATCACTCTTAGATCGGCCTTTATTGGCTGTAAATACTCTCTCGATAATCCTTATGGTCAAAGTGCCGTTTCCTATTCGAGTTCCTAGGTCCACGTACCTAGTCCTGCATTAGCCTTTCCCTTTTGATCAGTTAATTCGAGATTGATTAGATCTGAGCGAGATATAACTAAAATACATTGATAGATATCCTTCCATTCAACAGTCTCAAAATGGTAGGAAATTTAGAATTTCACACTCCCTTAGTCGACCAACCCTTATAGCCCTGAGTCCTCTAGGATCCAAGAGGACGATCACGTCTTCCATGCTCCTCTGAAAAAGTAGCCTAACCCCTTTGCCTTGGTCGCGCGACGTTCCCCTCCTCTTTGCCGATCTACCCCTGTTTCTCTGTTCTGAACGTGAGGGAACAGAACCTGTTCCTTTTTTGCAGACCCGATTCGGCCAGGTCGGGTCGGGTTCGACCCGGTCGACCAGTTTCCAATTTTTTTGCCAAATTGAGCCGCTAATTGATCTTTTTTTTTATGAAATTGCTGACAAAATCGGACTCATCAACATGTTTTTCATCTAAAATGGGTATATTTGTGAACAAATGAATTGGAATTTAGTGAAAACTTCAAATTGTGTTTAGGATCCGAAAATAATTTTTGCCTAATCGAGGGCCCAAATAATCAAATCAGTCCAAATTGAGGCCACCAATGAGTCCAGAACAACGAAAAATATAGGGTAGAGGTGTATTATTTTCATGGATGTCCCTAGAGAGAATTTAATTTCAAGATTCGTGAAACCGAGGACTAAATTGAAAGAAAATTGTGTAATTAGGCCCTTTTGATTACAATCGAAAAAATTGGAGAGCAAATTGACTCAATTACACTTCAAGGCGCTATATACCAATGTCTTAGCTTATTGAAAGTGGAAATTGAAAATTAAAGGGCTAAGGAAGGAGTTTTTATGCTCGATTCGGGTTTATGTTTGCGAAGGAACATAGTGATCCAAGTCAAATTTTTTAGAATTTAAGTGACAAAATTGAAGAGGAAATTAAAATAAAAATATGGACTATTTTTGTGTATTTTTTAGACCATGAATGGTATTTTCATGATTTTTTGGGTATTTTTATAATTAAATAAATTTTAAAAAAATATTAAAAATTACGAAAAATATTTTCTATTCAAAATTAGTTCCTAAGGCTAGATAAAGGCTCCAAAGTTGATTTTTAATTTTATGATTTTTTTATATTTTTATAAAATCTAAACAAAAGATGATTAAAAATTATGTGTCAACAACTATAAAAGCTTTCAATCGTCGAGGGGGCGTTTCCCCCTTGAGATCCCCGCTCGCTAGCCGGGAAGGGGACCTCGGGCATTCTTGTTGATGGGGGTATGAATCACTCTCTAATACAAAGTATCTTGATTTTCTTATAGAGTTGAACTTCGAGAAAAAAATTCAATTTGATCAATTTCAACACGAGTTTCGAGCACAAATTATTAGAGCCAAGCGGAAGTCGAACAAATGATCACTATATCGAGTCATTGTTCTGTCCTATTTTGATGTGCTTCCTTCTTGCAAATTTGGAGAAATCTTCGAGCTACGAATGTACTTGGGACTAAGGAAGTCAATGGTTTAGTTTAGTTCAGTTTTCTTTTAAAATCAAACAAATCTAAACCATTAGCGTGCAAGCTTGAACAAAATCAAATCTCGTCCTAAATTGAATATGAATTGAACTAAAATTTCAGTTTGATTTGGTTTGGCTCGTTCCATTTTTTATTTTTCTTAGGAAGAATACCATCAAAAACCCTAAACTATAGCCATTGTGACACATCTACCTTAAAAAAATTTGTAACACAAAAATCCCAAACTTGCATCGGGTGACACATTTATCCTCCTTTAGAATTCTGTTAAATATCTCCATTAAAATATGATGTGGCGTTAATGTGACACTCACGTGGAGCCACATAAAAAAATTAAAATGAAAAACTTAAATTAAGTTAGTGTAGATCTCGTTTTACTGTTCATCGTCACTGTTCATCTTCTTCAACTTCGCCGTCCCACGGTTGAAGCTCTTTCGGAGCTCATCCGTCACTATCCACTACCGCTTGGACCTTCAAAAGCTTCGTCGTAGCTACTGGCCATGGCGGCCGCCAGCTTCGAGATCAAATTTGGCCCCTAAGCTTGCGACCGCCATGGTCGCTTGAGCCCGAAGCTTGGTCTGAGGTCGGATCTGCAAGACTTAGACAGCAATCAACGGGGATCGTTTGGTTGGGGTGAAATCAGGTCGACAAGGTATTAGGGTTGCCCAATCTCATCATTTTTCTCTCTGTTTCTCTCCTATTCCCTCCGAATGTGTTAGGGTTCTCTTGCTCCCTTATCGTCTGCTCCTTTTTCTCTAAAAAATGAAGAATGCATCTGCTGGATCCTTCTTTGCCAAGAGCCTCTTCACCTTTTATTCGTATGATGACGAAGAAGAGGTAACCTCCAGCCTGTGATTTTGAAAGTAGTCTATGTCCCTAGTTATAAACTCTTCACCAGCCCCGAGAGAGATTCTGCTTCGCTCCTCCCTTTTTCTCGTGCATACAGCCCTTGTAGCAATACTTTCATGAAGAAGATCCGCTTCGGGCAAGCTTTGCCCTTAAGCTAAGCTTTGAGCTCAATGGCCATGTCGATCGTAAGTTTTATTGGGAGCGCGCAGCGGAAGTCCGATACTTTTTGCCGAGGAGATCGCCAATAGGAAGCCCAAGTCTAAGCCCATCAATATATCCAGTTAGACCCACATTCACTCAAAAATTTAAGCCAATGAGTTATGGGCCAGTTTGGATATATTAACTTCTCTACACCATATTAATTCTCAAATGTGGGACTTTTCTAATACAACTCACACGTGCATCCTAACAATCTCCCCCTCACGTGTGAGCTCCAGTGTAGGTTTTGCTTCCCCTTAATCCAAGTATCATTCTGCACCAACTTATCTCAACTTAATCTCCAAGTCAATTGCAATACACCCACAATTATGCACCGCAATCAACCAACATCAACTGCTAAATTGAGATTGCATCACCCATGGTCTCCATCTTGCATCTCAGACCAATGATGGTATTTTCTTGCCAAGATTCGAGTTATCCGACCAACTGTCTATTAGAATATGTCTCGAGTTTAAGCCTATCGAATAAAATACAATCAAAATAAAGTGAAAAGTTGATCATGATATTAAATAATAAAAAGGGCCGCACAATATCTTTTGGGATATTTGGAGTCTGAGAAGAAAAATAAAAGGAAGATAGTTTTGGACTTGCATTCCTATTCTGATTTGAAGTTGTACATAGTGAATAAGGACAGAAAAGAGAATTTGGATTCTATCTCCGTGGCTAATCTGCAAGGCAATCTTTGAGGATCAATCTTTTTTTGTTTCTCTGGCGGTGGTTACTTGAAGAAGACGATGGGTTATCCAGCTTGCATATATATATATATATATGAAGAGATCATCGTTGAAGCGTCGATATCTACGAGTGCTTGATAGAGGATTTTCTTCGTGGAATTGCATCAATAATTCGTGTGTTTTAGTCGAGAAATTCTTATGGTAAGAATTTGTGTTTAATTCCTTTGTGAGATTAAGAGATTATTTCATGAAGAACTGGGGGCTAAACACTGTGTACATTATTGGATGTAATTGGGGCTTGGGAAACACAAAGAGTTTTTGTGTAACTCGAATGATCTCAATCTCCGTGTATCGCTTGTTCTATAGTGAAATTCGTTGCTCCTCTCCCGTGGACATAGGTCTTCTACGACCGAACCACGTACATTTGGTATTCGATTTACTTTACTCGTTCTGTCTATTTATTTGATCGATCACTTGGTTCCACGCAACACTGTCCATGATCACTTCTCGCCAGACCAACCATGATGGCAATTTCCATTCGAAACAAGCGTCGATCACGAGATTTCTTTCTTGAGATATTTGATCGATCACTTTGTTCCATGTAACATTGTCCATGGTCACTTCTCGTCAGACCAACCATGATGGCAATTTCCACTCAAAACAAGGGTCGTTCATGAGATTTCTTTCTTGAAATAGTCACAAACACTGAACAGATTGGAGGGCCACCAATCAACCATTTGCTCTGATACCATTTATTGGGAGCGCGCAATGGAAGTTCGATACTTTTTGCCGGGGAGATCGCCAAGAGGGAGCCAAGTCCAAACCAGTCAATATATTTAATTAGACCCACCTTCACGCAAAAGCTTAAGCCAATGAGTTATGGGCCAACTTGGATATATTAACTGCTCCACACCACATTAATTCTTCAATGTGGAACTTTTCTAACACAACTCACACTGCATCCTAACAAGTTTAGATGTCAAATCCGATCTCGAAGCTTGCGGCTGCCATGGCCAGCAGCTACGATGAAGCTTTCAGAGGTCCAGGAGGCAGTGGACAACGATGGACGAGCTCTGGAAGAGCTTTGGCAGAGGGACGGTGAGATTGAAGAAGATGGACAGTGACGATGAACAGTAAAACACATCAACACTAACTTAAATTTGATTTTTCTTTTTAACTTTTTCTGATGTGGCTCCACATCAACGCCACGATAGATTTTAACAGAAATATTTAACAAATTCCTAATGGAGGTAAATGTGTCACTCAAATACAAATTTGGAGTTTTTCATGTCACAAAAGAAAGTTTGGTGTAAATGTGTAACAATAGCCATAGTTTAGAGTTTTTCGCGGTTGTTTTTTTTTTTCTTTGTCCTCGGCCCAAAAAGGAAAAGAGAAAATAAAGAAAAGGAAAAAAAAACTTGTTTTGGATATTTTCAATTTGATTTGGTTACCTGACAAAAAAAAATTGATTTGGTTAACTGAACTAATATAACCTAAATGAAAAGAAAGAATGATTATTTTTCAATTATCTGAACCGAAAATCGAATCGAATTCAAATGCGTGAAATTGTCCGTTCAATTTAGTTCGGTTTGATTTTCCACTTTTATTTTGACAACCCTGCTGGGACCCAACATTTATATTTATACGTCATCAATCATGTTCGCTACCAGTATCTGGATGCAGATAGATATGCAGAACCGTGCACGAATTCCCCACTTCCCTATCTGGAACATCGCTTTCGTTATCCGTAATCTAGAAGTATCCCAAAATGTAACAACTGCCATCACAAGTGTGATCAATGGCGGAAGAATCTGAAAGTTTCTTTTCTTTTCTTTTCCTGAACTCTCTCTCTCTCTCTCTTCTCTCTCTGTGACACCTATATATGTCAGCAACATGTGATTACGAACAAGATGAACTGAAGAAGACCTCTGTGACAACATTGGCTTGTCGACATCTGTTCTGCTTGAATTTTTGGGGCATTTCTTTTGGCTATTGCACAGTCATGGGAGGCGATAATTTGGGTCAGCTTCGCATACTCTTCTTCCCCTTCATGGCTCATGGCCACATCTTGCCAACCATAGACATGGCCAAGCTCTTCGCATCTCGAGGCCTCAAGGCGACCATCATCACCACCCCACTGAACGTACCGATCTTCACCCAAAACATCCAGAGGACGCAGAAGCTAGGGACCAAGATCAACGTCGAGACCGTCCAATTCCCTTCCCTGGAGGCCGGATTGCCTCCGGGATGCGAGAATCTCGACTCGGTCGCGTCCCAAGAGATGGTGCTGAAATTCTTTAAGGCCACGGAAATGCTGAAGCAGCCGTTGGAGGACCTACTAAACAAGGACCCTCCTGATTGTCTGGTGGCTGACATGTTCTTTCCATGGGCAACTGATGTGGCTCAGAGGTTAGGAGTCCCTAGGATTGTGTTCCACGGAACGAGCTTCTTCGCGCTGTGCGCGACGGAGTGCATCAGGCTTCACGAGCCGCACAAGAACGTGCCATCTGATTCAGACCCTTTTGCGATCCCCAACTTCCCTCACGAGATCAAGTTGACCCGAAAGCAGATTCCGGAGTATCTCCGCTCCGGCGTTGAAAACGACATCACGAGGCTCACCCGTGAGGCCAAGGAATCCGAGGTTCAAAGCTTCGGGGTCATCGTCAACAGCTTCTACGAGCTAGAGCCTGATTATGCTCATTACTACAGGAACGTGCTAGGAAGGAGAGCCTGGCACATTGGTCCAGTTTCATTGTGCAACGGGGACATTGAAGACAAGGCTAGGAGAGGAAAGAAGGCCATGGTCGATGAACACGAGTGCCTAAAATGGCTCGACTCGAAAGATCCTAATTCCGTTATTTACATATGTTTCGGGAGCGTGGCGAAGTTCTCCCCTAATCAGCTCAGGCAGATAGCGCAGGCTCTCGAGGCCTCAGGGCATCAGTTCATCTGGGTCGTTCGAAAAGCCGATGGAGGCGGTGGGGGCAAGGACGAGGCTGGTGGCAACGAGGAGTGGCTCCCGAGAGGATTCGAGGAGAGGACGAAACTGGAAAACAAGGGACTGATAATTCGGGAGTGGGCACCTCAGGTGTTGATCCTCGATCACAAGGCGATTGGGGCGTTCGTGACACACTGCGGATGGAACTCGACCCTCGAAGGGATATGCGCAGGGGTGCCGATGGTGACGTGGCCGGTCTTCGCGGAGCAGTTCTACAACGAGAAGCTGGTGACCCGAGTGCTGAGAGTCGGTGTAGAGGTCGGGGTTCAACAGTGGGTGGGCATTGTCGCGGACAGAGAGATGGTGAGCAAGGACAGGATAGAGAGGGCTCTGAGGCAAGTCATAGCGGGGGACGAAGCGGAGGCGATGAGAGCCAGAGCTAAGCTATTCGCGGAGAAGGCGAGGAGGGCTATCGAGGACGGAGGTTCCTCGGACTCGGACATGAAAGCTTTGATAGAAGAGCTCGCTTCGCGCGGCATTGCTCGCGAAGCGAGGAAGTAGATCCTCTCACACGTGATTAGCCATTTGGTTTGTTGAATTGCATAGAGTGATTGATGCTTTTTATGTTGCCCACCAAGTTTCATGTCCTGTGATTCTTTGCAAAACTCCATCTTTTCTATGCTTATTGCTCTCTTCTTCCTCTGAAGACAGGATATATGTGTAAAGGGTGTCTCTTCTTGTCAGTGTAAAGAGTTATAGCAAAGACATTCAAGAACCAGTCCTATGTTCAAATCGAGTGATACTGATACATTTCATTTCGGCTAAACTTAATTTGTCGTATACGATGTTGCTTTGCTCGGCATATCTGTGTGACTTAATGTACATGTAACAATTTTTAAGCAAGCTCACGGTCTTCTGTAATCAGGAGGAGTTGCGAAGCTTAGAGGAAAATCCATTATATACTCGGATTGACCCGGTTTGACGAGATGGGGGCATGGAGTAGATGTCGGGGCTAGGCCTGGACAAGGAGCGGCTCTTGATACATTTCTACAATGGCGAAGGTGGTAGGGATGAAATTATGCTCCGAACATGGGGAGAAAACTTCAAAATTAAGCATGCCCGGGTGGGGGAGCACTACCGAGATGGGTGACCTCTTAGAAAGGTGCACATCGGTGCGCCAAAGGACAAAATGATGAGGCTTGATATTAGATGGACAACAGTGAGACATGATTTAACTCCATGAAGCATGATGTGCAATGGTCCTCTCATGAGGCGCGGACTCTTAAGAGAACCAAGCAGTACCGTGAGCTAGCAAGGCCTCGGAAGCGAGTAACGCAACCGAGGTCGAAGGCTTGACCGAGAAGACTCGTATGGCGCTTTGTGCACCCGCAACGAAAATGTACTAAGCTGACGGATCGGACTTTGGGGCTTAGGGATGCCGACGATAGACAGCGGAAAGCACGATGGGTGGCGATCCTGAAGGCCCCACTCTCACCAGCAAGCAATGCTCACTGAGTCCAGCGTCTGCTTGGATAAGCAGATCCCCAACAGATACCAGAGAGGAACGGGAGATGATGCCAGAGTCGATGCGTTCTTCATAGTACGGTTCACGCTCCCTTTCGCCGGCTCGATATACAACTCCTTCCTCGTTTCCGACAGCTGAAGACTTCCACCCGATGCAGACACATGATCACCAAATGCTGCAGATTCCTCCCCCCACAGGCAAATGAGACAGAAAAACATGAGCCTGAATGGGAAAGCTCAATTGCAATTCCACCTGTGCTCTAAGTTTAGCATCTTTTGCACAATATAGACCGGACTTTCTCGCCAAATTGTTCCCGCTCGTGCCGGCCCGAAAGGCCTTCGGGCCCCTTAGGACTCGGGCCGAGCCTCGACGGGCCGCACGGTCCATGATTAGGTTTGCATTGACATTGGTGATCAGGACACCAGAGATTTGACAAATTGTCCAAGATCAGTGTAGCGATAATGAACGTGCGTTGTGCTAAGAAAAGGAAGAAAATTTCTCAGGCTGTGCTTTTAAACGGAAAGGAAAAAGAACAAGTTTCTCTGGTGGTGGCACTGGCACTAACTGCCCAACCCCAACAACCCCCGGCAAGATTCCCACCGAGGAAATCTTCCTTCTTTCGCGGCTCATGAAAAGGACGTGCGTCGGGCCACACATCCCAAGGCGGGCAATTTTCCAAAATAAAATTTTTTTAAAAAATATTTACCAAATTAATATAAAATAAAAAATAAATACCGCATTGGGTGCCGCTCGGCATATGGGCCTCCGAGCGGCAACCGGTGGCCTGAGTTTGGCCTCGCTCGGTGGCCCATTTGCCGAGCCGGGCGCCGCTCGGCATTTGGGCCGCCGAGCGGGGCCTAACCGAGGCTTGGGCCCCAATCGGCGGCCCAAATGCCGAGGGGGGCGCGGCCCGCCCCCAATAATTTATTAATTCAAGTGTAAATAATATTGATATTCCCGCATCTTTGCCTTGTTGATTTTCATTTGGGCAAAATGCTTTGGTGGTCTTGTGTTCAATTCCTAGTTTGTTCACTTTCTTTTGTTTTTATTTTCTTTTTCTTTTTTTCCATCTTCACTTAAAAAAATTGAGTTATTTAAAATAAACTTTATAATTTATTATTTAATCGATAATTTATTTTATGAATACTGATTTTTTACATAATTCCAATATAATTTATTATCTAATTGGTAATTTTGTATTCTAAAATACTAATTTATAAAAATTATTAAAAAATTTCATAAATTTTATAATTTATAATTTAATTGATAATTTATTTTATGAATACTAATTTTTTACATAATTCCAATATAATTTATTATCTAATTGATAATTTCATAAATTACTAATTTATAAAAATTATTAAAAAAATCTCGTAAACTTTATAATTTATTATTTAATCGATAACTTATTATTTAATTGATAATTTATTTTATGAATACTAATTTTTTACATAATTCCAATATACGTTATTATCTAATTGATAAATTTGTATTCATAAAATACTAATTTATAAAAATTATTAAAAAATCTCATAAACTATATAATTTATTGTTTAATTGATAATTTATTTTATGAATACTAATTTTTTACATAATTCCATTATACTTTATTATCGAATTGATAATTTTATAAAAATTATAAATTAGATAATTTTTATAAAATTAGTATTCATAGAATTTTTTATATTTAAATTATGTAAAAATTAGTATTCATAAAATATATTATTATGTAAGTAAT
The DNA here is from genome assembly GCA_021437785.1 of Rhodomyrtus psidioides. Lineage (NCBI taxonomy): Eukaryota > Viridiplantae > Streptophyta > Magnoliopsida > Myrtales > Myrtaceae > Rhodomyrtus > Rhodomyrtus psidioides. Next base: position 4,815,887 of record JAILYB010000031.1, on the reverse strand, counting down.
AAAATATAATGTTTGTTTTATTTATAATTTTTATAAAATTATCAATTAGATAATAAAGTATATTGAAATTATGTAAAAAAATTAGTATTCATAAAATAAATTATCAATTAAATAATAAATTATAAAGTTTATGAGATTTTTTAATAATTTTTATAAATTAGTATTTTATGAATAAAAAATTATCAATTAGATAATAAAGTATATTGGAATTATGTAAAAAATTAGAATTCATAAAATAAATTATTAATTAAATAATAAAGTATAAAGTATATTTTATTTTAAATTTCTCAATTTTTTTCAAGTGAAGATGGAAAAAAAAGAAAAATAAAATAAAAACGAAAGAAAGTGAACAAACTAGGAATTGAACCCATGACCACCAAAGCATTTTGCCCAAATGAAAACCAACAAGGCAAAGATGTGGGAATGCCAATATTATTACACTTTAACTAATAAATTATTAGAACGGCTCGGCGCCCCGCTCGGCATTTGGGCCGCCAAGCGGGGCCCAAGCCCAGGTTAGGCCCCGCTCGACGGCCCAAATGCCGAGCGGCGCCCGGCATATGCCGAGCGGAGCCCAACTCCGGTCATATGCCGAGCGGCACCCAATGCGGTATTTATTTTTTATTTTATATTAATTTGGTAAATATTTAAAAAAAAATCTTATTTTGGAAAATTGCCCTCCCAAGGCTGGGACATGTACTGCAGCAATTGATGTAGCCGTACCTCCATCGAGAGAACTGCGGAGGGGCACATAATAACTATTTTATTTTTATTATTTTTTATTTTTTTTTCATTTTCTAAAGTGAATTTGAAATAGAAATTAATTTGATAACGTAATTTCATTCTTATATTTTCGGAAAAAATTTTGTACCTTATAAATATGTTTGAAACGGAAGTGAGAAGTATAATTTTTTTCTATTTTTCTGTTTCTGCAAAAACTCTTCTCGTCGTCTGTCCTCGATCGTCTTACGTGGGTTGCGTGCCTGAATTCACTGCCACGTCGATTACTCGACACGATTTCGAATGATGTGAGTACCCACAGGTCAAAATAAGGGCTTTTATCCAATTCAGTATAAAATAAAATAAAAATTACCAAATAGGTTAAAAAAATTATTTACCATTTCAGATGTCGCTCGGCAATTATAATGCACTTGCTCGGCACACAAAGTGCCGAGTAGAGCACTTGCTCGTTACTCAAAGTACCAAACAAGTGTTTATCACTTTTTTATTTTGTTTTGTTTTCTTTTTAATCATTTTTTAATATTCAATTTGTTTTAGCTCGTTCATTTGCTCGTTCGCTGGCTCGTGCAACACGATGTTGTGCCTCGACTCCGATGTTGTCAGTTTTTAACCACGATGATGCGCCACGATGACTTTAGGATGATTAAAGTCGGGATTAATCATCCTAAAGTCATCGTGGCGGAGCTGAGGCGCGTCATCGTGGTGCACGAGCGAGCGAACGAATGAGTGAATGACAGGGGTTGCGAAATCGATGTGCGTCATCGTGGTGTATGAACGAGCGAGCGAAAAAAAATTGGAGAATTAGAAAAATAATGAAAAAGAAAACAAGAAAAAAGAAGTAAAAAATAAAAATAAAGAGTGACGAGCAGGCGTTGCCAAGCGACCCTTAAAATGGTAAATAAGTTTTTTTAACCTATTTTGGTAATTTTTATTTTATTTTATACTAATTTGGAAAAAAGCCCACAAAACAAGGCACGACAACCTTTGAAGTCGCTGGTCCTCGTAATAAGAACCTGCGAAGAGCGTGAAGAGTATGACTGACTAGACACCAGCTCTCGCCTTCCTTCCATCACTTGTCACTTTCTTGAACCTCCTCCTCCTCCTCTTTCTCCTTTGCCGTCTTTGCCATGGGAACCGAGTCCGATCGCAGAGTCCATGTCCTGTTCTTCCCTCTAATGGCTCACGGCCACATGTTGCCGACCCTGGACATGGCCAGGCTCTTCACGGCCAGAGGAGCCAGAGCCACCATAATCACCACCCCACACAACGCCCCTCTCTTCCGAAATTCTCTACAGAGCGACGCTGCCGGATCGCAAATCGCCCTCCGAACCATCGAGTTCCCGACCCGGGAAGTTGGCCTCCCGGAAGGCCTCGAGAACCTCGACATGGTCACCACGCAGGACGTCCTGCTGAAGTTCTTCAGGGCCGTCTCGATGCTGTCTCCACCCCTGGAAGCTCTTGTCCAGGAATTGGCCCCGGACGCGCTGGTCGCCGACCTATTCTTTCCCTTCGCGAACGAAGTCGCGGCTGGGCATGGCATCCCGAGGCTTGCCTTCCACGGGACGAGCTTCTTCTCCATGTGCGCAGCCGAGAGCGTGAACAGGCACAGGCCTCACGAGAAGGTCTCGTCCGAGGACGAGCCGTTTTGCTTGCCCGGTCTGCCGGATGAGATCACGATGATAAGGTCGCAGCTCCCGGATGAGCTGAAGACCAGCGTCGAGACTGATTTCACCAGGTTGCTGAAGAGAGCTTATGAAGCTGCGGATCGATGTTTTGGGATGATTGTGAACAGCTTCTATGAGCTTGAGCCGAATTATGTGGATCACTACAGGAATGCTCTAGACAAGAGAGCTTGGCACGTAGGACCTGTTTCATTGTGCAATAGGAGCTTGCAAGAGAAGGCACAGAGAGGAGGGAAGGACGCAACTATCGACGGGCACGAGTGCCTCAAGTGGCTCGACTTGAGAGGGCCCGGCTCGGTCGTCTACGTCTGCTTCGGCACGACGTCCAAGTTCTCGGACGCACAATTGCGCGAGATCGCCTCAGGATTGGAGGCCTCTGGCCAGGACTTCATCTGGGTTGTGAGCGGGGACAGAAAAGGAGAGAAAGGGGACGAGGACGAAGGGCGGGAGGACGGTTGGCTGCCCAACGGATTCGAAAAGAGGACACAGGGCAAAGGGCTGATCATCCGGGGATGGGCCCCACAAGTCCTGATCCTCGACCACCGGAGCGTCGGGGGCTTCGTGACGCACTGCGGGTGGAACTCGGTGCTCGAGGGGATCAGTGCGGGGCTCCCGATGGCGACGTGGCCCATCTTCGCGGAGCAGTTCTACAACGAGAAGCTGGTGACCGAGGTCCTGAGGATCGGGGTCGGGGTCGGGGCCCGGCGCTGGGCCAGGTTAGTGGGGGATTTCGTGAGGAAGGAGGCGGTCGAGAGGGCGGCGAAGGAGATAATGGTGGGGGAGAGAGCAGGAGAGATGAGAGGCAGGGCAAGGAGCTTTGGGGTCATGGCCAAGAGGGCAGTTGAAGAAGGGGGCTCTTCATACAACGATTTGGGGGCCTTGATAGAAGAATTGAGGAAATGCGGCTCAGGTTGAACAACTTTGGTTTTGTGAGGAATAAGGAAGGTGATGACATTTTTGGTGTGTTTAAGGAACCCGAAATTTAGATTTAGGTCCATACTATTAGGCTTTGGTTATGATTTCAATGGTCATTTTAGAATTCTTCTTTCCTGCAGAAACATGGGTTTGATTTTATTTTATTTTTCTCCTTACCCAGGCACATATTTGTGAATCGAGAATGCAAATCCTGTCAGTAGAGAGGTAAGAATAAGAAAGCAATCGAATTGAGAACATATATAACTTAGAGAGATCCCAGAAATGCTTAGATTTTACTCTTATTGGACACCACCCGTTGCAGGCGAAAATGTGACAATATATATTTTTAGAACACCGGTGCAATTTGAAGTATCGACGAGACCCCAAAAAAAAAAGTTTGGTATTTATGTCTCACGGGGGGAAAAATTCAAGCTTTTTTTTTTTTTTTTGGGTGAGTCTAACCTTGAAATTAATTGATGTGGAGTGGACTATTTATGAATCATGTCGAAAATACTGACATGATCTAGGCATGAATAAACTCAAACATGAGTTCAAGTTATGTTTATTCCTCGATGGCATCGATTAGTGTCATTCGTGTTGTGTCAAAGCTTGAAACTAGTAAACACAACCCAGGCCCCAAGAATCACATGCTTTGGCATTAAATTAACCAAGGAGAGGGTCGGCAGAGAGAATCCTCCATTTGTTTAATTGATCTCCCGTTCAAGGCAGGCGCCATTAAATATCCAATTTGAATTCAAAATGGAAATTCCGCAATCTTACCGCCTTTAGTGATTGCTTCAACTCGTACATAGATTTTCTCCATTTATACACGTAACAAGAGTTAACTTTACTCTATTGTACGAAAAAAAATGTCATAGAAATCCTAAACTTATTTTATTGGTACCGAATTGGCATGAATGAAAGATCTAGAACTAAATCGGCATAAATATAATATATTTAAGACTTTTCTGACACCTTTTCCCTTATATTCAACAAGGACTCGAGAGCTTGAACTCAATAGTCGACCTATTATTACATTATGGAATTTAAGGAAATAACTGTTTGTTTTTCAACCAATAAAGTTTTCGAGAAAATAATAGAAGCTTGGCTGAGCTTAAACTCGAGCCCGAATTTAACAGAGTCAGGGCAGAAAATCATTCAAAATATGTCGTATCGTAGGGAATGGAGGACAGAAAGCAAATGAACGACACATTAGATGCTAATATCGTTAATTTTTATGAAACTTCTGACAATTGTTTTAAAAATTTAAACTCTTGGAGAGAAGCGTAGTATAATATATAATTATTCTAACACTCTTTTTCACGCGTAAGCTAGACTTTGATTTAACACTAAGCGTGGAACCATACAATAAGAGAGACAAATCAAGACTTTTGAAAGATTTATATTCATAACTTCTTGCTTTGATACCATGTAGTTTTTTTATGGGACTACTAACAAGTGTTTTAAAAGTTTAATCTCTTATGCGAATGCAGATTCATCATGTAAATATTCTAACCAAATGTTGGCTTTTAACGATGAAATTAATAGTCGAACTAACGAATTTGAAAGCTGAGTAGTTGTTTTTTTATTATTAGTCATCTTGATTGTCATGATTGTAAATGTGAAATCAAGATGATAAATTACCTATTTCATGTATAGTCAGATATTAAATTTCTTCCCTGGGAGTGGGTAACACTTATAAATCATGTCCCCCACAATGTATGACATTTTTTTCCTACTATTCTAGTGAAAATTCTCACATAGAATTGTACTTATCAGTCCATTCCATCTCAACCATTAGGACCTCACTAATGGCTAAGGATGGTAGTAATTTATTTTTCATAACATCACGCATACAAAATTTAGGACATCTACTGAATTTTCTCTCTTAAATATACAGGGATTTAGGACTTTCACCGAACCTTTTCCTAAAAAAAAAAAAACATGTATATTACCCGTGTGAATCTTCACTAACGTCTAAGGATGATAGTAATTCTATTGTGGCATTACATTCTTGCCAAATATCATGCCGTTTTCTTTTGTCATTTGTAAATCTATCTTACTAGTTTCATCTAAGTTCAAAATTTACTTGTATGATTCTCATCAAATTCATATCATACCTCAGTCATATTTCTTATTATGTACGAAGGTCGACTTCTTCTTATTACGATAAAATATTGAGTCGTCGAATTAATGCCAAGAATATCCGCTATACACCTATGGTTAATTGCTGAAACGACTATTAATCGACTTCTTTTCTCGTAACTCATTAATTCAAGATTTCAACCTGACTTATGTATATATTTTTTTTTATAGACTAAGATTTTGTACAATCTCTTGTTATAACCACTAAACCGTGAAAAGATCTCATGGATGGTAGTCTTGAGAAGATGACATTGTCAAGAGCATCCTCGAATTGAACGACAGATGTCTCACTAGCAAAAAGTTTATGTCAAAATCAATTTTGGTCAATGAAAAAACGTCACATAGGCAAAGATTGGAGATCAAGCTGTGGACGGGGCCTCCTTATTCCTTGAGAAAAATAATCTCTTGACGATATCATGAAAGTGACTTTAATCATTTAAGAAATGCAATCACATTGATGATTTAAGGCATACAAGAAAGAAACGTTCGATTCTCCACGTCATTAAAGTACAAAGGGTTCTCTATTTGGATAACTATGTCGGAAATTATCTCGTATTTAATCTCGTCTGTGAAATTAGTAGGATATTTCGTACATCAGGAGGTTGCCCATCTAAGGCTTTCTTGCCATAGAATTTTGACAAAATATGAGCTTGAATTTTATCTTCTTTCGAAGTAAAATTTTGTATTTTCAAGAAAGAGTATATTGGTGGTTGGAAATCAAATGGGGGAGAAAGTGAGATGTTAAATAACCATTACGTAACCATCATTCGATTATTGAGATAAGTAAACTAGAAGTCATAAAACTTTATTATGAAAGCGCGATTAATTCCTAAAACTTTCAAAAAGTGCAATCAAGTCGTAAATTTATTATAAAAGTGCAATCGAGTTCTGAAACTTCCAAAAAAATAATTAAGTTCTAAAACTTGTCAAATTGATGCAGTCAAGTCGGGTTAAGTACATCTCAAGTGCCATAAGTTGTGTACGATGCTCACTTTAGTGCCAAAACTTTTAAATCGATCACTTTAGTGCTAAGTTTTTGTAGCTTCGATCACTTCAGTGTCAAAACTTTCAAATTGATCACTTTAGTGCTAAGTTTTTGTAACTTCAATCACTTAAGTGATAATTTCTTTTAAAAATGATCACTTCATTGCCAAGTCCAATGAGCCATGTTATCTCAAATATAAAAAAAAAATACACGTGTCGGATTTCCAGGGAGCCACGTCAGCTTAAATCAGAGTTGACACTAAAGTGATCGTTTTTTAAAAAAAAAAATTGCCACTTAAGTGATCGAAGTTACAAAAACTTAGCATTAAAGTGATCGATTTGAAAGTTTTGGCACTAAAGTGAGCACCGTACACAACTTATGGCACTTGGAGTGTACTTAAGCCCAGTCAAGTCCTTTCATTAACTCGGTTCAATTAGGTCTTGATTGCAATTTTTGAAAATTTTAGATAGAATTGCATTTTTATGACAAGTTTTAGGACTTCATTGCACTTTTTGAAAATTGTAAATTTTTTTTTTTTTTGCAAAAAAGTTTGTGGGATTCAAGCACATTCGTGATAGGTTTTCGGCATTGATTGCACTTCTTAAAAGTTTCAGGAGTCAATTGCACTTTCATGATGTTTTTAGGATTTCCAATGCATTTATCCCTTGTATTATTAAAGTTTTCTAAAAAAAAGTAACCAAACATAAATTTAGCTGAAAGAGCGACACATGCGAACAAAATCCATTCTAACTCTCACAAATTTTTTAATAATAAATATGCTGCCCAAAGAAAGAAAAGAAAGAAAAAGGCAACTCCGTCGTGTAAGCTAGTAGCAACTTATTCTCAAATCCAAAGCAACACAAGTTGGAAAATAAATTCGAATACTTAACACAGGAATGTAACATTTCTCTCAACTGCTTATATGTTGAAAATAAATTGGCTGTAATAGTGACAATCATAAACAAAAGGAGCAAAACTATACAGCAAAAAGATTGAGAACTCAACGTGCGAGAAATTTTTAAGGCTAAGTATGGGGCATTTAAAGGGTAAATAATCCTCGTAATGATGTTTGTTTTTTTAAAAAAAAAGGCCCCTGAAGTTGATGACTGATCTCAAATAACCTCACCATACTGGCGATACAAAGTTTTGCCGGGGGAGAACTAGGGTTGGGCGGTTTCCATAAAAAATCGAGAGCCAGATCGTTGATCTCAATTCTCATTTTTCGGAATCGTGGATCAGACCGGCCACCCTCAAAATCGGGAACTGGACTGGACTATTGGTCGGGTCCGGTTCCAAGGAACCCGTGTTCGTGAAAAATTATGCACATGTAACATTAAAATCTCAACAGCAATTCAATAACATTTCACAATATCTGATGGGGATGGACGCATTACAGGCAGTAATATCGGAAGCTCAAAAAGCACAAGTGTGGGCTCACTGCTCGCAATCCAAGCTCAAAATGCACTGGATGCATTACCGAACAATGCACTGGACAATTCAATAGCATTTCAATGTAAGTTTGTGCTCACTGCCCACAGTCCAAGCTCAAGATGCATTGGACGCATCGTCTGGAAAATTCAATAACATTTCAATAAAGAGGGTGCTCATTGTCCACACAGTCCAGTCCAAGCTAAAAAATGCACTAGATGCATTGTCTGGAAAATTCAATAACATTTCAATAAAGAGGCTACTCACTGCCCACAGTCCAGTCCAAGCTCAAAAACTCAAGAAGTCAAATGTATCCCCATATGATCATCAAAAGCTCATTAAAGGCACACCCAAAGGGAAAAAAAAGTACACATGAGCGAGAGAGGGAGGCGAGAGTCTGGACTCGAGCTCATATCTTGAGCGAGAGGCGTTGAGCAAGAGGAATGCGACGAGGGCAAGAGGGAGTGAGTGAGCCGAGCGAGAGGCACACTCGTGAGACGAGACTGAGCTAGTTGAGCGACGCTGGAGGGGTCCAGCAGAGGCGCACGCACGCTCGAGAAACGAAGGCTGAGCAGTGGAGCTCCTAGGGTAAGGCACAGAGACAGGATCGGCTACTGGGACTTGCGAGTAGCGAGAGAAGTGGAGATTGGAGAGGCAAGAAAAGAGGTCTACGCCTGAAGTGAAGCAAACCAAACCCTAACCCTAAACAAGTAAATTTTAGGTTTACTTTTAAAAAAATTAACAAAAAAAAGACTGGTCCAGTCCGGACCGCCCGGTCACCTGTTTCAATTTTACGAACCGGGAACCGGACCAAATCCCTTTAAAATCGGGAACTAGACCATTAGTCTCAGTCTCGTCCGGGCAGTCTTTTTTGGTCACCACTAGCGAGGACCACATGCGTCTTTCATGCCATTTTCCATTTTCCGTACCTTGATGGGGGCATTTTCGTTCGAAATCATCTCAAGTTAAATGAAATTCCCCCTCAAATTGCCCAAGATTCCTAAAATAAAACCCTTCTCCACGAATTTCTTAATCAAGAGTACAATTGATACTTCTTTCGTCAAGAAGGTGATTCCAACTTGTTGAATCAACATGACTACGCATGTGTTGTCGAATGTGAAATCGATGGCAGTGATGACTAGCTTGGTCAGATTTGTCTTGCATTTGTCTCTCCTTTTGTGCGAATCAATGCATAGGAATTTCATTTTGTAATTGCAAGTGGTATTCATATGTTCACTTTGTAAGGACAAGTGGTGCCATCATGGTCCCTAGGTGCTGTCGTGGTCCTTGATATCGGAATTTTTTTTCTTTGTTTTTGTTTTTTTCCGGTGTTATGCCTTGTCGTGTATTACATGAATATATATTTACATTAATTCGAATGACTTGTATAGAAGAAATTCGAGAAATGAGAGTGACAATGTGGACGGCTCAATATAGGGAAATTGAGAGGTTGGAGAAACTAGTATGTCGACGTTTTAGTTGATAATGTAGATTTCTTGAATATGAGAGCCAAAATAACTATACACATCCCAAGCTCAATGCTGAAGAAGATACGAAGAATCTTGTCTTCAAGTTAGGAATGTATTTTAGTAATGCTAAGAAGTTAAAAGGGTATGTTAGGAACTATGTCATAAAAAATGAGAGATGAGAAAGGTTCATTAAGAGTGGACCAAATAAGTTGATGGTAGCATGTCATGAGGACTCCGATTGGCTCATTTTTGCTCCCAAAGTGCAAAGGGAACGCCCGTTACAAGTCAAAACCATTAAGCTCGTCCATACATGTCTTCTAGCTCCGTGTGTTCCTCAAGTAAGCAACTAAATAGTTGGTAATCAAGTATTGTTATAAGCCAAGGAACAATCCTACATACTATGTCTTCAATGAAGATGATAATGGAGTCTAAGAATGTTTTGAAGCTATCAAGGTCAATGGTCTACCGAGTTAGGGCAACATCAATAGGAATAATCACATGAAAGGAGGAGGAGCAATTTTGGTTGCTTATGAGCTATTGCCAAGAACTTTTTTATGCCAACCAATGATCCACATATGTAAACAAGACCAAGGCATATCAAGGCCAATTCAAGTGTACGGAGGCTTCATTTGTCTGGATACATTAAGGGTTTTCCATAAGAATGTAGGTGCTGTGGGGGGTTTGATGGTAGACATTTGTCATTAAGATACAAGACATACTTCTGTTAGCAGTGAGCATGATTGGCAAAAATGATACATCCCTTTACATGGGTAGTAGTAGGACAATAAGCACAAGACATGGCGCTAGTTTGTATGATTGCACATCTTGTGCATTATAGACCCTAAGAATTTTTTAAGTGTGAAGACTTTTTTATGTGACAAGCAGAAGGGATTGGTGTAAGCACTAGCAAATCTAATGTCCAAACCAAACCATGGATTTTGCAGTAAGCATCGTTATGAGAACTTTAGGCTGCATCACAAAGGATGGAAATTTAGAAAGTGGGTTTGGAAGGCTGCAATGGTAACTAGGGTATTTGATTATGAAATGGCAATGGAAGAACTGAAGGAAGTTAATGAGAAGGCTTATGCTTGGTTGCCTTAGAGGCCTCCAGTAAAATGGAGCGAGTTCAAACTTCACTACAAGCTCAATATGTGACCTTTTCTTGAACAATGGCATGAAGCTTCAGCAAAAATACATATTGATGCAAGGGACAAGCCTATATTACAATCCTTAAAGCTGTAATAGCACGTCTCATGAAGAGATTCATATGCAAAGCGATGGGATGAGTAACCACACTAGTGTGGTCAATCCGAGCGTCATGGATTAAAGCTGGAATGGGGAGGATCAGTTTGAATTGAGTGTGCCTTTAGGAGACAAGAGGATTGTTTATATCAATATGAAACTAGTTGTAAAATATGGAACATCGGTGTAATCCCTTTCTATCATGCTGTGGTAATTCCTTTATAGACGAGGAAAGAGCTTGAAAGATGGGTTCTAATAATGATACCTGATATGATCTAGTCCACCACAGTTCCCACATGGGATTGTGGTATTCTACCTCTTTAACTTTGTTCCCACAAGCTTTTGCACAGCTTTCTCCTTTCTTTTTTTGAAATTTCTTATTAGCTGTTTCTTTCACTTTGCTCCTTCTTTCTTTTTTTCGATCAGCTTGCTTGGACCCCATTTCTTGTTAGTAATGGCTCTCTAGAAGACCATATTTCCTTGAATCTAAAGCATGCACACTATGGCTATAGGTCTGCATGAATGTTTCCTTATTTTAATATGTGGAAAACTCATTTTTCAGACTCTTCGCCGATGTACATTAGAGCTGTCATAACATGACAATAAGAAATTTCACTAATATCTCATCTTCTATAATATTGACAACCATCTTATCTCCGAATAGGCCACTCAATTCAAAATCATCCTCTACATTCTAGTTAGGAATCAATGACATTGAAACCCCGCTTCTGAAGTTCCAACATATCGCACATTTTATGACAGATCACACAAGTATTGTTAGCCATCTCATCCCTTTATTTATGAATCTCCTTTATGAGCTCCACCCTTATAGTTGCAAGCATTGTTGTATAGGCTTGTCCACAACATCAATGTTGCTTTTATTAAAAATTCCACACCAATTGTTCAAATATATATAAAACTTTGGGCTTATCCTAAAGTGGGACTTGCTCCATTACACTAGAAGCCTTTGGTACATCCAATGACAAACTTTCTCATCAACTGCCTTAAGCTTTTTCATTACCAATTCAATATTACATATTCAAATTGTCTTTGCAACCTTCCTAACCAACTTTGTAAGTTCTTGCCCTTTGTGATGCAGCCTAAAATTCTCATAAAGATGCCTCGAGCAAACACTATGTTCGGCTTTGGGCTTCATATTTGTTAGTATTAAATCAATCCCTTTTGCTTATCACATAAGAAAGTCCAATACTTACAAAAAAATTTAGGGATAATGACATAAATGGCCCCTGAACTTTGGCCAAACATGCAGTATAGTCCATGAACTTTAAATTTATTCAATATGGTTCTTGAATTTTAGCATAATGTTCAATATGGTCCATGAACTTTTAGTTTGTTTAATGTGGTCCTAGATTTTTGCTACATGTTTAAAATAGCCTCTGAACTATATGAAAATGTTCAATGTAATCCTTCCATTAATTTAAGAACATGGATAATAACGAATATTTTTATATTGTCCGGGCACTAAATTGAATATGTACTAAAACTTCAAGGATTACATTGAACAAGTCAAAAGTTAGGCACCAAATTACACATTGGGCTAAAGTTCAATGATTATATTGAACAAATTAAAAGTTGATGGACTACATTGCACATTGGATCAAAGTTCAGGTACTATTTGTGTCATTTTTTCAAAAAAATTAGGGTCTGTAATTTCCAGATTATGCTATTATACTAATAAGCCAATGTCATGTCTTGTATGTTTCGTGTCTCACTATTACTCATGCAAAGGGATACATTTAATCGTTGCCATCTATGTCCACAGCTACCAAAAGCATGCCATTGTATCCTGACGATGATGGCAGTTATCAACCCCATAAAACTCCTACATCCTTTTGGAAAACCCCTCAATGCATCTAAACAAATGTAGACTCATCCACACTTGAATTGATCCCGACATGCCTTACTCTTGATTACACAGGTCGATCTCGGATCGACGAAAAAGGGATTGGCAGTAGCCAAAATTGCTCCTCCTTCCCTATGATCATACCCATTGGTGTAGCCCTAGTTCTGTAGACCATAGCCCTTGACAGCTTCAAAACATTCACATATACTCCATTGTTACCTTCATTGAAGCACCTTGCTCGCCATGTATGATTGTTCCTCAATACAATACTTGCTTACTAGTCATTTACTATTCACTTGAGGAACATTCGGAGCCTTATTACATGTATTTGCATGCTTGAAGGTTTTGACTTACAAAGTATGATTCTTTCGTACTTTAGAAGCATATGTGAGCCAATCACATTCCTCCGAACACATTGTCTTCCACTTGTTTGTTCATTTAATGAAGCTTTCCTGTCTTCCATTTTTTATGACAAGAGCTCCTAACATACTCTTTTAAACTTCTTACAATTATAAAGCACATTCCCACCCGAAGACATAATTCTTTCATATCAATTTCAGCCTGGAACTTAGCGTGTGTATGCTCTTTTGGGTTTGTCATAGTCAAGATATCTACATTATCAGTTGAAACATCAGCATACTCACCACTCTCCCCAAACTCCCTATCCCCATCCCACTAGATTGAACCATCACCATTGACACCCTCATTTTTATAGTTTCTTCTGTATAAGATATCCAGATCAATAATGGCAAAACCCATCTTCTTCAACACCCTTGGCTCCCCTACCGTAAAAAATAAAACAATTCACTTCTTCACATCTCTCACCTGGTACGAAATGGCAGCAAAAATAATGTGAATATGTTTCCGTGCAATACATGACAAAAATTACCCCTAAAAAATAAAGAAAAACAGCAGAAGACTACAAAAATAGGGACTGTTATAGCACCCAGGGACCCCAACTACATCATTTGCAATTACAAAATGCACACGGAGATACCACTAGCAATTAGAAAATGCAACTCACGTGCATTGATTCGCTTAAAAGGAGAAACGATGCGAAGACAAATCCGACCAAACAAGCCAAAGTAACACTAGAAAAACAACATTGTTCTCGTTACATCATTATCATTGATCTTGTCGACATGTTGCTTCAACTAGTAGCAACGGCTTTCTCTCCAGGCAAGGGTAGGATTTGCTGCACTCCTAATTGGAATATTGCAAGCATTTGGAGATTTGGATCCACTTTAGGTATTTCGAACAATTTTAGGTTCAAATTTGGAAAATATGGTTTAGATTTAGAAGAATACGAACGAAAATGCCCGTGATTCTCGTCCGATGAAAATTGTGCTGCTTTTGAGCTGGGGTTCATTGAGACAAAGTGACCAACTTCAGTGGCCTCTTTGAGACAAACACCACTTTGGAGGTTCCTTTGCGAAAATTGCCTTCAGGGGCTCTTTTCTGAAAGTTTTCCCCAGCTCTGTAGAAAAGAGCTCTTTGAATCCTCGTACTTTTCATGGTTGGGTGTTCCTTACCTAACAAGAAAACACCAAAGCCCAAGTGTTTTCTGCTTGGAACCAGAAACAAAAATCGCACTCATCCCTACCAGCACTAGGAACCCAATCGATTTTCTACCTGAAATTGGACAGACTAGACCAGTCTTGTTAGTTCACGGTTCTACTTTAGAATGTTGCTCAACCATACTCATACACCAAGCAAACGTGCCCACGAACTAAGCCGACTAAGCAATTTCCATCAAGTTTCCAATTGTCAAAGACAAATTATTTCCAAAAAAAAAAAAAGTACAAGAACTAAGTTCACAACAAAATGAAAGTATGAGGATCAAGCTTGAATTTCCAACTATTGAGTTGTGCTTTCAAGAATATTGAGGTCGCCACAAGGCAAACTACATATGCGTCCCGCCTTTTTGTGCTAAATTCTGCACATCTATAGCTCGAGAGAAATGAAGGTACAAAAAGGAGACTATAGCTTGAGGCTTGAGAGAGACGAAGGTACAAACAGGCGAAACTATAGCTTGAGAGTGACGAAGGTACAAAAAGGACCAAAGGAAGTTTAGGTTCTCCGAGGGTAACAAATGATTCGCTAGAGAAGTTGTTCCTGCTAACTACTATTTCAATTTTTGTGCAATTCAGTGTACAGTGAAATAGACAGCCGGTTAATGACACTAGTATGTGTACTCAGAAAGTTATGAAAATGTAGTAAATTGTGTGGCCTGTGGTCAGATTCAACATCTGCCAAAGAAAATCCTATTAACAACATCGACTGGCAAGGCATAGGCGGGGTCTGTGGCTTTAAGTCCTGGATATTCAAGAAGGGAAAGACCTGAAATCACCACCAAGAAAGAAAAAAACTTGAGAGTTAGATCAGCATCATATGTCATCTGTTATTGTTTACATTCTTGATCAACAAAGACAACCTCATATCCTTCATTGTCTGATTTTGAAGTAGATTAAATATAATTCAGATCTAACTATATTTTGTCACGTAACAATTTAAGATCAATCGATGAACAGAAATCGATTTTGGCTTTTGGCAATAATATCAACAACTCCTATCCTGAATTTACCGACGAATAATTTGATAAAGCCTATTCAACAAGGAGAAGGTAGAGGATCACAGCATAATCCAACTATTACTTACCAGCGACTCCAAAATATGTATGGAAAACATCCACAGCATCATCTGGTCTATCAGAAATTCCACCATTTTCAGTGTCCTGAAATAGAAGGCCATGGGGTGAACATTGTTCCCTCAAGCTCAAAATTGTAGTAAACTCAATATCCTGACAGTTTTCAATTCAATCCTAGAGGAAGCAGTTGAAGAACCTGACAGTCTAAGATGAATTTGATAAGCTTTTCTTTGTCAATCCAGTGAACTCTATCAATCATAATCAAGCTAGAAAGCACCCACCAGGAGTAGCAGACCTGAAGCCACGCAGCTAGATCAGTACATAATTTGATAAAACGGTCTGCTCATAGTAGCTTAATTTCATTTAATACCCACATCAGCAAGTTTTTCAGGGCGGCCATTTAAACCTCCAGATTTGACTTGTCGTTCGCATAACCACCAGCCAAGAAGGTCCTTGTCAACGTGATGTAGTGAACCCGTAATAGCCAAAGCTCCCACACAACAAAATACTGCAGTTGTAACCAAGTAAATCTCCACTGCAGATTGTACTCTAATTCATAAAATCAAATCAATAAAACAAAGAAGGAAGCCACTTCAATGTTGGGCCTTCTAAGGAAGGGAAAGAATAGGGTGGGGTTTGTCTCTAACTTGTGGTTCTACCTTTAGGCTCTTGAATAATTTATTTGGCATCAATAAATCAAAATCCTATTTATGAAAGATTTGAAGTAGACATAGAAACTCATTCCTCTAGTTTCAGCAGCTTGTTAGGTCAATTGAAAAAAAAAAAGTCGAATCTGGTAAAAGAGTAGCCTACCTAGGCTAGGTTGATAACCAACATATTTAGCTAAGTTATAACTAACTATTTTCCTTTAAATTCCATAGAGACTTTTCTCTTCTCTTGGATTTTCCTACTCCATATCCTTTTATTTGTCTCATATTTCTATCATCTCTCCCCAACATGAAGCTGGAGACACTTTGACACAGAAAATCCGGAATAACCACCCTTTTGGAAAGGAAAAACCCACTGGATTTACCAGTGGAATAAATTTCAAACCAGCTCATTCAGCTTTGAATAAAATCTTCAGAAAGATATCCAGCTTTGTAACTATTTTGCAGCGCACGTTTAATTACCAGAAACCCAGGTTTCCTTCTCACTCTAAACCAATAAATAATATTGGTTAGACAGGACCAAGAATGGAATTCTTCACCAAAATGGTTAGGAGACCACCACATATACAGGAAAATACATGACTTACTAACCACCAATCAGAAATTAAAAAACAGAGAAAGAGCTCCAGCATAAGGTTATGACATACTTTGCCCTGCATGAGACTCTGCACCAGGAGTGCAACCAAAACCGCCATCCAAAGTCTTGCAACTCACTATATATCTGACTGCCTTCTCGACATTTATCAAATCCAACCGTTTTAGTATCGCAAGACAGCATATAGCACAATAAGAGAACCTTCAAAGGGAAAAAAAAAGGGGTGAAAGAATGTCAATTATTTAAGAGACATCCTCAAGAAGCACAAAAATTTCTAATTGAACAAAGACGAAGACAAGATACCGAGTATCAACTTCTCCCCAAATATCACCAGAGAAAGATCCATCTTCGTTTTGCAGTGATCTGATGTCTGAATCACAGTTCAGGCACAACAATGAAGAAGATTTAATAGCAGAGATTATCCAACAGTAGCAACTTCGATCTCCACAGAGAGAGACCACTCATTAAAGTTTGGCTAGGAATATACACGCTATAGAGTATCTGTGATCAAAATTTCATAACATTTAAAAAGTTGACATAATCTGACCTCTAACATGCAAAACAAAGCCTTAGGTAAGTTTATACTCTCGTGATGTTGCAAACTGTGCCCTTTATTGATGGATCCCCACTTGTTAAGAAAGTGATCGGGGGCATTCATAGTGACTGAGAGGGTCTGACACATCACATCTACTATCTATGAAGATAAGCTCGGCCGCATTCTCATTCTAAAGTAAGGCCAAGGACTTTTTATTCCCCCATTGAATCGACACTGGCAACCAAGGTCAACCTCACCACAGAAGCCCCAACTACAGACTCTAGAACAACGAGCCCTCATCATTAGGTTGATAGATTGCTTGTTTGTTTTATATCACACATAATAACACTGAGGAACTCGCATCTATGGTAATAGTTTGCAAATCTAGGACGCAAAGGATACAATCTGTCACCTTGTTGAGGTCAAGAACATCTAGCTTGTCAAAAAGGGCCAAAACTTGCACGGCACTGAGCGTATACAGCAGATGCGGATCATGTCCAATGTTTCCACTGAAGCCACCTGAAAAGGCAGCCTTAGGTGACATTCGCACTTTGCTCTTTAGAGTGAAGTTATAAAAAATATGAATAAAGCAACACTAACCACCCCTATGATGTGGTCATTATTGGAATAGATGGACTTTGTTAATCCCAAGCTAAAATGTTGATCATACCATCATATAAGAAATATTTGATTGAATGAGGAGTGGAGGTTCTGTTAGGCGCATGTTTTTTGTGGGTAATGGCGATAAAGAAGCCAAGAGACAATTAAATACAAACCAGACTCATGCTGGCATTGCAGGATCCACGAAACAACTTCATTTGAATCCACAGTGTCAAGTTTTCCAAGAAGATCTAGAGTGGTCAATCCCCAATATGCTCCACTCAATCTCAAGTGCTCCATAACCACCGACTCAAAACTATCCTTTTTCTGAGTGCAAGATCAACCCAAAAACTCAAATCAGTAAACTCCGAAATGCTGAATAGCAGATCCAGATAAACCAAGTCATTTCCACTAACTGGCGGGAAGTGGACAAGAGAACAAGAAGAGAATTGTAGAAATTGCATACCTACCTTTTCAACAGACAATATGTACTTGACATGTTTATCGCCAGCGAGTTCCCCCATCTGTCACTAAGAGAGAACATATCTATGAACATGGAATCAAATCTTACACATGCCACATATGGACTCAGCAATTCAAGCGCAAAAAATATACAATAAAGCAATTTTGTGAGGTCATCAAAGAACGTAAGATTCTATAAATTTGACAACAGATTATGTTCGACTTTGTTTTGAACAATCAGATGCATAGTAACAATGAAAAGAGGAAATGAAGCTCATCACCATTTCTAATAGGAGAAGATGTGACCATGCTCAAATTGCTCGCATTCCCAATATCTGACTCAAGCCCAAAATAATCTCCAGCTCAAAGAAAGCAGGCCATTTAGACAAACAAGCAAGTTCAACAAAAGTAATTCAACGGACACCCATCAGCAATTACGGCTCGAAAACAACTGGGGCGTAACATTTCTGAAATTTCACTTCTTATACTACTATCTATCTCGATTACCACAAGAGATCTCGGCTATTTTCTCCCTACGCGAGCTAGAAACCGCACAACTCCAGGTTAAAAACGATTTAATCAGCAAAAACAGTCACGACATAAACGAAAATCAATGCAAATTAACTCAAACAGATCAGGGAAAAATCAAATTGAAGAACAGAAGCATCCGGCGTGACGATTCAAAGTGGGAAACACGCAGAAGTTCCCTGAAGACCTTACCAGCCGATCGAAAAAGATGAACTTGAGTGAAAATGAAGATGTGGGCTCGATTCAGAACCCAAAAACCCTCTTGAGTTGACTAAAGATTCCGATTCTTCCGACTGCCCTAGACCGCCGGCTTCCTTTCTTAACAGGCTTCGATCTTCTTGAGGAACGAAAGCTCTCCCTATTTTCCCAAAATCAAAGCTCAGGAGGCTTTAGGCCGAAAGAATTTGGGTCCAATTATTATTAATTTAGCTGAATTTTACCTTCCGTCGATAGATAAAAAATAATAGCGAAAACTCCAAATAAGGATCCCAACTACTCTCATTTTTTTTTAAAAAAAAAATGCTTGAAGTGGTCTTTATTTTAAATAAAAGCCTAAAGTACCTCACCGGCTGGCCGACCGACAAAATATTCCGGCCGATGAATGGTATTTTTTGTCAAAATATGTTTTTGACCTAATTTTTAGTTAAATTAAATTAAAATTTTTAAAGATTAAAAGTTTAAAAAACAAAAACAAGAAAACACAGGCAAGAGGGCACATCAATGTCGCGACAACCCCGCCACCCAGAGGTGAGGGCCAGCGACCCTTGCCCAAGTCCGACCGAGGGCGGCGGCCTTCTCACAGTTCTGGCGAGGGCCAGTAGGCCCTCGCCGACCTAAGTTGCCGCCCCATCGGTGTTGGGGCGGCGGCCATAGGTAGGAGGGTAGCTCCCTTCCGTTTGTATGTTTTTAATTTTATTTTACTTTTTCAAATTTTTGAAAAATTGAAAAAATAATAGATAATAGAAAATAATAAATGACAAATATACCCCTATTAACAGGTGAGTGAGGCCCTTTTTTGAAACTAATAAATCACTTCAGACCCTTATTTGAAACAGTATTCACTTCAGACACTTATTTGAAATAATAAGGTTACTTCATGCCATTATTTGAAATAATGTCAACTTTATGCCCTTATTTGAGAAAATGAAGGCACTTTGTGCCCTTTTTTGAAATTTTCCCAAAATAATACAATATTATTGTTAGGTCCGCAATAAGGCTTTATTTGTTTCACGAAAAATAAATATTCTGAAACATAATTTTTTTAAAAATAGTTACTTATATCACTTGAAATAATTAGTTAATGAATTTTTTTTATTATCGAAAACGATCTATATTTATATATTGTCAAGGACGATAAAAATATTTTTCGTTCATTGATTTATTTAATTTAAAAGTTTAGAGACTTCTTTGAATATTTAGGAGTAAATCAAGGACCAAATTGAATGAACTACTTGGACTTTTAGGGCCTGCTGATTCGAAAAACTGATTCTGATTAAAATGATTTTTTATGATTTTGTTCCCTCGATGAATTTTAGAGAATCATAACACGTTTGGTAACTGTCCAAAATTTCTATTTTTAGAATAGAAACGCATTTGAAACTGCACAAAATTTCGGTTCGCGAAACAATTGTTCTTCCCTTTTTTGTCATTTAAATCAAATAATTACATAGTTACTTTGTGATATTTCATCCTCCATTTCGAATTAATCAAAGAATAATTCATATTGTTTCTCTTATATAACATATAGTATATTGAAATGTAAAGATAAATATCAAGAATGTCACGTCTCGAGCCCGATGGGCACATGAACATCCCTCCCTACTGTAATGCTACGGTAGTCTTCCAGGAACCAACGACCATAACCCAAAAGACCTAAATGAACATGCATGCGAAAGCGAGAACACAACCCCACACTTGATAACAAAAGAAGGCTTCAGAACGAACAATAAAAACGATCAATCGAAATACAACTTAAGAAGGGAATCCACTAAGCTAGAGTCTAACCCATCAGAATTATACGGGTATCTCCAAAAGTACAGGCTGCATGGGCACACACAAAACGTCAAACTTACAGTCGTCAGTCGACGATCCTGCATCTCCAAGGTCGAGCTCTGAGCCTACAGGAACGCTCGCAGTGACAACCTCCTCGACAATGGTCGGTGGCACAGGATCAGGTCCCTCCATGGGGAAACCGACATCAAGGCTCAGCAACAAGTCATCGGGAAGGTCAACCGTAGGCGAGTCAGCCACCTACAGTGCGTCAATAGGTACGGCACTCTCCGGCATTGGTCCAATGAAGGTGCCTTCATCCTGGATTGTCCAAGCCTCAAAGGTGTGGGAATTCAAACATCGACCTCCATCGTCAACCGAAACAACACTCGTTGTCTTAGTATATGCTAAACCCTCACAAACGGTGTACCTTGAGGTCAAGGTCTCAATCTCCATCGGAACTCCAAGTGATACGGTCGGGCGTCCATGATTTGAATCTAGGGTCTGAAAAAGTAATCCCACGACGAGGTGAGATAAAAATCTCAGTAAACTAAACCTAATCCTAGACTAGGTCGCCAGTACCTCCAGACACATTATAAATATAGATTTTATTAGAAACAAGACAAAATGAAAACTTTATTAAAGCAAGACACAATTTAAAACCAAAAGCAGCATTCCAATCTTTCTAAATTGATTCGACAGTCAAAAATCCTGAAAAAAAAAATCTAATTTTTGTACACTGGCAGGGTTTCAGTCTATTAGACTCTGAGAAAATAATTCTTGTCCAAAACCGACATTTGATTCCATTAGTCTCATAAAACTTGACATTCAATCATTAATAACAAAACGTTACCCTCCCGTGCTAAAACATCTCAGGCCTCATTAGGGAATCCCTTTAATCAAGTCATTTTTGTTACGCGATCACAAAAAATAATTTCATCTTTTCACTTTTATTCATGGTTTCCACTTTTTACGACGAGAGGATTCAGTCAATATAGCGACTCTCGCTCCCCAGCACCGTTGAGATGAATCGGTCGGCTATGAGACTCTTGTCATGGCCAATCCTGCGAGATGATTCGGTCAAACATGTGATGCCCGACACCTTAACTCCCTCGAGACAATCGACATGAAGACTCTCGTGTCCGGACCTAGAGATGATTCAATCGATATAGTGACTCTCGATACTCCAGCACCTCGAGATGAATCAGTCGACTATATGACTCTCTAACCGCAGTGACCTCGTCAGGCCAAAATGTGATTAAACTCCCTGAGCTCAATTCTTGGGATCAAACACCCATAAATAAATTTGGGATCGAACACCCAACGTCCGGATCAAATACCCGACCGATTGGCCATACGTTTTCTTTCAATTACCAGCAAGATCATACAAATACAAAAGACTTGCGACCTCAATTCATGCCCTATAATCTCACAATTCACATTATTCGAGTTCATTCGCTGAGATCCTTTTAAGGCTACCACACATATATCTCGACCTAGCACAAACATCAATCGACCATTCTTTCGATTCAAAACGTGACATTCATTTTAATCAATCTCTAGTCACCAAGGTACAAGGTCACGACACATATTGCTCGTCTCGAGTTCTCGATTTTCAAAGTTATCTCAAAACTTGATTTAACGATTCATGCCATTAAAAGCATTCAAATCAATCAAAAATTTCTATGAGGCGTATCTGAGGTCCAACCATCTTTCATGCCCAGATTAGGACTTTGCTAATTAATCTTGATTTCACAAATCTTAAGCCAAGAATCATTTAAGCACAACACATCCATACGTAGGTAGGTTCGGGTTTAATGTTCATAGCCTAAACCGGTTCGTAAACTCGTCGATTCCTCAAACAAGAACGTCTCTTAGTAACCTAACAATCTAGTAAAGGATTAGGAATAGCTTATCGACGATCTAGGCTAGAAATGTCCACGAAACAAGCGGCGTAAGTCCTCGCCTCAAATCTGACTAGAATCGGCTCCTAGGCGTTCCGCAAAGTTTCAATCATCAAACTCCCTTAATCTACTCCTAAATCTAACCACAAGCTACCCTAGCACGTCAAGCAAAGTCCTAAGAGGCTTACCAAGGATTTATGCCACGGGGTCAAGAAAGCCGCACAAAGCTCGCGGGTTCAAGCTGGAGCTCCGGCGGATAGATTCTGTCCAAGTGAGATGCAAGCCAAGGTTTAGCCATAAAACCACTTCTAAACTGCACTAAAATCAACCACAAGCTAATTAACACTTAGGTATAAATTCTAGGATGGCTCACCGATGATATCTAAGTTAAACGATGCCTTAAAAGTCATCGGAGAGTCGCGGTTCCAAACCAATTTGGTGGGGGGCAGATTCTGTCCTTTGAAAATCACGGAGATTTAACTATCAAAATCCGTCAAAAAATCCAACCAAAATTCAATCTCAAGTTGCTAAATCCTTAGGCTATGTGTTAGAGGTGCCTTACCAAGAGTTGGAAGCAAAGCAAGCCTTCTAAACCGGCTAGAGAAGGCTCTCGGTCAAGTTAGGTCCGGAAACGAGCGACGAGGCTTCCAGCGGCAAAACGGGTCGGAGGCAATGGCGAAGAGGTGATCGGAGGTGATGGGATTGTAGGCAAGACATTAAGGGTTGTGATGGTGGCTAGCCCATGGCTCACGGCCACCGGAGGGCGGCGTCGGGACGAGCGAAACGGCGAGGAGGGTGATTGGCCCAGAGAGCTAAACGAGAGAGAGCAAGAGAAGAAGAAAAGGAAATAAATGATAGAGAGAGGAATAGAGCTTGGCCGAAGAAGATGAAGAAGGGGAAGGAGAGGGCTTCCTTAATGCAAGACAAAAGCAAGACATGACTTGAGTGGGTGAGATTTGACTAGCATTAAATGTCAATTAGAGCCCTCATCTATAGCTAATAGGTTGTCTCATCCTTCATAAAATATCAAGAGCCAATATGACCATTTAGTCCCCAAATTTTTGGCCAAAGAGAGATATAGGCAAATGACCAAAATGCCCTTGGGTTTGTCCTAAAGGAAAGAATGTCTATCTAGGGGCAAAAGGGTAATTCTCACTTACGATCCAAAATTTCACTTTTCTGATTCTTATGGGCGAATCGCGATCCTAAGTACCCTCGATGAGGCGGCGTCCAATATTCTCAAATGTTGGGACTCCTCAATATCTGATACCCAATTTTGAGGTCCAATTCATGTCGAGTCCTCGTTGGCCGTAATTTCGGTTTATCTCAAACTAACAGGCGTCTCTTACAGGTGCTACGCATATCAACCTTAGTATTACTCGAGTCTTGGCGATTTTGGTTGTCATGTAATTGCGAGGGTTTATCGCTTATTCCTGCGGTTCTAATAATCGAAATTTGATTTAGGAAGTTTTCGCAAATTATACATTGGTTGGGAGGAATCACCCGCGTCCCAATCGTATAACGCTAGCAAAGCATTTCACGATTGTTCCTAGATCGATCTCTGCTGGCCAAAAATATTCTCCCGACAATCCTTTTGGTCAAAGAGTCATTTCTCATTCGAGCTCCCTAGTCCACGTACTCGACTTTGCGTTAGCCTTTCCCTCTTGGTCAGTTAACTCAAGAGTGGCTAGCTCCGAGCGAGATACAACTGAAATACACTGATCGATATATTTCCATTCATTAGCCTCTAAAAGGGTCGGAATTCAGAATGTCACAAAGAATCATCACGAGCTATTTTCATCATTTATATTGGGGTTTCATCGAACTCTTTTGAGCGAGCGTATAACCAACATGAGCGACATCCTCGTTTCTGCAAGAAAAATGCACTACACTGCCGAGCATTTTTGTGCGTTTTGGTTCTGAAAAATCAAATTTCAGTCTTAATTCATTGAAAACTTAAGAACGAGTGTTCATGATGGTTATTTTTATCTTTTTTCAAAATTTTCTAAAACTAGACTAAGTCTAAAGTATATAAATCAGGACAAATCACAATCAATGAAATCAAATATGCAATTAAGGAATCATGTCATTGATAAATTGCATCATAAAACCCTAATGAAGCCCTAAGGATTTAGAGAAATGCGGTTCAAGTGTAATTGCAAATGTGTTTATGATTTTATTAGTAAAGAAAAAAATCTATAAGATCTAAGGAATCTAGTTCCAAATTTATGCAAATGAGGTCAAAAGCTTTATCTAAGCTTCTTCTATTTTTAGGAATTTTTTGAAATTTTTTGAACCAACCTTCTTTTTGTTCTTGTTTTTGCTCCAAAACTGTTTCTGGGAACAGAATCAAAATCGGAATCGTTTACGTTACTAAACATGATTCTCATTTTTTTTTGTTCTAGGGAACAGAATTAGAGAACCATAATAGTTGCCATGCAGGCCCTTAGTGCATCCAATTTGGTCTTGGATCTATTCCTAGATGTTCAATAAAGTGTCCAAACTTTTAATTTTAGTCAATCTAAATCTCAACTTTCCATAACAAGTTCAAATAAATCTGTGGATACTATTCACAAGTTTTTTTAAAATAATTATACCATTGCTCAGATTTTAGAATATCTTATCATTTCATTTAAGTAAATTTTATCTTATAATGTCTATAATAGTAAAAGTTTAATTGTTTTCTCTAGTTGTTGTTGCTACGAATTTAAGTCTATCTGTTTTAATAAGGATATGTACAAACGACATTAATTTATTTATAGATATTAAGTACATTAATTTAAGTTTTGTTCCTTAATTTGTAGATAGCTAAATTTTCAGTATTCTAAATCTTGTTCCTAAAGATTGATAATTTTTTTTAATAATTTTTGTGTGTGTTTTCTAAACAATTATTATCAATATTATGTATGACTCTACAAATTAAATAAATTCTGTCCTTTCGAGATATTCTTTTGAAAACACTTAAATATAAAATAGCAGAAATATCGACCCAATACAACTCTAAATGAGGCTCTACTTTTACTAATATAGAGATCATAAGCTAAAGTTCACTTAAATTGAACTATCGTAATAGTTGTAAAGACAAAAATGTAGCAAAAAGTTAGCATACTTGCTGTTGATTTAGGAGGATGATTGAAATGATATAATATTTTAAAATCAGCATAATAATTCAGTTATGAAAAACTTTTGGATAGTAGACAATGTTCAAAAATTGATGAATTAGAGTGAACAAATTGAAAGTTCAGAGACTACATCAGTATTTAAGAATAGTTCAATAACTTCATTGAAAGGATCAAAGTCTAACTATGGCATTGCAACATCGGCCCAAAATTTAGGGACTCATGTACACCCTTTAACGTCTTTCGAACAATACCCTATCAAAACAAAAAAAAAGAACAAAAAAATAGACAGAACTGCAAACACACATGTTCCAGTGGCATGTGACTTAGGCATGCCAGGTTACTCCATTGACAGTACAGTTTTAGAAGAGAAGAAAACTTCGGGTTAGACTGAGAGAGATCTTCCATAGGAAGGCTCAGTTAATCAAGGCTTGTGGATCTACACCTTGAGAAAACACGAGCCCTATGGTGCCGATAACACACGTGTTATAAACTTGAGGGAAAATGTTGAAGCGCGGTATCAAGGTGTAAGAGGGTCACGTGCATGGCACGTGGGGTTGCTGTAGTTCTCGATTGGAGGATATGATAGAGCTTATCGGCACCAACACAAATCAATAACACGGGCCAAGCTAGCTGTGCGCGTTGAGGGAGACGAAGAAGCCACAAGTATTGGTGTCGATGATGGATGATACCACCAAGAATTTTGAATGTTTTGCAGAAGACAAGCCAGGGAAAAATTACCAAAAAAGTCCTAAACCTATTGCAGTTGTATTAATTCAGTCCTAAACTTTTTTTTTGCCGATTCAATCTTAAACCTTTTGTAATTGTGCCATTTAAGTCAGTCCGGTGAACTTTGACCGGCCGGCACTGACGTGGATGCCGGCCGGTCGGTCACCCATTATTTTAATATTATTTTAATTTTTTTTAATGATTTTTAAATAATTTTTAGGATTTTTTCCTTTTTCTTTTTCCTTTTTTTCCTTTCTCTCTCTCTCTCTCTCTCTCTCTCTCTCTCTCTCTCTCTCTCTCTCTCTCCACCCTCCCCCCGTCCTCCCCCCCATCCCTTCCCTTTCCCTTCCCTTCCTTGCAACTCTAGCCGGTCGCCATCCGGTCGCCTCGCCCGGCCATGGCAGGGATCGACCTCACCGTCGTAAAGCGAGTCAAAGACGATGAGGTCGAGCCCCGCCATGGCTAGGCAAGGCTCGGCCTCAAAAGCCCAAATTTGGGCTGACAAGGTTAAGCCTCGACCAGCCATGGCGGGGCTTGACCTGGCCCGGCCATGGAGATGAAGCAACGGCGGTCGCAAGGAGCATGAGGGTGTCGAGGCAAGCTCGAGCTCGGCCATGGCGAGGAGCATGAGGGTGTCAAGGCAAGCTCGAGCTCGAGGCTCGCTAGATCCAGTTGATCTTTGCTATGTCGTGGAGCTTGAGCTCGCCAGATCGGCTGGTGAGCCTCGATCTCGGCCAAGGCCGACGAACTCCTACCTCGTTGGCCTTGGCGGAGCTCGAAGCTCGCTGATTTGGCAAGTCCCGAGCTTGCCGGTCATGGCCAAGCTCGAGCTCGAGCTCGTGGCTTGCCGGCCTCAGGCGAGCTCGAGATCACCGGGACCAGCTGCCTCGAGCTCGCCGGGCCGAGTCATGGCCATCACCGGGTGGCCGGAGGAACGAGGACGGAGCGAAGGACGGAGTAGCACCGAGGAAGAAGGAGCGGCGGTCTGGAGCAAGGAGGAAGAAGGAGGTGGGAGGAGCAAAGAAAAAAAAAAGAGAAATACAAAAAAATCCTAAAAACTATAAAAGAAAAACCATAAAAAATTCAAAAAAATATAAAAATATTGGGTCGCCAGCCGGTTGACGTTCACGTTAGCGCCGACAGGCCAAAATTCGTTAGATGGGATTAAATGACACAATTACAAAAGGTTTAGGACTTTTTTGGTAATTTTCCTAACGCACCAGAGTAGACAAAAAAAATCGCCCTTTGAATATCGGCGGGAGAGCAATTATAGATAGCTACTTGAGCATGAAAATAGCCTCCTAAAGACTCGGTTCGAAGGTTTTTTTTTTTGGGATGGTAAAAACTTTCATCATTCATTCCTAACTAGAGGGGGGATAATTAAATGACCACAGTCTGAACATAACAAAGAACAAAGAGGGGGAGGCGGCTTTGTGAGCCAGTTTGTAGGGAGGGAGTTCGTGCGTAGAGCCTTCGCTACCCAGTTGGCAGCCATATTTGCGAAACAGGGGGCAAAAAGCAATCTTCACTCGGTCTAGGTGTTGTAGTAGAGAGATGCAATATGAGACTATTACGAGTTCAGTCCATGGGCTTTCTTCTTGGCCCAAAATCCAGCTCACGGTAGAAAGGTAATCGGACTCTACTTGTACTTTCAAGACAAAGTACAAGAGAGCTTTACCTGCTTCTCCAGAATGTGCTGTCCACAGAAACTCCAACGCTTCTATCAGAGCTAGGGTATCCGCGAAGTTGGCAGATGTCGCTTGAAACTTCCTTGCAAAGCCTATCTTCAGCACTCCAAGTTCATCCCAAAAAATCCCAGCTACTACTGCTTCCTCTGTTTCTTTGCACCACGATCCGTATATACTTAGCTTCAAACTTCCTTGTCTAGGTAAGATCCAGCTCGCTGCCAATGAATTTGGCTCCAATTTTCCTGTTTTCGTCGTCGGATTCCATCTCTTGTACAGCTTGAAAACGATGATTGCTTCTTCTATTATGGTCTAGGATTTAGGTTCTCTCCTCTGGAAGACCCAAGCATTGCGAGAAGTCCATATGGCCCAGAGGATCTCTGTTAGAATCATTTGCGTTGGAGAGGCTTCTAGCAAAGAGGGATCTCCCTTCACGGTGAGGTTCTCTACTACCCATTTCTCAATTCTTGAAATTTTGGTGGGAGAAGTGTCAAAATTTAATCTTTTGTCTGACCATATCTTTATTGTCCAACTACAGAGTAGGAACAGATGCTCTGTCGTCTCCGGCGCACTTCTACAAAAAGGGCAGAGTGGATCAGAAGTCATCTTTTCTCTGTATAGGTTATCCTTAGTCGGCAAGGCATTATTACATATGCTCCAAAGGAGATGGCATACCTTAGGATGTGTTTGTGTTTGTCAAATTCTTGTCCACAAGTTCCTCGGAGGGGTATAAGATGTGGAGGTGAAACTCGTGTCCACTTTGCTTTCTTTAGTCTGGATTTTGTTATAGGCAGCCTTGACTGAGTAGGAGCTTGCCTTATTTCCAGTCCAAAGAAGGGAGTCCTCTGTTGGGTTGTGGCTGATGGGGATATTTAGAATTTCCTGGGTCATTTCTACACTAAAATACTTTGTAATCACTTGCAAATCCCATTCCCGTGTCTCCTGATTTATAATATCGGCTGCCCACTGCGTTTCAGAGCGATTAACCAGGCCCTCAAATCTGCCAGAAGGAAGCCATTTGTCTTGTCTAATCCTTATTCTTTTGTCGTCTCCTACACTCCATATGGTTTCTAATTCAATGGTATCTCTTCCTATCAACAGACTCTGCCACCCCCAAGAAGGGCAGTGGCCTTCTTTGCTGTCCAGACATCACCCTCAGGGAAGTATATGCCTTTAAGGATCTGTCTCCACAGTGAGTTAGGGGTTTGTGCTAAATGCCATACCTGCTTACCTAACATGGCTTTGTTGAAGGCAATTAGGTCCTTAAAGCCCAATCCTCCCATATCTTTCCTCAACTTTAAGTGCTCCCATTTTCTCCAATGAATGCCTTATTTGTTAGCATTTTGTTTCCACCAGAAGGAGGCTATTTTCCTTTCTATAGCTTTACATATAGACAAAGGAATCTTGAAAATGGACATTGCATACTGCGGCAGAGCTTGGACAACAGTCTTGATTAGAATTTCCTTTCCGGCTCTGGACATGAGCTTTTCTTTCCACCCCTCCAGCTTAGTGTTCACTCTCGCCAGTACCCATCTGAACATATCTTTCTTTGAAGTACCCCAATTCGACAGAATCCCAAGGTACTTGCCAGTCTTTTCTAGGATAGGGACTCTCAGTTCATCTGACAAGTTCCTTTTTAAAGAGTACGTGAATCCCCTACTAAAATAGACTCCAGACTTGTTCAAGTTTAAAGCTTGGCCCGAGGCATAACAGTATTGATTCAGGATATTGGCCACATTCTGGCACTCGTTCAAAGTTCCATCTAGAAAGAAAATCACGTCGTCTGCAAATAACAGATGTGATAATGGTGGACACCATATGTTCAGTTTAATACCCTTCACTGTACCATCCCCTACCACCTTGTTCATCAGAGAGGATAAGGAGTTTGCCATAATTATGAACAAGTAGGGTGAGAGTGGGTCAGCTTGTCTGATCCCCCTAGACGGTAGGAACTGGTTCAAAGATTCACCTTGTGTGATCAAACTGACCCATTTTTCATTAAACCCCATTTTCCTCATGTTAGCACAAAGAAAATCCCACTCAACTTTATCATATGCTTTTTGTATATCCATTTTTACCACAGCTTAGAACTTTCTTTCCCTTTTCCTAACTCTCAGTTGGTGCAGAATTTCCTGTACTACCATTATATTATCCTGGATTTGCCTCCCACCAACAAACGTATTTGTTCTACAGCAATCAAGTCCAAGAGACAAGGTTTCAGCCGGTTCGCCAATACTTCAGAGATGATTTTGTAGTTGAAATTGCACAGACGATTGGCCTATATTGTGAGATGCTCTCTGGAGCTGTCACTTTTGGTATCAAAACTACATGTGTTTGGTTTAGGGATGGGTCAAATCTACATGTGGATAAGAAGCTACCTATAGGTTCAAGACATCTTGTTGTATAGAGTCCCAGTTGCGATGGTATGTGGACACCTAATTTCGGATCAATCTTTTCTAGCTTATTCTTAGAAAATTCATAAAAAAAATCCATAAAAAGTCAAAAAAATTACAAAATCAATTTTGGGGACCTTGGACAACCCTAAGGAACTATTTTTGACCAAAAAATAATTTTTCATATTTTTCATATTTTTTAGTATTTTTAGAAAATAGGAAAATACTCGAAAATTCAAGAAAAATAGCATTAGAGGTCACAAAAATATGAAAAAATAGTCAATTTTTTTATTTTAAATCCTTTGTCTTGTTGACCTCATAAAAAATCCAAATTCAAATTCAATTTTATGTGTTCCTTTGTTGTGCATGTTGACACCTGATTTTTGATCATCTATTATTGTGATTTTTATTCTTTAAAATTAATTAAAAATATAAAAAAAAGCCATAAAATTACAAAATCAACTTTGGAAGCCTTGGCCTAGCCTCGGGGACCAATTTTGAACAAAAAATATTTTTTGGTATTTTATAATATTTTTCGAATTTATTTAATTATAAAAATACCCAAAAAATCAGAAAAATACCATTCGTGGTCAGAAAAATACACAAAAATATTCAATAATTTTGTTTTAATTTCCTCTTCAAGTGTGTCACTTTAAATCTTGAAAATTCGGCTCGGGTCACTATGTTTCTTCACAAACATAAACCCGAATCGGGCATAAAAAATCCTTTTCGAGTCTTTTAATTTTCAATTCTCACTTTTATAAGCTATGACATTGGATTCTAGAGTCCTGAAGTGCAATTGGGTCAATTTGCCCTCCAATTTGATCGCCTTGTCATTCTTTCAACTATTGCTAATGTTATGTCCACCAAGAGCGTTTTTATGTATTCCACAGTCCAAGTCCAAGGTCAAGCCATGCGGAGTTTGTCATTCCTTATCGTAAGAGGCCTAATTCAAAAATTAAGAGGCTAATGGACGATTCGTCCACCGAAAGGCCATCGTTCAAAAGAAAAAAAATAAAAAGGAGCCGTCCTGGAAGCACTCACGAAAAAGAGCTGGATAGTATGAAGAAATAAAAAAAGGGGAAAGGTCTTCTTTTCTTGGTTGAAGCATCCATCGTGGGAAGGATATAATAAGGAAATGGTGGATGGACAACAAAAAGGAAGAGGAGAATAAAAAAAGGAATAAAAAAGAAGGAGGAATGATGGGCTGGCACAATAAAATGGTGAGAGAAAGAAAACCGAGACGGAGAAGGAGAGGATGCTCCGTGATTGCCTCGAAGCGAATCGATGAGATGCTGAATGAACTCCGGTACAGTTCGCCAACGACCTGAAGATATTGACGAGCGAGGCGATGATGAACCAGGAGATCGGTCTGGACAAATTCTCGCACAAAGACAGCCATGTTGGTGAAAGTTGATGACTCGGCAACCGAACCCAGACGACGCATCAACGTCAACCGTTGAAGCGCGCCAACCGTCGAAGTGCGTCGAACCAGAGCGATACCACCGGATCCGCCAAGCGTGACGCAACGAGCCAGTCCCTACGGCGCATGGCCGTCGACGGGCTAAGGCGAAATGCCTCGAGCCATGCAGTTCTGAAATGCCATATCGGGAGCGCATGCTCAACCTTCGTGGAAGCTGTCTCGAGGAAGAAGATGTGCCATAATAGAATAAAAGAGAGAGCGAAAAAGAGAGAGAAGAATGCGGTCTAGAGAGTTCAAAAAAAATAATAATAAAGAGAGTGCAGTCGTCCGCTAAAAAAGGGGGGGGTCCTGTTTCTTCGTGGAAGCTCACGGCAACGGCACGGTCACCACCGTCGCCTATCCCATCTGCCACCACCGCGTTCCGTCCTCGTCAGCCGCCGTCAAGCCGTACTCCACCCGAGCCCTGTCAAAGCCGTGGCTCACGCGAATGGTCTGTCTGTGTACGATCGGAAGACAGATGGAGTTTTCGTCGGGTCGCCGCTCGAGACCACGCGGAAGCTTAACTCGTCACCGTCGACACCGCCTCCATAGTTGAATATAATGGCGATGCGAGCTCGCTCGAGCTTCTTCGAACTCGGACTTGTCCACGGCTCGACAGCCGCCACTAGATGACAGCCCGTGGTTAGAGGCCACCCTGTAAGTTTCTCAATCTTTACTAATATCGGTTGTGCATTCAGATTTGGAAAACAAGACAAGAGAAAAACGTAAAATATGTGCCGTCCGAGTTGGCGGTGGCGGCCAAAATTCTTTAAGGAGTCAATAGGTAACCACTGAAGAAAGCTTCTGTTTACTCTTCGTGGGGGAAGATGCTATCGTGAAGAGAACCCAATGAATGAATAGAATAATAAAAAAGAGATAGAACAAAAAAAATGGGATTTGATTGGGCGTGAGCCCTTGCTTGAAAGAGGGCTATGTTGTTTATTTTATTTGGGGAGTGGGCTAGAATAAGCCCATTGAATTTTAGAGTAAATGAATGGGCCTTTCTTGTTTTAGATTTTATTTGGGCTTTTGGTTGGCATGTAGTTATTAAAGGGGTTGGGTTTAGGGGTCCAAATCAGATTACCATTTTCGAAATAAAAAAAATAAAAAAAATTCAAAAATTCAATAAAAAAAAATAGAAAATCATAAAAAATTCAAAAAAATTCAAAAAATTCAGAAAAATTCTAAAAAATTCCAGAAAATAGAAAATGGCCACATTCAACTGGCCATGACCTGTTTCGGGTCTTTTGACCCCCGAACCTTCCAGAAATGACGGTTTTGCCCTTCCGGCAAATCGTCTTCCAAAAAAATTCTAAAAAATCCAGGAAAATCCCAAAAAAATAGGAAATTGTCACAGACAACTGGCCAAGACTCATTCCGGGTGTTTTGAACCCCGACCCTTCTTAAAATGACGATTTTTCCCTTTGGGCGAATCGTCTTCCAAAAATTGATTGTGATTGATAGGAATAGTCGTCCAATCTGCATGAAACCCTGAATCAAACCTACCTCACCCAAACTTGCGCCTACATGAACTCTTAGTCAGGAAAATCACTCGCGTTAGGTACCGAAAGGGCGTTGGTAATGACACCAGCGTAACCAAGTCCCCGAACCCAAAATCTCTGGTTCCGCAGAACTGATCGATCTCTCCCAATCGGTCAGTAAGGTTTCCGGTCTACCCTCCAAGAAAGACCGGTGGCGACTCCAAATGCATGCACAATTTGCACATGCCACCACGACCACACTGAAGGTCGAAAGCGATCGACTCTTATCGTCGAATCCCTCAAAAGACACTCCCGTCGCGATTTGGTATGGGCCTGGGAGGGCCCGCGCCGATCTAAGGCCCGCGATCCACATTTCAGAGTGGGGGCCGCGATCGGCAATCCATTAGCCGCGTCCGCTTCCGGACGGGTCGCGACAGCTGGCGACTCCACTGGGGACTTTGTTCTAGAACCTATGGTTCTAGACCTCAAGTGGACTTAGGCCGTAATTAAAACGCTGAGTGATTTTTCTAACCATGCAGGCGCTCTTGAAGGTGAGGTAAGTCCGCTTATGATATGTGTTATATGTTTTTACAGATTGGAGTGATAAGAGGGGTAGTCTGTGATTAACATTGTCTTATGCAGGTTGGCGTAGGAATGAATGATTGTGTGTATATTTTATATTGAAGCGGTGATTGTTAAATAAGATGCATGTTTATCGCTTTAGCACGACACCGAAAATACACACAACCACGCCTAAAACCCCGGGCGCCGCCTATAGGAAAACAATAGAAAGGATTGAAAATGGAATCTCTGTGAGGAAAGACACGGGGTAATCCACTTTTCAATTCCGCTCATTTCGAACTATGGATCGAGCCCCAATGCAACGATAGTTGTGCAATGGAATCTGCTCTTTCTAGAACTCGAGGTGGGAACCTTGACCTTAGGTGCCAAATCCTTTGATTTTTAGAAGTTTTATCCTCACTTGTCTCATGTGCATGTCTTTAGATGGTTGGTACACCTAAAAAAAAAAATTGGTGATCCTGGAGTCACATCTCGAAGATTGGAACTGGGGCATCTCCAAGTGTTCGGACCACATTCATTTGATTGATTTGACATTCTTAGTTCTCTTGTATAAGATTAATTTTGCTGAGATCCTCTATATCTCATCCCTTAGATTGATTGTATTAGGGATCTATTTATATTGTATACATCTTGATAAGGCTCATTTCTATCGAAAATGGGGGCAAATTCCCCAAACCCGTGGAGCATAGTGGAATTCGTCCCTTCAGTGCAAAATACATTTGGCCGCAGAGCCACTCGTTTGGTGAGAGGACGTATCGTTCCTAATTGATTTTTAATCTGATATGGGGATAATTTTTTCTCCATTTTTTTTAATCTCAGGTGATAAAAGAGACAATGCACCCAAAAGCTCATACATTCAAATGACAAAACAGACGTCGCCCAGCTGGGGCAAATGAACCGTAGGCGTTGCAAATACCTTCAAGCACGAATGGAGGAATTTGATAGATGTTGTTCATATCAATATGCAACATCAAAACGGAATGCAAATCAAGTGTAAAAGGACGTATCGTTCCAAAATGATTATTTTCTTGATATGGGAATAATGCTTCCTTTCTTTTTCCTCTCAGATGATGATCAAGAGCAGATGACGCAGGATGTAATGCTTTCAAATAACAAACAGGGAACATCAAATACCTCAAATGGCGACTGTGATCGAGAGAATCACCAAACCGCCACATGACGAATCCCAAGAATATCAAGCTGTCTTGAGACAGATAAAATTGATCAAGGACTCTGACAATTGAGATAAATGACCAGAACCGGCAAAAATAAATGGGAGCGGGTTCCCCCATTTGCTTCGAGGAGCCAAGCTGGGGGCAAACTCTCATAAACCCCATGAAAGCACATCAGACCAGGGTTATCAAACCCAGAGATGACAAACAGCAAGACAAGCGTCACCTAGCTGTGATAAATCACGCCTAACTGGGGCAAGTGAATTAATTTTGCGCTGGACAAAGAAAGATGTGTCTTCTCCGGCAAAGTCAAATAGCAGAGTCGTCTGCATCAGAATCAAACCCCAAGATACGAATTTGGGCGAACGGTAACTTTGTATCGTTCCAATTTGATCTTCGAAGATCACGGGCTTAACATGAGTTTTTCTCATTTAACAGGAAGTCGTTGGCGCCGAAAGCCTCAAAAGAAAAGAGCTCGCTGATAGGGAGGCGAATAGAATCATTGGCCTTGGAAGTCAGGATTCCAGAAAATGGTCTTTGATTATAAGATCGAGTGGAGGGTAAAAAGTATCGCTTCCACACTTCATGCTTTGACATGCATTCCGATAACAATTTCCTTTTTCCTTGAATAAAAGGAACTCTGAAGAGTGGCGCTGGAATGCGTCCAAAAACATAAATGGATCTCCTCTGGGGAAAATCCTGGAGAATGATTCATCGCCAACCAAACGGAGGGATCAAGGCCACAAGATGGATGGCCAACTTCTGCAAGCTGCACGTTTGTGTTCAAATGGAAACACAAAACAAGAACAAGGCTGTATCGTTCCAATTTGCCTGGAATTTTGGAACGCAAACTGACACCTAATTCCCGTCTTTGACAGGGGATCGCCATCAAGGCGAAACAGGTTTTCACATCCCATGTATTACCCGTTGGAACCCATGACCAAGGGTAAGATGTATCGTTCTAATTTTTTGAAAAATTCGTGAACGTACAATAACATGTTTCTCCCGCATTTTCAGGGATCTCCAGCCGCGGCGGGTAGGTAAGTATCCCTTTTCCCCAAGTCGTTGAAGATAAAAAAAAAAGTGTTAGGACTCTTTCAATCATTATGTCTGAAAAGAGGCATCGAATTTTTAAACTCATAGACATCCACAGTCGAAGTTGGCAGGTTGTCTGAACATGAATGAAACATGCATGTGCATCATAAAGCCCCATTGGGAGGAAATTTTTCGGAGAAAACAAAAAGAATTTTTCCAATAAAAGTTGTTCGAACCGTTTAAAAGGGTGTTTTCTCAGACGAGAGGCGAAGCCTAATCCAAACATGTCCAACACACACTTGAGAGATGAATGGAGTGGGCAGATAACAAAATCTGGGTCTACGGAGGTAGGGACCATTTGCGGCGATTACATGGGTTGGGATGACGGAGGCATTCGTTTCATATCCCTCAAACACTACAGGTGACCGTTGATAAACCCTTTGAACGACGGTTTTCATTCTTAACCATGTCAAGAACCACCCCACATCGGGGCAAAATGGAGGTGAGTCCAACGGTATCAGGAGAAAATGGTTAGAAATTTTCTTGCTCGGACTAACATTAATCTTTGTGTGTTGTTTATATGGTAATCCAAGTGCCATAGGATGACGAGAAGCATTCATTTCTCTATCACACACACTGAATCCTTTGCACAGCCAACTTGAGCCTGCAAATTCATTTCATGAACCCATTGGTGATCATTCCAAAACGGATGCAGCACCCCTTCAAAAATGGAAGAGTTCAAGACTCAGGGATTACGAAGAAGATTCCCGGGCTGATATTTAAAGCATGTTTAGACTTTCAGACATATGTCTGACATGATCCCATCGAGGATGAGAAGAACCGGGATTTCAAAAAAATAATAATAAAAATAAATCCCTAGCATCAAGAAAAAGCAAAGTGCCTGGTAAGAGCAAGGCCGATGCTCATGTAAGTTCTTTGATTGATCCACAATGAAGCCTGGATGGGTGTTGACACCTAAATTTTGATCAACTTTTTATTTATTTATTTATTTATTTTTATTTTATTTTTTTTAAAATTCATAGAAAATCCATAAAAAGTTGAAAAATTGAAAAATCAATTTTGGTGGCCTTAGCCAAGCTAAATGAACCATTTTGACCAAAAAAATAATTTTCATAATTTTCATTTTTTAATATATTTTCGAAAAATACAAAAAAAAAAGAAAAAAGAAAAAAAAGAAAATCAAGAAAAATAATATTTGAGGTCACAAATAGTCGGTATTTTTTATTTTTAATTTTCTTTACTTTAAGACCTCATAAAACAGTAAAATTCAAGTTCGATTTCGGGTGTTCTCTGATCACCATAAAATTGAATTTGACAAAAATATTAGTAATGATTAAAAGGAAAAAGAGTGAAAACATCATCATTTAAAAGGAAAATGGGACTAATCATTTTGTCTTCACTTTTGATTATTTTATTATTTTTACTTTTTAATATTTTATTATATTATTATTATATTACTATTTTATTATTTTATTTTATTTTTATTACTATTTATACCCCCCTAATCATCCGTAGCTCTTCTTCTCCTCCTCCTCCTCCTCCTCTTTCTTCTTCCTCTTCCTCTTCCTCTTCTTCTTCTTCTTCTTCTTCTTCCTCTCTCCTCTCCCTTTCCCGAACCATCTCACTGTTCCGGTCATAACTCCGTCGTCCAATATCAGATCGAGGAGAAACCACCTTCAATAGAAAGCTTATCGTCTTATCTTTCCAGGGATATATTATAAGGCTCATTTGGCCCAGCCATTCGTCCGATGGAGCCGTTTGAATGAGCAAAGGTCGCTGTTGACCCTGTAACGACCAGTTTCTGCCGCCGCCGTCGTCCTCCACGATCAGCCCTTCCGGCGACCTTTGCGCCTCCCTCTGACCATCACAGGTTAAGTTAAGATGTCCTTAACAATTTCCCGTTGGTTTCGTGAATTTTCGAGGTCTGGTTAAATTATGGTGATTTTTTGAAAAACAGTCGACGAAAATCGAGCGAATTGAGGTATTGTGGTCATATCTCACTCATTTGGACTTCTTTTAAGGTGAAATTTTCGGTGATGACTTCCTAAGATGATAGGCTATGTTCTGGAATTTTTAGGTTGCTGAATATTTGCTGTGTATTTACTTTATGTCATAGCATTTCTATATTTCGCATAAAAGACCCAGAATCGGAAGGCCGAGCCTCTTGTTGGTGTCTAAATATTTGCTGCGTATTTACTTTATGTCATAGCATTTCTATATTTCGCATAAAAGACCCAGAATCGGAAGGCCGAGCCTCCTGTTGGTGTCTAAATATTTGCTGCGTATTTACTTTATGTCATAGCATTTCTATATTTCGCATAAAAGACCCAGAATCGGAAGGCCGAGCCTCCTGTTGGTGTCTAAATATTTGCTGTGTATTTACTTTATGTCATAACATTTCTATATTTCGCATAAAAGACCCAGAATCGGAAGGCTAAGCCTCCTATTGGTGTCCAAGGTGTTTTATTTATTTATTTTCTGTAAATTATATTGTGCTACCCCAGAATCGGAAGGCCGAGCCTCCTGCTGGTGGTTTATACCCCCCCACACATTGTTGCACGAGCACCGACGGACTCCGACGTCGTAAAATTCACCGGATCCCATCTCCTTTGCTTATGTTTATGTTGTATAATGACTTAATATCTTCTTTATTATTATTATTATTTTTTTTTTTGCATTGTGTTGCGTCCTATAAAAACAAAAAAAAAATGCTAGATTGGATGGTTGCAGATGAGCCAAGTGTCGTGATCCGATGATTTTCAGAATAAAAAAATATTTTTAACATTAAAAGAAATAAAATTCGAATTTTACAACAATTAAAATGATTCGATTGTCACCGAGACGCCACGTGGCGAGTTAGGGACCGTTCAGTTGGGACTTATTTTCAGGAAATTTATAATAAAAAAATCAAATAAAAAAAAATTCAAAAAAAAGTGAATACTAAGGAAAAAATCAAAAAAAAATTTGAGAAAAATTGCAGAAAATTCAATCAACTTAGGTACCGAAAGGGCGTCAACTCTAACAGTTGACGTAACTAAGTCCCCGAACCCATTTCTCTGGTTATCGTAGAATTGAATAGAAACTCCCGACTATTCAATAGGGTGGTCCAATCATACCCTCCAAAAAAATGATTGGTGGCGACTCCATGGCATGCACACTTAGCACATGTCACTAGACCACACTAAAGGTCGACTACGCATACCTCCGTTGCGATTTGGGTAACGGGCCTTGGGAGAGGCCTGCGTCCGACCAGACTGGACGGCCCATTAGCCCTCGAGAGCCCACGGCGAATCTCGAGAGGGTCGCGACAGACTGGCGACTCCGCTGGGGACTGGTTCTTAACCATTTAGTGGACTTGAGCCGATTAAAAAGTTGATTGTTTTATGCAGACGCTCTTCAAATTGAAGTATGTACTTTAATCCTTGAGGTGTTAAACGTTTTTGCAGATTGGAGAAATAAGGGGTGTAGTCCGTGATTTACATTATTTTATGCAGGTTGGCGTAGGAATGTATGTTGTGTGGGTGATTTGAAGCGCTGATTGATAAACTGTTATGCATGACTTGCATTGTGATGATCACGACACCTGAACACACACAACCGCGCCTAAAACCCCGGGCGCCCCTATAAGCAAACAATAGAAGGAATTGAAAATGGAACCTCCGTGAGGAAAAACACGGGGTAATCCATTTTTAATTTCGCTCACTTCGAACTATGGATTGGGTCCCAATGCAACGATAGTTGTGCAATGGAACCTACCCTTTCTAGAACTCGAGGTGGGAGCCTTTAAGCCTCAGGAACCCCACCATTTAGGTGTCAAAACTTCACAAGTTTACATGCGCATGATCGATGTGTTTGACATGTCTTACCCCCTTCAAAAGGTTTGTAAGTATCATTCCTTTCACCCCTTGAACTCAGTATAACTTTTTTCCATATGCTAACACGTCTTTCTACCTATCACAGGGCAGGTAGCTTTAATCACGGAACCAAGAATAACTCGTATTATAACTCGTCTCCGAGCCAGAATGGAGCAAGAGGAGTTGGGATCTCGCGTGAATAGTTTGGAAGGTCAGATGGCGTCAATGGCCACCATGCTAGCAGAAATGAAAGCCATGATGGTGGCTGCACAAGAAAGAAATCATGACCTCAGCCAGGATGCTCCGCCCGCACCCCCCAATGCTTCGAATGTGGCGCGAACTCGGGAAGAGAATGTGGCCGAGAATGTTAATCGAGTGTTAGCAGCTGATGCACTACCGAAGGCCATGTCTGCAGTCATCGACCTAGAAAAAGACAAAAAGGAGAAACCCCCGGGCAAAATCGAAGAAGGCGCAAAGAGGCTAGCGAAGATAGAGGAATGCCTAAGCAGCCAAGGGTATGAGCTGGCTCGATTTGACAAGATATCACCATTTGCAAAAATTGAAGCGCCGTTAGACTATAAAGAACCCGATTTCGTCAGAAAATACAACGGGACGAGCTGCCCCCGAGCCCACTTAAAATATTACCTACGCAAAATGGCACTTTTTTCTGACTACGTTCCCTTGCTGATGAACACGTTTCAAGAGAGTCTGGCGGGTGCTGCTCTGGCTTGGTTCATCGAATTAGATTTGGAGGACTATGATGGATGGGAAGACCTAGCGGAGGACTTTTTACATCAATATAAGTTCAATACTGCTACAGCCCCTTCCAGAGAAGAATTGCTGAGGACCACTAAAGGGAGGAATGAGGCAATCCGTGCCTACGCTCAAAGATGGCGGGCCTTAGCAACACAAGTCAAACCGTCCATTCCAGAGGACGAGCTGGTCGACCTTTTCTTGAGAGCGTTGCCTTACGAGTATTTCGATAGGCTGAACACATCTGGTTGTCAAACATTTGTACACCTCATAAAAATCGCAGAAAGGCTGGAATGGGCGATGAGGGAAAGGAAAGCACCAGAAATCGCAACAAGACGCCAATATCCGGCCCGAAGGGAGAAGGAGGCTGAAGTTGATGTGGCCTTCGTACCAAACCCACCCAACCCTAAGCAGTTCTCCAATTCAAGTACGGTGCAAGGAAACTCGTCGATGTCGGTACAGAAACCATATGAACTAAGGAGGAAGTTGCCTCCCAAGCAGTTCACCCCCCTGCCAAGGCCGTTATCGAAATTACTTCCTATGTTACTAGAGGAGCACTTAGTGGCTAAGGAGCCTCCAAGGCCGAATCCGGTGAAATTTAACGGGTACGATGAAAGCCAGTCATGTGTCTATCACATGGGAGAGAAGGGCCATAACGTAGACAATTGCGTTGTTCTGAAGCACAAGGTGCAAGCCCTTATCGATAATTGCATCCTTGAATTCGACAAAACAGAGCCGAACGTGCAAAATAATCCACTTCCTGATCACCAAACCGTGGGGGTGATCTTCGACAACAAGTTCGACCGGTTCTTCTCTGAGGATTCCAAATGGTCGAAGGACGAGGGGATAGAAACGACATCGGAGGAACTTGATTTGACCAGCTTGTCTTTGGGAGATTTTGTCAAATCACTCGACGGCGACGCTCCTACCATGGAGTAAAGAGATATCTGTCTCTCTTCGACGCATCTAAATCCACATTAGGTGCCTCGGGCTTTTTCTTACGTGTTGTATTGTAATATAAGTATACTAAAAAAACCAAAAAAAAAAAAACCAAAAAAAAAACCAAAAAAATCATCAAAAATCAAAAATCAAAAAAAGGGGGACGTGTGGGAGCCACAAATCGGTCAATGACGAAAAAAAAAAAAAAAAAACTGAGACCTGATTTCCCACATGTCTCCTGGTTTGCAAAGTTTTGGGATGCGAGGATGCCCAATGATATGAGGGCTAGCTCCCATCCTACCCTTTCAATTTTTCTTAAGACGTCTCCCAAAGAAGTTTATCATTACATGAACTTTCTCTATTTTATAACCGTCTTTGTGACACTTCAAGCATGCCATTCCAAGCATATATAGCAGTTGTTAAATAACTCAGGTTCCCGAGGAGGAGATTCCCTCCTAAATGGGGAATAAAACGATGCGGAGCCATCCATTCC
The DNA here is from genome assembly GCA_021437785.1 of Rhodomyrtus psidioides. Classification (NCBI taxonomy): domain Eukaryota; kingdom Viridiplantae; phylum Streptophyta; class Magnoliopsida; order Myrtales; family Myrtaceae; genus Rhodomyrtus; species Rhodomyrtus psidioides. Next base: position 4,773,770 of record JAILYB010000031.1, on the reverse strand, counting down.
GGCGACGATCAAAAGCAGGGGAATCAGATGGCAGTGCTTCCAAATGACGAAGCAAGGAGTACCCCTTTTCATAACATAATTCTGGCTGAATGTTTTCAAGAGCGTTCTAATGGCTCAATTTGTGAACAAAATCTTTGAGAAAACCTGAAAAAGTTTTTCATCACCTGGAAATCTCTGTGAAAAGAATGCTTGAAAAGAAAATCTCAAGTTTTATCAATTGGCACCTCTGATAAAAATACCTTCTTTGAATAGAATGAAAAGCACGAATTCACAGATGACTAGGATTGGCAAAACTCGTGGGAGCAAGTCTCTCCCTTTTCTCCGAGAATGCCTAGCCAGGGGCAAACTCTCATGATCTCCCCCTAAAAGTGCAACAAACCAGGGTCCTCAAATCCAAAGAGGACAAACAGCGAAATCGGCCTCACCGGGGCAAATTGCTCGAAAAGTACGTGGACTCCTTCAGATTGGATTAGAAATCTCCAGCAAAAGCGGAAAGCGTTAAGGCATGACTGGGGCATGCGAATCAATTTTGCCATGGGCAAAGAAGGACGTTTCTTCTCTGGAAAAATCCGTAGACGCAATGACAGAGTTATCCGCATCAGAAATAAACCCCAGGATACAAACCTAGAGGCGGTAACTTTGTATCGTTCCAATTTGATCTCCATAAATCCCATGCTTAACATGAGTTTTCCTCATTTAACAGGAAGTCGTTGGCGCCAAAAGCCACAAAAGAAAAGAACTCGCCAATGAGGAGGCGAATAAAATTATTAACCTTGGGAGTCAGCACTCCAAGGAAGGGTCTTTGATCAAGTGGAGGAACTATGAAGAGTGACGCTGGAATGCGCCCAAAAACACAAAATGATTTCCTCTGGGGCAAATCCTCGAGAATGATTCATCGCCAACCAAACAGAGGAATCGTGGCCACGATATAGATGGCCAATTTCTGCAAGCCGCGCGTTTGTGTTCAAATGAAAACACCAAGCAAGAACAAGGCGGTATCGTTCCAATTTGTCTTGAATTTTGGAACGCAAACTGACACTTATTGTTTGTTTTTGACAGGGGAGTCACCTTGGAGATGAACAAGTTTTTACATCCCACGTACTACTTGTTAGGGTACATGACCGAGGGTAGGATGTATCGTTTCGATTTTCAAAAAAATTCGTGAATATACAATGATATGCTTCTCTTACATTTTCAGGGGTCTGCAGCCGCGACAGGTAGGTAAGTATCCCTTTCCCAGTTAGCTGGAGATAAAGAATGTTAAAATCCTTTCCGTCGTCATGAAAATTATCCAATGCATCGATGTTCGTGATTTAAATCGGGAGGTTGCCCAAAGCATGAATAAAACATGCACGATACATCACAAAATCCCCTCAATGGATAAATTTTGGGAAAGAAGGGAATGAATTTTTCCAAATATCATTATTTGTCAAATCATTCAAAAGGAAGTTTACTAAAAAGAGAGGCGAGCCTAATCCAAACATGTCCAACACACACTTGAGAGATGAGTGAAGTGGACAGATAGCAAAATCTAGGTCTACGATGGTAGGGACCATTTGCAGCGATTACATGGGTTGGGACGACAGAGGCATTCGTTTCATATCCCCGAACACTACAGGTGACCGTTGATAAATCCCTTTGAACGGCGTTTTTCATTCTTAACCCTGGCAAGAACCACCCCACATCGGGGCAAAATGGAGGTGAGTCCAGCAGCATCAGGAGAAAATGGTTAGAAATTTTCTTGCTCGGACTAACATTAATCTTTGTGTGTTAATCCAAGTGCCATAGGATGATGAGAAGCATTCATTTCTCTATCCCACACACCGAATCCTTTGCATAGCCAAGTTGAGCCTGCAAAATCATTTCATAAACCTGTTGGTGATCATTGTACATTCCAAGACGGATGCAGCATCACTTCAGAAACGAAGGAGTTCAAGACTTAAGGTTTGCAAAAAAAATTCCTAAGTTAATGCTTAACCTTGTTAGACCTTTGATCATAGGTCAAACACGATCCCATGAAGAGAAAAAAAAATGGGATTTCAAAAATGAATGAGAAAAATCCACGGCATTAAGAAAAAGCAAAGTGCCTGGTAAAAGTAAGGCCGATGCTCGTGCAAGTTGTTTGATTGATCCCCAATGAAGCCGGATGGGAAAAGAGGAAATCCCTGAATGAGCCAAATCCAAAAGGGGTGCTCCCCAAATGCTGCCAAACACAGAACAAAGACATAGAGAGAGTCGGTCTCTGAATGCAACAAGAGACGCTCTCTAAAGAGCTGGTGCACACCTCAAAATCGGTTGTGCACCTCAAAGACTAAAGATGCAGAAAGGAAATGACAGGAGGCAAATCAGCAATGATCACCAATGTCAAACCCGTCACGAATTCTGGGCCAAAAACAAGCCTTTTTCGATCCCCAATCCTACCAATATTACAACCTTAAAACAGTCTTCTCTGACTAAGACACTTGGGTTAACATATTGCTTAGCTCGAAGAAGTACGAGCAAGACTATTTCTTTCTCATTTTGCAGGGTTCTGGACTTGTAAACCCGGAACAGATGGTGAAGACTTTCATTCAATGGCCCCGACTCAAAAGTGAGTCCCCCCCTTTGAAAACCAATATCCAAGCCCAACATTACGGTCCCGTGGAAGACCTCCCGACCGATCAAAATGTATGCGCTGCGAATGAGCCTAAAACCTAGGCACAGGTCAGTAGGGAATTAAGTACATCCCCTATAAAAATCATTACCTCAAAACAGATGAGATGGCCTCCTTGTCGAGAAATATTTCAATTGATGTTTTGAACAAATTCTTTTTGGAATCTTCAAACTGTTGATCAAAATTTTCCACGCAAGGAATTTGTGATCACATTTGCATGTTGTAAGAATGCTTTGGATAACCTCCAGCATCAAAATGCACATTTCATGACTAAAACTTAAGTCATAAAATTTTGTCAATTAGACAATTATTGTCTTCCCAAAGATTATTAACATTTTCTTGGTGAAGAAAAATCTTTCAGGTTTGAACTTTCTACAGGATACCTGGAGAACCCAGCTCTCAGAATGTCGGCTCAGCAGACTCAAGTGAAGCTTTGTCAAAATAAAATCTTTCATTGCTTCAAAACTGAATTCCCGACAAACTTCGGGATCTCTAAAAAAAAAAAAAAAGAAAGAAGGGGGAGAAAAACCCTTTTAAAAGAAACAGTCTCATCGAACGTGGAGAACCCTCGTCATGAGACCCATTTTCAAAAATCAGACAGTCTCATCGGACGTGGAGAACCCTCGTCATGAGACCCTTTTCAAAAATATCAAACAGTCTCATCGGACGTGGAGAACCCTCGTTATGAGACCCCTGTTCAAAAATCAGGCAGTCTCATCGGACGTGGAGAACCCTCGTCATGAGACCCCTTTTCAAAAATATCAAACAGTCTCATCGGACGTGGAGAACCTTCGTTATGAGACCCCTTTTCAAAGCAAAACCATGGTAGATACCGCCTGAAGGGTCAACCAAAGGTAGAAACCGCCTGAAGGGTCAAATCAAGGTAGAAACCGCCTGAAGGGTCAAATCAAGGTAGAAACCGCCTGAATGGTCATCACACGGTAGATACCGCCTGAAGGGTCAACATGAAGGTAGAAACCGCCTGAAGGGTCAAACTCATGGTAGAAACTGCCTGAAGGGTCAACACAACGGTAGAAACCGCCTGAAGGGTCAACCCAATAGTAAAAATCACTTAAATGGCCAACTCAATGGTCCGATCCACCATACGGATCAAAATCCTTGGCAAATCCCAAATGGGACGCGTCTTCCTTAGATTCCTATCAGTTAGGAATCCCATTATGGTTTGACCTACCATACGGGTCAGAGCTTAACCTCTCTAGGATACTTTAGTAACGAGTTCCTAGAAATTCTCTTGAATCCATCAAACATCGCGAAAATCGCACAAACATCGAACAGGTAAGTGGCAGGTATGTCTCTCTATTATCTCACTCTCTCATGTCAAATGAATGTTTCCCCCTTCAAGAAAGAGCATACACGGACAAGCATGTAGATTGGATGTCAAGACTCCTTTTCCTTTAGTTTCCCGAGTCGAGTCGATCAGGACTCAGGTGTCACCTTATCTTTGAGAGAAACCTCTAACGAGATTCCTCTCAAAGAGGGGCAGTTGTTGACACCTAAATTTTGATCAACTTTTTATTTATTTATTTATTTATTTTTATTTTATTTTTTTTAAAATTCATAGAAAATCCATAAAAAGTTGAAAAATTGAAAAATCAATTTTGGTGACCTTAGCCAAGCTAAATGAACCATTTTGACCAAAAAAATAATTTTCATAATTTTCATTTTTTAATATATTTTCGAAAAATACAAAAAAAAAAAGAAAAAAGAAAAAAAAGAAAATCAAGAAAAATAATATTTGAGGTCACAAATAGTCGGTATTTTTTATTTTTAATTTTCTTTACTTTAAGACCTCATAAAACAGTAAAATTCAAGTTCGATTTCGGGTGTTCTCTGATCACCATAAAATTGAATTTGACAAAAATATTAGTAATGATTAAAAGGAAAAAGAGTGAAAACATCATCATTTAAAAGGAAAATGGGACTAATCATTTTGTCTTCACTTTTGATTATTTTATTATTTTTACTTTTTAATATTTTATTATATTATTATTATATTACTATTTTATTATTTTATTTTATTTTTATTACTATTTATACCCCCCCTAATCATCCGTAGCTCTTCTTCTCCTCCTCCTCCTCCTCCTCTTTCTTCTTCCTCTTCCTCTTCCTCTTCTTCTTCTTCTTCTTCTTCCTCTCTCCTCTCCCTTTCCCGAACCATCTCACTGTTCCGGTCATAACTCCGTCGTCCAATATCAGATCGAGGAGAAACCACCTTCAATAGAAAGCTTATCGTCTTATCTTTCCAGGGATATATTATAAGGCTCATTTGGCCCAGCCATTCGTCCGATGGAGCCGTTTGAATGAGCAAAGGTCGCTGCTGACCCTGTAACGACCAGTTTCTGCCGCCGCCGTCGTCCTCCACGATCAGCCCTTCCGGCGACCTTTGCGCCTCCCTCTGACCATCACAGGTTAAGTTAAGATGTCCTTAACAATTTCCCGTTGGTTTCGTGAATTTTCGAGGTCTGGTTAAATTATGGTGATTTTTTGAAAAACAGTCGACGAAAATCGAGCGAATTGAGGTATTGTGGTCATATCTCACTCATTTGGACTTCTTTTAAGGTGAAATTTTCGGTGATGGCTTCCTAAGATGATAGGCTATGTTCTGGAATTTTAAGGTTGCTGAATATTTGCTGTGTATTTACTTTATGTCATAGCATTTCTATATTTCGCATAAAAGACCCAGAATCGGAAGGCCGAGCCTCTTGTTGGTGTCTAAATATTTGCTGCGTATTTACTTTATGTCATAGCATTTCTATATTTCGCATAAAAGACCCAGAATCGGAAGGCCGAGCCTCCTGTTGGTGTCTAAATATTTGCTGCGTATTTACTTTATGTCATAGCATTTCTATATTTCGCATAAAAGACCCAGAATCGGAAGGCCGAGCCTCCTGTTGGTGTCTAAATATTTGCTGTGTATTTACTTTATGTCATAACATTTCTATATTTCGCATAAAAGACCCAGAATCGGAAGGCTAAGCCTCCTATTGGTGTCCAAGGTGTTTTATTTATTTATTTTCTGTAAATTATATTGTGCTACCCCAGAATCGGAAGGCCGAGCCTCCTGCTGGTGGTTTATACCCCCCCACACATTGTTGCACGAGCACCGACGGACTCCGACGTCGTAAAATTCACCGGATCCCATCTCCTTTGCTTATGTTTATGTTGTATAATGACTTAATATCTTCTTTATTATTATTATTATTATTTTTTTTTGCATTGTGTTGCGTCCTATAAAAACAAAAAAAAAATGCTAGATTGGATGGTTGCAGATGAGCCACGTGTCGTGATCCGATGATTTTCAGAATAAAAAAATATTTTTAACATTAAAAGAAATAAAATTCGAATTTTACAACAATTAAAATGATTCAATTGTCACCGAGACGCCACGTGGCGAGTTAGGGACCGTTCAGTTGGGACTTATTTTCAGGAAATTTATAATAAAAAAATCAAATAAAAAAAAATTCAAAAAAAAGTGAATACTAAGGAAAAAATCAAAAAAAAATTTGAGAAAAATTGCAGAAAATTCAATCAACTTAGGTACCGAAAGGGCGTCAACTCTAACAGTTGACGTAACTAAGTCCCCGAACCCATTTCTCTGGTTATCGTAGAATTGAATAGAAACTCCCGACTATTCAATAGGGTGGTCCAATCATACCCTCCAAAAAAATGATTGGTGGCGACTCCATGGCATGCACACTTAGCACATGTCACTAGACCACACTAAAGGTCGACTACGCATACCTCCGTTGCGATTTGGGTAACGGGCCTTGGGAGAGGCCTGCGTCCGACCAGACTGGACGGCCCATTAGCCCTCGAGAGCCCACGGCGAATCTCGAGAGGGTCGCGACAATGGGAAAAGAGGAAATCCCTGAAGGAACCAAATAAAAAAAAGGCTGTTCCCCAAATGCTGCCAAGCACAGAACAAAGACATGGAGAGAGTCGGTCTCTGAATGCAACAAGAGACGCTCTCTAAAGAGCTGGTGCACACCTCAAAATCGGTTGCACACCTCAAAAACTAAAGATGCAGAAAGGAAAGGACAGGTGGTAAATCAGCAATGATCACCAATGTCAAACCCGTCACGAATTCTGGGCCAAAAACAAGCATTTTTCGGTCCCCAATCCTACCAATGTTACAACCCTGAAACAGTTTTCTCTGACTAAGACACTTGGGTTAACATATAGCTTAGCTCGAAGAGGTACGAGCAAGACTATTTCTTTCTCATTTTGCAGGGGTCTCGACTTGTAAACCCGGAGCAGATGGTGAAAACTTTCATTCAATGGCCTCGACTCCAAGGCGGGTCCCCCTTGAAGATCAATAACCAAGCCCAACATTACGGTCCCGTGGAAGACCTCCCGACCAATCAAAATGTATGCGCTGCGAATGAGCCTAAAACCTAGGCACAGGTTAGTAGGGAATCGAGTGCATCCCCTATAAAAACCATTATCCCAAAACAGGTGAGAAGACCTCATTGTCGAGAAATATTCCAATTGATGTTTCGAACAGACTCGTTTTGGAATTTTCAAACTGTTGATCCAAATTTTCCATGCAAGGAATTTGTGATCACATTTGCATGTTGTAAGAATGCTTTGGATAACCTCCAGCATCAAAATGCACATTTCATGATTAAAAATTAAGTCATAAAATTTTGTCAAATGGACAGCCGTGATCTTCCCAAAGATTACTAACGTTTTCTTGGTGAAGAAAAATCTTTCAGGCTCAAATTTCTGCAGGATACCTGGAGAACCCAGCTCCCAGAATGTCGCCTCAACAGACCCAGTGAAACTTTGTCAAAATAAAGTCTTTCACTGCTCAAAAAAAAAAAAAAACTGAATTCCTGACAAACTTCGGGATCTTTAAAAAAAGGGGGGAAGAAAAAACCCCTTTCAAAAGAAAAAGTCCTATCAGACGTGGAGAACCCCCGTCTTAGGACCCATTTTCAAAAATCAGGTAGTCTTAGCGGACGTGGAGAACCCTCGTCATGAGACCCCTTTTCAAAAACAAGCAGTCCTAGCATGACGTGGAGAACCCTCGTCCTAGGATCCCTTTTCAAAAATATCAAACAGTCCTAGCATGACGTGGAGAACCCTCGTCCTAGGACCCCTTCTCAAAAATCAATCGGTCCTCGCATGACGTGGAGAACCCTCGTCTCAAGACCCCTTTTCAAAATTTAGGCAGTCTCATTGGACGTGGAGAACCCTCGTCATGAGACCCCTTTTCAAAGCAAACACAAGGTAGATACCGCCTCAAGGGTCAAAACAAAGGTAGAAACCGCCTAAATGGTCAAACAAAGGTAGAAACAGCCTGAAGGGTCAACAAAGGTAGAAATCGCCTGAAGGGTCAAACAAAGGTAGATACCGCCTCAAGGGTCAAATCAAAGGTAGTAACCGCCTCAAGGGTCAAACAAAGGTAGAAACCACCTAAAGGGTCAAACAAAGGTAGAAACCGCTTGAAGGGTCAAATCCAGGTAGAAACCGCCATAGGGGTCAAACTAAACTTGAAGGTAGATACCGCCTAAAGGGTCAAATATGGTAGATACCGCCATAAGGGTCAGCTCATTGGTAGAAACCGCCATAAGGATCAAACTAAACTCAACCAAAGGTAGAAACCGCCTGAAGGATCAATACAAAGGTCCGATCCACCATACGGATCAAAATCCTTCGCAGATCCCTGTCGCGACCCTCTTGAGGTTGTCGAGCTCTCGAGGGCTAATGGGCCGTCCTGTCTGGTCGGACGCGGGCCTCTCCCAAGGCCCATTACCCAAATCGCAACGGAGGTATGCGTGATCGACTTTCAGTGTGGTCTAGTGACATGTGCTAAGTGTGCATGCCATGGAGTCGCCACCAATCATTTTTTTAGGGTATGATTGGACCACCCAATCGAATAGTTGGGAGTTTCTATTCAATTCTGCGAGAACCAGAGAAATGATTTCGGGGACTTAGTTACGCCAACCGTCAGAGTTGACGCCCTTTCGGTACCTAAGTTGACTGAATTTTCTAGCCTGAGATTCATGCGGATGAGTAAGGTATGAACCATAAATCTAGAAATTCATGCAGATAGGAATGCTTATCCTAGCAATCACAATCAGTAATAAAATGCGCAACTCAAGGAATCTAGATATGCAAATAAATCACATGGCATTCCTAGTAATGCCCTATTTATCAATCACAGCTCAAGAATGATTTAGCTGTCCTAGCCGTTCTACACTCGATCTAACCTAAGAAAAGCATTAGGAAGCATCGCAGGAGTTCGAGAGTACTCACATGGGGTTCGCCGTGCCCTGGTTTGGTCTTGGACGAGCTATCGAGCTCATGCCGACCCGATTATATTTGGGGATCCACTCGGCGTTTTACACCATGAAATCATGTGAAACAAAAACGAAAATATTCAGCAAGGGGCATTTATTATAGATGGTGGTCGATCTAATTGGACATCAAGACTAAAAAAGATGTAGAAATTTACAAATTAAAAGACTCGAATGATATTTTTTTTGCCAAATTCAACTCTATGCGTCGTGAAGAAACACATGCAATTGAACTTGAATTTTGACTATTTATGAGTTCAAAATGAAAAGAAAATTAAAATAAAAATATTGACTATTTTTCTATATTTTTACAACATCGAATGCTATTTTTCTTCATTTTTCATGTATTTTTCTATTTTTGGAAAATATTAAAAAACTGAAAAATTATTTTTTGTCAAAAATGGTTCCTTTAGCTTGGTCAAGGCTACCAAAGATGATTTTTTAATTTTTTAACTTTTTATATATTTTTTATGAATTTTTAAAAAATAAACTATGAAAGACTGATAAAAAATCATGTGTCAACAGCTGCCCCTCTTTGAGAGGAATTTCGTCAGAGGTTTCTCTCAAAGACAAGGTGACACCTGTGTTCCGATCGACTCGACTGGGAAAAGAAAAGAAAAGAAAAGAAATCATGACATCCAATTTTCATGCCCATCAATGTGTGCTTTTCCTTAAAAAGAGATGTGCTCATTCAATTCCCTGATATGATCTAAGAAAGTTAAGGAGTAGATAGACTTCCCTGCCCCTTACCTGCCGAATGCTTGCGGCATTTGCTGTGTCTGATGGGTTCAAGTAGATTCCTAAGGACTCGTCATCGGAGTGTCATAGGGATGTTAAGCTCTGACCTGTATGGTAGGTCAAACCATAATGGGATTCCTAACTAATAGGAACCTAAGGAAGACGCATCCCACATTTGGGAATTTGCCAAGGGTTTTGATCCGTGTGGTGGACTAAACTAGAAATGGCTTGCCTAATGTAAGGCTTATTAGGGAAAACGACTCCTCCCGCGTTCGGGATTCATCAAGGTTTTGATCCGTATGGTGGATCTGACCATTGGGTTGATCCTTCAGGCGGTCTCTACCAGTCATTTGACCCTTCAGGCGGTTTCTACCATTCATTGACCCTTCATGCGGTTTCTACCATTGAGTTGACCCTTCAGGCGGTTTCTACCATTGGTTGACCCTTCAGGCGATTTCTACCATACATTGACCCTTCAGGCGGTTTCTACCATTATGTTGACCCTTCAGGCGGTTTCTACCATTGATTGACCCTTCAGGCGGTTTCTACCATACATTGACCCTTTAGGCGGTTTCTACCATTGATTGACCCTTTAGGCGGTTTCTACCGTTGAGTTGACCCTTCAGGCGGTTTCTACCATTTATGAAATTCCAAATTGATATGAATCAAAGGATGACGTACCCGCTCTTCGGGGCTAGTCGGAGACTCGATCATTCTGTGGATCGGTCTTAGAAAAGATTTGCCTACTAAAAGGCCTCACTTAAGGATGACGCACCTAGTCTTTAGGGTGGCCAAAAGTCCTATAGAAAGCTTAGACCTGAAAAAATTTTCCTCGCCAAGAAGATGTTAGTAATCTTTGGGAAGACAATAATTGTCTAACTGACAAAATTCTACGACTTAAGTTTTAGTCATGAAATGTGCATTTTGATTGTTGGAGGTTATCCAAAACATTCCTGCCACATACAGATGTGATCATAAATTCCTTGCACGGAAACTCTAGATCAAACAATTTGAAAATTTCAAAAAGAGTTTGCTCAAAACATCCATTGGAGTATTTCTCATCCAAGAAGGCTCCTCACTGCTCTGTGATAATGATCTTTAATAGGGAAAGTGCTCAATTTCCTACCGACCTGTGCCTAGGTTTCAGGATCATTCGCAACGCATACATTTCGATCAATCAGGAGGTCTTTCACGGGACCGTAGTGTTAGGCTTGGATATCGGTTTCCAAGGGGGACTCACTTTTGAGTCAAGGCCGTTGAACGAAATTTTTCACTATCTGCTCCGGGTTTACAAGTCAAGAACCCTGCAAAATGAGAAAGAAATAGTCTTGCTCGTACTTCTTTGAGCTAAGTTATACATTAACCCAAGTGTCTTAGTCAGAGAAGACTGCTTCAGGATTGTAACATTGGAAGGATTGGGGACCGAAAAAGGCTTGTTTTTTGCCTAGAAATTGTGAAGGGTTTGACATTGGTGATCATTGCAAATTTGCCACATGTCCTTCGAAGAACATCTCCATTTCTTGAAGTGTACACTCCTCTTTTAGAGCGCACAATGATGTTTAAAAGCGTCTCTTGTTGCATTAAGAGACCGTCTGTTTGTGTGTTTGCTATTTGAGCACGACATCATTTGGGGAGTAGTCATCTTGATCTGACTCCTTTGGAGGGTCTTTTCATCATCTCTCTAGACTTTACTAGGGATATTTTGAATGGACATCGGCCTTGCTTTTTACCAGGCACTTTGTTTTTTCTTGATGTCTAGGGATTTTTCTTTTCCCCCTTTTTTTAATCCCGTGTTTTTCTTTTCTTTTGGAGCTAGGATTTTCAGCAATCATGCTAGATATGCAACTTAAACTTTGGCATGCTTCCGTTCCTAGAGTGATGTTGACTTTGCTTTGGAATATGCAATGATCACCAATAGGTTGATGAAATGAATTTGCTGGCTCAACATGGTCATGCAAAGGATAACAGTGTGTAGGATAGAGAAATGAATTATTCTCGTCATCCTATGACACTTGGATTATCATATAAACAACACACAAAGATTTATGTTAGTCCGAGCAAGAAAATTTCTAACCATTTACTTTCTGATACTGTTGGACTAACCTTCATTTGCCCCAATGTGGGGTGGTTCTTGACAGGGTTGAGAATGAAAATCGCCGTTCAATGGGGTTCTCAATGGGCATCTGTAGTGTTTGGAATGAAGAAATAAATGCCTCTGTCATCTCGATCCATGTAATCGTTGCGAATGACTCTTATGTCCATAGGTTAAGGTTTCTCAATCATTTCCAATCTCCTCATCTCTCAAGTGTGTATGGGACGTGTTTGGATTAGGCTCGCTTCTCTTATGAGAAAATACCCTTTTGAACAGTTCAAACGACTCTTGTTGGAAAAATTCATTTCATTTCATCAAGATTTATCCTTCAAAAGGATTTTGTGATGCACCATATATGTGTAATTCATGTTCAGACAATCTCTTGTTTTAAAACATGAATGTCAATGAAGTAAGAATTCTATGTCTTTTTAGATGTGAGAATCGAATTAATTCTGAAAGTTTTTAATCTCCAATGAATTGGGAAAAGGGATACTTACCTGCCCATCGAGGCTGGAGATCCTGGAGATATAAAAGGGATATGTCATTGTATATTCTAAAACTTTGCAAAAATTGGAACGATACATCTTACCCTTCGTCGTATGCTCCAACGAGTGTACAAGGGTTGTGAAAATCTGCACTTCACATAGTAACACAAGATTGTTAGGTGTTCTAAAGTTCTTTCGACTTCTTGATTTTTAGAGAAAAATCAAACTTACGTGTCTGCCCTGATGGCGAGCTCCTGCCAAGGATAAATATTAAGCATTATTTTGGGTTTCCAAATTCAAAACAAATTGGGACGATACTACTTTACTCTTGATTTGAATTCCATTCTGCATGCCAATGTGGGGATTGCAGAAGCCAGCCCTCAAGCTTGTGGCCATGATTTCTTCGTCTGGTTGGGCAACAAATCCACCTCAAGGATTTACGTCGGAGGAGATTCATTCATCTTTTTGGGCGTGTTTCATGCGCTGTTTTGTTATTTGAATGCATGGCTTCTTGGGTGCCTCGTCTCTATTCATCACCTGAGAGGAAAATGAGAGAACATTATCCCCGCATCTGATTGAAAATCATTTAGGAATGATACGTTCTTTTTACCAAATGGGTGGCTCCGCGGCCAAATGCGTTTTACGTTGAAAGGATGGATTCCATTACGCTCTGCGGATGATAACTATCGCTTGGGGGACTTGCCCCACGGATTAAACGATGAATCGGATGTCTTCGGCTTCGACATGCTTTCCGAATGTAGGAATGGTTTGCCCCCATTTTCAGTAGAGATGGGTTTTGTCGAGTGGGCAAGATCAAAAACTCATCCTAGATTTGGCTTTAGTCGAAGGTTGAAATCCCGACCTTGGATAAGCGAATCATGATTCATCTCCTTCTGCTTCGGATTTGTCATTTGCGCGCTTCACATTTTACAATACACCAACTTCGCCGCTTGATGAAAATGAATCGATGATTTTCGAATTGCCCCAAGTTCTATAGTCATCTGCGTCGAATCTCTTTGAACTTCATCGAGTGATAGACCAACTGATAAAACGATTTTTCAATCCCGAGATCGAACGTTTCGTACCACTGCCATTTCACTCACTACCAAGACACAGCACTATTGGCGTCCCTAACTGGTTCGTTTTTTGTTATAAAATTCTCGAAGCAGTTAGCGACCCCCATTGAGAATGAAACAAGCTCAATTTAGAGTTCGTAACGACTAAAGGTCCCTTGGAACGATACAGAGCTAACCGTCTTTGAGCTCGCTCGGGCTTTTACTCACATTTTCCTATGTGAAGCCTTTAAATGTTTTTCTTCGTGGCGTTCAATTGATTCGCCTCGACTCTAATCTAACAAGGGATTGTCGCACTCGAGCATGATGATGCTCGCAGGTAGTACCGATCGCTACCCCAGATTAACTCTAGGCATTAAGGAAGATTATCTCGCATGGAAGACTTTATGACAGAAAGATTAATGATACATCCAGTCACATGTGCCTAGGTCCCTTGAAGATTCTCGGTGATCAACCAGTTACACCATGAATCAGATATATAATCGCCATTTTGGATCATAACTTCATAAGTCCATCAGTTTTAAACTGATCGATCCAGATATGGAGCTCCTCATCAAGGAAATCTTTTGATTCTTCGAGCAACTGATATTCGGGTTGACCATCATCGCTTGGCGGTGAAGGATTCATGTTTCTGTTGTGAGCGATCTGATTCTTCGAGCTAGAACCTTCGTCATTGCTTGAGATTATAAGAGGATGATTGATCGGTTCACTATCAAAAGCACCTTCCATTTGGGGATGGGAGAAACAAAAATCCTCAGAGCATCCCCTCGCTTGATCTTCCGAAATCATACGCCCAAGCCAGGCAGATCTTTGAACACTAGGCGCAATATGTTGATCGGCGATAGGAAGAGCACTAGCGAAAAGTTGCTTCTCAAACCAAGGAGTTCGTACCTGCTGCACTTGTGGCATATACTCTTGAGTGGTGCTGAGATGATTCGGGGGAATATTCTGATTAGCGCCCAAGTAGTCGATGGTGCTGCTACCAGCTTGGTCGGTGCCTAGATTCGGCAGGGTATTTCTTACTTCAGGGACATTGTAGTTGTGGCCATGCCTAGTGTTTAGGCACAAGTTGAGTTCTTTCAGGTTCAGTGCTGTGTGGCGCTGTCTTAGCGCCCTTCTGTAGCTCTTGAGGTGACTCGCGACTCCATCTTTAGTGAGTCCTGGTATGTTCATGATCTCAAGTATGCGCGTTGGATATGCTGAGTTGATCCCTAGTTGCTGAACCGCACTAAGGAACTTGAGATGAAGCTCGGGGGACCAATTGACCCTCGTCTTCTTGCGACCCGGAATAGTGTTGACAACTTGGCTATTGCTCTCTGGCCTATTTCCAGTAGGATTTGATCGAGCCGGAAATTGTTGTGGAGGGAATTCATCAGCTTTGGATTGGTCGGTCGTGATAGTAAGCTCATCGTTAAGGAAACTCCAATCATGGTGACGCATATCCCATCCTTTAGAAGGCATCGGTATTGACTTCGTAGAATTGATTTGTTCATGCATATCTCCAACAAAATCCGATTGTATCAAAGATGGTTCGAGGGAGTGGGGTGGTGAATGAGCATTTTCAATCCTCATATAAGGCTTATCAAGGAACATTTCGCCGAGAGTGACAGGGCCACCGCAATTAAGGCAAGCGATAGTGCTGGGAGCTTTCTTATACCTCATGTTCTCCGCTCGAAGCTTTTCGTTTTCCTCCTTTAGAATCGCAAGTTCTTGACGTCTGTGTTGAGCCCTCAATTTGGCTCGCTTATTTTGAAACCAAAACTTGACCCTCAAAGGTTTCATCCCTAGCTTCTGGCCCAATTCATTTCTTTGTTTCATGTTCGGGAGAGGGCATTCACTAAAGAAAGCTTCAAGGTCTTGGATTTCATTCTGAGTGTGGCACTGGCGACGTTTCCTTTTCCGGGATTGACCATCGCTGCTGCTGTTGTCGTCGCTGCTGAGATCCTGAACTTCGTTGCCGAAAGGGTTGGGTTCTGTGGTTCTGGTACCAGACGCGATCCTGGAATCTTCGAGATCTCTCAATAGTTCATTTTCTGAGATTTTTGGATCAGTCGCCTCTAGCAACTGATGGTAACCCTCAAACATGTTGGATTGAAAAATGTTCGATCAATTTTTGCTCACTCAGGGTTCTCTACTCTCTCATGTATGCTCACTCTCTCTAAATTTTCTTTTGAGTGGTTCTGTATGCCCAGGAAACGTTCTTTAAACATGGATGAAGATCATCAGGCAAGCGTTTCTCCCAAGATTTCGTATTTCTCGCTTTGTCGTCTTCTTTCTTCTTTTCAACGTGGAGGGACACCAAATCGATTTCCTTTTCTCGATATCCATGTCTGTCTCCCACTTATTTTCAAAAAGGTGGAACTACGCTCGCCTCCCGCTCAGTTTTTTAATATGATGGGACCGCCAAATCCTTTTGCAACTTTTTTCGATAGTTGCGCTTAACTCTCGCTCAATTTTAATATGGTGGCACTGACATATCTTTTTACAACTTTTTTAGATTTATCAAGCCTGAAATCGCGGACTGGGACGGATCTGATGGTTCACCGAAAGAGCCACCACTGCTTTACCCAATTAACTTGGCTCCATGAGCATTATTGCTGTGACCTTTCTTCATCCTCGAGTTGCTATAAAAGGAGGAGTTAATGCAGAGAAGATTAACACTCTTACATAATTGCCTTTTCATATTTTAATCACTCTACCACACCCATCTTCTTCTCCCTCACTCCAACGAAAATGACCTCTCCTATTCGCGCTTTCTCGGCTGAAATTTTGGCCCAGTGGGAAAAACTCTATAACCTCCTAGGTCGAGGCTATGCTCATATAGTCGATCACCCAGAAATTGAAGATGAAATTCGCATTTTGCTCGTGGAAATAGACACCACCTCTATCGAGGGCACTAATTTAGAGAGGGAATATAGAATCTTCCCAACCCTCTTTATAAACTTTTTAGAGACTTACCGTGTCGCTCATCGAGAAGTTACCGTGGCTCACGTTTTGCGAGCTCGCTATGAGGATCGGTCCAACTGCTTGGTGTTGGCCAACCTTGTGGCCGATAGTCACAGAAAGGCTGTTGAGTTCGCCAACGAGCGGGTCTCGATGTTGCTTCGCGAGAGGGGAAATTTGGTGGAGCGCTTGGCCTTATCCCTGACCACCTATGAGCACGACCGTCGTAATGTCGTGTTGAAGTTTCAATGTGAGTGGCAGGAAGAAAGGCTTGACAGCATTACCGCGGATATAGCCCATGGGAGAGGACTAGTTCGGGACCTGGAAATAGCCGCCGAAGATCACGGGACCAAGGTTGCCGAGCTTAAAGGGGAATGTAAACGCCTTCTTCTTAAGCTTGCAGATCTCGAGTCTCGAGGTGGTGAGTATAGGCAAAGCATCAATAATATGGAGGGCCAACTGGGTTCCTTTGTGATGCTAATTAGGGCTCATTTCGGTTTGACTTTTCCACCTCGATGATCTGTATGATCTGCTTTTAAGGTCCCTCGATTGAGCGAAATGAATGAAAGCTCTAATATGTGTGTCTCAACTTCTGTATGGCTGACTTTCTCGAACACCTGACCACTCTCAACCTAGGCAAGCTGCTCTTTGACATTGATGATTCGAGGGTGTACATCTTGATTTTTTAATCTTGCTTATGATCGAATAAAGGAACCTCCCACCGCGTTTATCCACAAAAAGACTTCTCTTCTCTACCTGTTTTTAACTACTTAGAGATGCCCCAGTTTCGATCTTTGAGACGTGACTTCAGGATCACCTATTCCAAATCGTCATCTTCATGGGATGACACCATCTTCGTCTTCCATCAAGAACATTGGGAGGAAAACACACCTATCTATCCTCAAAATGACATTTAATCCAATCACCGGAATTATGCAATGAATATAATGATTATGAGCTGTAACAAGTTCGAGGGATAGAAAAGTCTTACCAACCAAACTTAAGAGAAAATCAAGCTTCTCTGTACAGTGTTAGGTATACTAACCTTCCATAGACAAACGCATGAGACAAGTGAGGGAAAACTCCTAAAAATCAAAAGATAGGGCTTGGTACCTAAAGCCAAGGTTCTCACCTCGAATTCTGGGAAGAGTCGATTCCATTGCACAACTATCGTTGCATTAGGACTCAATCCATAGTTCGAAGTGAGCGGAATTGAAAAGTGGATTACCCCATGTTTTTCCTCACGGAGATTCCATTTTCAATTCCTTCTATTGTGTTCCTAAAGAGGGCGCCGGGGGTTTTAGGCGCAATTGTGTGTATTCAATGTGTCGTGCTAAAGCAATAAACATGCATTTTATTTAACAATCACTGCTTCAATATAAATATCCACACAATCATACATCCAAAACTCTTGCCTGCATAAAACAAAGTTAACAAGCACTTCACCCCTTATTTCTCCCGTCTACAAAAACATCTAACACATTCGTTAGCATATACACCTCACTTTCGAGAGCATCTGCATAAAATTAGGTTAGAAGAATCAATCAACTTTTTAATCGGCTCAAGTCCACTAAATGGTTAAGAACCAGTCCCCAGTGGAGTCGCCAGTCTGTCGCGACCCTCTTGAGGTTGTCGAGCTCTCGAGGGCTAATGGGCCGTCCTGTCTGGTCGGACGCGGGCCTCTCCCAAGGCCCATTACCCAAATCGCAACGGAGGTATGCGTGATCGACTTTCAATGTGGTCTAGTGACATGTGCTAAGTGTGCATGCCATGGAGTCGCCACCAATCATTTTTTTAGGGTATGATTGGACCACCCAATCGAATAGTTGGGAGTTTCTATTCAATTCTGCGAGAACCAGAGAAATGATTTCGGGGACTTAGTTACGCCAACCGTCAGAGTTGACGCCCTTTCGGTACCTAAGTTGACTGAATTTTCTAGCCTGAGATTCATGCGGATGAGTAAGGTATGAACCATAAATCTAGAAATTCATGCAGATAGGAATGCTTATCCTAGCAATCACAATCAGTAATAAAATGCGCAACTCAAGGAATCTAGATATGCAAATAAATCACATGGCATTCCTAGTAATGCCCTATTTATCAATCACAGCTCAAGAATGATTTAGCTGTCCTAGCCGTTCTACACTCGATCTAACCTAAGAAAAGCATTAGGAAGCATCGCAGGAGTTCGAGAGTACTCACATGGGGTTCGCCGTGCCCTGGTTTGGTCTTGGACGAGCTATCGAGCTCATGCCGACCCGATTATATTTGGGGATCCACTCGGCGTTTTACACCATGAAATCATGTGAAACAAAAACGAAAATATTCAGCAAGGGGCATTTATTGTAGATGGTGGTCGATCTAATTGGACATCAAGACTAAAAAAGATGTAGAAATTTACAAATTAAAAGACTCGAATGATATTTTTTTTGCCAAATTCAACTCTATGCGTCGTGAAGAAACACATACAATTGAACTTGAATTTTGACTATTTATGAGTTCAAAATGAAAAGAAAATTAAAATAAAAATATTGACTATTTTTCTATATTTTTACAACATCGAATGCTATTTTTCTTCATTTTTCATGTATTTTTCTATTTTTGGAAAATATTAAAAAACTGAAAAATTATTTTTTTGTCAAAAATGGTTCCTTTAGCTTGGTCAAGGCTACCAAAGATGATTTTTTAATTTTTTAACTTTTTATATATTTTTTATGAATTTTTAAAAAATAAACTATGAAAGACTGATAAAAAATCAGGTGTCAACAATCCCAAAGCATGGGATGCGCCTTCCTTAGGTTCCTACCAGTTAGGAATCCCATG
Source organism: Rhodomyrtus psidioides (assembly GCA_021437785.1). Taxonomy (NCBI): domain Eukaryota; kingdom Viridiplantae; phylum Streptophyta; class Magnoliopsida; order Myrtales; family Myrtaceae; genus Rhodomyrtus; species Rhodomyrtus psidioides. Next base: position 4,754,640 of record JAILYB010000031.1, on the reverse strand, counting down.
ATGGTATGACCTACCATACAGGTCAGAGCTTAATCTCCCTAGGATATTCTGAACGAGTCCTAGGTATCTTTTTGAAAGTCGTCGCAACCGACAGCATCCGACAGGTGAGCTTCAGGTAAGCCTCTCTCACTCCGGCCCATGTTCGAATTGCAAGAGTAAACCGGTGATTAATTTGAGCATTCATCAAAAGATTTAAGAGTCCGATGTCATAGCATTTCTTTTCCCCAGTCGAGTCGGTTAAGATTCAGGTGCCACCTTGTCTTTGAGAGAAACCTCTAACGAGATTCCCCTCAAAGAGGGGCAGCTGTTGACACCTGATTTTTGACCATCTATTATTGTGATTTTTATCCTTTAAAATTAATTAAAAATATAAAAAAAGTCATAAAATTACAAAATCAACTTTGGAAGCCTTGGCCTAGCCTCGGGGACCAATTTTGAACAAAAAATATTTTTTGGTATTTTATAATATTTTTCGAATTTATTTAATTATAAAAATACCCAAAAAAATCAGAAAAATACCATTCGTGGTCAGAAAAATACACAAAAATATTCAATAATTTTTTTTTAATTTCCTCTTCAAGTGTGTCACTTTAAATCTTGAAAATTCGGCTCGGGTCACTATGTTTCTTCACAAACATAAACCCGAATCGGGCATAAAAAAATCCTTTTCGAGTCTTTTAATTTTCAATTCTCACTTTTATAAGCTATGACATTGGATTCTAGAGTCCTGAAGTGCAATTGGGTCAATTTGCCCTCCAATTTGATCGCCTTGTCATTCTTTCAACTATTGCTAATGTTATGTCCACCAAGAGCGTTTTTATGTATTCCACAGTCCAAGTCCAAGGTCAAGCCATGCGGAGTTTGTCATTCCTTATCGTAAGAGGCCTAATTCAAAAATTAAGAGGCTAATGGACGATTCGTCCACCGAAAGGCCATCGTTCAAAAGAAAAAAAATAAAAAGGAGCCGTCCTGGAAGCACTCACGAAAAAGAGCTGGATAGCATGAAGAAATAAAAAAAGGGGAAAGGTCTTCTTTTCTTGGTTGAAGCATCCATCGTGGGAAGGATATAATAAGGAAATGGTGGATGGACAACAAAAAGGAAGAGGAGAATAAAAAAAGGAATAAAAAAGAAGGAGGAATGATGGGCTGGCACAATAAAATGGTGAGAGAAAGAAAACCGAGACGGAGAAGGAGAGGATGCTCCGTGATTGCCTCGAAGCGAATCGATGAGATGCTGAATGAACTCCGGTACAGTTCGCCAACGACCTGAAGATATTGACGAGCGAGGCGATGATGAACCAGGAGATCGGTCTGGACAAATTCTCGCACAAAGACAGCCATGTTGGTGAAAGTTGATGACTCGGCAACCGAACCCAGACGACGCATCAACGTCAACCGTTGAAGCGCGCCAACCGTCGAAGTGCGTCGAACCAGAGCGATACCACCGGATCCGCCAAGCGTGACGCAACGAGCCAGTCCCTACGGCGCATGGCCGTCGACGGGCTAAGGCGAAATGCCTCGAGCCATGCAGTTCTGAAATGCCATATCGGGAGCGCATGCTCAACCTTCGTGGAAGCTGTCTCGAGGAAGAAGATGTGCCATAATAGAATAAAAGAGAGAGCGAAAAAGAGAGAGAAGAATGCGGTCTAGAGAGTTCAAAAAAATAAAATAATAAAGAGAGTGCAGTCGTCCGCTAAAAAAGGGGGGGGCTCCTGTTTCTTCGTGGAAGCTCACGGCAACGGCACGGTCACCACCGTCGCCTATCCCATCTGCCACCACCGCGTTCCGTCCTCGTCAGCCGCCGTCAAGCCGTACTCCACCCGAGCCCTGTCAAAGCCGTGGCTCACGCGAATGGTCTGTCTGTGTACGATCGGAAGACAGATGGAGTTTTCGTCGGGTCGCCGCTCGAGACCACGCGGAAGCTTAACTCGTCACCCGTCGACACCCGCCTCCATAGTTGAATATAATGGCGATGCGAGCTCGCTCGAGCTTCTTCGAACTCGGACTTGTCCACGGCTCGACAGCCGCCACTAGATGACAGCCCGTGGTTAGAGGCCACCCTGTAAGTTTCTCAATCTTTACTAATATCGGTTGTGCATTCAGATTTGGAAAACAAGACAAGAGAAAAACGTAAAATATGTGCCGTCCGAGTTGGCGGTGACGGCCAAAATTCTTTAAGGGAGTCAATAGGGTAACCACTGAAGAAAGCTTCTGTTTACTCTTCGTGGGGGAAGATGCTATCGTGAAGAGAACCCAAGGAATGAATAGAATAATAAAAAAGAGATAGAACAAAAAAAATGGGATTTGATTGGGCGTGAGCCCTTGCTTGAAAGAGGGCTATGTTGTTTATTTTATTTGGGGAGTGGGCTAGAATAAGCCCATTGAATTTTAGAGTAAATGAATGGGCCTTTCTTGTTTTAGATTTTATTTGGGCTTTTGGTTGGCATGTAGTTATTAAAGGGGTTGGGTTTAGGGGTCCAAATCAGATTACCATTTTGGGTGAGATAGGGGTGGTTCAGGTTTCATGCAGATTGGAATACTAGTCCCTATCAATCACAATCAATTTAACGAAAGCGCAGTCAATTGCATAAATGAATCATGTCAATACATATCAATTCACATCAAATGGCCTCCTATTATAGCCATAAGGGCTTAGCGAAGATGTGATTTAGGGCTAGGGGTAAAATGGGAAGATTCGGGGACAATTAGTCCGAAGGGCAGAATTGTCATTTTTGGAAGGTTTGGATACCGAATTACCCAAAATATTCCATGGCCAGTTGATTGTGGCCATTTCCCATTTTTGAGAATTTTTTGGAATTTCTTGATTTTTTCTTCAATTTTTGGAAGACGATTCGCCCAAAGGGCGAAATCGTCATTTTAAGAGGGTTTGGGGTTCAAAACACCCGGGATGAGCCTTGGCCAGTTGTTTGTGGCCATTTCCTATTTTTTTGGGATTTTCCTGGATTTTTTTTAGAATTTTTTGGAAGATAGTTTGCTGAAAGGGCAAAACCGTCATTTCGAAAAAGATCGGGGGTCGAACGACCCGGAACAAGTCATGGCCAGTTGAATGTGGCCATTTCCTATTTTCTGGAATTTTTTAGAATTTTTCTGAATTTTCCGAATTTTTTTGAATTTTTTTATGATTTTCTATTTTTTATTGATTTTTTGATTATTTATCATTATTTTTGAATTTTTTAATATTTAAAAATATTTTCCGGGCCGGGTCAGACCCGGCCCGCACCTCTCGGGCGCCCGGCCCGACCCTAGGGTCGACACCGGTCTAAAAACGACACCGTTTTATATTTTTAAATACTTTTTCCTATTTTTTAACAATTTTTTGATTTTTTATCTATTTTATTTAATTATCCGAAAATTCCCCGGATCGGACGGTCCTCATTGTGCCACGTGGCCTGTTCTCGTGCGTCCGATCTCTCACTCGATCGGAAGACCCACAGAGAGCCACGTGGCTCAATTATGGCCGTCGGATCAAAAATTAATTTATTTTCCTTTTTTAGAAAACCATTCAAATCGGACGCTCCAGATTGTGCCACCGTGGCCACCTTCGGCGCGTCCGATCTAACTTTAGATCGGACGTTCCACAACGTGCCACTTGGCACAATCTCGTCCGCCGGATTTATTTTAATTTATTTATTTTCCAAAATTCTAGGATCGCGACACGTGTCGCGATCGTGGCCGTCCCGTTTGTTTTATTTGAAAATACATGGATCGGACCCCCACCCCGGCTGACGTGGCTGCCTACGTGGCACGCCACGTCGGCCGTTGACCGTTGACCGGCCGGAGGTTCGCCGGAGAAGACGATGAACAGTGAAAAAAGCCGGCGGGAATAGTAAAAATTCCGGCGAGGTCGCCGGGAAAATTGCGGAAACGGGCCCGAAACTTGGTATTTTTCGCCCGTTCTTGCGGCATTCGACTCATTGGACCACCCACATCAACATACAACACAAATAATAACCATGAACACGCTAAAAACCGGCGAACCGGACCTCCCCCGAACCCAACTCCGGCGAGCCGATTTGCAAAAAAAATTTTTGCGTTTAAACTTGATTCCAACCGTTCACATAGCATCCAAGGGAGGTTTGAGGGACTTACCTGGGGTCCCTCGATGGTCGGTTGCCGTGCGCTTCGCCGGACCGAGCTCTCGGCTCGGGTATGCGTCGGGGAGCTCCGGCCATGGTTCCCGGCACATTTCAATGCAAAATAAATAGCAAGGTAGGCGGATGGATGGTGGTAGAGGAGTTTAGGAACCAAATGCGCAACAAATAAAGCTCGGGGAGCCTCGGCCGAGACTCAAAAAATGCAAAGCCCGTTTGGGCATTTCGTCGAACACCCCGGCGTGCATAAGAAAAAATGAAGACCGGGGAAGATACCGACCTATTCCGCGACCGTCGACGGCGACCGAAGCTCCCCTCAGGCTCCAAGAGGTGCCGGCAAGCTTGTCTTGCCCCGGCTTTGCTCGAAAATCCTCCCGAAATTTTTTTTCTCTCTCTCTCGGCTCCCCTCGGTTTTGACCGCGAATCTCTCCCCTTTCGCATGGCCGACCGGCCCGTTTTTGAGCCCACGCCCCTCTGCCAAACGCGAATATGCTCGGTGTCCATGTCCCCTCACGCGTGATGTCCTTTTTCATTTTAAAATCGCCGCGCCTCGCCCCCCTGTTTTTTTTTTCTGTTCTGTCCACGTTCTGCAGATTCTGCACATTCTGTGCATGGTCTGCAGACCCGGGTCGGACCAGGTCGGGTCGGGTCGGACCCTACCGCCCGATTCGACCAAATAGTCAAATTGACCCCCCAAATGACCTCTTTTCATGAAATTGATGGAAAATTTGGATTCCTTGACATGTTTTCCATCAAATATGGGTATTTTCGTGAATCAATTTATTGAAATTCTGTGAAAACCCCAAATTGTCCCTAGGATCCGAAATTTAATTTCGCCAAATCGAAGGCCTAAACGATCGAATTAGCCAAAATTGAGCCCACCAATGGATTCAGCATGATGAAAAACTGTTGGGTAGAGGTGTTTAATTTTAATGGGTGTGCCCGTGTGAAATTTAATTTCACAAATTGTAAAACCGGGGACTAAATTGAAAGATTTCTATGCAATTAAGCCCTTTTGGCTAAAATTGATCAAATTGGAGGGAAAATTGACCCAATTGCATTTCAATACTTTAGAGTCCAATGTCATAGCTTATAAAAACCGAGAATTGAAAATTAGAAGACTCGAAAAGGATTTTTTAGGCCCGGTTCGGGATTAGGTTTGTGAAGGAACCCAATGAACCAAGCTGGATTTCCCTAATAAAAAGTGAACATATTAATGAGAGAATTAAAATAAAATTTCTGAATATTTGTTTGTAATTTTCTGACCACGGATGGTATTTTTCTGATTTTTTGGGTATTTTTATGATTAAATAAATTCCGAAAAATATTAAAAAATTCAAAAAAATATTTTTTGTTCAAAATCGGTTCCTAAGGCTAGGCTAAGGCTTCCAAAGTTGATTTTGCAATTTTTTGACCTTTTTTTGCTATTTTTAATTAATTTTAGAAATAAAAAAACTATAATAACGGATGGTCAAAAATCAGGTGTCAACAGCTGCCCCTCTTTGAGAGTGAGCTCGTCAGAGGTTGCTTTCAAAGACAAAATGACACCTGAATATTAATCGACTCAACTGGGGAAAAGAAATGCTATGACATCGGACCCTTAAGTCTTTTGATGAATGCCCAAATTAATCCCCGATTTACTATGACAATTAGAACATGGGCCGAAGCGAGAGAGGCTTACCTGACGTTTACCTTCCTGTTGAATGCTGCGCACGCGGAGTCTGAGGAGTTTTTTTTTTTTTTTTACCCTTCGTGGCGTCTAGTTCGCCATGCTGGGCTTTTATTACTCCCTTCATGGCTCCTGATTTGCCACTTTGGGGTCTTGAAATTCTTTTCCACGGCTACCGGTTGCAATCCATTCCGAAGGGTGAGAGCTTCGAGGCGTGGCTATCCGGCGCGTGCTTCGTGGAAAAGGCGGTCACCGTATCTCTAGGCGGCAAGTCGCGAGCGTTATGGGCTCTGATCTTGAACTGTGCTTTGAGACACCTCTGTCGTGAATCCCTGTATTGTGGGATTTTGGGTGGAATAAATGTCTTTCCCGCGGCTACCGGCTGCAATCCATTCCGAAGGGTGAGAGCTTCGAGGCGTGGCTATCCGGCGCGTGCTTCGTGGAAAAGGCGGTCACCGTATCTCTAGGCGGCAAGTCGCGAGCGTTATGGGCTCTGATCTTGAACTGTGCTTTGAGACACCTCTGTCGTGAATCCCTGTATTGTGGGGATTTTGGGTGGAATAAATGTCTTTCCCGCGGCTACCGGCTGCAATCCATTCCGAAGGGTGAGAGCTTCGAGGCGTGGCTATCCCGCGCGTGCTTCGTGGAAAAGGCGGTCACCGTATTTCTAGGCGGCAAGTCGCGAGCGTTATGGGCTCCGATCTTGAACTGTGCTTTGAGGACACCTCTGTCGTGAATCCCTGTGTAGTGGGACTTTGGGGAAAGAAATCTTCTGAAGCTGAAAATTGGCGATCCGGTCCGGAAGATGACAGATCCGCGGCTACCAACCTGTGAACACTTACAGAGAGATTTATCTGGTCATCGCGCTTTCGAAGCGTCAAGCGAGCCTTTTGGGCTTCAGTCTTGGGTCGACTTCTAGGCACATATTTGCTTTAGAGGATCTCATGACGCTGACTAGCGGGGCCAGAGGAGATTTCTCAGTCGGAGGTTTTCTACGTCCGGCGAGACAGTTTGATCTTTTGAAAAGGTTCCCAGGACAAGGGTTCTCCAAGTCCAATAGGATTTCCTGATTTTTGAAAGGGTTCCCGAATTGGAGGGTTTTCCACGTCCAATGGGATTGTTTGTTTTTGAAAAGGGGTCCCAAGTCGGAGGTTTTTCCACGTCCAATGGGATTGCCTATTTTTTAAAAAGATTCCCAAGACGGAGGTTTTCCACGTCCGGTGGGATTTTCCTGATTTTTGAAATGGTTCCCGAATTGGAGGTTTTCCACGTCCAATGGGATTGTTTATTTTTGAAAAGGGATCCCAAGTCGGAGGTTTTTCCACGTCCGCTGGGATTGTTTGGTTCTCTTAAAAAGGGGTCCCAAGTCGGAGGTTTTCCCACGTCCGGTGGGATGGTTTGGTTTTCTTGAAAAGGGGTCCCAAGTCGGAGGTTTTCCACGTCCGTTGGGATGGTTTGTTTCTTCAAAATGGTGTTCCCAACACGGAGGTTTTTCTACGTCCGATGGGATGGCTCGGTTCTTCAAATGGTGCCCAAGTCGGAGGTTTTCCACGTCCGTTGGGATGGTTTGTTTCTTCAAATGGTGTTCCCAACACGGAGGTTTTCTACGTCCGATGGGATAGCTCGGTTCTTCAAATGGTGCCCAAGTCGGAGGTTTTCTACGTCCGGTGGGATGGTTTGGTTTTCTTGAAAAGGGGTCCCAAGTCGGAGGTTTTCCACGTCCGTTGGGATGGTTTGTTTTTCTTGAAAAGGGGGTCCCAAGTCGGAGGTTTTCCACGTCCGTTGGGATGGTTTGTTTCTTCAAATGGTGTTCCCCAAACACGGAGGTTTTCTACGTCCGATGGGATGGCTCGGTTCTTCAAATGGTTCCCAAGTCGGAGGTTTTCTACGTCCGGTGGGATTTCCTGATTTTTGAACTGGGTTCCCCGAATTGGAGGGTTTTCCACGTCCAATGGGATTGTTTGTTTTTGAAAAGGAGTCTCGAGTCGGAGGTTTTCTACGTCCGGCGAGACAGTTTGATCTTTTTTTGAAAAAGAGTCCCGAGCCGGAGGTTTTCCACGTCCGACGGGATTGTTTATTTTTGAAAAAGATTCCCAAGACGGAGGTTTTCCACGTCCGTTGGGATTGTTTGATTCTTTTGAAAGATGAGTTCTTCCTTCCCTTTTTTGAAAAAGATACCCCATGGCGTGGTTTCTACCATTGAGTTGACCCTTCAGGCGGTTTCTACCTTTGGTTGACCCTTCAGGCGGTTTCTACCTTCATTTGACCCTTAAGGCGGTTTCTACCTTCATTTGACCCTTCAGGCGGTTTCTACCATCATTTGACCCTTAAGGCGGTTTCTACCTTCATTTGACCCTTCAGGCAGTTTCTACCATTGATTGACCCTTCAGGCGGTTTCTACCTTTGGTTGACCCTTCAGGCGGTTTCTACCTTCAGTTGACCCTTCAGGCGGTTTCTACCATCATTTGACCCTTCAGGCGGTGTCTACCTTTGGTTGACCCTTCAGGCGGTGTCTACCTTTGGTTGACCCTTCAGGCGGTTTCTACCTTCAGTTGACCCTTCAGGCGGTGCCTACCATTGGTTGACCCTTCAGGCGGTTTCTACCATTGAGTCTGTTGAGGCGACATTCTGGGAGCTGGGTTCTCCAGGTATCCTGCAGAAATTTGAGCCTGAAATATCTTTCTTCACCAGGAAAATGTTAGTAATCTCTGGGAAGACGATGGCTGGCCACTTGTCGAAGCCGTATGACTTTAGTTTAATCATGAAATGTGCATTTTGATGCTGGAGGTCTTCCAAAGCATTCTTGCAACATGCAAATGTGATCACAAATCCCTTGCACGGAAAATCTGGATCAAATAATTTGAAAATTCCAGGAAGAGTTTGTTCAAAACATCAATTGGAATATTTCTCGACGAGGAGGTCTTCTCACCTGTTTTGCGATAGTGGTTTTTTATAAGGGACGCACTCAGTTCCCTACTAACCTGTGCCTAGGTTTTAGGCTCATTCGCAGCGCATACATTTTGATCGGTCGGGAAGTCTTCCACGGGACCGTAATGTTGGGCTTGGATATTGGTTTGCAAGGGGGACTCTTTTTTTGAGTCAAGGCCATTGAACGAAAGCTTTCATCATCTGCTCCGGATTTACAAGTCAAGAACCCTGCAAAATGAGAAAGAAATAGTCTTGCTCGTACCTCTTCGAGCTAAGCTATATGTTAACCCAAGTGTCTTAATCAGAGAAGACTGTTTTCAGGGTTGTAACTTTGGTGGGATTGGGGGACCGAGAAAAGGCTTGTTTTTGGCCCAGAATTTGTGAAGGGATTGACATTGGTGATCATTGCAAATTTGCCACCTGTCTTTTCCATTCTGCATCTTCAATTTTCGAGGTGCACGACCACTTTTGAGGTGTGCACAAATTCCTATGAGAGCGTCTCTGGCTGCATTAAGAGGCTGACAACTCTGTTTGCGTCTTTGCTCCGCGCTTGACACTGTTTGAGGAGTAGTCCTTTGAATCTGACTCCTTTTAGATTTTTCCCTCCCCTTTTCAAACAGGTTTCACTGGGGGATTGATACAAATTGTTCACCCAAGCATCGGCCTTGCTTTTACCAGGCACTTTGCTTTTTCTTGATGCTGGGGGCTTTTTCCTCATCTTTTCCTTTTTCTTTTTCTTTTGAAATCCCGCTTTTTCTCAACTTCGGGAGATCGTGTTAGACATGTGACCAAAGGTCTAACAACTTTAAGCATTATCTTAGGGATTTCTTTGCAAACCCTAAGTCTTGAACTCTTCCGTTTCTGAAGTGATGATGCATCCGTCTTGGGACTTGCAATGACCACCAACGGGTTCTTGAAATGAATTTGCAGGCTCAACTTGGCTGTGCAAAGGATATGGTGTGTGGGATAGAGAAATGAATGCTTCTCGTCATCCTATGGCACTTGGATTACCATATAAACAACACACCAAAGATTAATGTTAGTCCGAGCAAGAAAATCTCTAACCATTTTCTCTTGATGCTGCTGGACTCACTTTCGTTCTTGCCCCGATGTGGGGTGTTTCTTGACAGGGTTGAGAATGGAAACCGCCGTTCAAAGGGGTTGTCAATAGTCACCTGTTGTGTTTGGGGATATGAAACGAATGCCTCCGTCGTCCCGATCCATGTAATTGCTGCGAATGATCCCTACTTCCGTAGGTCCAGATTTTGCTACCTGATTCGCTCCACTCTTCTCTCAAGTGTGTGTAGGACGTGTTTAGATTAGGCTTTGCCTCTCGTCTTTTGAGAAAACGTCCTTTTGAAGGTTTTGAACAACCTTTGATTGGAAAAATCTCTTTCATTTTCTCCAAAAATTTTACCCATCAAAGAGGATTTTATGATGCACCATGCATGTTCTAATCATGTTTAGACAACCTCCTGTTTTCAAAACATGATTGTTAATGGAGTTAGAACTCTATGTCTTTTCTAGACATTAGATTCTGAAAACTTTTCTTTTTCTCTTTTTTCTCTTTTTTGTTTAACATCTTCAATGGATTGGGGAGAGGGATACTTACCTGTCCCTCGCGGCTGGAGATCCCTGAAAATGCGGAAGAAACATGTTATTGTATGTTCATGAATTTTTCAAAAAATTAGAACGATACATCTCACCCTTGGTCATGTGTTCCCATGGGTAATACATGGGATGTGAAAACCTGTTTCGCCTTGATGGCGATCCCCTGTCAAAGACGGGAATTATGTGTCAGTTTGCGTTCCAAAATTCAAGACAAATTGGAACGATACCGCCTTGTTCTTGCTTTGTGTTTCCGTTTGAACACAAACGCGCGGCTTGCAGAATTTGGCCCTCTATCTTGTGGCCATGATCTCTCCATCTGGTTGGCAATGGAACCTTCTCTAGGATTTGCACTATAGGAGATTCATTCATGCTTTTGGATGCATTCCCACGCCAATCTTCAAAGTTCAATCAAAGATCACTTCTTGGAGTCATGGCTTCCAAAGTTGATAATTCTATTCGCCTCCTTGTCGGCGAATTCCTTTCTTTTGCGGCTTTTTGGCGCCAACAATTTTCTGTCCATCTTGACGGCGAATCCCTGTCAACAATAAACATCAAGTGTCAGTTCGTGTTTCGAAATTCAAGATAAATCGAAACGATACTGCTTTACTCTCGCTTCGCGCCTCCTTTTGAACGCAAATGTAAGGCTTGTTGAAGTCGGCCATCTAGCTCGCGACCATGATCTACCCATCTGTTTGGCCACGAAATCCTTCTCTAGGATTTGCACTGGATGAGATCAATTTCTGCTTTTGGACGTATTCTAATGCCATTTTGCGGGGTTCCATTTCCTGGCAGCTTGCCCCCTACAACAGATATTTCTTTTCGCTTTCACGTTGGGCGAGATCCTTTCTTTTGTGGCTTTTTGGTGCCACCAATTTTCTGCCAAATGAGAACAAACTCATGTTAAGCATGGGATCTTTGGGAGATCAATTTGGAACGATACAAAGTTACCGTTCACCCAGGTTTGTATCCTGGGGTTTACTTCCGATGAGGACGACTCTGTCATTGCGTCCATGGATTTTGCCAGAGAAGAAATGTCCTTCCTTTGTCCGGCACACAAATGATTCACTTGCCCCGGTTAGACGTGGTTCATCATGGCTAGGTGATGCCTGCCCCAGCTAAATTCATTCCTGCGTTTTGCTATAACCTCCATCCTCTTTGGGGATGTCTTCCCTCTTGGGATTCTTGATGACGCCTTACTGACGTATTCCTTTCCTTCGTCGATTATTGACGCTTCTCATTTGATGTGGGTGATGGATGCTGCTTCATCTCGTCTGTATTTGTGGGTGTTGTTCGTGAGACGATCCTCAATCACGTCGACAACTGCTTTGCCCCAGTTGGGCGGTGTTCATCTTGGCAGCATGCCTTGGCATTCCCATGCTCCTGGACGATTTTCAATCCGATTTGAAGACATTCATGCACCTGCATATGAAGAAACAGGTGTGGGGATTTATCTGGCTTCATTTGAAATTTCAGGAAGGAGGTACTCCCTTCGAGACTTCGTCCTGCCCAACATTTGAAGGAGCAGTGTTTTCCAAGTATTTTGCCCCAGTGAGGCTTGTCTCGGTGTTCGTCATCTCTGGGTTTGATAACCCTGGTTCGATGCACTTTCATGGGGGATCGTGAGAATTTGCCCCCGGCTTGGCTCCTCGAAGCAGGTGGGGGAGCCCGCTCTCGTGAATTTTTGTCGATTCTGGTCATCTATCTCGATTGCCAGATTCTTCGATTATTATTATTTTTTTTGTCCCTAGACAGCCTGACAATCTGGGGATTTGTCATGTGGCGGTTTGGTGATTCTCTCGATCACAGCCGCCATTTGAGATGTTCGATGTTCCCCTATTGAAAAGAAGAAATCTCATGAGTAAAGGGCATGTATAATTGACTGTTGGAGTCGATACAATTTACCCTTGAAATTTATCCTGCGGGAACCGACATTTCTCCCTTTGGGTTCTCTGTATGCAGGATATGTGCATGATATGCATGATGCATGTTAGGTGTGCCAGCAACGAAACATGAGTTCGTGCTTTTCACTCTATTCAGAGAAAGCATTTTTATCAGATATGTCAATCTGGAAAACTTGAAATTTTCTTTTCAAGCTCTCTTTTCACAGAGATTTCTAAATGATGATAAACTTCTTCAAGTTTTCTCAAAGGTTTTGTTCACAAATTGAGCTATTAGAATGCTCTTAAAAATATTTAGCCAAAGTGCATGTTTGAGATGCTATGAAAAGGGGTACTCCCTGTTTGTCATTTGAAGGCATTGCTTCTTGGGCCCTCTGCTTCTGTTCCCAACCTGAAAGGAAAAAGAAATGAAACATTATTCTCATATCAAGAAAATAATCATTTTGGAACGATACGTCCTTTTACCAGAATCGATGGCTCCGTATTGTTCTCCTTCTCATTTAGAAGGGTTTGATGTGTTTTGTCTTTGATTGATTATTCCACTTCATCATGATTCATGGGTGATAACTGCTTCAGGGACTTCCCCTGCGTATCCCCATGGTGAATTCGGCATATCCTACATTCGGTACCCTTTCTGGGTAGAGAGTGATTTGCCCCCAGCAACTGGATGCGTTGTCTGGGGCTGACTGATTTATTTATGGGTAGTTTGATCATGCCGTGTCGATGCATTCCCACTTAGTCGGAGCCGATCCACTCCGTGTCAGGTGATTTTTGCATCCCGCACCTTTCAAATTCTCTGACGCCTGGTATCTACTCTGTATTCTCTTTTGGGATACCAGATGATATGCTCATACAATCCTTCGAAGATTTCAGCATTTGATGTTCCGACACTTCTTAGTCTCATCAGTGCGTTTTGATTTCTTCATGCACCTTCTGCCTTGTCATCGTTTCATGACATCCCTCGAGCTTCTTGCTATTTGACATCAGCAAGCACGGGTGTACATGTGGTTGAATACTTTAACATCTTGAAGTGTTACTTCACAGGCCATGGTTTCCTTCATTGTGTCCTGTCGCATTCGCCTTACGCTTTAATAGTCTTTTATTTCATCTTCGGGCATCCAAGACGATGGAGATTCTTCGGTGGTCCCATTCACTTTTATCATCACCTGATTTGATCCATCTTGTTTTTACCAACCCAATGGGGGTGACATCTGATGAAGGCACCTTCCTCTTCCTCTTGTAGGGAATGCAAGTTTCTATTTGTTGGTCTTCAACCATCTTATCCATCGTTCCACCATCATCTTGCATGTAGTCAGATGAGGGCATTTTCGGCAAATGTCTGCCATGTAAAACATGTCCCTCCTGTCTATCCGCAGATGGATTTTTCTTCTCGACCTGTTTTTCACCTGAGAGGAAGAGATAGGAAATATTACGCCAATATCTGATTGAAAATCAATTAGGAACGACACGTCCTTATCCTCGATCCGATTGCCCCGGTCAGGTGGCGTTTGCCCTGGCTAAGTGGGGTTTGCCCCAGTTGACTGCTTTGACCTCCTTCATTATTTTTGCAGTTCTTTTTTAATTTGGGGATATATGCCATTTGTAGTTTCTCGTCCCATTTTCGTCTCGATGGGCCTTTGCTCCGGTATGCTTTTTTGTGAGAAGTCGACTCATTTGTCTGCCTTCAAATGTCCATCCCGGTGGCTCGAGTTATCGACCAGCTTCAATCTTCTTGAAGCACCACTCCGTTTCTCTTGGGCGTTCCATGTTTTGGGCGGCACACCTGAGATGCCATGAAGCCAGTTAGCCCAAATATGGAAAAGAGAGTCCATACATGACGAATTTTTCTTAGAAACACATTTTGAAAGATTTGATTAGAAGGTGGGGAACGGGGGCTAATCCTCTTATCATCAGATATCTTCGCTACCCCCGAAAGGTTTTGAAAACCAGGAGACATGTGGGAAATCAGGTCTCAGGAATTTTTCTCCTTTTTTGTTGTTTTTCTTGTTGTTTTTTTTTTCGTTTTTTTTTTGTTTTTTTTTTTGTTTTTTGTTTTTTTTTGTCGTCATTGACCGATTTGTGGTGCTCCCCCCATGTCCCCATTTTTTGATTTTTGATTTTTGATTTTTGATTTTTGATTTTTTTTTTTTTTAGGGAGACTGCACTCGAGACTATATATGGACTAAAATGCAAATAGACTAAAAAGTGATGATGGAAAGGAGGAAGTGACTCCCTCATCCATGTAGTTTGCCATCATCAATTGTCCGATCAGCCGGGTCGGCGCGGTCATTGATGGGGTTGTCTTCGTACACCCTGTCCGCTTGTTGGTTTTGCCGCATGTTCTCCCATGACTCTTCCCTCATAACCTCTATCGCATATCCTTCAGAGGTTAAGCTCAAGTTTACGAAGGAAGTTGTAAAAGCGGGGTCTTCAACCCTACCGATGATGCCCATACTACCCATCTCGGTTAAGCATGGCTCTTTCCGCCCCATCGAGGTGGTATGCTTCTCCGGATTTTGAGAAGATGTAGTCGGTACCTCACGTGATTCGGGTACGTTGGTGATAAGCCTTAGATCGCTTTCCGGTCCAACCTCGGATACGTCACTGATTTTGCGATCCGACAAAAGGTCAGGCCGGACGTTGAGTCCTGTCCTATCGAACACTAGTATATCACAGTCGATGAGAGCCTGCACATCATATTGTAGAGTTCGGCAATTGTCGACATTATGTCCCTTCTCCCCCATATGGTATGCACAGGTCTGATTCAGGTCGAACCCCTGGAATCTTGGCGGTTTCACCCTTGGTGGCCTCTTGGCTACCAACCTTTCCTCCAAAAGCCGATGGAGCAGTTCTGACATAGGAAGTGGGAGCGGTGTGAATAATGGGGGACTTCTCTTGCTTGACTGGCCAGATTTCTCTATCTTAGGTGCTAGTTGTCTCTGGTGAGGAATGAAATCAGGCGGCTAATGTCTTGCCACGTGTACGGAATTTTGACTCGTGAACGTCATTCTTCGATAGTCGGTCGTCGTTTCCCTGACCGGTTCTTTACTCCTTTGAGAAAGCTCTCCGCGGCTTTCTTTGTTTCTGATCATGCTATCGCGCTTAGCCCATTCCATCCTTTCACCGGCATGCACAAGTTGTGAAAATGATTGGTAATGAGCCGTACCCAATCGATTAAAGGAATCATAGGGAAGAGCTTTCAGACAGTGCTCTATTAACTCATCTTCGTCCAGCGGAGGTTGGACTTGGGCTGCTTTTACTCTCCACCTTTGTGTGAATGATCTAAAGCTTTCATTTTTCCTTTGCTTCATGTGCATCAGATCCATTCTGGTAGGGGTGGCATTCCTGTTGAAATCGTATTGCTGGAGAAACTGATTAGCCAAATCACTCCATTCTCGGATGCCCTCGACATCAAGCCTCGTGAACCATTCTAACGCGGGACCGACCAGGCTATGCCGAAAATTTTGGACAAGAAGCAAATCGTCACGATCGAAATCGATCATCGCCTCCAAATAGTATTGGATATGAGTTCTTGGGCAACCGATACCACCATATCTCCTAGCAAGTCCCGGCCATTGGGGAATCTCAAGCGTCTTCCCTTTGGGGCATGTAGAAGAGACATTGTATGGACGGGTTTCAACGGGGATCGGGTTCGCACGACCTCCAACATCCTGCTGGTGACTATAGTTTTTCTCCCGAATCAGGTGTGTGACGAACAGATCCTCTCCAGTCATCTCATTTTCCTCCATAGCACCATACTTTTCTTTATGCTGTTCTTCCAGGTTACTCATCATGGGTGTGCCTTCGGAGAAGTCTTCTACTTCCAGGGCTCGATCAACATCTGGCACGCCGGTTGAACCTGGTCGGGTGGTCAGATCAGGATTGAAGGTCGTCGGGGACGCCTCTTGTGTAGTGAGGAGGAATGTCCTCATCATTGCCAATATCTGAGTCATCTGACTCTCCAGTGCGGCCAAGCGCTTCTCCAGGCCAATCTGATCCATTTTAACCTGTGACTGAAGCTTCACACAAGTTCTTGGCTTTTGATTCCGGAAAACACCTGTTTCGAATGACAGGACTATGTTAGAAATGGGAGTAAAGCATAAATCCTTTCAATTTTATGCTTTCTTGTGATTAACGAGGATAAAAACTTTTACACAAGCCTTAGCCTCGTGTGAAAAATTCTTATCGATGTTTTTCAAGAGAAAACATAAAACTAAAAGGAGTGTAATCCATGGTCATTACTTTTGGCGAATTCCCAGAAAATCTGTGGAATGTCCAAGAAGATAAAAATGCAATTCCAATGTGTCCTAAATTCGGTGGGAGATAGGACATCCAAATTGGGATGATTTCCCGAAGGTAATTTGGATATCAGGTCTCCTCTTGAATTCAGGAAACATGAACGACTTTAGTTAATTACCAAGGATTACCAATGATGCATGCTATAAACCGATTCAATTCCATGTCCGGCGTACCATGAAATGAATGTTAGATTCTCGTACTTGGGTTAGACATGCCAAGTGTGAGTTCTAACGAAAATTTCATCTGGGTAAGACATGCAATTGAACCGAACAATTCGAATGGTTGAGAGAAATTCCAGTGCCGCATTCCAATGTCAAGACACTTAGACAAGACTTAGGGATCGAGGTGTAAAAGATAGATGGGAGACCCACAGACGGGTTCTCCTTACAGACTCGATGATCTTGATAAAAGGAAAGGGACGATTGGAACGTGGCCCTTATGAACCTAAAGAGATGCCCCAAGTTGGGTCTTCCGAGGACGGCACTTGGTGTCTTCGGTTCGGCTATTTCGGGTTTTCATTTTCATCAGATGCCCTTCTGATAATGTCCGGTAGGTGTCTCGAATTTGCTGTTATCACCTGTCCTTCAACTTCCGGTATGGTTACCGGACCATCCCTTGGACAACTTGAAAAGGGTGAACTCCGTTGAATGTCCCGACAGTCCGATGGCGGGTGACACGTCGCTCATACTTGAATACGTCCGGGATGTGGGACCGACTTGGAGAGATCATCTCTACTCTATCCATACTCTATAATGGAATTGAACTCAACCCTCGGATTTGATGAATGCAGCATGTTGTGCAATATAAAAAAGAGCTGCAAGTGAATTCAAATAGAAATGGCAGGACCTTACCAAGAGAGGTACCCAATGATTTTTGGTTTTAGGTATACCAACCATCCATATACATGCGCATGAGACAAGTGAGGCTTGACTCTAGAAATCAAAATGGCTTAGGTGAGGAACCTAGAGGCCTCTCTCTATCCGAGTCGATAAATTCGTCCATGAGCGCAATCCACAACAAATGGATAAAAGTCTCGACTTGGATAGTGAGTGGGATCGAATATGGTCAACCCCAGCGCAATCCACGCTAGAGCGTTGCATATCGATCCCTGATCTATGGCTACCTGAAAAGGTGATTTCGCGGCCTGGGTTTGGGCGCTTTGTGCAAAGTGTCGTGATCCTCAAATATGCAGTGAACCATGCGCAACAATTTATATATCAATCAGCGCTTCAAATCATCCATATAACATACATTCCTACGCCCATCCTGCATAAGACAGTGTTAATCACAGACTACACCCCTTATCACTCCAATCTGCAAAAAACATATAACACCTATCGTGAACGGACTTACCTCACCTTCAAGAGCGCCTGCAGGGTTAGAAAAATCACTCAACGTTTTAATTACGGCCTAAGTCCACTTGAGGTCCAGAACCAAGTGTTCTAGAACAATGTCCCCAGCGGAGTCGCCAGCTGTCGCGACCCGTCCGAAAATCGGACGCGGCTAATGGATTACCGATCGCGGGCTTTGGATCGGCAAGGGCCCTCCCAGGCCCATACCAAATCGCGACGGGGGTATTTCTTTGAGGGATTCGACCATAAAAGTCGATCGCTTTCGACCTTAGTGTGGTCGGGGTGGCATGTGCAACTTGTGCATGCATTTGGAGTCGCCACCGGTCTTTCTTGGAGGGTAGACCGGAAACCTTACTGATCGATTGGGAGAGATCAATCAATTCTACGGAACCAGAGATTTTGGGTTCGGGGACTTGGTTACGTCGGTGTCATTACCAACGCCCTTTCGGTACCTAACGCGAGTGATTTTCCTGACTAAGAGTTCATGCAGACGCAATTTTGGGTGAGATAGGGGTGGTTCAGGTTTCATGCAGATTGGAATACTAGTCCTATCAATCACAATCAATTTAACGAAAGCGCAGTCAATTGCATAAATGAATCATGTCAATACATATCAATTCACATCAAATGGCCTCCTATTATAGCCATAAGGGCTTAGCGAAGATGTGATTTAGGGCTAGGGGTAAAATGGGAAGATTCGAGGACAATTAGTCCGAAGGGCAGAATTGTCATTTTTGGAAGGTTTGGATACCGAATTACCCAAAATATTCCATGGCCAGTTGATTGTGGCCATTACCCATTTTTAAGAATTTTTTGGAATTTCTTGATTTTTTCTTCAATTTTTGGAAGACGATTCGCCCAAAGGGCGAAATCGTCATTTTAAGAGGGTTCGGGGTTCAAAACACCCGGGATGAGCCTTGGCCAGTTGTTTGTGGCCATTTCCTATTTTTTGGGATTTTCCTGGATATTTTTAGAATTTTTTGGAAGACAGTTTGCCGAAAGGGCAAAACCGTCATTTCGAAAAAGATCGGGGGTCGAACGACCCGGAACAAGTCATGGCCAGTTGAATGTGGCCATTTCCTATTTTCTGGAATTTTTTAGAATTTTTCTGAATTTTTCGAATTTTTTTGAATTTTTTATGATTTTCTATTTTTTATTGATTTTTTGATTATTTATCATTATTTTTGAATTTTTTAATATTTAAAAATATTTTCCGGGCCGGGTCAGACCCGGCCCGCGCCTCTCGGGCGCCCGGCCCGACCCTAGGGGTCGACACCGGTCTAAAACGACACCGTTTTATATTTTTAAATACTTTTTCCTATTTTTTAACAATTTTTTGATTTTTTATCTATTTTATTTAATTATCCGAAAATTCCCCGGATCGGACGGTCCTCATTGTGCCACGTGGCCTGTTCTCGTGCGTCCGATCTCTCACTCGATCGGAAGACCCACAGAGAGCCACGTGGCTCAATTATGGCCGTCGGATCAAAAATTAATTTATTTTCCTTTTTTAGAAAACCATTCAAATCGGACGCTCCAGATTGTGCCACGTGGCCACCTTCGGCGCGTCCGATCTAACTTTAGATCGGACGTTCCACAGCGTGCCACTTGGCACAATCTCGTCCGCCGGATTTATTTTAATTTATTTATTTTCCAAAATTCTAGGATCGCGACACGTGTCGCGATCGTGGCCGTCCGTTTGTTTTATTTGAAAATACATGGATCGGACCCCACCCGGCTGACGTGGCTGCCTACGTGGCACGCCACGTCGGCCGTTGACCGTTGACCGGCCGGAGGTTCGCCGGAGAAGACGATGAACAGTGAAAAAACCGGCGGGAATAGTAAAAATTCCGGCGAGGTCACCGGAAAATTGCGAAACGGGCCCGAAACTTGGTATTTTTCGCCCGTTCTTGCGGCATTCGACTCATTGGACCACCCACATCAACATACAACACAAATAATAACTATGAACACGCTAAAAACCGGCGAACCGGACCTCCCCGAACCCAATTCCAGCGAGCCGATTTGCAAAAAAAAATTTTGCGTTTAAACTTGATTCCAACCGTTCACATAGCATCCAAGGGAGGTTTGAGGACTTACCTGGGGTCCCTCGATGGTCGGTTGCCGTGCGCTTCGCCGGACCGAGCTCTCGGCTCGGGTATGCGTCGGGGAGCTCCGGCCATGGTTCCCGGCACATTTCAATGCAAAATAAATAGCAAGGTAGGCGGAGGGATGGTGGTAGAGGAGTTTAGGAACCAAATGCGCAACAAATAAAGCTCGGGGAGCCTCGGCCGAGACTCAAAAAATGCAAAGCCCGTTTGGGCATTTCGTCGAACACCCGGCGTGCATAAGAAAAAATGAAGACCGGGGAAGATACCGACCTATTCCGCGACCGTCGATGGCGACCGAAGCTCCCCTCAGGCTCCAAGAGGTGCCGGCAAGCTTGTCTTGCCCCGGCTTTGCTCGAAAATCCTCCCGAAATTTTTTTTTCTCTCTCTCGGCTCCCCCCGGTTTTGACCGCGAATCTCTCCCCTTTCGCATGGCCGACCGGCCCGTTTTTGTGCCCACGCCCCTCTGCCAAACGCGAATATGCTCGGTGTCCATGTCCCCTCACGCGTGATGTCCTTTTTCATTTTAAAATCGCCGCGCCTCGCCCCCCTGTATTTTTTTCTGTTCTGTCCACGTTCTGCAGATTCTGCACATTCTGTGCATGGTCTGCAGACCCGGGTCGGACCGGGTCGGGTCGGGTCGGGCCCGACCGACCCGATTCGACCAAATAGTCAAATTGACCCCCCAAATGACCTCTTTTCATGAAATTGATGGTAAATTCGGATTCCTTGACATGTTTTCCATCAAATATGGGTATTTTCGTGAATCAATTTATTGAAATTCTGTGAAAACCCCAAATTGTCCCTAGGATCCGAAATTTAATTTCGCCAAATCGAAGGCCTAAACGATCGAATTAGCCAAAATTGAGCCCACCAATGGATTCATCATGATGAAAACTGTTGGGTAGAGGTGTTTAATTTTAATGGGTGTGCCCGTGTGAAATTTAATTTCACAAATTGTAAAATCGGGGACTAAATTGAAAGATTTCTATGCAATTAAGCCCTTTTGGCTAAAATTGATCAAATTGGAGGGCAAATTGACCCAATTGCATTTCAATACTTTAGAGTCCAATGTCATAGCTTATAAAAACCGAGAATTGAAAATTAGAAGACTCGAAAAGGATTTTTTAGGCCCGGTTCGGGATTAGGTTTGTGAAGGAACCCAATGAACCAAGCTGGATTTCCCTAATAAAAAGTGAAAATATTAATGAGAGAATTAAAATAAAATTTCTGAATATTTGTTTGTAATTTTCTGACCACGGATGGTATTTTTCTGATTTTTTG
Source organism: Rhodomyrtus psidioides (assembly GCA_021437785.1). Taxonomy (NCBI): domain Eukaryota; kingdom Viridiplantae; phylum Streptophyta; class Magnoliopsida; order Myrtales; family Myrtaceae; genus Rhodomyrtus; species Rhodomyrtus psidioides. Next base: position 4,733,379 of record JAILYB010000031.1, on the reverse strand, counting down.
GGTATTTTTATGATTAAATAAATTCCGAAAAATATTAAAAAATTCAAAAAATATTTTTTGTTCAAAATAGGTTCCTAAGGCTAGGCTAAGGCTTCCAAAGTTGATTTTGCAATTTTTTGACCTTTTTTGCTATTTTTAATTAATTTTAGAAATAAAAAAACTATAATAACGGATGGTCAAAAATCAGGTGTCAACAGTAACCACTGAAGAAAGCTTCTGTTTACTCTTCGTGGGGGAAGATGCTATCGTGAAGAGAACCCAAGGAATGAATAGAATAATAAAAAAGAGATAGAACAAAAAAAAAGGGATTTGATTGGGCGTGAGCCCTTGCTTGAAAGAGGGCTATGTTGTTTATTTTATTTGGGGAGTGGGCTAGAATAAGCCCATTGAATTTTAGAGTAAATGAATGGGCCTTTCTTGTTTTAGATTTTATTTGGGCTTTTGGTTGGCATGTAGTTATTAAAGGGGTTGGGTTTAGGGGTCCAAATCAGATTACCATTTTCGAAATAAAAAAATAAAAAAAATTCAAAAATTCAATAAAAAAAAATAGAAAATCATAAAAAATTCAAAAAAATTCGAAAAATTCAGAAAAATTCTAAAAAATTCCAGAAAATAGAAAATGGCCACATTCAACTGGCCATGACCTGTTTCGGGTCTTTTGACCCCCGAACCTTCCAGAAATGACGGTTTTGCCCTTCCGGCAAACCGTCTTCCAAAAAAATTCTAAAAAATCCAGGAAAATCCCAAAAAAATAGGAAATGGTCACAGACAACTGGCCAAGACTCATTCCGGGTGTTTTGAACCCCGACCCTTCTTAAAATGACGATTTCTCCCTTTGGGCGAATCGTCTTCCAAAAATTGATTGTGATTGATAGGAATAGTCGTCCAATCTGCATGAAACCCTGAATCAAACCTACCTCACCCAAACTTGCGCCTACATGAACTCTTAGTCAGGAAAATCACTCGCGTTAGGTACCGAAAGGGCGTTGGTAATGACACCAGCGTAACCAAGTCCCCGAACCCAAAATCTCTGGTTCCGCAGAACTGATCGATCTCTCCCAATCGGTCAGTAAGGTTTCCGGTCTACCCTCCAAGAAAGACCGGTGGCGACTCCAAATGCATGCACAATTTGCACATGCCACCACGACCACACTGAAGGTCGAAAGCGATCGACTCTTATCGTCGAATCCCTCAAAAGACACTCCCGCCGCGATTTGGTATGGGCCTGGGAGGGCCCGCGCCGATCTAAGGCCCGCGATCCACATTTCAGAGTGGGGGCCGCGATCGGCAATCCATTAGCCGCGTCCGCTTTCGGACGGGTCGCAACAATGCATAGGATTGAATTTGGTAAAAAATGTCAATTGAGTTTTTTAATTTGCAATTTTGGCATTTTTTAGAATCTTGACATTCAATCTAATTGTCCCTTATTACAATTTAGCCCAATTATTTGCGCAAATCGCTTAATTGCATGAATTAAGCAAAATTGCATACTTAATTGCATTTTAATACTTGAAATTGGGCACAATTGAAATTACTTTCAATTTAGGGACTACCATTACAAATTGAAGTCACTGCCCAATGCTTTTCATCATTTTGAATCGATTGGTATAGGTGGTTTCGTCCAATTTGATCATTTGAACCTTCAATTTCATAAATTCTCGAATTGCAATTGAAGACAAATTTGGGGTTTTTGTAGACATTGACATGAACTTTTGGGCAAAATCACATTTCTAGATAAAATTGATGTCATAAGTTCGATTATGAGGTCTAATTGTGAAAATTTCTCACAAATTTTGGTTAATTTTGGAAATTACAAATTGGAACTGGTTCGAACCAGTCAGACCGCCTCTTGGTCAAACCGGTCGAACCGGTCTGCTACAGTGCATCTTCTTCCCCCGTTTGCGCCACTTCAATAGTTTGAACAGTTGGATTTTGGTTGCGAAATTGGACCATCAATCGGCTTCAATTCGTAAAATTGATGGAGGCGTTTTGTTGACAATGAAGTTCTCCGTCAATTGAGACCGGTCCGACGATCTGTGTCCACCGGAGCAGCGTCGGCGATGGCCGTGAAAGCGTCCGTCATTTTTTGTGCAAAATGCAGGGTCGAATGCACACCAAATTCATGCCAAATGTGGTCACCAGAGGGCCTAAATGGATTGGCCATTTCGTTCCCGTCGATCACCAGTCATCGGTGACCATTTCGCACGTGTCTACACGTGCGGAGGTCACCGACCCCCATTTTCCCCCACGTAGACCATTTTCAAAGGGGGAAATATAAAAAGAAAGCAAGAAAGAGAGTGGAGAAGGTGGATTCAGTTAGAGCGTGAAAAACTGAATTGAGAGAGAGAGAGAGAAAAAGCGAGAGAGAGCTCGCCTTCCTACTGCCATTGTCGAGGGCTTGAGCTCGGATTGTGAAGCGCTGGTTGGGCCACTTTCAGGCTAAACCGAAGCCATTGAATGTTGCCAGGAGGTTGCCTGAGCTCTGGGGAAGCAATCGCCGCAGGTCGCGCCGTTTGAAATTGCAAAAACAGGTAGGTCAACCCTTGAAGCTCTGCTTTTGACCTTCAATGGCGAAGTCTCATCCTCGCTCTAATTCTTTCAAATGAGGTGTGCGTATTGTATCTGCGACATCACTGAGCATGTTCATGTGTTTTGATTGCATTGAAATCGAGTCGAACCTTGTACTTGAACCCCGTCGCCATTGACAATTCAGCCGAAGTTCCCCTAGCTCAAGCTAGCCTAAACCAGGTCAATCGGACCTGTAGGTAAGTATTCTGAACCCCTGGTAGTGCTATCCTGTGATCGAATTGCCATGATTTGGTGTAGATCGTACAATCGAACTTCCCTGGCCGTACTCGGCATTTTGCATGATGTTCGTGATTTTGTGGGTGAGATGCTTTGATTCTTAGATATGTTAAACTAGAGACAATTGCGAGTTGATTGGCGCCGGTCTTGTGTAATTCCGTTGAGGTTTCACCATTGGATCGTCGCCGGAAAGTCGTAGCCGTCCGTTTAGTTGCAATCGCGAGGTTGAAGACGACGCATACGTGGCAGGTCAACGAGTCAAAGGTTTAGGGAATCAAATTTGACGGCTGGGGAATAGTCGACTTTTGATTTGAGCCGTTAGTTTTGGTCGATTGATCGAGTGGCCGTGGAATAGCCACGTGGTTCAATAGGAACCGTCGGATCAAATCCGAATAAAAGAAAAATAAAAAATGGCGGAACAGCGTCGTTTTGGGGAGTCTGTCCGCGCGGGTCTGGGTCTGGACCGGGTTCCGACCCGAGTGGGTCGGGTCGACCTGGTCCGAATCATATTTTAATAAAAAATATTCGAAAAATGATTTAAAAAAATAAAAAAAATCGAAAAAATTCTAGAAAATCCTAAAAAATGCTAGAAATCCTAGAAAATCCAAAACAAAAATATATAGAAAAATTATGGGAAATTCCTAGACACTCCAGAAATCCTCAAAAATTGAGGATTGACCACAGACAACTGGTCAATCCTATTTTTGGGATTTCTTATCCGTTCTTCTGAAAATTGACGACTTTACCCTTTAGGGGTAAATCGCCTCAGCCTTGTATACAAGATGGGTCGAGGACGCTAAGATAAGGATTATGGTCAGTTAGGTGACCGATCCTTCTGCTTGGGTTCTCGAGTTTCGTCTTTTCTTCAAAATGACGATTTTACCCCTCAAAGGGTAAATCGTCTTTCCTATTCCAATCGGGTCTTGAAAATTATTTAAAATTAGGGTTTGGATCAGGTGGTCGACCAATCCTAATGTTTGAGATTTTCACTTCTCATATTTGCCCAAAATGACGATTTTACCCCTCAAAGGGTAAAATCACTTCTAAATTCCAGAAAAATTCTGGAAATTCCCGAAAAATAGGAAATTAATTGGTTTGATCATCAATCTTATTTCCATCACCTTTTGACTACATATTTCATCTGAAATGACAATCTTTCCCTTCTGGGGCAAATTTTCCGCAAATTTCTCAAAATTACGATTTTGCCCCTCACGGGCGAATCATGTCAAAATCACTCCTAAGCATTGATTGATACTTCTCTAGGCTGGTAGGGCCTTATTAAGGATGCCATGTTGCTTTCATGTGATTTATCCGCATGTTTTGAATCCTTGATTTGTGCAATCATTTTATTTGGCTGTGTTTGCTAAGATAGTCATTCCTATCTACATGAACTCCTAGATTTAGGATATGTATCCCACTCATCAGTATAAAATCTTAGGATTAGATAAATCGTTCTACTTAGGTGCCGAAAGGGCGTCAACTCTAACAGTTGACGTAACAAAGTCCCCGATCCCACTTCTTTGGTTTTCGCAGAATCGAATAGATCGCTCCTAACTATTCGATAGGGTTTCCGATCGTACCCTCCACGAAACGATTGGTGGTGACTCCTTGGCATGTACACATATCACATGTCACCAGACCGCACCGAAGGTCGACCACGAATATCCAGCCGTTGCGATTTGGGTAATGGACCTTGAGAGAGGCCCGTGTCCGATCAGGTGATATCGGACGACCCATTAGCCCTCAAGAGCCTCCGGGGCATGGCGCTCGAAAGGGTCGCGACATGGTAGAACTGGCCATTAAGTCCATCCGATTCTTGAGCTTTAGTAGCTCCCAATTGGAAAGCAGCAGCCTTAATGTCCTCCATTATGACACTCTTAGTCAGGTCGGCGTTCATCTCCTCATTGACCATGACCGGGCATTGGTCTAGCACTAGATCGAAATTTCTATCTCCTATTGTCTCATACAGGCATTGATAGTAGGATCTGATGTGAGTTTTAAGTGCTGTAAGATCTCTAGTCCACTGGTCTTTCCCTAGTTTTAGCATTGTGATTCTGTTTCGTTGTCTACGTTGAATGGTGGTGGCATGAAAGTATTTCGTATTACGATCACCCCCATTTCAGCCAATTAATCCTCGACCGCATACACCAATACATCTCTTCTTGTCTCCACAGTCTCTCAATCTGCCCTTTTGTTTGTTTTAAGAGTTCTGCATTACCCTCGGTTGTTGGGTTGTTCGTACACCCCATGATCGTTTTCATTAAGGCCTCAATTTGTCTCCTTGCATTCTTGAACTTTCCCTTACTCCATTTTGACAAAGCTTTCCCCACCTCTTCTGTTTTGCTCGAGAAATTAGTATCTGGCATGTACCAGCCCTTCCATGCCTCTTCTATTATACCCTTGCACTGAGAGTCATCTAACCAGTAAGCTTCAAAGTGGAATTCTCTCTTTTTCTTCGCAGGTTGCTGGAATAATGACACAAGGATGGGGTTGTAATCCGAACCTATCGCTGGTAGCGCAAAAACTTCCGCCTCCGGGAACATCACCCTCTATTCCATATTGCACACAGCTCTGTCCAATCTTTTCCTGACCAACTCTGTTCCATCTCTATTATTCGTCCAAGTGAAGGCACATCCTTTGCTCCTTGGGTCCATTAGGGCGCACTTATTCAACATGTCTTGGAAGGCCACCATCCTATAATGCTCAGCTTCTCGTTTGTCAGCCTTCTCCCAATAATAGAGAACCTCATTAAAATCCCCCAAACAGAGCTAGGGAATCCCATTCTCAACGTGAATTGCGCGAAGTCTTTGCCATAGTGCTAGCCTCTCTTGGTAGTTGGTAGGCGCATGAAGGAGCGTCAATCGGAAAGCCGTCCTACTTCCTAGGGTCTTACAGGTCAGGTCAATAATACCCTTTACACTCTCTTTTGCTGCCATATTCACCTCATCATCCCATATCACAATCATTCCTCCCCCTACTCTAACTGGGTCAATTGTTACTTCGCTGTTGAAATTGAGTCTCTTCCTCACCCTATCCACCACTTCTTTTCTATTCTTTGTCTCCATAAGAAAAATAACATTGGGTCTTTCAGAAGCCACAAGGGCTTTTAGATGCTGGATTGTTAGGGTAGAACCCAAAACCTGACAATTCCAGCTCAATGTTTTCATTTATACCCTGGTGGCTTATTAGGGCTAGCCACCGAGCCCATTCAATTAAACCATCGTCGACATGGATTGGTGTGTCATGGAGCTGAGTTTCCTCTAGGTCATTTCGTACTCTCCCTTGTGGACCCTGACATTCCTGCCTCTTCACCTTTTTTGTGGCAGGTATGGAATTATTCTTTCTATCATTTGATGGGTCTTCCCCGTTTTCCAGCATTGTTTCTTCTGTCCAAGGCAAATGTGAGATCAGCAGGGGGTTTCTTTTGGTTTTGCCTTCAGATTCATCCACTCTCTCTCCTCACTACTGTTATCTCTCTTTCTCAGTTGCTGCTCATTGAAAACCTCCATCAATCTGTGGTCTTCCTGGGTTCCCACTCTCGTTGGAACCTCTTCTTCCTGCTCAGCTCCTTGTATTGAGGTTTCCGGTGTTATTTCCTCCTCTTTAGACTCCCAAATTTCCTCCCCATAGAACATGTTCCAAAAGGGCTTGTCTCATTTGCTTCTGCTTTCAGCTAGTATCCAAAATTCCCAACTCTGATCTCCTTTGATTCTACCTTCTTGTAGGGGATTTCTTCACAGTTTGTAGTATAGTACCCCATCCTCCCGCAAGAGTAGCAAAAGCTTGGAGGCCTTTCGTATCTGAAATCCACCCACAATTGGTCTTCTTCAAAGTTTACTATGACACCAGACTTTAGAGATTGCGTCAGATTTAGGAGAACCTTCGCCCTCCCTACTTTGCACAGACTCCTTTCTTTCGCAGTTAGCCTAATTTCCAGAACATTACCTATCTTCGATATTGCCTCCTCCATAACCTTTTCTGTGATTCTACCTAAAGGCAAACCATGAACTTGTTCCCAGAAGGCACTATGGGTGAAGTCGTGGCGATAAATCATTTTTTTGTCTAATTGTTGCAGAATAAGGAGGTTTCCGGAGAAGGATCATGGGCTCTCCCCTAATATTCTCTCCTTCCCAGCTTTCGAACGAAAGGTGAAGGTAAACAAGCCTTGTTGAGGTTGGTCCCCCACAACCTCTTTTGTTATCCAAGCCTTCTTCATCGTGGACAAGAAAGCTTGAAAGTTTACATTGGGCCTTGAGTGCAGTTTGCCCAGTAAAGGTAGGCTACATTCTCTCATTTTCTCTTTAGGAATTTCATCGTACACATCAACTACATCCTCCTTTGACCACAGTTTCCCCATTCTCCTATAGATTGAAGCAAGCCTCATTTCTTTTAGCTTCTCATCCTCCATTTTTGACAGAGGAAGTGCAACACCACTAGAGTGTTAAAAAAAAAACAAAAAAGGGAGCTCATAGTATGGGCTCAGTGAGAGAGGTATATTGCTTTTAGATTGAAGAGACCTCTTGGCCAGACCACAAAGGCGAGGGTATCAATGAGATAGGGTTTTCAGGAGTGTGGTTTAGGTGACAGAAGACGGTTGTGTTGTGCCTGGCTAGGCTATACACCTAGAGGGGGTGAATAGGTGTATTTAATCAAACTTCGACAAATAATGCGGAATTGAAAATATCGAGTTCGATAGAGGCACATGTATTAGCAGAGTTACGCAGTACTTCTACCAGACAGTAAATAGATGCGAGATTAGAGAAGAAGCAATGTACACAAGATTATAGTGGTTCGGCTTTGGGAAGCCTCCCACACTAACAGCCTACTAGCTGGATTCCACTAAGTAATCAAGTAAGAGATTACAGAAAGATGTGATTGCTTGAACACAAGCACTTCAACAGAAGCGAGCTATGCCTCTACCCATGCTTTCCACTCTACACACTTGACTCTGTATAACATCTCTCACAAGATCTCACTTTAAGCACGGATAGATAATTGAAACAGATGAAGCTCTCTTGATATATGAGTATTGATCTCTTAATTTCTCTTCCTTCTTTTCGACCTTGGTGCTCTTTATATACTCCTCATCTTCCAAGCCTTCCCACTGGACAAAATCACCCGAGAATTAATCTCCAAAACTAGCCGTTGGTTGATTGTTAAATAAAGATCACGAGTCTTTGAGGTAAGAGCAATCAGAGATTTGAGAGGATTTGCTCGCCCATACAATCAAATCCTTAACTCCATAAATCAAGCTTCTAATAAAAGAAATAATCTAAAGGGTGATTGCCAATCAATCAAGAGTCCTCATATGGAAAGTAATGACAATATCTTTGTGATTGATGGTCAATCAATTTAACTTAGGAATGCAATCCAAACAAGATAATTGACCGTTAGTGGGGAAATTTAATCTGTGAATATATACAAGAATAATATTGATTAAACAATGAGGATAAATCAAAGATCAAAATATATCTCATCATGATTTTCAAATCAGTGTGCCTCTGCCACGAAATCTACCTGCTTCTATCAAAATAAAAGCGTTAAGCACATTATAAATAAAAGGCGTAGAGATATATTTATAGTAAATCCTCAAAGTATAAATCAAAGTCTTTTCAATAAAGTATGTGAGTTTTGTTTCCTTCAAAATCAAATATAATATTCATAACAATCTTCCCCTATTTTGATGGAGACAAAACCTTTCAAGCAATATATACCTTTGAAAAGATTTTGATGAAAAGATATTTGTGTGAAGAAAAGTTTTTAACAGTCCTGCACAAAAACGAAAGTACTATTGCATAGGCATAAAATAATCGAACTTCTTACTACAATGCCTCTGCTTGAACTTCTTTGCATTCTCCTCCTTTAAGAAGAACATAAGTATTAAAGGCATTAGCATAGACATTGAAAAAATTGTTTACTACGATGCCTTTGCCTTACTACGATGCTTTTGCTTGAACTTCTTGGTTTCTCCCCCTTTTTAACAGTCTACGATGCCTTTGCCTTACTACGATGCTTTTGCTTGAATTTCTTGGTTTCTCGCCCTTTTTGTCAACATCATAAATAGGCATAAACAATACTAATGATAGATAAATTCAATATCATCATCAAGTATTATTTAATCAAGGGAAAAACACACTAGCATAAAGTACTTAAAGTTTCAAGCATAATGAAAAACACACCATCAAGTCAGCGAAACACGCCTAAAAGTCTTTAAAAATAACCCAATAAAAATGAAGTTCCTTTTGAGCACTTTTAAGATGAAAGTGCTGAAGTGGATGATTGTTTTGTGATATCGCAAGGAATCTTGACCTGAGGATATGCAGATATGTTTCCCTGTCTTCTGTCAAGAACTTCTGTGACCTTCTGCGTTGTGTACCATTTCATCTTTCACTCATGCTTATCCTGCTTTCATGTATTGATCAACCAACTCCCCCTGAGTTCTAACTCTTTCCAGAAATTCATTAGAGTCCTTCAACCAATGAAGATGTAATCAAGGTGTATAATTTCAACTTCTCTTTCTTTGTCATACTCTTCATTTGTAGCTTTTTGTTCAGCTTCTATTATGGTATTCTCATTTGCTATTGCTCTAGCAATGGCAACAGTATCTTTGGCTTGAGCTTTTGCCTTAGATAATGCTTCTGCCTCAGCTCGTGCCTTTGCATCTGCTTCAGTTCGTGTGATTGCTTGCTCCTTCTTTCCAAGATTGTTCTCTCTTCTATTATCTCATAATGACCTTCAATTCTCAAAGATCTCCGTCAAATTTGGATTCCATTGGAAGATTTGAAATGATTTCAAAGAAAACAGATTGAATCTTTGAACGAGAGAGAAATAAAAGAAGTTTTTCGAACAAAATATTTAATTTTGAAGACTAGTCCGAGATTTTAGAGATTTGAAATAAAATCACAACGGACAGTTATTTTAAGAAATAAAGTGAGAGATAAAATCTTTTAGAACAAAATCTTCAATTAATCAGATATTCAATCAACAAGACAATCATATAATCAAAGATATTCGATTTTGAGACATGGAAGAGAGAGAAAAAAAATGTAATTAAGACAGGTTTTGAATGCATTTGAAATGTCCAAAAATTAAGAGATTTTGAAAGAGAATTACAATAGTTATTTTTGGAAATAATATCTCATAAAATCACATCACAAAATCGCATAATCAATCAATCAGTCAATTAATCAAATCAATTAGACAATCAAGTATATTTGAAAAAGATTGAGATGCGTACCTGATTTCCTTCCAAATATAATTTTTCGAACAAGAGATACTTACTTGATACGTTTTTCTATGGAGTCACTTGCTTTGATAGAACCACATGCGTATGGTAGAACCATTTATTTTGCTTCTGCTACTGTACTCTGATTCTGATCTCATTTGAGTCTACATATTTCGAAAGACACACTTCAACCATCGAATTCAATGAGTTCTGCGAAATTGCTTGAAACTCCTGCCGTATGCCTTGAGAAGCCATTGTTTAGGTACCATTTCTTCTTTTTCTTTGGTACCTATAAAGAATAAATAGATTCACGTTTTCTTTGGTACCCAGATTTTCTTGGGTCCTTTGACGTTAGTTAACTCTGTCATTCTTAAGACAATCCCTCTGGTTGGTCTCCAAACTTTAGGACAATCGTTTTTGAAATGATTTTTATCTCCACAATTTGAACACTTGAAGAATTCGTGGCCAACAGATTTTACAAATTGTTTTTGAAAATGTTTTTTGTAAGAATTCCTCGGTGTCTCCGTTTTTGTCTTTCCTTATAATTTGGAAAATCATTTTGTAAAATAGTTTCTTTTTCCAAACCAAGACCACTTTTGTTGTAATAAGGAATTTGAATGGAAAGAATATATTCCAATGTTTTTGAACCAAGGGAAAAGTTTTTGCAAATAGCTGAAATTTGAGATTTGTAAGATTCATTTTCCTTTAAAAGAGAATCACGGTTTTCTTGAATATCCGAATATCCTTTTTGAGAAGAACACGATTTTCTTGAACTTTCAAAACTTCCCTTTTGAGAAAATCATGCTTTTCTTTCAAATCAAAAACTTCCTTTTGAAGAAAATCAATCTTTTCTCTTTTAGAAAGATCCTGTTGCCTTAAACTCAAATTCTCTTTTTTCAACTCAGAGATTTTCTTAAGAGCAACTTTATAATCCAAAAATAACTCATCAATATAATCAGACACATCATCAGGAATTTCAAGAAAACTTATCTCTGTTTCATCTTCAGAATCTGATTTGGCCATTAAGCAAATGGTGGCACGTTTTTCCTCATCGCTGTCTTCGCACTCTGTATCGCTCCATGTTTCAGCTTTCAACGCTTTCTTTTTCTTTTCAAATCTCCCTTTGTTTTTCTTCAGGAGTGGACAATTTGTCTTGATATGTCCACGTTTCCTGCATTCAAAACAAAATATTTCCTTACCTTCTTCGTTATCGCTAGAATTCTCATGTTCCTTGAACTGTCGTCTCCCTTTGAAGTTTCTTCTTTTTCTAGCCATTTTTCTGAACTTCCTCACCATCTTGGCTAATTCTTCATCATCTTCGTCTTCCTCAGAATCTACATCAGTTGAATAATGTACTTTTGATTTCAAAGCAATTTCCTTTTCACCGTTGGAGCCATCTTCATCATTCAATCGTTCGGATTCATAAGATGTCAATGTTCCCACAAGTTCATCAACAGTTAGAGGCGAGATCCTTGAGGTCTCCTGAATGGTAGTCTTGATATTGCTCCATTCCTTTGTTAATCCTCTTAGAATTTTGTTGACTCTCTCGGTTTGAGAGATCTGTTTGCCGTAGTAGGTTAATCCATTCACGATATCTATAAACTTGTTAATCATATCAGAAACAGATTCATCAGGTCTCATTTTGAAGGATTCATATTTTCCAAGGAGAATGTTTGTCTTTGTTTCCTTGACTCTATCAGTCCCTTCATGGGTAAGTTGCAGACTTTCCCAAATTTCCTTTGCTGTTTCACAAGAGCAAATACGGTTTTATTGAGATGGAGATAGAGCACAATAGAAAGAATAAATTACTTTTGAATCCAAAGCTTCTCTTCTAGAGATTTCTATAATGCTAAGCTTTGATTCTTCTTTACTATTTTCTTTTGACGAAGAGATTGTTGGATATGCTCCTTTTTGTACGACATCCCACATCAGTGGATCTGCAAATTTGATGAATGCTTTCATCTTGTTCTTCTAGATGTTGTAGTCTCTTCCATCAAAGTATGGAGATCGTGTGTTGCTTTGGCCTTCCACAATACCTGCTCTAAGGATGCTAGCCATTAAAGATCGTTAGCTTAGAAGCATACACTTCCAAAAATAACCCTTAGGCTCTGATACCGATTGTTGTTCCTGGCTAGGCTATACACGGGGGTGAATAGGTGTATTTAATCAAACTTCGACAAATAATGCAGAATTGAAAATATCCAGTTCGATAGAGGCACATGTATTAGCAGAGTTACGCAGTGCTTCTATCAGACAGTAAATAGATGCGAGATTAGAGAAGAAGCAATGCACACAAGATTATAGTGGTTCGGCTTTGGGAAGCCTACGTCCACTCTTCCACACTAACAGCCTACTGGTTGGATTCCACTAAGTAATCAACTAAGAGATTATAGAAAGATGTGATTGCTTGAACACAAGCACTTCAACAGAAGTGAGCTATGCCTCTTCCTAGGCTTTCCACTCTACACACTTGACTCTGTATAACATCTCTCACAAGATCTCACTTTAAGTACGGATAGATAATTGAAACAGATGAAGCTCTCTTGATATATGAGTATTGATCTATTAATTTCTCTTCCTTCTTTTCGACCTTGGTGCTCTTTATATACTCCTCATTGTCGCGACCCTCTCGAGGTTGTCGGGCTCTCGAGGGCTAATGGGCCGTCCAGTCTGGTCGGACGCGGGCCTCTCCCAAGGCCCATTACCCAAATCGCAACGGAGGTATGCGTAGTCGACCTTCAGTGTGGTCTAGTGACATGTGCTAAGTGTGCATGCCGAGGAGTCGCCACCAATCATTTTTTGGAGGGTATGATTGGACCACCCTATTGAATAGTCGGGAGTTTCTATTCAATTCTGCGATAACCAGAGAACTGGGTTCGGGGACTTAGTTACGTCAACTGTCAGAGTTGACGCCCTTTCGGTACCTAAGTTGACTGAATTTTCTGACCAAAGATTTCATGCAGATGAGTGTGGTACGAGTTCTAAATCTAGGAGTTCATGCAGATAGGAATGACTATCATAGCAATCACAATCAATAATAAAGTGCACAAATCGATGAATTCAAGTGTACAAATAAATCACATGGCATTCCTAATAAGGCCATATTGGCCTAGAGAAGCATCAATCAGGCTTAGGAATGATTTAGACATGATTTTGCCCATCAGGGGCAAAATCGTAATTTTGAGACAAATGGGACAATTTGCCCAAAAAGGACAAAATCATCATTTCGGAATGAATCCGGAGTCAAAACAGGTTTGGTCACTCAATTGACCCATTTCCTATTTTTTGGCAATTTTCGTGATGTTCGGGAATTTTAGAAACCGATTTACCATTCGAAGGGTAAAATCGTCATTTTCTAAAAATGGAAATGAAATGTGGAAATCTTAGACATAAGGTTTAACCACCCATCTGGCCCATCACCAAATTCTAAGCAATTTCCACAATTCATCAGAATATCAAAGACGATTCACCCTTTGAGGGGTGAAATCGCCATTTTGGATTAAATGGGAGAAAATCCCAAAAATGAAAACAAATCAATTTTTTGTCATTTTCAGCCTTGGACAATTTTTAGAATTTTTCTGCAATTTTTCTCAATTTTTTTGTTTTTCTTTAATTTTTCCATTTTTTTGGCATTTTTGATTTATTAATATTTTTTTATATTTTCAGAAAATATTTTAACAAAAAGCATGTCTTTGACAATAGATAACACTCAACCAGATAAATAAGCTAACCACTAGACTGAAACAAATACATACAAATCAAGTCTATAAATGCAATATTTTAGAAAAATAATCCTGATATACGGATCGGGTACATAAAACATACCGGATTGGACACCGGCCTTCAATCGCCCAGCCCCAGCCTGCGACCATCCCCATGCCCGTTACCTGTCGATCGCCATTAGAATGTCGATAGTCAATTTCACAAATTAAGACTAAAAAATAAAATAAAAATTAAAAAATTAAAAAATTGGACACTGTTCATGCACTGTTCCGACACTGTTCATGCACTGTTCGGATTGGACACTGTTCATGCACACGTCCGACACGTTCGACACGCTCCGACACGTTCGACACTCTCCGACACGTCCGGACACGCTATGACACGGCTCGACACTCTCCGACACGCCCGGACACTCTCCGACACATTCGACACTCTCCGACACGCTCCGACACGTTCGACACTCTCCGACACGCTCCGACACGTTCGACACTCTCCGACACGCTCCGACACGTTCGACACTCTCCGACACGGCTCGACACTCTCCGACACGTTCGACACTCTCCGACACGCTCCGACACGTTCGACACTCTCCGACACGCTCCGACACGCCCGGACACTCTCCGACACGTTCGACACTCTCCGACACGCTCCGACACGTTCGACACTCTCCGACACGGCTCGACACTCTCCGACACGGCTCCGACACGCTCCGACACGCTCCGACACGTTCCGACACGCCGACACGTTCCGACACGTTCGACACTCTCCGACACGCTCCGACACGTTCGACACGCTCCGACACGGCTCGACACTCTCCGACACGGCTCGACACGCTCCGACACGTTCCGATACGCCGACACGCTCCGACACGCCGACACGCCGACACGCTCCGACGACGGGGTGACCCGAGGCCGTTTCTGAGCTCCACCAGCGGCGCGTAGGCTCCACAAGCTCCGAGGGAGGAGGTAGGACTCCGGGGCAGTCACCGGAGGCGATGGCGGTGACGGATTTGGCCCGATCCGAAACAAACCCGAACCAAACTCCGAAACGGGTGGAGGTCGCGGGTCTTGAGTTCACGGCGGCTTTGAGGTACGACGGCTAGCGACGACGGCGGAAGGATCGAAGGCGAAGGCAAATAATGCACGAAGGTGAGGATTCCTTTTTTTTTTTTTTTTTTAAGAAGAAGAAGAAGACAAGAAGAAGAAGAAGAGCTCCCGAAGAAGAGGAAGGAGAGGAAGAAGATGAAGTCGCGGGAGGAGAAGAAGCCAGCGACGGATGAGGGGAAAGGTGAGTAAATAATAATAAAAAATAAAATAATAATAAAATAATAATAAAATAAAATACTAAAAAGTAAGAATAATAATAAAATAATCAAAAGCAAAGACAAAATGATTAGTTCCCTTTTCCTTTTGAATGATTATGTTTTCACTCCTTTTCCTTTTTATTCATTACTAATATTTTTGCCAATTTCAATTTT
This sequence comes from Rhodomyrtus psidioides, assembly GCA_021437785.1. Lineage (NCBI taxonomy): Eukaryota > Viridiplantae > Streptophyta > Magnoliopsida > Myrtales > Myrtaceae > Rhodomyrtus > Rhodomyrtus psidioides. The sequence goes on along the minus strand of JAILYB010000031.1, from coordinate 4,718,149 downwards.
ATGGTGATCAGAAAACACCCAAAATCGAACCTGAATTTTACTATTTTATGAGGTTCAAAAGTAAAGAAAATTAAAAATAAAAATACTGACTATTTTTCTATATTTTTGTGACCTCAAATACTACTTTTCTTGATTTTCATTTTATTTTTATATTTTTCGAAAATAATAATAATAAAAAATACGAAAAATATGAAAAAATATTTTTTTATCCAAAATGGTTCCTTTAGCTTGGCCAATGTTACCAAAGTTGATTTTGTAATTTTTCAGCTTTTTATGGATTTTCTATGAATTTTTGAAAAATAAAGGAAACAAAAAGGTTGATCAAAATTTAGGTGTCAACACTCATCTTCCAAGCTTTCCCGCTAGACAGAATCACCCGAGGATCAATCTTCAAAACTAGTCGTTGGTTGATTGTTGAATAAAGATCACGAGTCTTTGAGGTAAGAGCAATCAGAGATTTGAGAGGATTTGCTCGCCCATACAATCAAATCCTTAACTCCATAAATCAAGCTTCTAATAAAAGAAATAATCTAAAGGGTGATTGCCAATCAATCAAGAGTCCTCATATGGAAAGTAATGAGAATATCTTTGTGATTGATGGTCAATCAATTTAACTTAGGAACGCAATCCAAACCAGATAATTGACCGTTAGTGGGGAAATTTAATCTGCGAATATATACAAGAATAATATTGATTAAACAATGAGGATAAATCAAAGATCAAAATATATCTCATCATGATTTTCGAATCAGTGTGCCTCTGCCACGAAATCTGCCTGCTTCTATCAAAATAAAAGCGGTAAGCACATTATATATAAAAGGCGTAGAGATATATTTATAGTAAATCCTCAAAGTATAAATCAAAGTCTTTTCAATAAAGTATGTGAGTTTTGTTTTCTTCAAAATCAAATATAATATTCATAACAGGTTGTTTACAGCAATGGACGAGGGGAAGATTTTTGGTTGGAGGTTTTAGGGGGTGTTCGACTTTGGTTGACCTAGGGTTTCTATTTCTATCTGGGTGAAAGAGATCCATGGGAACCGGTGAATGGTGGGTTTTATGCAGTTTAGTAGAGGAGTTGCAAGGCTAAGGGACGGCTATCACCTTTGATAGATGATGCCTCTTACTGGAAGAGAGAGAACCTCCCACATGGAGAGGAGGATACGCGAAGAAGAGAGAGAAAGGGAGCCCGAGTTCTTAAACAGTTGAAAAAGTGGACATGATTCAGGAAAAACAGAAGAGGACCGAACCGATACAAGTAGTTTAAAGACGGCCGACAATTATATGGAGTATCACACAGGCCCAAGATAACTACCCTTTTTTGCTAGAAAAGCCCAAGATAACTGCTTGAAGACTTAGTAACTACTTGAAGACTTAGTCAAATGAGCTCGTGTAGAGTGATGGACGCGGAGGCAACCGATAAAGATGTGCTAAGAGTTACAGCCGTTGAAGGGCAGTTGTCAACTCAATCATTATAAATACCACCGATCATCTACTGTTGAGGCCCCACAAACAAATAAATGAATTTATCGTACCTTTATTTTTTTTGGCATTGCACTTTATTTACCCTAACTGTAGCTTTTGGATTCTCGTCGTCGAGTCAAACTCTGGCGTTTATCTTTATACTAGATATTGTGTCGTCAAGTCAAACTCTGGTACAGTATCGAAGTGTGCTCAGGCTTTGTGGTTGTGTCAAACTCTGGTATGATTTGGGTGCGTCATTTCCTTTTGGGTAGGAATTGTACTCCCTAAGCTACCCCGTCGAGTCTAACTCTGGTTGTTCTACGTTTGTATAATTTCTTCCAAGTTTTTGCACATCGATTTCTTATAATCATACTTTTTTAGCCTTCTTGTTGAGTCAAACTCCGGTTGGTTTCATGTAGTGTGATTGTATTCAAATCTTGATGTGATTTGCATATTGATTTGCTGAATATTCAGATCACTCATGTTCGGAATCGCTGCAGGACCTACATTTAAAAACCAAAGAACTAATTTTGGTGAAAGTTTTTTTTGTCACGGGAGAAATTCCTGCAAAACATCATTTTGGCAGGCCTATGTGACATTTGTGGTTGATTTGAGGAGCAGGACAACGTGAACAAGAAATCAACGCAATCCAGACAACCTTGACCGTGACAATTCTCCTCCGACTCCTGGGGAAAGAGTAGGTGGGTCGGAATCGTCAAGGTCCAGTCAACCTGTCGCTGTTTGGTCGATCGCTGTCCATCTTTATCACCGCCTTCCTTTGCAATTTGGGCTGTCGCCCAAGCGGTCGTCGGTGCGCGAACCTATTCACTCACTCTTGATCGTTTTTTCCGGTTGCAATTGTTCTTGCGTGGTTCGAATCTAATGTCCTGTTCGATAGATGTCTATGTAAGGTTCTTTGAAAATTGATCGGATCGATGGTTAAATATGCGGTTGGTTTAGTTTTTCTTACGAGTTTCTTCTCAGTCATATTTATAATTTATTTCTCATCATTTAGATAAAGGAATTTACATTTATTAATTTAATGCACATTATTTTTACGAAGAGCTGAGGGGTCCTATCTCAGGGCATAATAACAAGACCATGTACTAAAGTTTTCTATTGTTACTCCAGTTATTTTCCTTTCCGTAATTTTTTTGCTTTATTATTGATTGATTTAATTTCTATAGCTTGAGCATTTGTGTGCGGACATCTAGTTGCATGTTAGGAAATAAACTTGATGTTAGGGCCACCGGGCTTGCATTGTTCCGCCAAATTCTGATACCTTTGCTTGGGGAACATCGAGAGCGAGCCCAAAGTCTAAGTCTATTAATATATCTAGTTGGACTCACATTCACTTAAAAGTTTAAGACAATGAGTTGTGGACCAACAAATATTTATTAATTGCTCTACCCCATATCAATTCTTCGATATTAGATTTCTCTAATACAACTCACATGTGCATCCCAACACTTGATAAGATCGCATGAATTACCTTTTAATTAAAAGAGAAAAGGTACAACAATAGGAGATGGACTCACAAAACAGACTCCCATGTCTTGTTTGACTCCTATTTGGCCCACATTAGGCTAGTGGAGACTGATAAGTTATTATCAAACAAGCAAATTACATGAGAAAATCAAGTGGCGATCTATAGGACTATGAATAGTTTTTTTTTTTAGGTCGAGCTTTGTACTTCTAACAATCAAACTAGTGGAGAAGTGACCTTATCACCAGCAAAGATTCGATCACTCGTGCAATAGTCTTCCCCTCAAATACTGAGAATGAGTTTGAATGAAGATGGAGCTTGAAGCTAAGCGGATATGGCACAGAAGCTTTCAAGGGAAAGGTCAAGGAGGAACATAGCTTTGACCTAGTCCATCCCAAGAGGGCATTTTATCCAAAAGAGGAAAGCCCAGAAGAGGTTATTACTTTCCCAAAAATTTCTATCTATATACTCGTCTAACATGAAGGAGAAGGCTCATTAAATCGGCAAAAGGACACTTTTGGTGTCAAAAGTTGCGTACAGAGATCACTTTGGTGCTAAATGTTTTTGTCGGATCACTTTAGCTCCAAATTTTTTGAAAAAGGATCATTTCAGTGCCAGCTCCGATAGTCTTCGTTGGAAATCCGATGTGGCACTTTTTTATTGATATATAACGTTGACGTGGCTCGTCGAAGGTCCACGATGGCTTTTCTTTTTTAAAATTTAATTTTTTTATTTAAGATAATTTGAAAAATAAGCTGAAAAAACAAAAAAAAAGATAAAAGATTTTAAAAAAAGGAGAACAGGCGGCCCCGTCACCATCCCCCATCACTACCAACAATGGTCGACGACAGTGGTGCTTGGCCACCCCTGCTAGCCCTCGCCCATATCTTGGTGAGGTCGGCCCCCGTCTAAGTCTGGTTGAGGGTGGCCATTAGCGAAGCTTCTAGTGTTTGATGTGGCCGCCGAGATAGGTGCTCATAGACTATTGGAGATAATGGTTCGGTGGGTATTTCTATGTTGTTTTCTCTACCTATACATATGATTATGGAGCCTTCCATACCACAGACTAAGCCTGTTGAGGTTCAGGATCCTATTGTTGAGGCAGTTCCTAATGAAGTTCCTTAAGCCTCTTAAGTAAAGGATGAGGTTGAAGAAGCTTCACCTAATAGATCTGTTAGGCAGAGACAATCAGCTAGTCTATTTGGGAGAGTAGGACTATGATATAGACTTTACGGTTGATTTGGTAACTTATGCAGAAGTTTTTTCTTCTTCTTAGTCAGATTTGTGATTAGATGCGATAAAACATAATGATGTTTGAGAGCTTATTGAATTGCTTGAAGGTTACAAGCCCATCAGCTGTAAATGGATGTATAAGACTAAAATGAATTCCGAAGGAAAGATAGAGAAATTTAAAATTAGACTGGTAGACAAGGGATTTACTTAGAGAGAAGGAGTGGACTATGAAGCAATCTTTTCTCCAGTCTCTTCTAAAGATTATTTTAGCGTGATAATGTCATTAGTAGCTCATTTTGATATGGAGCTTCACGAAATGGGTATTAAAACTGTTTTTTGAATGGAGACCTTGATGAGCATGTCTATATGATACAACTCGAAAGTCTTGCAGCAGATGATTCAGGTAATCTTGTATGTAGACTTGAAAAGTCTATTTATGGACTGAAACAAGTTTCTAGACAGTGGTACTTAAAGTTTCATAATGTTGGGACTTCACTTGATTTTATTGAGAGCAAGCTGGATCAGTGTATATACTGCAAGGTCAATGGGAGGAAATTTATTTTTCTCATACTTTATATTGACAATACCTTGCTTACGAGCAGTGATATTTAATTACTGCATAAGAAAAAGCGGATGTTGTTAAAATATTTTGACATGAAGTACCTTGGTAATACATTTTGTCCTTGACATTGAGATCTATAAGGATTGTTCTCGCGGTGCTTTAGGTTTATCTCAAAGGGCATATATTTATCATATTTTAGAAAGATTCAATATGCAACATTGCAAGCTAGGAATCGCTCCTATCTATAAAGGTGATAACTTGAGCCTTTCACAATATGTTCATTCAGATATTGAGAAAGCCAAGATGAAGGATGTACCTTATGCTAGTGCACTTGATAGTATCATGCATGCTCAAATTTGCACTAGACCAAACATTGCCTTTGCAATAGGATTTCTAGGCAAATATCAATCAAATCCAGGACATAATCGCTGAATTACTACCAAGAAGGTTTTGAGGTACTTGAAAAGGACTAGAGACTATATGCTGATTTATAGATGTGTTCAGGACCTACAACTAGTAAGGTACTCAGATTTAGGCTATGTTGGTTATCAGGATGACAAGACGTTGACAACATGATATATCTTTATGTTGGTAGGCGATGCAATATCATGGAAAAGTGAGAAACAGAAAACAGTATCATCCTCTATCTGCAAGCGAAGTTTATAGCGTGCTTTTCGTCTATTACTCATGCTATTCAGCTTCGAAATCTCATTAGGGAGTTGATCGTATTGGATTTTTGGATAGACCTATACAATTGTCTGTGACAATATCTCTGCAGTGTCGTCTATTAATAACAATGGAGGTCTTAAGGGGTCTAAGCACATGAAGGTCAAGTTTTTAACCACGAAGAAATCCGTGTAGAATGGTAACACTACAGTAGAGCATATTTTCACATATGATATTGCTGCTGATCCACTTACTAAAGGTCTGTGGCCTAGTGTTATTTTAACAACGTGTCATTAGCATGAGCTTAGAAGCATCATGTGTTGATGTTGTTTAGTGGGAGCTCTTTAGTTTTTGCTAAAATAAAGTTACATCTGTATTTGTTATATTTAGTAGTAATTTGATATGTATAGACTTTTTTGCATTTAATAAAGTGTTTATGAATATATTGTTATCATATTGAATGCATAAATGTCATGGCGTTTTGTAAACCTGGGGTATTTAAACTTTTTCCATAAGCATGTTTCTTGCTATATACAAAGTATAGATAATTATAAAGGTAACACATATGTTGGTTCATTGGAACTATAATAATATTCTCTAGTGTCACATAAAGTTTCGTGACACTTAAGGATAGAGAACAGTGGCTGAAAAAGAAAATAACACATAAAGTTTCTCTATTATTTGAGGTGTTATCTATTTGTCACACAACCATATCACATGCATATTAATAGAGTTAAAAACACTTGTAACCATGGATGGCTTTGTGACTTTTGACTCAGTTATCATCATGATTCGATGTTTGAGACTTTATGAGATCATATTGATTATTAATAATTATCTCTAAACTAATATAAAGATGAGCATATATAGTACAAATTTAATTATTATAGCCCAAGTGAGAAAATATAAGAGTTTTTCTCATGTGGGCTAAATCAATTAATATTGTCATTATTAATTGGTCTAATAAAGTAAATATATTAGATTTCTTAATTAATATAATATGGGACTCATTAGTATGAGTCGAGGTAAGCCTTATCCGTAATGAGAGGGTCTGGCTAAAACTCTATAAAATCTCAAGTTCTTCCTCTATCCCTAATGCTGAAATAACCTTACATAAGGAGCCGTCTTAGAACGTGATTCGTGAGAGGCAATTTCATTGAAGCCAATGATTCAGAGGGTGAGAAATGAATCTCTTGATCGTTGGTTCATCGATATTTTGCATCAAATTGATGGATTCCAAATAAGTTTCGTAAATTTCTCTACTTTGTTATTGTGATTCATATATCTAATTATTGAGGCGCTGCTTAACGTCATAATCGCAGCTTACAAATTCCGCACTACAAATCAAAATATCACGAGTAGCGCTGTCGAGAATCGAAGACTGGTTGTTGAAATTCAAAAGAAAATCAGAAATTTTACCATCGCCAGCGCGGTATGGTGCATTTGGAGAGCGAGAAATGACTTTATTTTCCGGAATAGACTCCCAAACCCAGAAACCCCTGTTGAATCGGCATAGATTTTGCTTAGTTACTGGTGTAGATGGAAATCACAAGGGAACGCAAATAGATCTAGAAGAAGAGGCCTCACCTCGTCACTGGAAACTGCCAAAGATCCGAGCTTTGAAGGTGAACTTCAACGGCTCGTTCGTGGAAGGATCAATCAGGACAGCCTTCGCCTGTGTAATTCGAGGCGTGTCGGGTATCTTTTAGCATCAGATTTTTTAAATCCAAAAGTTGAAAAGCACAAAGCGAGAAGGTGCACCTCCATGATTGTCCTCTAATATAAATTGGAAGATGCGCCTGCTGCGAAGTTGCCTGTAGGCATTGGCAAATGTTTTTTGCTCCTATTACGAAGTTGTCGGTACACGCAATACAAACGTCCAAAATGATGTCTCTATCTAACGAAAGTGGCATCGGCCTTTCGGCGTTCAAACCCAACAATTTGAAAAGTCTTCGTCGTGACTTTAACATTGAGAAATTGAATTCGAGTACCGCAAAACATCTTCAGCTTTCTGCGAAATTGCTGGGATAAATACACTACAAGTGCCATAACTTTCGTACGACATTCACTTAAGTGCCATAACTTTCAAAACGTTCACTTGAGTGCCACATCGAAATAAAAATGTTTAGATGAGTGCTAATTCCGGCCAAAAGTATTCACTTGAATGTTATTTTCGCCGGAAAACATGACGTGAAATTTTTACTATTATTTAATGAATTTTTGAGTGCCATGTGGAAATTCCACGTCATTTTTAAATAGTTTATATTTTTTATTTTTTATACACATCATAAAATTAAAAGGAAAAAAAAAATTAATGAATTAAAAAAAAAACCAAATTTGGGATTTCTTGGTGGTGGCCTGCGAGATTAATGATTTAAAAAAAAACAAAATCTGGGTTTTCTCGGTGGTGGCCGGCAATGGGTCTCGCCCGGCCACCACCGGCTGGCCCAGGGCGAGGGTCGGCTTGTCCTGGGCCGGCGAGGCCGCGACGGCCCTAGGCGATGGCCGTCGCAGCCTCTGCAGCGGCGGCGCGAAGCCCTCGCCAAACCTGGGCGAGGGCCTCGCGCCCCTGCAGGGCAATGGCCCGACGGCCGTCGCCTCTACCTCGCGAGAGCGAGACCCACTGCCGGCCACCACCGAAAAAACCCAGATTTGAAGGTTTTTTTTTTAATTTTTTTTTTCAATAAATAAATAAACCAAAAAATTAAATATATATATATTTCCGGCGCCATGTTAGCTTCCAATGAGCCACCTAGGATAACTTAATATTAAAATAAATCCACGTAGGATCTCCAGCGTGCCAAATTAGCAAGTGGCATTTAAGTGAACACTTTTAAAAAAAATTAGCACTCAAGTGAACATTTTGAAAGTTATGACACTTAAGTGAACGCCGTACGAAAGTTATGGCACTTGTAGTATACTTTTTCCCGAAATTGCCTATACCCGTTCCAATTTGCTTGAAGAAGAAGTATTTCAAAAGTGCCTATGGGAGAGAGAGAGGTGGGGAGGGAGGTTTGACTCTCCAAAGAGCCAAGTGAACTCCTATGGCGAACTCAGAGAAAGGAAGGAGCACCAGGAATATCTTAGGAAGTGAGTATCAGGTGTTCCTGAGTTTCAGAGGACTTGATACTCGCCGTGGATTCGCCAACAGCCTCTACCATGCCTTGGTAGATGCCGGCATTCGTGTTTTCATCGATGATGAAGAGCTTCGACCGGGTGAAAGAATTAGTGGCAACCTCCTGCGAGCGATCGACGATTCCAAGCTCTACGTACCCATCTTCTCGAAAAACTACGCTTCAAGTCCCTGGTGCCTCCGCGAACTTTCGAAGATGGTGGAGAACACCTCTACATCTAGAGAAGACGGGAAGAAGAAGGTCATATTGCCCATCTTCTATGACGTGAAACCAGATGACGTAAAGTTGAAAACCTCGCTGTACAGTAAGGCCATAACGAATTTGGAGCAGAAGATGGAGGATCGAAAGAAGAAGTTTAGCTCTGAGGATGTAGAGACGTGGCGGCAGGCTCTCAAAGAAGTTGATGGCACCAAGGGATGGGAGCTGGAGAAATATTCAGGGTAACAATCTAATCCTGATTGCCAAAACTATTTTGTACAATGGGGCCATAGTTCTTAAATGATTTCATTAATTATACTCCAATCCAAACTCCCTAAATTTAAACAGAAAGTTTCAAATTCTTCTTTTATTTTTTTTTTGTTTTTTTGTTTTTTTTTTATGAATCACGAGATTTCCAAAGTTTTTCTAACCTAATAGGGTTATTATAATTTCATTTTTCACCTAATTTCCATGGTATAGAAATTTGGATTTGGTTCATCTTTTATATCCTAATTTGATCCATACATGTATCAAAATTCCTCTTGTATGCTAGAGAACTTGAATAAGGAACTGTTGGCCATGTTGAAAGAAATAAGTAAATCAAATCTGCTATTACGGTAATTCATCGGGCTTTCATATTTTTCATTCTTTACTCTTTTTTGCCAGAAATTTTTATTCTTCTTAATACGAAGATCAAACATTTTTCTTCCTCTAATTCCTTTAACTTAAACTTGTAATGGATGTGCAAGTTTGTAATTCATCATGTCCCGGAAGCTTTGGGGGTAACGTTGAACTTTTATATTTCCTAAACTTGATCGCGATCCCAACCAGTTACTTAGTAGATGGTTGGTCAACATGCAAATTTGTCACCTTTTCTCAATTGAAACTGTTCACCTTTGTGGCAGCTATGGGGATCTCATCAAATCCGTTGTTAATGAGGTTGTGGTTAGGCTCAAGACAAGACAGAGACAAGTGACCGAAGATTTAGTTGGAATGGAGAATCGAATAGCAGCCATAAACAATTTATTAGACATCGACTCCGCTGATGTGCGGCTCATTGGAATCTATGGGATGGGTGGTATTGGTAAAACAACCTTTGCCAAAGTTATCTTCAACCAACTTTGTTCTTACTTTGGCAAAAGCTGTAGCTTTCTTGATGACGTGAGGGAGACAATAAAAACCAAAGGCCTAGTCAAGCTACAGGAACAATTATTGTCCGATGTCTCTTTTTCTAGAGTGGCTAATACCATTGATAACATTGGTCATGGGATCAATATGATTCGAGAAACAATTTGCAACAAGAAGATGCTAATTGTATTGGATGATGTCGATGAGAGCAACCAAATCCAAAAATTAATCGGAGTGAATTCTTTGTACCCTGGTACTAGGATAATTGTTACCACTAGGGACAAAAGTGTTCTGAGACTAAGGGGATTTAAGTATGAAATCTTGTCTTATGAAATGAAGGGGTTGAGCGAGAAAGATGCACTCCAGCTTTTTAGTAGGCATGCCTTCGATGACAGTTCTCCTCCCGCCAACTACTACAATCTTTCAAAAGGCATTGCATCTACTGCATCTGGACTACCTTTAGCACTAGAAGCAATAGGTTCATCGCTTTTTGGTCGGAAAAAGAAAATAATATGGGAAGAGAGGCTAGAGAAGCTGAGGAAATCACCTCATAACGATGTCTTGGGAAAGCTAAGGATTAGCTATGATGCCTTAGAGCCGGATCAGCAACAGATATTTCTCGATGTTGCATGTTTTTTTGTTGGTGAAAATAAGACAAATCCAATGTACGTGTGGGAAGATTGTGGGTTTGGCCCAGAGGATGCTATTGATATCCTTAGTAAGAGATGTATGATAAAGGTTTTAGATGACGATAGATTTGGGATGCATGATCAATTTAGAGATCTTGGAAGGGCTATTGCTAAACAAGAGCGTACTAGGTTGTGGGATAGAGACGACATCATATGCGAATTAAGATCAACAGAGGTAAAGTGTGACCAAATTTGTTGCTTACTGTATTCATAGTTGAGGATTTGATCACGTTTCTGAATTTGAAGCTACTCTTTTGTTTTATCTTTCATTCTCTACTACGAAATTTACTGTGGGATACTGACAAATTCCTGTTCCTGCTTCTCAATGTCATGGCCAGATCAAGGGAACCGTCCAAGCACTCCGTTTGCCAAGGGAATTGTTTCAGCCTCCTGTAACTATCACTTCGGAGCAAATCAAACGGTTCCCACATGTAAGATTTCTTTGGTTGGATGATGTAATCTGCCAGGGCGACTTTACAGGCTGTCTTTCCGAGTTGAAATGGATCAATTTGCATTACCCTCTTCCTAAACATGTCGACAATCATCAATGTTTTGAGGCAACCAATTTGTTGCATCCAGAAAACGTGGTTGTGGTGAATCTTTCTTGCCATGATTTCACAAAAGATGCGTTCGACAGTCTAATCCAGGTATGCCTGTTTCCCTCTTTAGTCTGATTTTCTCATTCAGTGCAGGAGATGGATCTGTAATCTGATTTTCTCATTTAGTGAGAGGATCAGCTGACATACGATACAAATTGGTTGCCCAATTTACTTCTTGTCTGTCCTGATATTTCATTAGCTTTTGTAGGGGGGAAGGAAATTGAAGTTTCTCACAATTCTAGTCAATAGGTTGATCCATAGGACACCAACCTTTCCCGAAAACTCGGTTTTAGAGAAGTTGAATATCTCCGGATGTCCGTCTTTGATGGAAATCGACTCTTCCATTGGGAGATTGAGGTGGCTGACTGACTTGACTGTTGAGTCATGTTCGGCACTTCGGAAATTGCCTGAACAAATTGGAGAGCTGCGGAATCTTCGGCACCTCTCTCTTCGGAATTGCCGTAACTTGAGTGAACTCCCTAAATCCATTTTGAAATTAATGTCATTAAAGAAGCTGGACGTATCATCCACGAGAATCACAAGATTACCAGATTTTACTGATAGACCACCAAGCCTGTCGGCTGCCAATGTATCATATGCAATGAGCAAGTTTCTTCACCTCCAAACACTGAACTTGGATGATTGTCATGGGATACAAGTGTTGCCGAATCTCCCCAAGAGTTTGACCACTCTGCGCCTGAGGTCTACTTCGTTGCTGATTGTCCCGAACCTCTCAAACCTTACCAATCTGGTTGAACTGCTACTATCCAATGGCTCTGAAGGTACGGCCACATCAAATGTAATTCGAACTTGCAACTTGAGGTGGATTGGGAGGTTATCCAAGCTGAGGAAGCTGCACTTTTGTTTGTCGAATGTCCGCGCACCAGCTAGAGAGTTGCGGTCCCTTTCTGAGCTGAAAGAACTTACTCTATATGGACTAGACTTACAAACCCTGGAACAACTCCCACCAAACTTGATAGTTTTAGGCCTCTACCGCACTCGAGTGAAACATGTACATCTCGATGGGCTTCCTCCATTGGAAAAGGAGACTGCATTCGTTTCATCAAGTTTGAGAAAATCGAGAGAAAACAAGGTGTACCATCAACTTGACACTCAATTTCTCGATGTATTCGAACCATTGGAGATGTCATGTATTCAAGACTGCGTATCTTCCGAGCGGTCGGTTCATCTGCCGGAGGAGCCAGGTTTCAATGAGCTACAAGTTGTTGAGTTGGCTGATTGTCGGAGGGGAGCATTCCTTGTCCCAAGCTCCCTAAAGATGCTTCAGGAATTCCATATGTGGGAGTGCCCAGAGGTACAGGATATTCAATTTGCTTCTTCGTTGGAATCATTGGGAGAAGTTTCTATTGGAGAGTGCATTTCATTACAAAGGCTAGGCGGTTTGTCAAACTTGAAGAACTTGAAGCGGTTAAGCATTTACCGGTGTGAGAGCCTGCAGGTTGTCGAGGGCATTGACGAATTAGAGTTTCTTCGTCTGTTGAGAGTTTCTAGGTGCAGTTCAATGGGAAGGATTTTCGATGCATCGGGCTCGAAAATACCAAATGACTGCCGGATAGGAGTAAAATGTTGTGGGAAGGTACTCGACAGTTGTGGAAGGGGTCCTCATCCTCAGTTAGTCAATTGGGATTTTTACAGAGAGAAGATTCTGAATGGAACAAAGCAAGCCTCGCGACTCTGAAATGGAAACAAAAGATTCTGAGACAGAAACAGGAGATCCTCTGCGGAAAACGGTGCGAGTTCTTTCTTTTCATAGATCTTCAACGTTTCATCCGAATTGGCTTAATAGTCGAATAGGAATTGCCGTGGACTACAATCGCTGGTGCCCAATCCGTGTCGCTACTAGCTTGCTCCTTGCAAGCTTCAGTCCGTAGATCGCCGTCCGTCGCCTCTTCTTTCCCAGGTTCTGTCGTCATTGAGCTTCAAGTCCTTCCTCAGTGCCATTCAGCTGGAGGAATTTGGAGCTACAGGAGACTCCGGTTGTTGCATTCATTAACTCCATCAGGGGCGAGAGGGCCATGGCCCTGAACTCAAGCTCCAGATCACCAGCTAATCGCTGGAGGAACATGTAACGAGCGATGTGGCAGCTGGTGTTTAGTTTAGTGTATTGCTGTGATTTATCTTTGTTCAGTTAAGCACGAGCTTAAGCTCTAGCTTCATATGGTAATAGCTGTATAAGGGTCTGCTTTCTAGGTACGCTGCTATGCTGAGCCATGGACTGCTCGATCGAGCGTGATCATGTGCCGGCGTGTCGTGCATCTGTTAGCAGGGGCATTACGAGAGTTTTGCGTATTTGGTGTGCTGACTTAAGATTTGAAAGTCGCATAATTCGGGAAACAAAGTTTGCAGCTTTGAAGGGCAAATTTTTGCATTCGATTGTCTGACTCATGGATGTTATTGCAGAGCTGACAAAACTTTTGACACAGGATGAGGTTCGGAAAAATTTGAACTCACGATTTCCTGCTTCGACACAATGTTGAGATTCTATGTTACCACTACCAACTGTTATAAAAGCTTAAACTATTATATGGATGCACGATTTATATTATATTATGGTGCAAGAAGAGAAGAGTTTCGGATGGGCGTAAATGCGCTATTGCTAAAAATCTTGAGTACTCTTTCCTTTTTTGCACGTCTTGTCGCTTGGATGCTGCGATTGCTCGCTCCTTCTCTCCTCTAGCATGCCTAATGGAAAACCGAAACCCTTGTTCTTAATTCCAATGCGAGCTTGCTTTGGAGATCTATACTTAAAGTTTTAATTCTTTATTGGTCGAGTTTAAAATGGTGCTTTGAATTTCTTCCTAAAAATTAAAATAAGCAATTAATCATATCAAATTAATCACTTGATCTGTAACATTCCAAATTTCGACCCTCCTCGGGGCTTAAGACATGGAAAGGGGTCTTGAAATCGGATATATGCCACGGGAGAATTCCGACATTTGAATGAATTGGACGTCGCCTAATCGAGGATGAAAAATATCGAAAAACTGAAATTTCTGACAAAAAATGCGAAAAGACCATTTTGCCCTTTGGGGTTAACCTTGCTTAATTGGATTGAGAGGGACATTTTGGTCATTTGAAAATTTTCTTCCTCCCCAAGGCTGCTGTAGAAAATTGGTGGGGCAAAGATGTCATTGGAGTTTTGATATTATTGATGCTAGGACAAGTGTCATTACTTAGGTGATGATCATTTATTTTCCACTAACCTAATTGTCGCGACCCGTCCGGAGCGGACGTGGCTAATGGATTACCGATCGCGGGCCCTTTCTGCCACACCGGAGTGCGGATCGCGGGCTTTTGGATCGGCGCGAGCTCTCCCAGGCCCATACCAAATCGCGGCGGGAGTATTTTTCAAAGGATTCGACGATAAGAGTCGATCGCTTTCGACCTTCAGTGTGGTCGTGGTGGCATGTGCAAATTGTGCATGCATTTGGAGTCGCCACCGGTCTTTCTTGGATGGTAGACCGGAAACCTTACTAATCGATTGAGAGAGATCGATCAGTTCTGCAGAACCAGAGATTTTGGGTTCGGGGACTTGGTTACGCTGGTGTCATTACCAACGCCCTTTCGGTACCTAACGCGAATGATTTTCCTGGCTAAGAGTTCATGCAGGCGCAATTTTGGGTGGGGGTAAGTTTGATTCAGGGTTTCATGTAGATTGGAAAACTATTCTTATCAATCACAATCAATGAAAGCGCGATCAAGTGCATAAATAAATCTCATCGATGCACATCAATTCAAGTCAACGGCTTCCTAGCATAGCCATAAAGGGCATAGGGAAGGTGTGATTTTAGACCGGGGTAAAATGGGAAATTTGGAGGCGATTTAGCCCGAAGGGCAAAATCATCAATTTTTGGAAGACTTGGATACCGAATTACCCAAAATATTCAATGGCCAGTTGATTGTGGCAATTTCCCATTTTTGAGAATTTTTTGGAATTTCTTGATTTTTCTTCAATTTTTGGAAGACGATTCGCCCAAAAGGCGAAATTGTCATTTTAAGAAGGGTCGGGGTTCAAAACACCCGGAATGAGTCTTGGCCAGTTGTTTGTGGCCATTTCCTATTTTTTTGGGATTTTCCTGGATTTTTTTTAGAATTTGTTTTTGGAAGATGGTTTGCCGAAAGGGTAAAACCGTCATTTTTGGAAAGACCGGGGGTTGAAAGACCCGAAATATGTCGTGGCCAATTGAATGTGGCCATTTCCTATTTTTCGGAAATTTTTTAGAATTTTTCTGAATTTTCCGAATTTTTTTGAATTTTTTTTTATGATTTTCCATTTTTTTTATTGAATTTTTGAATTTATTATTATTTTTTTTATCATCATTTTTTTTAATTTATCCAAAAATCCACAGATCGGACGGTCCTCATTGTGCCACGTGGCCTCCTCTGATGTGTCCGATCTTGCGATAGATCGTGCGCTCCACAGAGGGCCACTTGGCACAGTCTCGGCCGTTGGATCGAATTGTATTTATTTATCCAAAAATCCTTTATTAATTTCCAAAAACTCAAGATCGCGACACGTGTCACGATCAGGACCGTCGATTCCTCTAACTCGAACGTGGTCCCCATCCCGCTGACGTGGCTGCCGACGTGGCACGCCACGTCAGCAGTTTAACCGTTGACCGATCGGGACGCCGGAGAAGATGACCGACGCTTCGCCGGAACAGTGCAAAATTCCGGCGAAGTCGCCGGAAATCTTACCGGAAAATCGCGGACCGCCCCCAAACTTGGTATTTTTTTGCCCTTTTGACTCCATTCGACTCCTTTGACACTCAGCATCAATACCCAACCAGAAGAGTAGCCATGAATACGTCGAAAGTGGCCGGATCGAACTTCCAACTTCCCGGCGCCGGCGACGATTTGTGGAATTTATTTTCTCCACTCAAACTCAGTTCCTAGCCATCAAACAGCATCCAAGGAGGGTCTAGAAACTTACCTGAGCTCGTTTCGAGCTCGGCGACCACGTGAACCTCCCCCTCGAGCTCCCGGTTCGAGCCGTGGCCGGCGAAGCCTCGGGCTCGGTTTCCACCGCGTTTTAATGCGAAATAAACACCAAGCCAGGCTTAGAGACAATTATCATGAAGGTTCAAGGCCAGACTTACAACAAACAGGGGTCGGGACAGGACGACCGAGAGCTAGAAAATCAAGTGCTCGTTGAGACATTTTGTCAAGCAGGTGATGTGCAATCTAAAAAAATGAAGTTCCGGGGAGAATACTGACCTGTTCGAGAGTCGCCGGCGGCTATGGTGGCTTCGACGACGATCTGTGGGTGAGCTGAAGGTCCGGGGTGCTCGCCTCTCCCTCGGGTTTGCCCAAAAAGTCCCTCGCTCTCCCTCTCTCTGAACTCCCCTTAAACCGAGATTCTTCGCCTTTTCCCGTGGCCGACCGGCGCCTTTCGATGCGCACCACTACCAGATTAAGAACATGGTGCTCCACTCTTGTCCCCCCACGTTTGGTCGTCGCTTTTTTTTTTTACTCGAAAATCCGGCCCCCATGCTCGTTTTTTTTTAATCCCCTGTTCTCCCCTGCTTTCGGCGCCATGGTGGGTCTGCAAGTTGCAGACCCGGTCGGACCGGGCCGGGTCGGGCCTAACCCGACCGGCCCGGTTCGACTTAATTTGTCAAATTGGGCCCCAAATCGTCCCCTTTTCATAAAATTGATGGCAAAATCGGATTCCCTGACATGTTTTCTATCAAATGGGGGTATTTTCGTGAATCAATTGATTGAAATTTAGTGAAAACCCCAAATTGTCCCTAGGATCCGAAAATGATTTTCGTTCAATCGAGGGTCCAAACGACCAAATTAGTCAAAATTGAGGCCACCAATGGATTCATCATGATGAAAACTATCGGGTAGAGGTGTTTAATTTTAATGGGTATGCCCGTGTGAAATTTAATTTCAAGATTCGTGAAACCGGGGACTAAAATAAAAGATTTTTATGCAATTAAGCCCTTTTGATTAAAATTGATCAAATTGAAGGGCAAATTGACCCAATTGCACTTCAATACTTTAGAATCCAATGTCATAGCTTATAAAAAGTGAGAATTGAAAATTAAAAGACTCGAAAAGGATTTTTTAGGCTCGGTTCGGGTTTATGTTTGTGAAGGAACATAGTGACCCGGGCCGAATTTTCAAGATTTAAAGTGACACACTTGAATAGGAAATAAAAAAAAAATTATTGAATATTTTTGTGTATTTTCCTGACCACGAATGGTATTTTTCTGATTTTTTGGGTATTTTTAATAATTAAATAAATTCAAAAAATTATTAAAAATTACGAAAAAAATTTTTTTTGTTCAAAATTGGTTCTTGAGGCTAAGGCAAAGCTTCCAAAGTTGATTTTGTAATTTTATGATCTTTTTTGATATTTTTAATTAATTTTAAAGAATAAAAATCACAATAATAGATGGTCAAAAATCAGGTGTCAGCAGCTGCCCCTCTTTGAGAGGAATCTCGTTAGAGGTTTCTCTCAAAGATAAGATGGCACCTGATTCCTAACCGACTCAATTGGGAAAATGAGAGAAGAAATGCTATGACATCGAATCCTTAAGGCTTTTGATAAAAGCTCAAATTAATCCCCAGTTTACTCCAACAATTTGAACATGGGCCGGGAAGAGAAAGACTTACCTGAAGCTCACCTGTCGGATGCTGCTGGTTGCGACGACTTTCAAGAAGATACCTAGGACTCGTCATTCAGAATATCATAGGGAGATTAAGCTCTGACATGTATGGTAGGTCATACCATTATGGAATTCCTAACTGGTAGGAACCTAAAGAGGGCACATCCCCACGCTTTGAGATTTGCCAAGGATTTTGATCCGTATGGTGGATCGGACCTTTGTGTCGATCCTTATGGCGGTATTTACTAATGTGTTGATCCTTATGGCGGTTTCTACCATATTTGACCCTTCAAGCGGTATCTACCGTCAAGTTTAGTTCGACCCTTATGGCGGTTTCTACCAATGAGTTGACCCTTATGGCGGTATCTACCATCATGTTGACCCTTCAGGCGGTTTCTACTGTTGTTTGACCCTTTAGGCGGTTTCTACCTTGGTTTGACCCTTCAGGCGGTTTCTACCTTTGTTTGACCATTCAGGCGGTTTCTACCTTGGTTTGACCCTTCAGGCGATTTCTACCTTTGTTTGACCCTTCAGGCGGTTTCTACCTTGGTTTGACCCTTCAGGCGATTTCTACCTTTGTTTGACCCTTCAGGCGGTTTCTACCTTGGTTTGACCCTTCAGGCGGTTTCTACCATATTGTTTAACTCCAAACTGATAGGAATCTAAGGCTGACATACCCGGTTTGGTTGGGACTAGTCAGAGACTCGATCGTTTCGTAGATCGGTCTTGGAAAAGGCTTGCCTATTAAAAGGCTTTACCTAAAAGCTATTCTGGGATTTAGGGGTTACCTGAAATCTCACAGAAGCCGAATTGTCCTTTCGACATGCGAGGTACCTTTCTGGGATCTGGGGACTCCAATATCCTACAGAAAGCTGAAACCTGCAAACTTCTCATTAAAGGGTATCAGTTTGGGGACTT
This sequence comes from Rhodomyrtus psidioides, assembly GCA_021437785.1. Classification (NCBI taxonomy): domain Eukaryota; kingdom Viridiplantae; phylum Streptophyta; class Magnoliopsida; order Myrtales; family Myrtaceae; genus Rhodomyrtus; species Rhodomyrtus psidioides. The sequence continues at coordinate 4,699,434 of JAILYB010000031.1, read as the reverse complement.
GGGTTCTCCAAGGATCCTGCAAAACATGCCCCTATACGCTCTTCTCGTCAGAGCAAGGCGTCCGTCCGGGATTATGGGTTCTCCACGAAATCCCGTAGGAGTTTACGCCTGCATACTCCGCTTCCCGGAGTAAAATATTCATCTGGGATCTGGGGTTACCAAAATCCTGCAGAGATATCAAATGTAGGTACTCCCTTTCATGCGGCCTAGGTTCTTTTGGGATTTGAGGTTTCCAAAGATCCTACAAAACCTGAAAGATTTTTCTTCACCAAGAAAATATTAGTAATCTTTGGGAAGACAGCAATTGTCCAATTGACAAAATTTTATGACTTAAGTTTTAGTCATGAGATGTGCATTTTGATGCTGGAGGTTATCCAAAACATTCTTGCAACAAACAGATGTGATCACAAATTCCTTGCGCGGCAAATCTGGATCAAACAATTTGAAATTTCCAAAAAGAGTTTGTTCAAAACATCTATTGGAGAATTTCTCATCGAAGAGGGCTCCTCACCGCTCTGTGATAATGGTCTTTTGTAAGGAATGCGCTCAACTTCCTACTAACCTGTGCCTAGGTTTTAGGATCATTCGTAGCGCATACATTTCGATCGATCGGGAGGTCTTCCACGGGACCGTGATGTTATGCTTGGATATTGGTTTTCAAGGGGGACCCGCTTTGGAGTCGAGGCCATTGAATGAAAGTCTTCACCATCTGCTCCGGGTTTACAAGTCAAGAACCCTGCAAAATGAGAAAGAAATAGTCTTGCTCGTACTTCTTCGAGCTAAGCTATATGTTAACCCAAGTGTCTTAGTCAGAGAAGACTGTTTCGGGGTTGTAACATTGGTAGGATTGGGGACCGAAAAAAGCTTATTTTTGGCCAAGAATTCGTGACGGCTTTGACATTGGTGATCATTGCTGATTTGCCACCTGTCCTTTCTTTTCTGCATCTTTAGCCTTTGAGGCGCGCAACCTATCTTGCGGTGTGCACCAGCTCTTTAGAGAGCGTCTCTTGTTGCATTCAGAGACTGACTCTCTCTATGTCTTTGTTCTGTGCTTGATAGCATTCGGGGAGTAGCCTTTTGGATTTGGCTCCTTCAGGAATTTCCTCTTTTCCTATCCAGGCTTCATTGTGGATCAATCAAACAGTTTATGCGAGCATCAACCTTGCTTTTACCAGGCACTTTGCTTTTTCTTTTTGCTAGGGATTATTATTATTATTTTCTTTGAAATCCCGATTCTTCTCGTCCTTGATGGGATTATGTTAGACATATGTCTGAAAGTCTAAACATGCTTTAAATATCAGCCCGGGAATCCTCTTCGTAATCCCTGAGTCTTGAACTCTTCCATTTTTAAAGTGGTACTGCCTCCGTCTTGGAATGATCACCAATGGGTTCATGAAATGAATTTGCAGGCTCAAGTTGGCTATGCAAAGGATTCGGTGTGTAGGATAGAGAAATAAATACTTCTCGTCATCTTATGGCACTTGGATTACCATATAAACAACACACAAAGATTAATGTTAGTCCGAGCAAGAAAATTTCTAACCATTTTCTCATGATGCTGCTGGACTCATCTCTATTTTGCCCCGATGTGGGGTGGTTCTCGACAGGGCTGATAATGAAAACCTCCGTTCAAAGGGGTTATCAATGGTCGCCTATAGTATTTGGGAATATGAAACGAATGCCTCCGTCGTCCCAATCCATGTAATCGTTGCGAATGGTCCCTACCTCCGTAGGTCCAGATTTTGCTATCTGATCCGCTCCACTTCTCTCTCAAGTGTGTATAGGACGTGTTTGGATTAGGCTTTGCCTCTCGCCTTTTGAGAAAACGTCCTTTTGAAAGTTTTGAACAACTTTTGTTTGGAAAAATCTCTTTCATTTTCTCCAAAAATTTTATCCATCAAGGGGATTTTATGATGCGCAATGCATGTTCTTATTCATGTTCAGACAACCTTCTACTTTAAAACATGAATGTCAACGAAGTTAGAACTCTATGTCTTTTCTAGACATCAAATTCTGAAAGCTTTTCTTCTTCTTGATGTTTTCTTTATTTAACATTTTCAATGGATTGGGGAAATGGATACTTACCTGACCACCGTGGCTAAAGATCCCTGAAAATGTAAAACGAGCATGTCATTGTATGTTCACGAATTTTGCAAGAATCGGAACGATACATCTTACCCTTGGTCATATACTCCAACGAGTATACTGGGTTTGTAGGAAGTTGTTCGCCTTGATGGCGAGTTCCTGCCAAGGATAAATAATGAGTGTCAATTCATGTTCCCAAATTCAAGATAGATTGGGACGATACAACTTTACTCTTGATTTTCATTCCATTATGATGTTGTGTATTGATACGAACAACACCTATCGAATCCCTCCATCCGTGCTTGAAGGTATCTGCAACACCTACGGTTCATTTGCCCCAGCTGGGCGACGTCTGTTTTGTCATTTGAAGGCGTGGCTTATTGGGTGCCCTCTCCATGTTTATCACCAGATGGTTGGCTCCGCGGCCAAATGCATCTCGCGTTGAAGGGATGGATTCCATTATGCTCTATGAACGATGATCGTCGCTTGGGGAGCTCGCCCATATGGATTACATGATGCATCCGATGTCTTTGATCTCAATATGTTTTTGGGAGTAGGGACGGCTTGCCCCTAACTAAATAAGAAAATGACGCGCCTGAGCTTGAAAATGCTCAAAAGGTAAGGCGGATCCTCGTGCGATCAGCTTCAAGCGTAAATGAGAAATGCTCCCATGGGAACTTTACAATGGGGTTACCAATACATTCATTCAGGGTATTCAACCTCTTTTCCCCAAGCATTTTTTAACAATCGCGCCTTGAATCAAACACATGATCGTCGGCTTTGTATCACCATTGCAAGAGTCCGCCAGCTCCAGGCTGATCGAGCCAGAAGTTGAGTTCCTCCCCGAGGAAATCGCTCGAATCTTCGAGCCATTTATGCTCAAGCAGGGTATGACCGATTGCTGGCGGTGAATTTCTCTCATCGCTTTCGCCTTGAACGATCTGATTCCCCGAGCTGGAACCTCCATTGTTGCCCTGTTGAGACTGTGGTTCATATTCCCGAGGGGTATTGAGATAGCGCAGGGGGTTATTCAGCTGATCGATCCAAAAGGAAAGGTCTTCATCAAGGAAATCGTCGGCTTCTCCAAGCCTTTGACGTTCGAGTCGGGCAGAATCAACCATTGGAGGAGGATTTTTCCCAATGTTTTCGCCATGAGCAACTTGATTCCACAAACTGGAAATTTCGTTGCAGTTCTGCCCCGTTGTATGCGCACCCTCTGTCAGTGCAAGATCCGTTGTAGGAATAGCATTACCAATAGGTTGGTGTTCAAATCGAGGAGGCTCTATTTGCTGGAGTCGCGATACGTATTCCCGAAAAGTATTGTAGTCATGGCCATATCTAGCGTCTTGGCTCAAGCTGGCTCCCTCTGGGTTTGAAGTTGCCAAGCCCTCCCTCAGCAATCTTCTACAGTATTTGAGGTGATTCTTGACACTACTCTTGGCAACCCCTTGTACGTTCATGATCTCGAGTACTTGCTGTGGGCGGGCTGAGCTGAATCCTAGCTGCCGAACTGCATCGATAAATCTCTGATGAAGTTCATTGGTCCAACGAAGCTTCCTGTCTTTCTTACCACGAGCAGTATTGGCAACCTGGAGCGTCGATATTGATTTTGTAGCGTCGACCTGCTCTGGTAAATCTCAGGTGGTATTCGATTGTGTCAGAAGGTATTGCTGAGGGAAATGTGACAGGTGAGCACTGTAAAACCCCAGACATGGCTCCTCAGGGAACGTTTCGTCGATTTGGACAGGGTTGCTGCAATTAAGGCAGGCGGCGGTGCTTGGAGTTTTTTTATATCTCGCATTTTCTACTCGAAGCTGTTCAATCTTCTCCTTTAGAATCTCTATCTCGCGATGTCTGAATTGTTCCACCAACCGCGTTCGTTTGTTGCAAAACCAAAACTTAATCTTCAAAGGCTCCAAGCCCACCTTCTGGCTTAGTTCAGCTCTCTACTGGTCGTTTGGAAACGGGCATTCCTCGAAAAGAGCGTTAAGCTCTTGGATTTGGCGTGTAGTGTAGCATTTGCGATGCTTCCTTTTTTGGTGCGGATCATTGTCGCTGGCGTTTTGGTCGCTGAGGGCTTGGGTCTCCTGGCTGGCCGAGTCGATTTCCATATTCTTCATGACGAATTCGTTTCCAAGGTCTTCAAATTCCTCTAGCCGTTCAAGTTCGGAGACATTTAGGTCGGACGTTTCCAACAAATGACGGTACCCCTCGAACATTTTGGATCGAAATGTCTTTTCCTGATCTTCGTTCGCTCAATTTTCTCCACCCTTTCTCAGATGTTCGCCCTCTCTGTAATTATTAGAGATTAGGCATGTCCCAAGAAGCGCCCTTTTGAAATCGAATAACGAGTGTCTGACGGGCGTTCCTTTCGAGACTTCGTGATTCCCTCCTGTCTTTTCTTACTCTTTCTTACCTGAGTGGAGCATGAAGATCTCCCGTGTCGACTTTTGCTTTATCGAGCATTGCGCCTGTTCCCTTAGCTCGGTCTCTAAAGTAATAGGTCTGCCGGCCTTTAGGCGCTAGTTTCTTTTCTAAGCCCAAGATCACAGGACAGAGGTGGATTCGTGACTCACCAGGAATGCATTAATGAGACTTGATTAGCCCGGCTGCGCATAAAAAATTATTATAACTTTCCCTTTTCGTTTGAGCACTATAGGGCGAGAGGTTGATGGGACGCATTAATGAGACTTGATTAGCCCGGCTGCGCATAAAAAAATTATTATAACTTTCCCTTTTCATTCGAGCGCTATAGGGCGAGAGGTTGATGGGACGCATTAATGAGACTTGATTAGCCCGGCTGCGCATAAAAAATTATTATAACTTTCCCTTTCTCGTTCGAGCGCTATAGGGCGAGAGGTTGATATTGAGAAGATTAACATTTCGATCTAACCTCTCAAACACTCCCCCATCATTCATTCTCTTCTCTGTCGTTCAATCGCAGATGGCTTCCTCTCTTGTACCTGCCGCCTCAGCCGAAGCTTCAACCCAATGGGAGAGATTTTATCACCTCCTGGGTAGAGGTTATGGTTATATAAATAATCATCCAGAAGCCGAGGTTGAAATACGTACTCTGATTCCGGCCTTGGACACCGTGTGTATCGAAGGTACGAAACTGCAAAGGGAGTTTGTGATCTTCCCAACTCTCTTCAACAATTTCCTGGAGGCTTACCACGTCGCTAGCCGGGATGTCACTTTGGCTGGCATCGTGCGAGCCCGCTATCAAGACAGAGCTGATTCCTTGGTGTTGGCCATGCTGATGGCCGATAACCAAAAGAGAGTTGTTGAATATGCCAACGCCCAGGTCTCATTGTTAGCCCGTGAGAGGGACAACTTGATAGAGCGTCTGGCTCTTTGTCAAACCGTTCTTGAGCAAGACCAACACAATCTCATGCTGAGGCTCCAGTGCATATGGTTGGAGGAAACGCTTGACGATCTGACAGTGGATATAGCCCGTGGGAGAGCGCTGGCCCAGGATTTGGAGCATGAATCGAGGTACCATGAGGCTAAGGTGAATGAGCTTAAGGAGAAATGTCGTCTCATTTTCTTCAAACTCGCAGATTTTGATTCTCGAAGCGCTGGTTGTAGGCAGGGCATGGACAACATGGAGAATCAGTTGAGCTCATTTGTGACGCTCATTAGAACTCACTTTGGATTTACGGTTCCTCCTCAGTAATCTGTTTGTAAAGTCTCCTGTTGAGTGAAATAAATGAGAGTGCATGTACATTTTCCCTTATCCTTCGTAAGATTTAATATTGCCCTTGGTTTCGCAATCATAGTGTTTGAGGCAACTGACGATCTTTCCGCTTTCGAGCCCGCTCACGTTCTGTTCGTAACTTATGTTGTCACATTTTCCTTTGTGCGTTTGGTCGATTTACCTCGAACCTATTATGACAAGAGATTATGGTAGCTAAACATGATGATGCTAGCAGGCAGCATTGTGTGAAATCAACCCTAGGCCTTAAAGAAGAAAAGAAATGCTCCGATTGAAACTTTACAATGCGCAGATAAGAAATAAGTTCTTCTTGTGTACATGCCCCCCTTTCTTTGGGTATGTTCAATCACCAACCCATCACGTCTGGGCTCAGGTGCGCGATCGTCGACCTCATATCATGGCCGTGAAGGTTTGCTAGCCTCCTCTTGATGGATTCTTCGAACTGTGACCTCCGTCTTTGTTTGAGAAGAAAAGAGGAGAGTCGACCTTTTTCCTACCAAAAGCCCGTCTCACTCAGGGATCAAGGAAGCAACATTGTTCGAAGTATTCCCCCATTGGATCATCTGAAATCATATGCCCTAGTTGGGCGAACTCCTGAACATTAGACGTCGTGGGTGGATCAGCAGCAGGAAGAGCGCCGGTGGACGGCTGCTGCTCGAATAGAGAAGTGTATATTTGTTGCACTTGTGGCACGTATTCTTGAGGAACATTAAGACGACTGATAGGGCTATCTTGACCAATTCCCCAACAGTCGGTGGTAGAGCTATTGGCTTGGTTGGTGTCGAGATTCGACAGGGCTTTTCTTGAGGCATGGCCGTTGTGTTTGTGGCCGTACCTAGTGTTCAAGCTCGAATCGGGCTCTTCTAGGCCCAGTGCGGCATGATGCTGTCTTAGCGTCCTTCGGTAACCATTAAGGTGGTTTGCGACTACACTTCTAGCGAGTCCCGGTTCATTCATGACCTCCAGTACGCGTGTTGGACATAATGAGTCATTCCCTATTTGGTGAACCGCATCAAGGAACTTTCTATGAAGCTCTGGAGACCATATGAACTTCTTCTTTTGGCGACTCAGGATAGCATCCATGATTCATCGATCATTCCTTGATTTACTCCCGACAGGATCTGGTTGTGCCAGAGGTTGTTGCAGGGGAAGCTGGTTGACTTTGAACTGGTCTGTGGTGGGAGTAAGCCCATTGTTAGGGAAATTGTAGCGACGCGCCTCCCATCTTTCAAAAGATGGTTCGAGGGAGTGGGGTGGTGGACGACCACCTGCGATTCTCATAGAAAGCTTATCACGGAACATTTCGCGAGTGTCGATAGGACCACCGCAGTTAAGGCAAGCGGTAGTGATGAGGACTTCCTTATACCACATGTTTTCTGCTCGAAGCTTGGCGTGTTCTTCTTTTAGAGTTTCGAGCTCTTGACACTTTCCCCGAACCACTGATCTGGCCCGTCTGTTTTGAAACCAGTGCTTGACCCTTAAGGGCTCCATCCATAGTTTCCGGGCTAATTTCTTTCTTCGTCTCCTATCCAGGTAACGGCACTTATTAAAGGCGGCTTCAAGTATATGGATTTCCTTCTCAGTATAGGGCCGGCGACGTCTTCTTCCGCGAGGTGGGACATCGCCGCTACCGTCGCTGTTGCTGCTACTGTCGTCTTCGCCACCACTGTCATCGTCGCTGCCATGATCCTGAACCTCGTTGCCAGCAGGGTTGGGTTGTATGGTTTCGACATCCGGCTCGATCCCAAAGACTTCGAGGTCTCTTAACTGCACATTATCTAGGACATTTGGGTCAGTCATCTTCGACAAATGACTATGACTATTAAACATACTGGATCAAGAAGAGGTTGTTCGTCTTTTTTTATTCACTCAGGGTCTTGTAATCTTATTCGTATGTTCACTCTCTCTAAACTTTCTTTTGAGTGACTTTGCATATTCAGGAGACACCCTTCGAGCATGGAAGACGATCACCAGGCGAGCGCTCCTTTAAAGATTTTGGATTTCTCGCTTTGTCCTCTTCCTTGCTTTTCTATTGTGGAGGGACATCGGATTGCTTTCCTTTCCTCGATAGCCGAACTTGTCCCCCACTACGTTTCCCAAAAGACTGAACTATGTTTACCACCCGCTCAGCTTTTCATCATGACAAGACTATCAACCCTATCGCGGCTTCTTCGATATTTGCGCTCGACTCCCGCTCCCCCTCAATAATGGTGAAACAGATAACTCTTTTACAACTTTTCAAACTCGTCAGGCCTGAAATCGCGGATCAGGATGGATATGACGAGTCAAGGGAGGAGCGGCCTCTACTTTACTTAATTACCCCGGCTCCACAAGCATTATTGATGCGGCTTTTCTCCACTCTCGAGACGCTACAAAAACGCTGAGTTAGTGTTTGGGAGATTAACGTTCCCATATAATCTGCTTCCATCTTCTAGTCGCTCTACTGCGCATCTCTCCTTCCAAAATGGCCTCTTCTCCCATTCACACTTTCTCAGCTGAAACTTTGGCTCAATGGGGAGAATTCTATAATCTCATGGGTCGAGGTTATACTCACATGGCTGATCATCCTGAAATAGAGGATGAAATCCAAGTCATGTTTGGGGACCTGGATATCACTTCCCTCGAGGGTACTACGTTGGGGAGGGAATATAGAACTTTCCCAACCCTATTTACAAACTCTTTGGAGGTCTACCGCGCTGCTCATCGGGAAGTTACCGTGGCTCGTGTTTTGCGAGCCCGCTACGAGGACCGATGCGAGCACTTGGTGCTGATTAACTTCGTGGCTGACAGCCACAATAAACTTATAGAGTCCTCCAACGAGCGGGTCTCAACATTGCTACGTGAGTGAGGAAATTTGGTGGAGCGACTGGCCATGTGCTTGATCACCTATGAACATGACCGTCGTAATATCATGTTGAAGTTTCAAAGTGAGTGGCTGGAAGAGAGGCTCGATCGTGTTACCGCGGACGTATCCCGTGGAAGGGAACTAGTTCGGGATCTGGAACTCGCCGCTGAAGATCACAGAGTCAAGGTTGCTGAGCTTAAGAATGAGTGCAAGCGCCTTCTTCTCCAGCTTGCGGACCTTAATATGCGGAGCAGTGAGTGCAGGCAGAGGATCAATAACATGGAGGGCCAGCTGAGCTCCTTCGTGTCGCTGATTAGGGTTCAGTTCGGCTTTACTTTTCCGCCTCGCTAATCTGTATTAATCTGCTTTGGAAGTCTTTCGATTGAGCGAAAATGAATGAAAGCTCACGTGTGTGTGCTTTTACTTCTGTACAGTTTATTTCTTCGAACGTCCGAATACTTTCAACTTGGGCGAGCTGAATCAATAAATCGAGCGAATATGTCTTGATTTTCTAACTCGTTTATGATCAGATGAAAGAATAGTCGCAGATTTGTCCAAGAAAAGATTTCTCTATACTACTTGTTTTTCACCTGCAAATGAAAAGACCGAGTCAGAAGGAATAATTTGAAAAAGAAAGCGTAGACCCCTTTCAATTTTATGCTTGCTCGTGATTAATAAGGACAAAAACTTTTACAAGGGTTTTAATCTTGTGCGAAAAGTTTTTATCAGTATTCCTCGAAGGAAAGCATGCTATTGAAAGGAATGTAATTCACGATAATCGCTTTTGATCAATTTCGAGAAGAATGAATTACTCAAAAGTGCAAGGCATAATAATGTGTCCTAAATTTAATTGAAGATACGACATCCAAATCAAGGCCGTTTTGTTAAGAACGAGAGTAATTTGGACATCTATCTCGTCATTAAATTCGAAACAACGCCGATATTCTTGATCAATTATCGTTGATTACCAGTGACGTATAACATGAACGAACCAATTCAAGTGTATAATTCCTTCTAGCGAAATTGGGGTTGGACTACTCTATACGACCAAAAGGTTGTGTAAGACTTCCAATTTTAATTTCCTCTAAAGGAATTATAAACTTGACTTGGGAGTATTCGGATGATTAGAAAAAATGCCACTACCACGTTCCAATGACCAGCCAAAAGTAATATAACAAAGTTCCATCTGAATGTATACACAAATAGATCCCTAATACAATCGATGTAAGTGATGAGAGAGAGAAAAATCTCAGCAAAAATAAACCCTCTACAAGAGGACTAGTAATGGAAAATAAAACAAAGGAACGTGATCCTAACGTTTAAAGATGCCCCAGTTTCGATCTTTGAGACGTGACTTCAGGATCACCTGCCCCAACTTGTCATCTTCATTGGATGATACCTCAATAATGTCCATAGTAGGCTCTATGGTTGTACACTTGGTGTTTGTCATGGGATATCACCCTCCTCGTCTTCTATCAAGGACGTTGGGAAAAACACACATATCTATCCTCGAAATGGCATTTAATCTAATCATCAGAACACAACGAATGAAATGCCTATATTTATATAAACTGTAATAGATTTGAGGGATAGAGAGTCTTACCAACCAAACTCGTCGACTTATGTGCGGTGTTAGTGTTGTCACCTGATTTTTGACCATCTCTTATTGTGATTTTTATTTTTATTTTTTTTAAAATAAATTAAAAATATCAAAAAAGGTCGTAAAATCACAAAATCAACTTTGGAAGCCTTAGCCTAGCCTCAGGAACCAATTTTGAACAAAAAATATTTTTCGTAATTTTTAATAATTTTTTGAATTTATTTAATTTATTTAATTTATTTAATTATTAAAAATACCCAAAAAATCAGAAAAATACCATTCGTGGTCAGAAAAATACACAAAAATATTCAATAATTTTTTTTAATTTCCTCTTCAAGTGTGTCACTTTAAATCTCAAAAATTCGTCTCGGGTCACTATGTTCCTTAACAAACATAAACCCGAACCGAGCCCAAAAATTCCTTTTCAAGTCTTTTAATTTTCAATTTCCACTTTTTATAAGCTATGACATTGGATTCTAAAGTCTTGAAGTGCAATTAGGTCAGTTGGCCCTCCAATTTGATCAATTTTAAACAAAAGGGCTTAATTGCATAAAAATCTTTCAATTTAGTCCCCGGTTTCTCAATTTTTGAAATTAAATTTCATACGGGCATACCCATTGAAATTAAACACCTCTACCCTATGTTTTTCATCATGATGAATCCGTTGGTGGCCTTAATTTGGACTAATTCGATCGTTTGGGCCCTCAATTTGGCGATAATCATTTTCGGATCCTAAGGGCAAATTGGGGTTTTCACTAAATTTCAATCAATTGATTCACGAAAATACCCCTATTTGATAGAAAACGTGTCAAGGAGTCCGATTTTGATGTCAATTTCATGAAAAGAGGTCGGTTCGGGGCTAAATTGGGCGAGGAGAGTCGAACCGGGCCGGTCGGGTCAGACCCTACCCGACCCGACCCGGTCCGAACCGGGTCTGCAGCTCAGTTGCAGACCCGCACAGGAACAGCATGCAAAAAAAAAAAAACGCAGGGGGTGGCCTTCCTTGCCTTTTCGAACTCTCTTTCGGCGAGAGCGGGGCGGGCAAGAAAAAGGGTTGTCGTCCACCGAAGATGAGGGACCAAAGGTGGTCGGCCAACGAAAAAGGGAGAGGGAGAAGAGGACCGGCGGCCGAGCTCAAAAAATTTTTGGGAAGCCCGTGTTACCCTCGGCAAGAAAAAACAAGGACGAAGCCTGTGGATCATTCTGGGAGCTTGGCGACGTCATGAGGAAGCTCCCACGCCAATCAAACTCGCCGGAAACCGCCGGAAAAGGTGAGACACACCTTCAAGCTTGATCTCGGCCTTCAATGGCATCTCAACTTTCACTTGATCGTTTCATGAACGGTTGATCTAGAATTACTCCTCGTGTCCCACTGCTCATTTTCCCTTTTGACTGTGCAAAATTTCGTTGGGCAAATGCTCGAGTTGGCCGCCGACGTCCCCCGGCTGGTCGTGAGCTCCGGAGCTCGTTTCTGACCAAACCGAACCCCCACGAGGATCAAGTAAGCTCTCTGGAACTTGTAGAAAGCTTCCTGATAATTTATATTATCCATGTTACGTATAGAACGGTCATGGGGTATCTTCGCCGGAATTAGGTCTCGGCCGGAGTTGCAGGCATAGGAAATGTCGATCTGCTGTGTTGAGCTCTCGGTATGTTGTAGATGAGGTCCATACGAGTCTAACGCCCTTGATTTCGTGCAATTTGGACGCCGGAAGGCCGAGTTATGGCCTTCCGACGAGGCGCCGGCGAGATAGCGCCGGCGCCGGCCGTCTTCCCCGACGAGACGTTGACCGGTCAACGCCAATGTGGCGCTGACGTGGCAGCCACGTGGCGGCCACGTCAGCCGCAGCATTAATAAAAATATAAAATAAAAAAATAATAAAAGAATCTGACGGTCCCGGGAGCGCCACGTGTCTCAATCTAAGGCGTCCGTCCGATTCGTGGAACGGCGTTGTTTTGTTCATGGGGAAGGCGGGCCGGGCCTGGGTCGCGGGTCCGGGTCGTGGACCGGGTCTGATCCGGCCCGAGGATAATATTTTAATAATAAAATATAAAAAAATAATAAAAAATAATAAAAAATTCAAAAAAATTCTGAAAATTCAGAAAAATTCTAAAAAATTCCAGAAAATAGGAAATGGCCACATTCAACTGGCCATGACCTGTTCCGGGTCTTTCGACCCCCGATCTTTCCATAAATGACGGTTTTGCCCTTCCGGCAAACCGTCTTCCAGAAAAATTCAGAAAAATTCCAAAAAATTCTCAAAAATGGGAAATGGCCACAATCAACTGGCCATGGAATATTTTGGGTAGTTCAGTATCCAAATATTCCAAAAATTGACGATTTTTCCCTTCGGGCTAAATCGCCTCCAAATCTTCCCATTTTACCCCTAGCCCTAAATCACATCTTCCCTAAGCCCTTATGGCTATACTAGGAGGCCAATGATTGAAATTGGTGTGCATTGACATGATTTATTTATACACTTGACTTGCGCCTTCATTATATTGACTGTGATTTGATAGGACCAGTTTTCCAATCTGCATGAAACCCTGACTCATACCTACCTCACCCAAAATTGCGCCCGCATGAACTCTTAGTCAGGAAAATCACTCGCGTTAGGTACCGAAAGGGCGTTGGTAATGACACCGACGTAACCAAGTCCCCGAACCCAAAATCTATGGTTCCGCAGAACTGATCGATCTCTCCCAATCGGTCAGTAAGGTTTCCGGTCTACCCTCCAAGAAAGACCGGTGGCGACTCCAAATGCATGTACAAGTTGCACATGCCACCCCGACCACACTAAGGTCGAAAACGATCGACTCTTATCGTCGAATCCTTTGAAAAATACTCCCGCCGCGATTTGGTATGGGCCTGGGAGGGCCCGCGCCGATCCAAAGCCCGCGATCCACATTTCAGAGTGGGGGCCGCGATCGGTAATCCATTAGCCGCGTCCGATTTCGGACGGGTCGCGACAGCTGGCGACTCCACTGGGGACCTTTGTTCTAGAACCTATGGTTCTAGACCTCAAGTGGACTTAGGTCGTAATTAAAACGCTGAGTGATTTTTCTAACCTTGCAGGCGCTCTTGAAGGTGAGGTAAGTCCGCTCATGGTAGGTGTTATATGTTTTTGCAGATTGGAGAGATAAGAGGTGTAGACCGTGATTAACATTGTCTTATGCAGGTTGGGCGTAGGAATGTATGTTGTGTGGATGATTTGAAGTGCTGATTGATAAACTGTTGTGCATGACTTGCATTGTGATGATCACGACACGTGGACACACACAACCACGCCTAAAACCCCGGGCTAGAGGCGTCAAATGGGTGGGTCGGGTCGGGTATGGGTCGGGTCGAATATGGTCCGACCCATATTGACCCATTTAACCCGTTTTGACCCATATTCATTCAATGCAAATTTAGTGACCCATACCCGACCCAACCCATACCCGACCCATACCCGACCCGACCCGTATTACTTAAATACTTATATATTTAGCTAAATTATGAAATATTTATTTCTTATAATTTATTAAGAAAAATTATATTGCTAAAACATGCAATTGAATTTTTCTGAAAAAATTTAAATTTTTTCTTTATAAAATAATTTTTTATTATAATCGGCCACCTGCGACATCTGCTCGCCACTGTTGACCGTTGCCTGCTTCCTGCCATCGTCGTCCCCTCAAACTGCTGTTCGCCACCTCCGTCGCCGAAGCTTTAGCTCTCCCCGCACGGGCTGCCGCTTCTGAAGGCGTAGGGGGCGTAATCGGAGCTCGGGAAGGGAGGTGCTCCGGCAGGTTTCGACGCTGACTCGTACTCGATTCTGGTTTATCTTGCCGAGTTAAGTTAAAAGACTTCAATACTAATTGACTCGTACACGCACTGTGGCGGCGGTCGACGGCCGGCGGCGGCGGAGGGTGGTGGTTGGTGATGGTGACCGGAGGTGGGCAGTGGTGACCATTGGCGGCCAAAGTAGAGCGACGACCAAGGCAGGAGAAAAAAGAAAATAGAAAAGAAAAAAAATTATATAAAAAACAAATTATTAAAATATTAAAAAATTAGATTTTTAAAAAAATATTCACAAAACTTATTTATGATTGCCTTAAGATAGTTTTCTTAGCTAACCCATTTATGGCCCATTTGAAACCCTTTTATGACCCATAAAGTTTTTAAGCAACCCATTTATGACCCATTTAAGTACTTAAACTAACCCATTTTTGACCCACCACCATCAAATATGGGCCAAATGTGGGTTCTGGACCCATTTTGCCACCTCTACCCCGGGCGCCGCCTTTAGGAACACAATAGAATGAATTGAAAATGGAATCTCAGTGAGGAAAAACTCGAGGTAATCCACTTTTCAATTCCGCTCGCTTCAAACTATGGATCGAGTCCCAATGCAACGATAGCTGTGCAATGGAATCGGCTCTTTCTAGAACTCGAGGTGAGAACCTTAACCTTAGGTGCCAAACCCTCTGATTTTTAGAAGTTCACCATCACTTGTCTCATGCGCATGTCTTTGGGCGGTTGGTACACCTAAAACCGCACATAAGTCGACGGGTTTGGTTGGTAAGACTCTCTATCCCCCCCCCAAATCTATCACAGTTCATGTAAATATAGGCATTTCATTCATTGCATTCTGGTGATTAGATTAAATGCCATTTCGAGGATAGATATGTGTGTTTGTCCCCAACGCCCTTGATAGAAGACGAAGAGGGTGATATCCCACGACGAACACCGAGTGTGCGATAAAGGAGCATACTATGGACATTATTGAGGTATCATCCAATGAAGATGACGAGTTGGGGCAAGTGATCCTGAAGACACAGATCGAAACTGGGGCATCCTTAAACGTTAGGATCACATTCCTTTGTTTCATTTTCCATTACTAGTACTCTTGTATAGGGTTTATTTTTACCGAGGTTTTCTCTATCTCTCCCCTTAGAGTTATTGTATTAGGGATCTATTTGTGTATAAATTCAAACGGAACTTTGTTGTATTTCTTTTGACTGGTCATTGGAACATGATAGTGGCGTTTTTTATAATCATCCGAATACTCCTAAGTCAAGTTTATAATTCCTTTAGAAGAAATTGGAAGTCTTACACGACCTTTTGGTCGTATAGAGTAGTCCAACCCCAATTTCTCTAGAAGGAATTATACACTTGAATTGTTTCGTGCATGTTGTACGTCACTGGTAATCCACGATAATTGATCGAGAATATTGGCGTTGTTTCTAATTTAATGACGAGATAGATGTCCAAATTACTCTCGTTCTTAACAAAACGGCCTTGATTTGGATGCCGTATCTTCAATTAAATTTAAAACACGTTATTATGCCTCACACTTTTGAGTAATTCATTCTTCTCGAAATTGGTCAAAAGCGATTATCGTGAATTACATTCCTTTCGATAGTATACTTTCTTTCGAGGAATACCGATAAAAAATGTTTGCATAGGATTAAAACTCTTGTAAAAGTTTTTGTCCTTATTAATCACGAGCAAGCATAAGATTGAAAGGGGTCTACGCTTTCTTTTTCAAATTATTCCTTCTAACTCGGTCTTTTCATTTGCAGGTGAAAAACAAGTAGTATAGAGGAATCTTTTCTTGGACAAATCTGCGACTATTCTTCCATCTGATCATAAACGAGTTAGAAAATCAAGGCACGTTCGCTTGATTTATTGATTCAGCTCGCCCAAGTTGAAAGTATTCGGACGTTCGAAGGAATAAACTATATAGAAGTAAAAGCACACACACGTGAGCTTTCATTCACTTTCGCTCAATCGAAAGAATTTCAAAGCAGATTAATACAGATTAGCGAGGCATAAAAGTAAAGCCGAACTGAGCCCTAATCAGCAGCACGAAGGAGCTCAATTGGCCCTCCATATGGTTGATTCCCTGCCTACACTCACCGCTCCGTATATCATGATCCGCGAGCTGGAGAAGAAGGCGCTTGCACTCATTCTTAAGGTCAGCAACCTTGGCCCTGTGATCTTCAGCAGCAAGTTCCAAGTCCCGGACCAATTCCCTCCTGTGGGATACATCCGCCGTAACAGTATCGAGTCGCTCTTCCAGCCGCTCGCTCTGAAACTTCAACATGATGTTACGACGATCGTGCTCATAGGTGGTCAGGCACAAGGCCAAACGCTCCACCAAATTTCCCCGTTCACGAAGCATCGTCGAGACCCGCTCGTTGGCAGTTTCCATAACCTTATTGTGGCTGTCAGCCACGAAGTTAGTCAACGTCAGGCAGTCACAGCGGTCTTCGTAGCGGGCTCGCAAGACACGAGCCACGAGAACTTCCCGGTGAGCAATGCGGTAAGCCTCTAGAAAGTTTGCAAAGAGGGCTGGGAATGTTTTATACTCCTTCTCCAACTCAGTACCCTCGATGGAAGTAGTGTCTGTGGCCGCGAATAGAACGCGGATCTCAGCCTCGATCTCCGGATGATCGACTATATAAGCATAGCCCCGACCCAAGAGATTATAGAGTTTTTCCCATCGGGCCGGGACTGCGATTGAAAAGACGCAAGCATGGGAAGAGTCAGAGGAAGAAGCAGAAGATGAAGCCATTTCTCGTTGGAAAGATGGAGAGGAAGACGAGTGCGATGGAATGAATGAAAGTGAAAGCTGGGCAAAGGAGAGCACTAACCTTCTCCTCGTTTCATAGTAGCTCAAAGATGGAGAAAAGTTACAGCAATAATGCTTGTGGAGCCGGGGTAATTAATGTAAAGCAGGGGCTGCTCCTCCCGTGAATCATTAGACCTGTCTTGATCCGCGATTTCAGGTTTGACGAGTCTGAAAAGTTGTAAAAGCATTGTCTGTGTCACCATTATTGAAGGGGAGCGGGAGTCGAGCGCAAATATCGAAGAAGCCGGGATAGGGTTGATAATCTTGGCATGATGAAAAGCTGAGCGAGTGGTAAACGTAGTTCAGTCTTTTGGGAAACGTGGTGGGGACAAGTTCGGCTACCGAGGAAAGGAAAGCGATCCGAGGTCCCTCCACAATAGAAAAGCAAGGAAAAGGACAAGGCGAGGAATCCAAAGTCTTTAAAGGAGTGCTCGCCTGGTGATCGTCTTCCATACTCGAAGGGCGTCTCCTGAATAGGCAAAGTCACTCAAAGGAAAGTTTAGAGAGAGCGAACGTACGAAGAAGATTACAAGACCCTGAGTGAATAAAAAGGACGAACAAACCTCTTCTTGATCCAGTATGTTTAATAGTCATAGTCATTTGTTGGAGATGACTGACCCAAATGTCATAGGTAATGTGCAGTTGGGAGACCTCGAAGTCTTTGGGATCGAGCTAGATGTCGAAACCATGCTACCCAACCCTGCTGGCAACGAGGTTCAGGATCAGGGCAGCGACGATGACAGTGGTGGCGACGACGACAGTAGCAGCAACAACGACGGCAGCGGCGATGTCCCACCTCGCGGAAGAAGACGTCGCCGGCCCTGTACTGAGAAGGAAGTCCGGATACTTGAAGCCGCCTTCAATAAGTGCCGTTACCCGAATACGAGACGAAGAAGAAAATTAGCCCGGGAATTAGAGATGGAACCCTTAAGGGTCAAGCACTGGTTTCAAAACAGACGGGCCAGATCAGTGGTTCGGGGAAAGTGTCAAGAGCTCGAAACTCTAAAAGAAGAATACGCCAAGCTTCGAGCAGAAAACATGTGGTATAAGGAAGTCCTCATCAGTACCGCTTGCCTTAACTGCGGTGGTCCTATCGGCACTCGCGAAATGTTTCGTGATAAGTTTTCTATGAGAATCGCAGGTGGTCGTCCACCACCCCACTCCCTCGAACCATCTTTTGAAAGAGGGGAGGCGCGTCACTACAATTTCCCTGACAATGGGCTTACTATCACCACAGACCAGTTCGAAGTCAACCAGCTTCCCCTACAACAACCTCTGGCACAACCAAACCCTGCCGAGAGTAAATCGGGGAATGATCACCGAGTCATGGATGCTATCCTGAGTCGCCAAAAGAAGTTCATATGGTCTCCAGAGCTTCACAGAAAATTCCTTGATGCGGTTCACCAAATAGGGAATGACTCATTATGTCCAACACGCATACATGAGGTCATGAATGAACCAGGGCTCGCTAGAAGGTTAGTCACAAACCACCTTAATGGTTACCGAAGGACGCTAAGACGGCGTCATGCCGCACGGCGCCTAGAAGAGCCCGACTCGAACTTGAACATTAGGGACGGCCACAAACACAACAGCCATGCCTCAAGAAGAGCCCTGCCGAGTCTCGACACCAACCAAGCCGGTAGCTCTACCACCAACTGTTGGAGAATTGGTCAAGATAGCCCTATCAGTCATCTTAATGTTCCTCAAGAATACGTGCCACCAGTGCAACAAATATACACTTCTTTGCTCGAGCAGCAGCCGTCCACCGGCGCTCTTCCTGCTGCTGATCCACCCACGACGTCTAATGTTCAGGAGTTCGCCCAACTAGGGCGTATGATCTCAGATGATCCAATGGGGGGATACTTCGAACAATTTTGCTTCCTTGATCCCTGAGTGAGACATGCTTTGGTAAGAAAAAGGTCGACCCTGCTCTTTTCTTCTCAAACAAAGATGGTGGTCAGAGTTCGAAAAATCCATCAGGAGGAGGCTAGCAAACCTTCACGGCCATGATCTGGAGTCGATGACCGCGCACCTGAACCCAGACGTGATGGGTTGGTGATCGAACATACCCAGAGAAAGGGGGGCTTGTACACAAGTAGAACTTATTTCTTATCTGCGCATTGTAAAGTTTCAATCGGAGCAGTTCTTTTCTTCTTTAAGGCCTAGGGTTGATTTCACACAATGACGCCTGCTAACATCATCATGTTTAGCTACAACAATCTTTTGTCATAATGGGTTCGAGGTAAATCGACCAAACGCACGAAGGCAAATGTGACAACATAAGTTACGAACAGAACGTGAGCGGGCTCGAAAGCGGAAAGATCGTCAGTTGCCTCAAACACTATGATTGCGAAACCAAGGGCAATATTGAATCTTGCGAAGGATAAGGGAAAATGTACATACACTCTCATTTATTGCACTTAACAGGAGACTTTACAAACAGACTACTGAGGAGGAACCGTAAATCCAAAGTGAGTTCTAATGAGCATCACAAATGAGCTCAACTGATTCTCCATGTTGTCCATGCTCTGCCTACAACCAGCGCTTCGAGGATCAAAATCTGCGAGTTTGAAGAAAAGGAGACGACATTTCTCCTTAAGCTCATTCACCTTGGCCTCATAGTGTCCCGATTCATGCTCCAAATCCTGGGCAAGCGCTCTCCCACGAGCTATATCCACTGTCAGATCGTCAAGCGTTTCCTCCAACCATGTGCACTGGAGCCTCAGCATGAGATTGTGCTGGTCTTGCTCAAGAACGGTTTGACAGAGAGCCAGACGCTCTATCAAGTTGTCCCTCTCACGGGCTAACAATGAGACCTGGGCGTTGGCATATTCAGCAACTCTCTTTTGGTTATCAGCCGTCAGCATGGCCAACACCAAGGAATCAGCTCTGTCTTGATAGCGGACTCGCACGATGCTAGCCAAAGTGACATCCCGGCTAGCGACATGGTATGCCTCAAAGAAATTGTTGAAGAGAGTTGGGAAGATCACAAACTCCCTTTGCAGTTTCGTACCTTCGATACACATGGTGTCCAAGGCCGGGATCAGAGTACGTACTTCAACCTCGGCTTCAGGATGATTATTTATAAAACCATAACCTCTACCCAGGAGATGATAAAATCTCTCACATTGGGTTGAAGCTTCGGTCGAGACAGCAGGAACAGGAGAGGAAGCCATCTGCGATTCAACGGCAGAGAGGAGAAGGAATGATGGGGGAGTGTTTGAGAGGTTAGATCGAAGTGTTAATCTTCTCGATATCAACCTCTCGCCCTTTAGCGCTCGAACGAGAAAGGGAAAGTTGCAATAATTTCTTTATACGCGGCCGGGCTAATCAAGTCTCATTAATACATCCCTGGTGAGTCACTGGTCCACCTCTGTCCCTTGATTTCGGGCTTAGAAAAGGTAATAGCGCCAAAAGGTTGGCAGACCTATCGCTTTGGAGACCGAGCTAGGGGGACAGGCGTAATGCTCGATAAAGCAAAAGTCGACACGGGAAATCTGCACGCTCCACTCAGGCAAGAGAGAGTAAGAACAGACGGGGGGAATCACGAAGTCTCGAAAAGAACGCCCGTCAGACACTCGTTACTCGATTTCAAAGGGACGCTTCTTGGAACACACCTAATCTCTGATAATTACAGAGAGGGCGAACATTTGAGAAAGGGTGGAGAAAATTGAGCGAACGAAGACCAGGAAAAGACATTTCGACCCAAAATGTTCAAGGGGTACCGTCATTTGTTGGAAACGCCTGACCTAAATGTTTCCGAACTTGAACGGCTAGAGGAATTTGAAGACCTTGGAAACGAATTCGTCATGAAGGATATGGAAATCGACTCGGCCATCCAGGAGACTCAAGCCCTCAGCGACCAAGACGCCAGCGACAATGATCCGCGCCAGAAAGGAAAGCGTCGCCAGTTCCACACTCCGGATGAGGTCCAGGTACTTGAAGCTATCTTCAGTGAATGCCCTTTCCCGGACACAGAACAGAGGAAGAAGTTGAGCCAAAAACTAGGGACGAGCCCTTTGAGGATCCTGAATTGGTTTCAAAATAAGCGAACCAAGCAGAGTAATCAGTACAAACGACGGGAGACCGCGTTTCTAAAGGAAGAGAACGAGAAGTTTCGAACAAAGAACATGAGGTATGAGGAAGTTCTTAGCACTATTGTCTGCCCTAACTGCGGTGGCCCTACCACTCTCAGTAGATTGTTTCCCGTTAAGCCTTCTACTAGGATCGAAAATACCGGTGATGTGCATGAACAAATCAATCCCACAAAGATGGTGCCAGCGCCTTCTGAAGGAGGGAATATATGTCACTATGATGAGAGTCACCACGTCAGAGCCCAAGAGTCTTCTCCACAACGACTTCTGGCAGGATCAGATCCTGCTCGAGAAGGGTTAAAGATCAGCCGTCAAGCTGTCGACGCTATTCTGAACCAAGAGAAGAAGATTTTCGCGTGGCCCCTTGAGCTTCACCGCAAGTTCTTAGACGTGGTTCGGCGAATAGGGCTCGACTATGCACGCCCGAAGAAAGTAATGGAGGCCCTGAATGCACCGGAACTTACCAAGGCTATGGTCTCAAATCACCTCGGTTGTTACAGAAGAGCGCTAAGACAGCGTCATACTAACCTCGGTTACAAATCCAACACTTATTGGGAAATTGATCAGAATATCCATCTGAGTCATCCCAATTTTCTTCAAGAGTGTGTGCCACAGATGCAGCAGGTGCAGCACCCATCCGTCGCTGTTTTTCCGCTTACTAATGAGCTTTCTGCGCTTAGTGCTCAAGGACTTGCCGAACTAGGGCATGTGGTTTCAAAGGATCTAACAGGGGAATGCGTTGAGCATTTTTGTTTCCCTAATTCCCAAGTAGGAGATGCTTATGGGGGTCAATCGGTCAACTCCCCTCTCATGTTCTCGAGAAGGGATGGAGGTTCCAGTTCGAAGAACCAGTCGGGCGATACTACCCAACCCACACATCAATATTTCGAAGGATCAGATGACTTCTGCGATGATCAGTCAGTGATACTTCGATCCAAAATGTTCCAAGGATACCGTCATTTGTTGGAAACGCCCGACTTAGAAGTCTCCGAGCTTGAACTGCTGGAAGAATTTGAAGATCACGGGACCGAATCCGGCACGATGGTCATGGAGATTGACACTTCCAACGATGAAACCCAAGGTTGTGGTAATGAAAACAATGTCCATAGCAGTGATCAGCGTCAGAAAGGAAAACATCCCCTTCACCGTACTTCAAGTCGAGACCGGGAGCTTGATGTTTTCTTCGAGGAATGCTCCCATCCAGATGAGAAGCAGAGGGCTGAGCTAGGTCGAGAGTTAGGGTGGGAGCCTTGGAAGGTCAATAATTGGTTTTATAACAAACGAGCCCGGCTGAGGAATCTACGTAAACAGCAAGAGTTGGCGATTCTGAAGGAAGAAAATGAAAAGCTTCGAACAGAAAGCGCTAGGTATGAGGAAGTGCTGAACAGTGCTACTTGCCTTGATTGCAGTAACCATATTCTCATTAGTGAAATATTCTCCGAAGAGCCACTTCTAGAGATTTGTAGTGCTCATATGTTACAATGCCTTTCACAATGTCTTCCGGTGCAGTCAGATACCGTCGAAGGCTTACAAGAGCAGTTTCCAACACAATCAGATCTCATAGAGATTAGTCGGCTGTCGCGACCCTCTTGAGGTTGTCGGGCTCTCGAGGGCTAATGGGCCGTCCTGTCTGGTCGGACGCGGGCCTCTCCCAAGGCCCATTACCCAAATCGCAACGGAGGTATGCGTGATCGACTTTCAGTGTGGTCTAGTGACATGTGCTAAGTGTGCATGCCATGGAGTCGCTGTCGCGACCCGTCCGAAAGCGGACGCGGCTAATGGATTACCGATCGCGGGTCTTGGATCGGCGCGGGCCCTCCCAGGCCCATACCAAATCGCGGCGGGAGTATTTTTCAAAGGGATTCGACGATAACAGTCGATCGCTTTCGACCTTAGTGTGGTCGTGGTGGCATGTGCAACTTGTGCATGCATTTGGAGTCGCCACCGGTCTTTCTTGGAGGGTAGACCGGAAACCTTATTGACCGATTGGGAGAGATCGATCAATTCTGCGGAACCAGAGATTTTGAGTTCGGGGACTTGGTTACGTTGATGTCATTACCAACGCCCTTTCGGTACCTAACGCGAGTGATTTTCCCTAACTAGGATTTCATGCAGGCGCAATTTTGGGTGAGGTAAGTCTGACTTTGCACATTAACCAGTTTAACATGCTCACGTAATCATAAAAAAAAATAGATGTTAATCACATAAACATCTATCCTACGTGGTGATCATGGAATTATGATTTAATGGGTCTCGAGCCAATGAGACCACATTTAATCATTTTAATATTTTAATAACGGAGAGCCGCTCTTCTCTTCTTCTTGGTTTCTTGAACTCTTCAAGAATCGGGCCCCAAAGAGCTCGCCGACTTAAAAGGCTCCTCCACGTAATCCTCGTAGCATTTACATCAACAATTGACTATGCTAAAAATAAAGATTACATGAAAAATAAAAGGAGTACGCAGCCTCCATTTAATAATTACAACCCCAAATATATAAATAATCACCATACATTCATACATACATCAATCACATTGATTAGGGATTTTTCCATGATCACCACCCTTCCACGTAAGTAATAAATTCACAATTTAAAACTTAGGAAGGCACAATAAAAATTCTACGTTGAATCATATTCAGAATTTTTACGTAAAATAAGATAGCCATAAATTTTCGATTCAAAATTGATTTAGTCTCAATTTTTGCTACGTTGATTAATTTATCATATAAAATAATCAACCTCCATTAGCCATGTAAGACGAACAATTCGTTAATACATATTGGCCATAGTATTGCAAAAATTGCAAAAAATCAATTAAATGCACGAAAACACCTAAGGATCGGCTCTGATACCACTGTTGGGATCCACGTAACACGTAGCGGAAATAAATAACAACCCATACATGTATCTCCAGAGGCGTACTTCGTGCATTTCAATCGAAAAAAAATCACAAAGCCTCAAAGGGAGTAAATGGATTACCTCTCGTAGCGTGCTTGAACGGAGGTGTCGGTTCGATGTTCTTCGATCTCAGCCTCCACAAGTGTTAGGCATCTAGTTCGGACGCACCACCAATTGACGAACGGGGAGACGACTAATAACTCCACAACAATTGTGCTAGCAATATGCGGAATCAATATTCCGAACTTAGTATATTTTGTTCACTCAAGATTATGAGAATATAGAGAGTGTTTGTGTTCTTCTCTCTAAGCTCTCAAAAATTTGCATACTCTACAAAATGTCTCCCCCCCCAACCTCAAAACTCTTGCCATCCTTTTATAGCCAAAAATTCCTTCCAATAAATTATATTATAAAATAGCACTCACAAATAATAAATACTTTCTAAAAATAGCACTCACAAATAAATGACATTTAAAAATAGCACTAACAATAGCACTCATAATTTATAATACAAAAATGCTATTTAAAAATAGCACTAACAATAGCACTCACAATACAAAAATGCTATTTAAAAAAGCACTAACAAAGGTGTTAAAAATAATAACCATTATTATTATTACAAGAGTTAAAGAGGTTACCAAACAGTATAAATACGCATAACATATAAATACGTATGACGTATAAATACGTAGAGCATACGTATACATCCAAACGACCAAATTAGCCTGAATTGAGGCCGCCAATGGATTGGGCATGATGAAAATTATGGGTAGAGGTGTTGAATTTTAATGGGTATGCCCGTGTGAAATTCAAGATCCGTGAAACCGGGGACTAATCGAAAGAAAAATATGCAATTAAGCCCTTTTGGTTAAAATTGATCAAATTGGAGGGCAAATTGACCCAATTGCACTTCTAGCCTTTAGGATTCAATGTCATGGCTTATAAAAAGTGAGAATTGAAAATTAAAAGACTCGCAAAGGAATTTTTTTGCTCGGTTCGAGTTTATGTTTGTGAAGAAACATAGTGACCCGAGCCGAATTTTCAAGATTTAAGGTGACACACTTGAAGATGAAATTAAAACAAAATTATTGAATATTTTTGTGTATTTTTCTGACCACGAATGGTATTTTTCTGATTTTTTGGGTATTTTTATAATTAAATAAATTCGAAAAATATTATAAAATGCCAAAAAATATTTTTTGTTCAAAATTGGTCCCCGAGGCTAGGCCAAGGCTTCCAAAGTTGATTTTGTGATTTTATGACCTTTTTTGATATTTTTAATTAATTTTAAAGAATAAAAATCACAATAATAAATGGTAAAAAATCAGGTGTCAACAGTCGCCACCAATCATTTTTTTAGGGTATGATTGGACCACCCAATCGAATAGTTGGGAGTTTCTATTCAATTCTGCGAGAACCAGAGAAATGGTTTCGGGGACTTAGTTACACCAACTGTCAGAGTTGACGCCCTTTCGGTACCTAAGTTGACTGAATTTTCTAGCCTGAGATTCATGCGGATGAGTAAGGTATGAACCCTAAATCTAGAAATTCATGTAGATAGGAGTGATTATCCTAGCAATCACAATCAGTAATAAAATGCCCAACTCAAGGAATCTAGATATACAAATAAATCACATGGCATTCCTAGTAAGGTCCTATTTATCAATCACAGCTCAAGAATGATTTAGCTGTCCTAGCCATTCTACACACGATCTAACCTAAGAAAAGCATTAGGAAGCATCGAAGGAGTTCGAGAGTACTCACATGGGGTTCGTCGTGCCCTGGTTTGGTCTTGGACGAGCTATCGAGCTCATGCCGACCCGATTATATTTGGGGATCCACTCGGCGTTTTACACCATGAAATCATGTGAAACAAAAACGAAAATATTCAGCAAGGGGCATTTATTGTAGATGGTGGTCAATCTAATTGGACATCAAGACTAAAAAAGATGTAGAAATTTACAAATTAAAAGACTCGAATGATATTTTTTTTGCCAAATTCAACTCTATGCGTCGTGAAGAAACACATGCAATTGAACTTGAATTTTGACTATTTATGAGTTCAAAATGAAAAGAAAATAAAAATAAAAATATTGACTATTTTTCTATATTTTTACGACATCGAATGCAATTTTTCTTCATTTTTCATGTATTTTTCTATTTTGGAAAATATTAAAAAATTGAAAAATTATTTTTTTGTCAAAAATGGTTCCTTTAGCTTGGTCAAGGCTACCAAAGATGATTTTTTAATTTTTTAACTTTTTATATATTTTTTATGAATTTTTAAAAAATAAACTATGAAAGACTGATAAAAAATCAGGTGTCAACAGCTGCCCCTCTTTGAGAGGAATTTCGTCAGAGGTTTCTCTCAAAGACAAGGTGACACATGTGTTCCGATCGACTCGACTGGGAAAAGAAAAGAAAAGAAAAGAAAAGAAATCATATCATGACATCCAATTTTCATGCCCATCAATGTGTGCTTTTCCTTAAAAAGAGATGTGCTCATTCAATTCCCTGATATGATGTAAGAAAGTTAAGGAGTAGATAGACTTCCCTGCCCCTTACCTGCCGAACGCTTGCGGCATTTGCTGTGTCTGATGGGTTCAAGTAGATTCCTAAGGACTCGTCATCGGAGTGTCATAGGGATGTTAAGCTCTGACCTGTATGGTCGGTCAAACCATAATGGGATTCCTAACTGATAGGAACCTAAGGAAGACGCATCCCACATTTAGGAATTGGCCAAGGGTTTTGATCCGTGTGGTGGACTAAACTAGAAATGGCTTGCCTAATGTAAGGCTTATTAAGGAAAACGACTCCTCCCGCATTCGGGATTCATCAAGGTTTTGATCCGTATGGTGGATCGGACCATTGGGTTGATCCTTCAGGCGGTCTCTACCAGTCCTTTGACCCTTCAGGCGGTTTCTACCATTCATTGACCCTTCATGCGGTTTCTACCATTGAGTTGACCCTTCATGCGGTTTCTACCATTGGTTGACCCTTTAGGCGGTTTCTACCATACATTGACCCTTCAGGCGGTTTCTACCATTGGTTGACCCTTCAGGCGGTTTCTACCATACATTGACCCTTCATGCGGTTTCTACCATTATGTTGACCCTTCAGGCGGTTTCTACCATTGATTGACCCTTCAGGCGGTTTCTACCATACATTGACCCTTCAGGCGGTTTCTACCATTGTGCTGACCCTTCAGGCGGTTTCTACCATTGATTGACCCTTCAGGCGGTTTCTACCATTGAGTTGACCCTTCAGGCGGTTTCTACCATTTATGAAATTCCAAATTGATATGAATCAAAGGATGACGTACCCGCTCTTCGGGGCTAGTCGGAGACTCGATCATTCTATGGATCGGTCTTAGAAAAGATTTGCCTACTAAAAGGCCTCACTTAAGGATGACGCACCTAGTCTTTAGGGTGGCCAAAAGTCCTGCAGAAAGCTTAGACCTGAAAAAATTTTCCTCGCCAAGAAGATGTTAGTAATCTTTGGGAAGACAATAATTGTCTAACTGACAAAATTCTACGACTTAAGTTTTAGTAATGAAATGTGCATTTTGATTGTTGGAGGTTATCCAAAACATTCCTGCCACATACAGATGTGATCATAAATTCCTTGCACGGAAACTCTAGATCAAACAATTTGAAAATTTCAAAAAGAGTTTGCTCAAAACATCCATTGGAGTATTTCTCATCCAAGAAGGCTCCTCACTGCTCTGTGATAATGATCTTTAATAGGGAAAGTGCTCAATTTCCTACCGACCTGTACCTGGGTTTCAGGATCATTCGCAACGCATACATTTCGATCAATCAGGAGGTCTTTCACGGGACCGTAGTGTTAGGCTTGGATATCGGTTTCCAAGGGGGACTCACTTTTGAGTCAAGGCCGTTGAACGAAATTTTTCACTATCTGCTCCGGGTTTACAAGTCAAGAACCCTGCAAAATGAGAAAGAAATAGTCTTGCTCGTACTTCTTTGAGCTAAGTTATACATTAACCCAAGTGTCTTAGTCAGAGAAGACTGCTTCGGGATTGTAACATTGGAAGGATTGGGGACCGAAAAAGGCTTGTTTTTTGCCTAGAAATTGTGAAGGGTTTGACATTGGTGATCGTTGCAAATTTGCCACATGTCCTTCGAAGAACATCTCCATTTCTTGAAGTGTACACTCCTCTTTTAGAGCGCACAAGGATGTTTAAAAGCGTCTCTTGTTGCATTAAGAGACCGTCTGTTTGTGTGTTTGCTATTTGAGCACGACATCATTTGGGGAGTAGTCATCTTGATCTGACTCCTTTGGAGGGTCTTTTCATCATCTCTCTAGACTTTACTGGGGATATTTTGAATGGACATCGGCCTTGCTTTTTACCAGGCACTTTGCTTTTTCTTGATGTCTAGGGATTTTTCTTTTCCCCCTTTTTTTAATCCCGTGTTTTTCTTTTCTTTTGGAGCTAGGATTTTCAGCAATCATGCTAGATATGCAACTTAAACTTTGGCATGCTTCCGTTCCTAGAGTGATGTTGCCTTTGCTTTGGAATATGCAATGATCACCAATAGGTTGATAAAATGAATTTGTTGGCTCAACATGGTCGTGCAAAGGATAACGGTGTGTAGGATAGAGAAATGAATTATTCTCGTCATCCTATAACACTTGGATTATCATATAAACAACACACAAAGATTTATGTTAGTCCGAGCAAGAAAATTTCTAACCGTTTACTTTCTGATACTGTTGGACTAACCTTCATTTGCCCCAATGTGGGGTGGTTCTTGACAGGGTTGAGAATGAAAATCGCCGTTCAATGGGGTTCTCAATGGGCATCTGTAGTGTTTGGAATGAAGAAATAAATGCCTCTGTCATCTCGATCCATGTAATCGTTGCGAATGACCCTTATATCCATAGGTTAAGGTTTCGCTATCATTTCCAATCTCCTCATCTCTCAAGTGTGTATGAGACGTGTTTGGATTAGGCTCGCTTCTCTTATGAGAAAATACCCTTTTGAACAGTTCAAACGACTCTTTTTGGAAAAATTCATTTCATTTCATCAAGATTTATCCTTCAAAGGGATTTTATGATGTACCATACATGTGTAATTCATGTTCAGACAATCTCATGTTTTAAAACATGAATGTCAATGAAGTAAGAATTCTATGTCTTTTTAGATGTGAGAATCGAATTAATTCTGAAAGTTTTTAATCTCCAATGAATTGGGAAAAGGGATACTTACCTGCCCATCGAGGCTGGAGATCCTGGAGATATAAAAGGGATATGTCATTGTATATTCTAAAACTTTACAAAAACTGGAACGATACATCTTACCCTTGGTCATATGCTCCAACGAGTGTACAAGGGTTGTGAAAATCTGCACTTCACATAGTAACACAAGATTGTTGGGTGTTCTAAAGTTCTTTCGACTTCTTGGTTTTTGGAGAAAAATGAAACTTACATGTCTGCCCTGATGGCGAGCTCCTGCCAAGGATAAATATTAAGCATTATTTTGGGTTTCCAAATTCAAAACAAATTGGGACGATACTACTTTACTCTTGATTTGAATTCCATTCTGCATGCCAATGTGCGGATTGTAGAAGCCGGCCCTCAAGCTTGTGGCCATGATTTCTTCGTCTGGTGGGGCAACGAATCCACCTCGAGGATTTACGTCGGAGGAGATTCATTCATCTTTTTGGGCGTGTTTCATGCACTGTTTTGTTATTTGAATGCATGGCTTCTTGGGTGCCTCATCTATGTTCATCACCTGAGAGGAAAATGAGAGAACATTATCCCCGCATCTGATTGAAAATCATTTAGGAACGATACGTTCTTTTTACCAAATGGGTGGCTCCGCGGCCAAATGTGTTTTACATTGAAAGGATGGATTACATTACCCTCTGCGGATGATAACTATTGCTTCGGGGACTTGCCCCACGGATCAAACGATGAATTTGATGTCTTCGGCTTCGACATGCTTTCCAGATGTAGGAATGGTTTGCCCCCATTTTCAGTGGAGATGGGTTTTGTCGAGTGGGCAAGATCAAAAACTCATCCTAGATTTGGCTTTAGTCGAAGGTTGAAATCCCGACCTTGGATAAGCGAATCATGATTCATCTCCTTCTGCTTCGGATTTGTCATTTGCGTGCTTCACATTTTACAATACCAACTTCGCCGCTTGATGAAAATGAATCGATGATTTTCGAATTGCCCCAAGTTCTATAGTCATCTGCGTCGAATCTCTTTGAACTTCAACGGGTGATAGACAAACTGATAAAATGATTTTTCAATCCTGAGATCGAACTCCTGACGTTTCGTACCACTTCCAGTTCACTGACTACCAGGACAAAGCATTATTGGCGTCCCTAACTGGTTCGTTTTTTGTTATAAAATTCTTGAAGCAGTTAGCGACCCCCATCGAGAATGAAACAAGCTCAATTTAGAGTTCATAACGACTAAAGGTCCCTTAGAACGATACAAAGCTAACCGTCTTTGAGCTCGCTCGGGCTTTTGCTCGCATTTTCCTATGTGAAGCCTTTAAATGTTTTTCTTCGTGGCGTTCAATTGATTCGCCTCGACTCTAATCTAACAAGGGATTGTCGTACTCAAGCATGATGATGCTCGCAGGTAGTACTGATCGCTGCCCCAGATTAACTCTAGGCATTAAGGAAGATTATCTTGCATGGAAGACTTTATGACAGAAAGATTAATGATACATCCATTCACATGTGCCTAGTTCCCTTGAGGATTCTCGGTGATCAGCCAGCTACACCATGAATCAGACATATAATCGTCATTTTGGATCATAACTTCATAAGTCCATCAGTTTTAAACTGATCGATCCAGATATGGAGCTCCTCATCAAGGAAATCTTTTGATTCTTCGAGCAACTGATATTCGGGTTGACCATCATCGCTTGGCGTTGAAGGATTCCTGTTTCTGTTGTGAGCGATCTGATTCTTCGAGCTAGAACATTCGTCGTTGCTCGAGATTATAAGAGGATGATTGATCGGTTCACTATCAAAAGCACCTTCCATTTGGGAATGGGAGAAACAAAAATCCTCAAAGCATCCGCCCGCTTGATCTTCCGAAATCATATGCCCAAGCCGGGCAGATCTTTGAACACTAGGCGCAATATGTTGATCGGGGATAGGAAGAGCACTAGCGAAAAGTTGCTGCTCAAACCAAGGAGTTCGTACCTGCTGCACTTGTGGCATATACTCTTGAGGGGTGCTGAGATGATTCGGGGGAATATTCTGATTAGCGCCCAAGTAGTCGATGGTGCTGCTACCAGCTTGGTCGGTGCCTAGATTCGGCAGGGTATTTCTTACTTCAGGGGCATTGTAGTTATAGCCATGCCTAGTGTTTAGGCACAAGTTGAGTTCTTTCAGGTTCAGTGCTGTGTGGCGCTGTCTTAGCGCCCTTCTGTAGCTCTTGAGGTGACTCGCGACTCCATCTTTAGTGAGTCCTGGTATGTTCATGATCTCAAGTATGCGCGTTGGATATGCTGAGTTGATCCCTAGTTGCTGAACCGCACTAAGGAACTTGAGATGAAGCTCGGGGGACCAATTGACCCTCGTCTTCTTGCGACCCGGAACAGTGTTGACAACTTGGCTATTGCTCTCTGGCCTATTTCCAATAGGATTTGATCGAGCCGGAAATTGTTGTGGAGGGAATTCATCAGCTTTGGATTGGTCGGTCATGATAGTAAGCTCATCGTTAAGGAAACTCCAATCATGGTGACGCATATCCCATCTTTTAGAAGGCATCGATATTGACTTCGTAGAATTGATTTGTTCATGCATATCTCCAACAAAATCCGATTGTATCAAAGATGGTTCGAGGGAGTGGGGTGGTGAATGAGCATTTTCAATCCTCATATAAGGCTTATCAAGGAACATTTCGCCGAGAGTGACAGAGCCACCGCAATTAAGGCAAGCGATAGTGCTGGGAGCTTTCTTATACCTCATGTTCTCCGCTCGAAGCTTTTCGTTTTCCTCCTTTAGAATCGCAAGTTCTTGACGTCTGTGTTGAGCCCTCAATTTGGCTCGCTTATTTTGAAACCAAAACTTGACCCTCAAAGGTTTCATCCCTAGCTTCTGGCCCAATTCATTTCTTTGTTTCATGTTCGGGAGAGGGCATTCACTAAAGAAAGCTTCAAGCTCTTGGATTTCATTCTGAGTGTGGCACTGGCGACGTTTCCTTTTCCGGGATTGACCATCGCTGCTGCTGTTGTCGTCGCTGCTGAGATCCTGAACTTCGTTGCCGAAAGGGTTGGGTTCTGTGGTT
The DNA here is from genome assembly GCA_021437785.1 of Rhodomyrtus psidioides. Classification (NCBI taxonomy): domain Eukaryota; kingdom Viridiplantae; phylum Streptophyta; class Magnoliopsida; order Myrtales; family Myrtaceae; genus Rhodomyrtus; species Rhodomyrtus psidioides. The sequence continues at coordinate 4,667,300 of JAILYB010000031.1, read as the reverse complement.
CTGGTACCAGACGCAATCCTGGAATCTTCGAGATCTCTCAATAGTTCATTTTCTGAGATTTTTGGATCAGTCGCCTCTAGCAACTGACGGTAACCCTCAAACATGTTGGATCGAAAAATGTTCGATCAATTTTTGCTCACTCAGGGTTCTCTACTCTCTCATGTATGCTCACTCTCTCTAAATTTTCTTTTGAGTGGTTCTGTATGCCCAGGAAACGTTCTTTAAACATGGATGAAGATCATCAGACAAGCGTTTCTCCCAAGATTTCGTATTTCTCGCTTTGTCGTCTTCTTTCTTCTTTTCAACGTGGAGGGACACCAAATCGATTTCCTTTTCTCGATATCCATGTCTGTCTCCCACTTATTTTCAAAAAGGTGCAACTACGCTCGCCTCCCGCTCAGTTTTTTAATATGATGGGACCGCCAAATCCTTTTGCAACTTTTTTCGATAGTTGCGCTTAACTCTCGCTCAATTTTAATATGGTGGCACTGACATATCTTTTTACAACTTTTTTAGATTTATCAAGCCTGAAATCGCGGACTGGGACGGATCTGATGGTTCACCGAAAGAGCCACCACTGCTTTACCCAATTAACTTGGCTCCATGAGCATTATTGTTGTGACCTTTCTTCATCCTCGAGTTGCTATAAAAGGAGGAGTTAATGCAGAGAAGATTAACGCTCTTACATAATTGCCTTTTCATATTTTAATCACTCTACCACACCCATCTTCTTCTCCCTCACTCCAACGAAAATGACCTCCTCTCCTATTCGAGCTTTCTCGGCTGAAATTTTGGCCCAGTGGGAAAAACTCTATAACCTCCTAGGTCGAGGCTATGCTCATATAGCCGATCACCCAGAAATTGAAGATGAAATTCGCATTTTGCTCGTGGAAATAGACACCACCTCTATCGAGGGCACTAATTTAGAGAGGGAATATAGAATCTTCCCAACCCTCTTTATAAACTTTTTAGAGACTTACCGTGACGCTCAGCGAGAAGTTACCGTGGCTCACGTTTTGCGAGCTCGCTATAAGGATCGGTCCAACTGCTTGGTGTTGGCCAACCTTGTGGCCGATAGTCACAGAAAGGGTGTTGAGTTCGCCAACGAGCGGGTCTCGATGTTGCTTCGCGAGAGGGGAAATTTGGTGGAGCGCTTGGCCTTATCCCTGACCACCTATGAGCACGACCGTCGTAATGTCGTGTTGAAGTTTCAATGTGAGTGGCAGGAAGAAAGGCTTGACAGCATTACCGCGGATATAGCCCATGGGAGAGGACTAGTTCGGGACCTGGAAATAGCCGCCGAAGAACACGGGGCCAAGGTTGCCGAACTTAAAGGGGAATGTAAACGCCTTCTTCTTAAGCTTGCAGATCTCGAGTCTCGAGGTGGTGAGTATAGGCAAAGCATCAATAATATGGAGGGCCAACTGGGTTCCTTTGTGATGCTAATTAGGGCTCATTTCGGTTTTACTTTTCCACCTCGATGATCTGTATGATCTGCTTTTAAGGTCCCTCGATTGAGCGAAATGAATGAAAGCTCTAATATGTGTGTCTCAACTTCTGTATGGATGACTTTCTCGAACACCTGACCACTCTCAACCTAGGCAAGCTGCTCTTCGACATTGATGATTCGAGCGTGTACATCTTGATTTTTTAATCTTGCTTATGATCGAATAAAGGAACCTCCCACCGCGTTTATCCACAAAAAGACTTCTCTTCTCTACCTGTTTTTAACTACTTAGAGATGCCCCAGTTTCGATCTTTGAGACGTGACTTCAAGATCACCTATTCCAAATCGTCATCTTCATTAGATGATACCTCAATGATGTCCATAGCAGGCTCTTATTGTCCACTTGGCGCTCGTAATGGGATGACACCATCTTCGTCTTCCATCAAGAACATTGGGAGGAAAACACACCTATCTATCCTCAAAATGGCATTTAATCCAATCACCGGAATTATGCAATGAATATAATGATTATGAGCTGTAACAAGTTCGAGGGATAGAAAAGTCTTACCAACCAAACTTAAGAGAAAATCAAGCTTCTCTGTACAGTGTTAGGTATACTAACCTTCCATAGACAAATGCATGAGACAAGTGAGAGAAAACTCCTAAAAATCAAAAGATAGGGCTTGGTACCTAAAGCCAAGGTTCTCACCTCGAATTCTGGGAAGAGTCGATTCCATTGCACAACTATCGTTGCATTGGGACTCAATCCATAGTTCGAAGTGAGCGGAATTGAAAAGTGGATTACCCCATGTTTTTCCTCACGGAGATTCCATTTTCAAGTCCTTCTATTGTGTTCCTAAAGAGGGCGCCTGGGGTTTTAGGCGCAATTGTGTGTATTCATTGTGTCGTGCTAAAGCAATAAACATGCATTTTATTTAACAATCACCGCTTCAATATAAATATCCACACAATCATACATCCAAAACTCTTGCCTGCATAAAACAAAGTTAACAAGCACTTCACCCCTTATTTCTCCCGTCTACAAAAACATCTAACACATTCGTTAGCATATACACCTCACTTTCGAGAGCATCTGCATAAAATTAGGTTAGAAGAATCAATCAACTTTTTAATTGGCTCAAGTCCACTAAATGGTTAAGAACCAGTCCCCAGTGGAGTCGCCAGTCTGTCGCGACCCTCTTGAGGTTGTCGGGCTCTCGAGGGCTAATGGGCCGTCCTGTCTGGTCGGACGCGGGCCTCTCCCAAGGCCCATTACCCAAATCGCAACGGAGGTATGCGTGATCGACTTTCAGTGTGGTCTAGTGACATGTGCTAAGTGTGCATGCCATGGAGTCGCCACCAATCATTTTTTTAGGGTATGATTGGACCACCCAATCGAATAGTTGGGAGTTTCTATTCAATTCTGCGAGAACCAGAGAAATGGTTTCGGGGACTTAGTTACACCAACTGTCAGAGTTGACGCCCTTTCGGTACCTAAGTTGACTGAATTTTCTAGCCTGAGATTCATGCGGATGAGTAAGGTATGAACCCTAAATCTAGAAATTCATGTAGATAGGAGTGATTATCCTAGCAATCACAATCAGTAATAAAATGCCCAACTCAAGGAATCTAGATATGCAAATAAATCACATGGCATTCCTAGTAAGGTCCTATTTATCAATCACAGCTCAAGAATGATTTAGCTGTCCTAGCCATTCTACACACGATCTAACCTAAGAAAAGCATTAGGAAGCATCGAAGGAGTTCGAGAGTACTCACATGGGGTTCGCCGTGCCCTGGTTTGGTCTTGGACGAGCTATCGAGCTCATGCCGACCCGATTATATTTGGGGATCCACTCGGCGTTTTACACCATGAAATCATGTGAAACAAAAACGAAAATATTCAGCAAGGGGCATTTATTGTAGATGGTGGTCAATCTAATTGGACATCAAGACTAAAAAAGATGTAGAAATTTACAAATTAAAAGACTCGAATGATATTTTTTTTGCCAAATTCAACTCTATGCGTCGTGAAGAAACACATGCAATTGAACTTGAATTTTGACTATTTATGAGTTCAAAATGAAAAGAAAATAAAAATAAAAATATTGACTATTTTTCTATATTTTTACGACATCGAATGCAATTTTTCTTCATTTTTCATGTATTTTTCTATTTTGGAAAATATTAAAAAATTGAAAAATTATTTTTTTGTCAAAAATGGTTCCTTTAGCTTGGTCAAGGCTACCAAAGATGATTTTTTAATTTTTTAACATTTTATATATTTTTTATGAATTTTTAAAAAATAAACTATGAAAGATTGATAAAAAATCAGGTGTCAACATCGGCAAGCTGTTCTTGTTGGCAAAAAAGCGCGATTTTCTTGGACTGCTGAACTCCATCACAAATTTGTTGATACAGTTCGACAGCTGGGGATCGACACGGCACGATCAACGCGCATACACGAAATCATGAACGTGCCGGGACTCTCTAAAGTTAACGTCGCGAGCCACCTTGGATATTTCAAGAGGTTGCTAAAGGAGGGACGGGTGACACTAAGCTCGGATGGAGCTGGTTCGAACTTAAATGTTGGCCATGACTACAACCACGATGATTGTAGAGCCAGGAACACCCAACCGTGTTTCAGTGTTGACGAGACCAGCAATCGTGTCACCGACTCCTCTAACCCAAATCAGAACGCTCCACCAAGCAGTCTCAATACCCCTCAAGACTATATACCGCAGTTCCCGCAAACAGGAACTCCCCAATTTGAGTACCAACCTGTTGCTAGTGCTCTTCCCATGGCGAATCCAACATTTACATGGGACATGTCTACAGATTTGCCGGTCAACAAGGGAGGTTCCAGCTCAAGGAATCAGATCATCCAAGGCGAAAGTGATTTATCGCCAGCGGTCGGTGATACTTGACTTGAGCATCAATGGCTCGGAGATTCGAGCGATTTCCTTGGGGAGGAACTAAATTTCTGGCTCGATCAGTCTGAAGCTGGTGGACTCTTGCAATAGTGATACAAAGGCGACGATCAGGTGTTTGATTCAAGGCGCGATTGTAAAAAATGCTCGGGGAAAAGAGGTTGAATACCCTGAATGAATGTATTGGCAATCCCATTGTAAAGCTCCCATGGGAGCATTTCTCATTTACGCTTGAAACTAGTCGTACGAGGATCCGCCTTACCTTTCGAGCATCTTTAAGCTCAGGGGCGAGCTCCCCAAGCGATGATCATCGTTCACAAAACATAATGGAATCCATCCCTTCAATGCAAAATGCATCTGGCCGCGAAGCCACCCATTTGGTAAAACGATGTATCATTCCTAAACGATCTCCAATCGGATACCGAAGTAATGTCTTCTTTCTTTTCCTTCTCAGATGATAAACATGGATAAATCACTCAAGGAGTCATGCGTTCAAATAGCAGAACAGACGCTGCCCAGCTGGGGGCAGATGAACCATTGATGTTACAAATACTCCAAGCATGGATAGGCGGATTTGATAGATGTTGTTCACATCAATACGCAACATCAGAATGGGATGAAAATCAAGAGTAAAGTTGTATCGTCCCAATTTGTCTTGAATTTGGGAATATGAATTGACACTTATTTTTTTATCCTTGACAGGGGAGTCGCCTTGTGTTGACACCTGATTTTTGATCAGTCTTTCATAGTTTATTTTTAAAAAATTCATAAAAAATCTATAAAAAGTTAAAAAAATAAAAAAATCATCTTTGGTAGCCTTGACCAAGCTAAAGGAACCATTTTTGATAAAAAAAATAATTTTTCATATTTTTAAATATTTTTTAATATTTTCCAAAAATAGAAAAATACATGAAAAATGAAGAAAAATAGCGTTCGATGTCGTAAAAATATAGAAAAATAGTCAATATTTTTATTTTAATTTCTTTTACATTTTGAACTCATAAATAGTCAAAATTCAAGTTCAATTGCATGTGTTTCTTCACGACGCATAGAGTTGAATTTGGCAAAAAAATGTCATTCGAGTATTTTAATTTGTAAATTTCTACATCTTTTTTAGTCTTGACGTCCAATTAGATTGACCACCATCTACAATAAATGCCCCTTGCTGAATATTTTCGTTTTTGTTTCACATGATTTCATGGTGTAAAACGCCGAGTGGATCCCCAAATATAATCGGGTCGGCATGAGCTCGATAGCTCGTCCAAGACCAAACCAGGGCACGGCGAACCCCATGTGAGTACTCTCGAACTCCTTCGATGCTTCCTAATGCTTTTATTAGGTTAGATCGTGTGTAGAATGGCTAGGACAGCTAAATCATTCTTGAGCTGTGATTGATAAATAGGACCTTATTAGAAATGCCATGTGATTTATTTGCATATCTAGATTCCTTGAGTTGGGCATTTTATTACTGATTGTGATTGCTAGGATAATCACTCTTATCTACATGAATTTCTAGATTTAGGGTTCATACCTTACTCATCCGCATGAATCTCAGGCTAGAAAATTCAGTCAACTTAGGTACCGAAAGGGCGTCAACTCTGACAGTTGGTGTAACTAAGTCCCCGAAACCATTTCTCTGGTTCTCGCAGAATTGAATAGAAACTCCCAACTATTCGATTGGGTGGTCCAATCATACCCTAAAAAAATGATTGGTGGCGACTCCATGGCATGCACACTTAGCACATGTCACTAGACCACACTGAAAGTCGATCACGCATACCTCCGTTGTGATTTGGGTAATGGGCCTTGGGAGAGGCCCGCGTCCGACCAGACAGGACGGCCCATTAGCCCTCGAGAGCCCGACAACCTCAAGAGGGTCGCGACAGACTGGCGACTCCGCTGGGGACTGGTTCTTAACCATTTAGTGGACTTGAGCCGATTAAAAAGTTGATTGATTCTTCTAACCTAATTTTATGCAGATGCTCTCGAAAGTGAGGTGTATATGCTAACGAATGTGTTAGATGTTTTTGTAGACGGGAGAAATAAGGGGTGAAGTGCTTGTTAACTTTGTTTTATGCAGGCAGGAGTTTTGGATGTATGATTGTGTGGATGTTTATATTGAAGCGGTGATTGTTAAATAAAATGCATGTCTTTTACTTTAGCACGACACAATGAATACACACAATTGCGCCTAAAACCCCAGGCGCCCTCTTTAGGAACACAATAGAAGGAATTGAAAATGGAATCTCCGTGAGGAAAAACATGGGGTAATCCACTTTTCAATTCCGCTCACTTCGAACTATGGATTGAGTCCCAATGCAACGATAGTTGTGCAATGGAATCGGCTCTTCCCAGAATTCGAGGTGAGAACCTTGGCTTTAGGTACCAAGCCCTATCTTTTGATTTTTAGGAGTTTTCCCTCACTTGTCTCATGCGTTTGTCTATGGAAGGTTAGTATACCTAACACTGCTAAAAATACAGAAAAGCTTGATTTTCTCTTAAGTTTGGTTGGTAAGACTTTTCTATCCCTCGAACTTGTTACAGCTCTTAATCATTATATTCATTGCATAATTCCGGTGATTGGATTAAATGCCATTTTGAGGATAGATAGGTGTGTTTTCCTCCCAATGTTCTTGATGGAAGATGAAGATGGTGTCATCCCATTACGAGCACCAAGTGGACAAGAAGAGCCTGCTATGGACATCATTGAGGTATCATCTAATGAAGATGACGATTTGGAATAGGTGATCCTGAAGTCACGTCTCAAAGATCGAAACTGGGGCATCTCTAAGTATTAAGATCACATTCCTTTGTTTTAATTTTCATTTCTAGCCTTCTTGTATAGGATTTATTTTGCTGAGATCCTCTCGATCTGACCCCTTAGATTGATTGTATTAGGGATCTATTTGTGTTTATATACATTCAGATTGAAATTTGTTGTATTTCTATTGACTTGTCATTGGAATGTGATAGTGGCATTTCTTCTAATCACTCGAATACTCCAAAATCAATTTTATAATTCCTTTGGATGAAATTGAAATTGGAAGTCTTATACAACCTTTTGGCCGTATAGGGCAATACAATCCCAATTTCGCCAGAAGGAACTATAAACTTGAATTGGTTCATGCATATTTTGCATCATTGGTAATCCACAATAATTGATCAAGAGTATTCGTGTTTTTTAAATTTAATGAAAAGATAGATATCCAAATTACTCTCGTTCTTAGCAAACGGCTTTAATTTGGATACCGTATCTTCAATTGAATTTAAAACATATCGTAATTGTGTACTTTTGAACATTCCATTGATTTTCTTGGAATTGATCAAAGGCGATTATCGTGAATTACATTCCTTTCAATGATATGCTTTCCTTTGAGGAATATTGATAAAAGCTTTTGCACAAGGTCAAAACCCTTGTAAAAGCTCTTATCCCTATTAATCACAAGTAAGCATAAAATTGAAAGGATTTATGCTTTATTTTTCAAATTCTTTCTTCTGATTCTGCCTTTTCATTTGAAACAGGTTAAAAACAAGTAGAGAAGAGAAGTCTTTTTGTGGATAATCGTGGTGGGAGGTTCCTTTATCCGATCATAAGCAAGATTAAAAAATCAAGATGTACACGCTCGAATCATAAATGTCAAAGCGCAGCTTGCCTAGGTTGAGAGTGGTCAGGTGTTCGAGAAAGTCAGCCATACAGAAGTTGAGACACACACATTAGAGCTTTCATTCATTTCGCTCAATCGAGGGACCTTAAAAGCAGATCATACAAATCATCGGGGTGGAAACATAAAACCGCAATGAGCCCTAATTAGCATCACAAAGGAACCAAGTTGGCCCTCCATATTATTGATGCTTTGCTTATACTCACCACCTCGAGACTCGAGATCTGCAAGCTTAAGAAGAAGGCGTTTACATTCCCCTTTAAGCTCGGCAACCTTGGTCCCGTGATCTTCGGCGGCTATTTCCAGGTCCCGAACTAGTCCTCTCCCATGGGCTATATCCGCGGTAATGCTGTCAAGCCTTTCTTCCTGCCACTCACATTGAAACTTCAACACGACATTACGACGGTCGTGCTCATAGGTGGTCAGGGATAAGGCCAAACGCTCCACCAAATTTCCCTTCTCGCGAAGCAACATCGAGACTCGCTTGTTGGCGAACTCAACAGCCTTTCTGTGACTATCGGCCACAATGTTGGCCAACACCAAGCAGTTGGACCGATCCTCATAGCGAGCTCGCAAAACGTGAGCCACGGTAGCTTTTCGATGAGCGACACGGTAAGTCTCTAAAAAGTTTATAAAGAGGGTTGGGAAGATTCTATATTCCCTCTCTAAATTAGTGCCCTCGATGGAGGTGGTGTCTATTTCCACGAGCAAAATGCAGATTTCATCTTCAGTTTCTGGGTGATCGGCTATATGAGCATAGCCTCGACCGAGGAGGTTATAGAGTTTTTCCCACTGGGCCAAATTTTCGGCCGAGAAAGCGCGAATAGGAGAGGAGGTCATTTTCGTTGGAGTGGGGGAGAAGAAGATGAGTGTGGTAGAGTGATTAAAATAAGAAAAGGCAATTATGTAAGAGTGTTAATCTTCTCTGCATTAACTCCTCCTTTTATAGCAACTCGAGAATGAAGAAAGGCATAGCAATAATGCTCGTGGAGCCAAGTTAATTGGGTAAAGCAGTGGTGGCTCTTTCGGTGAACCATCAGATCTGTCCCAGTCCGCGATTTCAGGCTTGATAAACCTAAAAAAGTTGTAAAAAGATATGTCGGTGTCACCATATTAAAATTGAGCGGGAGTTAAGCGCAACTATCGAAAAAAGTTGCGAAAGGATTTGGCGGTCCCATCATATTAAAAAACTGAGCAGGAGGCGAGCGTAGTTCCACCTTTTTGAAAATAAGTGGGAGACAGACATGGATATCGAGAAAAGGAAATCGATTTGGTGTCCCACCACGTTGAAAAGAAGAAAGAAGACGACAAAGCGGGAAATACGAAATCTTGGGAGCAACGCTTGCCTGATGATCTTCATCCATGTTTAAAGAACGTTTCATGGGCATACAGAACCACTCAAAAGAAAATTTAGAGAGAGTGAGCATACATGAGAGAGTAGAGAACCCTGAGTGAGCAAAAATTGATCGAACATTTCTCGATCCAACATGTTTGAGGGTTACCATCAGTTGCTAGAGGCGACTGATCCAAAAATCTCAGAAAATGAACTACTGAGAGATCTCGAAGATTCCAGGATGGCGTCTGGTACCAGAACCACAGAACCCAACCCTTTCGGCAACGAAGTTCAGGAGCTCAGCAGCGATGACAACAGCAGCAGCGATGGTCAATCTCGGAAAAGGAAACGTCGCCAGTGCCACACTCAGAATGAAATCCAAGAGCTTGAAGCTTTCTTTAGTGAATGCCCTCTCCCGAACATGAAACAAAGAAATGAATTGGGCCAGAAGCTAGGGATGAAACCTTTGAGGGTCAAGTTTTGGTTTCAAAATAAGCGAGCCAAATTGAGGGCTCAACACAGACGTCAAGAACTTGCGATTCTAAAGGAGGAAAACGAAAAGCTTCGAGCGGAGAACATGAGGTATAAGAAAGCTCCCAGCACTATCGCTTGCCTTAATTGCGGTGGCCCTATCACTCTCGGCGAAATGTTCCTTGATAAGCCTTATATGAGGATTGAAAATGCTCATTCACCACCCCACTCCCTCGAACCATCTTCGATACAATCGGATTTTGTTGGAGATATGCATGAACAAATCAATTCTACGAAGTCAATATCGATGCCTTCTAAAGGATGTGATATGCGTCACCATGATTGGAGTTTCCTTAACGATGAGCTTACTATCACGACCGACCAATCCAAAGCTAATGAATTCCCTCCACAACAATTTCTGGCTCGATCAAATTCTACTGGAAATAGGCCAGAGAGCAATAGCCAAGTTGTCAACACTGTTCCGGGTCGCAAGAAGACGAGGGTCAATTGGTCCCCCGAGCTTCATCTCAAGTTCCTTAGTGCGGTTCAGCAACTAGGGATCAACTCAGCATATCCAACGCGCATACTTGAGATCATGAACATACCAGGACTCACTAAAGATGGAGTCGCGAGTCACCTCAAGAGCTACAGAAGGGCGCTAAGACAGCGCCACACAGCACTGAACCTGAAAGAACTCAACTTGTGCCTAAACACTAGGCATGGCTATAACTACAATGCCCCTGAAGTAAGAAATACCCTGCCGAATTTAGGCACCGACCAAGCTGGTAGCAGCACCATCGACTACTTGGGCGCTAATCAGAATATTCCCCCGAATCATCTCAGCACCCCTCAAGAGTATATGCCACAAGTGCAGCAGGTACGAACTCCTTGGTTTGAGCAGCAACTTTTCACTAGTGCTCTTCCTATCCCCGATCAACATATTGCGCCTAGTGTTCAAAGATCTGCCCGGCTTGGGCATATGATTTCGGAAGATCAAGCGGGCGGATGCTTTGAGGATTTTTGTTTCTCCCATTCCCAAATGGAAGGTGCTTTTGATAGTGAACCGATCAATCATCCTCTTATAATCTCGAGCAACGACGAAGGTTCTAGCTCGAAGAATCAGATCGCTCACAACAGAAACAGGAATCCTTCAACGCCAAGCGATGATGGTCAACCCGAATATCAGTTGCTCGAAGAATCAAAAGATTTCCTTGATGAGGAGCTCCATATCTGGATCGATCAGTTTAAAACTGATGGACTTATGAAGTTATGATCCAAAATGACGATTATATGTCTGATTCATGGTGTAGCTGGCTGATCACCGAGAATCCTCAAGGGAACTAGGCACATGTGAATGGATGTATCATTAATCTTTCTGTCATAAAGTCTTCCATGCAAGATAATCTTCCTTAATGCCTAGAGTTAATCTGGGGCAGCGATCAGTACTACCTGCGAGCATCATCATGCTTGAGTACAACAATCCCTTGTTAGATTAGAGTCGAGGCGAATCAATTGAACGCCACGAAGAAAAACATTTAAAGGCTTCACATAGGAAAATGCGAGCAAAAGCCCGAGCGAGCTCAAAGACGGTTAGCTCTGTATCGTTCTAAGGGACCTTTAGTCGTTATGAACTCTAAATTGAGCTTGTTTCATTCTCGATGGGGGTCGCTAACTGCTTCAAGAATTTTATAACAAAAAACGAACCAGTTAGGGACGCCAATAGTGCTTTGTCCTGGTAGTCAGTGAACTGGAAGTGGTACGAAACGTCAGGAGTTCGATCTCAGGATTGAAAAATCATTTTATCAGTTTGTCTATCACCCGATGAAGTTCAAAGAGATTCGACGCAGATGACTATAGAACTTGGGGCAATTCGAAAATCATCGATTCATTTTCATCAAGCGGCGAAGTTGGTATTGTAAAATGTGAAGCACGCAAATGACAAATCCGAAGCAGAAGGAGATGAATCATGATTCGCTTATCCAAGGTCGGGATTTCAACCTTCGACTAAAGCAAAATCTAGGATGAGTTTTTGATCTTGCCCACTCGACAAAACCCATCTCCACTGAAAATGGGGGCAAACCATTCCTACATCTGGAAAGCATGTCGAAGCCGAAGACATCAAATTCATCGTTTGATCCGTGGGGCAAGTCCCCGAAGCGATAGTTATCATCCGCAGAGCGTAATGGAATCCATCCTTTCAATGTAAAACACATTTGGCCGCGGAGCCACCCATTTGGTAAAAAGAACGTATCGTTCCTAAATGATTTTCAATCAGATGCGGGGATAATGTTCTCTCATTTTCCTCTCAGGTGATGAACAGAGATGAGGCACCCAAGAAGCCATGCATTCAAATAACAAAACAGTGCATGAAACACGCCCAAAAAGATGAATGAATCTCCTCCGACGTAAATCCGCGAGGTGGATTCGTTGCCCAACCAGACGAAGAAATCATGGCCACAAGCTTGAGGGCCGGCTTCTACAATCCGCACATTGGCATGCAGAAGGAATTCAAATCAAGAGTAAAGTAGTATCGTCCCAATTTGTTTTGAATTTGGAAACCCAAAATAATGCTTAATATTTATCCTTGGCAGGAGCTCGCCATCAAGGCAGACATGTAAGTTTCATTTTTCTCCAAAAACCAAGAAGTCGAAAGAACTTTAGAACACCCAACAATCTTGTGTTACTATGTGAAGTGCAGATTTTCACAACCCTTGTACACTCGTTGGAGCATATGACCAAGGGTAAGATGTATCGTTCCAATTTTTGTAAAGTTTTAGAATATACAATGACATATCCCTTTTATATCTCCAGGATCTCCAGCCTCGATGGGCAGGTAAGTATCCCTTTTCCCAATTCATTGGAGATTAAAAACTTTCAGAATTAATTTGATTCTCACATCTAAAAAGACATAGAATTCTTACTTCATTGACATTCATGTTTTAAAACATGAGATTGTCTGAACATGAATTACACATGTATGGTGCATCATAAAATCCCTTTGAAGGATAAATCTTGATGAAATGAAATGAATTTTTCCAATAAGAGTCGTTTGAACTGTTCAAAAGGGTATTTTCTCATAAGAGAAGCGAGCCTAATCCAAACACGTCCCATACACACTTGAGAGATGAGGAGATTGGAAATGATAGAGAAACCTTAACCTATGGATATAAGGGTCATTCGCAACGATTACATGGATCGAGATGACAGAGGCATTTATTTCTTCATTCCAAACACTACAGATGCCCATTGAGAACCCCATTGAACGGCGATTTTCATTCTCAACCCTGTCAAGAACCACCCCACATTGGGGCAAATGAAGGTTAGTCCAACAGTATCAGAAAGTAAACGGTTAGAAATTTTCTTGCTCGGACTAACATAAATCTTTGTGTGTTGTTTATATGATAATCCAAGTGTCATAGGATGACGAGAATGATTCATTTCTCTATCCTACACACTGTTATCCTTTGCACAACCAAGTTGAGCCAGCAAATTCATTTCATCAACCTATTGGTGATCATTGCATATTCCAAAGCAAAGGCAACATCACTCTAGGAATGGAAGCGTGCCAAAGTTTAAGTTGCATATCTAGCATGATTGCCGAAAATCCTAGCTCCAAAAGAAAAGAAAAACACGGGATTAAAAAAAGGGGGAAAAGAAAAATCCCTAGACATCAAGAAAAAGCAAAGTGCCTGGTAAAAAGCAAGGCTGATGTCTATTCAAAATATCCCCAGTAAAGTCTAGAGAGACGATGAAAAGACCCTGCAAAGTAGTTAGATCAAGATGACTACTCTCCAAATGTTGTCGTGCTCAAATTGCAAACACACAAACAGACGGTCTCTTAATGTAACAAGAGACGCTTTTAAACATCCTTGTGCGCTCTAAAAGAGGAGTGTACACTTCAAGAAATGGAGATGTTCTTCGAAGGACATGTGGCAAATTTGCAATGATCACCAATGTCAAACCCTTCACAATTTCTGGGCAAAAAATAAGCCTTTTTCGGTCCCCAATCCTTCCAATGTTACAACCCTGAAGTAGTCTTATCTGACTAAGACACTTGGGTTAATGTATAACTTAGCTCAAAGAAGTACGAGCAAGACTATTTCTTTCTCATTTTGCAGGGTTCTTGACTTGTAAACCCGGAGCAGATAGTGAAAAATTTCGTTCAACGGCCTTGACTCAAAAGTGAGCCCCCCTTGGAAACCGATATCCAAGCCTAACACTACGGTCCCGTGAAAGACCTCCTGATCGGTCGAAATGTATGCGTTGCGAATGATCCTGAAACCCAGGCACAGGTCGGTAGGAAATTGAACACTTTCCCTATTAAAGATCATTATCACAGAGCAGTGAGGAGCCTTCTTGGGTGAGAAATACTCCAATGGATGTTTTGAGCAAACTCTTTTTGAAATTTTCAAATTGTTTGATCTAGAGTTTCCGTGCAAGGAATTTATGATCACATCTGTATATGGCAGGAATGTTTTGGATAACCTCCAACAATCAAAATGCACATTTCATGACTAAAACTTAAGTCGTAGAATTTTGTCAGTTAGACAATTATTGTCTTCCCAAAGATTACTAATATCTTCTTGGCGAGGAAAATTTTTTCAGGTCTAAGCTTTCTACAGGACTTTTGGCCACCCCAAAGACTGGGTGCGTCATCCTTAGGTGAAGCCTTTTAGTAGGCAAATCTTTTCTAAGACCGATCCACAGAATGATCGAGTCTCCGACTAGCCCCGAAGAGCGGGTACGTCATCCTTTGATTCATATCAATTTGGAATCTCATAAATGGTAGAAACCGCCTGAAGGGTCAACTCAATGGTAGAAACCGCCTGAAGGGTCAATCAATGGTAGAAACCGCCTGAAGGGTCAATGTATGGTAGAAACCGCCTGAAGGGTCAATGTATGGTAGAAACCGCCTGAAGGGTCAACCAATGGTAGAAACCGCCTGAAGGGTCAACTCAATGGTAGAAACCGCATGAAGGGTCAATGAATGGTAGAAACCGCCTGAAGGGTCAAAGGACTGGTAGAGACCGCCTGAAGGATCAACCCAATGGTCCGATCCACCATACGGATCAAAACCTTGATGAATCCCGAACGCGGGAGGAGTCGTTTTCCCTAATAAGCCTTACATTAGGCAAGCCATTTCTAGTTTAGTCCACCACACGGATCAAAACCCTTGGCAAATTCCCAAATGTGGGATGCGTCTTCCTTAGGTTCCTATCAGTTAGGAATCCCATTATGGTTTGACCTACCATACAGGTCAGAGCTTAACATCCCCAGGACACTCCGATGACAAGTCCTTAGGAATCTACTTGAACCCATCGACACAGCAAATGCCGCAAGCATTCGGCAGGTAAGGGGCAGGGAAGTCTATCTACTCCTTAACTTTCTTACATCATATCATGGAATTGAATGAGCACATCTCTTTTTAAGGAAAAGCACACATTGATGGGCATGAAAATTGGATGTCATGATTTCTTTTCTTTTCCTAGTCGAGTTGATCGGAACACAGGTGTCACCTTGTCTTTGAGAGAAATCTCTGACGAAATTCCTCTCAAAGAGGGGCAGCTGTTGACACCTGATTTTTGATCAGTCTTTCATAGTTTATTTTTAAAAAATTCATAAAAAATCTATAAAAAGTTAAAAAAATAAAAAAATCATCTTTGGTAGCCTTGACCAAGCTAAAGGAACCATTTTTGATAAAAAAAAATAATTTTTCATATTTTTAAATATTTTTTAATATTTTCCAAAAATAGAAAAATACATGAAAAATGAAGAAAAATAGCGTTCGATGTCGTAAAAATATAGAAAAATAGTCAATATTTTTATTTTAATTTCTTTTACATTTTGAACTCATAAATAGTCAAAATTCAAGTTCAATTGCATGTGTTTCTTCACGACGCATAGAGTTGAATTTGGCAAAAAAATGTCATTCGAGTATTTTAATTTGTAAATTTCTACATCTTTTTTAGTCTTGACGTCCAATTAGATTGACCACCATCTACAATAAATGCCCCTTGCTGAATATTTTCGTTTTTGTTTCACATGATTTCATGGTGTAAAACGCCGAGTGGATCCCCAAATATAATCGGGTCGGCATGAGCTCGATAGCTCGTCCAAGACCAAACCAGGGCACGGCGAACCCCATGTGAGTACTCTCGAACTCCTTCGATGCTTCCTAATGCTTTTATTAGGTTAGATCGTGTGTAGAATGGCTAGGACAGCTAAATCATTCTTGAGCTGTGATTGATAAATAGGACCTTATTAGAAATGCCATGTGATTTATTTGCATATCTAGATTCCTTGAGTTGGGCATTTTATTACTGATTGTGATTGCTAGGATAATCACTCTTATCTACATGAATTTCTAGATTTAGGGTTCATACCTTACTCATCCGCATGAATCTCAGGCTAGAAAATTCAGTCAACTTAGGTACCGAAAGGGCGTCAACTCTGACAGTTGGTGTAACTAAGTCCCCGAAACCATTTCTCTGGTTCTCGCAGAATTGAATAGAAACTCCCAACTATTCGATTGGGTGGTCCAATCATACCCTAAAAAAATGATTGGTGGCGACTCCATGGCATGCACACTTAGCACATGTCACTAGACCACACTGAAAGTCGATCACGCATACCTCCGTTGTGATTTGGGTAATGGGCCTTGGGAGAGGCCCGCGTCCGACCAGACAGGACGGCCCATTAGCCCTCGAGAGCCCGACAACCTCAAGAGGGTCGCGACACCTTGCAGACGAACAAGTTCTTACATCCCATGTACTACTCGTTAGAGTACATGACCAAGGGTAGGATGTATCGTTTCGATTTTTGGAAAATTCGTGAACATACAATGATATGCTTCTTTTACATTTGCAGGGATCCGCAGCTGCGACGGACAGGTAAGTATCCCTTTCCCAGTTAGCTGGAGATAAAAAAAATGTTAAAATCCTTTCAGCCGTCATGAAAATTGTCCAATGCATCGATGTTCATGATTTAAATCAGGAGGTTGCCCAAAGCATGAATAAAACATGCACGATACATCACAAAATCCCATCGATGGATAAATTTTGGGAAAGAAAGAAATGAATTTTTCCAAATATGATTATTTGTCAAATCATTCAAAAGGAAGTTTACTCAAAAGAGAGGCGAGCCCAGTCCAAACACATCCTACATACACTTGAGAGACGAGGGAAGTGAATCGGATAGCAAAATCTGTACCTACGGAGGTAGGGACCATTCGCAGCGATTACATGGGTTGGGACGACGGAGGCATTCGTTTCTTATCCCCAAACACTACAGGTGACCGTTGACAACCCCCTTTGAATGGCGGTTTTCATTCTTAACCCTGTCAAGAACCACCCCACACCGGGGCAAAATGGAGGTGAGTCCAGCAGTATCAGGAGAAAATGGTTAGAAATTTTCTTGCTCGGACTAACATTAATCTTTGTGTGTTGTTTATATGGTAATCCAAGTGCCATAGGATGATGAGAAGCATTCATTTCTCTATCCCACATACCGAATCCTTTGCATAGCCAAGTTGAGCCTGCAAAATCATTTCATAAACCCGTTGGTGATCATTGCACATTCCAAGACAGATGCAGCATCACTTCAGAAACGAAGGAGTTCAAGACTTAGTGTTTGCAAAAAAATTCCTAAGTTAATGCTTAACCTTGTTAGAACTTTGATCATAGGTCTAACACGATCCCATGAAGATGAGAAAAGGTGGGATTTCAAAAATGAATGAGAAAAATCCACGGCATCGAGAAAAAGCAAAGTGCCTGGTAAAAGCAAGGCCGATGCTCGTGTAAGTTGTCTGATTGACCCACAATAAAGCCTAGATGGGAAAAGAGGAAATCCCCGAAGGAGCCTAATTCCAAAAAGGCTGCTCGCCAAAAGGTGTCAAGCGCGGAATAAAGGCGCAAAAGAGAAAGGACAGGTAGCAAATCTGCAATGATCACCAATGTCAAACTTTCTAAGAATTTTGGGCCAAAAACAAGCCTTTTTCTGTCCCCAATCCTACCAATGTTACGACCCCGAAGGAGTCTTCTCTGACTAAGACACTTGGGTTAACATATAGCTTAGCTCGAAGAAGTACGAGCAAGACTATTTCTTTCTCATTTTGCAGGGTTCTTGACTTGTAAACCCGGAGCAGATGGTGAAGATTTTCATTCAATGGCCTCGACTCCAAAGCGGGTCCCCTTTGAAAGTCGATATCCAAGCCTAACATTACGGTCCCGTGGAAGACCTCCCGATCGATCAGAATGTATGCGCTGCGAATGATCCTAAAACCTAGGCACAGGTTAGTAGGAAGTTGAACGCATTCCTTACAAAAGACCGTTATCACAGAGCGGTGAGGAGCCCTCTTGGATGAGAAATTCTCCAATAGATGTTTTGAACAAACTCTTTTTGGAAATTTCAAATTGTTTGATCCAGATTTTCCGTGCAAGGGATTTGTGATCACATTTGCATGTTGCAAGAATGCTTTGGATAACCTCCAGCATCAAAACGCACATTTCATGATCAAGACTTAAATCATACGGTTTTGTCAGATGGACAACCGTCGTCTTCCCTAAGATTGCTAATGTTTTCTTGGTGAAGAAAAATTTTTCAGGCTCGAACTTCTGCAGGATCCGTGGGAAACACCAATCTCCCAGAATGTCGCCTCGACAGACTCAAGTGAAGCTTTGTCAAGATAAAATCTTTCCTTGCTTCAAAATTGAATTCCCGACAAGTTTCGGGATCTTTCAAAAGAAGGGATGCGGATAGAACCCCTTTTCAAAAATATCAAACAGTCCTAGCTTGACGTGGAGAACCCTCGTCTCGGGACCCCTTTTAAACAAAATCAAGCAGTCTCATCGGACGTGGAGAACCCTCGTCATGAGATCCCTTTTCAAAATTCAAGCAGTCTCATCGGACGTGGAGAACCCTCGTCATGAGACCCCTTTTCAAAGCAAAAAACAAAGGTAGAAACCGCCTGAAGGGTCAACACAAAGGTAGAAACCGCCTAAAGGGTCAACACAAAGGTAGAAACCGCATGAAGGGTCAAAACAATGGTAGATACCGCTTGAAGGCTCAAATCAAAGGTAGATACCGCCTGAAGGGTCAATTTAAGGTAGAAACCGCCTGAAGGGTCAAAACAAAGGTAGATACCGCCTGAAGGGTCAAACAAAGGTAGAAACCGCCTAAATGGTCAATCAAAGGTAGAAACCGCCTGAAGGGTCAACATGAAGGTAGAAACCGCCTAAAGGGTCAACGCATGGTAGAAACCGCCTGAAGGATCAATCTAATGGTCCGATCCACCATACGGATCAAAACCTTGACAAATTCCAGACACGGAAAGAGTCGTTTCCCTAGGTAAACCTTACAGTAGGTGAACCATTTCTGGTCCGATCCACCATACGGATCAAAATCCTTGGCAAATCCCAAAGCGTGGGATGCGCCCTTCTCAGGTTCCTACCAGTTATGAGTCCCATAATGGTATGACCTACCATACAGGTCAGAACTTAATCTCCCTAGGATTTTCTGTGACGAGTCCTAGGCATCTTCTTGAAAGTTGTCGCAACTGGCAGCATCCGACAGGTGAGCTTCAGGTAAGCCTCTCTCACTCCGGCCCATGTCCAAATTATTAGAGTAAACCAGGGATTAATTTGAGCTTTTATCAAGAGCCTTAAGGATCCGATGTCATAGCATTTCTTCTTTCATTTTCCCAGTTGAGTCGGTTAGGAATCAGGCGCCATCTTATCTTTGAGAAAAACCTCTAACGAGATTCCTCTCAAAGAGGGGCAGCTGTTGACACCTGATTTTTGACCATCTGTTATTGTGATTTTTATTTTTATTTTTTTTTAAAAATAAATTAAAAATATCAAAAAAGGTCGTAAAATCACAAAATCAACTTTGGAAGCCTGAGCCTAGCCTCAGGAATCAATTTTGAACAAAAAATATTTTTCGCAATTTTTAATACTTTTTTGAATTTATTTAATTATTAAAAATACCCAAAAAATCAGAAAAATACCATTCGTGGTCAGAAAAATACACAAAAATATTCAATAATTTTTTTTTAATTTCCTCTTGAAGTGTGTCAATTTAAATCTCAAAAATTCGTCTCGGGTCACTATGTTCCTTAACAAACATAAACCCGAACCGAGCCCAAAAATTCCTTTTCAAGTCTTTTAATTTTCAATTTCCACTTTTTATAAGCTATGACATTGGATTCTAAAGTCTTGAAGTGCAATTAGGTCAGTTGGCCCTCCAATTTGATCAATTTTAAACAAAAGGGCTTAATTGCATAAAAATCTTTCAATTTAGTTCCCGGTTTCTCAATTTTTGAAATTAAATTTCATACGGGCGTACCCATTGAAATTAAACACCTCTACCCTATGTTTTTCATCATGATGAATCCGTTGGTGGCCTTAATTTGGACTAATTCGATCGTTTGGGCCCTCAATTTGGCGATAATCATTTTCGGATCCTAAGGGTAATTTGGGGTTTTCACTAAATTTCAATCAATTGATTCATGAAAATACCCCTATTTGATAGAAAACGTGTCAAGGAGTCCGATTTTGATGTCAATTTCATGAAAAGAGGTCGGTTCGGGGCTAAATTGGGCGAGGAGAGTCGAACCGGGCCGGTCGGGTCAGACCCTACCCGACCCGACCCGGTCCGAACCGGGTCTGCAGCTCAGTTTCAGACCCGCGCAGGAACAGCATGCAAAATAAAAAAAAAACGCAGGGGGTGGCCTTCCTTGCCTTTTCGAATTCTCTTTCGGCGAGAGCGGGGCGGGCAAGAAAAAGGGTTGTCGTCCACCGAAGATGAGGGACCAAAGGTGGTCGGCCAACGAAAAAGGGAGAGGGAGAAGAGGACCGGCGGCCGAGCTCGAAAATTTTTTGGGAAGCCCGTGTTACCCTCGGCAAGAAAAAACATGGACGAAGCCTGTGGATCATTCTGGGAGCTTGGCGACGTCATGAGGAAGCTCCCACGCCAATCAAACTCGCCGGAAACCGCCGGAAAAGGTGAGACACACCTTCAAGCTTGATCTCGGCCTTCAATGGCATCTCAACTTTCACTTGATCGTTTCATGAACGATTGATCTAGAATTACTCCTCGTGTCCCACTGCTCATTTTCCCTTTTGACTGTGCAAAATTTCGTTGGGCAAATGCTCGAGTTGGCCGCCGACGTCCCCCGGCTGGTCGTGAGCTCCGGAGCTCGTTTCTGACCAAACCGAACCCCCACGAGGATCAAGTAAGCTCTCTGGAACTTGTAGAAAGCTTCCTGATAATTTATATTATCCATGTTACGTATAGAACGGTCATGGGGTATCTTCGCCGGAATTAGGTCTCGGCCGGAGTTGCAGGCATAGGAAATGTCGATTTGCTGTGTTGAGCTCTCGGTATGTTGTAGATGAGGTCCATACGAGTCTAACGCCCTTGATTTCGTGCAATTTGGACGCCGGAAGGCCGAGTTATGGCCTTCCGACGAGGCGCCGGCGAGATAGCGCCGGCGCCGGCCGTCTTCCCCGACGAGACGTTGACCGGTCAACGCCAATGTGGCGCTGACGTGGCAGCCATGTGGCAGCCACGTCAGCCGCAGCATTAATAAAAATATAAAATAAAAAAATAATAAAAGAATCTGACGGTCCCGGGAGAGCCACGTGTCTCAATCTAAGGCGTCCGTCCGATTCGTGGAACGGCGTCGTTTTGTTCATGGGGAAGGCGGGCCGGGCCTGGGTCGCGGGTCCGGGTCGTGGACCGGGTCTGATCCGGCCCGGGGATAATATTGTAATAATAAAATATAAAAAATAATAAAAAATTCAAAAAAATTCAAAAAAATTCGAAAAATTCAGAAAAATTCTAAAAAATTCCAGAAAATAGGAAATGGCCACATTCAACTGGCCATGACCTATTCCGGGTCTTTCGACCCACGATCTTTCCATAAATGACGGTTTTGCCCTTCCGGCAAACCGTCTTCCAGAAAAATTCAGAAAAATTCCAAAAAATTCTCAAAAATGGGAAATGGCCACAATCAACTGGCCATGGAATATTTTGGGTAGTTCAGTATCCAAATATTCCAAAAATTGATGATTTTTCCCTTCGGGCTAAATCGCCTCCAAATCTTCCCATTTTACCCCTAGCCCTAAATCACATCTTCCCTAAGCCCTTATGGCTATACTAGGAGGCCAATGATTGAAATTGGTGTGCATTGACATGATTTATTTATACACTTGACTTGCGCCTTCATTATATTGACTGTGATTTGATAGGACCAGTTTTCCATTCTGCATGAAACCCTGACTCATACCTACCTCACCCAAAATTGCGCCCGCATGAACTCTTAGTCAGGAAAATCACTCGCGTTAGGTACCGAAAGGGCGTTGGTAATGACACCGACGTAACCAAGTCCCCGAACCCAAAATCTCTGGTTCCGCAGAACTGATCGATCTCTCCCAATCGGTCAGTAAGGTTTCCGGTCTACCCTCCAAGAAAGACCGGTGGCGACTCCAAATGCATGTACAAGTTGCACATGCCACCCCGACCACACTAAGGTCGAAAGCGATCGACTCTTATCGTCGAATCCTTTGAAAAATACTCCCGCCGCGATTTGGTATGGGCCTGGGAGGGCCCGCGCCGATCCAAAGCCCGCGATCCACATTTCAGAGTGGGGGCCGCGATCGGTAATCCATTAGCCGCGTCCGATTTCGAACGGGTCGCGACAGTTAGGTGTACCAACCGTCCAAAGACATGCGCATGAGACAAGTGATGGTGAACTTCTAAAAATCAGAGGGTTTGGCACCTAAGGTCAAGGTTCCCACCTCGAGTTCTAGAGAGAGCCGATTCCATTGCACAACTATCGTTGCATTGGGACTCGATCCATAGTTCGAAGTGAGCGAAATTGAAAAGTGGATTACCCCGTGCTTTTCCTCACAGAGATTCCATTTTCAATCCCTTCTATCGTTTTCTTATAGGCGGCGCCCGGGGTTTTAGGCGCAGTTGTGTGTGTTTTCGGTGTCGTGCTAAAGCGATAAACATGCATCTTATTTAACAATCACCGCTTCAATATAAAACATACACACAATCATTCATTCCTACGCCCCACCTGCATAAAACAATGTTAATCACAAACTAACCCCCTTATCACTCCAATCTGCAAAAACATATAACACCTATCATAAGCGGACCTACCTCACCTTCAAGAGCGCATGCAGGGTTAGAAATATCACACAACGTTGTAATTACGGCCTAAGTCCACTTGAGGTCTAGAACCATAGGTTCTAGAACAAAGTCCCTAGTGGAGTCGCCAGCAGTCGCGACCAGTCCGGAGCGGACGTGGCTAATGGATTACCGATCGCGGGCCCTTTCTGCCACACCGGAGTGCGGATCGCGGGCTTTTGGATCGGCGCGAGCCCTCCCAGGCCCATACCAAATCGCGGCGGGAGTATTTTTCAAAGGATTCGACGATAAGAGTCGATTGCTTTCGACCTTCAGTGTGGTCGTGGTGGCATGTGCAAATTGTGCATGAATTTGGAGTCGCCACCGGTCTTTCTTGGAGGATAGACCGGAAACCTTACTAATCGATTGAGAGAGATCGATCAGTTCTGCAGAACCAGAGATTTTGGGTTCGGGGACTTGGTTACGCTGGTGTCATTACCAACGCCCTTTCGGTACCTAACGCGAGTGATTTTCCTGGCTAAGAGTTCATGCAGGCGCAATTTTGGGTGGGGTAAGTTTGATTCAAGGTTTCATGCAGATTGGAAAACTATTCTTATCAATCACAATCAATGAAAGCGCGATCAAGTGCATAAATAAATCTCATCGATGCACATCAATTCAAGTCAACGGCTTCCTAGCATAGCCATAAGGGCTTAGGGAAGGTGTGATTTTAGACCGGGGTAAAATGGGAAGATTTGGAGGCGATTTAGCCCGAAGGGCAAAATCATCAATTTTTGGAAGACTTGGATACCGAATTACCCAAAATATTCCATGGCCAGTTGATTGTGGCCATTTCCCATTTTTGAGAATTTTTTGGAATTTCTTGATTTTTCTTCAATTTTTGGAAGACGATTCGCCCAAAAGGCGAAATTGTCATTTTAAGAAGGGTCGGGGTTCAAAACACCCGGAATGAGTCTTTGCCAGTTGTTTGTGGTCATTTCCTATTTTTTGGGATTTTCCTGGATTTTTTTTAGAATTTGTTTTTGGAAGATGGTTTGCCGAAAGGGTAAAACCGTCATTTCTGGAAAGACCGGGGGTCGAAAGACCCGAAATAGGTCGTGGCTAATTGAATGTGGCCATTTCCTATTTTTCGGAATTTTTTTAGAATTTTTCTGAATTTTCCGAATTTTTTTGAATTTTTTTATGATTTTCCATTTTTTTTATTGAATTTTTGAATTTATTATTTTTTTTTTATCATCATTTTTTTTAATTTATCCAAAAATCCACAGATCAGACGGTCCTCATTGTGCCACGTGGCCTCCTCTGATGTGTCCGATCTTGCGATAGATCGTGCGCTCCACAGAGGGCCACTTGGCACAGTCTCGGCCGTTGGATCGAATTGTATTTATTTATCCAAAAATCCTTTATTAATTTCCAAAAACTCAAGATCGCGACACGTGTCACGATCAGGACCGTCGATTCCTCTAACTCGACCGTGGTCCCCATCTCGCTGACGTGGCTGCCGACGTGGCACGCCACGTCAGCAGTTTGACCGTTGACCGATCGGGACGCCGGAGAAGATGACCGACGCTTCGCCGGAACAGTGCAAAATTCCGGCGAAGTCGCCGGAAATCTTACCGGAAAATCGCGAACCGCCCCCAAACTTGGTATTTTTTTGCCCTTTTGACTCCATTCGACTCCTTTGACACTCAGCATCAATACCCAACCAGAAGAGTAGCCATGAATACGTCGAAAGTGGTCGGATCGAACTTCCAACTTCCCGGCACCGGAGACGATTTGTGGAATTTATTTTCTCCACTCAAACTCAGTTCCCAGCCATCAAACAGCATCCAAGGAGGGTTTAGAAACTTACCTGAGCTCGTTTCGAGCTCGGCGACCCCGTGAACCTCCCCCTCGAGCTTCCGGTCCGAGCCGTGGCCGGCGAAGCCCCGGGCTCGGTTTCCACCGCGTTTTAATGCGAAATAAACACCAAGCCAGGCTTAGAGACAATTATCATGAAGGTTCAAGGCCAGACTTACAACAAACATGGGTCGGGACAGGTCGACCGAGAGCTAGAAAATCAAGTGTTCGTTGAGACATTTTGTCGAGCAGGTGATGTGCAATCTAAAAAAATGAAGTTCCAGGGAGAATACTGACCTGTTCGAGAGTCGCCGGCGGCTATGGTGGCTTCGACGACGATCTGTGGGTGAGCTGAAGGTCCGGGGTGCTCGCCTCTCCCTCGGGTTTGCCCAAAAAGTCCCTCGCTCTCCCTCTCTCTGAACTCCCCTTAAACCGAGATTCTCCGCCTTTTCCCGTGGCCGACCGGCGCCTTTCGATGCGCACCACTGCCAGATTAAGAACATGGTGCTCCACTCTTGTCCCCTCATGTTTGGTCGTCGTTTTTTTTTTTACTCGAAAATCCAGCCCCCATGCTCGTTTTTTTTTAATCCTCTGTTCTCCCCTGCTTTCGGCGCCATGGTGGGTCTGCAAGTTGCAGACCCGGTCGGACCGGGCCGGGTCGGGCCTAACCCGACCGGCGCGGTTCGACTTAATTTGTCAAATTGGGCCCCAAATCATCCCATTTTCATAAAATTGATGGCAAAATCGGATTCCCTGACATGTTTTCTATCAAATGGGGGTATTTTCATGAATCAATTGATTGAAATTTAGTGAAAACCCCAAATTGTCCCTAGGATCCGAAAATGATTTTCATTCAATCGAGGGTCCAAACGACCAAATTAGTCAAAATTGAGGCCACCAATGGATTCATCATGATGAAAACTATCGGGAAGAGGTGTTTAATTTTAATGGGTATGCCCGTGTGAAATTTAATTTCAAGATTCGTGAACCCGGGGACTAAAATAAAAGATTTTTATGCAATTAAGCCCTTTTGATTAAAATTGATCAAATTGAATGGCAAATTGACCCAATTGCACTTCAATACTTTAGAATCCAATGTCATAGCTTATAAAAAATGAGAATTAAAAATTAAAAGACTCGAAAAGGATTTTTTAGGCTCGGTTCGGGTTTATGTTTGTGAAGGAACATAGTGACCCGGGCTGAATTTTCAAGATTTAAAGTGACACACTTGAATAGGAAATTAAAAAAAATTTTATTGAATATTTTTGTGTATTTTCGTGACCACGAATGGTATTTTTCTGATTTTTTGGGTATTTTTAATAATTAAATAAATTCAAAAAATTATTAAAAATTACGAAAAAATATTTTTTGTTCAAAATTGGCTCTTGAGGATAAGGCAAGGCTTCCAAAGTTGATTTTGTAATTTTATGATCTTTTTTGATATTTTTAATTAATTTTAAAGAATAAAAATCACAATAATAGATGGTCGAAAATCAGATGTCAACACTAATCTTCTAGAAGCTTAATCAAGGAGGAGTGGAACTCCCTAATCTGCTGCCACCCCCCCAATTTTCGTGAGTCATCTTCTTCTTCCTTTCCATTTGAGCAATTTCTTCAAGAACAGAAAACTGCTCAAGTCGACTGATTCTGCCCGCCCCGTTCGGTCCATACGAGCGCCTCCTCCGGTGATGTTTTGCCCTGCCGCCGACCACCACAGGTTAGGTTAACCTGTCCTTGACAATTTCCCGTTGGTTATGTGATTTTTGGAGGTCGGGTTAATTTATGGTGATTTTTGGAAGAAAACCGGACAGATTCTGAGCTAACTGGGAGAGGGCCATGGTATTGCATGTTGATGAGCAGAAATTTTTATGGAAGTTATATAGCACATAGTACTGCATGTTGATGAGCAGAAATGAATTTTTTCAAGTGAGATTAAGGAGTGTTTCTGTTGGGATTCACGTAACACGTACGGGCAAATAAAAATTAGTAAACGCAGCGGAAATAAATAACAACCCATACATGTATCTCCAGAGGCGTACTTCGTGCATTTCAATCGAAAAATCACAAAGCACCAAAGGGAGTAAATAGACTACCTCTTGTAGCGTGCTTGAAACGGAGGTGTCGGTTCGATGTTCTTCGATCTAAGCCCCACAAGTGTCGGGCCTCTAGTTCAGACACACCACCAATTGACGAACGGGGAGACGACTAATAATTCCACAACAATTGTGCTAGCAATTTGTGGAATCAATATTCCAAACCAATTTACGGAATCAATATTCCGAACTTGGTATATTTTGGTCACTCAAAATTATGAGAATATAGAGAGTGTTTGTGTTCTTCTCTCAAAACTCTCAAAAATCTGCTCACTCTACAAAATGTGCTAACCCCAACCTCAAAACTCTTCCCATCCTTTTATAGCCAAAAACACCTTCTAATAAATTGTATTGTAAAAAAGCACTAACAAATAATAAATGCTTTCTAAAAATAGCACTCACAATTTATGATAAATAAATGCCATATAAAAATAGCACTAACAATAGCACTCACAATTTATAAATAGCACTCACATCTTATAATACAAAAAATGCTATTTAAAAATAGCACTAATAATTATAAATGCTATCTAAAAATAGCACTCACAATTTATCATAAATAAATGCCATTTAAAATTAGCACTAACAAATATAAATGCTATCTAACAATAGCACTCACAATTTATCATAAATGAATGCCATTTAAAATTAGCACTAACAATTATAAATGCTATCTAACAATAGCACTCACAATTTATAATTAGCACTCACATTTTACAATACAGAAATGCTATTTAAAAAATAGCACTAACAAAGGTGTTAAAAATAATAATAACCATTATTATTATTACATGAGTTAAAGAGGTTACCTAACAGTAAAATACGTATAACATACAAATACGTATAACGTACAAATACATATAACGTACAAATACGTAGAGCATACGTGTACATCGTATATACACGTGCAAGTGACCAAAAAGAGAAATAAAATTAAATCTCATTTAATTTTAATTTCAACCCAACTAATTAGTGTATTTGCAAACAAATTTGCAATGTCGTCTTTCCACAATGCGTTGTCATGTATTGGTTAAGGTGTGTGACATTCCTAGGTTCATCACCGAGCTGGCAGTAAGACATGTACTAACACATTAGTACTTCCAAGAGAATTGATTGTCCCGATCATCCTCTAGGTCCTACAAGCCATGAGTGACATCTAGCAATATGTCATGGCTACCAAGACTGTGTGAATTCTTTTAAGAACATTATGAACCTGTCAGCTTTGGCTACAGTGTAATTCAATCCTTCTGTCTAACTATGTCCCGATCGAACAAAGGCCATGGAATATTTGTCAAGCCACCAATTCGATCATATGTACAAATCTAACTTGACATGTATTTATATGAGACATGAACATTTCCTTCTCAATCATAACCCCGGCCGAGGATTTCAATGCATTGTTACAATCAGATCACATAGGACATCATACCTTTATTAATAAGGAGACAGATTCCATATTGCGTACACATGTGACTTCGTATGTGCCTGAACTACGACCATCAAGTACAGAGACGAATCAACGACCCGCCAATATGCGCACTTGTGAACCATAGCCATTTATCACACAAGTCAACACTGTACCTCAGGTCTAAGGATTATTTACACAAGACCAAAGCATGAACGATTAGACATTGACCAGGCAAAAAGCTTCCATGTCGCTAATCATTCAATGTGTGTCACGTTCAGTGAACTTGTCCGATACAAGCACCTATGTTCTAACTCGGATATCGCAATACCCAATGACTTGTGACTCGTCATTTCTTTAAGTATCTGATACTTAATTATGAAGTTAAGAACATACCGACCTCAACAGGATCATTGGTATCCATTCAATAATCCATTGATCGGGAACTGTATTAAAGATTCAGTCTAACCGTAAACCTGTCACACATATCCTCAACGTCTTAAGAATAGGTTCGGCTGCAACTGATCTTATGGATTTTATTCATTTATATTTGGACAAATGAATAAATAGGTCTTTGCCACTGATAAGAAATCAGAAGTGCAACGGATATACCCAATATGTGACTATTACACAATTGCTTTAGGGCATATCTCTAACAATCTCCCACTTGCACTAAAGCCAACTAGTTTGGTACCTCAAACCCATTTTATCAAGGTGTCTTTCAAATAAAGACTGAGGTATTGCTTTAGTAAAGGGGTCTGCCACGTTTTCCGCTGAGGCAATTTTCTGCAAGGCGATATCACCTCTCCCAACTATTTCTCTGATGAGATGGAAGCGTCTCTCAATGTGCTTGGATTTCTGATGAGACCGTGGTTCCTTAGCTTGAGCTATAGCCCCATTGTTGTCACAAAACAATGTAATCGGCTGCTCAATGGAAGGAACTACTCCAAGTTCAGAAATGAACTTCTTCATCCAAACAGCTTCCTTCGCCGCTTCAGAAGCAGCTACATACTCTGCCCCAGTAGTGGAATCAGCAGTTGTGCTTTGTTTGGAACTCTTCCAACTAACTGCACCACCATTGAGTGTAAAAACAAACCCAGATGTAGACTTAAAGTCATTCGGATCTGATTGAAAATCAGAATCAATATACGCTTCAACTTTAAACTCTCCTTCTCCGTATATCAAGAATAAATCCTTAGTCCTTCGCAAGTACTTCAGGATATTCTTGACTGCTATCCAGTGCTCTTCCCCTGGATCAGACTGATATCTGCTAGTAACACTTACAGCATGCGCGATATCAAGTCGCGTACATAGCATAGCATACATTATGCTTCCAACAGCGGATGCGTAAGGTATCTTTGCCATCCGCTGTATTTCTTCAGGAGTGTTGGGACACATCTCCTTAGAAAGACGGATTCCATGCCTAAAAGACAATAATCCTCTTTTGGAACATTGCATGTTAAACCGTGTTAACACTGTATCTATGTACGTAGATTGTGAGAGGCCAATCAATCGTCTCGATCTATCTCTATAGATCTTGATACCTAAAATATAGGTTGCCTCTCCCAAATCTTTCATGGAGAATTTCTGTGACAAGAATAGTTTGATCGATGATATCATCGGTACATCATTCCCGATCAAGAGTATATCATCGACGTACAAAACTAGAAACGCAATTGCGCTTCCACTGACCTTCTTATATACACATGATTCATCCGGATTTTTAATGAAGCCAAACGATTTGATTACTTCATCAAAACGGATGTTCCAACTTCTGGATGCTTGTTTGAGTCCATAAATGGATCTCATAAGCTTACACACCTTTCGACTTTCACCACAAGATTCAAAACCCCGTGGTTGTTCCATATAGATATCCTCCTCGAGGAAACCATTTAGAAAAGCCGTTTTGACATCCATTTGGAATA
Source organism: Rhodomyrtus psidioides (assembly GCA_021437785.1). Taxonomy (NCBI): domain Eukaryota; kingdom Viridiplantae; phylum Streptophyta; class Magnoliopsida; order Myrtales; family Myrtaceae; genus Rhodomyrtus; species Rhodomyrtus psidioides. The sequence goes on along the minus strand of JAILYB010000031.1, from coordinate 4,637,040 downwards.
TCTCATAATCAAGGTGCGCAGCTATAGCCAACATAATCCGAATAGATTTCAGCATGGCTACAGGTGAGAAAGTTTCGTCATAATCGATCCCTTCTTTTTGACGATACCCTTTCGCCACCAGCCGTGCTTTGTAAGTTCCAACCTGACCATCAGCGTTTATCTTCCTCTTGAAGATCCATTTACAGCCAATTGGTACAATACCATCAGGCAGATCAACTAGAGTCCAAACATCGTTGGAATACATTGAATCCATTTCGGTTTGCATGGCTTCTAGCCATTTACTAGAATCGATGTCCAACATCGCTTCCTCATAGGTGCTTGGATCACTCAATTGATTACTATCATTCATAATGAATAGTGACTCAATATTTTCAACCGAGTGTCCATAGCGAATAGGTATACGGGACGTTCTCGCACTTTTCCTAAGAGGTTGTGTATCAGAAGCTCCCACTGAATCAGAGATCGGTGTCTGAACTTGGTTATTTGATACTTCATTATTATCTTCTTGTAAGACTATTTTCCGCCCAGCACCACCTTCTTGAACGAACTGATTCTCCAGAAAAGAAGCGTGCCTGCTGACCGAAACTTTTTGGTCAGAGTGAAAATAGAAATAATATCCAAGAGTTTCTTTTGGATATCCAATGAAGCGACCATGTTCAGACCTTGCCTCCAATTTTTCTGTTCTCAGCTTCTTGACAAAAGCTGGACAACCCCAAATCTTGATATGATTAAGACTTGGTTTCCTACTATGCCATATCTCATAAGGCGTAGTTGGAACAGATTTGGATGGCACTCTATTCAGTAAATATGCAGCTGTCTCAAGGGCATATCCCCAAAGGGACATAGGCAAATCGGTGTAGCTGATCATAGATCGCACCATATCTAATAAAGTACGATTTCTTCTTTCAGATACACCATTATGCTCTGGAGTTGCAGGAGGTGTCCATTGTGATAAAATGCCATTACCTTTAAGATAATCCAAGAATTCAGTACTAAGGTATTCACCTCCTCGATCAGATCGAAGACCCTTAATACTTTTTCCTGTTTGTTTCTCAACTTCATACCTAAATTCCTTGAACTTTTCAAAGGATTCAGATTTATACTTCATTAAGTACAAATAGCCATACCGTGAACAATCAACGGTAAAGGTAATGAAGTAAGAATAACCACCCCTAGCAGTTTCATTAATTGGTCCACATACATCTGTATGTATCAACCCTAGTATGTCAGCAGCTCGCGCACTATGTCCTACAAAGGGCGCTTTGGTCATTTTTCCTAGAAGACAAGCATTACAAGTCGAGTATGGTTCAAAACCAATTGGATCGATATATCCATCATTACTCAACTTGTTAATCCTATCTTCTCCAATATGACCTAATCGGAGATGCCAAACATACTTTGGATTTGGAGTATCTCTAGGGCGTTTATTGGTTATGGCATTTACATCATGATTATTTTGCTTATTGGTAATCGTATTACCGGACATTGTAATGGTATAGAGATTATTCATTAATAATCCAGAACCAACACACATTCTATTATAATAAATAGAACATACATCATCATCAAAAGAAAATTCATAATTTTCTTTGCCCATACGAGGTATAGAAATGATGTTTTGTATAGCATTCTTATAATGCAAACAGTTCTTTAAAACCAAAACATGTCCTGAAGGCAAACATAAACGAAAAGTCCCTATAGCTAATGCAGCAACTTTTGCCCCATTTGCAAATGTAAGGACAATCTCATTTTGCCCCAGCATCCTGCTTATTTCCAGATTCTGCAAAGACATACAAATATGTGACGTTGCAGCAGAATATAGAATCCATAAGCTGGACTCAGCACTAACCATAAGATTAGTTTCAATAATCATAGACACCATACCTTCACAAGGTTGGTTCTTTGGCTTGACCTTCAAGCTTGCGAGGTACTTCTTACAGTTCCTCCTCCAGTGCCCCATGACACCGCAATAATGACATTTCCCTTTTTCAATCTTGGGTTTTGATTGCACAACAGCTTTCATAGGCTTCTTCCATTTCTTTTTCTTCAAAATAATCTTACTATTTGAAGAAGAAGCCTTAGCCAAAGCCACAACATTTGGCCTTGTATTGTGCATTTCCTTCTCATAAATTACCAGCATGCTATGTAACTCAGCAAGAGTTTTTTCCATTTTATGCATGTGGAAGTTTTGAATAAAACTAGAGAAGGAATCGGGTAAAGATTGGAGGATCAAATCCACAGCTAAGTCATTGTCCATGACAAGATTCAGCCTAGCCAATTCTTCTATGTGCCAGATCATTTTCAAGACATGATCATTAACCGATGATTTCTCAGCCATCCTCATGCGGTACAATGCTTTAGATATCTCATATCTTGAGGTTCGACCATTCTCATCAAAGAATTCCTTTAGATGCAATATGATCGACCTAGCATCTACCATTGCTTCATATTTTTTCTGAAAATCATTGTTCATTGAAGCAAGCATATATGACCTAACTTTTAAGTCATCGTCATGCCACTTATCATAAGTGATACGTTCCTCTTGGGTCCCACCCTCAGGAAAAGAGACTGGCATATTTTCATCAAGCACATACCCGAGTTTTTCAGAATTGAGAACAATTCTCAAATTCCTTACCCAGTCAGTGAAATTGGGACCGGTCAAACAATTCTTGTCGAGTATTGAAGCGAGCGGGTTTGTATTCACCATTTTTCAGAGTAATTTATATCTGTGCAGAAAATAAATTGTTAGCCGTTGTCTTTCAAAATAACTATTTCATTTCGGCCTTTAAATGAAATAGATCCTCCCACTAAATTTATACACGGATCCCATACTCCTTAAAATGGGAAACGGTAATCTTTGTTGGGTAAAGATTACTAGTGGGGATTGGAGTCCCACGAGCTCATAGTCCACCTTACCTAACAGTTATTGGTGTTCTATAAACTTAGTGAGTGAATCAACTTATTCAACGCATCATATGCGAGTCCCAATCATAACTTTGGCCTCTAGATCATGAAAGTCTCACCTGACAGTTATTGACTTCATAATCGTAGTTAAGTCTTACCCATCGTCTCATGTAAATATTGAAAACACAAACGATCCCCTCACCTGACAGTTATTGGAAATCGTTCGGTCTCAACCCCACAACATCATATGCTTAATGGAGTGGTCCACAATTGTAAATGACAATTGACCCCTATGTATCCATAACCGGTCAATCAACCACTATAATATAGGATCAAACCACGACGATGGAAGGCCACGAGTCCGAAACCCGTCACGACTTAATATATATTAAAGGAGATTTTGAGTCGTTTATAGGTCTCACTTTGCACATTAACCGGTTTAACATGCTCACGTAAACATAATAAATAAATAGATGTCAATCACATAAACATCTATCCTACGTGGTGATCATGGAATTATGATTTAATGGGTCTCGAGCCAATGAGACCACATTTAATCATTTTAATATTTTAATAATGGAGAGCCGCTCTTCACTTCTTCTTGGTTCCTTGAACTCTTCAAGAACCGGGCCCAAAGAGCTCGCCGGCTTAAAAGGCTCCTCCACGTAATCCTCGTAGCATTTACATCAACAATTGACTATGCTAAAAATAAAGATTACATGAAAAATAAAAGGAGTACGCAGCCTCCATTTAATAATTACAACCCCAAAAATATAAATAATCACCATACATTCATATATACATCAATCATATTGATTAGGGATTTTTCCATGATCACCACCCTTCCATGTAAGTAATAAATTCACAATTTAAAACTTAGGAAGGCACAATAAAAATTCTACGTTGAATCATATTCAAAATTTTTACGTAAAATAAGATAGCCATAAATTTTCGATTCAAAATTGATTTAGTCTCAATTTTTGCTACGTTGATTAATTTATCATATAAAATAATCAACCTCCATTAGCCATGTAAGACGAACAATTCGTTAATACAAATTGGCCATGGTATTGCAAAAATTACTACGAACAAAAATCAATTAAATGCACGAAAACGCCTAAGGATTGGCTCTGATACCACTGTTGGGATTCACGTAACACGTACGGGCAAATAAAAATTAGTAAACGCAGCGGAAATAAATAACAACCCATACATGTATCTCCAGAGGCGTACTTCGTGCGTTTCAATCGAAAAATCACAAAGCACCAAAGGGAGTAAATAGACTACCTCTTGTAGCGTGCTTGAAACGGAGGTGTCGGTTCGATGTTCTTCGATCTAAGCCCCACAAGTGTCGGGCCTCTAGTTCAGACACACCACCAATTGACGAACGGGGAGACGACTAATAATTCCACAACAATTGTGCTAGCAATTTGCGGAATCAATATTCCAAACCAATTTACGGAATCAATATTCCGAACTTGGTATATTTTGGTCACTCAAAATTATGAGAATATAGAGAGTGTTTGTGTTCTTCTCTCAAAGCTCTCAAAAATCTGCTCACTCTACAAAATGTGCTAACCCCAACCTCAAAACTCTTGCCATCCTTTTATAGCCAAAAACACCTTCTAATAAATTGTATTGTAAAATAGCACTAACAAATAATAAATGCTTTTTAAAAATAGCACTCACAATTTATGATAAATAAATGCCATATAAAAATAGCACTAACAATAGCACTCACAATTTATAAATAGCACTCACATCTTATAATACAAAAAATGCTATTTAAAAATAGCACTAATAATTATAAATGCTATCTAAAAATAGCACTCACAATTTATCATAAATAAATGCCATTTAAAATTAGCACTAACAAATATAAATGCTATCTAACAATAGCACTCACAATTTATCATAAATGAATGCCATTTAAAATTAGCACTAATAATTATAAATGCTATCTAACAATAGCACTCACAATTTATAATTAGCACTCACATTTTACAATACAGAAATGCTATTTAAAAAATAGCACTAACAAAGGTGTTAAAAATAATAATAACCATTATTATTATTACATGAGTTAAAGAGGTTACCTAACAGTAAAATACGTATAACATACAAATACGTATAACGTACAAATACGTAGAGCATACGTGTACATCGTATATACACGTGCAAGTGACCAAAAAGAGAAATAAAATTAAATCTCATTTAATTTTAATTTCAACCCAACTAATTGGTGTATTTGCAAACAAATTTGCAATGTCGTCTTTCCACAATGCGTTGTCATGTATTGGTTAAGGTGTGTGACATTCCTAGGTTCATCACCGAGCTGGCAGTAAGACATGTACTAACACATTAGTACTTCCAAGAGAATTGATTGTCCCGATCATCCTCTAGGTCCTACAAGCCATGAGTGACATCTAGCAATATGTCATGGCTACCCAGACTGTGTGAATTCTTTTAAGAACATTATGAACCTGTCAGCTTTGGCTACAGTGTAATTCAATCCTTCTGTCTAACTATGTCCCGATCGAATAAAGGCCATGGAATATTTGTCAAGCCACCAATTCGATCATATGTACAAATCTAACTTGACATGCATTTATATGAGACATGAACATTTCATTCTCAATCATAACCCCGGCCGAGGATTTCAATGCATTGTTACAATCAGATCACATAGGACATCATACCTTTATTAATAAGGAGACAGATTCCATATTGCGTACACATGTGACTTCGTATGTGCCTGAACTACGACCATCAAGTACAGAGACGAATCAACGACCCGCCAATATGCGCACTTGTGAACCATAGCCATTTATCACACAAGTCAACACTGTACCTCAGGTCTAAGGATTATTTACACAAGACCAAAGCATGAACGATTAGACATTGACCAGGCAAAAAGCTTCCATGTCGCTAATCATTCAATGTGTGTCACGTTCAGTGAACTTGTCCGATACAAGCACCTATGTTCTAACTCGGATATCGCAATACCCAATGACTTGTGACTCGTCATTTCTTTAAGTATCTGATACTTAATTATGAAGTTAAGAACATACCGACCTCAACAGGATCATTGGTATCCATTCAATAATCCATTGATCGGGAACTGTATTAAAGATTCAGTCTAACCGTAAACCTGTCACACATATCCTCAACGTCTTAAGAGTAGGTTCGGCTGCAACTGATCTTATGGATTTTATTCATTTATATTTGGACAAATGAATATATAGGTCTTTGCCACTGATAAGAAATCAGAAGTGCAACGGATATACCCAATATGTGACTATTACACAATTGCTTTAGGGCATATCTCTAACAGTTTCATGGCTGTGTTTGAGGGGACAAAATTGAGCAAAAATCTGACCGGTGGACAATCTGTGGAGGCCGAACCATTTGGACATCCTAGGGGTGTTATTTTACTTCCAAATCATTAGGGGATGTCCTAGACATATAAATCTAGGTTTTGACAAGTGGAATTAGTGATAAATTGGAGATTAAGGGTGATTAGTGTGCTGTATGTGCAAGGAAAGGCAGAACCGATTTCTGCTCTGTTTTGAATCTGTCTAGTCCAGTTCTGTTGGGGGCTAATTGAGGTGTCTCCGTGCTCTAAAATTGTTATTAGGACAAATTAGAATGTCAATTGAGGTTTATCGAGGTGTACAAGTGATGGAATCGAGATTGGAATAGATAAAGTGGTGGAAACGTCAGATTGTTTCTAATTGAGTTACTGCCTTGTTTTGGACAGCGGTGAAGTGAGTTTGAATCGAGCTTGACGAGGTGTTATCGGTAGATTTTTGGCTAGCTCGGACGAAGGTGAGTGACCCATAAACCTTTACTAGGACATTTGGACGCGACTAGATGTTTTCCATCGAGAAATCGTTGAATTGAATGGCTTTTATTGGTTGATTGGTTGAAAGCCGAAGGGCTTTGATGAGGAAGGGATCGTGAGGGCTAATTGGTCATGGAATTGTGTTCTTGAAATTGAATTGATGATGTGCTTGTTAATGTACTTTGCTTGCCTATGTGGTGCCGTGATTCTCAGTTGCTTTTAAATTGTTTTACGACAAAGCACGTTTGTTTCCTTTTGGCAAGCAATCGAATTGTGTTCTAATGCCTAAGAATTCCTCGATGTGGAAATGTGACTAATTGTTCATTGTGATGATATGTGACTGGAATTATTGAGGAAATGGTCTGTTGAGCCGTGAGAACACCTGAATGGAAATGCCCTGAAGCGCCTAGATGACGCGGGGTTGCGTGATGAGAAATACCTGATACGCCTAAGATGACGTGGGTTTATTGATTGGGATACCCTAAGGCGATCTAATCGCGGGGTTGAGAAACGAGATATACCCTGAGGCGATCTAATCGCGGGGTTGAGATATGAAACATACCCTGAGGCGATCTAATTGCGGGGTTGAGAAACGAGATATACCCTGAGGCGATCTAATCGCGGAGTTGAGAAATGAAACACACCCTGAGGCTACTTGATCGCGGGGTTGAGGAATGAGACACACCCTAAGGGCCGGTTCCGGTTCCGTCGAACCGGCCATGTCTATCGCCGTTGAAGCGTCGTTTTGTCGAGTGCTTGATAGTGAGTATTTCTTCGTGGAATTACATAAGTATGTTTTACCTTTTAGTCGAGAAATTCTTGTAGTAGGAATTTACGTGTAATTCCTTCGTGAGATTGAGAGATTATTTTGTGAGGAATTGAGGCTAAACATAGTGTGCGTTTTTTTTTATGGTAATTAGAGCTGGGAAATCCTGAGAGTGTTTGAGTGACTCGAGTGTGGTTTCTAATCTCTGTAGGATCGCTTGGTCTATAATGGAACTCGTTGCTACTCTTTTCGTGGACGCAGGTCTCTGCGACCGACCAAGTACATTTGGCATCCGATTTATTTTCTTATTCTGCCTATTTATTGTTCGATCTTTTGTTCCGTGCAACAATTGGTATTAGAGCTTAGTTTGGCTGAAGTGCATTGAATTGATGGCGACAGAAGAAGTTAAAGTGAAAATAGAAAGATTTGAAGGGGACTTTGACTTCTGGAAGATGCATATTTAGGATTATCTATAACAAATGAAGCTGCACTTGCCCCTGTTTAGGGAGAAGCCAAAGACAATGAAGTAAGCTGACTGGGAATTGTTGAATAGACGAGCGATGGGTATTATCCGGTTGACATTAACTCGTGATGTCACGTTTAATATCGTCAAAGAGAAAACCATTGCGGTTTTGATGAAAGCCCTATCGGATATGTACAATAAGTGAACAAGGTCTATTTGATGCAACTTTTGTTTAATTTAAAGATGGACGAAAATGCGTCAATTGTAAATCATATGAATGAATTCAATGTGATTATTAGTCAATTGAGTTTAGTTGAAATTGACTTTCATGATGAGGTATGTGCTCTGATTCTATTATTCTCATTGCCTGACAGTTGGAATACCACTGTTACTACTATCAGTAATTTTTCTAGATCAACAAGTTTAACTTTTGATGGGATTGAATATTTAATTCTGAGTGAGGATATCCATAGAAGAAAAGTTGATTAATTTATATTTATTGCTTTAGTAGGTGAAAATAGAGGAAGAATTGGTACTCGTGTTAGAAGTAGTATGAAAATGACTAGGCGCAGTTAGTCCAGGACTAGTAGTGTTGTCTGTTGAAATTGTGGCAAGAGGGGGCATCTTGGAAGGAACTGTCTTAAGCTGAAAAATGAGAGGATTAAAGGTATTGGAGTTGAATCTGCAGATGATGTTACAGATATAGTTGGCAATAATTCAGATAATGCTGACTTTGTATTGTCTGTCACTGAGGATTCGTTGTTTGATAAATGGATTATAAATTCTGATTGTTCAATTCATGCTACTCCAAATAGGAACTGATTTATTACTTATCAATGCATGGATAGTAGTAAAGTACAATTGAGGAACAACGCTTAATGCGATATTGTGGGTGTTGACGATGTTAGAATCAAAATTGATGATGGTATTGTGAGGACAATGACTAGAGTGAGGCACGTTCGAGAATTGAAGAAAATTTTGATTTCCTTGAGTGCTCTGGATTCAGCTGGGTATCGTTAATTTTTTTAGAATGTAGAGTTATCAAAATTGTTCGAGGTTCCTTGGTGATAATGAAAGGAATTAAGCATAATGGCATGTATGAACTTCAAGGTAAAACAATAGCGGAATTCACTGTAAAGACGTCGGATGCATCTGTTCGAGAGTTTGAATTATGGATTTGAGGCATATTAGCAAAAGAAGTCTCAAGGTTCAAATTGAAATAAATTTATTATGTTGTTATATTGTTGACGAACTGAATGTATGCAGGTGTTGTGATTTATATCGACGGTGGAAAGTGCAGTTTAAGTATGATTGTCAAAGAAACCACATAATTACTTCACTTAGATGTTCGCAGGTTGTCGAAGTTTCTTTCGAGAAAGAGTGCCAGATTTATGCTAATAGTTATAGATGACTACTCGACGAGGACTGGGTGTTTGTGCTTAGGCCAAAATTTGATGCTACTGTTAAGAGGAGGTAGTTGAGAGGTTTGATAAAAAAAGAGATTGAAAAAATGATTAAACATGTGCGGACCGACAAAAGCATATAGTTTTGCTTGGAGCTGTTAAATGGTCTCTGCATGAAGGATGGCATAGTAAAACATCGTACTAGTGCCAATGAACCACAATATATTGCAGAATTAATGAGTAGAACATTACTAGAGACGACCCCATAAAATGCACTTTAGTGCTGGTATGGCTTGGAGATTTCAGGCAGATGCAATTAGTATGGTGAGCTACCTAGTGAATAGATTCTCATCTACTGCAATTAGAAGTCGGACTCTCGAAGAAACGTGGTCTGGAAACATTGATGATTATTCTGTTATTAGAATATTTGGTTGCATATGTTATGTTCTAGTTAGTGATGGTAGTAAGCTTGAAGAAAGAGCAAAAAAGTGCATGTTCCTAGGCTATACACAAGGTGAGCGACGTTATCAATTATGGGGTCTGGAATTAAAATAATTTGTTATTGGCGAGAAGTTATATTTGACGAATCTCTAATACTTCTAGCTAGGAGTGATTATAGCAGTGTTCATATGGATCTGAATAGTTTTCAACTTGAGGTGGAGTTGCAATCAGAAACTCCTAAGGTAGCAAGTACGGACGAAGTAATTGACACAGATACTGCTTGTAGCAAGGTGAAGCATGTAGACTCAATATTTACCGGAAGATATTGACAAGATACGTATTCGGTCTCTTGATAGATATGAATGCAATAATGGTTTTGCTTTATATGTGGTATGGGGTTTTGTTAGAAAGTTATGGCTTGTACTTGGAAGATGGTTGAGCCCAACTTTCTAACAATGAGAAAAGATATGAGTTGATTATGCAGGATTTTGTGGAACATTCGAATATCTTTAGCAATGAGAAAAGAGATGACTTAAGCAAGGAACCAAATTCCAATTTGGTGAGGACAAACTCTTGGATTCCTCCTTCAAAACAAGAGTTGGAGTTTAATGTAGATGGTGCGTAGAAGGATAACAAAGGGGCCATAGGCATTATTCCACGATTGGATGGAGGCTTAGTTGTTCAAGAGTGGACAAGACGAGAAGGATGGAACTCATCATTGGAAGTGGAAGTTGCAACTTTTCTTTTTGCTGCCAATATTGCTCAATCTCTCGGTATTCACAAAGCAGTCTTTGAAAGCGATTGCAAGGTGCTTATTGATGCAATACAACATAAGGACCCTTGCCCTTGGTGCATTTATCCATTCATCTCAGACTCTCATCTCCTCTTAAACAACAATCCAGGATGGAGTGTGAAGTGGACCAGTAGAACCTGCAACGCAGTTGCTCATGAGCTCGCGAATTGGGCGTTTCATCATATCGGATCTATCTCTTCTTTTCTTTTTAATGATCTCCCTTTTAGAGTGAAAAATAGAGTGTTGTAGGATCTTCTTTTATCAACTGTCTTAATGTAGTTTGCTCTGTTTTGATGGAATGAAAGTGTTTTTTCTAGCAAAAAAAGTACCGATGTTGAAGCGTAATTTCATCTTCTGCTTGACAGTGGGTTTTTCTATGTGGAATTTGAACAATAGGTTTAATGTTGTGCTAAGATTTTCCGTATAATTCTTTTGTGAGTTTGAGAGATTTTTTGTGAGTAATTAGGACTAAACACTGTGTGCGTTATTGATTGTAATGAAGGAAAAAAAACTCTGAGAGCGTTTGAGTGACTCGAGTGTGATTTGTAATCTTCGTGGGATCGCTTGATCTATAGTGTAATTCATTGATGCTCTCCTATGGACGTAGGTCTCTAAGACGGAACCATGTACTCTAGTGTCCGATTTATATTTTTGTTTTGTCTATTTATTGTTCAATCGCTTGTTCTACCCAATAAATCCAATAAAGCATTCCTTTACGGTTTTGCTTTGGTTATCACCTTACCGTTAGGTTGATGCATGGATAACAACAGGTTTTGGTTTAAGACTTCTAATTTTTCAGCAACACAAGCCTACAATTTCTAATTTTTTAGTAGCATAAGCCTACAACTTCTAATTTTTCACTGACATAAGTATACAAGTTGAGACAATGCATAGCCTCTTTTCACCCTTTTTGACTTGGCTTTAAGTTTTAATTGGCATGAAAGAGTATTGATTTTAACAATGTTTCAAGCAAAAGTGAAACCCATAGCTAAAGGCTTGCAATTCGTAAGTTGATTGGGTTCTCAGGGTCTCACTTTAATAAATGGAGATCATTTGTTCAGATCTCATCAATTACGCAAATTATGATTTGGGTTAGAACCACTTATATAGTTAAAGGCTTGAACCTTACTAGCTAAAAGGCTAGCGATGCGTTTTATGAACTTCCAAGTAGATGTTGCGTGGAAGCACGCGATCGAATAATAAAATAGACAGAACAAGAAAATAAATTGGACACCATATTTACGTGGTTCGGACATAGAGAGACCTACGTCCATAGATGAGTAGCAATGAATTCCTACAGAATAAGGGATACAATGGAGATTACAAACCACTCTCAAGTCAGTCAAACACTCTTAATATTTCTCAACCCCACCCCAATTATATTTACTAACTACAAGTGTTTAGCCTCATAATTCCTCATGAAATAATCTCTCAATAGAAAAAATTCACAAATCCTATTCACACGATTTAATCGGCTTTACTTGAATAATTGATGTAATTCCATGAATAGTATTCATGGAGAAAACCCTTTGCTAAGCACTCGTGAAAACAACTCTTATGTTGAATGTATTGAATATACATCAAAGTGCCTACAAGAATATATTTATAGTAAAAAAAAAAACACCTCCAATAGCCAATTCCAACGTGAATTAGGATATCATGGATTCGGTCAACCAAGTCCAACTTGGACTTTCCCTTTTTGAATTTTGTTTGGCCGATTTTAATAACACAAGGATAATTTCATGGGTTCAAAAACAGATTTCATCCAATCTTGACCACATCTTTAACATAGAAATAAAATTCATTATTTTTAAGATTTATCTTTTAACTTTTATAATAAAGATATATTTACTTTGGAAATTTAGATTTTTGCTTCTGGCTCAAACTCGAGACATATTCTAACAATTTCTATATTGGTTCAATGTTTGAGCCATGCCACAATCGCTTAAACTTTGAACTTCGCTATTACTCTTCCATAGCTCCAATGGACTCAACTGCCATAGACATCTTTCAAGTTCTAGTGGCATTTGAATTTCGCCATAATCGTAGACCTCATCAGAACATCAACTGCACATGCACCTTTAACTACTCCATAATGATTTTTGGACACTATTATCTTAATCACAGATAAAGCAAAACCATCATTGCATCAATATGTGTTAGGAGACCGAATACGTACCATGTCAATATCAGCAGTTACAACAACTGTTGGTTCTTTAGGCTCTACCTCACTACAAACCTCATCTGTGTCGATTACTTCGCTAATATTTGCCATTTCTGGTTGCAAGTTCACCTTAAGCTGAACATCATCCAGATTCGAATGAACACCGCTATAATTCCTCCTAGCCAGAAATAATAGAGACTCGTCAAATGTAAGATAGCATGTGAATTTTATTTCGGCCACCATAACCGATAACCCCGCTTACCTTGTGCATAGCCTAGGAACATACACTTTCTTGCCTTTCCATCGAGCTTACCATCACTAACTCGAATATAACATGAGCAATCGAATATTCTAACAATAGAATAATCAGCAATGTTACTAGACCACACTTTTTCGAGAGTCTGACATCTAATCGCAATCGATAGGGATCTATTCATTAGGTATCTAGTCGTACTAAATGCATCTGCTAGGAATCTCCTAATTATGCCAGCATTAGAGAACATTTTATGAGCCGTATCTAGTAATATTCTGTTCATCAAATCTGCGACATATTATGATTCATTGTCATTAGTGAGTGTCTCACTATGTTTTTTTTTTTCATGCATAATTCATTTAACAGCTTCGAACAGAACCCCATGCTTTTGTCAATCTGAGTATACTTGATTATTTTACCAGTCTCCTTTTCTATCAAAGCTCTTAATTGTAGGATCATCACAATTGCATTAAACTTATGCCTTAGCACAAACACTCATCCTCGAGTCATTTACGACTGTAAGCATAAATCTGGCACTTTTCCTTAAAAGAAATTGCGAAAACCTATGAACATCCAAGTGAATCAATACTGCAATTTTTGTGATTTCTCTGATAGTTGCACTAAACTGCACTTTCCGCCATTAATCTAAATCACAGCACCTTCAAACATCCAATTCGTCAACAAAAGCCACATAATAAACTTCTTTCATTTAGAACCTTCGGACTTCTCTCGCTAATGTGCCCTAAATACATATTCCACAATTCAAACTCTCAAACAGATGCATCCAATGTCTTCGCTACAAAATTCGTCATCATCTCACCTTGAAACGCATACATGCCATTATGTTTGATTACTTTCATTATCACCAAGGCATCTCGAATAACATTCAAAATTCAACATTCTAAAGATTACAGACACCCAGCTGAATCCAAAGCAATCAAGGGGCAGAAGGACAGCAGGAATGCCAATATTTATGTACAACGCTTACTTTAGTGCCAATATTTTTTTTTATCACTTCAGTATCAATTTTTGTCAAAAATGATCATTTCAGTGCCAACAGTACACGTGTTATGATTTCTGGCAAGCCACGCCAGATCACATTGGGACATGTGTCATGATTTCCGGCAAGCTACGTCAGATTTGGCACTGAAATGATCATTTTTGACAAAAATTGTCACTGAAGTGATCCAAAAAAATAATAATATTGGCACTAAAGTGAACGTCGTACATAAATATTTGCACTTCTAGTGTTCTTCTATCGCAATCAAGGAAATCATATTTTTCTTCAACTCTAGAACATGCCTAAGTCCAGTCAAAGTGATCATAATACCATCATGCATTCTGATTCTAACTTCACCAACACCTATAACATCACATTTAACACTGTTCCCCAATACTCTTTATTGTTGTCCATGCATTGATAAGTGATAAACCATTTCTTATTTGGTGTGGCATAAAAAGAACAGTCAGAATCCATAATCTATCTGCCAAATGATGAATCATCAGTAACAGACATGACAAAATCAGCATTATCCATATTACTGTCAGCTATAGCTGCAACATCATTAGTAGACTCAATTCTAATTTCTAACTCCCTTACCCTTCTCATTTTCAGCTTAAAGCAATCCCTTCTAAAATGCTTCCTCTTGCCACAATTCCAATAGACAGCACCACCAATCCTAGCCTAACTACGTTTGTTCATATTTATACAATTTATTCTAACATGAATATTAATTCTTCCTATATTTTCTTCTACTAAAGCAATAGACGTAGATTCACCAAATTCTCTTTTACAAATGTCTCACTCAGAATTAAATCTCGAATCCCATCAAACATTAAACTTATTGGACCAAAGGAATTACTAAAAATAACAACAATAATATTCCAACTATTAGACAATGAGGATAATAGAACCAAAGCACATACCTCATCTTTAAAGTCAATATCAACTGAACTCAATTGACTGATGACCACATTGAATACATTAATATGATTAGCAACTGACGCACGGTCGCTCATATTTAAACTAAAAAGATGTCACATCAAATAAACCTTATTGATTGCCAAGGACTTTTCATATATATCCGATAGGGGTTTCATCAAACTCACAGTAGTCTTCACTTTCACGATATTAAGCGCGACATTACGAGCCAAGGTCAACTTGCTTCATCGACTTTGGTTTCTTCTCAAATAAGGGCAACTGCAGTTTCATCTAATGTAGATAATCCTCAATCTACATCTTCTGGAAACCAAAGTCCTCGTCGATTTTCACTTTAGCTTGTTCTGTTGCCATCGATTTGCTTTAACTTCAGCTATGTCTGGCTTTGATATCAATCGTTCGGCAGAAGCAAGCGATTGAACAATTAAATAAACAGAACAAAAAAATAAATCGGACACCAGATTTACATAGTTTGGTCATAGAGACTTACGTCCAGGGGGAGAGCATCAGTAAATTTCACTATTAAATAAGCAATACAATAGATATTATAGACCACGCTCGAGTAACTCAAACACTCTCAGTGTTTTTCAGCCCCAATTACATTCAATAACTACAAGTGTTTAGCACCGAAATTCTTCACGAAATAATCTCTCAATCTCGAGAAAGAATTCACAAATCTTACTCATAAGATTTAATCGGCTTCACTAGAATATTTGATGTAATTCCATGAACGAAATCCACAAAGAAAACCCTTTGTCAATCACTCGGAAAAACGGCTCTTCCACAATATGTATATTGCACGTATTGAACACACATCAAAGTGCCCACAAGTGAATACATTTACAGCAAAAAATAAAGCACCTCCAGTAGCCAACTCCTACATGAATTAGTTTATCATGTGATTCGGTCAACCAAGTCCAACTTGGGCTTTCCCTTTTAAGACTTCCTTTGGCCGATTCAAATAACACAAGAAATATCCCATGGGTTAAAAAATAGACTTCCTTTGGCCGATTCTAATTTTGACCATTCTCAGATGCATATTTATATGAAACGTAGTTTTTACTTTATGAACTTACTTGGTGGGTTTTGCTGCCCTCGTCCATGTAAACAACGCTTGATTGCTCTAGTTTTGACTAGAAATTTCTCCCAAAAGATGGATCATTTATTTGACAATAAATTTATTATGCGGGGAACTGATATATAATTCCTTCTAAGGAAAGAAATATCAAGGTTATAAACCTATGTTCGGTTCAATATTTTCACAAACTGGCCAATATCAGCCAACTCTGTCGACAGAAACGAAAAGAAAAAAGCAACTAGACTGCTGAAGTTAATAGAGAAGTAGGGTTTTTAATTAGAAGGAATTTCCTTTCTCTTTCCTTCTAGATTCTTTGTTTACCTTTCGGATAGATGAAAGAGACTCAATCTTCAGGAAGAGTAAGACGTAGAGAAGAAGACACTAGCTAGAGAAATGCCATTCTACTGACGAAAAGGGCAACGTGATATTCTAAAGAATGTGTGACTGTTTATTTGGATAGAAAATCATTGCATGAGAAACCAAACAAGTTGATATCACGTATATTGGACATCAAGAGAAGCACAAGAGATCATGATTCCCCACAAATTATTCACGATACAACAAAGCTCCTTAGTAACGCTTCATATACCGTCACCCATTATTGCAGTAGTCTTGACCATACTCATATTCATATTCATACGTAACACGATTCTCACTTCACGAGTGATGCGACTTAACCCTCGTAGAAATAATACTGCTCAAATCTGATTCTACAGTCTTGAAGTTGAAGTTGACCACCGATGCGATGGAAACAAGAATTGAGTATCAAATCTCTGGCGCGAAACATGCACGTGAAACAATCATCGGTAGTGAGCTTCCCGTTGCATGCTCCGTGGCCAAAGACTTTCGAATAAATTATCTGATCGTTGCTTGTGTAATAGTTGAAGCTGAACACCGACGTATTCTCGACTATATCTTCAAGCAGATCATTGACCAAATTATCGAACCCAAAGTTCTTGATGGAGGTTGGGTTGCAGAACAAAGGAGTGCAACTAGTGCAGTTGCAATTTTGTGTAATGAAGCCATGGGTCTCTCACCTCCTTTTCTTGTTACTCCTCATCCTATTTTGCTTCTTATATAGGGCCTGTACCCAAGAAGTGTATGTCATAGATTTCTCCCCTCTTTTGAGATTTTCTTGTTTAATTTCTTTGGCAAGCAACTTTACTTCGAATTTATCAACGCTCAAGAATGTGCGCGACAGTGAAGTTCTTATAGTTTAGCATCTTAGGAATTTCACCATTGTCTTATTATCTACAAGCACAATTTTCGCCGTCCCCTCAATCACCCTCTTCCAAAGATATATGTGTCTATGTATATATGCACCGTCGATGCTTAATTAGGGTGCGTTTGTTTTGGGGAAAATATTTTCAGGGAAAGTGTTTTCTGGATTTTCTCCTGTTTGGTTCGTGGAAAATGATTTGGTCAAAGGAAAGTACTTTCCAGTCAACAAAGATTTTATTCATTAAAATAGGAAAGTGAATTCCTCAAAAATAAAAAGGTGAAAATACTTTCTCAAATTTGAGTCTCTCACTTTATTTGAAAACGGGACTGAGGCCGATCTCGAGGGCCGATCCTGGGGCCGAGGCCGGCGACCCGGGCCGGGGTCGGCGATCGGGACTGGGGACCAAGAGCGGGGCCAGGGCCGGGGTGGGGGCTGGCGATCGAGGCCAGGGACCGAGGCCGGGGTTGGGGATCACGACCAGGGCCGGGGACGAGGCCGGGGACCGGGACCGGGACCGAGGCTGGTGACCGAGGATCAAGGCATGTGAAAGATGGCAACTTTCAGGAACGTAATAACCTCTTTTGGCCTTTCCTTTTCCCTATTGGGATGGACTAGGTCACAGCTATGTTCCTCCTTGATCTTTCCCTCAAAAAGTTTATTTCCCATAGCCTCTTAACTCCAAGCTTCATCTTCATTCAAACTCATTCTTAGTTGATACACTTGTTCATTCATGTATTTGAGAGGAAGACTCTTGCTCGAGTGATCGAAATCTTTGTCAGCAATAAAATCGCTTCCCTACTAGTTTGATTGTTTTGAAAAATGGTTTCATTCTGTAAAATAATTAGCAATCGCAAGGCCTATAAATCACAACTTGATTTTCTCATGTAATTTGCTTGTTTGATAATAACTTACCAGTCACCACTAGCCAAACATGTGCCTAGTAGGCAATAGGGGTGTGGAAAAGAATTGGGAACTACCCAAACCAAACCGAACTGGTCAAGTTCGCGGTTCTACTAAATGGGAACCAGCGAGTACCGATCCGGTTCCCGATTTCAGAGCGGAACAGCCCAAACGGATTGGACCGGATCGGTCTCCTTATTTTTAAACATATATATATATGGAGAGTTTAGTGCAATCTTAAGCGCTAGTCTTTTCGTTGTCCAATGTGCTGATATCACAAGGTTGTTGCAGAGTAAAGAGTCCTAGTGTGTGCTAATGCTCCTGATAAGCAGATGTAATTTAACAATAATTTTGGTTAGGGATTGGGTCGATCCCTAATTTTTCTATGCAATATAATGGGATCGCCAAAATTTAGGTGTCACGATTGATAGAAATATTACAATGACTCCAACATTGAACCCATCCATTTCTCCCCTTCTATATTCAATAACTAGGATAGCAGCAGCAGGGACGGCATTTAATATACTCCCATACGATAAAGACAACAACAACTTCTTTATTTGATCTCCCCTTGATTTGGAACTTGTGCTAGACCAAGGATTCATACATTGCCGTATAGTGAAGTTGGTATATGGTAAAAACAACGGAGAAATTTACGTAAGACGGCGGTGAAACCTGTAAAAGTAATGCATCTTGGGTACACTGCTATGGCTCTTATATAAGGAAGCAAGAACTAATGAAGGATGAGCAAAAAGGAAAGGAGGCAAAGACATACATGGCTTCACTCCCCGGAATCTCAGCTGTAGCAATGCTGCTGCTCCTCGCGGGCAACGGCACAGAAGGCGGTCCAGATGCGACTGTGCAG
The DNA here is from genome assembly GCA_021437785.1 of Rhodomyrtus psidioides. NCBI lineage: Eukaryota > Viridiplantae > Streptophyta > Magnoliopsida > Myrtales > Myrtaceae > Rhodomyrtus > Rhodomyrtus psidioides. The sequence continues at coordinate 4,618,005 of JAILYB010000031.1, read as the reverse complement.
TCCAAACTGTGTAACAACAACCACGGAACCATCCTGTACATTGACATTGTCGGTGATCTCCTTCAAGGTTTAGCGGACCAGACGCCAAGCAACGGCTACAATTACTATACCGAGAGGCGCCAAGCCTTTACAGATGTTTGCTACGGCCATGGAGTGTGCAACGGGATACTCTCTCAGGACGATTGCCATCAGTGCTTAATTGTCGCTGGTAATTATCTACAAGCGACATGCCCTTGGAACATTGGCGCACAAATTCAACTCGTGGATTGTAGAATTCGGTATGAAAACTATGACTTCACTGAAATATAACAAGCGCATTGAGACATGCATTCAGTATTGTCAAAATTATGGCAAAATCTATCATACTAAATAATTTGAAAGGGGAGTAAGATAAAAATTTACGGGCCATTCTCCCACTACTTCAGGCTTTGAGCTTCTGATGTTTGTTATGGGCCTTCGTGCACAATTGTCATGTCATTTTTTGTTTTGTAAGCCTTTTGGGCTTTTGCTTTTCTACTATTCTACGTTTCTATGCATGCCGTGTACTTAATTATGGATATAATCTAATACTCTCAGCTCTTTCCACAAAAGTTAATCTTAGGCGTTGATAGGCAAAATTACGATCATTACTGTTATTCTGTGTTCATTGAGAAATCATAAATGTGTAATAACATGTGCAATCTACATATTGAGGCTGCCAGATTATAGCTTGTCATGATGAATCGATTGATGATTGATCAATGTTAATAGTCGAGCTACAAACATGTCGCGGGGTCGCACAAAAAATAACAAAAAACAAGATAAAGAAAGATACCACGCACCGACACCGCTCGGGATTGTTAATATGATGACATCAGCAAATAAGTCCTCTATTATGTCCGAGATTTCAAATATTTGAAGTGGTAGGAATTTCATCATCCATTTTCATTCGACTTTTTATAGCTTCTCGAAGAAGAGTTGATGTCTATAAAAGCAATCCTTGGGCCGCGATCACTTCAGGCTGCCAAGCCTCGTACGCTCGCAGAAGGACTATGAAAGATGTATTTGCAACATTGATCTACCTCTGTCAAAATGCCTAACGAAAATTTATGGGGAAATCTTCTAAAATCTGTTTACCTCAATACGTGGATTGCACACGTTGATAAAACAAATCCTCCATGATTTGTGCTGATTTCATTAATTAAGAAAATCATCCATGATTTACGTTGATTTCATTGATAGAGCAAATCTTCTCTGATTTGCGATGATATTGTATGTTCTTACATTCTGTAAAATCTTTTGTATATGTTATAAATATAATACAAATTGCCACACCAATTGTGTGAGCAATCAGTTCATGTTCAAATTCTTTCAGAGCCTCTCACTTTTTTTTTCTTTTCTGTCTTATCTCTCTTCTTCTTTACAATGTCTTCTTCTTCAGCATCCTCCAACACCATTGCCGCTACCATCCCTGCTGGCTCTCCATCCTTGTTGGTCCCCTCCTACAATCTTTTGCTCTCGGTAATATATCCCATGCTCTCCAAATCAAACTAGATCACAACAACTACCTTCTGTGGCGAGCGTAATTTCTTCCTTTATTTGGTCTTCATGGTTATCTTTGTTTTGTTGATGCTCATACCCTTGTCCAGCACCTACCATCGCTACTGCGGATGGTACTGAGACCGTCAACCCGGATCATACTTCCTGGCATTATCAAGATCAACTCATCCTCTGCTGCATCCTTTCCACTCTTACTGAATCAGTTTTCTCGCACATTGTTGGCCTTGAGACTTCTCATGATGTCTAGACTTCGCTTGAGAAAGCTCCTCAATCTCAAGCTCGTATAATGCAATTGGAGTATCAGCTTCAATTTCTAAAGAAGGGCTCTCTTTCCACGAAGGCCTTTGTTAAAAAAGCAAAGAACATTGCGAATCATCTTTCTGCGGCTGCTCATCCGATCTCTCATTCTCAATCAGCTCTTAGCATCCTCGGTGGCCTGGGGTCGGAATATGATGCACTCATTACCTCAGTTACATATCATCTTGATCCATTACCTATTGATGACTTCCTTAGCTTTCTTTACAATCAGGAAGTTATTCTTCAAAGCCGCATCACTGAATCTCTAATAGAGTCTTCTACAATTGTGAATGTTGTAGTCAAATCAATTAATGCTCGGAATACTCCCTCTAATGCTCGAGGTCGTAGCCAAGGACGAGGATGTGGCTGTAATTTTTATGATGGAACTTATTCTAATTCTTGAATCATATGTCAGGTATGTGGTCGTGCAAAACACTCAGCTCTCCAATGCTACTAGCGATTCAATCTTGGCTATAAAGCCAATTCTAGCACGCTATTTGCAATGTATACCTCTTCAACTAATGATTCGTTTGACCCATACTGGTACCCAGACTGATGTGGACATCAAACCATATCGAGGAGGTGGTGCTAGGGACCCATTGTCCTATCCATTTGGTCCAATCACTCGAGCGATGGCGAAGCAATTCAAAGAAGCTGTTGACATCATGGTTCGTGATATTTGGAGTGGAGATGACCTTGGATCGAGACTTGAAGAATCTTGGGCTTCTTGGCGCAACACGATCACATTTGGATTGGCGAACTCTGAACAGACACAAATTTGGCAAACTTTGAATGGGTTCAAATTTGGTTGGCCGCTTGGAAACGGATCATTGATGAATACTCACTGCTTCTGTAGTGACTGACGATGTTTTTTTTTTAAAATTGATTTAGAGTTGTTTAGAAGGGTTTTTAGGAATTTCTTTGTTTTTAGCAATTTTCGTCAATTAAGGATATTTTTGTAATTTTGCCTTTCCTAGGGTTAACACTATATTTAAGTTGTGTTTAGAGTTTCGGAAAAGATAACATTGATTCCGAATTTAATATAGAGAGGATTTTTCTCTTCTTCGAGTTCTCTGGAGGACATACCTTGTCAAGGCTTCCTTGCGGCGATCGAATTCAACTTATCGACTAAGATCGCGAATTCTCTTGTTCATGACGTTCATAACGTATGTTGGTTGACACGGGTTCGTCAGCAGGTCGCGCTATACCAAGGTTATCAATCACATGTTCGATTGGGAGTCGAGGTTCACAATTCGCAATTCTTAGATCTTCATAGAACGATTAGTTTCCACATCGATTCACATCATCTAGTATCAGAGCTGGTTCTACAAGGCCTAGTTATCTTAATTTTACTTCTTTTCATTCAGTGATCTGAGATCTATAGAATTAGAGTTTTCGGTGATAACCGAACTATGGTTCTTAATTGTTCTTCTTGTGGTTTCAATTGTGAATTAGGAATTTCAGTCCTAATTTGTTCACATTGTATTTGAGTTCGTAAAAAAAAAGATTCGGCCAAAAAGAAAAGAAAAGAAAGGAAGCCGAACAAAAAAAAAAGAAGACGACTCGTTTTGTTAGTTAGACCGAATTTAAAAAAAAAATCAGTATAAAAAAATTGAGTCTGAATTTGAAATTAGCAAAAGTTATTGAATTGTTGAGTTGAGCAGTACATTGCTGGATTGATTTTGATCTTGTTTGGTGGTTTAGACGACTGTTGTAAAAGGGTTGAGTAACTAGTTTCTAGTATGATAAAGAGCTTGTAAGAAGGGAACCAGAAGGTAAAAGATAAGAGTGCATGAGTTTAATTGAGGGAGAAAAGAGCCAAAATTGAGTTAAACACGAGGGGAGTGACAAACACCTCGAGCGAAAACACGTGAGGGAGTGTTTAGTGAGGTTTCTGTTGTTTCTAACGTTTTTCTTGCAGGTTTAAATCATGTCACACAACCAAGAAAACGTGAATCAAAGGGATAGTGGTTCCAAACAAAAGGATGATGCGATTTTGGCAGACATCCAACAGTTGAGCGCGCAACTTGAAGCACTTAGCAATCGAGTTGTAAGATGCGAGACATGGCTTGATAGTGACCGAGAGCCACCACGAGAGAGGCCACAAAATCAATGAGATGAGCCTAGGGCACAACTTAGATGGTAGCGGAAATTTGATGATTAATATGAGTCCAATATAGATGATGGCCAAGATGGCAGGTTTGAGAGGAGAAACGAGCGCCGAGGATTTAGACAATGAGAAGATGATGAGCTTGGCAACATCAAGATGAAGATTCCATCTTTCTAAGGAAAGAGTGATCCCGATGCATATCTAGAGTGGGAAAAACGGATGGAAATGGTATTTGACTGCCAACGATATTCTGAGCTCAAGAAGGTAAAAATTGCAGCTATTGAATTCATTGATTATGCTATAATCTGATGGGATCAACTTGTGACTAGCATGAGATGTAATGGTAAGAGGCAGATAGAGTTGTGGGATGAGATGAAAACTGTGATGAGGAGGCGTTTTGTACTAAGTCATTACCATCGAGGCTTGTTTCATAAGCTGTAAAATCTCATGCAAGGCAATACAAGTGTGGAAGAGTACCATAAAGAGATGGAGATTGCCATGATCCGTGTTAATGTGGTGGAGGACCGTAAGGCCATAATGTCGCAATTTTTGTGCGGTTTGAACCGAGATATAGCAAGGGTGGTAGAGCTGCAACATTATGTTGAGTTAGAAGAATTGGTGGACAAAGCCATCAAACTTGTGAGGCAATTGAAGTTGGCCCGAAATTATAACAGTGCTAGAGGTTCAAGCTTGAACTGGAAATCCAATTGGAAGAGAGATGAGAAGTCGAATTGGAGGGAAAACAACACCAAGGCTGAGACTTCAAAGGAGAAGGAGAAGGATGACAGAGTTGGTTCGAATTCAGTTTCATAGCCAGATTAGTCAACATTTATATGTTTCGATGCAACAACAAGATGTTATTTGTAGCAAGTAGTTTTGTTGGTTGGTTAATTGGTCACATTTTTTTTCATGAAATGGGTTGAATTGGTATTAGGCTGTATACAACAAACGAATTCTATTCGATCGAATAAGTACCTTGTGTCAGAATTGAGAAATTCTATGGCTCGAATCTTTAGTATTCTTTTATTTTACCTGTGTTTACTATTTAGGCAGAATACCGTCACCCATTGTTACAAAAAACAAAATGAAAACCCTAGTACTAAAAATCATGAAATTAAATATTTCAATTGTTTGGGAGGGGCCATATGGAAAATGAATGCCCTAATATGAGGGTGATGACTATGACTATACGTGGAGATGTTGAATCCAAAAGTGAGAGGGAGGAAGAGGATGATGACATGCCACCGTTGGAGGACTGTAGCGATGTCGAGATGCCAATCAGGGGTGAATTGATGGTGGTTAGGCGTTCTCTTAGCGTTCAAGTCAAGGAGAATGAGTATCACCAACAACAGGATAACCTGTTCCATGCAAGATGCTTAGTGAATGGCAAGATTTGTAATTTGATTGTTGATGGAGATAGTTGTACGAATGTGGCAAGTTGTACCATGGTGGAAAAGTTAGGATTAAAGATTGAAAACACCCAAGATGTGACATTCCGAATTCCGACCCTTTTTAGGCTAGTGAATGAAAAGAAGTTCATCGAGATATTTCAGTTGTATCTCGCTCGGAACTGGCCACTCTCGAGTTAACTGGACAAAAGGGAAATGCTAACGCAGAGTCGAGTACATAGACTTGGGAACTTAAATGAGAGATGACGCTTTGATCATAAAGATTATCAAGGGGATATTTTGGGCCAGTAGAAATCGATCTAGGAACGATCATGGAATGCTTTGCTAGCGTTATACGATTGGAACGCGGGTGATTCTGCCTAACCAATGTATAATTTGCAAAAATTTCTTAAATCGGATTCCGATGATCAGGATCCCAGGAACTAGCTATAAACCCTCGCAATAACATGATAATCAAAGTCGCCACGACTTGAGTAATCATAAGGTTGATACGTGTAGCACATGCAAGAGCCGCCCGTTAGTTTGAGATAAACTGGGATTACAGTCGACGGGATTTGACATGAATTGGACCTTGGAAGTGAGTATCGGACAATGAGGAATTCCAACATTTGAAAAGAGTTGAACGCCGCCTCATAGAGGATAAATAAGACTATAGTTCGCCCCATAAAGATTTGGAGAAGTGAAATTTAAACTACAAGTGGAAATTACCCTTTTGCCCCTCTAAGGACATTCTTTCTTTAAGAGAAGCCATGGGCATTTCGATCTTTAGCTACCCTCCCTCTCTTGACCGAAAATTTAGGGGCATTATGGTCATTTGACTACTAGATATTATGAGAAAGAGACAAAGTCATTAAATGCATTAGTCAAAATATCACCTAAAAAGCCTACTCTAATTGGCAATTAAGAGCCTAAAAAGGCTATGCCATCACCTCAACTCTCTCTCTCTCTCTCTCTCTCTCTCTCTCTCTCTCTTGTAAGAGAAGCCAACCTCTTCTTGCACCTTCATTTTGGCCGAGAACCACCCTCCTCCCCCTCATTCCCTCAAGTTTTATCTCTTTTCTCTCTCGGTCAGCACTGCCCAGTCCCGTTTCCCTTCACTGTTCCAGCCATAACTTCGTCGTCTGTTGTCGGATAGCGACGAGCCACCCACCATTATAAATCTCTTTCTCTTGCCGTTCCAATAAGGTATTATGAGCTCAAATCTACCCAGCCGTTTGTCCCGTAGAGCCATTTGAAGCAGCGAAGGTCGCTGCCCGACCCTGTTCTGACTCGAGGAACTTCAAGTTGGATTTCCGAGCTTCTTTTGGCTTGATTCTTGGTAAGACCACATCTCAAGCCTAGTTAAGACATATATCTTTGTGTTTATGAGGTTAAGATTGGATTTTGAAAGATTTTGATGGGTGGTTTCTCGTGGAGTATTCGAAAATAGAATCCGGTCGCCAGTGGACAGTGAAGAACCATGACTCCTTGAGGGCCTTTGAGGCTTTTCTTGCTTGGAAATCGCTAGTGAGCCATCCTAAGACTTAGCTCTGAGTGTTGATTAACTTGTGGATGAGTTTGGTATAGTTTAGAAGTGGTTTAGTAACTAAATTTTGGAATGATCCTCACGTGGACAGAATTTGCCCGTCGGAGCTTCAGTCGAACCCGCGACCTTTGTGCGGCTCCTTTGGCCAAATTCCATCGCATGAATCATTGGTAATCCTCTTAGGACCTTGCTTGACATGCTATGGTAGCTTGTGGTTGAATTTGGAAGTCGATTAAGGGAGTTGATTGGTTGAGATTTTGTGAAACCTCTAGGGACTGGTTCTGGACAGATTTGGGACAAGGGCTTGTGTCACCTATTTCGTGGACATCTCTAGCTTAGATTGCCGGTAAGTTATTCCTAAACCTCTATTATGATGTTAGGTTACTAATAGACGTATTTACATGTTAATTTGATGAGATTTTGGACTGGTTAGACGAGATGACCCCATACCCGAATATGTCTTTGTTTGGTTGGATTATACTCATTTGTGTCTTGGCTTGAAGTTGGTGAAATTGAGGTTGAATGATGAAACTTGATTCTGGCCATAAGAGAATTATGTGTCCCGAACCTTTGCCGAACGTGCCTTAAATTGAGATGGACAAATGATGGGCATAGATGACTAAACCGAGTCTCGAATTGAGATTTTGAAATTGTGAGCGTGTGAATGTCCTTATGGATGAGTAACGCGTGTATTTGACTAAGAATTTTGTAAATTGGAAAATGTTTTGTCCAATTGACGGACGTATGAAATAAATGTCGTGTTTCGGCAATGAAATGCTTGAATTTTTCCTAAGTTTATTCTCAATTGAAAATTGAGGCGTGAGTCTGTTTTCGAACGAAAAGGAAAATTGAGGCTATCTAATGATTGGATTTTTATAAGAAATGGCGTGTGGGATCGCCGATGAATTTATGAAATGGCTCGTAGGATCGCCGAGAAATTATGAGATTAGCCAATGCATTGAGCCGGGAAGGGAGTTACTCCTATTTGACTTGACGAGGTCGTACGGATAGAGAGCTTATACTGACCGAATCATCTCGATTGAACATGGGCGTCGAGAGTCATATAGAGACCGAATCATCTCTAGGTCCGGACACGAGAGTCTTATATTGACAGATTCACCTCGTAGGTATGGACGTGGGCGACGAGAGTCATATGATGATCGAATCATCTCGCAGCCCAAGATGGGCGGAAATGGAAAGACTTGTTTTCGGGGAAAATCAAAGAATATATTTTGAGAAATTGAAAATACATCATGATTTGAAAATTTGCCTAAAAAAGGAAAGCTGTCTTGTGAGTTTTAAGGCTGCCTCATGAGTTGAAAATGGCCCAAGAATGGCGTGAAAGAAAAGGGATATGTTTTCTGAAAATTCAAGAAATGGAATTTAGAGAGTTGCCTCATGTTTTGAATTGGTGTCGAGTGCTTGCTTTTGATTGAAAAGCCTTGCCATGGCATGAAGCTTAGATTTATCATGATTTTCTTGACTGAGTCGAGTCGATTTGAAAGTACAGAAATACCATGTTTTGACGCGTACCCTGTTTTACCATTACAAAACTTTTGTTCCCAAAATACCCATTTTTTAAAAGTGTCTGGAGGTATTGACAACCTAGTTTAGGATTAGGTTTAGCTTACTGAGATTTATATCTCACCCCGTCGTGGGACCACATTTTCAGGTCCCTAATGAAGGAGTCCCACGGACACAGAAGTTGGTCAACTGAAGAAGCATTTGATGTAGAAAGACATGTGACCTTGTTTGATTGTATTTTGTAAACCCAAGCCTTGTGTTGTATCTTGATCAAACGTTTTGTGGTGAAGTACTGAAGTCATCTTTTGTAGTAAGAATGGGGTTATTTCTTGCTTCCGCATGCATGTTTCATTTAGTCCTTTGAGACCGTGGCCGTTGGATCCTGGGTAACAACAAGAGAAGAACGGCCGTGGAGGGATGCTCGCGTGTCAGCCAGGCTCCGGGTGAGACATCCCCATTTGTTTGGTATCAGAGTAAGGTCAGCTCGATCCAATTTTATTGAGACTTGGAGTGATAAGGAGTGATAACTTGAGGACGATTAGATAGTGAGACCCTTAGGATTAGATATTGATTGCTGAATCTCGAGGATTATAGGCTTGAACTTGTGTCGTGTTCTAATAGTTATAGTATTGATATTGATTGACGATCTTAGGTGATGATATGATTGAGGTTCACAAGGAAGCAATCAGAAATTGAGGAGTTATAAGTATGATTGTGTTTGAGGTTAATAGAGAATTGCGTATGAATAAAGGGTCAGTTGGATTATATGATTATAATTGTGGCTTACCAACGACCAAACTTGAGGCATATGGTTGAACATAGGCAATTGATCTGTGAGATGTGATGGTCCTTTGTGGAATTAGAAATCTTTTAATGATAAGAATTGATCTGGAAACGAATGTGGTGTGATATGTAGTGGGGAAGACCATGCATTGCAATGATTTATTGCATTAAAGTGAAAGTTGAGGAATGTGCATGCATAAGAATATTATTATCGGACTTGATAAACCATCGCTTGGTATGAGACAAGCTGACGGGATACCTACAAACCGTAATGAAGCATGGTATGGTATGGGATGTGTGTAACGGGACTCCTTCGTAGATGTATGACTTGAGACAACCTGCAAAGATCAGGTCTGATGAGGGCAAAGAGTGTACGCCGGGACAGAGAGGTTCGGACAAGGAGAGGCTTCTAGGAGGCTTCTAAGATAACAATGAGACAGAAATGACCCAAACCATACATTGAAAGGGACAGGTCTAGGTATTGAGCTAAGTCTTAAAAGATATATTGCATTAAAGTTGATCCTCAAAGGAAATTTTCCAAAGTTGCATGGCATTTGCAATGGCGCATGTGATTGGCATGATTATGAGCTTCGTACTTGGCAGTGGGTGTCTTTTGAAAAAGAATTGACGCGTGTGTTTGGCTTGTTTGGCGAGTTTTGGCATTGAGTGTCGTTTGGCTGATACCTTTTGAAATTGAGATAGCCTGTTGTGTTTACACTAGAGTGGCAGAAGCCTCTAGACTTAAGGCATGAGCGATTGACCCATTGAAATTGTGTTTTGAGTGGTTGCCTGATGTTGGCCTAGATGAATTTTACTTAATTAAGGCTTGCTTGGTAAATGGCTGCCAGTTAGGAAATTGCCTAGTCGAGATTGCCATGATAAGTGATTGCTAAGGGAGAATTACTTAGAATCCCTGGATAATTGGCAATTAGTTGAGAGTTGCCTCAAACCACTGGATGGATGATTGCTGGTGATAGATGATGAGATGAGCAGCCTGAGACTGCTAGACTCGAGTAGATGACTTAAGTGTTTAATTCCTGGAGGGGATTATAGTGGTTCAGGTGCCATGAGAACCTAATAAGGTTGAACGACCAGAGTATAGTCACTAGAGGAGCAATTGGCTCGAGTATGTAAGATATGAGAAGATTCAAGAACTGAAAGGAATCACGAGAATTGAGTAAAGATGAACAACTGGGGTAGGAGCGCTAGAAGAGCATTTGACTGAGTTTGTGAATTACGTGAGACCCAAGAGTTGAAGGGGTCATGAGAACTTCGAATGGAAAATAGAAATGAGAATCGTTCGATGGAAAGCTTATGGAACGATGTTTAAGGTTGAGATTGACAAAGTTCGATGGAGAGAATGATTGCTAAGGTGGTGTGTGATGTTGTACCTATGTAAGCAGGTCATATTTTACTTGGTAGGCCATGGCAATATGATCAAAAGGTACATCATGATGGGTACAATAATCGATATTCGCTGGTGATGAATCAGAAGAATTACACATTGGTCCCGATGACATCTACTGAGGTGTATGAAGATCAATTGAAACTACAACGTGAGGTTGAGAGGGAGAGAAAAGGAGAGAAAAATGAGGGCTTGCGTGAAGAGTCCGAGACACAAGGAAAATGAGAGGCTAAGAAGAGTAGATAGGTAAAAGCCGAGGGGAAAGGAGAGAGAAAAGAAAAGAGGGAAAAAAACTTTTATGCAAAACTGAGCGAAGTGAGAAGAGTTTTACTTCTATATCGACCGATGCTTATACTTTTGTACAAGAAGGCTTGGTTTTCTACTAACGATCTTGATGAGAGTTTGCCCAGTGCTGTCGTGTCTTTATTGCAGGAATTTGAAGATGTCTTTCCTGATGAGCTTCTTGGAGGTTTACCACCGATTTGAGATATAGAACATCAAATCGACTTGATTCCTGGTGCGCCACTGCCTAACCGACCCTTGTATCGAAGCAATCCCGACGAGATAAAGGAACTTCATCGGCAAGTTAGTGAATTATTGGACCGGGGGTATGTACGAGAGTCTTAGCCCGTGTGCTATTCCTGTTTTGTTGGTGCCGAAGAAGGATGGGTCTTGACGAATGTGTGTTGATTACTGAGCAATCAATAACATTATGGTAAGGTATCGACATCCTATTCCTAGATTAGATGACATGTTGGATGAGTTACATGGTGCTTGCGTATTTATTAAGATCGATTTAAAAAGTGGCTGTCATCAGATTAGGATGAAAGAAGGGGATGAATGGAAAGCTGTGGTTAAGACCAAGTACGGGCTATATGAGTGGTTAGTCATGCCATTTGGTTTAACTAATGCACCTAGTACTTTCATGCGACTTATGAAACATGTTATGCGTGCTTTTATTGGCCAATTTGTGGTTGTCTATTTTGATGATATCCTGAGATATAATCGAAGTTTTGATGACCATATTGAGTATGTGCGAGCTATTTTGCAGGCTTTAAGGGCCGAGCAATTATATGCTGACCTAAAGAAATTCTCTTTTGTGACCAACAACAATAGACAACCACAATGGGATTCTTTTGATGACTATATTGTAGGAGAGGTTCGCAGCTTTCATGGCTTAGCAAGTTTCTATCGACGATTCGTGGAAGACATCAGCACTATTGCCACACCTTTAACCACAATTATCAAGAAGCACGTGGGATTCACTTGGGGAGAAGAGCAAGAGAGCACAATCAATCTATTAAATGATAAGTTGACTAATGCTTATTTGTTATCTTTACCAAATTTTAGTGCTACTTTTGATATAGAGCACGATACTTCTAGTATAGGAATTGAAGCCGTGATGATGCAATGAGGACGTTACATAGCTTATTTCAGTGAGAAATTAAGTGGAGCAACATTGAATTATCCAACTTACGATAAGGAGATGTATGCTTTTGTGCGAGCTTCGGAGACTTGGCAACATTATCTATGGCCGAAGGAATTCGTAATCCACACCGACAATGAGACATTAAAGTACTTGAAGGGGCAGCAAAAGTTAAATAAGAGACATGCCAAATGGATGGAGTTCTCGAGACCGATCCATATGCAATCAAGTATAAGAAATGTAAGGAAAATGTGGTAGCCGATGCACTTTCTCGAAGGTACGCAATTCAAACTACTCTTGGAGTAAAGTGTCTAGGTTTTGAGCATATCAAAAACTTATATACTGATGATGATGACTTTAGGAGAGTGTTTGAAGCTTGTGAACATGCTGTGTTTGAAAAATTCTATAGGCATGATGGCTATCTTTTTCGTGAAAATAAGTTGTGTTTGCCTAAGTGTTCTTTATGAGAGTTATTGTTGCGAGAGGTGCATGGTGGTGGTTTCATGGGGCATTTTAGCATTAATAAAACTTATGAAGTGTCGAATGAGCACTTTTATTGGCCACACATGAAACGAGACGACATACGTGTTTCTGAGAGTTGCATTGCTTGCAAGCAAGCTAAGTCTATAACTAAACCACATAACTTGTATATACCTTTACCTGTTCCGATGCATCCTTGGGTTGATATTTATATAGATTTTGTGTTAGGATTGCCTAAGTCTAAGCATGGTAGGGATTCTATTTATGTGGTTGTAGATCGATTTTCAAAGATGGCTCATTTTATACCATGTCGTGAAACCGATAATGCATCGCATGTTGCTGATTTGTTCTTTCGTGAGATTGTGCATTTACATGGTATACCTAGGTCCATTATTTTTTATCGAGACAATAAAATTCTTAACTACTTTTGGAAGACATTGTGGAAGAAGTTAGGCACACAACTTTTATTTTTTACTACTTGTCATCCATAAACTGATGGTCAAACTGAAGTAGTTAATAGGACTTTATGGACATTATTGCGTGCTATCATTAAAAATAACATAAAGGCTTGGGAAGATTGTTTACCACATGCCGAGTTTGCATATAATAGGAGCGTGCATTCTGCTACTAAATTCACGCCATTTGAGGTTTTTATGGTTTTAATCCATTTACTTCATTAGATTTAACCCTTTTTCCTATTGATGAGCGTGTGGATTTAGATGGTGCTAAGAAAGCCAACTTTGTCAATACATTGCATGAGAAAACGCGGCTGAATATTGAGCACAAGATAGAACAATATGCAAAGCAAGCAAATAAAGGAGGCAAGAAAGTAATGTTTAAGCCCGGCGATTGGGTTTGGATTAATATGAGCACAAAGCAATTTCTCAAGTAGCGACTTTCTAAATTATTACCACGAAGGGATGGACCGTTGTTGACACCTGATTTTTGATCAGTCTTTCATAGTTTATTTTTAAAAAATTCATAAAAAATCTATAAAAAGTTAAAAAAAATTAAAAAATCATCTTTGGTAGCCTTGACCAAGCTAAAGGAACCATTTTTGATAAAAAAATAATTTTTCATATTTTTTAATATTTTTTAATATTTTCCAAAAATAGAAAAATACATGAAAAATGAAGAAAAATAGCGTTCGATGTCGTAAAAATATAGAAAAATAGTCAATATTTTTATTTTAATTTCTTTTACATTTTGAACTCATAAATAGTCAAAATTTAAGTTCAATTGCATGTGTTTCTTCACGACGCATAGAGTTGAATTTGGCAAAAAAATGTCATTCGAGTATTTTAATTTGTAAATTTCTACATCTTTTTTAGTCTTGACGTCCAATTAGATCGACCACCATCTACAATAAATGCCCATTGCTGAATATTTTCGTTTTTGTTTCACATGATTTCATGGTGTAAAACGCCGAGTGGATCCCCAAATATAATCGGGTCGGCATGAGCTCGATAGCTCGTCCAAGACCAAACCAGGGCACGGCGAACCCCATGTGAGTACTCTCGAACTCCTTCGATGTTTCCTAATGCTTTTCTTAGGTTAGATCGTGTGTAGAATAGCTAGGACAGCTAAATCATTCTTGAGCTGTGATTGATAAATAGGACCTTACTAGGAATGCCATGTGATTTATTTGCATATCTAGATTCCTTGAGTTGGGCATTTTATTACTGATTGTGATTGCTAGGATAATCACTCTTATCTACATGAATTTCTAGATTTAGTGTTCATACCTTACTCATCCGCATGAATCTCAGGCTAGAAAATTCAGTCAACTTAGGTACCGAAAGGGCGTCAACTCTGACAGTTGGTGTAACTAAGTCCCCGAAACCATTTCTCTGGTTCTCACAGAATTGAATAGAAACTCCCAACTATTCGATTGGGTGGTCCAATCATACCCTAAAAAAATGATTGGTGGCGACTCCATGGCATGCACACTTAGCACATGTCACTAGACCACACTGAAAGTCGATCACGCATACCTCCGTTGCGATTTGGGTAATGGGCCTTGGGAGAGGCCCGCGTCCGACCAGACAGGACGGCCCATTAGCCCTCGAGAGCCCGACAACCTCAAGAGGGTCGCGACAACCGTTCATGGTGTTGGAGAGGGTCAATGATAATGCCTATAAGCTTGATCTTCCAGGTGAGTATGGTATAAGCGCTAGTTTAAATGTTTCTGACTTGACTATTTTCGATGTAGGTGATGATCTGAGGGAAAATCCTTTTGCACATGGGAAGGAATGATGTGGACATCGAGACATATCGAGGAAGTGGTGCTAGGGACCCATTGTCCCATCCATTTGGCTCGATCACTCGAGCCCTGCGTTCCTTTGCGAGCTCGTCACATCCGCCTCGCCGTAATAATAATAATCCCAGGAACCATCCCACGGCACTAGGAATGAAATGAAACACACATGCATAAGAAAAATAACAACATGGACAGTAAAATACAAAGATGACTAGGACGTCATAAAAGCATATATACATAACATAAGTATCAGCGTCTACAATCCGAGGTCGGGAGAAAGACATAACCAAACACACTTTTGGGTCAGAGGAACTAAGGGCTACAACCAAAAGACTGCACCAATGCCCTAACAACAGCTTAGTACCAAAAAGTCACACACCCAAAGGCTATCCACGGCAACCCAGGCTGCACGGTGGAACTGCTCGTCTCGTCATCATCTTCGGCTTCGTCTTCATCAGGAACATAGTCGGAGAAGATCTCAAAGTGTACCTCCACAGTATCATCCTCCATGTCGTCCTCTAAAGCTGATATCTCGATCACCTCGTGGTCTTCTTCGATCGTAGGGGTTTTCTCGGGAATGTTTCTTGAAACTACTTGTCACGCCTCGACCCCGACGGGCACGCCAACATCCCACACATCCGTCAATCTTAATAAGATAACCCAGGATCCAACGGCCTAACTCTCGAAAAGCACATACGGAAGCAAAAACAAAACCCCAGACATAAAATAAACACAAGGTGACATAGGATTAAAAACGAACACATATCGTCTTACAAATAAAAGGGTCTAGTACAACAAAAGTAAGTAGGGTTCGGAGGAAGGCACTATAGGACTACAAAAGAAGAACTTAAAAAAAATATCCACAAACTAGGCAGACTCGTCTTCATCTTCCTCCTTTTTCATTCTTTATCTTCTTGGAGACATTCTTCAAGGCTTTGGGTCTGAAAATGTTGGTCCCACGATGTGGTGAGATAATAATCTCAATAAGTTAACCCTAACCCTAAGCTAGACTATTGGTACCTCCAGGCACGTTTGAAAATATGCAAGTTTTGACAAAATACTTTTCACACATGACATTCAAGCGATCGGCATAACAAAGCAACTCAGGCATATTAGGCAACCAGGTTCATGTCTTTCACACTTTCACTTTCCAATATGAGTTTCTCAAGCCATACATGCATAATAAACATTCCATGCACTCTAGGCATAATAAACATTCCGTGCCAATTCAAGTATACAGACTCGGAAACATATCAAGAACCATGTTTCAGTTTTTTTATCTTCTTTACGCCCATCAAGGGCCGCCCTCCTTGGGCTGTGAGATGATTCAGTCAATCACATGACTCTCGACTCTTATCAAGATGATTCGGTTATCATGACTCTCGCTGTGAGATGATTCGGTCTTTATAGCGACTCTCGACACTCCGTGCCATTGAGATGATTCGGTCGACTATAAGACTCTCGCGTCTAGACCTAGAGATGATTCAGTCACTGCCTAACTCTCGATTTTTACAACCATCGAGATGATTCGGTCAAGGTAGGACTCTCTAGCCGCAAGACCTCGTCAAGTCATTGGGAGTAACTCCCTCCCCAGCTCAATGCATTGGTCATAAAATATCATTGTGAACCTTATCATTAGTCCTAATTTAACAATCACAAGAAAATTCATGCCATCGCCACTTAAGACACACATTCAAGCACATCAGGTTCACCATTTAAAACAAGACATTCGGCCATCATACACATGCACCTTGTCACACTATGCATCATTCAACACCAATTGCAAAACCGAGCATTAAAGCCCTCGATTGAATCCCAATTAATCAACACATGCCCATTTTCTCACATAGCATTTCATCACCAAACAGTATCAATTAGACACTCCCTAGGCAAGTTAAAGGGACATTCAATCAAGAAAAATCATCAATGACCCAATCCACAGAACTACTCACCCACGACCAGGTTCGTTCTCAAGAAAAATGTAATTTTTCTACTGACATTTTGGGAAAAAATTTTAGAATCTTGTTCTTCAAGATCTTACAGTCGTGTGGGCGAAAACGGTACACAATTTGGATATCAGACGAATTAGAATGAGCCATTTCAAAAACGGTACGTGCTGAAAACAGGGCATTCGGTAATTCGGACTCCCTACGTGTTTCACTCCAAAGCAGCCCCTTAAATCCTTTCAATTCCACCAAAAATCCACCCTTTAGTGAATCAACATCCTAACAAAAGGTTAGAAGTCTTCTTACCAAGCTAAATAAGCCAATAAACTCCTCCAAGAACCGAAACAAACTTCGAATCCTACACTTTTCAATGCTGGGCAGATTCTGTCCCTAAGAAAAACCATGCAAACCGGCCATCAAATCTTCAATCTAACTCATATATGCTTTGTTAACATGTAGTATCATGTCTTACGGTATCTTACCAACAAGTTTCGGGGCAAGGCGACGCTTCTACGGCCTTCAAAGGTACTCGGTTCCCAAACCCGTCGAAGAGGACAGATTCTGTCCTAGATGAAATCCATCAAAGTTCATCCATTAAAACCCATCTTTCTTCATCCAAACTTCAATATAAACTTCATAAACCTTAATACTATATCTTAAGAAGGTCTCACCTCGATTTGGAAGCAAGGCAAGCTCCCAAAGTCTGTCCAAAGGAGCTCACGGTCTGTTTCGCTTCGATTCTGACATTTGTTCACTCAAATCAAGCTATGGAAAGATCTATTGGGTCAAATTGAGCACATAATATGTCTATGGAAAGATAAGACAATAAGATATCTAATGGAGAAAGAATCACTTAATCCAATATTGGACGACGAAGTTATGGCCGAAACAGTGGGACGGATCTGTGTTGGCCGCAAGCTAGCGGGCGAGAAAGAAGAAGAGAGAAAGAAAAGAAAGAGAGAAAAGAGAGAGAAGGGAATGGTCGGCTGAAGCTAGAGGAAGAAGAAGGAGTCTTGACTTCATCCATTAGTCAAGAAGAGAGAGAGAGAGAGTAGGTGGGGATTAGACTTATATTTAATGCAATCTAGGCATCTAACCCTAGTCTAATTGGATAAGGCCTCTCCCCTTGATGACACTTGTCCCATTCACATAAAAATATTCATTCAAAATAACTAATCTACCCTCTAAAATTCAGCCACCACAAGGGAAGACAAAAAACTAAAATGCCCTCGCTTGATTCTTAAGAAAGGAATGTCCTTTGAGGGGCAAAAAGGTAATTTTTCACTTCCAGTCCAAATTTCACTTTTCTCAATCTAAATTACCATCGATGAGGCGACGTCCAAATTCTTTTCTAATGTTGGAATTCTTCATTTCCATTTGCCAATTTCGAGCTTCCATTGCATGATCGATCTTCTGTCATTTGTATCTTCAGTTTATCTCGAACTAACGGGTGGCTTTTGCAGACGTTACGAGTATCGACTCTGTGACTCTTGTCACACTTTGGACGACTCAAGTTACAACGACTTTGGTTGCCATGTAATTGCGAGGGTTCATTACTAGTCCCGACGGTCTCGATCGTCATTGTTCGATTTAGGAAAACTTCGCGAATTATACATTGGTTAAACGGCATCACCCGTGCTCCACCGTATAACGCTAGCAATGAATTCCTTAATCTTCATTTGATTGGCCTTTAACGGTTCTAAATGTTCCCTCGGCAACCCTTTTGGTCAAAGCGTCATTTCCTTTTTCGAGTTTCCCAAGTCCACGTACTTGTTATGCGTTAGCCTTTCCCTTTATGGTCAGTTAACTCGAATTGATCAGGTCCGAGCGAGATAAAACTGAAATACATCGATAGATACTTCTCATTCCACAGTCTCAAAATGGTAGGAATTCAGAATATCACCACTCTTCCCCCCTTACAAAAATTTCATCCTCGAAATTTGTAATAACCTAGATCTACTCAAACAAATGGGGGTACTGGCGCCTCATTGCTTCTTTGCTTTCCCAGGTAGCGCCTTCCGTGCCATGATGTTCCCAGATCACCTTAACGAGTGGAATCGTCTTGTTCCTCAGGACTTGCTCCTTTCGATCTTTAATTCGTACTGGCCTTTCTACATACGATATCTTATCGTCCACTTCGATGACTTCATAATCCAATACATGAGTCGGGTCCGGTTCATATTTCCTCAGCATTGACACACGAAACACATTATGAACTTGCGATAAGCTTGGCGGCAAGGCAAGATGATAAGCTAAAGTCCCAATCTTTTCTAACATCTCAAATGGGCCTACGTACCTTGGGCTCAGCTTCCCCTTCTTTTCAAATCGGGATAATCCTCGCATAGGTGACACTTTGAGAAAGACATGGTCACCCACTTGAAATTCCAAAGACCTTCGTCGCTTATCTGCATAGCTTTTCTAGCAACTCTGGGCCGTCTTAAGCCTTTCTCGAATGATCTTAACAGCCTCAACTGATTGCTCCACCAATTTGGGCATGTCATACTCCTTTCACCAATTTCGTCCCAGCATATCGGAGTTCTGCACGCTCTACCATACAACGCTTCGAACGGTGCCATTCCGATACTTTACTGATAGCTGTTATTATATGTAAATTCCACCAAGTGCAGTTTCTCCTCCCATCCACCTTTAAAATCGATGACACAAGCTCGCAACATATCCTCTAACGTCTGAATCGTCCTCTCAGGCTGTCCATCGATCTGTGGATGGTATGCCGTACTAAACTGTAATTGCGTTCTCATGGCATCCTGTAGACTCTTCCAGAAATTCGCAGTAAACTTAAGATCTCTATGTGATGTTATTGTCACAGGCACTCAATGAAGTCGCACTACGTGTCGCATATACAAATTAGCATATCTATCCATCGCGAAATCCTTTCACAAATGTAGGAAATGAGCGGACTTGGTCAATCTATCCACTATCACCCAAATCGAATCATGACCTCTTTGACTCCTCGGCAAGCCCATGACAAAATCCATGGTGATATGTTCCCACTTCCATTCAGGGATCTCCAAAGGTTGCAACATACCACCAAGCTTACATTGTTACGCTTTCACTTGCTGACACGTCAAACACTTAGCTACGTGCTTAGCTACGTCCACTTTCATCCCATTCCACCAATAATGCTGACGTAAGTTCTGGTACATCTTTGTGCTACCCAGATGAATACTATAATTGCTCCTGTGAGCTTCAGACAAAATCTTTTCCTTAAGTTCATCGTCATTGGGTACACACAGTCGTCCTCGGAACTTCAACATTCCATCTTTAGATACTTGGAAGTCAGACTTCCTCTTGTCCGCGTCCATTTCCAAAATCTTCTGTATATCAAGGTCCATGGATTGCAATGCTTAATCCTCTCCTGTATTTCCTGTTTTTCTCTCAAAGTTGCCATCAAACTTGACAATCGGCAAACTTCCAACTTAAACTCTGAATCTCTCAGTCTTTCCAGTATAGACAATCCCTTGACCAACAGATGGGCAATGCTCGACTTTCGACTAAGGGCATCTGCTACCCTGTTAGCCTTTCCAGGGCGGTATAGAATATCACAGTCGTAGTCTTTAAGCAATTCCATCCACCTACGTCGCCTCATATTCAATTCCTTCTGAGAGAATAAATACTTTAGACTCTGATGGTCCGTATAGATCTGGAACTTCTCACCACACAAATAGTGTCTTCAAATCTTTAACGCAAAGACAATTGCCGCCAATTCCAAATCGTGCGTCGGGTAGTTCATCTCATGAGGTTTTAACTGACGCGACGCATACGCCACTACTTTCCCATGTTGCATTAGGACGCATCCTAATCCCTTCAACGACGCACCACTATAAATCTCATATCCTCTAGGACCAGACGGAATCGTCAGTATAGGTGCAGTCGTTAAACATCGCTTAAACTCCTGAAAACTCCTTTCACATTTGTTCGTCCATTCAAATCGTGTATCTTTCTTAGTCAACCTCGTTAACGGAGTAGCTATAGACGAGAATTTCTCTACAAAGCGTCTATAGTAACCTGCCAATCCCAGTAAACTTCGGACTTCCGTGACTGTTGTAGGTCTAGGCCAATTCATATCTGCCTCGATCTTCGAAAGATCCACAAAGATTCCTTCTCCAGATAATACGTGACCAAGAAATGCCACTTTGTTCAATAAGAACTCACACTTACTAAATTTAACATAGAGCGAGTGTTCCCTTAAGGCCTGTAAGACAATTCGCAAATGTCGCTCATGATCCTTATTGCACCTCGAGTAAATCAAAATATCATCAATAAAGACAATGACGAACTGATCTACATACTCCTTGAATACTCAATGCATCAAATCCATAAATGCAGCTGGGGCGTTAGTCAACCCAAACGGCATGACGGTAAACTCGTAATGTCCATACCTCATCCTAAAAGCCGTTTTCGGTATATCATCTTTCTTGATCCTCAACTGATGATAACCTGTCCTTAAGTCAATCTTAGAGAACACTGACGCTCCTTGCAACTAATTAAACAAGTCATGTATCCTTGGCAATTGATACTTGTTCTTAATAGTAACTTGATTCAGTAGCCTATAGTCAATGCACAGGCACAATGACCCATCCTTTTTCTTCACAAACAACACTGGTACTGTGGCGTCCCAGGTCACCACGCTAACGTTTAAGGTCTCTATCAGTAATATAGAGGTATTTAAGCCTAATAGCACACAAAACAAAATAGGCTATACCCACAGAGTTTTAGACAATCAAATTCAATGACAAAGGCCTATGATCACGAAAGCATAAAAAAGTAGGCAAGAACTATACGCAGGCTTTTATTTATATAACACATCATAATGACCACATAAGTAGTTCACATGCGTATAAACAAGATAGTGTCTACGGTCATCGATCTATAGGCGCAACTGGGACAGTAAAAAGGGAAACTACTCCAACGATATCAAAAGTCGCCTATACCAAAAAGATCATCCAAAAAGTGTCAGCCAACGGCTCCAGTCCTCACTCCTCGTCTGAGTGATCGGTGAGGAGTATCTCCGTCTCCTCGTCGAAATCCTCATCCAAAGACGCTGGTGGAGGAATGTATAGCTCCATCTCGTCAGCAACAGGCTCCAGGGCAGCATCAGGCATGACTGGCTCAGGTGGCGGTGGAGGCACCTCAGGTACATGGATCTCAGGAAGTACAGGAGCTATAGGTGCTACAGGCTCGAAGGGCGCATCAAATGCATCATCAAGAAATGGACCAACTAACTGGTCGCCAACGCGAACATAGAGAGAATACCAACTAAACATGACAACACCATGAGGAACTCCCTCATCAATCCAAACACTATAGATATGCATCAAAAGTCTAAGATGGGGTACATCCATATGAACGTAATCATGATAGATAGACACATAGTCAAGCGAGACTCCAAAGCGTCTAGCCACAAGAGGCATGGTGCTAATCTGAAAATATTTCCATAAACGAGGGTTAGCGCGACGGCTAGCAAGAAAATCACTCAATCCTACAATAGGTGTCCGAAGACTCCCTAGGGACAACTATGGAACAATAAGTTATCAAAGCTTATTAGTAATTAAAACAAAAGCATGAGACAGCAATAATATCATGAAATGAATATATCAATGTAAGATGAAATGACGTGCTTTTCGTTCATTTACACCATTGCAAGGCGTTCCACCTTGCAATGCCACTCTCCGGGGCTCCGCAACGCAAGGTACGACTCTACCCAGGACACAGCACATGGTTGTCAAGTACGTACAAATCCCCGCACACAGCACAGGGGCGTCGACACGATTCAGTGTACTGAAGAGCAATTACTCCATATATCCCATCGGATATCAATCATGTACGTCGTACCAATGCATGCTCGGCAATGAAGCATAAATTTCTTAGTAACAATTCTGCCAAATGTTACAATTTCAGGCCGACAGACAAGCATGCATGTTCGCAAAGATAGGTACATGAGAATCGTCAAGATGGTCACTCGAACAGGGCACTTTGAACCCAAATCATCAAGAATTAAGGGACACAATTATCTGTCCATGATAAGCTCTCGGTCAGACAAGTTTAACTACCAATTTCGCCATTCCAGCAAGTAAATCCATTAAGGCTTAGCCTATAAATCATTAAGAGATATTCCTTGACTCCCTCATTTCATTCCTTCATGAGTTGCACATCATATATCCGTTCTTATCACAAAATTAAGCCTAAAATTCTGATCTATGAACAAAATCTGTTTTTAATTGAAAAACAGACCTTAAACCTATTCTTTTGACTAGTCATTTAACCTTGTAAGTAGTACTAACATAATTCCCCTACCTCGAGAGCAAAAGGACATAGCATGGTTTGGTTTTACCACCAAAACAGAATTAAAACAGCATCAATGACAGAACGAATTCTGCCCTGGTCCGAAATCAGTTTCTGTCCTAGGTTACTCCAAACTTTGCATCATTTTAACGTGTCCTTCGACCCTTACCTAACATTAGCATGCTCCCACAGTATCTTGAGCAGAGGAACCTGATCTAACATGATTTGCACGACGAAAACAGCAAGCAAACAGAACCGAATCAATTCTGTACCAAACAACTTCTGACTTCAAAGTTTTTCCCAATCTTCTATCAACTTTGCCAACTATTCGAACCTCACTTGGTATGAATTTAGTCCTAGTCTAGTCTTCAATTATTCAGCTCTAAATCACAGAATGCAGCTCAAATATAATGTCATTTCCAAGCCTAACTCAGAACCAAACCACAGTCATAGCATCTCAGTCTGTTGAACACATTTTCTGTCCTAACAACTAAGATTAAGCTCCTCATTCAAACGACTACACGAAACATCTAGCCTATGATAGAATTGAGTGAGTTTCTTGCCTTCCTTGAAGCTTAGACTAGCTCGATTCCTTCTGCTCTTCTCAGTGAAGCACACTGCCAATCGGCTCTAGCCCTCTCTCTCGGTCTCTATCTCCCTCGATCGAAAATGAGTAGAAAATTTTCTCTTGCTCATCAAGTCTCCTAAATATACTAGAAGGGAGGGAGAGAGATTGAGGGGTAATTTCATTAAAACAACCGGCGACACCTCCTTGGCATGCCTCTAATCCTAGGCCAAATGTCACCTTGCATGCATTCTGAAATTCTGATCTTGACACTTGTAAGTGATCCCTCAATGTATGGATATTCCTTGTGCATTGTCGCCACTTCTCATCACCCTCATTGGCCGGTTATCCCATGAAGGATTTTGAGATGACAAAGGGCTAATGATTTCCTTTGCTGCTTCCCTAGGCCATTCGGCCAGTGCAATACCATGCGCATGGGGAAACCGCCACATGTCTTTGCCCTAAGTGGTCTACCATGATTGGCAAGATTTTGAGAAGACAACTAACCAATGATCACTTTCTAGTTCTTGCTCATTTCCCATGGCATTCGGCCAATGAGATTTCATGCAAAGGAAATGTGCTTGCCAAGTGCTCAAACCCTAAATGGCCGAAACTTCCTTGTTCATCAAGGGTAGGGAAATAAATCTAATAATCCACGCCTATGTTATTTCTCATGGACTCATGGTTGATCAACCAATCATATATTTCCTTGTCCTCCAAGTATAATCCAATGGTGACCATAGTCCCTTCAATTATTCGGCCATGATCCAATTTGAAACTGCTATCCATTAATTCCTCATCAATTCCCTATGCTAATAATTCGATCATGAAATTATATTATTCGACCAAAGCATCATGACCTCTCACATCCAAAATTCTCCCATTGATTCCTCTAAATTATTTAATCATTAAACTCTAAATTTCTGCCCATGACATTCTTCCACATACTTGGCTATTTCCTATATATTCACTTGAACCTTAATAAATCCGAAATCATAATTTCCTTAATAAATTACCTAGCTCACCTTCGCATATGTCCCCCTGACATATTTTATCTTCATCGTTAATCCGACATTGTGGTTTCTAGTATTTGTTCTTAAAATCAGCTTCAAAACCCATTTCGGACTTCTCTGCCTATTAGAAGTCTACTAAATGGGGATGCCACAACTTCTTCCCCTCTTATGAAAATTTCGTCCTCGAAATTTAATATTCTTCTTCCATAATTCCAAAAAAAAAAAAAATCACTAAGCAAAACTCAGCGGTAGCAAAGTGTTTTTACTATATCACACTTGCAAAGTATGTATTTACAACTATACATCCATCAATCCTAGGGTCGAACTTGCGACCACTTTTTCAGACTCTGTCATTCCCCGGGGTGCCACTCGACTAAGGCGCCGACAGCAGTCATTAATGGTTCCAAAATTACCTTTATCACCACCTTCACGTAGTTGAAGTCCATTCTAAAATTTCCTCATTTCCTTATCGAACCGTATAGATGCATCTTATTTATTTAGAGTCAACTATAGAAATGAACCAGTTGATCGTCATGTAATTTTGTACTTGCGCTTAAAGACTGCGGTATTCCTTGTAATAAAATGCAACATGTCTAGTGAAAAGTCTTATCACTGACCTTTGGCTTCAAACATGTGTGGGTATTTCTACCTCATCGACTCTGCCAGTTCCCACGTAGCCTCCTCGAGGTCATGATACTTCCATAAGACTTTCACTAATGGGATAGTTTTATTTCTCAGGACTTGTTCTTTTCGATCTAGGATTCTCACTGGTTTCTCCACGTACCCAACTTTTTCATCCACTTCTATTGTCTCGAAATCCAAAACGTGATCGGCGTCTGGATGATATTTCCTTAACATGGAGACGTGGAATACGTCGTGAACATTTGACAGTTTCGGCGGTAAGGCTATCCGATATGCCAAGTCTCATATCTTTTCCAGTATTTCAAATGGTCCAACGTATTGGGACTTAATTTCACTTTCTTTCCAAATCTTGATATTCCTCGCATTGGTGAGATCTTCAGGAATACATAGTCACCCACTGTAAACTCCAATGGCCTTCGTCGTTTGTCTGTATAGCTTTTCTGACGACTTTGGGCCGTTTTAAGCTTGTCACGAACAATTTACACTATTTCAGTCGTAATTTGAACCAATTCTGGTCCCGAAATTCTTCGTTCTCCTACTTCTTCCCAACATGTAGGTGTTCTACACCTTCGCCCATATAACGCCTCAAATGGTGCCATATCAATGCTTTTCTGGTAACTATTATTATAAGTAAATTTTGCTATGTGCAATTTCTCATCCCAGTTACCTTTAAAATCCAAAATGCATGCACGAAGCATATCCTCTAAGGTTTGTATAACTCTCTCTGTCTGACCATCCGTCTGAGGGTGAAAGGTTGTACTGAATTGTAGCTTAGTTCCCATAGCTTCTTGCAAACTTTTCCAGAATTTTGACGTAAACCTTGGATCTCGATCCGAAGTAATACTCACGGGCACTCCATGTAATTTCACTATACTTTGCACGTATAACTCGGCCAATATTTCTAGTGAGTAAGTTGCTCGGACAGCCAAGAAATGAGCTGACTTAGTTAGACGATCCACAATTACCCAAATTGAGTCGTGACCCCTAGAAGTCCTTGACAATCCTTGAATGAAATCCATGGTTATATGCTCCCACTTCCACTCGGGAATTTCTAAGGGTTTTAGCATTCCTGCAGGTTTCAGATGTTCTGCCTTAACTTGCTGACAAGTCAAGCATTTTGCAACATATTCTGCAATATCTCTCTTCATACCATTCCACCAATAATGTGGTCGGAGATTTCGATACATTTTTGTACTTCCCGGGTGAACGCTATAGTTGCTCCGATGGGCTTCACTCAAAAGTTATTTTCTCAATTTTTTGTCTTTAGGGACACATAAGCGTCGTTGAAACTTTAGCACTCCTTCGGATATTGTGAAGTCCGGTCTTTTGCCTTCTCTTGTCTCAACTCGAAGTTTCGAGATTTCAGGGTCTTGATTTTGCAACTGCTTAATTTCTTGTACTAATCCAGATTCAATTCTGAGTGTAGCGAGTACACCGGCTAATTCGTCCACTTCAACTTTAAAGTCTAACTCGAAAATTTCCTTCAACAATTTCCATTCATTTGTCATCATGTTGGCTATTTGTAAAGCAGTTTTCCGCTTAAGGCATCTGCCACTTTGTTAGCCTTGCCAGGATGATAAGGGATCTCACAGTCATAATCCTTGAGTAACTCCATCCACCTTCTTTGTCTCATATTCAATTCTTTCTGCGAGAAGAGGTATTTTAAACTCTTATGATCCGTAAAGATTTGAAACTTCTCTCCATATAGGTAATGTCTCCACATTTTTAATGCAAAGATCACAGCAACTAATTCCAAGTCATGTGTCGGGTAGTTGAGCTCATAGGGTCGTAACTGTCTTGAAGCATACGCGACCACCTTTCCATTTTGCATTAAGACACAACCTAAGCCTTTGTGTGATGCGTCACTATAAACTACAAATCCTCTAGGTCCTGATGGTATAGTCAGCACAGGAGCCGTAGTCAACTTTTTCTTGAGTTCTTGGAAGGCTTGGTCACATTTCTCCGTCCATTGGAATTAACTCCCTTCCGTGTCAATTGAGTCATTGGTCCCATAATTTTTGAAAATCCTTCCACGAATCTCCTATAGTAACCTGCGAGACCAAGAAAACTTCGTATCTCGGTAATTGTAGTGGGTCGTGGCCAATTCAATACGGCTTCAACCTTAGTAGGGTTGACTGAGATTCCTTTTCCGGTGACCATTTGTCCAAGGAAAATGACTCTGTTCAGCCAGAACTCGCACTTGCTAAACTTAGCGTATAGCTTATGCTCCCTCAACATCTGTAGTGCCTTCCTTAGATGTTCTGTGTGCGACTAAAATATCATATATGAACACTATTACGAATTGATCCAAATATGACTTCAACACCTTGTTCATTAAATCCATGAACGCCGCAGGCGCATTCGTAAGTCCAAACGGCATTACCATGAATTCGTAGTGTCCATATCGCGTTTGGAATGAGTCTTGGGGATATCCTCTTCTTTGACTCCCAATTGATGGTATCCTGATCTCAAATCAATCTTGGAGAAAACTGAAGCTCCTTGTAATTGATCAAACATGTCGTCTATTCTTGGCAAGGGATACCTGTTCTTGATAGTCACCTGATTTAACTGTCTATAGTCTATGCAAAGGCGGAGGGATCCACCTTTTTCTTGACGAATAAAACTGGGGCTCCCCAAGGTGAAGTACTTGGCCTAATAAAACCCTTGTCCAATAATTCCTGTAATTGCACCTTCAATTCTTTAAGTTTTGTCAATGCCATTCTATAAGGAGCTTTAGAAATAGGTTCAGTCCCAGGGGCCAATTCGATAGTAAACTCTACTTCCCTTTTTGGCGCTAAACCTGGTAGTTCTTCAGGAAATACATACAAGAATTCCTGAACTACCGGAATCTCATCTATCTGGGCTTCCTTCTTAGTCAGATCCTTTACATAAGCCAGAAAACCTTGACATCCATTGTCTAATAACTTATGAGCCTCTATTGCAGAAAGAAGAGGTGGAAGCTTACTGGTCCTACTTCCCAAAAATTCAAAGCTACTTCCGTTGGGAGGGCTCAACCTGATTACTTTTTCAAAGCAATCCACTTTGGCTCGCAAATCTTGCAGCCAATCCATGCCAATGATGACATCAAAGTCAGAAAGACTCATGACTATCGAGTTGATTTCCTGACATTGACCATCTATAACTACTTCGCATTTCTTACAAACCAGCGTAGTCATTACTCTATCTTTTAATGGTGTAGATATACTAAGAGGTACTTCAAGTGACTCAGGCTTCAAACCACATAATTCGGCAAACCTTGTAGAGATAAAAGAATGTGTCGCTCCTGTATCAAACAACACGTAGGCATCTTGGTTACATATCGAAACCATACTTGTTATGGTAGTCCTAGAAGCCTCTGCTTCCTCCTGAGTCATAGCTTGTATCCTGCCTTGTGCTGGGGGTCTCTGTGATGCTCCAATGGGTTTGACACCACCGCCCTGGCCTTGTTGATTTTACGGTCCTTTCTGTGGACAATCTTTCACCAAATTTCCAACTCGCCCACATCCATAGCACTCCATTCCAGTGTTACATGGCGCATTACCATGTGCTCAACCACATCGATTACAAGCTTTATTACGATTTTGAGCTTGTCCGAGTGCTTGGCTTCTTCTTGCTCCACGGAAGTTTCCATATCCACGCCTCTTATTAAAGGTCTCATGAGGCTTACCAAACCATCTAGGCCTTTTATTATCTCGTCCTTGGTTATCTTGAAACACCTGACGACTTGCTCCACAAGTTGAGCTCTTTCGTACAACTCAGGATAATCCCTAATCCTCAGAGGTGCTAGTTGTTTCTGTATCTCAATCTTAAAACCATTCTGAAATCTCTTGCATCTTCGTTCCTGGGTATCAATTAAATGAAGAGCAAACTTGGAGAGTTCCGAAAATTTTGCTTCATACTACACCACTATCTTGTCACCTTGAACTAGATTCATAAACTCCTGAATCTTTTGATCCTTTGCATAAATCGGAAAAGTACTGTCCATAAAAAGCGTTAACAAATGCTTCCCAGGTTACTACCGTTCCTTGAGGAAACACCACGTCTTTGTTTACTTCCCACCAATGCTGAGCATTATCCTCCAGCTGGTATTCTGCCAAAACGACCCTATCCACATGATTGCAGTTTAATACCCCAAAAATTTTCTCCATACTTTTTATCCATTTCTCAGCCTCATGGGGTTCTCCCAATCCGGTGAATCGAGGCGGCTTCAACTTCGTGAATCGCTCTACCAACTTTTGCAAACGTTCCTCACCTGTCTCATTCCCATTTCCAGCTTGAGCTTGCCGAGGTTGGGCTCCTATTGCTGCCCCTATATTGACTAGGGCTTGTAGAATTTCATCAGTCCGATCACCATTTCCTTCGTTCCTATTGTCTGGTCCTGCATCTCCACTTTCTCCAGATGACGATGCCCTGGTCCTTCTCATGGCGATCTACTGGTCCTGCACATTGTTCTACGAATACTTAGGGTCAAAATAGTTGAACCTACCATCATTAGTGCCGGAACCTATGAGTAGTCTTTAGACCACTTATTACACATCAGTCAAAACAATCACATGCATCAAGTTCTAACGCTCGTGCCCTAACATTTCAATTTCTAGCGCACCTTATCACTATAGGTAAAACTTATGCTATGATACCAATTCAGCAGAGCTGTGGCGTCCCATGTCACCACGCTAACGATTAAGGTCTCTATCAGTAATATAGAGATATTTAAGCCTAATAGTACACAAAACAAAATAGGCTATACCCATAGAGTTTTAGACAATCAAATTCAATGACAAAGGCATATGATCACGGAAGCATAGAAAAGTAGGCAAGAACTATACGCAGTCTTTTATTTATATAACACATCATAATGACCACATAAGTTGTTCACGTGCGTATAAACAAGATAGTGTCTACGGTCATCGATCTATAGGCGCAACTGGGATGGTAAAAAGGGAAACTACTCCATCGACATCAAAAGTCGCCTATACCAAAAAGATCCTCCAAAAAGTGTCAGCCAACGGCTCCAGTCCTCACTCCTCGTCTGAGTGATCGGTGAGGAGTATCTCTGTCTCCTCGTCGAAATCCTCATCCAAAGACTCAGGCGGAGGAATGTATAGCTCCATCTCGTCAGCAACAGGCTCCAGGGCAGCATCAGGCATGACTGGCCCAGGTGGCGGTGGAGGCACCTCAGGTACAGGGATCTCAGGAAGTACAGGAGCTATATGTGCTACAGCCTCGGAGGGTGCATCAAATGCATCATCAGGAAATGGACCAACTAACTGGTCATCAACGCGAACATAGAGAGAATACCAACTATACATGACAACACCATGAGGAACTCCCTCATCAATCCAAACACTATAGATATGCATCAAAAGTCTAAGATGGGGTACATCCATATGAATGTAATCATGATAGATAGACACATAGTCAAGCGGGACTCCAAAGCGTTTGGCCACAGGAGGCATGGTGCTAATATGAAATATTCCACAAACGTGGGTTAGCGTGATGGCTAGCAAGAAAATCACTCAATCCCACCATAGGGGTCCTAAGACTCCCTAGGGACAACTATGGAACAATAAGTGATCAAAGCTTATTAGTAATTAAAACAAAAGCATGAGATAGCAATAATATCATGAAATGAATATATCATTGTAAGATAAAATGACGTGCTCTTCATTCCTTTACACCATTGCAAGGCGTTCCACATTGCAATCCCACTCTCCGGGGCTCCGCGACGCAAGGTACGACTCTACCCAGCACACATCACATGGTTGTCAAGTACGTACAAATCCCCGCACACAGCCCAGGGGCGTCGACTCGATTCAGTGCACTGAAGAGCAAATACTCCATATATCCCATCGGATATCAATCATGTACCTCGTACCAATGCATGCTCAGCAATGAAGCAAAAATTTCTCTGTAACAATTCTGCCAAAGGTTACAATGTTAGGTCGATAGACAAGCATGCATGTTCGCAAAGATAGGTACATGCAAATCATCAAGATGGTCACTCGAACAAGGCACTTTGAACCCAAATCATCAAGAATTAAGGGACACAATTATCTGTCTATGATAAGCTCTCGGACAAGTTTGACTACCAATTTCGCCATTCCAGCAAGTAAATCCATTAAGGCTTAGCCTATAAATCATTAAGAGATATTCCTTGACTCCCTCATTTCATTCCTTCATGAGTTGCACATCATATATCCGTTCTTATCACAAAATTAAGCCTAAAATTCTTATCTGTGAACATAATATGTTTTTAATTCAAAAAGAGACCTTAAACCTATTCTTTTGACTAGTCATTTAACCTTGTAAGTAGTACTAACATAATTCCCCTACCTCGAGAGAAAAAGGACATAGCATGGTTTGGTTTCATCACCAAAATAGAATTAAAACAGCATCAATGACAGAACGAATTCTGCCCTGGTCCGAAATCAGCTTCTGTCCTAAGTTACTCCAAACTTTGCATCATTTTAACGTGTCCTTTGACCCTTACCTAACATTAGCATGCTCCCACAGTATCTTAGCAGAGGAACCTGATCTAACATGATTTGCACAACAAAAACAGCATGCAAACAGAACCGAACTAGTTATGTACCAAACAACTTCTGACTTCAAAGTTTTTCCCAATCTTCTATCAACTTTGCCAACTATTCGAACCTCACTTGGTATGAATTTAGTCTTAGTCTAGTCCTTCAATTATTCAGCTCTAAATCACATAATGCAGCTCAAATATCATGTCATTTCTAAGCCTAACTCAGAACCGAACCACAGTCATAGCATCTCAGTCTGCTGAACACATTTTCTGTCCTAACAACTAAGATTAAGCTCCTCATTCAAACGACTACACGAAACATCTAGCCTATGACAGAATTGAGTGAGTTTCTTGCCTTCCTTGAAGCTTGGACTAGGTCGATTCCTTCTGCTCTTCTCAGTGAAGCACACTGCCGATCAGCTCTAGCCCTCTCTCTCGGTCTCTATCTCCCTCAATCGGAAATGAGTAGAAAATTTTCTCTTGCTCATCAAGTCTCCTATATATACTAGAAGGGAGGGAGAGAGATTGAGGGGTAATTTCATTAAAACAACCGGCGACACCTCCTTGGCATGCCTCTAATCCTAGTCCAAATGTCACCTTGCATGCATTCTGAAATTCTAATCTTGACACTTGTAAGTGATCCCTCAATGTATGGATATTCCTTGTGCATTGTCGCCACTTCTCATCACCCTCATTGGCCGGTTATGCCATGAAGGATTTTGAGATGACAAAGGGCCAATGTTTTCCTTTGTTGCTTCCCTAGGCCATTCGGCCAATGCAATACCACGCACTTGGGGAAATCGCCACATGTCTTTGCCCTAAGTGGTCTACCATGATTGGCAAGATTTTGAGAAGACAATTAACCAATGATCACTTACTAGTTCTTGCTCATTTCCCATGGCATTCGGCCAATGAGATTTCATGCAAAAGAAATGTGCTTGCCAAGTGCTTATACCCTAAATGGCCGAAACTTCCTTATTCATCAAGGGTAGGGAAATACATCTAATCATCCAAGCCTATGTTATTTCTCATGGACTCATGGTTCATCGACCAATCATATATTTCCTTGTCCTCGAAGTATAATCCAATGGTGACCATAGTCCCTTCAATTATTCGGCATGATCCAATTTGAAATTGCTATCCATTAATTCCTCATCAATTCCCTATGCTAATAATTCGATCATGAAATTATATTATTCGACCAAAGCATCATGACCTCTCACATCCAAAATTCTCCCATTGATTCCTCTAAATTATTTAATCATTGAACTCTAAATTTCTGCCCATGACATTCTTCCACATACTCGGATATTTCCTATATATTCACTTGAACCTTAATAAATCCGAAATCATAATTTCCTAAATAAATTCCCCAGCTCACCTTCGCATATGTCCCCCTGACATATTTTATCTTCATCGTTAATCCGACATTGAGGTTTCTAGTATTTGTTCTTAAAATCAGCTTCAAAACCCATTTCGGACTTCTTTGCCTATTAGAAGTCTACTAAACGAGGATGCCACAGGTATACCCCACGGAGACACACTTGGACGAATGAATCCTTTGTCCAGTAACTCATGCATTTGCACATCCTATATGGTGCTTTTGAAATCGGCTTCGTCCCAGGGGCTAATTCAATCGAGAACTCCACTTCTCTTTCAGGTGGTAAACCAAGAAACTCTTGAGGAAATACATCAGAGAATTTACGTACCACTGCTATTTTTTCTAGTTTCGGCTCCTCAATCGTCGTATCCACCACAATGGCTAAATAAGCCTCACACCCTTCATTCATTAACTTAGTCACGTCTAGTGACGAAACCAAAGGAATCGAGATTCCTCCTCGGCTTCCCACAAACTCGAAACTAAGGCGATCGACTGGATGAAATCGAATTACCCTACTACCACAATCCATTACGACCCCTTGTTTACTCAGCCAGTCCATTCCAATAATGACATCAAAATCAAACATGGGCAACACAGCCAAATCTATTCGTCATTCACTACCCCCAATAACTATCTTACAGTTCTGACACCCTAGTGAAACAAGCACTCCATCCATTAAGGGTGTTGTCACATGCAAGATAACATCCATCGATTTCAATTTCATTTTAGTCAAATCAGCAAACTGGGCAGACACAAACGAATGCGACGCTCCAAGGTCAAACAAGGCATAAGCAGTATGATCACAGAGAGAGATCTTACCCGTGACCACGCCAGGCGTCTCCTCCGCCTCCCTGCGAGCTACAGCATATACCCTTCCTTGAGCCAGCGGCCTATTTTGATTGGCCTGCGGGGCAGCTCCAGCTTGTAGTCCTTGTTGAGCTCGTGGCGGTTGATATTGAGGACCAGTATTTTGTTGTCCACACTCCCTTGCCCGGTGGCCCATCTTGCCACACTTAAAGCATCCTCATGTCTGCTTTGGACAGGGTCCATTCTCATGCCTTCGCCCACAGAGGCGACAATTCTAGTTATTTTGGTAAACAGGCTTTGCAATGTTCTTCTTCACTGGGGGAACAAACCTCCTATTGTTTACCATAGGTCCCTTGCCAAAATTTCGATTGTCTCTAACTGGATTGAACCGCGATCCTGAGGAAATTCCTTTATTCCTCATATCCTTTTCAATCATCTGGCTCCTGGTATAGATCTCATTGTAATCCCTCAGGTTCATTGAGATCATCTGGCTGTGAATATCGGGCTCCAACCCATCTCGGAACCGTCTCGCCTGATCCCATGGATTCTCCACCACCCTTGGTGCATACTTCGACAACCTTGCAAATTCCGCCTCATACTGATCAACAGTCATTTGATTCTGGCGAAGGTTTTGGAACTCAGCCAACTTATGTTCTTGGGCAACTTCAGAGAAATACTTCTCATTGAAAGTCTCAGCAAAAGGTGCCTACATCGGTTCAATCCCTTCAGGAAAAACCATTCCCTTGGTGGCCTTCCACCAATCATGCATAGTTCCTTGGAGCTGGTAAGCCGCTAGGGTCACCTTCTCAACTTCAGTGCACCCTAACACCGTAAATGCTTTCTCCAGCTCCTCAATCCATCTAGGGGCTAACTTAGGGTCTCCTTTGCCATCAAACTTCGATGGTTTCAGCTTCAGAAATTGCTCCATCAATTGACCCGTAGCGCGATTCTCAAGGCCTTGCACATTGCCACCTCCCATTCCTTGGCCATTATTTTCATTCTCTAGGTTCACAGCAGCCACTGTAGCTTCAGCAGCTTGAGCTATTATCTCCGCTCTATCTTCGGCCTGTCGAAGGGCCGCAGCAGCCCTATCTTGGGCTTCCTTTCCCATTATCTCTCTAATTTGCTCCAGCGCCCTTAAGACTCCGTCAACTCTTGGATCCTCGGCGGCTGGTGCTCTCAAGCTAGACGCTCCTCTAGTGTTCCTACCTCTGTTGTTCATCTCGCTAGCTTCCACAACACCTGGACCACTATAATTCCATTCGGGAATTAGAGACCTAAGTTACTCACTAAAGTCTAACAACTTTAGGCTACTTGTTACATCAACAATCACAGCTAACCATTCATCACAACTCAAACAATCGGAGGCATCACGATAGGAAGATTTCACTCATACCTTAGGTCCAGACGCATCTGCGTATTAGCAAAATCGCAACCAGCTTTCAAGTATATCCACATATCACAACCAGTCATGCCTGAACACAATGCCAATTACAAGCGCCAATTCATATGTCATGCATTTCGTGCCTAACTCTAGCGAATCTCCTCAGAGTCTCACTACCCAACCATCCTATAGTCACCACTCCTTATCACTCCAGACATCGAAAAGATTGGATCGAGCTAACCTCGCTCTGATACCACTTAAATGGTGATGTCACGCCCCGACCCCGGCGGGCACGCCAACATCCCACACAGCCGTCAATCTTAATAAGATAGCCTAGGATCCAACGGCCTACTCTCGAAGCGCGATATGAAAAGCACATGCGGAAGCAAAAATAAAACCCCAGACATAAAATAACACAAGGTGACATATGATTAAAATGGAACACACATCGTCTTACAAATAAAAAGGTCTAGTACAACAAAAGTAAGTAAGGTTTGGAGGAAGGCACTATAGGACTACAAAAGAAGAACTTAAAAAAAAAATTAACAAACTAGGCAGACTCGTCTTAATCTTCCTCCTTTTTCCTTCTTTGTCATCATCGAGACATTTTTCAAGACTTTGGGTCTGAAAATATTGGTCTCACGACGGGGTGAGATAATCATCTCAGTAAGTTAACCGTAACCATAAGCTAGACTATTGGTACCTCCAAGCACGTTTGAAAATATGCAAGTTTTGACAAAATACTTTTCACACATGACATTCAAGCGATCAGCATAACAAAGCAATTCAAGCATATCAGGCAACCAGGTTCATGTCTTTCACACTTTCACTTTCCAATCTGAGTTTCTCAAGCCATACAGGTATAATAAACATTCAATGCACTCTAGGCATAATAAACATTCCATGCCAATTCAAGCATACAGACTCGAAAACATATCAAGAACCATGTTTCAATTTTTTATCTTCTTTACGCCTATCAAGGGCCGCCCTCCTTGGGCCGTGTGATGATTCAATCAATCACATGACTCTCGACGTCTTATCGAGATGATTTGGTCATCATGACTCTCGCTGCGAGATGATTCGGTTTCTATAGCGACTCTCGACACTCCGCGCCATCGAGATGATTCGGTCGACTATAGGACTCTCGCGTCCAGACCTAGAGATGATTCAGTCACTACCTGACTCTCGATTCTTACAACCCTCGAGATGATTCGGTCAAGATAAGACTCTCTAGCCGCAAGACCTCGTCAAGTCATTGGGAGTAACTCCCTCCCCAGCTCAATGCATTGGCCATAAAACATCATTGTGAATCTTATCATTAGTCCCAATTTCACAATCATAAGCAAATTCATGCCTTCGCCACTTAAGGCACGCATTCAAGCACATCAGGTTCATCATTTAAAACAAGCCATCCGGCCATCATACACATATACCTTGTCACACTATGCATCATTTAACACCAATTGCAAAACCGAGCATTAAAGCCCTCGATTGAATCCCAATTAATCAACACATGCCCATTTTCTCACATAGCAGTTCATCACTAAACAATCACAGCATCAATTAGACACTCCCTAGGCATGTTAAAGGGACATTCAATCAAGAAAAATCATCAATAACCCAATCCACCGAACTACTCACCCACGACCAGGTTCGTTCTCAAGAAAAATGTAATTTTTCTACTGACTTTTTGGAAAAAAAAGTACTCAATTTGGATATCGGACAAATTAGAACGAGCCATTTCAAAAACGGTGCGGGCTGA
The DNA here is from genome assembly GCA_021437785.1 of Rhodomyrtus psidioides. Classification (NCBI taxonomy): domain Eukaryota; kingdom Viridiplantae; phylum Streptophyta; class Magnoliopsida; order Myrtales; family Myrtaceae; genus Rhodomyrtus; species Rhodomyrtus psidioides. The sequence continues at coordinate 4,580,915 of JAILYB010000031.1, read as the reverse complement.
AAATAGGGCATTCGGCAATTCGGACTCCCCACGTGTTTCACTCCAAAGCAGCCCCTTAAATCTTTTCAATTCCACCAAAAATCCACCATTTAGTGACTCAACATCCTAACAAAAGGTTAGAAATCTTCTTGTCAAGCTAAATAAGCCAATAAACTCCTCCAAGAACTGCAACAAACTTCGAATCCTACACTATCAGTGCCGGGCAGATTCTGTCCCTAAGAAAAACCATGCAAACCGGCCATCAAATCTTCAACCTAACTCATCTATCCTTTGGTAACATGTAGTATCGTGTCTTAGGGTGTCTTACCAACAGGTTTCGGGGCAAGGCGATGCTTCTATGGCCTTCAAAGGTGATCGGTTCCCAAACCCGTCGAAGAGGACAAATTGTGTCCTAGATGAAATCCATCAAAGTTCATCCATTAAAACCCATCTTTCTTCATCCAAACTTCAATCTAAACTTCCTAAACCTTAATACTATATCTTAAGAAGGTCTCACCTTGATTTGGAAGCAAGGCAAGCTCCCAAAGTCTGTCCAAAGGAGCTCACAGTCTGTTTCGCTTCTATTCTGACCTTCGTTCACTCAAATCGAGCTACGGAAAGATCTACTGGGTCACATTGAGCTTATAATATGTCTATGGAAAGATAAGACAATACAATTGCTAATGGAGAAAGAATCACCTCAATCCAATGTCGGACGACGGAGTTATGGCGAAAACAGTGAGACGGATCTGTGTTGGCCACAAGCTAGCGGGCGAGAAAGAAGAAGAGAGAAAGAAAAGAAAGAGAGAAAAGAGAGAGAATGGAATGGTCGGCTGAAGCTAGAGGAAGAAGAAGGAGTCTTGACTTCATCCATTAGTCAAGAAGAGAGGGAGAGAGTAAGTGGGGATTAGACTTATATTTAATGCAATCTAGGCATCTAACCCTAGTCTAATTGGATAAGGCCTCTCCCCTTGATGACACTTGTCCCATTCACATAAAAATCTTCAGCCAAAATGACTAATCTACCCTCTAAAATTCGGCTACCACAAGGGAAGACAAAAGACTAAAATGCCCTCGCTTGATTCTTTAGAAAGGAATGTCCTTTGAGGGGCAAAATGATAATTTTTCACTTCCAGTCCAAATTTCACTTTTCTCAATCTAAATTACCCTCGATGAGGCGACGTCCAAATTCTTTTCTAATGTTGGAATTCTTCATTTCCATTTTCCAATTTCGAGCTTCCGTTGCATGATCGATCTTCTGTCATTTGTATCTTCAGTTTACCTCGAACTAACGTGCGGCTTTTGCAGACGTTACGCGTATTGACTCTGTGACTCTCGTCACACTTTGGACGACTCAAGTTACGACAGCTTTGGTTGTCATGTAATTGCGAGGGTTCATTACTTGTTCCAACGGTCTCGATCGTCATTGTTCGGTTTAGGAAAACTTCACAAATTATACATTGGTTAAATGGCATCACCCGTGCTCCAACTGTATAACGCTAGCGTTGAATTCCTTAATCTTTATTTGATCGGCCTTTAACGGTTCTAAATGTTCCATTGGCAACCCTTATGGTCAAAGCGTCATTTCCTTTTTCGAGTTTCCCAGGTCCACGTACTTGTCATGCGTTAGCCTTTCCCTTTCTGGTCAGTTAACTCGAATTGATCAGGTCCGAGCGAGATAAAACTGAAATATATCGATAGATACTTCTCATTCCATAGTCTCAAAATGGCAGGAATTCAGAATGTCACACTACTACTGAAGCTTCGACCTCGACCTCGACTTCGACCTCGGCACGGGTGGGATGACACCAACTTGGTAATACTCCTAAAGGGACGTTAGTAGGCTGCAACACTGAGACTAAGCTTAACACACTAGCACAAAATAAACTCATAATTATAGAAATTATCTCAATGGCATCACATTCTCTCATCGCCATGGGGGTCCCTAGCCGCGATGTATTCCTCAAGGGCTCAATAGCCAATTTCAACGCGCAAGGGCTCACTAGCCATTTTCATTCATAAGGGCTTAATAGCCATTTGCAATCATAAGGGCTCAATAGCCATACTCATCACATAAAGGCTCTCTAGCCATCGAAGCACAATTGCCGATCAAGATTCAATTGTCACACGATCATACTAATCCTCATAATAACCGAGATCACACCATGCCATTTCAATCAGGGAATTCACAAATCAATCCATTCATCAGTCAAATTCACCAAGTAGTGTCCTAGCATCATAGTAAAGGTTTAAGAATCACATACACTTCGATCAAATAGCAATTTTCAATCCAAACGATCCTCCAAGGTCAGCTAGCTCTCAGCCAAGTAGGGTATTTGTGCCATGCCTAGGAAAAATCACATTTTTCACTTCAAGACCCATTCATTTCTCGATTCCATCGCGCAAATGCTTCGATAACACTTCAATTAACATTCAAAGATGCCTTAACGATGAATTTAAGACACGACGACACCTCCACGAGCCCTCAAGGTGTTCAGTTTACACAATCCCAAAATAGGGCAGGTTCCGTTCTGCCCCTATTCATCCTAATCAGTCCATAATTCAATCCTAAGCTTCAATTTACCATAAAAATAACTTGCCAAAACCTTAATCCACAATTCTAGGAGGCTCACAGAAAATTTCGAAGCAAAATAACTCTCGTAGGTCTTCCAATCGGCTCGGTTCCCTTCGGTCCTCTAGCAATCAAATTCTGCCTCAAAGAAACCACCTCATTTCAGCCATGAAAACCCCATCTAACCCAAATAAACTTGCAATCCTAACTCAGCCAACTCAAGTACTATGAGTATAGAAGACCTCACCGAAAGTTTGAAGCCAATAGAAGTCTCGAAGTGGATGAACGAAGGTCTTTCCTCAGCTTGGTTATAATCTGTCCACTGTTAGGTTTGGGTCTGGCCGAGGCAAACGAGTCCACCAATGGATGATCACAAGTTCTATATTGAATTGATGTTTTCCTCACCGCGATATTTCTGATTAATCGCATGCCTATAATGGTGTTAGGTGGATTGTCTCCTTATGAGAAATTATTTGGCCGGAAACTTGATTATCTACAGTTGCGTGTTTTTGGATGTGCCTTCTTCCCTTGGCTACGCCCTTACACTCGCCATAAACTTGATGATAGAACAACGCAATGTATCTTCATTGGTTATTCTCTTTATCATCGTGGATATCGATGTCTCCATCGTAGCATTGGCCGAATATATGTCTCTCGCCATGTGGTTTTCCAAGAGGACCTATTCCCATTTGCTAAATCACAATGTGGTAAATTGTTATCACCATTGCCAAGTAATCATGTTTGCATCGGTTATTCCTCTACTACGCCTCGCAGCTTCAGGGGGTGTCCGCTACTACATCAATTCCATTAAGTTCATCTGATATCATGATCGATTCCTCATCGCAATTTCAACCATCATCTACTCCCACAAGTCCTTGTGGATCCTCTTCTCTAGAAGCTCCATGCTTTCTATCTTCCAAACCTTAACCATCAACTTCTATCAATCCAATGGTGACTCGTCCAAAAAATAACATTCGTAAACCAAAGGTTTTTCTCACCACTAAGCACCCTCCATGTTCTTGTTTTTACTCAAGCCCGACATCAAGAAAATCCTCTTATTTTCTTTTGCAAATAAAGACCCTAACTGGCAACTGTTGACACCTAATTTTGTATCAGTCTTTTTTGTGGTTATTTTTTTATAATTTGTTTTATAGAAAATTCATAAATAAAATCCATAAAAAGTTAAAAAAAAATTGAAAAATCAACTTTGGTTGCCTTGGACAACCCTAAGGAACCATTTTTGACAAAAAAATAATTTTTCATATTTTTCGCATTTTTTAATATTTTCAGAAATTAGGAAAATACTAGAAAAATCGAGAAAAATAGCATTTGAGGTCACAAAATATGGAAAAATAGCCAATATTTTTATTTTGAATCCCTTGTCTTTTTTACCTCACAAAAAGTCCAAAATAAGATTCAATTTTACACGTTCTTTTGTAACACATACGATTGAATTTGGTAAAAAAATGTCGATTGAGTCTTTTAATTTGCAATTTTGGCATTTTTTAGGATCTTGACATTCAATCTAACTGTCCCTTATTGTAATTTGGCCCAATTGTGTGCACAAATTGCTCAATTACACTAATTTAGCAAAATTGCATACTTAATTGCATTTTAGTCCTTGAAATTGGGCATATTTGAAATTACTTTCAATTCAAGGACTATCATTGCAAATTAAACATACTGCTCAATGGTTTTTATCATTTCGAATCGATTGGCATAGACAGTTTGGTCCAATTTGATCATTTGAGCCTTCAATTGCACAATTCTCCGATTTACAATTGAATGAAAATTTGGGGTTTTTATAGTAATTGATGTGAACTTTTGGGCAAAATCACATTTTTAGATATAATCCATGCCCTAAGTTCGATTTTGAGGTCCAATTACAAAAATTTCCCATTAATTTGGGCTTAATTTGGAAAATTGTAATTTGGAACCGATTCAGACCAGTCGGACCAGTCGAACCGGTCCGCTACAGTGTCATCGTCTTCCTCAGGCACCTGCGCGAATGTACAGTAAAAGTTCGAACTTTGATGGGGAAATTGATAGACCAATCGACTTCAATTGAAGACGCAATAGTAGGCGTTTAATTCTTCAGGCCATTCCCCGTCGATTAGGACCGGAATCATGATCAATGGCCACCGGAAGAGGAAGCAATCGGCCGGTCAAACTGCGGACCTGCGAAAGTCAACATTTACCATACGAAGGCCAAATTCGTTCTAAATTAACGCAGAATGTGACCCGCCGGAGGACCAAGCAGAATTGGACGAGATGCCCATCGTCCCCGGTGCCAATTGGACCTAAAGGCATGTGGCCTCACGTGCAATTGAGGCCGGTATGCAGTCCCCGGCTCGGTGCCAAAATTCCAAAAAGCTATATAAGCCAGTCGGCCTTCGCGAAGCAAGGGTGGTTGGATTCAGTTAAAAAGGAGAAAATAAAATCGAGAGAGAGGGAGAACGGGAGAGAGAGAGCTCGTCCTCCAACCGCCATTGTCGAGGACAGAGCTCGAATTTGCAGAGCGTCGGTTAGGCCTTTCCAGGCTAGACCAAAGCTCGAGAAGACTGTCAGAAGGTTGCCCATACTGAGAGGAAGCTGTTGTCGTCGACTGCGCAACCCGAAATCGCCGGAACAGGTGAGTCACAGCCTTGAGTTCTTCACTGCAATTCAATGGCGACTCATGCATTTCTTGTTCACTCTTGCGATTACTGTGTGCGTTTCGCTTCTTGAAACACCACTGACCATCATCGCGTATCTATTTTGCATTGACTTTGCTTGAACTCCCCGAATCGAGTCTTCCAATTCGACCTCCATTACCACACCTTATTCGTTCTTGCCTAGCCAAATCTGGGCCGAGCGAGCTCAATCGGAGCTCGAGGTAAGTCTCCTGAACATCGGTTGATGCTATCCTGTGATGGAATTATCTTGATTTGATGTGAATCATGCGATCGAACTCCCATGGCCGTACTCGGCACTTTGCATGATACTCGTGATTTTGTGAATGAGATGCCGCGATTCTTAGATATGTTAAACTAGATATGATCGTGATCGATTAGAGTTGGTCTCACACGATTTCATCAAGATCCCACCGTAGGATCGTCACTGGAGATTCTCAACCGTCCATTTCGCCGGGTCGAGAGGTTGAAGACGAAGCTGACGTGGCGCGGTCAACAGGTCAAAGTCCTAGGTGTCAGTCCATCATTGGTCCACGTTTTCGTCCAGTCAGCAGGCCGTTGGGGGGTTGTTATTCGAATAAATAGATCCAACGGCTGAGGATAATCAAGTCTAATAAATGATGACCGCCTGATTAGAAATTAGGATTATTCGAAAATGTTTTAAAATCAAAAAATCAAAACTAGCTGAAACGATGCTGTTTAGATAAAGGGTCAAGCGACGTCGTTTAGGTTAGTGAGAATAGACGGTTCAGATCAAGTCTCAGGTTCTAATCCTGACCGTAGGTTTTAATAGGTCAATCGGACGGCCCTGGTCGAGTCTCCATTAAATCTGAACCGTAGGTTTCGGTAAGTCAATCCAAAGACTGTGGATTAGCCACGTAGTCCATCAGGGGCCATCGGATTAAATCCGATTAATTCAAAATAAAAATGGCAGAAACGGTGTCGTTTTGGTGGCTGAGTCCGCGCGGGTCCGAGTCTGGGCCGGGTTCCGACCCGGTCCGAATCACATTTTTAAATTTAAAAAAATCAGAAAATGATTTAAAAAAATAAAAAAAAATCAGAAAAATTCCAGAAAATCCTAAAAAATGCTAGAAAATCCCAGAAAATTGAAACAAATGTAGGAAAATTATAGGAAATTCCTAGACACTCCAGAAATCCCAAAAATCGAGGATTGACCACAGACAACTGGTCAACCCTATTTTTGGGGTTTCTCATCCGTTCTTCCAAGAATTGACGATTATACCCTTTAGAGGTAATTCGTCCCTGCTCTGTATTTTGAGATATGTCGAAAATGTCTAGATTAGGAAGGGCCAGTTAGGTGGCGAATCCTTTTGCTTGTGTTCTCGAACCTCGTCATTTTCCCTGAAATGACAATTTTACCCCTCAAAGGGTAAATCGTCTTTCCCATTCTAGTCGAGTCTTGAAAATTGCTTAAAATTAGGGTTTGGGTCAGGTGGGTAACCAACCCTAATATTTGAGATTTTCATTTCTCATCCTTGTCCAAAATGACGATTTTACCCCTCCGAGGGTAAAATCATTTCTAAATTCCAGAAAAATTATGGAAATTCCCAAAAAATAGGAAATGGATTGAATTGATGGCCAATCCTATTTCCCTCGCCTTTTGACTGCATATTTCATCTGAAATGATAATTTTCCCCCTTTTATGGCAAATTGTCCCCAAATTTCTCAAAATTATGATTCTGCCCCTCGTGGGTGAATCATGTCCAAATCACTCCTAAGCCTTGATTGATATTTCTCTAGGCTAATGGGCCTCATTAGGGATGCCATGTTGATTTCATGTGTTTTATCCACATGTACTAGATCCTTGATTTGCGCATTTACTTTTATTTTTTGTGAGTGATAGGATAGTCATTCCCATCTGCATGAACTCCTGTATTTAGGATCCGTACCCCACTCGTCTGCATGAATCTCAAAGTTAGGTAAACCGTTCAACTTAGGTACCGAAAGGGCGTCGACTCTGACAGTCGGTGTAACTAAGTCCCCAATCTCACTTCTCTGGTTTCCGTAGAATCGAATAGACTACTCTCAACTATTTGATAGGGTTTCCGATCGTACCCTCCACGAAACGATTGGTGGCGACTCCTTGGCATGTACACATACCACATGTCACCAGACCGCACTGAAGGTCGACCACGCATATCCAGCCGTTGCGATTTGGGTAATGGACCTCGGGAGAGGCCCGCGTCCGATCAGGCTTAGATCGGGCGGCCCATTAGTCCCCTCCTTCGAGAGAGGGTCACGACAGCAACAAGCTATGGCCAATGAATTTAATGCTCTCATTCAAAATGGCACTTGGGAACTAGTTCTTCATCACCCTTCCATGAATGTTGTCGACTGCAAGTGGATTTATCGCCTTAAAACCAAGGCTGATGGCTCAGTTGATAGATACAAAGCACGGCTCATTGCTAAGGGCTTTACTCAACAGGTTGACTTGGACTATGATGAAACTTTCAGTCTAGTTATCAAATCGACAACGATTCGAGTTGTTCTCTCTTTAGCCGTTACATATAACTGGCCTCTACACCAATTGGATATCAAGAATGCATTTCTCCATGGAACCATTTAAAAAAAATCTACATGAAACAATCCCAAAGATTTGTTGATTCGCGTTATCATGGCCATATATGTCGTCTTCGAAAAGCTCTATATGGGTTAAAACATGCTCTCAGTAATGATGATGTCATCAACATAGATGAGAAACGTTAGAATATGATTAGATCTTTGTTGAATGAACAATGAAGAGTCGGTAGTGGAGGCCATAAATTCGATAGATAATAAATATGAACTTAGCCTAGTGTACTCTTTTCTAGATTATGCATATATCCCTTATGCACATAAGCTGATGGTATACCCTTTTATTTTGTATAATAATAATAGTTGTTATTATTATTTAGAAACTAAAAAAAATGAGGGGGTAGTGCGTGCACTTGGTCAGCAATAGTTGTTGACCACGTACAGGATACGGTCATCAACTATTGCTAACCATGTGCACATGCACATCAACTGTTACTGATCGTGCATTGTTGTGCAACTCACACAACTAGATAATCAGCAATTTTACAGATTCGTGTAGAGCCAAGTGAGTGCCCTTTTGAGTGTGGATTCATGAGAAAAATAGCTCTCTCCAAAAAGTGTAGTGAGAAAGAAAGTGCAGAAAATTATTCCCTTAGTTTTCCTTCTTTGTGACCTAAATACGAGAGAGTTTGGAGAATTGATTCCACAATTTGCTAGCACAATTAAAGTAGTGATTCTCGCGAGTTCGTCCTTCCTTCTGACGTTGCAATTGATGGTGTGTCTGAACTAGAGATCCGACACCTGTAGGGTTCATATCAAAGAACATCTAAACTTTTTCATTTCAAGCACGTTTCGAGAGGTAATTCGTTTAACCCTCTTTGTTAGACATGATTTTTGATTGAAACGCACGAACAACCCCTCTAAGATACATGTATGGGTTTTATTTCCGCTGTGTTTTTTAATTTAATTTTCCTATGCATGTTACGTATATCCCAACAGTTCCTCCATAGCTTGGCCAGGTACGCTCTCCAGTTTTACTTTGTCTTCCTCTGTTTCTCGAGAACCACTGTGGCTAAGTTCAAGTGGTGGATTCGCAATCTAAGCATAATAAAATGAGATTGATTTTTGTTAGAGAATGTTGAGTTAGAAATTTGAACATCCTGTTTAAGTCGTAAACTGCATTGAATTCGAAGCTAGAACTACACTAACTAAACATCAGTTGTTCAATGGAATACTTAGGAGAAGTGCTCAAACTAGTTTAGGGAAATCGAATGTTGGAGCTGGGATTGACTCATGATTGCTTCATCAATTGCATAAATATGTCTAAATCCGGGTTCCTTGGTTTTATGGCATGTTATTCGGTTGCCGGTGCCGGCCATGAAGGAGTATTCAAGCAGAAGCCCCATCCCTTTTTCGGCGATGCTTGTGACTGAGAACTTCATTGTGCTAGCTCTTTATCCACTTTTCTTTCTTCCGCATGGGTGATGCTTGTTATTTCACTCGAATTGGATGTTTGAGATACAATGTTTTGGTGATAAGAAATTGCTACCGATAGTGGTCTCTTGGTGGATGGAAAATGATTTCCAATGATTGGAGTTTTGTGTTTGTTGCAAAAAATGCCAAGAAATGCACAAATTCAAACACGAAATAGTGAAGGATGAAAGTAAAATAAAAACACACGAGACACAATATACTCAGAAAACTCAAAACTGAAAAAATCACGGGGAGAGTGAGAGGTTTCATTTTTTCAATAACGAGTATAAGCGTATAATCAAAGACCTAAAGATCTAACAAGAAGAAGTGAAAAATAAAGAGTTACGGGTAGAAGCGAAAGCAAGTGTTACAATGTAATATGCAACATATCCTTTTTATAGTCCCTCTAAAAAATCCTAAGACAAAAATGCATGGTCCAAACTACTCTTATCTTTAATTTGAAAGTCAAAATATAACAAATCTCGTCATTGACTTCAAATATCCAGAGGAGCGTTTTACGAAATGCCACAAGACCTTTCTCCCTTACCACTAAGAGTGACCACACAAGGTGGAATCGACAATGCACACCCTTAAGCCTACGTGACCATACTTGATGTAGAAATAAGGGATGAAACGCCACCAACTCCGCCTAAGTAATTCAAATGGCGAAAACACCAACCAAGTCCAAATATTGCTTGAACTTGCTCAAAAGAATTGATTTGATCAATATATATGTTTGATTATCCGTTGTAGGTACTTTATTCATTGTAACTGTACCCTTAGCAACCTCATCACATATAAAGTGATAATAAATGTCGATGTGTTTATCGTTCTCTCGTGATACATTGAATTCTTGGTTAACTAGATCGCACTTTGATTATCGTAAAAGATAACGGAGGCTCCCTCCTGCTTTACCTTAAGTTCTGTAACCAAATGCTTCAACCAAAGAGCTTCCTTTGCTGCTGTTGTGTGCTCCACTTCATGGTAGATAAAGCAACCATGTCTTGCAAAGTTGCCGTCCAACTAATTGCAGAACCACCATGCGTGAAAACTTAACCAGTCAAAGATCTCCTTTTGTTATGCATAGTCAGAATCAATGAAACCAACAATCGAATGCCTTATATCACAGCCCTTATCAAAGACCAAACCCACATCTAAGGTGCACCGAATATACCAAAGAATCCACTTCAATGCTTGCTAGTGAGCTTGACCCGAATGTGCCATATACCCGCTCAGAACACTAATTGCTTAGAAAATATATGGATAAATGCAAACCAAAGCGTACTAAGACTCTCGAGAGCACTAGAATATGAAACTCGAGACATCTTCTCTTCTTCTTTTTTGGTTTTAGGTGACAAAGAAACAAAAATTCTAAAATGAGACACCAAATGAGTACTTATCAGATTAGCATTCTTCATGCAGAAAAGGTCATGTGACATTCTAAAATTTCGATCCTTCTCGAGGCTATTGAATGGAAGGTATTGATCGGTGTGTTTCAGTTATATCTCGCTCAGAGTTGGCCACTCTCGAGTTAACTAACCAAAAGGGAAATGTTAATGCTGAGTTAAGTACGTGGACTTGGGAAGCTCGAATAAGGAATGTCGCTTTGACCAAAAGGATTGTCGAGGGGATATTTTGGGCCAGTAGAGATCGATCTAGGAAACGATCATGTGATGCCTTGCTAGCGTTATACATTGGGATGTGGGTGATTCTGCCTATCCAAGGTATAATTTGCGAGAATTTCCTAAATCGAATTTTCGACGATAAGGACTGTAGGAACTAGCGATAGACCCTCGCAATCACATGATAACCAAAGTCGCCATGACTTGAGTAAATCCTAAGGTTGATACGCGTAGCATTTGTAAGAGCCGCCCGCTAGTTTGAGATAAACTGGGATTACAGTCGATGGGAAACCAGTCACGATTTGGGACTCAGAGTTAGGTATCAGACATAAAAGAATTCCAACATTTGAAATATATGGACACCACCTCATCGAGGGTGATTAAGATTATGATTCGCCCCATAAGACTCGAGAAGCGAAGTTTTGGACTGGAAGTGGAAAATGACCCTTTTTGCTGTCGAAGATTACTCATATTCTCAAGGATAGGCAAAGGCATTTTGGTCTTTCTCCCTCTACCCTTCCTTGATAAAAAATTTAAGGATAGGATGGTCAGTTGGTCTCTTGATTTTTTATGGAGAAACAAGACAAGCCTATAAGCTAGAGATTAGGCCCTTAAATTGCATTGAATGCTAGTCAAATCCCAACAACTCAAGTCATTTCATGTTTAATTCTTGGAATAAGAAAGCTTTTCTTCTTTTCCTCCTCCTTCTTCAGCCATTTTGACCATCCACCTCCTCCTCTCCATTCACTATCTCTTTCGCTCTCTCCCTCGGCTGCCCGCTTACCGCCCGTTCGCCCTTCTCAACGGCGACTTCCAGTGGCCGAAGACCACCACGCTAGCCACCATCTTACTCCTCTCTCCCTTGCCGACGCCTCTACCACCTAAACCGCCACCTTGCCGTCGCCTTGAAGTCGTAGAACCCAAGAAAGCCGGGACCGTCGCTGGCCAACCCAAAGCCGAACTTAGGAGCCTCTTCAGCCAAAACCACTAGTTTGTGACGCCTCATTCTCTCAGTAAGTCATCTTAGAACCTAGACTTAAGGGTTAGTTAGCTCGTGGATGAGTTTGACTTAGTTTAGAAGTAGTTAGATGGTTAAACTTCAGATGATTTCCACTTGGACAGAATCTGTCCAGTAGAAACCGGTGTGAAGACTGCGACACTTCGGAGCCCAACGAGGCTTCATTTGGCTAGGAAATCATCGGTAACTCTTACTAGGACGTGGTAGTATATGTTAGTGAGGAGGATGTGGATTGGAATGAAGATTAGACGAGCTTAAATGGCTATTTTCGCGAGGTGTTCCTCTGAGGACAGATTCTGACTACCACGATTAACGGAGGAAACCGCGACTTTTTGAGGGTTATAGAGGCTTTATCTTGCTTGGAGTTCGTCGGCAAGCCACCCTAGTACATGGCATTATGTGTAGGAAAAATATATAGGGGTTAGAATGGCGTTTAAACGATGTTTAATGGTGAGTTTTGTGTGAATTTCTCCAAGGCAGAAATTGTTCGGCATAAACCAGCTTGGCCGAGAGCTTTGGACCACCATTTGGTGAAGTTGGCTTGCTCGGATAGCTCGATAAGCTATCCCTAAACCTTTACTAGGTTGTTAGGTTACTGAAAGACGTTCTTGCTCAAGAGAATTTGATGATTTACGATCAGGTTTAGGCTAGAAACACTAAGACCGAACTTGCCTCTGTTGGGATGAGTTGTGCTTGAGCAATTTTTGGTTTAAAAGCGGTGAAATCAAGGTTAATTGGCAAGTTTCTAATCTGGTCAGGGATGAAAATTGGACCTCAAGTATGCTTTGTGGTAGTTCTGGCTTGATTTGAATGTGTTAAGTTCCATGAGTGTTAAATCAAGTTTGTAGTAACTTGGGACAATCAAGAATTCAGGACGGGCAATGAGGGACCGTGACTTTGTGTCTTGGTGTTTATATTGTTTGGTTTGATTAACAAGCACGTGACTAATTGAAATGAATGACGAGTCCTGAATTGAAAGTGAGGTCGATCGATGTTTTTGCTATGTTGATTTGTTTGCGAGGGATCATTATATGTGCTTGTTTCGAGGAAGACCTCATTGCTAGAATTCGATAATGCGAATTGTGAAATCTTGTGATGTGAATTGAGTCATGAGTCTTTTGCTCTTGTGTGAGTTTCCTGGAATTTGAATGAAAACTTCAGGCCAATCCAGTCAGGTGTTTGATCCCTACGTTGGGTGTTTGATCCCAACTGAATGATGGGTGTTTGATCGTGTGTTTAGGTGTTTGATCCCAAAGTATATGAGCTCAAGGAGCTAATTCCATTTTGGTCTGACGAGGTCACTACATCTAGAGAGTCATGTAGTCGATCGAATCATCTCAAGGTGCTAGAGTATCGATAGTCACTATATCGACCGAATCATCTCTAGGTTCGGACGCGAGAGTCTTCATGTTGGCTGCTGCGAGGGAGTTAAGGTATCGGGCGTCACATGGTTGACCGAATCATCTCGTAGGATTGGCCATGACGAGAGTATCATAGTTGATCGAATTATCTCGACGGTGCTGGGGAGCGAGAGTCACTACGACGACTGAATCATCTCATCGTAATAAAGTGAAAACTATGAATGAAAGTGAAGTGATGAAACGATTTTCTGCGATTATCCGTTTTCTTGGTGAGAAATGATTGGAATAAAGTAAATTTTTCCTAATGAGGCCCAGGGTGCTTAAGCATGGGCGAATAACTTTTGTTACTTTTGACAGGATGCCGAGTTTTATGAGAAAAAGAGAATGAAATTCGAACGTCGAGTTTTATGAGAAAAACGAATTGAATGTCGATTCTTTTTGGGACACAGAACTGTTTTCTCTGAGTCTGTTTAACCGAAACCCTGCCTAAGTACGAAGCTGAGTTTTATTATGGTTTATGACTATCGAGTCAACTTTTGACAGATTTGAATGCTTCTTGGGTTAAAGGTGCACCTTGCTTTATCGATGCTTTCTTTTTGTTTTCCGATAGGCTTATTTTAAAAGTGTCTAGAGGTATTAGCGACCTAGTCTAGGGTTAGGCATAGTTTACTGAGATTTTATATCTCACCCTGCCATGAGATTGCTTTTTTCAGACTATAGACCCAGATCATGGATGCCCGACCGTATCATTATAGAGTCCTGATAGAGACTGAGACCTATACTATGAAGTTCACTATCTGTGAGGTTTAGCATATACTAAGACGACGAGTGTTGTTTGGGTTGACGATGGAGGTCAGTGCATGGTTCTCCATACCTACGAGACTTGCACTCTCTAGGATGGGAGCATCTTCGTGGGACCATTGCCGGAGAGTGCTGTACCTATTGATGTACTATGGGTGGCTGACCCACCTGAAGTTGACCTTCCCGATGACCTACCGTTAGAGCTCGATGTCGATTTCGCTACGGCTGGACCTGCTCCTGTGCCACCTACCCCAGCTGATGAGGATGCCACTGCGAGTGTTCCTATGGCCACGGAGCTGGACCCTAGAGACGCTGGATCGTCGATTGATGACTGAGAGTTCGGTGTCAGGTGTATGACCATGTAGTCTGCTCTATTTTGAGACACCCTTTTGGTATTTAGACGCCTGTCTCGTGTTAGTATTATTACTGACTTTTGTGACGTATAGTTCTAAAGTCTTTCTTGTTGTTTAAGAGTAGGGTTGTTCCTCGCTTTCGCATGTATGTTTGCATTTAAGTTCTTAAGGTTTGGCCGCCAGATCCTAGAAGATGATCGTCTTTAATATGGCCTTGGTGGGATGTTCGCATGCCCGCTGGGTTTGGGGCGTGACAGTTCAAGCACCTTCTAAATATACCCCTTTTTGCGAAAGGTGTAACTTCCCAACCTGTCTATCTCTGCGAATCTCCATACCTAGAATTTTCTTGGCAACTTCGAGATCCCTTATCTCAAATTCCTTCACTGGAATAAGCATATCATCTACATACAATAGCAAATAAATAAAAGAACCATCACACAATCTCTTATGGTACACACAACTGTTATATGCACTTTGCGAGTGGCCATGACTTAACATAAAGATATCAAATCTCTTGTACCATTACCGTGGAGATTGCTTGAGACCATACAAAGACCTTTTCAACCTACAACTGTAATCTTCTTTACCCTCAATAATGAATCCCTCGGGTTGAGACATATAGATTGTCTCCTTATGCCCGCTATACAGAAAAGAGGTCTTGACATTAAGTTGTTTAAGTTCAAGATAATAAAGGATCACTAATGCGAGCAACACACGAATGGAACTATGTTTCACAATTGGAGAGAACACTTCACTGAAATCTATCCCCTCCTTCTGACTGAAACCCTTCGCTACCAAACGTGCTTTGAATCTTTCATCTTCAACCCCTGAAATTCCTTCTTTTCTTTTGAAGATCCACTTGCATCCAGTAACTCTTTTGCCCTTAGGCAATTTCGCAAGATCCCAAGTTTGGTTCTTATAAAGAGACTATATATCTTCATTCATCGTAATAAGCCACTTCTCAGATTTAGAACAAATAATAACTTTAGGGAATGTAGAAGGTTTTTCAATACCAAGCTCTTCAGCAACTGTAAGAGCATATGCTACCAAATCAACAAAACCATATCTTTGATGTCACGCCCAGAACCCTGATCCTTATATTGACTCCAGGATCCTTCGGGTTACAACTCATATGATCAGGCAAACATACGAGAGCGAGAAGACATCTCCATACATATACAAAATCCACATGACTTAGGACAAAAAGTAGTACACTTATCACGTTCATAAAAAAAAACAAATCTTACGAAGTGATCAATACTAATGGATCGATCCTTGTGTTCACAAACCATAATAAGATCCCTCCTAATAACACCATATATGAATCCATAACCTATAATTTCTTCCTCGAACATCAAACCTTGATGACCTTTGATACCCCATCACCTAGGACCTGCAAAATGTTAATCCCCAACGTGGTGAGATATAAATCTCAGCAAGTAAACCTAAACCTAAACCAGACCGCCAGTCCTCCCAGACTATGCAACAAAGCAACATGCAGAAGCTCATCAAGGTATTATCACACGTCATTCAAATATTAAGTATCTCAAGGTAATTGGCATGAATAAGAATTACAGTCAACACATCATGCACCTTGAGACCAGCTTTCCACACTAGCACATAATAAACTTATATGCTTCAGGATTATCACAATGATATCACATTACTCATCGCCAAGGGCTCCCAGGCCGCGATGTGTTTATCAATGGCACTCTGGCCAATTCAATCACAATGGCTCTCTGGCCAAATCAAACGCATAAGGGCACTATGGCCATGCGTTCACACAAGGGCACTCTGGCCAATTACGATGCATAAGGACTCTATGGCCAATTACAAAGCATCAAGGCACTCTACCCAATTACGATGCATAAGGGCTCTCTGGCCATTTAAAATCACAAGGGCTCTCCAGCCATTCCATTCAATAGGGCTCAATAGCCATTAAAGCTCAATTGCCAAGCAAGATTCAATTGCCACCCAACCAAACTAGTCTTCATGAAAACCAAGGTCATACTACGTAATTCCAATCATGGAATTCATCAATTCAACCTCACACAAATGCATATAGATCAACTACATCAATCTCATATGTTCAACATCCAATTGGTCATAATGAACTACCAATTCATCAATCAACTCATCTAGTAGTGTCCTAACGTTCGAGTAAAGGTTTAAGGGACTCTTACCTCTTCAAGCAAGCTAGAAAATTAATCCAAATGACACACCTAGGTCAGCAAGCACACGGCCAAACAGGGAACCCACGGCGTGCCTATGAAAAACCATATCGAAACTAAATCATTTCTCACTTCTATCGCCCAATACTTCAATAGCACACATAACACCTTATTCCCATGTCATCACAGTGTTAATTCAATGCTCCTAACCATGCCAATTATCGTTCTATCAAGGCAAGTCATCCAAAGTCTCAATTCACCAAAACTGCCCAATTTGAGCCCCCACAACCAGGTTCAATCTCACAAAAATTGAAATTTTTCTACTTACTTTTTGGGAAAACAAATTCCACGATCTTAAACTTCAAGATCTTATGGATGCGTGGTCGAAAATGGAGCTCAATTTGGATATCGGACGACTTAGAACGACCCAATTCAAAATCAATACGCGTTGAGGACAAGTTGTCGGCTTATCAAGTTTTTCACTTCAAACAACCCTTAATCACTTCTAAACTCCAATTCCTCACAAAATCAACTTACCATAACCTCAATATACAAGTTTAGGAAGCTCACCAAGAGTTTCGTTGCGAAATAACTCCACCAAACCTTCGAACAGCTCGGTTCCTTCACGGTCTCTCCACGGTCAGAATCTGTCCGATTTTAACCACCCACAATCAGCTAGGAAAACCTATTTTAACACTACCAAACTTGTGAGCAAAGCTCATCCGACATGAGTACTAGATGTTATGAAGCTATCACAAAAATTTTGAGGTCATTTGAAATTTCTAAGAGCTAGAACCAACACTTTTCCTTAGCTAGCTCAGAATCCGTCTGCTTTTCTTCCACAAATTTCCATAAATTAACCAGACCTCCAAAAATCATGAAACTAATTGGAAATTGTCAAGGACATCCTGAACTAAACTGTGGTGGTCGAAGTTGGCGATGAGACGTCGGAAGGGGCTAGTCGTACGGACCGAACAGATGGCTCAAAAACTATCTTTCTGGGCAGTTTTCGGTTGGGTGAAGATGAAGAGGAGAATGAAGAAAATGGAGGAGGGGAAGGGCTTGCATGGTTTTTGCAGCTGCTAGGAGAGGATATCCACAAATTATTGAGGTCAAATTGATAAGATAGATTAGGTATGGGTAATTAATGCCAAGGGCCTTCATTGAGTGACATGTGGCATGGACCAATAATGCCATTGACTTCTTGCACTCCAAGTTTCGGCAGCTCATGGGGAGGGGAAAATGACCATTTTGACCTTCAATTATCCTTAAGACAAAGGCAAATGGGCGAAGGGTAAAACTGTCATTTGACATGTTTCGTCCGAAACTTTGTTTTTCTTACTTTGAGTGACCATTGACGAGGCGACGTCAAATCCTTTTCCAATTTTGAAATTCTTCATTTCCAATTGCCAATTCGAGCTTTCATTTCATATCTCAAGCCTTGAGGGCGGAAATTCAGAATGTCATAATTTTTCCCCCTTAAAGAAATTTCATTCTCGAAATTTGCAACCTTTCAACCATCCAATCCTTTGGGCATCGACGCCTCACTGCATACTCATTCCTCAAGATAATTCCTTTCATGACTTAACGTTCTTACTTGTCCTTTCCGACAAAAGTCGTCTTTCCCCATGACTTGTTCCCTTCAGTCCTCAATCTGTATTTACTTCTCTCTATTCTCTTTCGACATCCATGCATCTGTTAGCAGTTTACCCTCACGCATTCACGTCGTCTCTTCCATTTATCTATCACCATTATTACTAAACCTTCGCCAAAATGCACTCTTTGGTGTCCCTACCACTTGGCGTATAACTACCTTCAAATGTCCCCTCGTACTATCAGGGATTCATGAACTTTATTAGCTTGCCCTCTATTATCCAACTCGAATCATAGCTTTCGACTCCATAAGCAGATTCAGGGCTACTTCCATAGTAATCCGTTCTCGACTCCCTTCGAAAATCTCATTGGATCAAAGTGATCCATCGACTTTCGTGGTCATGTCTTTCTCTTTTACCGGCATGTCTAATGTTCAATCACATGATAGACTAATCCCATTCCTCAGTCCATATCACCGATAGTATTAAGGAAAATCTCGGCACATCCTTGTGCCATCTCAAGGGACACCATAATTCTTCCTTCGAATTCCGGTGAGGTCATCTCTTTAAGTTCCTCTTCAGTATTGAATTCATACTTCCGTCCATAGGACCCTAAGGGTTTTACTCATTCCCATAACCCCTTAAGTGTTAGGGTTCGATCATGGAAATACCTCAATTCCCTTCTGGCATTCAGACTAGGTGCTTCCAATAGCCATCAACTAGTCAATTGTCGAACTTCCAATTTAGAGGTTGAATCTCTTACTTCTCAAGGGAAGATCTGTCCCTCTATCATCAATTACACAATACTCAATTCCCAACCTCTTATAGTTCACATAATTTCGAGGTTTTTCTTTATACAAGCGACGCTCTCATATTCAAGAGCAATTTCACCCATCGGCGTAACTTCTCATCAATTCCTTTTCGGAAACTACTACCTTATTCTTTTGTGGTAGATATAGACTGAAAACCTCCTTCCACCCAAGCAAGATTTTCCAAACTTTGTTGCGAGGACATTCGTAAACCAATTCCGATCATGCTCCAAGCATTCCAACTCACAAGGCATTATCATCACGATGCATATGCAATGTCCACTTCCGGTTGCCTCGTTATGCCTCAAATTTCATTCTACGTCGCGTCATCACGACCTTCATAAGCTTTTCAATTTCCAACCGGAAAGCCATTAACAACGTAGTCGTCAACTTGATTTAAGTCCTCGAAAAATCTTTTCATGTTCATTCATCCATTCGTGCTACGTCTCGTTCTTAGTCCATTTCATCAATGGAACAGCTCTTGTGGGGAATCTTCCCACGATCCATCGGTAACAATTCACCAATCTCAGGAAATTTCAACTTCCAGCAAACCACATCGACTCTAGTCGATTCATCACTTATCTCATTTCTCATAAATTTTACGACTAAGGAATTTTACCTCATCAAGTACATGGCTCATGCTCTTCATAATTAGAATACAACGAGCATCTCTTTAGAGTCCCTATGATACTCTCGAAAGTTGTTCATGTTTCTTATGACTCCTTAAATGAGTCCAATCATCGTCTCTCTAGACGGTAACAACCAACTCAATCATTCGTTGGACACCCGATCCGACTGTTATCCACTTCATCACTACCAAGTGTTGAATCATTTCAACTGTCCATGGTACCATTCACCTGAGAGTTCATATCTTGACTCTCTGCTCTCAAGGGTCCTCACTAGGGCCATACAACATTCTGTTCATTTTTGTCACTCTTTCCTCAAGAAGCATTAATGCCTCAACTTCTGGGTTCCACAACCAGTTAATGCAACCATGTCTCAATTTCATCTATTTAACCGAGCGTCGACATTATCTTGGAATTCAACGCTGTCTACAGGACAGTTTCTCAAACTTCACTTCCAGGGATCATTCAAATTATACATCTTCTTTCTCAATCTAGACTCTCATTCTTAATATCAAGACAATTCGGATGTTCTCATCCTTTTACACTAGTGTTTCTTACCCTATGAAGGAAACTATACACTTTAGTGGCATTTTTTTTACTTCGAATCCACCTTGTCCTTCCCTTTCCTTAGAGTGTCAATCTTGAAGTCTGTGCCAACGGTAGTACCTCCACTCTAGGATTCAAATTTCACAATGTTTGGCACTCTTCTTCCAGTGACTCAGTCATCTCAAATGACAAAATTTCAAGGAGTCAAGGTTCTTCCTCGGTCTCCACAATTTTCCGTATCGAATACTCGATTCGACTACCTCGAGTCACTTTGTAATTACACTCTAAGTGCTCTTTTTCTCTTACTCAACCATTCATTAGAATTACGAACAACCAAGACTATCAAGTCCATTCACTTTCCTTTCCCTCAACGACCATCTCATGGTCCAATCACCCTTTAAGAATGACACCTTACTCTTTAGGGATGACAACACACAATTCCACTTCTAGTGGTCCCGATTCAACCTTAATCGGTCTCATAAAATCATCAATGTCAGACAACTGACATAACTCTTTTCTCAACTTTCCCCATGACAGAAGGAACGACATGCCAGTCTCTCATTACGAAACTCAGGGTAGGTAAAAGCCTTTTCTCGCAAGCATGTTCCATGTTCCATAATGAACATCTCTTTGCTCGTAATCCATGAGCAGAAGTTCTCTTATTCCCATGTCTTTCGATCATTCAATTCTCTTACTGAGTCCCATTAACATTCCTCAAAGTCAGGAATAACTACTAGACACAAGGCTTTCAAATTTCAATCCACTCGGAGACCTCACGTCTCACTCAAAGGGTCCTTGACCACCCTTGGCACACTTAGATCACCTTGAGAACTCTGTCTCACACTGGTTGATTGTTCGTAGATCCTTGCAAGATTATTAAGATCCACACAACTATTGCTCTCAAGCAATCCCAAGAAGGTACTTCCATTGAACAATTCAACGAAGGCGGTCCAAACATACACCATGCCTTCAAAGAAAACTCTTCTCTTGGTGACACTTCACCAATCATCAACAGCCTCTTAAGGCTAATAACTGCCATGGTCACTTTCTTTCTTCAGTGTACCCAAAACCTCTAAGGTTTTCTCACGAAACCCTCAATTTATAAGAAGGCAGTTTCAAATTCCATCCTTTTATCAAACTCAGTCAATCTCAACGTTATACATAGCTTCACAAGCTTTTCAAAACTCTCGTGGTTCCTGTCCACGTTTCCACTTTGGAAATGAGTAATCTCAGAGTCACCTTTCTTATGACTTCTATCACTTAACTCATCAACACTAGCATCAGTCGTCTCAGCGACTTGGGTATAATGGCAGCTTCTTCTCGAGCTTGCCTACCCATCAAATTTCCTCATTTTCATTTCAAATTCTCACGACCCCTTGTTACACTTGGGTCTCGTACGATTAACAAAATCGAGCCATATTCTCTTCCAGTACTCATACTGGAGTCGTTCATCTTTACTCAATTCTCACGATCCCTTTCTATTCTCGGATCTTCTCATATCTTGCACACTTAAGCCAAATGCTCCTCTAGTGACCGTACTTTGGTCTTTCAACCTTATCAGGTTCTCTTGTCACTTGAACCACTATGATTCCCTCCATGAATTAAAAACTTAAGTCATCCACTCAGTCTAGCAGTCTCAGACTGCTCATCTCATCATTTTTCACCATCAACCATCTAGTGGTTCCCAAACAACTCTCAACTAGCTGCTCATTATTCAAGGATTTCAACTCATCCTTATGCAGCAATCATACATCAAGCAAGCCTCCACGAGGCAACTTCTCAAATAACAGCCAATTACTAAGCAAGCCTCATTAGGCTAAGACTCAACTAAGCCAACGCCAATCAAGTACTCAAAGTGCCATTTCAATCGTTCATGCCATAAATCCAGGGGCATCCGCCACTCTAGCATAAACACAACATGCCATCTCAATCTCAACAGGCATCAGTTCAATGGGTATAAACCCCGCATGCCGTCTAATTTCTCAGTTAGACCTCGGCCAAGACAATCACACGATGCCAATTACACAACATGACAACTAGGCCAATCCCCAACATCAGTTTTCTTTTTCAAACAGCACTTACTGCTAAATACAGGGCTTTTAGCCATGCCTATCACATGCGCCATTACAAATGCCATGCCACTTTTGAACATTCACTTTGAGAATCACTCTAGTGTCACACATCTCTTAACCACATTCAGACTCAACCTGATACCTAGGCTTTCCCTTTCAATTTATGATTTGGGTCATTCCTTCCTCATCGCTATCTTAGAAGCCTGCTAGGAGCCGTTCCTTGTCCGGACCTCTCTGTCCCGGCGATCACTCCCCGCCCTCATCAGACCTGATTGTTACAGGTTGTCCCAAGTCATACATCTACGGAGGAAGCCCCGTTCCACACGTCACATTACATGTTTCCTTATGGTTTATAAGTATCCCATCAACTCGTCCCATACCAAGTGATAGTTTATTAAGTCTGATAGCGATAAACTCATGCATGCACCCTCATCAACTTTTTTTTCATGCTATAAACACATGCACAACATGTTTGTTCTCATTACCTGTCATACCACAATCGTCTCAGATCAATTCTTATCCATCGAAGATTTCTAATTCCATCAATGACGGTCACATCTCATAGATCAATTGCCTATATTCCATCATATACCTCAAGTCTAGTCGCTATTCAAGTCAAATCCAAATGCATTCGATCACAAGTAGCCTTTAATCCCAATATTCCTTGTCTGCTTCCTCTTATGCATCTCATCTCATATTATCCAAGGTTGTCAATAACAACCAATAACCAAAACCATCAAGATAGAATATAATTCAAGCCTGAATCCACTAATACCAGTCAGCTCTTTATAACTTATATTCCTCAAGTTGGGTCATTAACATACCACAATCACAATAAGGTAATCCAATTGACCCCTCATTCATAAATAATTTTCTACTAACATCAAGCACAATTACTACTTCAAAATCCATGCTTAGGTCTCTTTAGTTTCGGCATGCTTCCACTTAAACCTTAATCACCACATCACTCAAGATCATTAATTAAAGTTAACACTTGGACTATTAGAATTCCACACAAGTTCAAGCCTATAATCCTCAGGATTCAATGATCAACGCTTAATCCTATAGGTCTCAATATCTAATTATTCCCAAGTCATCACTCCTTATCACTCCAAACCTCAATCACACTGGATTGAGTTGACCTTGCTCTGATACCACTCAAACGGGGATGTCACGCCCCGCACCTTGATCCTTATATTGACTCCCAGGATCCCTCGGGTTACAAATCATATGATCAGACAAACGGACGGGAGCGAGAAGACGTCTCCATCTATGTACAAAATCCACATGACTTAGGACAGAAAGTAGTACACTTCTCAGGTTCATAAAAAACAAAATCTTGCGAAGTGGTCAATACTAATGGATCGATCCTTGTGTTCATAAACCATAATGTGATCCCTCCTAATAACACCATATAGGAATCCATATCTTATAATTTCTTCCTCTAACATCAAACCTTGATGACCTTTGATACCCCATCACCTAGGACCTGAAAAATGTTAATCCCCAATGGGGTGAGTGTCGCGACCCGTCCGAAAGCGGACGCGGCTAATGGATTACCGATCGCGGGTCTTGGATCGACGCGGGCCCTCCCAGGCCCATACCAAATCGCGGCGGGAGTATTTTTCAAAAGGATTCGACGATAAGAGTCGATCGCTTTCGACCTTAGTGTGGTCGTGGTGGCATGTGCAACTTGTGCATGCATTTGGAGTCGCCACCGGTCTTTCTTGGAGGGTAGACCGGAAACCTTACTGATCGATTGGGAGAGATCGATCAGTTCTACGGAACCAGAGATTTTGGGTTCGGGGACTTGGTTACGCTGGTGTCGTTACCAACGCCCTTTCGGTACCTAACGCGAGTGATTTTCCTAACTAGGATTTCATGCAGGCGCAATTTTGGGTGAGGTAAGTCTGACTTTGCACATTAACCAGTTTAACATGCTCACGTAATCATAATAAATAAATAGATGTCAATCACATAAACATCTATCCTACGTGGTGATCATGGAATTATGATTTAATGGGTCTCGAGCCAATGAGACCACATTTAATCATTTTAATATTTTAATAACGGAGAGCTGCTCTTCGCTTCTTCTTGGTTTCTTGAACTCTTCAAGAATTGGGCCCCAAAGAGCTCGCCGACTTAAAAGGCTCCTCCACGTAATCCTCGTAACATTTACATCAACAATTGACTATGCTAAAAATAAAGATTACATGAAAAATAAAAGGAGTACGCAGCCTCCATTTAATAATTACAACCCCAAATATATAAATAATCATCATACATTCATATATACATCAATCACATTGATTAGGGATTTTTCCATGATCACCACGCTTCCACGTAAGTAATAAATTCACAATTTAAAACTTAGGAATGCACAATAAAAATTCTACGTTGAATCATATTCAGAATTTTTACGTAAAATAAGATAGCCATAAATTTTCGATTCAAAATTGATTTAGTCTCAATTTTTGCTACGTTGATTAATTTATCATATCAAAACAATCAACCTCCATTAGCCATGTAAGACGAACAATTCGTTAATACATATTGGCCATAGTATTGCAAAAATTGCAAAAATCAATTAAATGCACGAAAACACCTAAGGATTGGCTCTGATACCACTGTTGGGATCCACGTAACACGTAGCGGAAATAAATAACAACCCATACATGTATCTCCAGAGGCGTACTTCGTGCATTTCAATCGAAAAAAAAAATCACAAAGCCTCAAAGGGAGTAAATAGATTACCTCTCGTAGCGTGCTTGAACGGAGGTGTCGGTTCGATGTTCTTCGATCTCAGCCTCCACAAGTGTTAGGCATCTAGTTCAGACGCACCACCAATTGACGAACGGGGAGACGACTAATAACTCCACAACAATTGTGCTAGCAATATGCGGAATCAATATTCCGAACTTAGTATATTTTGCTCACTCAAGATTATGAGAATATAGAGAGTGTTTGTGTTCTTCTCTCTAAGCTCTCAAAAATTTGCACACTCTACAAAATGTCTCCCCCCTCAACCTCAAAACTCTTGCCATCCTTTTATAGCCAAAAATACCTTCCAATAAATTGTATTTAAAAATAGCACTAACAATTATAAATTCTATCTAAAAATAGCACTCACAAATAAATGACATTTAAAAATAGCACTAACAATAGCACTCACAATTTATAATACAAAAATGCTATTTAAAAATAGTACTAACAATAGCACTCACAATTTATAATACAAAAATGCTATTTAAAAATAGCACTAACAATTATAAATTCTATCTAATAATAGCACTCACAATTTATGATAAATAAATGCCATTTAAAAATAGCACTAACAATAGTACTCACAATTTATGATAAATAAATGTCATTTAAAAATAGCACTAACAATAGCACTCACAATTTATAATACAAAAATGCTATTTAAAAATAGCACTAGCAATGGCACTCACAATACAAAAATGCTAAAAAAAAGGTACTAACAAAGGTGTTAAAAATAATAACAATTATTATTATTACAAGAGTTAAAGAGGTTACCAAACAGTACAAATATGCATAATGTATAAATACGTATGACGTATAAATACGTAGAGCATACGTATACATCCGTGAAACCGGTGACTAATTGAAAGAAAAATGTGCAATTAAGCCATTTTGGTAAAAATTGATTAAATTGGAGGGCAAATTGACCTAATTGCACTTTAAGACTTTAGAATCCAATGTCATAGCTTATAAAAAGTGAGAATTGAAAACTAAAAGACTCGAAAAGGATTTTTTTTTTTTTTTTTTTAGGCTCGGTTCGGGTTTATGTTTGTGAAGGAACATAGTGACCCGAGCCGAATTTTTGAGATTTAAAGTGACACACTTGAAGAGGAAATTAAAGCAAAATTATCGAATATTTTTGGGTATTTTTCTGACCACGAATGGTATTTTTCTGATTTTTTGGGTATTTTTATAATTAAATAAACTCGAAAAATATTAAAAATACCGAAAAATATTTTTTGTTCAAAATTAGTTCCTAAGGCTAAACCAAGGCTTCCAAAGTTGATTTTGTGATTTTATGACCTTTTTTGATATTTTTAATTAATTTTAAAGAATAAAAATCACAATAATAAATGGTAAAAAATCAGGTGTCAACAGCTGCCCCTCTTTGAGAGGAATCTCGTTAGAGGTTTCTCTCAAAGATAAGGTAGCACCTGATTCCTAACCGACTCAACTGGGAAAATGAGAGAAGAAATGTTATGACATCGGATCCTTAAGGCTATTGATAAAAGCTCAAATCAATCCCCGGTTTGCTCTAACAATTTGAACATGGGCCGGAGTGAGAGAGGCTTACCTGAAGCTCACCTGTCGGATGCTGCCGGTGTTGACACCTGATTTTTGATCAGTCTTTCATAGTTTATTTTTAAAAAATTCATAAAAAATCTATAAAAAGTTAAAAAAATTAAAAAATCATCTTTGGTAGCCTTGACCAAGCTAAAGGAACCATTTTTGATAAAAAATAATTTGTCATATTTTTTTAATATTTTTTAATATTTTCCAAAAATAGAAAAATACATGAAAAATGAAGAAAAATAGCGTTCGATGTCGTAAAAATATAGAAAAATAGTCAATATTTTTATTTTAATTTCCTTTTCATTTTGAACTCATAAATAGTCAAAATTCAAGTTCAATTGCATGTGTTTCTTCACGACGTATAGAGTTGAATTTGGCAAAAAAATGTCATTCGAGTATTTTAATTTGTAAATTTCTACATATTTTTTAGTCTTGACGTCCAATTAGATCGACCACCATCTACAATAAATTCCCCTTGCTGAATATTTTCGTTTTTGTTTCACATGATTTTATGGTGTAAAACGCCGAGTGGATCCCCAAATATAATCGGGTCGGCATGAGCTCGATAGCTCGTCCAAGACCAAATCAGGGCACGGCGAACCCCATGTGAGTACTCTCGAACTCCTTCGATGCTTCCTAATGCTTTTCTTAGGTTAGATCATGTGTAGAATGGCTAGGACAGCTAAATCATTCTTGAGCTGTAATTGATAAATAGGGCCTTATTAGGAATGCCATGTGATTTATTTGCATATCTAGATTCCTTGAGTTGCGCATTTTATTACTGATTGTGATTGCTAGGATAATCACTCCTATCTGCATGAATTTCTAGATTTAGGGTTCATACCTTACTCATCCGCATGAATCTCAGGCTAGAAAATTCAGTCAACTTAGGTACCGAAAGGGCGTCAACTCTGACAGTTGGTGTAACTAAGTCCCCGAAACCATTTCTCTGGTTCTCGCAGAATTGAATAGAAACTCCCAACTATTCGATTGGGTGGTCCAATCACACCCTAAAAAAATGATTGGTGGCGACTCCATGGCATGCACACTTAGCACATGTCACTAGACCACACTGAAAGTCGATCACGCATACCTCCGTTGCGATTTGGGTAATGGGCCTTGGGAGAGACCCGCGTCCGACCAGACAGGACGGCCCATTAGCCCTCGAGAGCCCGACAACCTCAAGAGGGTCGCGACAGACTGGCGACTCCACTGGGGACTGGTTCTTAACCATTTAGTGGACTTGAGCCGATTAAAAAGTTGATTGATTCTTCTAACCTAATTTTATGCAGATGCTCTCGAAAGTGAGGTATATATGCTAACGAATGTGTTAGATGTTTTTGTAGACGGGAGAAATAAGGGGTGAAGTGCTTGTTAACTTTGTTTTATGCAGGCAGGAGTTTTGGATGTATGATTGTGTGGATGTTTATATTGAAGCGGTGATTGTTAAATAAAATGCATGTCTATTGCTTTAGCACGACACAATGAATACACACAATTGCGCCTAAAACCCCAGGCGCCCTCTTTAGGAACACAATAGAAGGAATTGAAAATGGAATCTCTGTGAGGAAAAACATGGGGTAATCCACTTTTCAATTCCGCTCACTTCGAACTATGGATTGAGTCCCAATGCAACGATAGTTGTGCAATGGAATCGGCTCTTCCCAGAATTCGAGGTGAGAACCTTGGCTTTAGGTACCAAGCCCTATCTTTTGATTTTTAGGAGTTTTCCCTCACTTGTCTCATGCGTTTGTCTATGGAAGGTTAGTATACCTAACACTGCAAAAAATACAGAGAAGCTTGATTTTCTCTTAAGTTTGGTTGGTAAGACTTTTCTATCCCTCGAACTTGTTACAGCTCTTAATCATTATATTCATTGCATAATTCCGGTGATTGGATTAAATGCCATTTTGAGGATAGATATGTGTGTTTTCCTCCCAATGTTCTTGATGGAAGATGAAGATGGTGTCATCCCATTACGAGCGCCAAGTGGACAAGAAGAGCCTACTATGGACATCATTGAGGTATCATCTAATGAAGATGACAATTTGGAATAGGTGATTCTGAAGTCACGTCTCAAAGATCGAAACTGGGGCATCTCTAAGTATTAAGATCACATTCCTTTGTTTTATTTTTCATTTCTAGCCTTCTTGTATATGATTTATTTTGCTGAGATCCTCTCTATCTGATCCCTTAGATTGATTGTATTAGGGATCTATTTGTGTTTATATACATTCAGATTGAAATTTGTTGTATTTCTATTGACTTGTCATTGGAATGTGATAGTGGCATTTCTTCTAATCACTCGAATACTCCAAAATCAATTTTATAATTCCTTTGGATGAAATTGAAATTGGAAGTCTTATACAACCTTTTGGCCGTATAGGGCAATACAATCCCAATTTCGCCAGAAGGAACTATAAACTTGAATTGGTTCATGCATGTTTTGCATCATTGGTAATCCACAATAATTGATCAAGAGTACTCGTGTTTTTCAAATTTAATGAAAAGATAGATATCCAAATTACTCTCGTTCTTAGCAAACAGCTTTAATTTGGATACCGTATCTTCAATTGAATTTAAAACACATCGTAATTGTGTACTTTTGAACATTCCATTGATTTTCTTGGAATTGATCAAAGGCGATTATCGTGAATTACATTCCTTTCAATGATATGCTTTCCTTTGAGGAATATTGATAAAAGCTTTTGCACAAGGCCAAAACCCTTGTAAAAGCTCTTATCCCTATTAATCACAAGTAATCATATAATTGAAAGGATTTATGCTTTATTTTTCAAATTCTTTCTTCTGATTCTGCCTTTTCATTTGAAACAGGTTAAAAACAAGTAGAGAAGAGAAGTCTTTTTGTGGATAATCGCGGTGGGAGGTTCCTTTATCCGATCATAAGCAAGATTAAAAAATCAAGATGTACACGCTCGAATCATCAATGTCAAAGCGCAGCTTGCCTAGGTTGAGAGTGGTCAGGTGTTCGAGAAAGTCATCCATACAGAAGTTGAGACACACACATTAGAGCTTTCATTCATTTCGCTCAATCGAGGGACCTTAAAAGCAGATCATACAAATCACCGGGGTGGAAACATAAAACCGCAATGAGCCCTAATTAGCATCACAAAGGAACCTAGTTGGCCCTCCATATTATTGATGCTTTGCTTATACTCACCACCTCGAGACTCGAGATCTGCAAGCTTAAGAAGAAGGCGTTTACATTCCCCTTTAAGATCGGCAACCTTGGTCCCGTGATCTTCGGCGGCTATTTCCAGGTCCCGAACTAGTCCTCTCCCATGGGCTATATCCGCGGTAATGCTGTCAAGCCTTTCTTCCTGCCACTCACATTGAAACTTCAACACGACATTACGACGGTCGTGCTCATAGGTGGTCAGGGATAAGGCCAAGCGCTCCACCAAATTTCCCCTCTCGCGAAGCAACATCGAGACTCGCTTGTTGGCGAACTCAACAGCCTTTCTGTGACTATCGGCCACAAGGTTGGCCAATACCAAGCAGTTGGACCGATCCTCATAGCGAGCTCGCAAAACGTGAGCCACGGTAGCTTTTCGATGAGCGACACGGTAAGTCTCTAAAAAGTTTATAAAGAGGGTTGGGAAGATTCTATATTCCCTCTCTAAATTAGTGCCCTCGATGGAGGTGGTGTCTATTTCCACGAGCAAAATACGGATTTCATCTTCAGTTTCTGGGTGATCGGCTATATGAGCATAGCCTCGACCGAGGAGGTTATAGAGTTTTTCCCACTGGGCCAAAATTTCGGACGAGAAAGCGCGAATAGGAGAGGAGGTCATTTTCGTTGGAGTGAGGGAGAAGAAGATGAGTGTGGTAGAGTGATTAAAATACGAAAAGGCAATTATGTAAGAGTGTTAATCTTCTCTGCATTAACTCCTCCTTTTATAGCAACTCGAGAATGAAGAAAGGCACAACAATAATGCTCGTGGAGCCAAGTTAATTGGGTAAAGCAATGGTGGCTCTTTCGGTGAACCATCAGATTTGTCCCAGTCCGCGATTTCAGGCTTGATAAACCTAAAAAAGTTGTAAAAAGATATGTCGGTGTCACCATATTAAAATTGAACGGGAGTTAAGCGCAACTATCGAAAAAAGTTGCGAAAGGATTTGGCGGTCTCATCATATTAAAAAACTGAGCGGGAGGCGAGCGTAGTTCCACCTTTTTGAAAATAAGTGGGAGACAGACATGGATATCGAGAAAAGGAAATCGATTTGGTGTCCCTCCACGTTGAAAAGAAGAAAGAAGACGACAAAGCGGGAAATACGAAATCTTGGGAGCAACGCTTGCCTGATGATCTTCATCCATGTTTAAAGAACGTTTCATGGGCATACAGAACCACTCAAAAGAAAATTTAGAGAGAGTGAGCATACATGAGAGAGTAGAAAACCCTGAGTGAGCAAAAATTGATCGAACATTTTTCGATCCAACATGTTTGAGAGTTACCATCAGTTGCTAGAGGTGACTGATCCAAAAATCTCAGAAAATGAACTACTGAGAGATCTCGAAGATTCTAGGATGGCGTCTGGTACCAGAACCACAGAACCCAACCCTTTCGGCAACGAAGTTCAGGATCTCAGCAGCGACGACAACAGCAGCAGCGATGGTCAATCCCGGAAAAGGAAACGTCGCCAGTGCCACACTCAGAATGAAATCCAAGAGCTTGAAGCTTTCTTTAGTGAATGCCCTCTCCCGAACATGAAACAAAGAAATGAATTGGGCCAGAAGCTAGGGATGAAACCTTTGAGGGTCAAGTTTTGGTTTCAAAATAAGCGAGCCAAATTGAGGGCTCAACACAGACGTCAAGAACTTGCGATTCTAAAGGAGGAAAACGAAAAGCTTCGAGCGGAGAACATGAGGTATAAGAAAGCTCCCAGCACTATCGCTTGCCTTAATTGCGGTGGCCCTATCACTCTCGGCGAAATGTTCCTTGATAAGCCTTATATGAGGATTGAAAATGCTCATTCACCACCCCACTCCCTCGAACCATCTTCGATACAATCGGATTTTGTTGGAGATATGCATGAACAAATCAATTCTACGAAGTCAATACCGATTCCTTCTAAAGGATGTGATATGCATCACCATGATTGGAGTTTCCTTAACGATGAGCTTACTATCACGACCGACCAATCCAAAGCTGATGAATTCCCTCCACAACAATTTCCGGCTCGATCAAATCCTACTGGAAATAGGCCAGAGAGCAATAGCCAAGTTGTCAACACTGTTCCGGTTCGCAAGAAGACGAGGGTCAATTGGTCCCCCGAGCTTCATCTCAAGTTCCTTAGTGCGGTTCAGCAACTAGGGATCAACTCAGCATATCCAACGCGCATACTTGAGATCATGAACATACCAGGACTCACTAAAGATGGAGTCGCGAGTCACCTCAAGAGCTACAGAAGGGCGCTAAGACAGCGCCACACAGCACTGAACCTGAAAGAACTCAACTTGTGCCTAAACACTAGGCATGACTATAACTACAATGCCCCTGAAGTAAGAAATACCCTGCCGAATCTAGGCACCGACCAAGCTGGTAGCAGCACCATCGACTACTTGGGCGCTAATCAGAATATTCCCCCGAATCATCTCAGCACCCCTCAAGAGTATATGCCACAAGTGCAGCAGGTACGAACTCCTTGGTTTGAGCATCAACTTTTCGCTAGTGCTCTTCCTATCCCCGATCAACATATTGCGCCTAGTGTTCAAAGATCTGCCCGGCTTGGGCATATGATTTCGGAAGATCAAGCGGGCGGATGCTCTGAGGATTTTTGTTTCTTCCATTCCCAAATGGAAGGTGCTTTTGATAGTGAACCGATCAATCATCCTCTTATAATCTCGAGCAACGACGAAGGTTCTAGCTCGAAGAATCAGATCGCTCACAACAGAAACAGGAATCCTTCAACGCCAAGCGATGATGGTCAACCCGAATATCAGTTGCTCGAAGAATCAAAAGATTTCCTTGATGAGGAGCTCCATATCTGGATCGATCAGTTTAAAACTGATGGACTTATGAAGTTATGATCCAAAATGACGATTATATGTCTGATTCATGGTGTAACTGGCTGATCACCGAGAATCCTCAAGGGAACTAGGCACATGTGGCTGGATGTATCATTAATCTTTCTGTCATAAAGTCTTCCATGCAAGATAATCTTCCTTAATGCCTAGAGTTAATCTGGGGCAGCGATCAGTACTACCTGCGAGCATCATCATGCTTGAGTGCGACAATCCCTTGTTAGATTAGAGTCGAGGCGAATCAATTGAACGCCACGAAGAAAAACATTTAAAGGCTTCACATAGGAAAATGCGAGCAAAAGCCCGAGCGAGCTCAAAGACGGTTAGCTCTGTATTGTTCTAAGGGACCTTTAGTCGTTATGAACTCTAAATTGAGCTTGTTTCATTCTCGATGGGGGTCGCTAACTGCTTCAAGAATTTTATAACAAAAAACGAACCAGTTAGGGACGTCAATAGTGCTGTGTCCTGGTAGTCAGTGAAATGGAAGTGGTACGAAACGTCAGGAGTTCGATCTCGGGATTGAAAAATCATTTTATCAGTTGGTCTATCACCCGATGAAGTTCAAAGAGATTCGACGCAGATGACTATAGAACTTGGGGCAATTCGAAAATCATCGATTCATTTTCATCAAGCGGCGAAGTTGGTATTGTAAAATGTGAAGCATGCAAATGACAAATCCGAAGCAGAAGGAGATGAATCATGATTCGCTTATCCAAGGTCGGGATTTCAACCTTCGACTAAAGCCAAATCTAGGATGAGTTTTTGATCTTGCCCACTCGACAAAACCCATCTCCACTGAAAATGGGGGCAAACCATTCCTACATCCGGAAAGCATGTCGAAGCCGAAGACATCAAATTCATCGTTTAATCCGTGGGGCAAGTCCCTGAAGCGATAGTTATAATCTGCAGAGCGTAATGGAATCCATCCTTTCAATGTAAAACGCATTTGGCCGCGGAGCCACCCATTTGGTAAAAAGAACGTATCGTTCCTAAATGATTTTCAATCAGATGCGGGGATAATGTTCTCTCATTTTCCTCTCAGGTGATGAACAGAGACGAGGCACCCAAGAAGCCATGCATTCAAATAACAAAACAGTGCATGAAACACGCCCAAAAAGATGAATGAATCTCCTCCGACGTAAATCCTCGATGTGGATTCGTTGCCCAACCAGACGAAGAAATCATGGCCACAAGCTTGAGGGCCGGCTTCTACAATCTGCACATTGGCATGCAGAATGGAATTCAAATCAAGAGTAAAGTAGTATCGTCCCAATTTGTTTTGAATTTGGAAACCCAAAATAATGCTTAATATTTATCCTTGGCAGGAGCTCGCCATCAGGGCAGACATTGCAGATTTTCACAACCCTTGTACACTCGTTGGAGCATATGACCAAGGGTAAGATGTATCGTTCCAATTTTTGTAAAGTTTTAGAATATACGATGACATATCCCTTTTATATCTCCAGGATCTCCAGCCTCGATGGGCAGGTAAGTATCCCTTTTCCCAATTCATTGGAGATTAAAAACTTTCAGAATTAATTCGATTCTCACATCTAAAAAGACATAGAATTCTTACTTCATTGACATTCATGTTTTAAAACATGAGATTGTCTGAACATGAATTACACATGTATGGTGCATCACAAAATCCCTTTGAAGGATAAATCTTGATGAAATGAAATGAATTTTTCCAACAAGAGTCGTTTGAACTGTTCAAAAGGGTATTTTCTCATAAGAGAAGCGAGCCTAATCCAAACACGTCCCATACACACTTGAGAGATGAGGAGATTGGAAATGATAGCGAAACCTTAACCTATGGATATAAGGGTCATTCGCAATGATTACATGGATCGAGATGATAGAGGCATTTATTTCTTCATTCCAAACACTACAGATGCCCATTGAGAACCCCATTGAACGGCGATTTTCATTCTCAACCCTGTCAAGAACCACCCCACATTGGGGCAAATGAAGGTTAGTCCAACAGTATCAGAAAGTAAACGGTTTGAAATTTTCTTGCTCGGACTAACATAAATCTTTGTGTGTTGTTTATATGATAATCCAAGTGTCATAGGATGACGAGAATAATTCATTTCTCTATCCTACACACTGTTATCCTTTGCACGACCAAGTTGAGCCAGCAAATTCATTTCATCAACCTATTGGTGATCATTGCATATTCCAAAGCAAAGGCAACATCACTCTAGGAATGGAAGCGTGCCAAAGTTTAAGTTGCATATCTAGCATGATTGCCGAAAATCCTAGCTCCAAAAGAAAAGAAAAACACGGGATTAAAAAAAGGGGGAAAAGAAAAATCCCTAGACATCAAGAAAAAGCAAAGTGCCTGGTAAAAAGCAAGGCTGATGTCTATTCAAAATATCCCCAGTAAAGTCTAGATATACGATAAAAAGACCCTGCAAAGGAGTCAGATCAAGATGACTACTCTCTAAATGATGTCGTGCTCAAATTGCAAACACACAAACAGACGGTCTCTTAATGTAACAAGAGACGCTTTTAAACATCCTTGTGCGCTCTAAAAGAGGAGTGTACACTTCAAGAAATGGATATGTTCTTCGAAGGACATGTGGCAAATTTGCAATGATCACCAATGCCAAACCCTTCACAATTTCTGGGCAAAAAATAAGCCTTTTTCGGTCCCCAATCCTTCCAATGTTACAACCCTGAAGCAGTCTCATCTGACTAAGACACTTGGGTTAATGTATAACTTAGCTCAAAGAAGTACGAGCAAGACTATTTCTTTCTCATTTTACAGGGTTCTTGACTTGTAAACCCGGAGCAGATAGTGAAAATTTTTGTTCAACGGCCTTGACTCAAAAGTGAGTCCCCCTTGGAAACCGATATCCAAGCCTAACACTACGGTCCCGTGAAAGACCTCCTGATCGGTCGAAATGTATGCGTTGCGAATGATCCTGAAACCCAGGCACAGGTCGGTAGGAAATTGAGCACTTTCCCTATTAAAGATCATTATCATAGAGTAGTGAGGAGCCTTCTTGGATGAGAAATACTCCAATGGATGTTTTGAGCAAACTCTTTTTGAAATTTTCAAATTGTTTGATCTAGAGTTTCTGTGCAAGGAATTTATGATCACATCTGTATATGGCAGGAATGTTTTGGATAACCTCCAGCAATCAAAATGCACATTTCATGACTAAAACTTAAGTCGTAGAATTTTGTCAGTTAGACAATTATTGTCTTCCCAAAGATTACTAATATCTTCTTGGCGAGGAAAATTTTTTCAGGTCTAAGCTTTCTGCAGGACTTTTGGCCGCCCCAAAGACTGGGTGCGTCATCCTTAGGTGAAGCCTTTTAGTAGGCAAATCTTTTCTAAGACCGATCCATAGAATGATCGAGTCTTCGACTAGCCCCGAAGAGCGGGTACGTCATCCTTTGATTCATATCAGTTTGGAATCTCATAAATGGTAGAAACCGCCTGAAGGGTCAACTCAATGGTAGAAACCGCCTGAAGGGTCAACCAATGGAAGAAACCGCCTGAAGGGTCAAAACAATGGTAGAACCCGCCTGAAGGGTCAATGTATGGTAGAAACCGCCTGAAGGGTCAACCAATGGTAGAAACCGCCTGAAGGGTCAACTCAATGGTAGAAACCGCATGAAAGGTCAATGAATGGTAGAAACCGCCTGAAGGGTCAAAGGACTGGTAGAGACCGCCTGAAGGATCAACCCAATGGTCCGATCCACCATACGGATCAAAACCTTGATGAATCCCGAACGCGGGAGGATTCGTTTTCCCTAATAAGCCTTACATTAGGCAAGCCATTTCTAGTTTAGTCCACCACACGGATCAAAACCCTTGGCAAATTCCCAAATGTGGGATGCGTCTTCCTTAGATTCCTATCAGTTAGGAATCCCATTATGGTTTGACCTACCATACAGGTCAGAGCTTAACATCCCCAGGACACTCCGATGACAAGTCCTTAGGAATCTACTTGAACCCATCAGACAAAGCAAATGCCGCAAGCATTCGACAGGTAAGGGGCAGGGAAGTCTATCTACTCCTTAACTTTCTTACATCATATCAGGGAATTGAATGAGCACATCTCTTTTTAAGGAAAAGCACACATTGATGGGCATGAAAATTGGATGTCATGATTTCTTTTATTTTCCCAGTCGAGTCGATCGGAACATAGGTGTCACCTTGTCTTTGAGAGAAACCTCTGACGAAATTCCTCTCAAAGAGGGGCAGCTGTTGACACCTGATTTTTGATCAGTCTTTCATAGTTTATTTTTAAAAAATTCATAAAAAATCTATAAAAAGTTAAAAAAATTAAAAAATCATCTTTGGTAGCCTTGACCAAGCTAAAGGAACCATTTTTGATAAAAAATAATTTGTCATATTTTTTTAATATTTTTTAATATTTTCCAAAAATAGAAAAATACATGAAAAATGAAGAAAAATAGCGTTCGATGTCGTAAAAATATAGAAAAATAGTCAATATTTTTATTTTAATTTCCTTTTCATTTTGAACTCATAAATAGTCAAAATTCAAGTTCAATTGCATGTGTTTCTTCACGACGTATAGAGTTGAATTTGGCAAAAAAATGTCATTCGAGTATTTTAATTTGTAAATTTCTACATATTTTTTAGTCTTGACGTCCAATTAGATCGACCACCATCTACAATAAATTCCCCTTGCTGAATATTTTCGTTTTTGTTTCACATGATTTTATGGTGTAAAACGCCGAGTGGATCCCCAAATATAATCGGGTCGGCATGAGCTCGATAGCTCGTCCAAGACCAAATCAGGGCACGGCGAACCCCATGTGAGTACTCTCGAACTCCTTCGATGCTTCCTAATGCTTTTCTTAGGTTAGATCATGTGTAGAATGGCTAGGACAGCTAAATCATTCTTGAGCTGTAATTGATAAATAGGGCCTTATTAGGAATGCCATGTGATTTATTTGCATATCTAGATTCCTTGAGTTGCGCATTTTATTACTGATTGTGATTGCTAGGATAATCACTCCTATCTGCATGAATTTCTAGATTTAGGGTTCATACCTTACTCATCCGCATGAATCTCAGGCTAGAAAATTCAGTCAACTTAGGTACCGAAAGGGCGTCAACTCTGACAGTTGGTGTAACTAAGTCCCCGAAACCATTTCTCTGGTTCTCGCAGAATTGAATAGAAACTCCCAACTATTCGATTGGGTGGTCCAATCACACCCTAAAAAAATGATTGGTGGCGACTCCATGGCATGCACACTTAGCACAT
The DNA here is from genome assembly GCA_021437785.1 of Rhodomyrtus psidioides. Lineage (NCBI taxonomy): Eukaryota > Viridiplantae > Streptophyta > Magnoliopsida > Myrtales > Myrtaceae > Rhodomyrtus > Rhodomyrtus psidioides. The sequence goes on along the minus strand of JAILYB010000031.1, from coordinate 4,543,080 downwards.
GTCACTAGACCACACTGAAAGTCGATCACGCATACCTCCGTTGCGATTTGGGTAATGGGCCTTGGGAGAGACCCGCGTCCGACCAGACAGGACGGCCCATTAGCCCTCGAGAGCCCGACAACCTCAAGAGGGTCGCGACAGCCGGTTGCAACGACTTTCAAGAAGATACCTAGGACTCGTTTCAGAAAATCCTAGGGAGATTAAGTTCTGACCTGTATGGTAGGTCATACCATTATGGAATTCCTAACTGGTAGGAACCTAAGGAAGGCGCATCCCACACTTTAGGATTTGCCAAGGATTTTGATCCGTATGGTGGATCGGACCTTTGTGTTGATTCTTACGGCGGGTACTTACCAATGAGTTGACCCTTATGGCGGTTTCTACCATGAGTTGACCCTTCAGGCGGTTTCTACCTTGGTTTGACCCTTCAGGCGGTATCTACCGTTGAGTTTAGTTTGACCCTTATGGCGGTTTCTACCAATGAGTTGACCCTTATGGCGGTTTCTACCAATGAGTTGACCCTTATGGCGGTATCTACCAATGAGTTGACCCTTATAGCGGTATCTACCATTAATTTGACCCTTCAGGCGGTTTCTACCTTGAGTTGACCCTTCAGGCGGTTTCTACCATAAGCTGACCCTTCAGGCGGTTTCTACCTTGAGTTGACCCTTCAGGCGGTTTCTACCATTGATTGACCCTTCAGGCGGTTTCTACCATGAGTTGACCCTTCAGGCGGTATCTACCTTTGATTGACCCTTCAGGCGGTTTCTACCATAAGTTGACCCTTCAGGCGGTTTCTACCTTTAATTTGACCATTCAGGCGGTTTCTACCTTGAGTTGACCCTTCAGGCGGTTTCTACCATAAGCTGACCCTTCAGGCGGTTTCTACCTTTGGTTGACCCTTCAGGCGGTTTCTACCTTTGTTTTGACCCTTCAGGCGGTTTCTACCTTTGTTTTGACCCTTCAGGCGGTTTCTACCTTTGAGTTGACCCTTCAGGCGGTATATACCATTGATTTGACCCTTCAGGCGGTATCTACCTTTGATTTGACCCTTCAGGCGGTATCTACCTTTGATTGACCCTTCAGGCGGTATCTACCTTTGATTTGACCCTTCAGGCGGTATCTACCTTGAGTTGACCCTTCAGGCGGTTTCTACCATAAGCTGACCCTTCAGGCGGTTTCTACCTTGAGTTGACCCTTCAGGCGGTTTCTACCATTGATTGACCCTTCAGGCGGTTTCTACCATGAGTTGACCCTTCAGGCGGTATCTACCTTTGATTTGACCCTTCAGGCGGTATCTACCTTTGATTGACCCTTCAGGCGGTATCTACCTTTGATTTGACCCTTCAGGCGGTATCTACCTTTGATTTGACCCTTCAGGCGGTATCTACCTTTGATTTGACCCTTCAGGCGGTATCTACTTTTGTTGATCCTTCAGGCGGTTTCTACCTTGGTTTGACTTTGAAAAGGGGTCTCATGACAAGGGTTCTCCACGTCCGATGAGATTTCCTGAATTTTGAAAAGGGAGTCTCATGACGAGGGTTCTCCACGTCCGATGAGACTGTTTGAATTTTGAAAAGGGGTCTCATGACGAGGGTTCTCCACGTCCGATGAGACTGCCTAAATTTTGAAAAGGGGTCTCATGACGAGGGTTCTCCATGTCCGATGAGACTGCCTAAGTTTTGAAAAATGGGTCTCATGACGAGGGTTCTCCATGTCCGATGAGACTGCCTAAATTTTGAAAAGGGGTCTCATGACGAGGGTTCTCTACGTCCGATGAGACTGCCTAAATTTTGAAAAGGGGTCTCATGACGAGGGTTCTCCACGTCCGATGAGACTGCCTAAGTTTTGAAAAAGGGATCTCATGACGAGGGTTCTCCACGTCCGATGAGACTGTTTGATATTTTTAAAAGGGGTCTCATGACGAGGGTTCTCCACGTCCGATGAGACTGCCTAAGTTTTGAAAAAGGGGTCTCATGACGAGGGTTCTCCACGTCCGATGAGACTGTTTGATATTTTGAAAATGGGTCCTGGGACGAGGGTTCTCCACGTCTGATAGGACTTTTTCTTTTAAAAGGGTTTTTCTTCCCCCTTTTTTTTGGAGACCCCGAAGTTTGTCGGGAATTCAGTTTTTTGAAGCAGTGAAAGATTTTATTTTGACAAAACTTCACTTGAGTCTGTTGAGGCGACATTCTGGGAGCTGGGTTCTCCAGGTATCCTGCAGAAGTTTGAGCCTGAAAGATTTTTCTTCACCAAGAAAACGTTAGTAATCTTTGGGAAGACCACGACTGTCCACTTTGACAAAACCGTATGATTTAAGTTTTAATCATGAAATGTGCATTTTGATGCTGGAGGTTATCCAAAGCATTCTTGCAACATGCAAATGTGATCACAAATCCCTTGCACGGAAAATTTGGATCAACAGTTTGAAAATTCCAAAAAGAGTTTGTTCAAAACATCAATTGGAATATTTCTCGACAAGGAGGCCATCTCACCTGTTTGGAGGTAATGATTTTTATAAGGGACGCACTCAATTCCCTACTAACCTGTGCCTAGGTTTTAGGCTCATTCGCAGCGCATACATTTTGATCGGTCGGGAGGTCTTCCACGGGACCGTAATGTTAGGCTTGGATATTGGTTTTCAAGGGGGACTCGCTTTGGAGTCGAGGCCATTGAATGACAGTCTTCACCATCTGCTCCGGGTTTACAAGTCAAGAACCCTGTAAAATGAGAAAGAAATAGTCTTGCTCGTACTTCTTCGAGCTAAGCTATATGTTAACCCAAGTGTCTTAGTCAGAGAAGACTGCTTCGGGGTTGTAACATTGGTAGGATTGGGGACCGAAAAAGGCATATTTTTGGCCCAGAATTCGTGACGGGTTTGACATTGGTGATCATTGCAAATCTGCCACATGTTCTTTCTTTTCTGCATCTTTAGCCTTTGAGGCGTGCAACCTATCTTGCGGTGTGCACCAGCTCTTTAAGGAGCGTCTCTTGTCGCATTAAGAGACTGATGACTCTGTCTGCGTCTCTGCTCCACGCTTGACATCATTTGGAGAGCAGTCTTTTTTTTTATCTGATTCCTTTAGGAATTTTCTTTTTTTCCATTCAAGTTTCACTGGGATCAAGCAAACAGCTTGCACGAGCATCGGCCTTGCTTTTACCAGGCACTTTGCTTTTTCTCGATGCCGTGGATTTTTCTCATTCATTTTTTTAAATCCCATTTTTTTTCATCTTCATGGGATCGTGTTAGACCTACGATCAAAGGTCTAACAAGGTTAAGCAAAAAAAAATTTTGCAAACCCTAAGTCTTGAACTCCTTCGTTTCTGAAGTGATGCTGCATCCGTCTTGGAATGTGCAATGATCACCAACGGGTTTATGAAATGATTTTGCAGGCTCAACTTGGCTATGCAAAAGGATTCAGTGTGTGGGATAGAGAAATGAATGCTTCTCATCATCCTATGGCATTTGGATTACCATATAAACAACACACAAAGATTAATGTTAGTCCGAGCAAGAAAATTTCTAACCATTTTCTCCTGATGCTGCTGGACTCACCTCCATTTTGCCCCGATGTGGGGTGGTTCTTGACGGGGTTAAGAATGAAAACCGTCGTTCAAAGGGGTTGTCAATGGTCATCTGTAGTGTTCGGGGATATGAAACGAATGCCTCCGTCGTCCCAATCCATGTAATTGTTGCGAACAATCCCTACTTCCGTAGGTCCAGATTTCACTATCTGATCTGCTCCACTTTTCCCTCGAGTGTGTATAGGACGTGTTTGGATTAGGCTTTGCCTCTCGTCTTTTGAGAAAACGTCCTTTTGAAAGTTTTGAACAATTTTTTTATTGGAAAAATCTCTTTCATTTTCTCCAAAAATTTTACCCGTCAAAGGGGATTTTTATGATGCCCCACGCATGTTCTTATTCATGTTCAAACAACCTCCTGTTTCAAAACATGAATGCCAATGAAATTTGAATTCTATGTCTTTTCTAGACATTAGATTCTGAAAGCTTTTCTTTTTATTTAACACCTTCAACGGATTGGGGAAAGGGATACTTACATGTCCCTCGCGGCTGGAGATCCCTGAAAATGCAGAGAAAATATGTTATTGTACGTTCACGAATTTTTCAAAAATTTAGAACGATACATCTTACCCTTGGTCGTGTACTCCAACGGGTAATTCATGGGGTATGAAAACCTGTTTTGCCTTGATGGCGATCCCCTGTCAAAGACGGGAATTAGGCGTCAGTTTGCGTTCCAAAATTCAAGGCAAATTGGAACGATACAGCCTTATTCTTGTTTTGTGTTTCCATTTGAGCACAAACGCGCGGCTTGCAGAAATTGGCCATCTATATTGTGGCCCTGATTCCTCCGTTTGGTTGGCAATAAATCCTTCTCGAGGATTTGCCATAGAGGAGATCCATTTGTGATTTTGGACGCATTCCAGCGCCGCTCTTCATAGTTCCTTTTATTCAAGAAAAATGAAATTTTTATCAGAATGCATGTCAAAGCATGAAGTGTGGAAGCGATACTTTTTACCATCCACTAGGTCTTATGATCAAAGACCATCTTCTGGAATCTTGACTTCTAAGGCCAATGATTCAATTCGCCTCCCTGTTAGCACGCTTTTTTCATTTGAGGCTTTCGGCGCCAACGACTTCCTGCAAAATGAGTAAAAACTCATGTTAGGCATGTGGTCTTCGAAGATCAAATTGGAACGATACAAGGTTACCGTTCACCCAAATTCGTATCTTGGGGTTTGATTCTGATGCGGACGACTCTGTTATTGCGTCCATTGACTTTGCCAGAGAAGAAACGTCCGGCGTACAAATGATTCACTCGCCCCAGTTAGGCATGGTTTTGCTGTTTGTCATCTCTGGATTCGATGACCTTGGTTTGATGCGCTTTCATGGGGGATCATGAGAGTTTGCCCCCGGTTTGGCTCCTCAAAGTAAATGGAGGGGAACCTGCTCCCATTGATTTTTGCAGATTCTGATCATCCGTCTCGATTGTCAGAGTCCTTGATCAATTTTATCTGTCTCAAGACAGCCTGATATTCTTGGGATTCGTCATGTAGCGGTTTGGTGATTCTCTCGATCACAGTCACCATTTGAGGTATTTGATGTTCCCTGTTTGTTATTTGAAAGCATCACATCCTGCGTCCTCTGCTCTTAATCATCATATGAGAGGAAAAAGAAATGAAGCATTATTCCCATATCAAGAAAATAATCATTTTGGAATGATACGTCCTTTTACACTTGATTTGCATTCCGTTTTGATGCTGCATATTGATATGAACAATATCTATCAAATTCCTCCATCCGTGCTTGAAGGTATTTGCAACGCCTACGGTTCATTTGCCCCAGCTGGGCGACGTCTGTTTTGTCATTTGAATGCATGAGCTTTTGGGTGCATTGTCTCTTTTATCACCTGACATAAAAAAAAATGGAGAAAAACTTATCCTCAGATCTGATTAAAAATCAATTAGGAACGATACGTCCTTTCACCAAACGAGTGGCTCTGCGGCCAAATGCATTTTGCACTGAAGGGACAAATTTCACTATGCTCCACGGGTTTGGGAAATTTGCCCCCATGAGCTTTATCAAGATGTATACCATACAAATAGATCCCTAATACAATCAATCTAAGGGACGAGATAGAGAGGATCTCAGCAAAATTAATCTTATACAAGAGAACTAAGAATGTCAAATCAATCAAAGGGATGTGGTCCGAACACTTGGAGATGCCCCAGTTCCTGTCTTCGAGATATGACTCCAGGATCACCGATTTTTTTTTTTTAGGTGGTTTTAGATATACTAACCATCTAAAGACATACACATGAGACAAGTGAGGATAAAACTTCTAAAAATCAAAGGATTTGGCACCTAAGGTCAAGGTTCTCACCTCGAGTTCTAGAAAGAGCAGATTCCATTGCACAACTATCGTTGCATTGGGGCTCGATCCATAGTTCGAAATGAGCGGAATTGAAAAGTGGATTACCCCGTGTTTTTCCTCACGGAGATTCCATTTTCAATCCCTTCTATTGTTTTCCTATAGGCGGCGCCCGAGGTTTTAGGCACGGTTGTGTGTATTTTCGGTGTCGTGCTAAAGCGATAAACATGCATCTTATTTAACAATCACCGCTTCAATATAAAACATACACACAATCATTCATTCCTACGCCAACCTGCATAAGACAATGTTAATCACAGACTACCCCCCTTATCACTCCAATCTGCAAAAACATATAACACCTATCATAAGCGGACTTACCTCACCTTCAAGAGCGCCTGCAGGGTTAGAAAAATCACTCAGCGTTTTAATTACGGCCTAAGTCCACTTGAGGTCTAGAATCATAGGTTCTAGAACAAAGTCCCCAGTGGAGTCGCCAGCTGTCGCGACCCGTCCGAAAGCGGACGCGGCTAATGGATTACCGATCGCGGGTCTTGGATCGACGCGGGCCCTCCCAGGCCCATACCAAATCGCGGCGGGAGTATTTTTCAAAAGGATTCGACGATAAGAGTCGATCGCTTTCGACCTTAGTGTGGTCGTGGTGGCATGTGCAACTTGTGCATGCATTTGGAGTCGCCACCGGTCTTTCTTGGAGGGTAGACCGGAAACCTTACTGATCGATTGGGAGAGATCGATCAGTTCTACGGAACCAGAGATTTTGGGTTCGGGGACTTGGTTACGCTGGTGTCGTTACCAACGCCCTTTCGGTACCTAACGCGAGTGATTTTCCTAACTAGGATTTCATGCAGGCACAATTTTGGGTGAGGTAAGTCTGACTTTGCACATTAACCAGTTTAACATGCTCACGTAATCATAATAAATAAATAGATGTCAATCACATAAACATCTATCCTACGTGGAGATCATAGAATTATGATTTAATGGGTCTCGAGCCAATGAGACCACATTTAATCATTTTAATATTTTAATAACGGAGAGCCGCTCTTCGCTTCTTCTTGGTTTCTTGAACTCTTCAAGAATTGGGCCCCAAAGAGCTCGCCGACTTAAAAGGCTCCTCCACGTAATCCTCGTAGCATTTACATCAACAATTGACTATGCTAAAAATAAAGATTACATGAAAAATAAAAGGAGTACGCAGCCTCCATTTAATAATTACAACCCCAAATATATAAATAATCATCATACATTCATATATACATCAATCACATTGATTAGAGATTTTTCCATGATCACCACGCTTCCACGTAAGTAATAAATTCACAATTTAAAACTTAGGAAGGCACAATAAAAATTCTACGTTGAATCATATTCAGAATTTTTACGTAAAATAAGATAGACATAAATTTTCGATTCAAAATTGATTTAGTCTCAATTTTTGCTACGTTGATTAATTTATCATATCAAAACAATCAACCTCCATTAGCCATGTAAGACGAACAATTCGTTAATACATATTGGCCATAGTATTGCAAAAATTGCAAAAATCAATTAAATGCACGAAAACACCTAAGGATTGGCTCTGATACCACTGTTGGGATCCACGTAACACGTAGCGGAAATAAATAACAACCCATACATGTATCTCCAGAGGCGTACTTCGTGCATTTCAATCGAAAAAAAAATCACAAAGCCTCAAAGGGAGTAAATAGATTACCTCTCGTAGCGTGCTTGAACGGAGGTGTCGGTTCGATGTTCTTCGATCTCAGCCTCCACAAGTGTTAGGCATCTAGTTCAGACGCACCACCAATTGACGAACGGGGAGACGACTAATAACTCCACAACAATTGTGCTAGCAATATGCGGAATCAATATTCCGAACTTAGTATATTTTGCTCACTCAAGATTATGAGAATATAGAGAGTGTTTGTGTTCTTCTCTCTAAGCTCTCAAAAATTTGCACACTCTACAAAATGTCTCCCCCCTCAACCTCAAAACTCTTGCCATCCTTTTATAGCCAAAAATACCTTCCAATAAATTGTATTTAAAAATAGCACTAACAATTATAAATTCTATCTAAAAATAGCACTCACAAATAAATGACATTTAAAAATAGCACTAACAATAGCACTCACAATTTATAATACAAAAATGCTATTTAAAAATAGTACTAACAATAGCACTCACAATTTATAATACAAAAATGCTATTTAAAAATAGCACTAACAATTATAAATTCTATCTAATAATAGCACTCACAATTTATGATAAATAAATGCCATTTAAAAATAGCACTAACAATAGCACTCACAATTTATGATAAATAAATGTCATTTAAAAATAGCACTAACAATAGCACTCACAATTTATAATACAAAAATGCTATTTAAAAATAGCACTAGCAATAGCACTCACAATACAAAAATGCTAAAAAAAAGGCACTAACAAAGGTGTTAAAAATAATAACTATTATTATTATTACAAGAGTTAAAGAGGTTACCAAACAGTACAAATATGCATAATGTATAAATACGTATGACGTATAAATACGTAGAGCATACGTATACATCCGTGAAACCGGGGACTAATTGAAAGAAAAATGTGCAATTAAGCCATTTTGGTAAAAATTGATTAAATTGGCGGGCAAATTGACCTAATTGCACTTTAAGACTTTAGAATCCAATGTCATAGCTTATAAAAAGTGAGAATTGAAAACTAAAAGACTCGAAAATGATTTTTTTTTTTTTTAGGCTCGGTTCGGGTTTATGTTTGTGAAGGAACATAGTGACCCGAGCCGAATTTTTGAGATTTAAAGTGACACACTTGAAGAGGAAATTAAAGCAAAATTATCGAATATTTTTGGGTATTTTTCTGACCACGAATGGTATTTTTCTGATTTTTTGGGTATTTTTATAATTAAATAAACTCGAAAAATATTAAAAATACCGAAAAATATTTTTTGTTCAAAATTGGTTCCTAAGGCTAAACCAAGGCTTCCAAAGTTGATTTTGTGATTTTATGACCTTTTTTGATATTTTTAATTAATTTTAAAGAATAAAAATCACAATAATAAATGGTAAAAAATCAGGTGTCAACAGTGAGATATAAATCTCAGCAAGTAAACCCTAAACCTAAACCAGACCGCCAGTCCTCCCAGACTATGCAGCAAAGCAACATGCAGAAGCTCATCAAGGTATTAGCACACGTCATTCAAATATTAAGTATCTCAAGGTAATTGGCATGAATAAGAATTACAGTCAACACATCATGCACCTTGAGACCAGCTTCCCACACTAGCACATAATAAACTCATATGCTTCAGGATCATCACAATGATATCATATTACTCATCGCCAAGGGCTCCCGGGCCGCATTGTGTTTATCAAGGGCACTCTGGCCAATTCAATCACAAGGGCTCTCTGGCCAAATCAAACGCATAAGGGCACTCTGGCCATGCGTTCACATAAGGGCACTCTGGCCGTTTCATTTGCATCAGGGCACTCTGGCCATGTAAAGCATTAGGGCACTCTAGCCAATTAAGATGCATAAGGGCTCTTTGGCTAATTACAAAGCATCAGGGCACTCTGGCCAATTACGATGCATAAGGGCTCTTTGTCTATTTAAAATCACAAGGGCTCTCTGGCCATTCCATTCAATAGGGCTCAATAGCCATTAAAGCACAATTGCCAAGCAAGATTCAATTGCCACCCAACCAAACTAGTTTTCACGAAAACCGCGGTCATACTACGTAATTCCAATCATGGAATTCATCAATTCAACCTCACGCAAATGAATATAGATCAACTACATCAATCTCATACGTTCAACATCCAATTGGTCATAATGAACCACCAATTCATCAATGAAACTCATCTAGTAGTGTCTTAACGTTCGAGTAAAGATTTAAGGGACACTTACCTCTTCAAGAAACCTAGCAAATTAATCCAAACGACCCACCTAGGTTAGCAAGCACACGGCCAAACAGGGCACCCACGGCGTGCCTATGAAAAATCATATCGAAACTCAATCATTTCTCACTTCTATCGCCCAATACTTCAATAGCACACACAACACCTTATTCTCATGTCATCACAGTGTCAATTCAATGCTCCTAAGCATGCCGATTGTCGTTCTATCAAGCCAAGTCATCCAAAGTCTCAATTCACCAAAACTGCCCAATTTGAGCCCCCACAACTAGGTTCAATCTCACGAAAATTGCAATTTTTCTATTTATTTTTTGGGAAAACAAATTCCATGGTCTTAGCCTTCAAGATCTTACGAACGCGTGGGCAAAAACGAAGCTCAATTTGGATACCGGACGACTTAGAACGACCCAATTCAAAATCAGTGCTGGTTGAGGACAGATTAGTCGGCTTATCACGTTTTTCACTTCAAACAACCCTTAATGACTTCTAAACTCCAATTCCTCACAAAATCAACTTACCATAACCTCAATATACAAGTTTAGGAAGCTCACCAAGAGTTTCGTTGGGAAATAACTCCACCAAATCTTCGAACAGCTCGGTTCTTTCACGGTCTCTCCACGGTCAGAATCTGTCCGATTTTAACCACCCATAATAAGCCATGAAAACCTATTTTAAGACCACCAAACTTGCGGTCAAATCTCATCCGACATGAGTACTAGATGTTATGAAACTCTCACGAAAAGTTTGAGGTCATTTGAAATTTGTAAGAGCTAGAACTATCACTTTTCCTCAGCTAGCTCAGAATACGTCCGCTTTTCTTCGAAAATTTTCATAAATTAACCAGACCTCCAAAAATCATGAAAATAATTGGAAATTGTAAAGGACATCCTGAACTAACTTGTGGTGGTTCGAGACGACGAGACGGCGACGGGAGGGGCCGGTCGTACGGACCGAATAGAAGGCTCATAAACTGTCTTTCTGGGCAGTTTTTAGTTGGGTGAAGATGAAGAGGAAAATGAAGAAAATGGAGGAGGGGAAGGGCTTGCACGATTTTTGCAGCTGCTAGGAGAGAATATCCACAAATTATTGAGGTCAAATTGATACGATGGATTAGGTATGGGTAATTAATGCCAAGGGCCTTCATTGAGTGACATGTGGCATGGACCAATAACGCCATTGACTTCCATTGGCTTCTTGCACTCCAAGTTTTGGCAGCTCATGGGGAGGGGACAATAACTATTTTGACCTTCAATTATCCTTAAGACAAAGGCAAATGGGCGAGGGGTAAAACGGTCATTTGGCATTTTTCGTCCGAAACTTCGTTTTTCTCACTTTGAGTGACCATTGGCGAGGCGACATCAAATCCTTTTTCAATTTTGAAATTCTTCATTTTCAATTGCCAATTCGAGCTTTCATTTCATATCTCAAGTCTCGAGGGGCGAAAATTCATAATGTCACATTTGAGGAGGCTTAATTTGCTGTTAGCCCTCCTTGCAGCCAAAGTCCGAGGTTTTTTTAAAAGAATTTATTTCATCTTTAATCGAATCTAAGTCTTGGTGCTCATTGTCACTTTCTGACTGAATAGGAACATCTCCAGAGGTTTTCTGTGGATGCTCTATACCAAACTCCACTTTTTTTCGTTATATTCTCTTGCTGAATATTTGTAGACTCAACAAATTTTCTCTGATTAAGTATGGAATTTTCATCAAAAGTAATACCCTTATTGATTATAAACTTTGGTGATTGAGGGTCAGAACACCATAATCTTTATCCCTTAACTCCATCTACAAAATCAACGAAAATACCTTTCTTGGCTCTAGGATCAAACATATCACCTTTTACATGATAATAAGCGGGACATCCAAATACTTTCAAAACAGAATAATTAGAAGGTTTACTAGAACATACATCATTTAGAGTCTTACATTCAATTATGGTGGAAGGAGAACGATTTACCAAATAGCATCTCATGTTCATGGCTTCAACCCAAAAATCGATATCAAATCTAGCATTAGAAAGCATAAATCTAGGTCTCTCTAAAAGCGTTCGGTTCATACGCTCCTCCACCTCATTCTGTTGAGGTGTATATCTGACTGTTCAATGTTGAACAATCCCTGAATCTTTATAGAACTTGTTAAAACCACCTCCGCAAAACTTAAGACCATTGTCTGTTCTGAGACACTTTATCTTCTTGCTAATTTTGTTTTCAATTAACATCTTTCACTTTTTGAATGTATCAAAAACATCACTTTTATGCTTCAAGAAATGAACTCAGACTTTCCTAGAAAATCATCAATAAATGTCGAAAGATAAACTGCACCGCATTTAGATGTAACCTGTGCAGATCCCTACAAATCGGAGTGAATATAATTAACTATGCCCTTCGTCGAGTGCACCCTAGTATTGAAAGTAACTATGTGTAGTTTCCTTAAACACAATGCTCACAAAAGTCAATTAGGACTGTATGTTGTCCATAGATTAAACCACGTTTACTTAAGATAGTCATACCTCTTTCTCTCATGTGGCCCAACTGCATATGCCATAGCTTTGATTTATCAGAATCTGAAGAAGATGATATATTTAAAGAACTCACAATGGTATATAGCTACAAAACATAAAGACCATTCTTCTTGTTACCTCCCATCGCAATCAATGAGCCCTTTGAAATTTTCAAAACTCCACTCCATCGGTATACATGCATCTAGTAGAATCCAAAGTGCTCGAAGAAATAAGGTTTTTCTTTAAATCTGGGATATAACTAACATCTCAATGTTCTTATTACCTTGTTATGACATTTGATCCGTACCGTACCAATACCCACAATCCTGCAAACTATATTGTTGCCCATCAAAATTGAACCAGCACTGACTTTTTCATATGCGTGGAACCAATCTCTATTTGGGCACATATGGTATGAACAATGACAAATCCAAAATCCAATCATTATCTACATGACAATCTAAAGACATAAAAGTAAGAACGAAGTCTGCATTAGCAGACTCATTGACCTGCACTACACTAGCCGAATCAGAACTCTCCATCAATTTTTCTCCCTTAGGCATGAGCAAAGGACACTTGTTTTTATAGTGTCCGAACTTGTGACAATAATAACACTCAACTTTTATCTTGTCCTGGCCTAATCTAGACTTCGAATGCCCTTTACTATTATTGTGTTTATCCCGATGACTCTACTTTCTCCTAACAACGAAGCCATCGGCTTTATCTGCACTACTACTCGCATTCAATTTTGTACGCATCTCCGCGGAATTTAGCGAATCCTTCACATCCTCAAGAGTTATGGATTCTCTTTCATATAATTCAAAAAATTATAATATGAGCTCGATAGCAAGCATGACATAATTAGGACTCGATCATCATCATCTAACTTCAAATCTAGATTTTTCATATCCATAATAATTTTATTAAATTCATCTAGATGTTCTTGGATATGAGTACATTTTTGCATCATTAAAGTATAAAGACGTTGCTTCAAGAATAATCTATTCGTAAGAGATTTCTTCATATAGAGACTCTCTAACTTTTGCCATAATCTCGAAGCCGTTTCTTCATCAGAACTTCACGAAGCACCTTGTCAGACAAGGACAATTGGATGATTCTATGTGTCTTCTCTTCCATCTCCTCGATTTCTGCCATAGTCATGTCATCAGGATAATTCCCATCCAAGACTTCAACCGAACCTTCTCGACGCAACAAAGCCTTCATCTTGATCCTCCATAACCCGAAATTATTGTGGTTATCGATGGGTGTCACTTCGAACTTGACAGATGCCATCTCGAAAAAAAGACCGAAATTCCTTTGCTTTGATACCAAATTGTTGCGGAACAAGCCAAGTGATACACAAATTCAAGCGCAAAATAGCGAAAGATGAAAGTAAAATAAAAATGCACAAGACATGATATACATGAAAAACCCAAAACGAAAAAAATCACAGGAAAAGAGAGGGATTTTACTATCTTCAATAACAAGTACAAGTGTTATAATCAAAGATCTAAAGATCTAACAAGAAGAAATGAAAAATAAATGGTTTTGGGGCGAAAAGCTCAAGGTAGATGGGAAAGCAAGTGTTATAATGTAATACGCAACATATCATTTTTATCCCTAAAACAAAAGTGCATGGTCAAAACTACCCTTCCCAATTCAACCAAGCCTTCATCTTGATCCTCCATAACCCAAAATGGTTTTGGCCATCGAAAGTTGCCACTTCAAACTTGATGGCATCTCGAACAAACGACCAAAATTCCTTCGCTTTGATACCAATTTGTTGCGGAAAACGCTGAGAGATGCGCAAATTCAAGCATGAAATAGCGAAGGGTAAATAAAATAAAAATGCGTGAGACATGATATACGAGAAAAACCGAAAACGAGAAAAATCACGGGAAGAGAGAGGGGTTTCACTATCTTCAATAATAAGTACAATCAAAGATCTAAAAATCTAACAAGAAGAAATGGAAAATAAAAGGTTTCAGGGCAGAACCAAAAAGCTCGGGGCAGATGCGAAAGTAAGTGTTACAATGTAATACACAACATATTCTTTTTATGCCTAAAACAAAAATGCATGATCCAAATTACCATTATCTTTAACTCGAAAGCAAAAAATATAACAGTGTCAGTCGCGGGGGGTGGTCCAGCGCTAACCTTGATGTCCAACGGCTATGTGAGGAAAAATTTGACGTTCAGTGGCTATGCGAGGAAAGGTTGTTCCAGCGATCGGCAAAGGTTCAAATTTTCCAGCGAAGAAACTCTGAAGAGTCTTCGAGCAAAGAAGAATAAAATAAAATAAACAAATAAAAAATAATTCCGTAAAGTAAAAAAAAAGTAAAAAGCTTAGAAATTAGATTTTGATTTTTTTTGTTGGATTTTTAGTACAAGTACTAGTTTAGAATTAGTTTTAGGTTTTCCTAAATTAGAATGTACATAGTTTAAGATTTAATAAACAATTACGTTTAGCATAAAAAATGTGAGAATCTTTGGACAAAAATTGAACTGAAATTGAATAAGCTCTTAAGGGCTTTACACGTTGTATGTTTAGAGGCGGCAAAAGCACACTTTTAGTGTCAAAAGTTGTGTACAGAGATCACTTTAGTACCAGAAGTTTCAAACGGATAACTTTAGTGCCAATTTTTTTTAAACGATTACTTTTAGTGCAAACTTCTTTTAAAAGCGATCACTTTTAGTGCTAGAGCTGACGTGACTTACCGAAAATCCGACACGTGTTATTTTTATTATTTTTTAAGCTGACGTGGCACATCAAAATTGGCACTAAAAGTGATCATTTTTAAAAGAAATTGGCACTAAAAGTGATCATTTTTTAAAAAAAGTCGGCACTAAAGTTGTCCGTTTGAAACTTTTGGCACCAAAGTAGCCCGTTTGAAACTTTTGGCACTAAAGTGATCTCCGTACATAATTTTTGACACTAAAAGTGTACTTATGCCATTTAGAGGCAAATGCTAGGTCGCTGTTTGCACATTTTTGCATTACGATTTTACTTGATTGCACACTTTCGATTCGTTGTTTGTTATTTTCAATTTTTAGCTTGGTTAAGATAAACAATAGATCATAATAAACCCAAAAATATTTGCATGAATACTTAGTAGACAAGAACTTTAGGGATCATAATTACTGAAAAAGACTGCCTGGCCATTTTAGTCAATAAACAATCAAGTTTAGGTATGGAAAAGGCACTAACTAGATAACTAGTTTAATCTAAGTCTCCAAACTTAGAAAACTCTTATTGCCACACCTCACTTGGTATCTAGCTGGCCCAATACGTTAGTAGCGATCTTCACAAAAAATTCAAGCTCGGGATTGACAGACAGTTTTGGATGACCTATTTGATGTGTTCGAACCATCTTTTAGAGTTGATAATTCAGATCATCTTTCGAGTAAGTACCTCTAAACCTATTCCCGACGGCATATTGCCCTTGAGGGTAGGTCGTGACAGAGCTGCTCCAGGAAAACAATGCTACTCTAAAGAAAATTCAAACAAATCAAGCTCATCAAGATGATATGCAGAAGATGAAGTCCAAGCTGGAAAGTCGGATGCAGACTGTTAACCATGAAGTCTAAAATAATTTTGCTGTTTTCTTAGAATGTTTTCGGTCAGTATCAGATGAAAGTTTAGGAGACTCTTCTCAAGTTCGAATGTTATTAGCTGGTTCGCATACCTTTCGATCCATCTCAGTCCGGCGATCCTGCTGAACCCACCAATCATGTTCCTAATTCTAACCAACCATTTTTCATCTAAATAAACTTTACTCTTAAGTTTCAAAGCTTATCTAGCTGTTTCTGTTTGGTTTGATAATCTATGGTTTGAAAGATTTGTTTTTGGGCCGTAAACCTTAAATTAAGTTGTGGTTTGATAATATTACTTACTATTCGTACCCTACTCTTTTTTTATACTGACAAAAAGGGGGAAAAGTATCTTCCATGCAGATCAGATGCAGACTCCGGACTAAGAATGTTATGCAATTTCTTTGCATAGCGTAGGGAACGGATCCCGAATAGAATACATACAAATATGTAGCGGAATAGATTGTATTACATGCTCAAGATCAAACTTGATCCACTGATCGTAAAGGTAAATCACGTAGAACGAACTTACCTTGATAGCCACAGATTAAGAGCCCCCGTCGCCGGTGAAATAACGATCCGAATCCACCAATCGGTCGTCCGTCGAGAGATAGCATTTCAATGGAGTTTTTGGGGAGAGTTTCTGTCAATGGTGGTTGCTAGAGCGACAGACATTCTGGAGAAGAGAACGTCATCTTTTCTCTCTCTATCTCTCTTAGAATAGGAAACAAACTTAATTGATTCCAATCAGTATTAGAATTATGGCAATTAGCCAATTTGGCTCTTTTTGGGCATCAATTTTCAACATCTCACACTCGTCCACAAAGGGCTAAATGTCTCTCTTTCTCTTCTCACTGCTAAGTTCATATGGGCAAATAATCCGTGCGACCAGCATACTATGAGATCTCATTGCCATACATCCATTAGGAGTATATAGCAGCTCAAAATGGGCACATAACCTTAGAGTAGATCCAGTATGCAGTACCCTAGATCAATCAGTCACATTTCCATCACATCTCTCTTGATCTCTTTGAGTACTCAAATACAATACATTGTATTCATAATCATGATTAAACTCATATAATCATAATTGGTCGACCCGTGAATACAAAGATTGAATGTGACATCCAAAACAAAATTGATCTTCCTCTTTCCTTAAACCTCTCAATCTCAGTCCAACTTGCTTTTCTAGAAATGTCCAATTAGATCGAATCAATCTCATGACCATTGGCAACACTCTAAGATAGCAAACATTGAATAGAGATCTCAAGAATATGTCAGAGTCGTGAGGGCACTTAATTTGAGGAACTTATATCCTCAAGAGTCTTACACGGCCATAGAATTGATATTAAAACTCTTGTCAACTCTTCTTGGTTGTCTCATGCATACGTAATATGAAGTACGTATTACGATATTCTCTCATTTCCCATAGAGCGTTTGTCTTTCCTTTTAATACCGTACATATGATAGCTCAAATATACTCAATGTCTAACTCGAGTTTACAAATCTACTCTCTTTAATAAAATAATCCATCAGAACTCTCATCTGGCATTAAAGACAGATAAAGTGAAATATGTGGGTTATTTCACTTTTGAGCATAATAAATATTATGTCATCATCTTAACACTCTAGTTTAGGCGACATCTATATTTTAAGCTCGAGCACTCAATTATCACCTAGATAATGGGCTTAAAATTGTATCATCTCTATTTATCACGTAGTAAATAGATGCGATTACCCGTGTGAGTGGGCTAATCTCCATCTGTCCGACATACTTTCTCAACATAATGCACTAAGCATTAATATGTATAAATGTCATACAAACTCATAGACATCAATAATAATAACAAATACCATTAATTGTGAACATTGAGAAATATAAATGTCCAGTACTCCCACTCTTATACACTTCTAGAGATTTCAATATATGAAACTAATCATTTTGCTAACACATGACTGAGGAGCAACATCTCTAGGTACTCACTTCACAGAAGAGCTGCTATCATTCTGTGTATGTATGTGTATTGTATGTTCACATCTTTTCTTACAACCGTGTTTTTGTCAATTTGCTTGGTCTGCCAATGGATCCTTAGTGTAGGCTCTTGTTGTTAGGCTGTCACAATCAACTAATAACTGTACCTGCATCATCCTTAGCAACACCTCACTGATTCAAACATATCTTAAACCAAACATTCTCTTGTACTGCTGTTAATAACACCATGAGATTACCTTTCATCGTGGATAAGGTTATACATATTTTCTTAACACAACGAGATCAATTTTCATCATGGATGAGATATACATTTACTTCTTACTACTCCAAGATATTGTGTCACTGCATAGTAAGAATGCAAATCTAGAGGCAGATTTTCTCTCATCTAAATCTCTTCATCAATCAATATCAGTATAGCCTTCAAGGCGCATATCTCTACCTTGAATTCAGCAGAAAATTGGTAGTACTTTCTAGATACCTCAAGATTCTCTTGACAGCAATCCAATATGCTTGACGGCAATCCAATATGCTTGACCTGGATTAGAGTGGTACACAAACCATTCCAACCACATAAACAATATTAGGTCTTATACATATCATAGTGTACTTCAAGCATTCAAGCACTAACATATGGAACGCTTTCCATTTCTGCATTTGCTTGTGAAGTCTTAAGACATATTTCGTGAATCAGAAACGAATCCTTTGACATTTGCCTAACATTCCCATTGGATAGAGAGATACCGGGAATCTCTCTAGGCCAAAACTAGATTGGCATAGGTATAACACCACCCGACGAATAAGCCACACATGCAATAGGAGTATCTTTGGGCAGTCTTGCATACAAAATCATTCGATGACTTTATCCATATAAGTCTCTTGTGAAAGAGACCACAATATCTTTGAACGATCTCTTGAAATCTTAATTCCAAGAATGTATGTAGATTCACCCATATTTTCCTTTTTTTTCATAATTGGAACATAACCAATTCTTGATTGTACTCACAAACTCCATATTGCACAAAGCAATCATTATATCATTAACATATAATGATAAAATCACATATTGATCTTAGGATCTTTTGATATATACGCAATGATTTTCATCAATCATTACAAAATCATATGCCCCTAAGGCATTACAATAAAGTATATATCATTATCTCGAAGACTGCTTAATGCCATATATCGATCTCAAAAGTCGACATACTTTTTATTCTTGGCCATTTGTAACAAACCCATTGGGTTGTTTCTCTTAAAATGTCTTCTTTTAATTCTCCAATGAGAATCACAGTTTTATATCCATCTGATGTAATTCAAGATCCATACTAATCACTATTGCCGGAATAAGGTGAATTGAGATCAATCTCACAACATGAGAACAAACATCTTCCCAATCAATTCATTCGTATTGATTATACATTTTCACCATAAGGCGAACCTTGTATCTCTCAATCAAGCCATTATCTTTTACGCTTTAATTTTGAGAACACACTTGCTCCCAATGGCTTTATGTCCATTCGAAAGATCAATTATGTCCATTCAAAAGATCAACCAGTTCCCAAACTTGGTTTGATCTCATTGACTCCATCTCTCTTTCCATTGCTTATATCCATTTTTTCTTATCATAGCAAGTCAGAGCCTCATTTACATCCCTTGGCTCATCCTCTTCTTATGGAGCAACCATGAAAGTTTTTCCTTCAATGTCTAAACGTCGACAAATCGACGGAGAATGCTTTTGCAACTTGTTCATTAAATTGAGGATTGTACACTTAGTACATCAAGCTCCATTACGCTCCCACTTGGCAACTTATTCGCCGTATTGAAGATTGACACTTAGTACATCATTCTCCATTACACTCCAACTCGGATTGAACAACGACAACATCTCCTTCATGTCAAGCGGTTACAATTGAGAAGATCATACACTTAGTACATCATTCTCCATTATGCTCCCACTTGGATCAGATAATGACAGCATGTTCTTCACTTCAAGTGATTGCAATTGAGACTCGGTTGAAAAAATTCCCCACTTCTCACATTGCTCCCACTTGGATGGATGCCCCAATAATATCATTATCACTATCCAAGATCTTAAATAGAGAATAGTCTTCACTTGTCTCGCCCTTTTTCAGAAATTCATTCACTAAGAATATGACATATCGTGATTCAAATTCAGTTACACTTACCACTTTCTTGGTCACCTATAATACATATCCTTTCGAGTGCTCTCAATATGCCATCAAGATACTCTTTTTGCCACTAGGGCCTAATTTCCCATACCAATGGGAGAAATCGTGTATATAGGAAGCACTTCAAAGTCTGAGAAAACTCAAATCTCATTTTCGACCTATCCACAACTTATATGGAGTGGAAGTAACTAATTTAGAAGGCACACGGTTAAATATCTAGACAACAATCAACAAAAAAATTTCACCCCAAAAAATGATAAGCATATTAGCATGTGCCATCATAGACCTAACCATTCTTATTGGGACCTGTTTCTTCTTTATGCGACTCCATTTTGATGAGAAATCGCTGTAATAGTCAAGTGTCTTTCTATTCCTTTTTCATCACATAAATATCTGAACTAGTCAGATAAATTTCCTCGACCTCGAATGGATCCTTTTTTTAAATAATTTTTTTAAAGCTTAAAAAAAATTTCTCGAAGCAACTTATGCCTCAGATTTAAGAGAAATCGAAAAAACATATCCGAATCGAGCATAATCATCTACAAATGTAATGAAATAAACAACCCATGCCTTACTCTCACATTCATTGAACCGTATATGTCTGAATGGATCAACTGCAAAGGAAATTCAACTCTTGTTCATTTTTCAAATGGTTTTCTCATTGTCTGTCCCGTTAGACAATACTCACAAATAGGCAAATTGACTTTTTCAATATTGCCCTATAAGCCCTCTTCAGCTTATCTAATATTTTCCATTGGGCCAATGTGACCCAACCTAACATGCCACATATTCATATCATCATAAATGATGAAAAATAGTGAATAACTAATATTCACATTATTGTACTCAATAGTCAGCACAATGAAACCATCCATAATCATAATAACTTGTTCCCAATGACAAGTCATCACCTTCGTTATGAAAGTTCAAACTAAAATCAAGTTTAACCAAAAATAACATGGAAACTATATTCCATTGAGTTTTTGGAGCATATAACACAATATGTAGAAATAGGGTGTGGTCGTCACGCATTTTCAATTGGTATGTGCCAATCCCTTCAACTTCCACGCATGAATTATTTTCCACATTTATCCGCTTTGCTCCATGTCGTAGTCGTTGAAATTCCACGAAGGCATTTCTATCTTTCATTACATGGTCTGTGGCCCGTAAGCCTATAATCCACAGAGGATAATATTCAGTTACAAAAAACTGAACTAGAGACTTAAGTAACACTCTCAAGTACACAAATCCTTTTTTTTAACTTCTTCGGTTCACCACAATCATGAGCAAAGTAACCCTTATTGCCACATTTAAAAATATTTCACTCTTGAGATGTTTTTATTGAAAGGACATTTTCCTTTCTCATAACGGATCCTTTCCACTTTTTGAACCCACTTTGATGCTTATGTCTGGAGCACGAAGCTTCATTTGAGCGAGAACTAGTATTCTAGTTCAAGACGTCACATAGCGTCCCTAAAAGTTCTTACTTTTTATTGTGGATCAAGTGGATTTTCATAAGCACACAGCTATGAAGTACAGAACAGATTACTGCTTGCACTTGCTACTCATCAGTCAAAAAATGGCCCACTTCATACAGTTCACTTATCATGTTTGACACGTCACAAAAGTCATTTCATATTCTGCCCATGAGGTATCATATAAGTGTCAAAACTTATAGTGATCTGTCTCAACTTGGTGACTGATTTCTAACCAAACTTAGGGTCTAATGCCTCCCACTTGACTTTGGAATTTTCATAATTGTTTGAACACATGCATAAAACCATTTTTCATGCTACTCAGCAATATATGCGAGCAATTGAGTTCATCCTTTTTTCGTGCAGCAAATGTCGACTGTGTAGTATTCTTATCCTTAGGTGCTTCCATAACTAGGTCAAGAGCTTGAAATGCTTCTTGCTTTTCATAGCACAAATTGGATTTTCATATTCAAGTTTACATAATTTTTGCCATCCAATTTCTTCTTTGTTTCGCTAAGCGCGTGACTGTTGTACCTGAACACGAAGTTCTATAGACATGCATTCATGAACCATTGATGCCTAACATTTATGCATCTATTTTACACTAACTAATTATATTAATAGATAATTTCACATAAGGCCTTAGATTCAAAAGTTCACTATGTTCCCAATCATCGTCCAAGAATCCTGACTTGAAATTATCATTAACATAATCATTTATGTAAAAATTGAGTTCACTGAAGTTACTAAAACTTTCTAGAACTCCCCACTTGAATAAAGATAAAAAATCGAACAATGATCTCTATATTTTAATTACTAACATAGCATAACATGATTTGAACTATACATACATCCTTTACACATCAAATCATGAGATTGCAAGATATATGCCATCGATCAATTCTTGAAAAACGCCTCAAAATACGTATATCATGGGCTTCAAACGTAGTTTCATAATTTTAAAATCATCAAACAAGTCCAAATAATATATCAAATCAAAGATAATTTCGATACGAACGCAACGGTACCTCACATGTCCTAATCGGAGCTCATATGCATCCACACGAGCCGGTCAAAGTTTCTACTTTAACTAGTCAACACTCGGTCAATGGGGTCAAAATGCAATTTCTCAACATTCTGAGGATCGAATCGCAATTTTGAGAAAATACATGGACTAAATTGTAATTTCCAAAAAATTTGAGGACTAAATTGTAATTTTCAGAAAGTTAGGGACCAAAATGTAATTGTTTTGAAAATTCGGGGACCAAATTGCAATTTTTTGAAAGTTCGGAGATCAAATTGTAAATTTCAAAAATTTTGTCAACGGTCAACGGCGGTGGTCAACGGTCAAAGGATTCAACAGTCAATGCATGACCGGGTAAATGGGTCCGGGTCGTACCGAGATGGAAATCGAGTCGGGCCGATTCACGAGTCCCCGGTCGGATCGGGTCCGGGTCGTGGATCCTATTCAAAGTGGACCAAACTAGCCGATGATGTTGTCATGACGTCAGCGTGACGTCATCTGCACGGTCGGCTACTCCAGGCATGCGCACAGCACGTGGGCGCGTGAGCTCCACACGCACTTCGCCCGGGTGGCGCGTGCGGCGTGTGCCGCCTTTTCCGGCGGCCGTTGGTGGCAGGTGACCTCTAAAAATGCTCGTCTGTTCGATACGATCATGATGGTATCTTCAAATCCCTTTTTGGTGGAACAAAATTTCACGAAAATGACTCAAAACGCCGCTACGTCAAGAACCCGATCCATGGTGGCGCGTAGCGCGCATGCGGCTTCTTCCGGCCTCCATTGGCGGCGTTCGACCGCTCAAAATACTCGTCTCGACGATACGAGTCTAATGGTATGCTCATTTCTCATTTTTATTGAGCAAAATTGCACGTAAAGACGTCGATCCGCTGCTGTGTCGGGATCGTTCCCATGACGGCGCGTGCAGCGCGTGCGGCCGTTCTCGGTGTAGCCTCACGACGGGTGACCACTCTAAATTCTCATCTCGCCGAGCCCGTTCCAACCATGTATACGAAATGCATTTTTGTCACATAAAAAATCACGAACGGGCCGTGAAGAGTACTGTCGAAATCGAGTTTTTCGTGGTCGAATCGATTGCCAAAAATCACAAAACAATCAGGAAACAAGAACGACTAAGCTCAGATACCAATGTAGGGAACGGATCCCGAATAGAATACGTACAAATATGTAGCGGAATAGATTGTATTACATGCTCAAGATGAAACTTGATCCATTGATCGTAAAGGTAAATCACGTAGAACGAACTTACCTTGATAGCCATAGATTAAGAGCCCCCGTCACAGGTGAGAAAACGATCCGGATCCACCGATCGGTCGTCCGTCGAGAGATAGCATTTCAATGGAGTTTTTGGGGAGAGTTTCTATCAATGGTGGTTGCCAGAACGACAGACGTTCTGGAGAAGAGAACGTTATCTTCTCTCTCTCTCTCTCTCTCTCTCTCTCTCTCTCTCTCTCTCTCTCTCTCTCTCTCTCTTAGAATAGGAAACAAGCTTAATTGATTCCAATTAGTATTGGAATTACGGCAATTAGCCAATTTGGTCCTTATTGGGCGTCAATTTCCAACACATAGAATATTCTAATCTTTGATAATATTCTCAAATGCTCTTACAGGACACATTGGATATACACAGAGTGTTACTCACTCTACATTATATTTCTATAAAGAACTATGTTTGCATTATCATTTAACTTTGCTAAGTTCCCTTATAGATGCTATCATATGCTTAACTAATCATATTCGAGTTTTTGACTTTACAAAACTGCTTGCATATACCTCGCCATACGCCTTAGTTATAGCAAGCTTTCTATCATAAAAAACTTGCAGTTATATTACTTTGTTAAACTTATGGAAAGGTTTTGTCATTATAAAAAGTTGGGAGATTATTGCGGAAACCTCTGAATATATTTTGAAGATGACAAAACTATTCTTATTGTTTCTTGCATCTGAAGTATTTGTCTTTCAGGTGTTACTCTTATAATGAAGGATGCTGACTTCGATTTCATGGATATTATCAGATTAACAGTGTGGACAATATAAAAAAGGAGTTAATATTCTCAGAGTCTATGCGATAGCTAAATTCTTTGAGATTCAGAAATCTACTTTAGGAATATCTATCCAGACTTAATCTCCACTTCTTATATCGTCATAGCTAGTAAGCTGGCACGAATTTGTTATATAGAAATCATTGATTGATCATCCATCTTGAAGACTGTTTTGCAACGAAATTATTAACACAAGACATCTCGATTTAATTGGCAATCATTCTCAAGTCAAGCTATCTTTCCTTATCTGAAGAACTCTACTTATGGAAATCAAGATTTGTTTATGTGAATTACCAAATTGATGGAGATTATGATCTTATTCCTCAATGGTTACTCAATCTTCCTTAAGCAATCTTGTCCAATGGGTTGATTGGAGAGTGATCCTCTAAAGGCTATCCAACGGTTGGGTTGAAAGTATAGAAGTATAAAAGAAGACCAGAGTGCTACAAAGATAAGAGAGATCAAGGATCGAAAATTCCAAAGTTAAAAGAGAGTTTCAATCTTACACACTTATTTACTACGAGCTTCAACTACGGTTGATAGGTATTACAAGTGTGATTGTGTAAGATAATGAGACCTACCAAACTTGAGTGTTATCACTCAATTCTGTAACTTCTCATTGATTGATTAATGAAATTCAGGCTATAGGCCGTCAGTGTGGGAGGGTGAACATAGGCTTACACTAAACAAAACCGCGATAAATTTTGTGTGCAATTTTCTCTTTCTCTTACTTCTTGCTCTCTCTTTATTATTATTATTATTATTATTATAGACTATTCAGACTATGTTCTCACTCGATTTTAACAATACTCAATTAAACTGTTTTATTTTCGCATTATTTAATTGATACTGTTTAAGATCACCGAGCCTTTTTTTACCGAGGACAACTTCAACTATGACGTGGGCATGAGATTGCACATCGTGTGCGAGACTCGACAAGAAGTGCCAAAGATTACCCATTTCCCTAACCATATAAGCATTCTCAGCGGTTATTATTGCTGGTCTTCCCATCATTATTTCTTGATGGACACACACCACACCCTCATGTTGAATACGAAGAACTCACGCTCGACCACATCTCCTCACAATAATCTGTGTCGAATAAGAGCAGGGTAAGTGACCGACGCTGTCCGAGCACTCGGAGGACGGCTAACATAAGATGAATTGACCTTGCAAGGAATGGTGCTCATCAAGTATTGCCACGGACAGACCCAACTGAACCAATACGAGTGAAAATAGAACTTCAGACACTCATAATGCGGCCTCTGATCGGGAAGCCCAGCTATGCAGTTCATCCTTGCGTCCAGCACTCCGCTCTTCACGAGCTTCCGACACAACGGCCCGATGTGGTTGAAGTAGTTGTTCGATAGCGATAGGTTCAACAAGTTCGGCATCGAGCACACAACCTCAGGGATCCCGTCGTACAGGTAGTTCCTGGCGAAGTTGAGCTGCTCGATCTTGTCCAAGCAGCCGAGCGAGCATGGGAGCTGTCCTGTCAGGTAGTTGCCCTCGGCGTCGAAGACGGTGGCCTTTCTCAAGAACCCAATCTCGTAAGGAATGCAACCCGTCAGCAGGTTGTTCAGGAAAAGCACTTCGATCAACGTTGAGGAAGCGTTGCCAATGCTCCTTGGGATCGGGCCCGTGAACTTGTTGTTGGCC
Organism: Rhodomyrtus psidioides; assembly: GCA_021437785.1. Classification (NCBI taxonomy): domain Eukaryota; kingdom Viridiplantae; phylum Streptophyta; class Magnoliopsida; order Myrtales; family Myrtaceae; genus Rhodomyrtus; species Rhodomyrtus psidioides. Next base: position 4,516,759 of record JAILYB010000031.1, on the reverse strand, counting down.
AGGGTGAGGTAGAGCACCGGGGTTGAGCCGAAGTCGATTGGGATCTTTTGCATGAAGTTGTTGTTGTTGATGTAGAGCACGTCGAGGGTTTGCTTGAAGACCTGCGGCGGGACGGACCCTCCGAAGGCATTGTAACGAATGTCCAAGAATGACAAATTGGTGATGCCGAACACCACGGCCGGGAATGCCCCGGAGAAGTTGTTGTTGCTCAGGTCGAGCTCGTAGAAGTACGGGAGATGTGCAATCTTCTGTGGGATGATGCCGGAGAAGTTGTTGGAGTTGGCATGGAAGAGTGCGAGGTCCGGGAGCTGGTCGATAAAGCCCTCCAGGGTCGGCGCGCCGAGGTGGTAACCGTTGAAGTCGACGGAAGCGAGCGCGGTGGCTGAGTGATTGTCTGGCGGGTTGTCGCAATAAAAGCCTTGGTAGTGGCAGATGTCGGGGCCGACCCAAGAGTTGGTGATGTTGAGCGGATCGGCGGTGATGGTGTTCTTGAATCTCTGGATTACGGGGTATACGGCGGCGAGTCTTGGGTCCAAGAAGATCAAATCTTGGGATGGTGGTGGAGATGGAGGCATCACTTGGCAAATAATGAGATGATGATAAGTTTGGAGGACTAATATGGAGACGAAAATCATGTAAGAATTTGAGGATTTGAGAAGAGAAATAGAGTGGCCATCCATTGGGAGGATGTTTTGAGGTGGAGTCAAACAGAATGTGTGGCAATTTAAGGACAGCACTGCAAGGTTTAATATATATAGTGCGGATATGGATTATGGAAGTCAAATTAATTAAGCCTCTCTCCTCTTATACGTAAAATAATTAAATGTTGTTGTTCAGTTTACCCACTTGAGAAGAAAGTAAAGGGTATTGGAACCGGTGTATATATACTAACTGGTCATGACTCACTAGATTCACCGAACACCGATGCACGGAGTAGAAATTTGACACATCACCAATGGAAATCGACAAGAAAGAGCCCATTCCAAGCTTACCATTATATCCAATTGAACTGACATTTACTCAATAACTTAAGTCATTGAATCCCAATGCGTTTTATTAATACCGAAATGTAATTTGAAAATTGGCTAAACAGGCAAAGAGAATTGAAAAGAGAAACAATTTGTTCTCTCAATTACGATTATCAAATCAATAAAATATCAAAAGTTTAAAAGTCTACTCTCTAAGAACCCTAAAATACCCTCTTATACAGTCTTAACCCTAACTACAATAGGAAACACAAAATTACGAAAAATTGACAAAATAGGTCAAGAGAATTTGAATAGTGGAACAATCTATTCCTCAATTATGATTATCAAATCGATAAAATATCAAAAGTCTAAAAGTCTGCTCCCCAAGAATTCTAAACACCCTTTTATACGATATTAACCCTAACTACAAAATGAAATACAAAATTACGAAAATGCCACTAAAATTATAAAATTGCCTAAAAACCCAACTAAACGACTCCGAAACGAGAAAAAGAAAAACGACGTCGATCACGACTAGACATGGTTTTGGTTCATGGCCAAGGCTGAACCGAAACTAGTCCTTTGGACGGTGGTTCTGGCTCCGGTTCGGAACTGGCGGTTCAAGGGCCCGTTCCGGTTCACATAACCGCCAATTTTTTTCTTTAATTTTTTTAAATAATAAAATTTGAAATTTAAAAATAATAAATTATGAAATAAAAATAATAAATTATCAATTATAAATATAATCAAATTGTACATTGTAATCAAATTTGGGGGGGAAAAGGGAAAGGGGGAATGTGCTTGAACTTAATAAATTATCATTAAACGCCTACATATCTTCTTGGGGATAGAAGAATCAAAGCCCATGTAGTTCTTTTACCTTTGATAATCCCAGCTTACCTCATCGTCAATCGTCGCTACCCATTCCGGTGCCCATGACGGTGGTATTTCCGTCATCATCATTGAAGAATTTGGCTTTAATGCTTCGATCTAGCTCTTGTTGTCAAAATGTAGCCTTCGTCCAATCATCGATACAAGCTTGAGCCTCCATAGAATCTGAATGTAATCTTGAAAGGTGGTCGTCCAAAATTAATCCTACAGTACTAAATGCTTGTTCAACTGCAATTGTTGAACAATGGGTTGCTAAAATTTATCTTGCAATGAGAGCGAGAACTGGGAATTGGGTTGAATGCCTTTGCCACCACTCCAGAATTTTGAAATCTCTGCCGTCTTCGAAATCACCAAACTCAAAAGCAATGGTTAAATAATTTTCTATTTCACAAATATTATTGGTTGCTCTCTTATGTCTTTTTTGCCTACGCTTCAATGTCTTCAAGATTTGGTACCCTATACTAATTTTACTTCTCTCCCCGCTATGTATGTCACTACGATGGGAAGATCCACTATCAACTAAACCATATCTACTATGAAATTCATGATATAATTCTACTATAACGTATTTAATTGTTTCTTGTATAGTTCTAACATTTATGAACTCGTTCAAATGTAAACATTGATAATACATATTCAGATAATCACCTAAATTATCTAATTTGATACACGGATTGAAAACAAAGGCAACCAAATAAACAAAAGGAATTTCGGTATAATAATGCAGTCATTTTGCTCGCATTGCTGTAATAGTCGGAGCTAAATCATCATCTTTTTCATATTCTTAAAAAACAACAGCAATATTAACACACTAAATTAAAAATAAATGTGTAGTAGGATATTAAATACCAGATAAAGCATAATTTGCATCATTAAAAATTTTAATTTTTTTTTGCAAATATCACACTCTTGTGGTAATAAACTAATTTCGGAAATATTATTTGAAATAAACACACATAATAAATCTTTATAAGCAAAAGATTGATTAAGCAACTCGTATGTAGAATTCCAATGAGTTGAAACATCTTTTGGAAATCTTTTTGGTACTCTTCTATATTGTTTACAAAATTTTCTTCATTCTTTCATAAATGGGGATGAGTCCATAAAAATAGAATTTTTGTTTTTATTTGGATGAGAAAAGCATCAAGTAAATTTAAAACATGGCAGGCACATCTACTGTGAAAAAATTATCCACCAAAAGAGGGTTTACAAATATTTTCTAATTCAGGAATAGAAGCGATATTTGCCGCGACATTATTAAAACTAACTGAATTTTTTTTTAATCAAATTATATTCTTCTAAAACTTGTCAAATTAATCTATAAATATTATTAGCCGTATGCCTCACATCAAACACTCGAAATGCAATAATTCTTTTTTGAATGTTCCAATCGTCATCTATCCAATGAAATATGATACACATATAAGAATAAATTTTCCAAGGATCACTCCAAATGTCGCTACCTATATGCACACGTCCATTGAAATCCGTAAAAAGTTTGGCAATGCCTTTTTTCCTTTTTTGTAAAGTCGAAAAAGTTCGCATTTAAGAGTATTTCTCGGAACAGGTTTTGCTTGCGGAATACATGCAATGTTTATAACAAATTAAAATCAAAATTTTCACCAATATTAAATGGTAAATGATCAATGGCAACATATTGGGCTAACATTTCTTTATAAATTTGATAATTGTAACAAAATAAAGGAGAAGTGTTGGGATTGGCGCACCCGGAAATTTGTTGTTGCCTAGTGTCGATCCCCGCTTCTATTAAATGTTTATTTCTCAGATGCCGAGTATATTTTCCATAGCAGCCTCCAGTTGAAAAATTGTGTATAGTCGTACAATATTTACATTTTACCTTAAACTTATCTTTGCCTAAATATTCCTTCTCGAAGTGCACCATATGTTGGATATACCCTCCCGGGCCAGCTCATTTGTTGTCGACATTTCTTCAACACCAGTAGGAGGGAGAAGATTTTCTTGCGTTGGGACTTCCCCGATATTGGGAATAATATTGATATTATCGTCATCGTCTATCCAGTATGCATACTCACGAGGATCATATCCATGAGGATAATCAGATTCCCCCATCGCCAACGGGCTCTTTCTAGTATTTTTACTTCTACTTGCCATTTTTTGAGAGAATTAAGCAGAAAGCTGATTCAGAGAATTGAGAAAATTAAGCCAAGATTGAGACAATTGAGTGGATTGAGAGAATTGAGACTTGAGACAATTTGAGAGAATTTGTGAGGAAAAATGAAAAGGGGGAGGGGTATTTATAAATGGGGGAAAATGGGATGATTATAATGAGTAAAAAAAAAACGTTTGAGAGGGGGTGTCGCAACGGTCAAATTTTAACCAATGCAATTGCAACGGCTCTTTCCCCCTTCCCCCCTATTTTTTTTTTTTTAACAAAGCTAATAGTCATTGGGCTATTAGGCGATTCGAAACTAACCCGAAACCGGTGGTTCCGAATATTTGTTAAACCGTAACCGGCCTGTGAGAGCCTGGCTGGTCCCAATTCAGAACCAGCGGGCCCGGTCAACAGGCAGGTTTCGGGCCCAAATCAGCCCGTAGCCATGTCTAGTCTTGGCGTAGTGGTGAGTATTGATCAACAGCCCATTTTCATGCAGTCGACTGAATTGAGCCCATTCTGAATTCGCTGTGTTTGCCAACCTTAAGTGCATTATTCTCCCTTACCGGGAAAAGATTTGCCCTCGAATTTTCTTCGTTTTCATTGATATCAATCTCCTCCAATACTTCCAGTGCCCTTGACATCTGGCTATTCTAGAAAACCCATAAATAACAGCATTAAAACAATAACAATTTAAAGGGCGGTCCTCCTTCTGAAATTTCCGTATCAAATCCAAAGCAACCCCATGGACTGACTTTACAAATTTCACGTATGAGTGTGCCATATGTTGCAACGATGCGACTTATTTCTCCATATCTTCTAGGATTGCTAAAGCTTGGTCGAGATATTCATCCGCATTAAGATTTAGTATAGAACGATAGTTCAACATGATTGTACAGGTCCTCACATTAGGTGCTGGCCCATGATCTTTCATGTCTAGGATTGCTAAAGCTTGGTTGAGATATTCATCCGCACTAAGATTTAGTGTAGAACGATAGTTTAGCATGATTGTATAGGTACTCGCATTAGGTGCTGGCCCACGATCTTTCATGATGTCAAATAATTTTGTAGCAAAGACCTCTCTATTTGCTTCAACTGAGCATTTGAGCAGGAAGTTGCTCGAGTAGATATCAAGCTTGAGCCCAACTTCTATACCCTTCCTGAAGGAAACAGATCCATATTCTATACATATAGATACGCAGTGGAATTCTACACAATACAAGCCATAGATCTGCTTGAATCACTGATCGTGAAAGTAAATCACAAGAATTGGACTTACCTTGATTGCCACAGATTAGAAGCCCCAAAAGCAGTGATGAAAGGGACAACGATCCTTCAGCCGTTCGTCCTTAATTCCACAGAAATCCCTGAAAAACAAGAGAGAGAGGGAGAGCGAGAGATTTTTTCTAAGTGTTTTTTTTTGTCAACCAACTGAACGACGTGCGTTCAGAGGGATGTATATAGGACATACCTTACACATCCTCTTAGAACCAAATAGGAAACTTGATTATCTCCTTTCCTATATTCACCAAAATTGGAATATGAGGAATATTCCATATTGCCACAAAGGCAATAATTAATATTGCCTTAGATTGTGCCCCTTAATGGGCGCAATTATCCAACATCTCCCACTCGCCCATGAAGGGCTAAATTTCTCTCTGTTTCACTGCAATGTTCATATGGGCTAATAATCCATGCGACCATCATACTTTGAGAGCTCATTGTCATATATTCGTTGGGAGTATATGACAGCTCTTAAAATTTGAACATAATCCCAAATGGATTATAGTATGCAGTACCCTAGATCGAGTAGTCACATGTGTATCTCTTTTATCTCAATCTCATTTAAACGTGATATGATATATTCACAGTTATGATCACACTCAATAATCATAACTGACCGGTCTGTGAACATAACCCATAATGTGACTTCAAATACTAAATCGATCTTCCTTCTCCACTAAACCTCTCAATTCCAGTCTAGCACGCTTTTCTAGGAATGTCCCTTTAGATCGAATCAAATACATGACCACAGGTAACACCCTAAGATAGCGAACGCCAAATAGAAACCTTGAGAATAATGAGAAGTCATGATGGCACAAATGATGAGGAACTCTTATCCTCGAGAGTTTCACACGGCTCCAAAAGCTGAGATCAACACTTTTGCCTCTCTCATTGGTCGTCTCATGCATACGTAATATGAAGTACGTATTACGGTATTTTCTCCTTCCTTACAGAGCATATATCTTTCCTTTTAAATACCTATAGATGATAACATAGACATACGCAATGTCTATCTTGAGCTCACGTAACAACTCCAACCAAGAGTATCTATCAGAACTCTCATCTGGCAATAAAGGCAGATAAAGTGAAAAAAATTGAGGATTATTTCACTTTTGGACTTTGTTAGTAATAAGTCATCATCTTAACATTTTATCAAGGCGGCATCAATATTTAAGCTCGAATTCTCAATTATCACTTAGATAAAGAGCTTAAATTTCGTCTTATCCTTATTCATCACGTAGTAAATAGAAGCGATTACCCGTATGAGTGAGCTAATCTCTTATCTGTCCGACATACATTTTCAAATATAAAGCACCAAGCTTTATAATGCATAAATATTATAAATAACTCATAGACGATAATTTCAAAAAATTTATTGGCTGTGAACCTCAGCGAAATACAATACTCAGTGTATTACATTCTACACAGTCCAAGAGACTTCACATGACCATAAAAAATATCTCTAGGAATTGGCTTCGTCATCGGATCTGCTAACATTCTATGCGCAGAAATATACTGTATGTTCACATCCTTTCGTGCAACCATGGCTTTAACATAGTTATATTTAATGTCTATGTGTTTGGTCTTACAATGGAACTTGGGATCTTTGGTGTAGGCAATTGCTGCTTGGCTATCACAGTATACCAAAACTGGATTCACAGCATCATCAGAAACACCTAAGTGATCCAAAAATCTCCTAAGCCAGACACTTTCTTGTGCTGATGTTGACAAAGCCACAAATTCGGCTTCCATGGTAGATAGCGCTATACAATTCTGCTTCTTACTGCTCCACGATATGGCGCCGTTGTTCAGTAAGAATACATTTCTAGAGGTAGATTTTCTCTCATCTAAATCTCCTCCCCAATCAGCATATGTATAGCCTTCAAGGTGCAGATCAGTTCCTTGATAACTCAGCGTATAGTCAGCAGTACCTTTCATATATCTCATAATTCTCTTGACAGCAGTCCAATATGCTTGACCTGGATTGGATTGGTATCTACTTACCATTCCAACTGCATAACAAATATCAGGTCTTGTACACATCATAGCGTACATTAAGCTTCCAATGGCACTTGCATAAGGAACGTTCTTCATACGTTCTTGCTCTTGCGGAGTCTTAGAACACATTCTACGGCTCAAACTTTCACCTTTTGCAATAGGAGTATCAATGGGTTTACAATCTCGCAAATCAAATCGTTCAAGGACCTTTTTACTGTAAGTCTCTTGCGAAAGGGACAACAACCTTTTTCGAACGATTTCTCGAAATCCTAACTCCGAGAATGTATGAAATTTCACCCATATCTTTCATTTCAAAATTGGAAGATAGCCATCTCTTGACTGTCTTTACCATATCCATATTGCTTACGGCAATTAATATATCATCAACATATAATGATATAATTACAAAATGACCTTTGGATCTTTTGATATAAACGCAGTTATCTTTATTAATCATTTCAAAATCATATGTCATTATGGCATTATGAAAACGTATATACCATTGTGTCGAAGACTGCTTAAGGCCATATATCGATCTCAAAAGTCGACAAACCTTTTGTTCTTGGCCTTTATTGACAAACCCAACAGGTTGTTCCATATAGATTTCTTCTTCTAATTCTCCATTGAGAAAAGCAGTCTTTACATACATCTGATGTAATTCAAGATCCAAACTTGCTACTATAGCCAGAATAAGGTGAATTGAGGTAAATCTTACCACAGGAGAAAAAGTTTCTTCATAGTCAACTCCTTCATGTTGGTTATACCCTTTCGCCACAAGTCGAGCCTTATATCTCTCAATAGAGCCGTCAGCCTTACGCTTTATTTTGAGAACCCATTTGTTCTCAATGGCTCTGCGTCCTTTTGGAAGGTCAACCAGTTCCCAAAAATGGTTTGATTTCATTGACTCCATTTCTTCTTCCATTGCGTTCATCCATCTTTCCTTATCAGGGCATGATAGAGCCTCATTTACATTCATTGGCTCATCCTCTTCTAATGAAGCGATCATGAAAGCTTCCCCTTCAATTTCAAAACGTCGACGGGGAATGCTTTTGCAACTTGTTCGCCGTGGAGAAGATTGTGTCATGGGTACTATAGGTACATCTTCCTCCATTACGCTCCCACTCTGACCAGATAATGGTGCTTCTTCATCAAGTGGGGGCAATTGAGATAGGTCTGTACTCAACTCCCCACTTCTCACATTGCTCCCACTTGGATCATTATATCAAGTCGCCTCATTATCTTTATCCAAGGTTTCAAATAGGGAATAACTATCACCTATTTCACCCTTTTTTGGAAACTCATTCTCTAAGAATGTGACGTCTCGAGATTCAAATTCAGTCACACTTCCGCTTTCTTGCTCGCCTATGAACACATACCATTTTGAGTGTTTCAAGTATCTTATAAAGATACTCTTTTTAACTATTGGTCCCAATTTTCCATATTTATGAGTGGACTCATGAGTATAGGCAGCACAACCCCAAGGCTTAAGAAAGCTCAATTCAGGTTTTCGACCTGTCCACAACTCATATGGAGTGAAAGAGACTAATTTTGTAGGCACAAGATTAAGAATATAGACGACAGTTAACAAAGCATCACCCCAAAAGGTGATAGACAAATTATCCTGTGCCATCATAGACCTAACCATTTCCATGAGGGTTCTGTTTCTTCTTTCTGCAACACCATTTTGCTGCGGAGTATATGGGATAGACAATTTCCTTTCTATTCCCTTTTCATCACATAAATTCCTGAACTCATCAGATAAATATTCTCGGCCTCGATCGGATCTTAATGTTTTTATTTTCTTATCTAATTGATTTTCCACTAAGGTTATATATTTTCTAAAGCAACTCAATACTTCAGATTTATGAGAAATCAAGTAGACATATCTGAATCGAGTGTAATCACCTATGAATGTGATGAAGTATACAGCCCCATGCCTCGCCCTTACATTCATTGGGCCACAGACGTCAGTATGAATTAATTGCAATGGAAATTCAGCTCTTGTTCCTTTTCCAAATGGCTTTCGAGTTGATTTCCCCACTAGGCAATGCTCACAAGCAGGCAATTCGACTTTTTCAATTTTGCCCAACAAGCCTTCTTTGGCTAGTCTCATCATACGATGTTGGCCAATATGGCCAAACCTAGCATGCCACATATTCACATCACTTTCAACAGAACTTGTAGATGTAAATAGGGAATAACAAATATTCAAATTAATGTTCTCAACATCCAACACTATGAAGCCATCATTAAAAATACCGAAATCGTAAAAAATTGTACCCAACAACAAGTCCACACCATTGTCATGAAAGTTCATAGAAAAACCAAGTTTGATTAAAACCAATACATAAACTAGATTCCGACGGATCTCCAGAGCATATAGGACATCATGTAGGAACAAAGTGCAACCACCGCGCATGATGAGTTGGCAGGTGTCAATTCCTTTAACTTCCACTCTAGAGTTATTCCCCACATAAATCCATTTTTCTTCTCGTGGTATTCGTCGAAATTCCACAAAGGTATTCATGTCTCTGGCTACATGGTCTGTGGCGCCTGAATCTACAGTCCACAAAGGATGAGATTCAGCTAGAAAAACAGAACTTGATACATAAAAAATACTTTCAAGTGCATTAAGGGTTTCTACCTTCTTCGGCTCACCACAATCGCGAGCGAAGTGACCCTTCTTGCTACAATTATAACATTTCACCCTTGAAATGTTTTTCTTGACAAGACGCTTCCCTTTGCCATGCTTGTCAAATTTTGATTTCTTGCCAGATGGTTCAGCTCCTTTTCCTCCCCTCTTAATGAACTTGCTAGGATACTTGCGCTTGGAGCCCAAAGCTCTATACGAGCCAGAGCCAGCAAAATACACATTAGATTGTATTTTAGCCGCCAGAAGGCGGTCCTCTTCCAGCTCCAGGTGGCGCATAGCATCCTCAAATGTCTTTACATTTTCGTTGTGAGTCAGGTTGACTTTCATGTGTTCCCAATTAGGGGGCAAAGAGCGAATCACCGCCTGCACTTGCTGCTCAGCAGATAATATGTGGCCAGCATCTTTCAGCTCATTAATCATGTTCGACATTTTTCTCAAATGATGTTTCATATTATGCCCATGTGGCAATTTAAATGTGTCGAATCTGATTATCAGCTGCCTCAGTTTAGTGACTGAAGTCTGTCCAAATCTATTCTTCAATGCTTCCCATATATCTTTTGCAATGTCATACAGCCTGAACTCTCGCATGATATTGTTATCCATGTTGCTCAACAACGTAATGCGAGCAGAAGAGTTCTTTTTTCTTCCATGCAGTGAAGGCTTTTCTATCCCTTCTATGCTGTGCAATGGTTCCATCCTGAATGAGAAGCCTTCATTGCATGGAACAAAAAGAACTCTTCTGCTTGCATTATGTTGTTGAGCAATATGGATAACAATATCATGCGAGAGTTCAGGCTGTATGACACTGCAAAAGAGTTCTTTGTCAACCAACTGAACGACGTACGTTCAGAGGGATGTATATATGACATACCTTACACATCCTCTCAGAGCCAAATAGGAAACTTGATTATCTCCTTTCCTATATTCACCAAAATTGGAATATGGGCAATATTCCATATTGCCACAAAGGCAATAACTAATATTGCCTTAGATTGTGCCCCTTAATGGGTGCAATTATCCAACACTTCCAAAATAGAAATTCAGAATTTTCAAGCATGAAATTGGCTGCAAAGACCTTTATAAAGACATTATAAACAGAAGCCAACCCAACCACATCAGGTGGCCTCTCAAGCAGATAGTCAATCAGTTTTAACATGTCCGCATTCAACTCCTTCAAATAGCAAATCATCACTCTCAGCAAAGTGTAAACTTCAAGCCGCATGCTTGCGACCGCAAAAACATGAACCATCGGCCTAAGGATGACAATGGAAACTTTGAACTCGTGTTTGTTTATAATTCTCAGGAATCTAATTCCTCAGGCCACCTCCCAATTTAAAGACTTTAGCACTCTGCCGGCTAAAGAGAACAACTTGTGCTTACTTCTCTCTTCATGTCTTTGCCTTGCAGCAGGTTTCCAAGTCTCAACCTCTGGAATTTCATCAAACACATGGCTTCTACCAACGTGCCTATATATCATAGCAACATTTAAAATTCTCCTAACGATCAGGGAGTCACTAAAATCAGCATAGACAATCTCTTTCTGATTTGGATCCGCATCCTCTTGTTCTTCATCAGATTCATCATAGATCGGATCTTCATCAAAGACTGGATCACCATCAGATTCATCATCAAGATGAGCCTTATCTTGAAACTCAAGAATCTCGATCTTCATCGCAAAATTACAAGAAGATGATTGATTTCTAGCTCGTACTCCCCGATTCCGTCCTTGGTTCAGAACACCGAAAAGATTGACGTCCTCTTCTTCATCGAATAAATCCTCAGATTCCACTCCTTCTTTGGATTGAATGCCTAACCTCTCATGCGCAAGTTGTCGTTCCAAATTGTAGATTCACATTCTCTGCTCTTCAATTTCTATGTCTCGTAGGTCTCTTTGACGGAAACGCTGTTGTTCGTCTGCTTCAAGAACGACTCCACGTCTCCGGCCACCACGATTCCGCCTTCGACAACAACCGTGATTCTATTCAGCGATCTGTTCAAGGCAACATGTGCTCTGATATCAAATAATGCCGAAATGCAATAGAAATTGGCTAAACAAGTAAAGGAAATTAAAAAGAGGAATAATTTGTTCTCTCAATTACGAACATCAAATTCGATAGAATATCAAAAGTCTCAAATATGCTCCCTAAGCATCCTTAACATCATTTTATACGATATTAACCCTAATTACAATAGGAAATACAAAATTACGAAAACGCCACTAAAATTATAAAAACTGCCTAAAAATCAAATTGCATAAAAACCCATCTAAACGACTCTGAAACGGGAAAAAAAAAATGACGTCGATCACTGCATAGCGGTGAGTATTGATTAGTGGACCATTTCCATGCAACCGACCGAATTTGAGCACATTCCGAATTCGCCAACCTTAAGTGCATCAGTTATAAAATGTTCGATTTGGCTATAAGTACTCACATCACCTGCTTGGCGAGCCTGTCATCGCAGTCCAACCACAATACTGAAATATCAAGGAACATCTCTTTTTATTTTAATGAATGAAATAAAGGATTATTTTGAAAGCAAGAAATTTTTCATTCTGAATTAAAATATAAGAATGTTTTGAATTCAAGAATGATTCAATGGACAAACTGGTAAATGGGTCATTATTAATAGGATTTATCTCCAATTAGATGGAATCGTTTTATTAATCAATAACAAAAAATTAAATGATTTCAAATTTTTCAAATCAAATTCGTTGCCCTATTCAAAATATAACTTTGGAAAATACTATAAATGTGACAACCATTTCTCATATAAATCTATTAATTTCGTAAATAAGAAGGATTCACATTATGTGAGAACATCTAGGTAAACGACTCCGACCAGGAAAGAACCAACAATGAATCATGGAAATCGTAACACCTTTGTCAATTTGTATCGGACAACCAATATCCCATGTGTTAAGCAATTCTACCATCATCGGTCGATGCGGTACTGTAGCTGAAAGTAACATTTTAACGTGATCTAAGATAATGTTATCTTCAAACCTAATCTTCAAATGTGAAGTCATAGAATTATGTTGGCAGTTGGTAACTCATTAGAACTGATAATACACATAATAAAAAAAATGCCCAAAACTATTATTTATTTTGTCCACATAGTTGGCAATGGGATCTAGCTAGCAATTACTTTCTTGTTCCATAGTTTGCACTAACTAAAAGTGATTTCACATTCAAAGGAGGCAATGATCCAATAGCCACTCGTTGAGGGAAAATGAGTGCTCCACCAGCTAGAGTATTTGTCCAATTGAGAGACCCACTTTCGAGTTGTGGTAGCTCGTTTAGTGGACACGACCATCATCTCTTTATAAGGACGGGTGCATCATGGAAGTAGGTATCCGCCACTACGTTCGGCCAAACACAAATTTAGACAGTTATTCTTAGCCCCCGACCACTACCAAAAAAAAAAAAAGTTTTAGCTACGGAATTTGCCATGAAAATTTTGGCAAAATTCGTCGCTAATCAATTTTGCGATGAATTTTGCAACGAAAAAAAATTTGCGGCTAATTCAACGTTGCAAAATTTGGCGATGAAAAACTTGAATTTTCGTCGCTAATTTGCCACGGAAAAAAAATATTGTTGCAAATTTCGTCGCTAAATTGCCATGAAAAAAATTAGTTGCAAAGTTCGTTGCTAATTTGCCACGAACAATCTTCGTTGCAAATTTCGTCGCTAATTTGCCACGGAAATATTCGTTTACAATCGATTTTGCAACGAAAAGAAATTCGTGGCTAATTCGGCACCGCAAAATTTGGCATCGAATAATTTAAATTTCATCACTAATTTGCCACAAATATTTATTCGTTGCAAATTTCGTCACTAATTTGGCACAAACCGTATTCGTTGCAAATTTCGTCGCTAATCGGCGTCAAAATCCACGGGCCATATTCGTGGAAAAAGTCGTGGCTAATTAGCGACGACAACAACGATTAAATTTGAAATAATTTGGTGACGAAATTAGCGACGATATTTTTTTTAAACCATGTACTCAATAATGTCTTTAACAATGAATTTTGCCACGAACATTTTCAGGAACGAATTTAGCGACGAATTTTTGTTAATTCTTTAGCGGCGAACTTTGCGACGAATGTTGTTTAGAGATAGTTTTGCGACGAAATTTTATTTTTGTTACGAACTTTTATAATTTGTGATAATATGATAAAATCATTTCTTCAGGCTGCTACCTCACCTACCTTCCTCAGTTTGTAGTGGAATGAAGTACCGCTGTGCTGATGTCCAGTTTTGCTGTTGCGACGCTGTTCGGTTCACCTTAGGGCGACTAATTTGGTTCCTTTTTGGCCGACTGATTGGCTCCTTTATAATTGCTTTCTGCTTTAATTTCAGGTCGTGTGTTTGGACTTTTTTGTTGTTGGTCTGATCGTGTATTGGCCTTTTGTTCTTGCCCACTTTGCACAGGTTTCTTCCGCCTTCGTTGGAATACTTGCTGCTTTGCCCCGCCCAGGATTTGGCTGATTTGTTGGACGGATTGCTGCTGTTGTTGAAGCTTCCCGCAAGCTGTTTTCGTCCGGTTCATTTAAGCTTGCGTGGTTGCTGGTTTAGCTACTTTAATCAGGCCACTACTGTTCATATCTTCTCTGCTTTAGGCCGCTTGTTTGGCCATTTTCTCACATTTTTTGTTGACCAGGTTCTGTGGTCTCTAGGGCCTTTTTGGTTGCTTTTTAGGGCTGTATATTTGGCTGTTCTTTGCTATTTCTGTTGGCCGATCCTTGGCCTCTAGGTTAGCCGCGCTTTGCCGCATTGTTTTATCTTGCAACCGGTTCACCTTTGAACCCATCTTGGCACATAACAATGCCATTTTAGGTTCATGATTTTTGTGTTCGATTTCATTTTTGTACCTAGTTTTTTGAAAAGTTCAATACATACTTATCTTACCAAAAAAAAATCATTTATTCCATTTTTCAATCTAATTGAAAGCAAAATTAAATTGTAGAATTTATATTTAATATTGATTAAGCACTTAATAACATCAAAATATTATAATAATATGAAAATGAAATATATTCATCTACATTTTCCACAAGAGTGACATAAATATTTTTCTTTATACTACACATAATGAGAGAATAAATAATCTTGAGCACTTTAAAGCAGCTGCTTAAGCAACCTTAGGGGGGCAATTCTTTCCAGGGCAGGAACATATTGGGCCAACTGCACTTCTGGCACAGAAGATAAGCAACGAACCACGAGTTGTGATTCTGCTAGATCATTTATGGCGTATTGGAGAACAATACCAGCTCTTCTTGAAAATTTCTAACTGGTGGAAGCCAAGTGGAGCACTCTGTATCTCTCTCTACCAACTTCCAGACTCTGACGCCCGAGAGCTTCAGAGAGAACAGTCAATGAACAACCATATTTCCAGGGGAGTGGACACAATAGTCTTCTTGGAACATATTTCCACTCTATAGATCATGATACTTAAGTTAAAGGGCAATGATATCAAGATTCAAGAACTAATACCTTAATTACTGTCCAATGGTGCTGAGAAGCAGATTCCCAGGAGAGTGGACAGAATAGTCTTCTAGGAACTCCATCGGGAACTCTTTTCGTAACTGTGAACGAGAGGGCTGTGATAAGAATCGCGCCCCAATTCCAGAAAAATAACCCAAGAAAACAATACGCACTAGCAGAATATAATAATAAAAGAACAGAATCAGAAGAACACACCAGGAAATTTGTTATCGAAGTTCACCCAAACCTGGGCTACGTCTCCGCACAAGGCACTCTGCGAATCCACTAGTTTTCAGGAAAATTAGGAATACAACTGACGATCTTCTCACAAGATCGAAGTAAAAGGAAAACAAAAACACTCAATAATGCTGTCACAGCCTCTCTTTTTCTTTTTCTCTCTATTCGCTACTTTGCGTTTTCTATCTGCTCTTTTCTGCTGCGCTTTTTATTTGCTCTTTTCTTCTCTGACGGCTACAACCTGTGTATCCCTAATATATAATGTGTATCTCTAAACCTAGAAGAAAAGGAAATGACAAAAGACAAAAAGAAATCTTAATGATATATTTTGGCTTCACAAGCCAACAATCTCCTACTTGAAGATAAATATATATGATGCACCAAACAACTTTGCATCCATCCTCTTCAAAAACTAGCAGCTAAAACTTGTGCCTCTGCGATACTTCTCATCAATTAACATGGAGTAATACCAATAGTAGTAGTATAAAAAGTATGCTTCTCTCTATCGACTACCTTGGTAAACATGTCAGCTGAATTTTTTGAGCCATCAATCTTCTGTAGTTTTAACTCGTTATCTTTCAATGCTGACCTGATGAAGTAATAACACTTCTTAATATGTCTAGTCCTTGAGTGATAAGCTGCATTTTTTGCTAAGTGCACTACACTTTGACTATTACCACAGTGTGCTCACTGGCTGCTTTCGATGTAGCTCCTCCAGATAATCTTATAACCACATGACTTCCTTAGAGGCTTTCGTGATCGCTACGTACTCTACTTCTGTCGTCATAGAGCCACTATTTTCTATAGTTGAGATAGCCAACTCACTACTGTACCTGCAACTATAAAGACATATCCAGTGCTACTCTTACCGCTATCTCGATCACCCGAGTGATCTGCATCCACATAACTCTGCAATTCTAGAGATGTACCTCCATAACAAAGAGAAATTGGAGAGCAATTTGATGTACCTGTGTCGCGACCCGTCCGAATAGCGGACGCGGCTAATGGATTACCGATCGCGGGCCTTGGATCGGCGCGGGCCCTCCCAGGCCCATACCAAATCGCGGCGGGAGTATTTTTTGAGGGATTCGACAATAAGAGTCGATCGCTTTCGACCTTCAGTGTGGTCGTGGTGGCATGTGCAACTTGTGCATGCATTTGGAGTCGCCACCGGTCTTTCTTGGAGGGTAGACCGGAAACCTTACTGACCGATTGGGAGAGGTCGATCAGTTCTGCGGAACCAGAGATTTTGGGTTCGGGGACTTGGTTACGTCGGTGTCATTACCAACGCCCTTTCGGTACCTAACGCGAGTGATTTTCCTAGCTAAGAGTTCATGCAGGCGCAATTTTAGGTGAGGTAAGTCTGACTTTGCACATTAACCAGTTTAACATGCTCACGTAAATAAATAGATGCCAATCACATAAACATCTATCCTACGTGGTGATCATGGAATTATGATTTAATGGGTCTCGAGCCAATAAGACCACATTTAATCATTTTAATATTTTAATAACGGAAAGCCGCTCTTCGCTTCTTCTTGGTTTCTTGAACTCTTCAAGAATCGGGCCCCAAAGAGCTCGCCGACTTAAAAGGCTCCTCCACGTAATCCTCGTAGCATTTACATCAACAATTGACTATGCTAAAAATAAAGATTACATGAAAAATAAAAGGAGTACGCAGCCTCCATTTAATAATTACAACCCCAAATATATAAATAATCACCATACATTCATACATACATCAATCACATTGATTAGTGATTTTTCCATGATCACCACCTTTCCACGTAAGTAATAAATTCACAATTTAAAACTTAAGAAGGCACAATAAAAATTCTACGTTGAATCATATTCAGAATTTTTACGTAAAATAAGATAGCCATAAATTTTCGATTCAAAATTGATTTAGTCTCAATTTTTGCTACGTTGATTAATTTATCATATAAAATAATCAACCTCCATTAGCCATGTAAGACGAATAATTCGTTAATACATATTGGCCATAGTATTGCAAAAATTGCAAAAAATCAATTAAATGCACGAAAACACCTAAGGATCGGCTCTGATACCACTGTTGGGATCTACGTAACACGTAGCGGAAATAAATAACAACCCATACATGTATCTCCAGAGGCGTACTTCGTGCATTTCAATCGAAAAAAATCACAAAGTCTCAAAGGGAGTAAATGGATTACCTCTCGTAGCATGCTTGAACGGAGGTGTCGGTTCGATGTTCTTCGATCTCAGCCTCCACAAGTATTAGGCATCTAGTTCGGACGCACCACCAATTGACGAACGGGGAGACGACTAATAACTCCACAACAATTGTGCTAGCAATATGCGGAATTAATATTCCAACTTAGTATATTTTGCTCACTCAAGATTATGAGAATATAGAGAGTGTTTGTGTTCTTCTCTCTAAGCTCTCAAAAATTTGCACACTCTACAAAATGTCTCCCCCCACTAAGAATTTTCTCAACGTATATCCTCTCTCCACCCTCAAAACTCTTGTCATCCTTTTATAGCCAAAAACACCTTCCAATAAATTGAATTATAAAATAGCACTAACAATAGCACTCACAATTTATAATACAAAAATACTATTTAAAAATAGCACTAACAATTATAAATGCTATCTAAAAATAACACTCACAATTTATAATACAAAAATGCTATTTAAAAATAACACTAACAATAGCACTCACAATTTATGATACAAAAATGCTATTTAAAAATAGCACTAACAATTATAAATGCTATCTAAAAATAACACTCACAATTTATAATACAAAAAATGCTATTTAAAAATAACACTAACAATAGCACTCACAATTTATCATACAAAAATGCTATTTAAAAATAGCACTAACAATTATAAATGATATCTAAAAATAACACTCACAATTTATAATACAAAAATGCTATTTAAAAATAACACTAACAATAGCACTCACAATTTATAATACAAAAATGCTATTTAAAAATAGCACTAACAATTATAAATGCTATCTAAAAATAACACTCACAATTTATAATACAAAAATGCTATTTAAAAATAACACTAACAATAGCACTCACAATTTATGAGACAAAAATGCTATTTAAAAATAGCACTAACAATTATAAATGCTATCTAAAAATAACACTCACAATTTATAATACAAAAATGCTATTTAAAAATAACACTAACAATAGCACTCACAATTTATAATACAAAAATGCTATTTAAAAATAGCACTAACAATTATAAATGCTATCTAAAAATAACACTCACAATTTATAATACAAAAATGCTATTTAAAAATAACACTAACAATAGCACTCACAATTTATAATACAAAAATGCTATTTAAAAATAGCACTAACAATTATAAATGCTATCTAAAAATAATACACACAATTTATAATACAAAAATGCTATTTAAAAATAGCACTAACAAATGTGTTAAAAATGATAATAACAATTATTATTATTACAAGAGTTAAAGAGGTTACCAAACAGTAAAAATACGTATAACGTATAAATACGTAGAGCAGACGTGTACATCGTATATGCACGTTCAAGTGACCAAAAAAAAGAAATAAAATTAAATCTCATTTAATAGGTATGCCCGAGTGAATTTTAAGATCCGTGAAATCGGGGACTAATTGAAAGAAAAATGTGCAATTAAGCCCTTTTGGTTAAAATTGATCAAATTGGAGGGCCAATTGACCTAATTGCACTTCAAGACTTTAGAATCCAATGTCATAGCTTATAAAAAGTGAGAATTGAAAATTAAAAGACTCGAAAAGGATTTTTTTGGGTTCGGATCGGGTTTATGTTTGTTAAGGAACATGTTGACCCTAGCCGAATTTTTGAGATTTAACGTAACACACTTGAAGAGGAAATTAAAACAAAATTATCAAATATTTTTGGGTATTTTTCTGACCACGAATGGTATTTTTCTGATTTTTTGGGTATTTTTATAATTAAATAAATTCGAAAAATATTAAAAAATACCAAAAATATTTTTTGATCAAAATTGGTTCCTGAGGCTAGGCTAAGGCTTCCAAAGTTGATTTTGTGATTTTATGACCTTTTTTGATATTTTTAATTTATTTTAAAAATAAAAATTACAATGATAGATGGTCAAAAATCAGGTGTCAACAGCTGCCCCTCTTTGAGAGCGAGCTCGTCAGAGGTTGCTTTCAAAGACAAAATGACACCTGAATCTTAACTGACTCGACTGGGGAAAAGAAATGCTATGACATCGGACCCTTAAGTCTTTTGATGAATACTCAAGTTAATCACCGATTTACTCTTGCAATTCGAACATGGGCCGGAGTGAGAGAGGCTTACCTGAAGCTCACCTGTCGGATGCTGCCGGTTGCGACGACTTTCAAGAAGATACCTAGGAATCGTTCAGAATATCCTAGGGAGATTAAGCTCTGACCTGTATGGTAGGTCATACCATCATGGGATTCCTAAATGGTAGGAACCTGAAAAGGGCGCATCCCACGCTGGGGAATTTGCCAAGGATTTTGATCCGTATGGTGGATCGGACCTTTGCGTTGATCCTTACGGCGGTATTTACCAATGAGTTGACCCTTGTGGCGGTTTCTACCATATTTGACCCTTTAGGCGGTATCTACCTTCAAGTTTAGTTTGACCCTTATGGCGGTTTCTACCTGGATTTGACCCTTCAGGCGGTTTCTACCATTGGTTTGACCCTTCAGGCGGTTTCTACCATATTTGACCCTTTAGGCGGTATTTACCTTCAAGTTTAGTTTGACCCTTATGGTTTCTACCTGGATTTGACACTTTAGGCAGTTTCTACCATGATTTGACCCTTTAGGCGGTTTCTACCATTGGTTTGACCCTTTAGGCGGTTTCTACCTTGAATTGACCCTTTAGGCGGTTTCTACCTTTGGTTTGACCCTTTAGGCGGTTTCTACCATTATTTGTTTATTCACCTTCGTAGCTTCTGATCTGCTATACCAGAGGTTTCACTTCTCCATTCGTAGCTTCTGGTCCGCTATACCATGGTCTTCAATTTTTTCCTTCGTGGCTTCTGATTCACCATACCAGGTTTTCATTTCTTCCTTCGTGGCTTCTGACTCACCATACCAGGTTTTCATTTCTCCCTTCGTGGCTTCTGACTCACCATACAAGGGGTTTCTTTTCTTTCCTTCGTGGCTTCTGACTCACCATACCAGGTTTTCATTTCTCCCTTCGTGGCTTCTGACTCACCATACCAGGTTTTCATTTCTCCCTTCGTGGCTTCTGACTCACCATACCAGGTTTTCATTTCTTCCTTCGTGGCTTCTGACTCACCATACTAGGTTTTCATTTCTCCCTTCGTGGCTTCTGACTCACCATACCAGGGGTTTCTTTTCTTTCCTTCGTGGCTTCTGACTCACCATACCAGGTTTTCATTTCTCCCTTCGTGGCTTCTGATTCACCATACCAGGTTTTCATTTCTCCCTTTGTAGCTTCTGACTCACCATACCAGGGGTTCATTTCTTCCTTTGAAAAGGGGTCCTGGGACGAGGGTTCTCCACGTCATGCTAGGACTGCCTGATTTTTGAAAAGGGGTCCTGGGACGAGGGTTCTCCACGTCATGCTAGGACCGCTTGATTTTTGAAAAGGGGTCTCATGACGAGGGTTCTCCACGTCCGATGAGACTGCCTGATTTTTGAAAAGGGGTCCTGGGACGAGGGTTCTCCACGTCATGCTAGGACTGCCTGATTTTTGAAAAAGGGGTCCAAAGACGAGGGTTCTCCACGTCTGATAGAACTGTTTGATATTTTGAAAAGGGATCCTAGGACGAGGGTTCTCCACGTCAAGCTAGGACTACTTGATTTTTGAAAAGAGATCCTAGGACGAGGGTTCTCCACATCATGCTAGGACTGCTTGATTTCTTTTGAAAAATGGTTCTATCATCATCCCTTCTTTTGAAAGATCCCGAAATTTGTCGGGAATTTAGTTTTGAAGCAGTGAAAGATTTTATCTTGACAAAGCTTCACTTGGGTCTGTTGAGGCGACATTCTGGGAGCTGGGTTCTCCAGGTATCCTGCAGAAATTTGAGCCTGAAAGATTCTTCTTCACCAAGAAAACGTTAGTAATCTTTGGGAAGACCACGGCTGTCCATTTGACAAAAACCGTATGACTTAAGTTTTAATCGTAAAATGTGCATTTTGATGCCGGAGGCTATCCAAAGCATTCTTGCAACACGCAAATATGATCACAAATTCCTTGCATGGAAAATCTAGATCAACAGTTTGAAAATTCCAAAAAGAGTTTGTTCAAAACATCAATCGGAATATTTCTCGACAATGATGTCTTCTCACCTGTTTTGAGATAATGGTTTTTATAGGGGATGCACTCAATTCCCTACTAACCTGTCCCTAGGTTTTAGGCTCATTCGCAACGCATACATTTTGATCGGTCGGGAGGTCTTACACGGGACCGTAATGTTGGGCTTGGATATTGGCCTTCAAGGGGGACTCACTTTTGAGTCAAGGTCATTGAATGAAAGTTTTCACCATCTGCTCCGGGTTTACAAGTCGAGAACCCTGCAAAATGAGAAAGAAATAGTCTTGCTCGTACCTCTTCGAGCTAAGCTATATGTTAACCCAAGTGTCTTAGTCAGAGAAGACTGTTTCAGGGTTATGATGTTGGTAGGATTGGGGACCGAAAAAGGCTTATTTTTTGCCCAGAAATTACGAAGGGTTTGACATTGGTGATCATTGCAAATTTACCACCTGCCCTTTCCTCTCTGCACCTTCAGTTTTCGAGGTGTGCAACCGCTCTTGAGGTGTGCACAAATTCTTTAGCGGGTGTCTCTTGTTGCGTTCAGAGAGCGACTCTCTCTATGTCTTTGTTCGGCGCTTGGCACAATTTGGGGAGCAGCCCTTTTGGATTCGACTCCTTCAGGGATTTCCTCTTTTCCCATCTGGTTTCATTGTGGATCAATCCAACAACTTACACGAGCATCGGCCTTGCTTTTACCAGGCACTTTGCTTTTTCTTAATACCGTGGATTTTTCTCATTCATTTTTTAAATCCCACTTTTTCTCATCTTCATGGGATTATGTTAGACATATAGTCTAAGCATGCTTTAAATATCAGTCCGGGAATTCTCTTCGTAATCCCTGAGTCTTGAACTCTTCCATTTTTGAAGTGATCTGCCTTTGTCTTGGAATTTGCAATGATCACCAACGGGTTTATGAAATGAATTTGCAGGCTCAACTTGGCTGTGCAAATGATAAACGTGTGTGGGATAGAGAATGAATGCTTCTCGTCATCCTATGGCACTTGAATTACCATATAAACAACACACAAAGATTAATGTTAGTCCGAGCAAGAAAATTTCTAGCCATTTTCTCCTGACGCTGCTGGACTTACTTCCTTTTGCCCCGATGTGGGGTGGTTCTTGACAGGGTTAAGAATGAAAACCGCCGTTCAAAGGGGTTATCAACGGTCACCTGTAGTGTTTGGGGGATATGAAACGAATGCCTCCGTCGTCCCAATCCATGTAATTGCTGCGAATAATCCCTACTCCCGTAGGTCCAGATTTTGTTATCTGCCCACTCCATTCATCTCTCAAGTGTGTGTGGGACATGTTTGGATTAGGCTTCGCCTCTCGTCTGAGAAAACACTCTTTTAAACGGTTTGAACAACTTTTATTGGAAAAAGTCTTTTTGTTTTCTCCAAAGATTTTACCCATCAAGGGGATTTTATGATGCACCATGTATGTTCTTATTCATGCTTCAGGTAACCTCCCGATTTAAATCGTGAATATCGATGCATTGGGAAATCTTTATGCCGGTTGAAAGGATTCTGACATTTTTTTATCTCCCGCTAACTGGGAAAAGGGATACTTACCTGTCCGTTGCAGCTGCGGATCCCTGCAAATGTAAAAGAAGCATATCATTGTAGGTTCACGAATTTTTCAAAAATCGAAACGATACATCCTACCCTTGGTCATGTACTCTAACGAGTAGTACATGGGATGTAAAAACCTGTTCGCTTCCAGGGCGATTCCCCTGTCAAGGATAAACAATGAGTGTTAATTCATATTCCCAAATTCAAGACAAATTGGGACGATACAACTTTACTCTTGATTTTCATCCCATTCTGATGTTGCGTATTGATATGAACAACCTCTATCAAATCCGCCTATCCATGCTTGGAGTGTTTGTAACATCAATGGTTCATCTGCCCCCAGCTGGGCAGCGTCTGTTCTGCTATTTGAACGCATGACTCATTGAGTGATTTATCCATGTTTATCATCTGAGAAGGAAAAGAAAGAATACATTACTTCGGTATTCGATTGAAGATCGTTTAGGAACGATACATCGTTTTACCAAATAGGTGGCTTCGCGGCCAAACGTATTTCGTGTTGAAGGGGTAGATCCCATTATGCTCCGCGGGTGATAATTATGGTTCATGGAACTTGCTCCACGGATTAAGTGATTAATCCACGGCCTTCGGCTTGAAGATGCTCAAAGGGTGATGTTGACACTCACGCGCAATTAGTTCTAGATATTAATGAAAGATGTTCCCGTGGGAATCTTACAGTGCGATCAACAACATATGCAATAGGAGTATTCAACCCCTTTTCTCGAAGCATTTTTCATCGAGTAGCCATGCCTTGCATCAGACGTTTGATCACCGGCCTCGCGTCACCACTGCGATGGTCCTCCGGCTCCAAATTGATCGAGCCAAAGATTGAACTCATCGCCAAGGAAATTGCTCGGGTCTTCGAGCCATTGATGTTCAAGTTGGGTATCAACGGTTGTTGGGGGCAGATTTCTTTCATTGCCTTCGTTGTGAGGGATTGGAGTCTTTGAGCTGGAACCTTCATCATTTCCCTGTTGGGGTTGAGACATACTTTCCCGAAGAGTATTGATCCAAGTGTCCAGCTCCTCATCAAGGAAATCACCTGTTCTTTCTAGCCCTTGGTGCCCAGATTGGGTGTCGTCGACTGCAGGCGAGGGATTCCTCTCTTTGCTCTCGCCGTGAGCAATTTGACCCCTCGAATTGGAACTTCCTCCAATGACCGGCAGGTTCATATGTGCACTCTCTACCAATGTCAGATCCGCTTCAGGGACAGCATTAATGACTGATTCGCGCTCAAACTGAGGAATCTCTATGTGCTGGAACTGTGGCATATACTCCTGAGGAGTATTGAGATAGCTCGGCGGAGCATTCTGATTTGGGTTAGAGGAGTCGCTGACACGACTGCTAGTCCCGTCATGGCTGAAACACGGTTGGGTGCTCTTGGCTCTCCAATCATCATGGTTGTAACTCTGCCCAGCACTTGAGCTCCAACTGGCTTTATGATGGTTTAACGCTATCCTTCCATCCCTTAGCAATCTCCTATAGTACTTGAGGTGAGACTCAACGTTAATTCTAGAGAGCCCCCGCACATTCATAGTCTCGAGTATGCGTAGTGGGCTAGCCGAATCAACTCACAGCTCTCGAATTGCATCAACAAATTTGGTGTGAAGTTCATAGGTCCAGTAAAACCTTGTTCTCTTATCACCCAAAATATCGTCAATACTTCGGTAGCTATTCTCTACGGGATCTAGTCGTTTCAAAAGTTGTCCAGGGAGGGACTCACCGACTTTGGATTGGCTGGCTGCGACAGCGAGTTCGTCATTGAGAGAATTCCCCCTGTGATGATTCATATCCCATTTCTCAGAGGATGTTGGTGTTGATCCTATGGTGTTGACTTGCTCATGCAGATCTCCGGCGGTATCTGGCTGTGTCGGAAAATGCTGTGGAGAATACGGTAACAGCTGAGCGTTATTCGTCAACAGGGATGGTTCATCGAGGAACACCTCGCCGAGGACAACAGGATTACCACAATTAAGGCAGGTGGCCTTGGTCAGAGCTTCCTTATATCTCGCGCTTTCAGCTTGAAGCTTCTCATTCTCCTCCTTCAGGACCAGTAATTCATGGTCTGCGTATTGCTGTTTCACCCGGGTTCGTTTGTTGGCGAACCAAAACTTGACCTTCGAAAGCTCCAATCCTATCTTTCGGCTCAACTCCATTTTCTGTTGTCTGCTTGGAGTGGGGCATTCATTGAAGAAAGCTTCGAGCTCTCGGATTTGGCCTGGAGTGTGGCGTTGTAGTTGCTTCCTTTTCCGACTCCGGTCATCATTGTATACTCCTTCTTCGTAGCTGAAACCTAGAATTTCATCGCTGGAGGAGTCAGTCTCTATGGCCTTCGGGCAGGATTCAGCTCCAGGATCTTCAAAGTCTCCCAGCAGTTCGTGCTCAGAAATGTCCAGGTCGGGCGTTTCTAGCAGATGGGAATAACTTTTAAACATGATGGATCGGGGTATCTCGGGCTGATCTAGTTCACTCAGCTTTCTCAATTCGCTCTTACGTGTTTGCTCACTCTAGAAATTTTCTCAAGTGATTGTACGTGTCCCGGAACCATCCTTCAGGCTGCATATGAAGACCAGCAAGCAAGCGCTCCTCCCGAGATCCTGCAATTACTCATCGTCTGTATTCCCCTTTCTTTTTCCTCGTGATAGGATCACAAACTCTCTTGCATTGATTCGGTTTCATCGAGTATTGCGCTCGTCCCCCAGTTCAGCCTTCAAAGTGGTGGGTCTACAATCTTTCGGCGCCTTTTATGATTTGCTAGGCCCGAGAACGTGGGGAGCAGCGGTGGACCCGCAATTAATGACTCCGTTTAATTCATTTAGCTCCATGGGAATTAACGCTATGATCTTCTCTCAACCCCTTTTCATCGTTCAAACGAAAGTGGCATTTTCCATGTGCATGCTGTTACTCTTCATTTCAGCATCCCGGGCGCTTGGTGAGGAATGAGTTCGTGGCCACTCAAAATTTTAAAGACCGTCTCTGGTTTCAGACTTAATCTAACAAGGGATCATCACAACTGAGCATGACGATGTTCGTCGATAGCGTTGGTTTAACTATAGTCATTAAAGAAAAATGTTCCCGTAGGAACTTTACAACGGATAAAATGAGTGATCTACTCGTGAACATGTTCTTCTTTCTATGGGTGTTCGTAGTGACCGACCCATCGTGCCCCGAGTCAGGTGCTAGATCATGGCTGTCCAAGCATGCCAGCTTCCCACTGATTGAACAAGGCATCGAGCCCCTCATCGAAGAAATCGTCTGTCGTGGGTTGACCAGCGGCAGGCAGAGCACCAGCCGACTGCTGCTCGAATGGAGGAGTTCGCACTCGCTGTACTTGTGACACGCGCTCTTGAGAAGTGTTGAAATGGCCCGGGAGGACATTCTGATCAGCTTTCAGTTTGCCGGTGGTCGGGTTGCTAGCTTGATTGATGCTTAGATTTGGCCGGGTATCTCTTGATGCCTGAGCATTACAATGGCGGTCGCCCCTAGCTTTTGAGCTCGAGACGGATTCCTCCCGATTTAGCTCCGCTCGACGTTGTTTTAATAGCTTTCTGTAGGCAGCAAGGTGATTCCTGACCAGCTCCTTACTAAGCCCCGGTACATTCATGGCCTTAAATATGCGCGTCGGAGTTGCTAAGTCGATCCCCATTTAGTGAACCACGTCTAGGAATCTGGAATGCAATTCAGGGGGCCAAGCGAACCTCCTCTTATCGTGGCCCAAAATTGCATCGATGGCTTGACGACTGATTAACTCATCTCCAGCAGGACCCGACCCTATCGAAAATTGTTGTGCATGAGGCTGATATGCTTTGAGCTGGTCGGCGGTAACATCCAGCTCCTTGAAACTGTAACTCCAATCAAAGCGATGCAAATCCCATCCCCCAGGAGGTATTTGTATCATCTTCGTAGGATCATCCTGCTCATGCGTGACTCTGGCAAAATCTGGTTGAGCAGGAGATGCCCCGAGGGAGTAGGGTGGTAAATGAACGTCTTCAATCATCGCGTGAGGCTTATCGGGGAATATCTTACCGAGGGCGACGAGGTTGTCGCAATGAGGGCAAACGGTAATATTGAGAGCTTTTTCATACCTCATGTTTTTTGTTCGCAGCTTTTGGTTTTCTTCCTTTAAAATCTCGACCACCTGACGTTTGCGTTGAGCCTTCGATTTGGATCTCCTATTTTGAAACCAAAACTGGATCCTCGACTGATTAATCCCCAACTCCCGGCTCAATTCAATTCTCCACTTCTTTTTCATGTAATGGCTTTTACTGAAAAGGGTTTCCAGCATTTGGGTTTCCTCCTGAGAGTATTGGTGAGGACGTCTTCTTTTCCCGAGTTGAACATCGTGGATGTCGTTGTCGTCGTCGCCGTGATCTTGATTTCCGTTGCCAGAAGTGTTGGGCTCCATGGTTTTGGCGTTAGACTTGATCTTGGAATCTTCGAGATCCCTCTGTAGTTCAATTTCTGAGATTTTTGAGTCAGTCGCCTCTAGCAGCTGACAATAACCTCTTAAATATGTTGGATTGAGAAATGTTTGATTGGTTCTTGCCCACTCAGAGTTCTCCACTCTCTCATGTATGCTCACTCCCTATAAAGTTTTCTTCGAGTGACTTCGTATGTTCAGGAGACGCTCTTCAAGCATCATTAGGCAAACGTTCCCCCTCAAGACTTTGAATTTCTCGCTTAGCTTTTCAATCGTGATGGGACTGCCAAATCCTGTTAGGGCTCTCTTCGATAGTTGCGCTTACCTCCCACCTAACTCTAATAATGGTGATCCCGACAAATCTTTTACATCTTTTAATTGATGAGCCGGAAATCGCGGACCGAAACGAATCCAATGGTTCTCGTGAGGGGACCTCCTGCTTTACCCCCTAACTGGGCTCCACCAGCATTATTACTGAGACCCTTCATCATCCTCGAGTTGCTATAAAATGAGGAATTAATGTATGGAAGGTTAACGTTCTCGCATAATCAGCTTCTTCCTTCTAATCTCTCTGTTAAACTCGTCTTATTTTCAAGCCAACCCAACGCAAATGGCCTCCTCTCCCGTACGCACTTTTTCAACTGATGTCTTGGCCCAGTGGGAAAAGCTTTATAACCTACTGGGTCGCGGTTACGCACACATAACCGATCATTCTGCGACCGAGGATGAAATCCGTGTCCTGCTCGAGGACCTTGATACCACTTCTCTCGAAGGTACTACACTGGGGAGGGAATATAGAATTTTCCCGACTCTCTTTGCACACTCCTTAGAGGCCTACCGTGCTGCTAATCGGGAGGTTCTCGTGGCTCGCGTCTTGCGAGCTCGTTATGAGGATCGATCTGATCATTTGGTGCTGACCAACTATCTGGCCGATAGTTACAAAAAGGCCGTCGAGTTTGCTAATGAGCGGGTCGCGACGTTGCTTCGCGAGAGGAGAAATCTGGTGGAGCAATTGGCCCTATCCCTGACCACCGGCGAGCATGACCGCCGCAATGTCCTGTTGAGGCTTCAGAGCGACTGGAAGGAAGAACGGCTCGACAAAATAACCGCGGACATAGCTCGCGGGAATGGACTGGTTCGAGACCTGGAAACAATCGCCGAAGAACATGAGGCCAAGGTCGCCGAAGTTAAGGGAGAATGCAAAAGTCTTCTCCTCAGGCTTGCCGACCATGACATGCGGAGTTGGGAGTATGAGCAGAGCATTAATAACATGGAGGGTCAGTTGGGCTCCTTCGTGTCGTTAATTAGGGCTCACTTCGGCTTTACTTTTCTACCCCGAATTGTATGACCTGCTTTTGAAAACCCTCCACTGAGCAAAATAAATGAGAACTCTTGTGTGTGTGTTTTAACTTCTGTATGGTTCATTTCTTCGAGCATCCGAACATCTTCAACTTGGGTGAGCCGAACCATAATATCAATAAGCCGAGCAAATATGTCCTGATTTTATAACTCGCTCATGATCAGATGAGATAATAGCCTTAGACTTGTCCAGGAAAAGATTTCTCTCTATTACCTATTTTTTTTTACCTGCAAATAAAAAGACAGAATCAGAAGGAATAATTTGAAAAAGAAATCAAAAACCCCTTTCAATCCTATGTTTGCCCATGATTAATAAGGACAAGAACTTTTACAAGGGTTTTAATCTTGCGCGAAAAGTTTTTATCAATATTCCTCGAAAGAAAGCATACTATTGAAAGGAATGTAATTCACAATAATCGCTTTTGATCAATTTCGAGAGGAACGAATTACTCAAAAGTGCGAGGCATAATAACGTGTTTTAAATTTAATTGAAGATACGGCATCCAAATCAAGGCCGTTTTGTTAAGAACGAGAGTAATTTGGACATCTATCTCGTCATTAAATTCAAAACAACGCCGATATTCTCGATCAATTATCGTGGATTACCAAGGACGTACGACATGCATGAATCAATTCAAGTGTATAATTCCTTCTAGAGAAATTGGGGTTGGATTACCCTATACGACCAAAAAGGTCATGCAAGATTTCCAATTTTGATTTCCTCTAAAGGAATTATAAACTTGACTTGGGAGTATTCGGATGATTAGAGAAAATGCCACTATCACATTCCCATGACCCGTTAAAAGAAATACAACCAAGCTCCATCTGAATGTATACACCAATAGATCCCTAATACAATCACTCTAAGGGATGAGATAGAGAAAACCTCGGTAAAAATAAACCCTATACAAGAGGACTAGTAATGGAAAATGAAACAAAGGAATGTGATCCTAACGTTTAAGGATGCCCCAAGTTCGACCTGTGACTTCCGGATTACTTGCCCCAACTCGTCATCTTCATTGGACGATACCTCAATAATGTCCATAGTAGGCTCCTTTGTTGCACACTCGGTGTTCGCGATGGGATATCGCCCTCCTCGTCTTCTATCAAGGATGTTGGAGAAAAACACACATATCTACCCTCGAAATGGCATTTAATCTAATCACCAGAATGCAATGAATGAAATGCATATATTTATATGAACTGAAATAGATTTGAGGGATAGAGAGTCTTACCAACCAAACTCCTCGACTTATGTGCGGTTTTAGGTGTACCAACCGTCCAAAGACATGCGCATGAGACAAGTGATGGTAAACTTCTAAAAAAATCAAATGGTTTGGCACCTAAGGTCAAGGTTCCCACCTCGAGTTCTAGAAAGAGCCGATTCCATTGCACAACTATCGTTGCTTTGGGACTCGATCCATAGTTCGAAGCGAGCGGAATTGAAAAGTGGATTACCCCGTGTTTTTCCTCACGGAGATTCCATTCTCAATTCCTTCTATTGTGTTCCTAAAGGCGGCGCCCGGGGTTTTAGGCGCGGTTGTGTGTGTCCATGTGTCGTGAGTATCACAATGCAAGTCATGCACGACAGTTTTATCAATCAGCGCTTCAAATCATCTACACAGCATACATTCCTACGCCAACCTGCATAAGACAATGTTAATCACAGACTACCCCCCTTATCACTCCAATCTGCAAAAACATATAACACCTATCATAAGAGGACTTACCTCACCTTCAAGAGCGCCTGCAGGGTTAGAAATATCACTCAACGTTTTAATTACGGCCTAAGTCCACTTGAGGTCTAGAACCATAGATTCTAGAACAAGGTCCCCAGTGGAGTCGCCAGCTGTCGCGACCCGTCCGAATAGCGGACGCGGCTAATGGATTACCGATGGCGGGCCTTGAATCGGCGCGGGCCCTCCCAGGCCCATACCAAATCGCGACGGGAGTATTTTTTGAGGGATTCGACAATAAGAGTCGATCGCTTTCGACCTTCAGTGTGGTCGTGGTGGCATGTGCAACTTGTGCATGCATTTGGAGTCGCCACCGGTCTTTCTTGGAGGGTAGACCGGAAACCTTATTGACCGATTGGGAGAGGTCGATCAGTTCTGCGGAACCAGAGATTTTGGGTTCGGGGACTTGGTTACGTCGGTGTCATTACCAACGCCCTTTCAGTACCTAACGCGAGTGATTTTCCTAGCTAAGAGTTCATGCATGCGCAATTTTAGGTGAGGTAAGTCTGACTTTGCACATTAACCAGTTTAACATGCTCACGTAAATAAATAGATGCCAATCACATAAACATCTATCCTACGTGGTGATCATGGAATTATGATTTAATGGGTCTCGAGCCAATAAGACCACATTTAATCATTTTAATATTTTAATAACGGAGAGCCGCTCTTCGCTTCTTCTTGGTTTCTTGAACTCTTCAAGAATCGGGCCCCAAAGAGCTCGCCGACTTAAAAGGCTCCTCCACGTAATCCTCGTAGCATTTACATCAACAATTGACTATGCTAAAAATAAAGATTACATGAAAAATAAAAGGAGTACGCAGCCTCCATTTAATAATTACAACCCCAAATATATAAATAATCACCATACATTCATACATACATCAATCACATTGATTAGAGATTTTTCCATGATCACCACCCTTCCACGTAAGTAATAAATTCACAATTTAAAACTTAAGAATGCACAATAAAAATTCTACGTTGAATCATATTCAGAATTTTTACGTAAAATAAGATAGCCATAAATTTTCGATTCAAAATTGATTTAGTCTCAATTTTTTCTACGTTGATTAATTTATCATATAAAATAATCAACCTCCATTAGCCATGTAAGACGAATAATTCGTTAATACATATTGGCCATAGTATTGCAAAAATTACAAAAAATCAATTAAATGCACGAAAACACCTAAGGATCGGCTCTGATACCACTGTTGGGATCCACGTAACACGTAGCGGAAATAAATAACAACCCATACATGTATCTCCAGAGGCGTACTTCGTGCATTTCAATCGAAAAAAATCACAAAGTCTCAAAGGGAGTAAATAGATTACCTCTCGTAGCGTGCTTGAACGGAGGTGTCGGTTCGATGTTCTTCGATCTCAGCCTCCACAAGTGTTAGGCATCTAGTTCGGATGCACCACCAATTGACGAACGGGGAGACGACTAATAACTCCACAACAATTGTGCTAGCAATATGCGGAATTAATATTCCAACTTAGTATATTTTGCTCACTCAAGATTATGAGAATATAGAGAGTGTTTGTGTTCTTCTCTCTAAGCTCTCAAAAATTTGCACACTCTACAAAATGTCTCCCCCCTCTAAGAATTTTCTCAACGTATGTCCTCTCTCCACCCTCAAAACTCTTGTCATCCTTTTATAGCCAAAAACACCTTCCAATAAATTGAATTATAAAATAGCACTAACAATAGCACTCACAATTTATAATACAAAAATACTATTTAAAAATAGCACTAACAATTATAAATGCTATCTAAAAATAACACTCACAATTTATAATACAAAAATGCTATTTAAAAATAACACTAACAATAGCACTCACAATTTATGATGCAAAAATGCTATTTAAAAATAGCACTAACAATTATAAATGCTATCTAAAAATAACACTCACAATTTATAATACAAAAAATGCTATTTAAAAATAACACTAACAATAGCACTCACAATTTATCATACAAAAATGCTATTTAAAAATAGCACTAACAATTATAAATGATATCTAAAAATAACACTCACAATTTATAATACAAAAATGCTATTTAAAAATAACACTAACAATAGCACTCACAATTTATAATACAAAAATGCTATTTAAAAATAGCACTAACAATTATAAATGCTATCTAAAAATAACACTCACAATTTATAATACAAAAATGCTATTTAAAAATAACACTAACAATAGCACTCACAATTTATGATACAAAAATGCTATTTAAAAATAGCACTAACAATTATAAATGCTATCTAAAAATAACACTCACAATTTATAATACAAAAATGCTATTTAAAAATAACACTAACAATAGCACTCATAATTTATAATACAAAAATACTATTTAAAAATAGCACTAACAATTATAAATGCTATCTAAAAATAACACTCACAATTTATAATACAAAAATGCTATTTAAAAATAACACTAACAATAGCACTCACAATTTATAATACAAAACTGCTATTTAAAAATAGCACTAACAATTATAAATGCTATCTAAAAATAATACACACAATTTATAATACAAAAATGCTATTTAAAAATAGCACTAACAAATGTGTTAAAAATGATAATAACAATTATTATTATTACAAGAGTTAAAGAGGTTACCAAACAGTAAAAATATGTATAACGTATAAATACGTAGAGCAGACGTGTACATCATATATACACGTTCAAGTGACCAAAAAAAAAGAAATAAAATTAAATCTCATTTAATAGGTATGCCCGAGTGAATTTTAAGATCCGTGAAATCGGGGACTAATTGAAAGAAAAATGTGCAATTAAGCCCTTTTGGTTAAAATTAATCAAATTGGAGGGCCAATTGACCTAATTGCACTTCAAGACTTTAGAATCCAATGTCATAGCTTATAAAAAGTGAGAATTGAAAATTAAAAGACTCGAAAAGGATTTTTTTGGGTTCGGATCGGGTTTATGTTTGTTAAGGAACATGTTGACCCTAGCCGAATTTTTGAGATTTAACGTAACACACTTGAAGAGGAAATTAAAAAAAAATTATCAAATATTTTTGGGTATTTTTCTGACCACGAATGGTATTTTTCTGATTTTTTGGGTATTTTTATAATTAAATAAATTCGAAAAATATTAAAAAATACCAAAAATATTTTTTGTTCAAAATTGGTTCCTGAGGCTAGGCTAAGGCTTCCAAAGTTGATTTTGTGATTTTATGACCTTTTTTGATATTTTTAATTTATTTTTAAAATAAAAATTACAATGATAGATGGTCAAAAATCAGGTGTCAACAACCTGCTAGATATCTCAATATTCATTTTACTACATTCCAATGCTCTTTGCCCGGGTTCTGCAAATATCGACTCATAACTCTCATTGTCTGTGCAATGTCTGGTCTCGTGCTTACCATAGTATACATCAAACTTCCAACTGCTAGCGCATGTGGCACTGCCACCATCTCATCTTTCAAAGCTTGAATACTTGGACACATATCCTTGGAAAATTTGAAGTGACCCGCTAGAGCAGTCGCAACTGGTTTTGCCTCGTCCATGTTGAATCTTTTCAGCACATTGTTCACATAGTCTTCTTGCGACAACCATAATTTCTTATTTTTCCTGTTCCTGATGATTTTCATGCCTAAAATTTTCTTGGTCTCTCCCAAGTCTTTCATAGCAAACTACGCTGCTAACATCTTTTTTACTTTTGCGATTCTCTTCATACTAAAACAAGCCATTAACATGTCATCTATATAAAAAGAGAGATATGCAATATCACCATCGCTGTACTTTCGAAAATAAACACAATGATCAACCTCACAGTGTGCAAATCCTTTTTCTTCCATAGAACCATCAAATTTTAAATATCATTGTCACGGAGCTTGCTTCAGGCCATACAAGCTTTTCTTCAAGTGACATATCATGTGCTCTTTACCTTTGACCTCAAAACCTTTTGGTTGCGCTATGTATAACTCTTCATCTAGATCACCATGCAAAAAAAAAAAAACCGTTTTTACATCTAACTACTCGAAATGAAGATCCTTCACTGCAACTATACTCAGCAATACTCTAATTGATGTCATCTTCACTACTGGTGAAAATATCTCGAAGTAGTCGATCCTTTTTTTTTTTTCAGAAAAGCCCTTTACTACAGGTCTCTCATTGTATCTGATGTACCATCAGCTTCATTTTTTATTCTGCACATCTACTTGTTTAACAAAGCTTTTTTACCTGTGGACAACTTGGTCAACTCCCGATTTTTGTTTCGAATTAACGAGCTCATCTCGTCTCTCATAGAACTCTCTCACTGCATGTGAGATGTGTTTTTCTTTATCTCATCATAAGTCTCCGATTTTCCCAAATTTGTATATAAGACATGGCTCAGAACAATATTAGCTGAAGAATCAAAAATTATATTTGGCTTTCTTGCACATATAGATCTCCTCAAAATAGGTACTTCAGGGTTACTAGTTTGTTCCAGATCACCACGTTCCTCTTGAATTGATTGCTCATTAGTAATATGTTCATATTGAACCTCCCCTTCCGATGCACTTTGATCTACTGGAATTATCTTCACAGAAATTGTGTCCAGCTCAACATATTCTGGTTCTACTACCGTTTCATGCTCTGTCTGATGATCTTTGTACATTTTTTTCTTCATGGAACACCACATTCCAACTGCGAATGACTTTGTTATTCTCATAATCCCAAAGCCTATATCCATATTCATCGCCGCCATATCCAATAAAGATGAACTTTTGGGACTTAGCATCAAGCTTTTTCCTATTCTCTCTATCAATCAAACCATATGCAATACAACCAAAAACTTTTAGATATGAATAATTGATCTTTTTACCTGACCACTGCTCTTGCGATACTCATTCATCTAGCGCATTAGATGGACTCATGTTAATCAAATATACAGCTACATCAACTATAGCATCCCATAAGTATAGTGGGAGACCTGCATGTAGTCTCATGCATCTTGCACACTCCAAAATGGTCTTGTTCATCCTCTCAGCCACACCATTCTTTTGAAGAGTTTTAGGAAGAGTTTTTAATCCACGTATGCCTTCTCGGCTCAAATATTCTGCAAATTCATTGCTCGTGTATTCATCACATTTATCATATTTTAAAGCTTTAATTTGATAACCTATTTCTTTTTCTACCATGGTTTTTCATATTTTAAAAACCCCGAATACTTCTGATTTTTCTCTAAGAGCATAGATTTAAGTCTTTCTTTTCGCATTATCAATGAAGGTAACAAAATATTTCTTACCACCATAAGAGAGCTCTTGAGCCGGTCTCTACACATCAGTATGAATCAACTCTAACTTTTGCTTTTTATTCTGTCGCATATTTAATTGAAAACTAATTGCCTTTTATTTTCCATAAATGCAACTTTCATAGAAATATAACTCAAGTTTCTGCAAACCTAGAAGCAACTTTC
This sequence comes from Rhodomyrtus psidioides, assembly GCA_021437785.1. Classification (NCBI taxonomy): domain Eukaryota; kingdom Viridiplantae; phylum Streptophyta; class Magnoliopsida; order Myrtales; family Myrtaceae; genus Rhodomyrtus; species Rhodomyrtus psidioides. The sequence continues at coordinate 4,480,263 of JAILYB010000031.1, read as the reverse complement.
TTGAATATAACTGCTAGACACCTTTTTCACCAAGATGTCCGAAATGATAATGCTAAAGAGTAGATAAATTACCTGTAACCACTATAATTACAACCATATCACCGATATTGTCTCCTTGGAAAAGGTAAAGTATACATGTACGCTTTCCCTTTTCTATTACTCTTACTTCTGAAGTTATCTTCCACTCTCTGCCTCCAAAAGTTGTCACCATGCCTTCTTAGTCAAGTTTACTAGTTGAAATCATATTTCTCTTCAACTCGGGAATATGTCTAGTCTCACGCAAAATTAGCCATCCGGTAGTCTTCACATTGAAATTAGCCGTACGCTTTCCCTTTGTAGTATTCACATTGAAATCTATGATGCCTAGTCTAGTTACAAAATCAGCACTCATCTTTTGTAACCTCTCTCTTCCCCCTGGATTGTGACCTGCCACCTCCGCTGAATTTTCCTTTGCTTTTACTTTTTTCACAGTTTTCCACCACTAGTGCCGTTGAAGATGCAGATGCCAAAAACTTATCTCCACCTGAGACTTTTCTTCGTATCCCTTCATCGAGGATGCTGCACAGCATCATCCAGAGTCAAATCATCCTTCATGGTGCTCGAATTTCCTGTACCACGGTATTGTAGCTTTCCGAAAGAGAACATAGAAATAATAAAGCTTGTAACTGTCAAGAAAAACCCCTAGACAATTTTGAAGTTGACAAAACAATCTAAGTACTCTTAAGTTTTTGAGATAATACCGTGCAATATTTTTTTTGCAGATTATCCTTTAGTGCGGGGATGCACAAGATTGAATCTGTCAAAAGGTTTTGCTCGGATGGGATTTTTGAGGGACTCAGATGCTGGTTGGAACTCAGACGTTGAGTGTGGATAACTCAAACGTTGAACGTTGATCGGGGATAGCTCAGACGTTGGACTGATGCTCAAGCTCTGAGTGGAGTATGCACGTGCAGTAATCAGAACTTGAAGATGACTTTCAAATGCGCTTTTTTGAAAAACTACAACAGATACAATCGAGCTGGATCATTCTTGAGGATTCTCGAGGATAGAGATCAATCGAGAATACGAAATCAAGGAGACAAACATATGACTTTCCAAATGAGTGAAATCATCTATGGAAACACAGGATCATAATTGTATGGGCAATTTGATCTGAACAAGGAAGACTTTCCTTTGGCGATCCCCAACGGCTACGAGATCTTCTTTTGGTATGTCTTGTCTGAACGGGAAGTTTTGGAGAGACCTCTATTGGAAGCCTTCCAACGTGTATTTTGGAGGAGGAGGAGTATAAAAGACATCTCAAGATCGAAGGGACAAAAAGTCGGTGTTAAGAGGGAAAAGTCTTTATAATTCTTAGATCGAGAGTACTTCATTTTATACACACTTCTTGATTCATCCATTGTAATTGTGAGGAGGTGTACACAAGAGTACTGAGCGCTAGGTGGGGTATCATGCGTGTCAAGGAGATCACTAAGCTATAACCTCTCGAAATCTAGCTGATTGGCTGATAGCCGAAGAAGTGGACGTAGGTTTAACCAAAGCCGAACCACTATAAACCCTCTGTGCAGTCTTCTCTATCTCTACTATGATCATATTATATAAACTGTGATAGTAGAACTGCACAGAAACTGTTTATATTGTTATACTGTGTTGCCATTGTATGAGACGTTATAAAAACGTCTGTGCAATTGATATTCCGTGAAAAACTTTCAAATTGCACTACAATCACCTATTTACCCCCTCTATGTGATAACGCTAGCCACAACAATTGGTATCAGAGCCTGGTGCTCATATTTTGTGAAGTGTTTTTACTTCCGAGCTAACGATCTTCATGGCTAGAAACTTTTCTCCCACATGGATCGAAGGTGGAAGCAACAACAGACCATCATATTTTGATGGGAAGGAGTACAGCGACTGGCAAAACAAATTCAAAGCATTTCTAAGATGACAAGTCAAATATGGGATGTTGTACAAAGAGGAGTGAATCCAGCTGTAAATTCCACGACTACATCAAATGCAGGAGATGTCAATCCAACGCCAACTGCTACTTTGTCAACCACCGAGATTGCCAAGAGAGATGCTCTTGATGCAAAAATTGTCTATTCATTTTATAGTCTTTATCTCCTACTGAATACAAACATATTGCAGATTGTTCCTCATCGAAAGAGATCTGGGACAAGCTCTACATCACCTATGAAGGAACAAATAAAGTAAGGAGACCAAAGTCAATTTTCTTATCGGCCAATATGAAACATTCAAGATGAAGCCCGCAAAAACTTTAAAACAAATGTTTGACAGATTCACATAAATAGTGAATGGTCTTACATACCACGAGCAACCTGTTTCAGGACCAATGAGGGTCAACAAGCTACTGAGAGCTCTCACAAAGGAATGAGACAATGTCAAAACTTCCATTCGAGAGACTTAGAGGATATCTCCTCTATCTATGGACGAACTCGGTGGAAATCTTCAATCCTACGAGGAAGAAAGAGTTAATGAAGAGACAATCTTAAAAGGTAAAAAGTCCATTGTATTAAAATCTAACTATGATTCAGATGTTTCAGATTCAGAAGATGAAGATGACGAGGAGCTAGCACTCATGGTCAAAAGATTCAGAAGAATGGCCAAGAAAGGCAGGAACTTCAAGGACAAAAAGGATCTCAAACGATATGATCAAAAATGATCATTTGAGACCAAAGGCGAAAGCCAAGAAGTCATCTGTTATGAATGCAAAAAAGAGATGACATATCAAACCAAATTGCCCTCTATTAAAGAAGAAAAGCATGGATGAAAAATCCAAGAAAGCCTTGAAAGAAAAAACTTGGAGCGACACTAAATGTGAAAGCGACGAAGAGTATGCAAATATATGTTTGATGGCCGACTCAGATGATGATCTCCAGGTAATTCATTCAAATATCCCTATTGAGGTATCTGATTATATAGATGAGCTTTGTTTAGAATATAGAGCCACTTTTAAAAGACTTTCTGAACTGAAAAAGGAAATAACCGTTTTTCAACAAAAAGATCTTTCTAAAAAAGAAAAGATTTGTCACGCCCCGAACCCGTCGAGCCCACATATGTCGCGACCCTCTCAAGGTTGCTTGTTCTCTCGAGGGCTAATTGGTCGTCCTGCCTGGTTGGACGCGGGCCTCTCCCAAGGCCCATTACCCAAATCGCAACGGAGGTATGCGTAGTCGACCTTCAGCGTAGTCTGGTGACATGTGCTAAGTGTGCATGCCATGGAATCGCCACCAATCATTTTTTGGAGGGTATGATTGGACCACCCTATTGAATAGTCCAGAGTTTCTATTCAATTCTGCGATAACCAGAGAAATGAGTTCGGGGACTTAGTTACATCAACTATCAGAGTTGACGCACTTTCAGTACCTAAGTTGACTGAGTTTTCTGACTTAAGATTTCATGCAGATGAGTGGGGAACGAGTCCTAAATCTAGGAGTTCGTGCAGATATGAATGACTATTCTAACAATCACAATCAATAATAAAGTGCGCAAATCAATGAATCCAAATGTGCAAATAAATCACATGGCATTCCTAATAAGGCCATATTGGCCTAGAGAAGCATCAATCAGGCTTAGGAATGATTTAGACATGACTTTTCCCATCAGGGGCAAAATCATAATTTTGAGGCAAAGGGACGATTTTCCCTAAAAGGGTAAATTGTCATTTTAGAATGAATCCAGAGTAAAACAATGTCGAAAATAGGTTTGGCCGCTCAATTGACCCATTTCCTATTTTTCGACAATTTTCAGAATTTTCTGGAATTTTAGAAACCAATTTACCTCTCAAAGGGTAGAATCGTCATTTTCTAAAAAGGAAATGAAATGTGGAAATCTTAGACATAAGGTTTGGCCACCCATTTGGCCCATCGCCAAATTCTAAGCAATTTCCACAAGTTATCGGAATATCAAAGACGATTTACCTTTTAAGGGGTAAAATCATCATTTTGGATTAAATGGGAGAAAATTATGAAAACGACAACAAATCAATTGCTTTTGGTCATTTTTGGCCTTGGGAATTTTCTAGAATTTTTTAGGAATTTTCTGTAATTTTTTCTCAACTTTTTTTGAATTTTTCTTTAGTTTTCCATTTTTTTTTTATTTTTTTGGAATTTATTTTCATTGACAGTAATATAGTAAACACTTAATTAAGCAAATATGCTAAACACTAGATTGAAATAAACACATGCAAATCAAATCTATAATGACGATATTTAAAGAAAAGTAATTCCGATACACGGATTAGATGCAAAAAAATGGACTTGATCGGACATCGGTCTTCAACCACCGGGAAAGCTCACTTCAAAGATCCGAACGGTGGAGATGAAGAAGGAATTAATATGATCTTGGACACGAAACATCAGCTCGATCCAACGGGCCAATCGGCCAGAAACTCAAGAAATGCCGGCGGGTGAACAGTACTCGAGCATGGGAACGGCTACTGATCCGAACAGTGGATGTGAAGAAGGGATCAAGACGACCTTGCACACACAAAATCAGCTCGATCCAACCGTCCAATCGGCCGGAAACTCAAGAAATGCTGGCGGATGAACAATACCTACGCCTTGGAATAGCTACTGATTTAGCTGCTGTTCGGCCGCTTGGAGAGCTCATTTTAAAGATCCGAACGGTAGATTTGAAGAAGGGATCAAGATGACCTTGCACACAAAAATCAGCTCGATCCAACGGTTCAATTGCCGGCGGATGAACAGTACCCGCGCCTTGGAACATCAATCGATTTAGCTGCTGTTCGGCCACTTGGAGAGCTCCTTTTAAAGATCCGAACGGTGGATATGAAGAAGGGATCAAGAATACCTTATGCACAAAAAATCAGCTCGATCCAACGGTTCAATCGGCCGGAAACGTAAGAAATGCGGCGGGTGTAGCGCGACAACAAGGAGAGAGGAAGAGAGAAGAAGGAGAGGAGCGTCAGATGAGAGGGGAAGAAGAAGAGGGAGCGTGTGAGAAGAGAGAAAAAGAGAGAGAGAGAGCCCATTTTTTTATTTTTTTATTATTATTTGTTTTACTTTTTATTATTTTATTATTCCCCATCATTACTCAAACTTTTCTTTTCTCTTTTATTTTTCTTTTGAATGATGATGTTTTCTCCTTTTCCTTTTTATTATTACTAATATTTTGCCAGATTCAATTTTATGATGATCAAAGAACACCTAAAATCGAATCTGAATTTTACTGTTTATGAGGTCAAAAAGTAAAGAAAATTAAAATTAAAATTAAAATACATACTATTTTTCTATATTTTTGTGATCTCAAATACTATTTTTTCTTGATTTTCTTTTTATTTTTATATTTTTCGAAAATAATAATAATAGAAAATATGAAAAATATAAAAAAATTATTTTTTTTTGTCCAAAATGGTCCATTTAGCTTGGCCAAGGCTACCAAATATGATTTTTCAATTTTTTTTAACTTTTTATTAGTTTTTCATAAATTTTCAAAATAATGATAATAATAATATTATTAATTAATTAAAAAAGATTGATCAAAATTTAGGTGTCAACAGCTGTCTCTCTTTGAGAGGAATCTCGTTAGAGGTTTCTCTCAAAGACAAGGTGACACCTGCGTTCCGATCGACTGGACTGGGAAACTAAAGAAAAAGGAGTCATGACATCCGAGTTTTCATGTTTGTCGATGTATGCTCTTTCTTGACGGGGGAAACGTTCATTTGACATGAGAGGGCAAGATAGTAGAGAGACATACCTGCCACTTACCTGTTCGATGTTTGCGCGGGTTTCGCGGTGTCTGATGGATTCGAGAAGATACCTAGGGACTCGTCTAGAGTGTCCTACGGAGGTTAAGCTTTAACCTGTATGGTAGGTCAAACCATGATGGGATTCCTAACTGATAGGAACCTAAGGAAGACGCCTCCCGCACTTAGGGATTCGTCAAGGATTTTGATCCGTATGGTGGATTAGACCAAAAGTGGTTCGCCTACTGTAAGGCTTACCTAGGAAGAACGACTCGTTCTGTATATGAAATTTGTCAAGGTTTTAATCCGTATGGTGGATTTGACCATTGGGTTGATCCTTATGGCGGTATCTACCATGAGTTGACCCTTCAGGCGGTTTCTACCATCAAGTTGAGTTTGACCCTTATGGCGGTTTCTACCAACGAGTTGACCCTTCAGGCGGTTTCTACCATTAAGTTGAGCTTGACCCTTATGGCGGTTTCTACCAATGAGTTGACCCTTCAGGTGGTATCTACCATTAAGTTGAGTTTGACCCTTATGGCGGTTTCTACCAATGAGTTGACCCTTCAGGCGATTTCTACCTTGTGTTGACCCTTTAGGCGGTATCTACCATGTGTTGACCTTTCAGGTGGTATCTACCATCATGTTGACCCTTCAGGCGGTATCTACCGTGAGTTGGCCCTTCAGGCGGTTTCTTCCTTGAGTTGACCCTTCCGGTGGTATCTACCATCATGTTGACCCTTCAGACGATTTTTACCTTGAGTTGACCATTCAGGCTGTTTCTACCTTTGGTTAATCCTTCAAGCGGTTTCTACCTTTGGTTGACCCTTCAGGTAGTTTCTACCTTCATTTGACCCTTCAGGCGGTTTCTACCTTCAAGTTGACCCTTTAGGCGGTATCTACCATTATGTGACTCCAAACTGATAGGAATCTAAGGCTGACATACCCGGTCTGGTTAGGACTAGTCAAAGACTCTATCGTTATGCGGATCGGTCTAGGAAAAGGCTTGCCTATTAAAAGGTTTCACCTAAAGGTTGACATACCCTGTATTGTTGGGACTAGTCAAAGACCCAATCGTTCCGTAGATCGGTCTTGGAAAAGGTTTGCCTACTAAAAGGCTTTACCTTCAGACGACTCATTGAGGTCTCTTTTGGAAGATTTACCTAACTTTATGTTCACCTGAAGGCTATTCTGGGATTTAGGGGTTACCTGAAATCTCGCAAAAAGGCTGAATTGTCCTTTCGACATGCGAGGTACCTTTCTGGGATCTGGGGACTCCAATTATCCTGCAGAAAGCTGAAACCTGCAAACTTTTCATTAAAAGGTATCAGTTTGGGACCTGGGTTCTCTAGGGATCCTGCAAAATATGACCCTATAAGCTCTTCTTGACAGAGCAAGGCGTCCTTTCGGGATCATGGGATCTCCACGAAATCCTATAGAAGCTTAAGCCTGCGTACTCCACTTCACAGAGTAAAACATTCATCTGGGATTTGGGGTTACCGAAAATCTTGCAGAGATATCAAATGTAGATACTCCCTTTCACGGGGCATAGGTTCATTTGGGATTTGGGATTTTCAAAAATCCTGCAAAAGTTTACACCTGAAAGATTTTTCTTCACCAAGAAAATGTTAGTAATCTTTGGGAAGACAACAGTTGTCTAACTGACAAAATTCATGACTTAAGTTTTAGTTATGAAATGTGCATTTTGATGCTGGATGTTATCCAAAGCATTCTTACAACATGCAAATGTGTTCACAAATTCCTTGTACGGAAAATCCGGATCAAACATTTTGGAGATTCCAAAAGAGTTTGTTCAAAACACCAGTTGGAGTATTTCTTGACAAAGCGGACTTCTCACCTGCTTTGGGATAATGTTTTTTTTTTACTATGCTCTCAGTCTGCTGCTAACCTGTGCCTAGGTTTTAAGATTATTCGCAACGCATACATTTCGATCGGTCGAGAGGTCTTCCACGGGACCGTAATGCTGGGCTTGGATATCGATTTTCAAGGGGGATCCACTTTGGAGTTGAGGCCATTGAATGAATGTTTTCACCATCTGCTCCGGATTTACAAGTCAAGAACCCTGCAAAATGAGAAAGAAATAGTCTTGCTCGTACTTCTTCGAGCTAAGCTATACGTTAACCCAAGTGTCTTAGTCAGAGAAGACTGTTTCAGGGTCATGACGTTGGTAGGATTGGGGACCGAAAAAGGCTTATTTTTGGCCCAGAATTCGTGAAGGGTTTGACATTAGTGATCATTGTTGATTTGCCACATGTCCTTTCCTTTCTACATCTTTAGTCTTTGAGGTGTGCAACCGATTTTGAGGTGTGCACCAGCTCTTTAAAGAGCGTCTCTTGGTGCATTCAGAGACCGATAACTCTCCCTATGTCATTGCTCCGCGCTTGACACCATTTGGGGAGCAGCCTTTTTGATTTGGCTCATTCAGGGATTTCCTCTTTTCCCATCCAGGCTTCATTGGGGATCAATCAAACAACTTACACGAGCATCGGCCTTGCTTTTACCAAGCACTTTGCTTTTTCTTGATGCTGGGGATTATCATTTTTTTTATCCCGGTTCTTCTCATCTTCAATGGGTCGTGTTAGACATATGATCGAAAGTCTAAGCACGTTTTAAGTATCAATCCAAGAATTTCTTCGCAATCCCTGAGTCCTGAATTTCTCTGTTTCTGAAGTGATGATGCCTTTGTCTTGAAATGTGCAATGATCACCAACGGGTTCATGAAATGAATTTGCAGGCTCAAGTTGGCTGTGCAAAGGATTCGGTGTGTGGGATAGAGAAATGAATGCTTCTCGTCATCCTGTGGCACTTGGATTACCATATAAACAACACACAAAGATTAATATTAGTCCGAGTGAGAAAATTTCTAACCATTTTCTCCTGATGCTGCTGGACTTACTTCCATTTTGCCCCGGTGTGGGGTGGTTTTTTATAGGGTTGAGAATGGAAACCGCCGTTCAAATGGGTTATCAATGGTCACCTGTAGTATTTGGGGATATGAAACGAATGCCTCCGTCGTCCCAACCCATGTAATCGCTGCAAATGGTCCCTACCTTCGTAGACCCATATTTTGCTATCTGTCCACTCCACTCATCTCTCAAGTGTGTGTTGGACATGTTTGGATTAGGCTTCGCCTCTCGTCTGAGAAAACACCCTTTTAAACGGTTTGAACAACTTTTATTGGAAAAATTCTTTTCATTTTCTCCAAAATTTACCCCTCAAGGGAATCTTATGATGTACCATGCATGTTTTATTCATGTTCAGACAACCTCCTGTTTTAAAATATGAATGTCGATGAAGTAAGAACCCTAGTCTTTTTTAGACACGAGAATCAGATTCTGAAAGTTTTTCTTTTTCTTTTTTCTTTTAACATCTTCAATGAATTGGGAAATGGATACTTACCTGTCCACCGTGGCTAGAGATCCCTGGAGATACAAAAGAAATATGTCAGTGTATATTCTAAACTTTGCAAAAATTAGAACGATACATCTTACTCTTGGTCATATACTCCAATGAGTGTACAAGGGTTGTGAAAATCTGGATTCTACTGTCCATCCTGATGGTGAGTCCCTATCAAGAATAAACAATAAGTGTCAATTCATGTTCCCAAATTCAAGAAAAATTGAAACGATACGACTTTACTCTCAATTTGCATTCTATTCTGATGCTGGATATTGATATGAATGAAATCCATCGAATCCCTTCATTCATGCTTGAAGGTATTTGCGACATCAACGGTTCATTTGCCCCAATTGAGCGATGTCTGTTTTGTCATTTGAATGCATGGCTTATTGGGCGCCTTGTCTCTTTTTTATAACCTGAGACGAAAAATGGAGAAAACCTTATCCCTAGATCTCATTGAAAATAAATTAGGAACGATACGTCCTTTTACCAAATGGGTAGCTTCGCGGCCAAATGCATTTTGCATCGAAGAAATAGATTCCATTATACTTTGCGGGTGATAACCATCGCTTGGGGATTTGGCCCACATATTAAATGACGAATACGATGCCTTTGACCTCGGTAGGCCTTTTGGATGTAGGAATGGTTTGCCCCCATTTTCGACGAAGATGGGCCTTGTCGAGATACAAATAGATCCCTAATACAATCAATTTAAGGGATGAATCCTATACAAGATGACTAAAAATGCCAAACCCATCAAAGGAAACGTGGTCCGATCACATAGAGATGCCCCAGTTTTGGTCTTCTGGATGTGACTTTAGGATTTTCTGTTCCAAATCGTCATTTCCATTGGATGAAACTTCAATAGTGTCCACAGAGCGCTCTTCTTCTCCATCTTGTATTCATATCGGGATGGTATAAATTTTTCTGAATTTTTGGCAGTTTTAGGTGTACTAACCTCCATAGACAAGCGCATGAGACAAGTGGGGGTAAAACTCTAAAAATCAAAAGATACAGCTTAGTACCTAAGACCAAGGCTCCCACCTTGAGTTCTAGAAAGAGCCGATTCCATTGCACAACTATCGTTCCATTGGGACTCGATCCATAGTTCGAAATGAGCGGAATCGAAAAGTGGATTACCCCATGTTTTTCCTCACGGAGATTCCATTTTCAATTCCTTCTATTGTTTTCCTGAAGAGAGCGCCTGGGGTTTTAGGCGCGGTTGTGTGTATTCATTGTGTCGTGCTAAAGCAATAGACAAGCATTTTATTTAACAATCACCGCTTCAATATAAACATCATCACAATCATACATCCAAAACTCATACCTGCATGAAACAGAGTTAACAATCACTCCACCCCTTATTCCTCCAATCTGCAAAAACATTTAACACATCAAGGGTTAAAGTACGTACCTCACCTTGAAGAGCATCTGCATAAAACATGTTAGAAAAATCAATCAACTTTTTAATCGGCTCAAGTTCTCTAAAGTCCCCGGCGGAGTCGCTAGTCTGTCGCGACCCTCTCGAGGTTGCATGTGCTCTCGAGGGCTAATGGGTCGTCCTGTCTGGTTGGACGCGGGCCTCTCCCAAGGCCCATTACCCAAATCGCAACGGAGGTATGCGTAGTCGACCTTCAATGTGGTCTAGTGACATGTGCTAAGTGTGCATGCCATGGAGTCACCACCAATCATTTTTTGGAGGGTATGATTGGACCACCCTATTGAATAGTCGGGAGTTTCTATACAATTCTGCGATAACCAGAGAAATGGGTTCGGGGACTTAGTTACGTCAACTATCAGAGTAGACGCCCTTTCGGTACCTAAGTTGACTGAGTTTTCTAACTTAAGATTTCATGCAAATGAGTGGGGTACGAGTCCTAAATCTAGGAGTTCATGCATATAGGAATGACTATCCTAACAATCACAATCAATAATAAAGTGCGCAAATCAATAAATACAAATGTGCAAATAAATCACATGGCATTCCTAATAAGGCCATATTGGCCTAGAGAAGCATCAATCAGGCTTAGGAATGATTTAGACATGACTTTGCCCATCAGGGGCAAAATCATAATTTTGAGGCAAAGGGACGATTTGCCCTAAAAGGGAAAAATCGTCATTTCAGAATGAATCCAGAGTAAAACAATGTCGAAAATAGGTTTAGCCGCACAATTGACCCATTTCTTATTTTTCGACAATTTTCAGAATTTTTTGAAATTTTAGAAACCAATTTACCTCTCGAAGGGTAGAATCGTCATTTTCTAAAAAGGAAATGAAATGTGGAAATCTTAGACATAAGGTTTGGCCACCCATCTGGCCCATCACCAAATTCTAAGCAATTTCCACAAGTCATCGGAATATCAAAGACGATTTACTCTATGAGGGGTAAAATCGTCATTTTGGATTAAAGGGGAGAAATTTCTGAAAACGACAACAAATCAATTGCTTTTGGTCATTTTCAGCCTTGGGAATTTTCTAGAATTTTTTAGGAATTTTCTGTAATTTTTTCTCAACTTTTTTTGAATTTTTCTTTAGTTTTCCATTTTTTTTATTTTTTTGGAATTTATTTTCATTGACAATAATATAATAAACACGTAATTAAGCAAATGTGCTAAACACTAGATTGAAATAAACACATGCAAATCAAATCTATAATGACGATATTTAAAGAAAAGTAATTCCGATACACGGATTAGATGCAAAAAAATGGACCTGATCGGACATCAGTCTTCAACCACCGGGAAAGCTCACTTCAAAGATCCGAACGGTGGAGATGAAGACGGAATTAATATGATCTTGGACACGAAACACCAGCTCAATCCAATGGGCCAATCGGCCGGAAACTCGAGAAATGCCGGCGGGTGAACAGTACTCGAGCCTCGGATCGGCTACTGATCTAGCTGTTGTTCGACCACCAGAAGAGCTCTTTTTAGAGATCCGAACGGTGGATGTGAAGAAGGGATCAAGACGACCTTACACACAAACAAATCAGCTCGATCCAATGGTCCAATCGGCCGAAAACTCAAGAAATGCTGGCGGATAAACAGTACCCACGCCTTGGAACAGCTACTGATTTAGCTGCAGTTTGTCCACTTGGAGAGCTTTTTTTAAAGATCCGAACGGTGGATATGAAGAAGGGATCAAGAAGACCTTGTACACAAAAAATCAGCTCGATCCAACGGTTCAATCGGGCGGAAACGCAATAAATGCCGGCGGATGAACAGTATCCACGCCTTGGAACAGCAATCGATTTAGCTGCTGTTCGGCCACTTGGAGAGCTCCATTTAAAGATCCGAACGGTGGATATGAAGAAGGGATCAAGAAGACCTTGTACACAAAACATCAGCTCGATCCAACGGTTCATTCGACCGAAAACACAAGAAATACGTCTGGTGGTGGCGCGACAACAAGGAGAGAGGAAGAGAGAAGAGGGAGAGGAGCGTCAGATGAGAGGCGAAGAAGAAGAGGGAGCGTGTGAGAAGAGAGAAAAAGAGAGAGTGAGCGCCCCTTATTTTATTTTTATTATTATTATTTGTTTTACTTTTTATTATTTTATTAGTATTTTTTTATTCCCCATCATTACTCAAACGTTTCTTTTCTCTTTTATTTTTCTTTTGAATGATGGTGTTTTCTCCTTTTCCTTTTTATTATTACTAATATTTTTCCAGATTCAGTTTTATGATGATCAAAGAACACCTAAAATCGAATCTGAATTTTACTGTTTATGAGGTCAAAAATAAAGAAAATTAAAATTAAAAATATTTACTATTCTTCTATATTTTTGTCACCTCGAATACAATTTTTTTCTTGATTTTCTTTTTATTTTTATATTTTTCGAAAATAATAATAATAAAAATATGAAAAATATGAAAAAAATTATTTTTTGTCCAAAATGGTCCCTTTAGCTTGGCCAAGGCTACCAAATATGATTTTTCAATTTTTTAACATTTTATTAATTTTTTATCAATTTTCAAAATAATAATAATAATAATAATTAAAAAAGATTGATCAAAATTTAGGTGTCAACAACGTACACCCAACCAGGCCGTTGATCTTCAATTATCTCCCAGGATCCCTAGGTTAATCATATACCACTTGACATAGAAATAATATCGCGGAAGCCATAAAAACTTGCTCTATACAAATTCACCATCAGATGACTCAGGACAAAATGTATACACTTCATATTAATAAAATTCTCCTCATAAGTTATCACAATCAAGTACCCAAAATTCAATTTCTAAATTCTCAAAATTCAGATACCATCCCTAAGATCACCAAAGACATAAAACCTTTCATTCCATTACTTCATCGAGAGCTCATCCTCATCTCGCCTGTTCTTCCGACTTCAAGGACCTGAAAAATTAATCCCCCACTGGGGTGAGATATATATATATCTCAGCAAGTAGAACCTAAACCTAGACCTGAACACCAGTCCCCCCAGACCACATCGCACATGGTATCAAATGCAGGCATTCGTCACTACAATGGTACAAGACTTTCATAAATCAGACATGTTAACCAACCAAGCATAGATAATCTTATGAGTTCAAGCTCAAGCACATGGCATATAAACAAACACACACCACTCTCAGTTCTTCGCAGTCTTTCCTCGCCCGGCCCTCAGGCCACCATGTACTTCTATGGCATTCTTGCCAACTGATATCACTGGGGCCACAGGCCTATCGGTACTTCAGAGGCTCACAGCCATTTATCATTTCAAGGGCGCACAGCCACTCGATACCACTGGGGCCACACAATAATGCAATTATGCAAGGAATTCAGCAAGCAATGGCATATGGCGATTGAATATCACTTCCTCAAATTACTTGATAGGAAGAAACAACCATCAAGCACACATCATTACTTGAGACCCAAACTTCACACATCAGCCTAAAACAACCATATCATTTTCATAAGTCACCAATGCGACCAATAATTCAATCATCGCCAAGGCCCACGGCCTTGATGTATCGCTAGGGTTCAAAACCGTGATATAATTTCATAGGGCTCATAGCCAAACCATCGCTAGGGCTCATGGCCGCGATGAAATTTCTATTCACTAAAGCATCGCCAGGGCCCACGGCTGCAATGTAATTTCAATTTACTCAAGCATCGCCTAGGCCCACGGCCACGTTGAAATTTCTCAGGGCCCACGGCCAATTCACTACCAGGGCATCACAGCCAGTTAATATCCCAAAGGCATACAAGCCATAAAAATCCCACAACATCATTCACCGTACTTTTATCATACAACGACACTACACATTCAATCATCCAGTAGCGTCCTAGGGTTCGAGTAAGGGTTTAAGAACCACTTACCTCGATTGATTAGCAAAACTCCACACCAAGTGACTCTCCTCAATGCCACCATGTATGCAATCCACTAGGAATCCCTCGTCAACCTAGAAAGGTTCACCAATTTCGGATGAAAAAGCCATTGAATTCTCACTTCCATTAAGCCTATCCCTCAATAGCCATTCAATTGGCAACTCAAGATGCCTTATCGATCAATTGAATATATGACAATACTTCCACGAAGCCCAATACATTCGGTTCATGCATCAACATACAAGGCCAAATGTAACTTGGTGTTTTATACACCAAATAGTCCTTAAATCACTTCAAATTCCTAATCCATTTCATATACACCCCATTAACACCTCACATAACATCTTATGGGGTCTTATGAGTTAATTTGAAGTCAAAATACCACTTAATTGATCCTCACTAGGTTCGGCCAGAATAGGATTCATCCACAAAACAGAACCGATTTTGGTTCAATCCGTTCAATCAAGCCATATCTCAATCCCAAACCTCAATTACTCACAAAATAAACTTGCAAAGACCTCAATCTATGTGTTTAGAAAGCTCACCAAGAGTTTCGATGCAAAACAAATCCACAAAACCTTCAAACAGCTCGTTTCCTTCACGATTCTCAAACAGGCAGAATTTGCTCGATATAAACCTCCACAAACCAGCCATGTACACCCATAAAAAATCATATAAAACCTTAATTTCAACTTGTTAAACTCTTATACTATGAGTTTGAAAGAGCTCACCGAAAATTTGAAGTCATTTGGAGTCCGGAAGCCCCCAAAAACGTATCCTCTCCAAAACGGGTCTTCTAACCTTTGCCCATTTAAACAGGCCTACGGATCAATCGGCTGGGCCAAATTAAGCTTATAATACGTTCTTAGAACGGAAAGACGATAAGCTTTAAGATGGTGGTGGTTTTACCGCAATCTAATGTCGGACGACAAAGTTATGGCCAAAACAGTGAGCCGATTTTTCCTTGTCCGTGAGAAATTCTTTCGGCCGAGAGAGAGGAAGAGGAAGAAGATGATGGTGGAAGATGGTGGCCGGCCAAATGAGGAGAGAGAGAGAGAGAGTCTATTACACACCAATAATCTCTTTTGGTCAATTTGATAGGATGGATAATTAATGGGAATTTAATGCTTGGCCGTCTCTTTGATTGACACTTGGCAACCTTCCATTGGTTGCTTCATTGACTTTGACTCCCTTTGACTCATCCTCATCCAATTTTTGGCAGCATATAGAGAAGAGGAAAAGATCAAAATGACATTCTAAATTTCTTAAGGCAAGGCCAAAGGTCGAGGGGCAAAATGGTCATTTGACATTTTTCGTCCGAAATTTCATTTTTCCTAATTTTGAATGGCCATTGGCGAAGCGACGTCAAATCCTTTTCCAATTTTGAAATTCTTCATTTCCAATTGCCAATTTGAGATTCCATTCCATATCTCAAGTCTCGAGAGGCGAAAATTCAGAATGTCACAAGATTAGTTTTCTCGAAAAGGAATTTTTTCAATTAAAAGAGAATTCTGATCGTGTGTCTAATGAAAATATTTGTTTAAAATTAAAATTGGAAAGTCTTGAGAAAGAAACTAATTCCTTGAGAAAGGAAATACATCTTTTTGTTGTAGAGAAGAACTCGTTCAAAAAGGAAAAAAGATATCTTCGAAAAAGAGAATGTTTCGTTAAGGAAGGAAATCTCGAATATTCATAAGAAATTTTCCACCGGTTCTAAAACGTTACAGCATATACTTTCAATACAAGTCACGTATTATAATAAATTGGGATTAGGATTTCAAAAAGAAAGTGACGTGGAAAATAATTTTCCTTCTATCAAGGAAAGAATCAGGAGAAAACCTCCTAAGAGATTTTACGAAAATCATTTTCGAAAATAGTTTGTAAAATTCAAAGGTCAAGATTTATATACATGTTCAAATTGTGGTGACACTAGATACTCTCGTAGTTATTGTTCAAAAATCAAAAGACCTACTCGAGATATTCTAAGATATACAAATGTTGCTAACCCCAAAGGACCCAAACAGATCTGAGTACCAAAGAAAACTTGAATTTTACTGATCATTGCAAGTACCAACGAAAAGAAAAATAAGTGGTACCTTGATAGTGGGTGTTCCAGACATATGACTGGAGATGCAACAAAGTTCACCAATATTAAGATGTTCGATGGTGGAAACGTTTCCTTTGGATGAAAGATCATAAGAAGGAGTATTCTTGGGATATTCAACTTCAAGCAAAGCCTACCGAGTCTTCAACAAGAATTCTCAGACAGTTGAAGAATCCATGAATGTAAAATTCAAGGATGAGTATGCTGCTCAGAAGGACATCACCGTTAATGAAGCGTTAGATGATCAGAACTCATCATCTAAGATGCAGGACTCATCATCTGAGAAGCAGAACACATCTGAGGATGAAAAAGCAACTGAATCTTCTTAGAACTTGGAAGATAAGCAACCAGCTACAACTTCTAAAGATCCAAATACTGAAGAATCAATCGAAGATGAGCTTTAGGAGTCAAAGAAAAACTGGAAATATAAATCCAGTTATCCTAAAGATCAAGTCATTGGAAACATCAATGAAGGAATCAGAACCAGATCCAAACTAAGAAGTGCAATAAATGCATTTGCTCTGGTTTTTTAGTATGAACCCAAAAGAATTGAAGAAGCTCTTGGAGATGAAAGCTGGGTTGAAGCTATGCAACAAGAGTTACATCAATTCAAACTCAATGAAGTATGGGAATTGATGCCAAGACCAAAGAATCATCCTATTATTGGAACCAAATGAGTATTCAGAAACAAACTGGATGATATAGGCAAAGTAACCAGGAACAAAGCAAGACTTGTTGCTAAAGGATACTCTCAAGAAGAAGGAATCGACTATGATGACACCTACGCCCCAATAGCGAAACTTGAATCCATCAGACTCCTACTCGCCTACGCTTGCTATCATGATTTCAAGCTATAGCAAATGGATGTCAAGAGTGCATTCCTGAATGGATATATCAAGGAGGAAGTCTATGTTGATCAACCCCCAAGGTTTGAAGATCCAAAAAATCCAGATCATGTGTTCAAACTTAAAAAGGCACTTTATGGACTCAAGCAAGCTTCAAGAGCGTGATATGAAAGATTAAGTAATTTCCTCACCAACCAAGGCTTTGAGAAATGTAAAGTTGATACAACTTTATCAAAAGGGAAGGTAATGAAATTTTACTTATTCAGATTTATGTGGATGATATTATATTTGGTTCATCTAGCAAAAATCTCTACAAAGAATTCTCTTAGATCATGTAGAATGAATTTGAGATAAGCATGATGGGAGAACTTACGTTCTTCCTAGGACTGCAGGTCAATCAGACTAAGCAAGGCATATTCGTACATCAAGAGAAATATGCTCTTGAACTGGTAAAGAAGTTTGGTCGGGAAAATTACAAGAAAATTGATTTGCCTATGTCTTTTTCATCCAAACTAGACAAGGATGAACATGATAAACAGATTGATCATAAGCTTTACAGAAGCATGATTGGTTCATTACTATATTTAACCGCTTCTTGACTTGACATCATTTTGAGTGTATGCATGTGTGCTAGATTCCAATCAGATCCGAAGGAATCACACCTTACTGCTGTCAAAAGAATCATTAAATATATAGGAACCTATCCTAATTTGGGAATATGGTATCCTAAGAGCTTAGATCTTATATTACATAGATATTCATATGCTGGTCTTGCAGGTTGTTGTCGCGACCCGTCCGAAAGCGGACGCGGCTAATGGATTACCGATCGCGGGTCTTGGATCGGCGCGGGCCCTCCCAGGCCCATACCAAATCGCGGCGGGAGTATTTTTCAAAGGGATTCGACGATAACAGTCGATCGCTTTCGACCTTAGTGTGGTCGTGGTGGCATGTGCAACTTGTGCATGCATTTGGAGTCGCCACCGGTCTTTCTTGGAGGGTAGACCGGAAACCTTATTGACCGATTGGGAGAGATCGATCAATTCTGCGGAACCAGAGATTTTGAGTTCGGGGACTTGGTTACGTTGATGTCATTACCAACGCCCTTTCGGTACCTAACGCGAGTGATTTTCCCTAACTAGGATTTCATGCAGGCGCAATTTTGGGTGAGGTAAGTCTGACTTTGCACATTAACCAGTTTAACATGCTCACGTAATCAAAAAAAAAAAAAAAAAAAAAAGATGTCAATCACATAAACATCTATCCTACGTGGTGATCATGGAATTATGATTTAATGGGTCTCGAGCCAATGAGACCACATTTAATCATTTTAATATTTTAATAACGGAGAGCCGCTCTTCTCTTCTTCTTGGTTTCTTGAACTCTTCAAGAATCGGGCCCCAAAGAGCTCGCCGACTTAAAAGGCTCCTCCACGTAATCCTCGTAGCATTTACATCAACAATTGACTATGCTAAAAATAAAGATTACATGAAAAATAAAAGGAGTACGCAGCCTCCATTTAATAATTACAACCCCAAATATATAAATAATCACCATACATTCATACATACATCAATCACATTGATTAGGGATTTTTCCATGATCACCACCCTTCCACGTAAGTAATAAATTCACAATTTAAAACTTAGGAAGGCACAATAAAAATTCTACGTTGAATCATATTCAGAATTTTTACGTAAAATAAAATAGCCATAAATTTTCGATTCAAAATTGATTTAGTCTCAATTTTTGCTACGTTGATTAATTTATCATATAAAATAATCAACCTCCATTAGCCATGTAAGACAAACAATTCGTTAATACATATTGGCCATAGTATTGCAAAAATTGCAAAAAATCAATTAAATGCACGAAAACACCTAAGGATCGGCTCTGATACCACTGTTGGGATCCACGTAACACGTAGCGGAAATAAATAACAACCCATACATGTATCTCCAGAGGCGTACTTCGTGCATTTCAATCGAAAAAAAATCACAAAGCCTCAAAGGGAGTAAATGGATTACCTCTCGTAGCGTGCTTGAACGGAGGTGTCGGTTCGATGTTCTTCGATCTCAGCCTCCACAAGTGTTAGGCATCTAGTTCGGACGCACCACCAATTGACGAACGGGGAGACGACTAATAACTCCACAACAATTGTGCTAGCAATATGCGGAATCAATATTCCGAACTTAGTATATTTTGCTCACTCAAGATTATGAGAATATAGAGAGTGTTTGTGTTCTTCTCTCTAAGCTCTCAAAAATTTGCATACTCTACAAAATGTCTCCCCCCTCAACCTCAAAACTCTTGCCATCCTTTTATAGCCAAAAATACCTTCCAATAAATTGTATTTAAAAATAGCACTAACAATTATAAATTCTATCTAAAAATAGCACTCACAAATAAATGACATTTAAAAATAGCACTAACAATAGCACTCACAATTTATAATACAAAAATGCTATTTAAAAATAGCACTAACAATAGCACTCACAATTTATAATACAAAAATGTTATTTAAAAATAGCACTAACAATTATAAATTCTATCTAATAATAGCACTCACAATTTATGATAAATAAATGACATTTAAAAATAGCACTAACAATAGCACTCACAATTTATAATACAAAAATGCTATTTAAAAATAGCACTAACAATAGCACTCACAATTTATAATACAAAAATATTATTTAAAAATAGCACTAACAATAGCACTCACAATACAAAAATGCTATTAAAAAAGCATTAACAAAGGTGTTAAAAATAATAACCATTATTATTATTACAAGAGTTAAAGAGGTTACCAAACAGTACAAATACGCATAACGTATAAATATGTATGACGTATAAATACGTAGAGCATACGTATACATCCGTGAAACCGGGGACTAATCGAAACAAAAATGTGCAATTAAGCCCTTTTGGTAAAAATTGATTAAATTAGAGGGCAAATTGACCCAATTGCACTTCGAGACTTTAGAATCCAATGTCATAGCTTAGAAAAGTGAGAATTGAAAATTAAAAGACTCGAAAAGGAATTTTTTAGGCACGGTTCGGGTTTATGTTTGTGAAGGAACATAGTGATCCGAGCCGAATTTTTGAGACTTAAAGTGACACACTTGAAGAGGAAATTAAAACAAAATTATTGAATATTTTTGTGTATTTTTCTGACCACGGATGGTATTTTTCTGATTTTTTTGGTATTTTTAATAATTAAATAAATTCGAAAAACTATTAAAAATTACGAAAAATATTTTTTGTTCAAAATTGGTTCTTGAGGCTAGGCCAAGGCTTCCAAAGTTGATTTTGCAATTTTATGATTTTGTTTGCTATTTTTAATTAATTTTTTAAAAAATGAAAATCACAATAATAGATTGGTCAAAAATCAGGTGTCAACAGCTGCCCCTCTTTGAGAGTAATCTCGTTAGAGGTTTCTCTCAAAGATAAGATGGCACCTGATTCCTAACCGACTCAACCGGGAAAATGAAAGAAGAAATGCTATGACATCGGATCCTTAAGACTCTTGATAAAGCTCGAATTAATCCTCGGTTTGCTCTAACAATTTGAACATGGGCCGGAGTGAGAGAGGCTTACCTGAAGCTCACCTGTCGGATGCTGCCGGTTGCGACAACTTTCAAGCAGATACCTAGGACTCGTCATTCAGAATATCCTAGGGAGATTAAGCTCTGACCTGTATGGTAGGTCATACCATTATGGGATTCCTAACTGGTAGGAACCTAAGGAAGGCGCGTCCCACACTTTGGGATTTGCCAAGGATTTTGATCCGTATGGTGGATCGAACCAGAAATGGTTCACCTACTGTAAGGTTTACCAAGGGAAACGACTCTTTCCGTGTCTGGAATTTGTCAAGGTTTTGATCCGTATGGTTGATCGGACCATTAGGCTGATCCTTCAGGCGGTTTCTACCATATTTGACCCTTCAAGCGGTATCTACCGTGGTTTGACCCTTCAGGCGGTTTCTACCTTGAGTTGACCCTTCAGGCGGTTTCTACCTTGGTTTGACCCTTCAGGCGGTTTCTACCTTGTGTTGACCCTTCAGGCGGTATCTACCATGAGTTTGACCCTTCAGGCGGTTTCTACCTTGAGTTGACCCTTCAGGCGGTTTCTACCTTGAGTTGACCCTTCAGGCGGTTTCTACCATTCATTTGACCCTTCAGGCGGTTTCTACCTTGGTTTGACCCTTCAGGCGGTTTCTACCTTTGATTTGACCCTTCAGGCGGTATCTACCTTGGTTTGACCCTTCAGGCGGTTTCTACCTTGGTTTGACCCTTCAGGCGGTATCTACCTTTGATTGACCCTTCAGGCGGTTTCTACCTTGATTTGACCCTTCAGGCGGTATCTACCTTTGTTTTGACCCTTCAGGCGGTATCTACCTTGATTTGATCTGAAAAGGGGTCTCATGACGAGGGTTCTCCACGTCCGATGAGACTGTCTGATTTTTGAAAAGGGGTCTCATGACGAGGGTTCTCCACGTCCGGTGAGACTGCCTAAATTTTGAAAAGGGGGTCTCATGACGAGGGTTCTCCACGTCCGATGAGACTGTCTGATTTTTGAAAAGGGGTCTCATGATGAGGGTTCTCCACGTCCGATGAGACTGTCTGAATTTTGAAAGGGGTCTCATGACGAGGGTTCTCCACGTCCGATGAGACTGTCTGAATTTTGAAAGGGGTCTCATGACGAGGGTTCTCCACGTCCGGTGAGACTGCCTGAATGAAAAGGGGTCTCATGACGAGGGTTCTCCACGTCCGATGAGACTGCCTAAATTTGAAAAAGGGGTCTCATGACGAGGGTTCTCCACGTCCGATGAGACTGTTTGATATTTTGAAAATGGGTCCTGGGACGAGGGTTCTCCACGTCTGATAGGACTTTTTCTTTTAAAAGGGTTTTTCTTCCCCCTTTTTTTTGGAGACCCCGAAGTTTGTCGGGAATTCAGTTTTTTTTTTTGAAGCAGTGAAAGATTTTATTTTGACAAAACTTCACTTGAGTCTGTTGAAGCGACATTCTGGGAGCTGGGTTCTCCAGGTATCCTGCAGAAGTTTGAGCCTGAAAGATTTTTCTTCACCAAGAAAACGTTAGTAATCTTTGGGAAGACCACGGCTGTCCATTTGACAAAAACCGTATGACTTAAGTTTTAATCGTGAAATGTGCATTTTGATGCTGGAGGTTATCCAAAGCATTCTTGCAACATGCAAATGTGATCACAAATCCCTTGCACGGAAAATCTAGATCAACAGTTTGAAAATTCCAAAAAGAGTTTGTTCAAAACATCAATCGGAATATTTCTCGACAAGAAGGTCTTCTCACCTGTTTTGAGATAGTGGTTTTTATAGGGGATGCACTCAATTCCCTACTAACCTGTGCCTAGGTTTTAGGCTCATTCGCAGCGCATACATTTTGATCGGTCGGGAGGTCTTCCACGGGACCGTAATGTTAGGCTCGGATATCGGTTTTCAAGGGGGACCCGCATTGGAGTCGAGGCCATTGAACGAAAGTTTTCACCATCTGCTCCGGGTTTACAAGTCAAGAACCCTGCAAAATGAGAAAGAAATAGTCTTGCTCGTACCTCTTCGAGCTAAGCTATATGTTAACCCAAGTGTCTTAGTCAGAGAAGACTGTTTCGGGGTTGTAACATTGGTAGGATTGGGGACCGAAACAGGCTTAATTTTGGCCCAGAATTTATGAGGGGTTTGACATTGGTGATCATTGCTGATTTGCCACCTGTCTTTTCTCTTTTTGCATCTTTAGCCTTTGAGGCGTGCAACCTATCTTGCGGTGTGCACCAGCTCTTTAGAGAGCGTCTCTTGTTGCATTCAGAGACTGACTCTCTCTATGTCTTTGTTCTGTGCTTGATAGCATTTGGAGAACAGTCTTTTTTATCTGACTCCTTTAGGAATTTTCTCTTTTCCCATCCAAGTTTCACTGTGGATCAAGCAAACAGCTTGCACGAGCATCGGCCTTGCTTTTACTAGGCACTTTGCTTTTTCTTGATGCCGGGGATTTTTTCATTTTCATTTTTGAGATCCCACTTTTTCTCATCTTCATGGGATCATGTTAGACAAATGGTCTAAACATGCTTTAAATATCAGTCCGGGAATTCTCTTCGTAATCCCTGAGTCTTGAACTCTTCCATTTTTGAAGTGGTGTGGCATCCGTCTTGGAATGATCACCAATGGGTTCATGAAATGAATTTGCAGGCTCAAGTTGGCTGTGCAAAGGATTCGGTGTGTGTGATAAAGAATGAATGCTTCTCGTCATCCTATGGCACTTGGATTACCATATAAACAACACACAAAGATTAATGTTAGTCCGAGCAAGAAAATTTCTAATCATTTTCTCCTGACGCTGCTGGACTTACTTCCTTTTTGCCCCGATGTGGGGTCGTTCTTGACAGGGTTAAGAATGAAAACCGCCGTTCGAAGGGGTTGTCAATGTTCACCTGTAGTGTTTGGGGAATATGAAACGAATGCCTCCGTCATCCCAATCCAAGTAATTGCTGCGAATGATCCCTACTTCCGTAGGTCCAGATTTTGCTATCTGATCCGCTCCACTCCTCTCTCAAGTGTGTACAGGACGTGTTTGGATTTAGGCTTTGCCTCTCGTTTTTCGAGGAAACGTTCTTTTGAAAGTTTTGAACAACTTTTGATTGGAAAAATCTCTTTCTTTTTCTCCAAAAATTTTACCCATCAAGGGGATTTTATGATGCACCATGCACGTTCTTATTCATGTTCAGACAACCTCCTGTTTCAAAACATGAATGCCAATAAAATTTAAATTCTATGTCTTTTCTAGACATTAGATTCCGAAAGCTTTTCTTTTCTTCTCTATTTTTTTTTCAACATCTTCAATGGATTGGGGAGAGGGATACTTACTTGTCCCCCGCGGCTGGAGATCCCTGAAAATGCGGAAGAAACATGTTATTGTACGTTCATGAGTTTTTCAAAAAATTAGAACGATACATCTTACCCTTGGTCAGGTGTTCTAATGGGTAATACATGGGATGTGAAAACCTGTTTCGCCTTGATGGCGAGCCCATGTCAAAGACTGGAATTAGGTGTCAGTTTGCGTTCCAAAATTCAAGGGAAATTGGAACGATACAGCCTTGCTCTTGCTTTGTGTTTCCATTTGAACACAAACCCGCGGCTTGCAAAATTTGGCCCTCTATCTTGTGTCCTTGATCTCCCATCTGGTTGGGCGACGAATCCTTCTCAAGGATTTGCACTGGATCAATTCATGCTTTTGGACGTACTCTACGCCATTTTCCAGGGTACTATTTCTTCAAGGGAAAAAGAAAATTTTATCAAAATGCATGTCAAAGCATGTGACGTAGGAGCGATACTTTTTACCATCCACTAGGTCTTATAATCAAAGACCATCTCCTGGAATCCTGACTTCTAAGGCCAATGATTCTATTCGCCTCCCTGTTAGCGCGTTCTTTTCATTTGAGGCTTTCAGCGCCAACGACTTCCTGTAAAATGAGTAAAAACTCATGTTAGGCATGTGGTCTTTGAAGACCAAATTGGAACGATACAAGGTTACCGTTCACCCAAATTCGTATCTTGGGGTTTGATTCTGATGCGGACGACTCTGTTATTGCGTCCATTGACTTTGCCAGAGGATAAACGTTATTCTTTGTCCGGCGCACAAATGATTCGCTTGCCCCAATTGGGCGTGATTTGTCGTAGCTAGGTGACGCTTGCCCCAGCTAACTCCCTTTTGCATTTTGCTGCATTGACGCATTCAGGCTATTTGACATCCGCAAAAATGGGTTTACTCGTGATTGAGTACTTCAACAACCTGCGCGATGAAAGGAGTGAAAGAGTCAATCACCGCGTAAGGAGCTTTAATTGAAACGATTACGAATTTACTATCCCCGCTCTGGTCACTTCTGGCATCCAAGATCCTCTCCAATTTTTCAGTGGTCCCATTCATTTTTGTCATCACCTGCAAGAATGGAAAACCATATCAACTCGTGAACCGGTCAATCCGATTTGGAACGGATACAACTTTTTCGACTTAGGGAGAGTCGATCCAAATTAGGTTGCCCCAGCTTCACGTTGTCTACTTAAGGCTCATCACAATAAATCCATCTTGTTTTTGCAAACCCAATGGGTGATGCCCGATGAAGGTGCACTCCTTTCCATTTTGTAGGGAAGGCAAGCTCCCTTTTGTTGGTCTTTAACCATCTTATCCTGAGAGGAAGAGATATGAAATATTATGTCATTATCTGATTGAAAATCAATTAGGAATGACACGTCCTTATCCTTGATTCGGTTGCCCGGTCAAGAGGCATTTGCCCTCGTCAGTTGACTCTCCAAGATGGTCCAGCGCTTTTCCATGCCATCCTGGTTCGTTTCAACTCGCGATTGATTCTTCACACAAGTTTTTGGATTTTGATTCATAAGCGGCGCTGAATGACCTTTTGGTTTCGAGGTGTACCAATCATTCACATACATACGCATGAGACCAGTGAGGTTTGGCTCTAAGAATCAAGATAGGGTTTGGAACCTAAGGCCAAGGCTCCCACCTCGAGTTCTAGAAATGGTAGATTCCATTGCACAACTATCGTTGCATTGGGACCCAATCCATAATTCGAAATGAGCGGAATTGAAAAGTGGATTACCCCGTGTTTTTCCTCACGGAGATTCCATTTTCAATCCCTTATATTGTTTTCCTATAGGCGGCGCCCGGGGTTTTAGGCGCGATTGTGTGTGTTCATGTGTTGTGAGTATCACAATGCAAGTCATGCACAACAGTTTATCAATCGGCGCTTCAAATCATCCATACAACATACATTCCTACGCCAACCTGCATAAGACAATGTTAATCACGGACTACACCCCTTATCTCTCCAATCTGCAAAAACATATAACACCTACCATGAGCGGACTTACCTCACCTTCAAGAGCGCCTGCAGGGTTAGAAAAATCACTTAGCGTTTTAATTACGGCCTAAGTCCACTTGAGGTCTAGAACCATAGGTTCTAGAACAAGGTCCCCAGTGGAGTCGCCAGCTGTCGCGACCCGTCCGAAAGCGGACGCGGCTAATGGATTACCGATCGCGGGTCTTGGATCGGCGCGGGCCCTCCCAGGCCCATACCAAATCGCGGCGGGAGTATTTTTCAAAGGGATTCGACGATAACAGTCGATCGCTTTCGACCTTAGTGTGGTCGTGGTGGCATGTGCAACTTGTGCATGCATTTGGAGTCGCCACCGGTCTTTCTTGGAGGGTAGACCGGAAACCTTATTGACCGATTGGGAGAGATCGATCAATTCTGCGGAACCAGAGATTTTGAGTTCGGGGACTTGGTTACGTTGATGTCATTACCAACGCCCTTTCGGTACCTAACGCGAGTGATTTTCCCTAACTAGGATTTCATGCAGGCGCAATTTTGGGTGAGGTAAGTCTGACTTTGCACATTAACCAGTTTAACATGCTCACGTAATCAAAAAAAAAAAAAAAAAAAGATGTCAATCACATAAACATCTATCCTACGTGGTGATCATGGAATTATGATTTAATGGGTCTCGAGCCAATGAGACCACATTTAATCATTTTAATATTTTAATAACGGAGAGCCGCTCTTCTCTTCTTCTTGGTTTCTTGAACTCTTCAAGAATCGGGCCCCAAAGAGCTCGCCGACTTAAAAGGCTCCTCCACGTAATCCTCGTAGCATTTACATCAACAATTGACTATGCTAAAAATAAAGATTACATGAAAAATAAAAGGAGTACGCAGCCTCCATTTAATAATTACAACCCCAAATATATAAATAATCACCATACATTCATACATACATCAATCACATTGATTAGGGATTTTTCCATGATCACCACCCTTCCACGTAAGTAATAAATTCACAATTTAAAACTTAGGAAGGCACAATAAAAATTCTACGTTGAATCATATTCAGAATTTTTACGTAAAATAAAATAGCCATAAATTTTCGATTCAAAATTGATTTAGTCTCAATTTTTGCTACGTTGATTAATTTATCATATAAAATAATCAACCTCCATTAGCCATGTAAGACAAACAATTCGTTAATACATATTGGCCATAGTATTGCAAAAATTGCAAAAAATCAATTAAATGCACGAAAACACCTAAGGATCGGCTCTGATACCACTGTTGGGATCCACGTAACACGTAGCGGAAATAAATAACAACCCATACATGTATCTCCAGAGGCGTACTTCGTGCATTTCAATCGAAAAAAAATCACAAAGCCTCAAAGGGAGTAAATGGATTACCTCTCGTAGCGTGCTTGAACGGAGGTGTCGGTTCGATGTTCTTCGATCTCAGCCTCCACAAGTGTTAGGCATCTAGTTCGGACGCACCACCAATTGACGAACGGGGAGACGACTAATAACTCCACAACAATTGTGCTAGCAATATGCGGAATCAATATTCCGAACTTAGTATATTTTGCTCACTCAAGATTATGAGAATATAGAGAGTGTTTGTGTTCTTCTCTCTAAGCTCTCAAAAATTTGCATACTCTACAAAATGTCTCCCCCCTCAACCTCAAAACTCTTGCCATCCTTTTATAGCCAAAAATACCTTCCAATAAATTGTATTTAAAAATAGCACTAACAATTATAAATTCTATCTAAAAATAGCACTCACAAATAAATGACATTTAAAAATAGCACTAACAATAGCACTCACAATTTATAATACAAAAATGCTATTTAAAAATAGCACTAACAATAGCACTCACAATTTATAATACAAAAATGTTATTTAAAAATAGCACTAACAATTATAAATTCTATCTAATAATAGCACTCACAATTTATGATAAATAAATGACATTTAAAAATAGCACTAACAATAGCACTCACAATTTATAATACAAAAATGCTATTTAAAAATAGCACTAACAATAGCACTCACAATTTATAATACAAAAATATTATTTAAAAATAGCACTAACAATAGCACTCACAATACAAAAATGCTATTAAAAAAGCATTAACAAAGGTGTTAAAAATAATAACCATTATTATTATTACAAGAGTTAAAGAGGTTACCAAACAGTACAAATACGCATAACGTATAAATATGTATGACGTATAAATACGTAGAGCATACGTATACATCCGTGAAACCGGGGACTAATCGAAACAAAAATGTGCAATTAAGCCCTTTTGGTAAAAATTGATTAAATTAGAGGGCAAATTGACCCAATTGCACTTCGAGACTTTAGAATCCAATGTCATAGCTTAGAAAAGTGAGAATTGAAAATTAAAAGACTCGAAAAGGAATTTTTTAGGCACGGTTCGGGTTTATGTTTGTGAAGGAACATAGTGATCCGAGCCGAATTTTTGAGACTTAAAGTGACACACTTGAAGAGGAAATTAAAACAAAATTATTGAATATTTTTGTGTATTTTTCTGACCACGGATGGTATTTTTCTGATTTTTTTGGTATTTTTAATAATTAAATAAATTCGAAAAACTATTAAAAATTACGAAAAATATTTTTTGTTCAAAATTGGTTCTTGAGGCTAGGCCAAGGCTTCCAAAGTTGATTTTGAAATTTTATGATTTTGTTTGCTATTTTTAATTAATTTTTTAAAAAATGAAAATCACAATAATAGATTGGTCAAAAATCAGGTGTCAACAGTTGTAAATTAGACAGAAAAAGTACTTCAGGAACATGTCAACTTCTCGGATCAATGCTAGTGTCCTGGTTCTCCAAGAAATAGAACACTGTAGCTTTATCAACTGCAGAAGCTGAGTATGTCACCTTAGGGAGTTGCTGTGCACAAATCCTATGGATGAAGCAACAACTGAAGGACTTTGGTATTCAATCTGACAACGTGGAAATCCAATGTGACAACACCAGCACAATCAATCTCATCAAGAATCCAATTCTGCACTCACGAGCTAAGCATATTGAAATTAAACATCATTTTATTCGTGATCATGTGCATAATGGTGATATTAGCATTCAATTTGTTGATTCAAAATATCAATTAGCTTACATATTCACCAAGCCTCTTGATAGAAATACATTTGAATATATCATACAAGAATTAGGTATTACTATGATGCCTGTTTAAGTTGCTATCTAGACAGGAAGATTTTGCTTCAAAGCTTAAAAGCGACATTTGGAAGAAGCAAAGATGCCAAAACTTCATCTGAAGAAGCTCTATGACTACAAGGAACTCAGAACTTAAAGCATCATCTGAAGATAATCTGAGTGGAGAATGACTAAAAGTTTGATCATTCAAATTTTTGGTACGTAAGTAATTATATTTCTAGCAACAAATAAGGTACGCATCTTCACAAGCTTTCTAAATATCATGCAAATAGTTGTGTTGATGGTGTTAACTGTTGATTGTATTAATACATGCTTTTGAAAAGGATCTCAACTCTGCTTGAAAAACGGTTTTCAAATGTTTCTTTTGAAATTTCAACCGTCTCAAAGCAGTTTCTAAAACGTATTAAGACAAGAACTTGAAATGAACCGTCACCTTCCTCCTCGCCCCTGCAAGAACAATCTTCACCCAAACTGAGCTTTTTCTCTCTGATTACCTTATGTCGCTCCCAAATTCAAACTCATTCCTTCCAAATCCTTTACCAAATGGCATCGTAAGATCACTCTTTAACAAGAAACTCTTCCACATAAACCAGCAGATTAAGCTCACCCAATACTAGGGCTGAAATTAACCCTTCGAACCCTCCTGTGATCTCAAGAGTGAGTACGGATAGTCGAAGTCATGTAGAGGCAACCACCTCTAACCAATCACCCAAAGATGTTAAGAGAGACATCAAGAAGCAACACGAACTCCTACATTCTCCATCGACCAAGGTATCTTTTGAAACTTCTATTTCTGAGAATGAGAAAATGATCTATCTGGCTAGGAACGTGACTCTTACGATTCGTAGTATAAGAGCTCAAGGAAAAGATGAAGAACAGATGAAAGCCCTGATTAAACAGGATGGATTTTCAAATGAAATTGACTTGAAGCTCTGTGATGAGTTACTAACTGAAAAGGAACGAAGAATAGCAAGTGACTTAGCCAGAAGTGCTGATAAAATCATGAGGAAAACAGAAAAGGGAATAATGAAAGTTGGGGAACATTCCACTAGAATACCAAAAAGGGATCCTGCTGATAGGAAGGGAAGTAGTTCAGAAGACGACGAGACAGTCTATGAGGAATTTTGGGGAATGCAAATGAAATTCCTTGATGTCAGAAGTTACAAGGATAGAATGTTCCGATCAGCGGACCAACACGATGTGTATAAGTTATTAGTCAAAAGGTCTTCACTACAGAACAGACCTGTTGAAATTGACTCCTTGGAAAGGAGTGGTCTAGATATTCGTTCTTTCCTTATTGACTCACATCTTAAGACTTTGTGTACTCTACAAAGTCCATGCTATCCTCACCTCACTGCTTACTTCTATTCAAATTTTTGTATGCCTGATAGAAACAACATTCAGTTCTCTCTATTTGACAAAGTTTACACTTTGAGTGTCACAGAACTAGCATCAATTCTCCAATGTGAGCAGTATACTTTCACTCATATTCCTATTTCTCACAAAGATGTGTTCAGAGCAATCTTTTATAATCCCTCTGCAATCCTATCAGAAGCATCATCTATTGATTCTGATCTTTTACCCTTAATTGGTGTTGTTCTTCATAAGGTGATTCAAAACTGTCTTCGTCCTAAAAATCTATCTCGCACTGTCACTCCTTATGAAGGAAAAATTATATGGGCCATCCTCAATAGACAGTCATTCTCTGTTCCTCATATGATTTTCCTACACATGATGCGATCAGTAAGACAGGACAAAGGCGACCAGAATTCTTATTGAGCTGAAAATTGATATACCCATCAGCCTAAAATCTTCTTGTTTAAAGCAAGGCTGCATGGGAAAAGTTATGCTGACAAGCATGGGGTACAGTCTAATTAAAGGTGTATGGAAAGATCGCAAACAGACCATTGTCACAATTCATAATTCTACCATAGCATCGACACTAGTACTATTGAACCTTCATAAGCTTCTCAGACTGCAGCTTCTGAGGCTGAAGCCAAAAGGAAGAGAATGATAGACAATGTAGTTATACTTGACTTAGACATTGAGAGTTTTGAGGATGATGTTCCTCTGAATCATAAAAATCCCCAGACGGGATCATCAGGTGCTCTTGTTACGAGAAATAAGACGGAAATTCTCGCAGACCTATTGCAGATTCAGCAACGAACAGATCAGAAGCTGGATGCTCTTAGGAATGCTAAGATAGAGGTTGCACTTGCTCAGATGGACAAGGCTATTCTCCAACTAAATGAGGATTTTGATCAGAAATTCAGTCAAATTTCACAGTTTGTCATGGTCTAGATCCCCCATAACAAAGCCCAGCCAACCTCTACACCCTCTACCTCTCAGCCACCATTAAAAGACTAAAAATATATATTTTTCAAATATTTTTAATCTTTTTGATGTTTTGGTTGTTCATTTGACATTTTCTCCTTTGGTACTGTAATTGCAAATTTTGGATGTTTATTTAGATTTTATACTTTCCTCAACCTTGTTCTTTAATGTTAAATCATTCTGGGGGAGTATTTATGCTACTCTTTATGTTTTACTGGATGAATCATATGTTCAGGGGGAGTATTACTCCATTTATGTGTTTGACCTTTGTCGCAACCCTCCCTCGCGGAGCGAGGGGCGAGGAAGGAGGGCTATTGGGCCGTCCGATCACAAGCTTGATCGGAATCGCAACTGCTGGATATACATGGTCGACCTTCAGTGTGGTCTAATGACATGTGATAAGTGTACATGCCAAGGAGTCGCCACCAATCATTTCGTGGAGGGTACGATCGGAAACCCTATCTAATAGTAGGGAGTGGTCTATTCGATTCTACGAAAACCAGAGAAGTGGGTTCGGGGACTTAGTTACGCCAACTCTCAGAGTTGACGCCCTTTCGGTACCGAAGATGAATGGTTTATATGATCCTAGGATTTCATGTAGATGAGTGAGGTACAGATCCTAAATCTAGGAGTTCATGCAGATGAGAATTACTACCCTATCACTCACGATCAATAGAAATAAGTGCGCAAATCAAGGATCCAATACATGCGGATAAAACACATGAAATCAGCATGGCATCCCTAATGAGGCCCTATTAGCCTAGAGAAATATCAATCAAGGCTTAGGAATGATTTTGGCATGATTTGCCCATGAGGGGCAAAAATCATAATTTTGAAAAATTCGAGGAAAATTCGCCTCGAAAGGGAAAATTTATAATTTCAGATGAATTGGGAAGTCAAAAGACGGGAGAAATAGGATCGGTTATCAATCCAATCCATTTCCTATCTTTCGGGAATTTTCAGGATTTTTCTGGAATTTAAAAGTGATTTTACCCTTAGAGGGGTAAAATCACCATTTTAGACAGAGATGAGAGCTGAAAATCTCGAATATTAGGGTTAGTCACTGTTGACACCTAAATTTTGATCAACTTTTTTTTTTATTTTATTTTATTATTATTATTTTTTTTATTTTTATTTTGAAAATTCATAGAAAATACATAAAAAGTTGAAAAAATTGAAAAATCAATTTTGGTGACCTTAGCCAAGCTAAATGAACCATTTTGACCAAAAAAATAATTTTCATAATTTTCATTTTTTTATATATATTTTCGAAAAATACAAAAAAAAAGAAAAAAAGAAAAAGAAAATCAAGAAAATCAAGAAAAATAATATTTGAGGTCACAAAGATATATAAAAATAGTCGGTATTTTTATTTTTATTTTATCTATTTTCTAACCTCATAAATAGTAAAATTCAGGTTTGATTTTAGGTGTTTTCTGATCACCATAAAATTGAATCTGGCAAAAATATTAGTAATGATTAAAAGGAAAAG
Source organism: Rhodomyrtus psidioides (assembly GCA_021437785.1). Lineage (NCBI taxonomy): Eukaryota > Viridiplantae > Streptophyta > Magnoliopsida > Myrtales > Myrtaceae > Rhodomyrtus > Rhodomyrtus psidioides. The sequence continues at coordinate 4,446,937 of JAILYB010000031.1, read as the reverse complement.
GAGTGAAAACATCATCATTCAAAAGGAAAAGGAAACTAATCATTTTGTCTTTTCTTTTGATTATTTTATTATTATTCTTACTTTTTAATATTTTATTTTATTATTATTTTATTATTATTTTATTTTTTATTATTATTCACTCACCTTTTCCCTCATCCGTCGCTGGCTTCTTCTCCCCCCGCGACTTCATCTTCTTCTCTTCCTTCCTCTTCTTCCTCTCCCGTAGCTTCTTCTTCTTCTTCTCTTCTTCTTCTTCTTAAAAATAAAATGGAATCCTCACCTTCGTGCACTATTTTCCTTCGCCTTCGACCCTTCCGCCGTCGTCGCTAGCCGTCGTAACTCAAAGCCGCCGTGAATAACCCAAGACCCGCGGCCTCCACCCGTTTCGGAGTTTGGTTCGGGATTGTTTCGGATCGGGCCAAATCCGTCATCGCCAAAGCGCGCTATCGCCTCCGGCGACAGCCCCGGAGTCCTACCTCCTCCCTCGGAGCTTATGGAGCCTACGCGCCGCTGGTGGAGCCCAGAAACAGCCTCGGGTCACCACCCCGTCGTCGGAGCGTATCCGGACGTGTCGGAACGTGTCCGGACGTGTCGGAGCGTGTCCGGACGTGTCGGGCGTGTCGGAACGTGTCCGGACGTGTCGGAGCGTGTCCGGACGTGTCGAACGTGTCCGGACGTGTCGGAGCCGTGTCGGAACAGTGCATGAACAGTGTCGGAACCGTGCATGAACAGTGTCGGAACAGTGCATGAACAGTGTCTAATTTTTAAATTTTTTTATTTTTTTTATTTTTTAGTCTTAATTTGTGAAATTGACTATCGACATTCTAATGGCGATCGACAGGTAACGGGCATGGGGATGGTCGCAGGCTGGGGCTGGGCGATTGAAAGCTGGTGTCCAATCCGGTATGTTTTACGTACCCGATCCGTATATCAGGATTATTTTTCTAAAATATTGCATTTATAGACTTGATTTGTATGTATTTGTTTCAGTCTAGTGGTTAGCTTATTTATCTGGTTGAGTGTTATCTATTGTCAAAGACATGCTTTTTGTTAAAATATTTTCTGAAAATATAAAAAAATATTAATGAATCAAAAATGCCAAAAAAATGGAAAAATTAAAGAAAAACAAAAAAAATTGAGAAAAATTGCAGAAAAATTCTAAAAATTGTCCAAGGCTGAAAATGACAAAAAATTGATTTGTTTTCATTTTTGGGATTTTCTCCCATTTAATCCAAAATGGCGATTTCACCCCTCAAAGGGTAAATCGTCTTTGATATTCTAATGAATTGTGGAAATTGCTTAGAATTTGGTGATGGGCCAGATGGGTGGTTAAACCTTATGTCTAAGATTTCCACATTTCATTTCCATTTTAGAAAATACGATTTTACCCTTCGAATGGTAAATCGGTTTCTAAAATTCCCGAAAATCACGAAAATTGCCAAAAAAATAGGAAATGGGTCAATTGAGTGACCAAACCTGTTTTGACTCCGGATTCATTCCGAAATGATGATTTTGTCCTTTTTGGGCAACTTGTCCCCTTTGTCTCAAAATTACGATTTTGCCCCTGATGGGCAAAATCATGTCTAAATCATTCCTAAGCCTGATTGATGCTTCTCTAGGCCAATATGACCTTATTAGGAATGCCATGTGATTTATTTGTACATTTGAATTCATTGATTTGTGCACTTTATTATTGATTGTGATTGCCAAGATAGTCATTCCTATCTGCATGAACTCCTAGATTTAGGACTCGTACCCCACTCATCTGTATGAAATCTTAAGTCAGAAAACTCAGTCAACTTAGGTACCGAAAGGGCGTCAACTCTGATAGTTGACGTAACTAAGTCCCCGAACCCATTTCCCTGGTTATCGCAGAATTGAATAGAAACTCCCGACTATTCAATAGGGTGGTCCAATCATACCCTCCAAAAAATGATTGGTGGCGACTCCATGACATGCACACTTAGCACATATCACTAGACCACACTGAAGGTCGACTACGCATACCTCCGTTGCGATTTGGGTAACGGGCCTTGGGAGAGGCCCGCGTCCGACCAGACTGGACGGCCCATTAGCCCTCGAGAGCCCATGGCGAAATTCGAGAGGGTCGCGATAGTCACCCACCTGACCCAAACCCCAACTTCAAGCAATTTTCGGGACTCGATTTGAACGAGAAAGACGATTTTCTTATTGAGGGGCAAAATCGTCATTTTGAGAAAAGGGACGGGACTCGAAAACCCAAGCCTAAGGATTGGTCGCCTACCCAATCCTAATTCTTACCTTGGCATTATCGGTCTTATCTCGCATACACAGCAGAGGCGACTTACCCCTAAAGGGTAATATCGTCAAGTCTCGGAAGAACGGATAAGAAATCCCAAAATAGGGTTGACCAGTTGTCTGTGGTCAATCCTCGATTTTTGAGGATTTCTGGAGTGTCTAGGATTTTCCCACATTTTTTCCACATTTTTTTTGGAATTTTCTGGAATTTTCTGGCATTTTTTTTATTTTCTAGGATTTTTCTGATTTTTTTTTTATTTTTAAAAATCATTTTTCGATTTTTTTTATTTAAAAAAAATGTTATTCGGGCCGGGTCGGGTGACCCGGCCCACGACCCACGGCGACCGGCCCAGCCCGAATCCGGGCCCACACCAAAACGACGCCGCATAAGCCTTCCCGCTTGAATTTTCAATTTCCCGCTCATCTTGTATCAACGCCCCCGATTGCGCCACTTGTCGACTGACGAATGGTCTGATCTAAGCTAGGCAGCCGAAGGCCACGATTGGAAGGCAAGATTGAATCTTGACCGTTCGATCCATGGCATTTTTTTTATTTCCGAAAATCCTTTTTATTTCAAAAAATGCGAGATCGCGACACGTGGCCAACTATCCACCGTCCGATCATTTTTTGTTATTCGGTTATAACAACCGATGTTGACGTGGCTGCCACGTGGGCGGCACGTCAGCGTTGACAGGTCAACTCTTGTTGACCAGTCAACTAACTCGCCGGGGAAGACGATCGGCGCCGGCTCTGTCTCACCGGCGCCTTGTCGGAAAGCGATTTCTTCGTCTACGGACCACCCAAGCTCGCGAAACCACCGCCATTCAACTCGTTTCGATCTCCTCCACAACATATCAAAGCCTTGACATAGCAAAATCACAACTCACACACATGCCATCTCCGATCGAAGCAAAGCTCCGGCGGCTACTCGTCCTAGCCGTTTCTAACGTTGCTTAACTGAAAAAATCGATCAGGAAGTATCACGAAGGGCTGAGAAAGCTTACCTGGCCATCGCGAGGGTTCGGTTCAACCTAGGAGGAGTTATAGCATTCACGGCCAGTCGGTCAAAGTCGGAGGTTGACTCGATGGTTTTATGCATCAAACAAGCGAAAAGAAAATGTAACGGAGATCAGCCATGCTCAATGAACAGATTAAGACCGAAAATAGACAAAACGATCGACAGAATCATGAGATGCCATTGAAGGCCGAGGTCAAGCTTGAAGATGTTTCTCACCTTTCTTCTAGATCAGAGGCTGATCGAACGGGTTCGGGAGCTACTTCGGAGCTCCAAGAAGTCGACGACGATGACCACCAGCGTCGGTTTTGCTGAGGATGATCCGACGAAGCTTGCACAGGTAAGCTTCGGCCGCCTCTCTCTCTCTCTCTCTCTCTCTTTGGGTCTGTGCCAGTTCCCCCCTTTTCTTTCTTCTCCCGTTATTGAACTCCTCCCTTTTCCTTTTAACCGATTCCCACCTCCAACCGATTTTTTAGTCTGTTACTCAGCTTCCAGGTCGTCCACCTTCGCGCGCTTATTCTGTTCACCACCGTTGGATGACACCGGATGAAGATGTCAAATCCAGCGGGCAAGGATCGTTGACGGGGCACGCCAGTTTGAGGTTCCATTTTGCCTCGTTTTCTCCCCCCCACTTTCTGTTCGTGCACGAAGGAGTGAAGAACAGAGTAGTTCTGTTATGTTATTTTGGTTGGTCAACCGGGTTGACTGGTTGGGTCAACCCGACCCAGTTGACCCGATTCGCCAAAAAGAAGGCCAATTGATCTACCAAAATTCCTAATTTCTCAAATTAAATCTCGAAATCGGCTTCCATGAGATGAATCCCATCTAATACGGTGATTTTAGTGGGAAATGAATGTTGAACTAAACGAAAACCCCAAATGTTAAGTAGGATCCGAAATCGATTTTTGCCAAATTGATGCTATTAATGGAAAAATCGGTCCTAATTAAGCCCACCATTAGATTCAGGGGGTCGAAACCTATAGGGAGGAAGAATTGGGGTTCTATGGGTGTCTCTTAGAAAATTTTAATTTTGGAATTGCTACCATAGGGACTAAAATGAATAGAATCTTTATGCAATTAGGTCCCTAAAGCCAAAATTGATCAAATCAGTGCACAATTGAACCAAATTGCAATGTGGGGCAATCAAGCTTAATGTCAAGACTCGAAAAATGCAAAAGATTGCAAATAAAAAGACTCAAAACATATTTTTTGACAAGTTTAACCCTGTGTGTTACAAAGAAACACACAAAATTAAACTTGCATTTCAACTCTTGATGAGGTAAAAATGATAAGAAAATTAAAAGAAAAATATTGATTATTTTCCTATATTTTTGTGACCTCAAATTCTATTTTTTGTTGATTTTTCTTGTATTTTCCTATTTTCTAAAAATACTAAAAAATGTGAAAAATATGAAAAATTATTTTTTGGTCAAGAATGGTTCCTTGGGCTTGGCTAAGGCCACCAAAGTTGATTTAGTAATTTTTTTTTTGACTTTTTATGGATTTTTTGTGATTTTTCAAAATATAACTGCAAAAAGACTTGGTCAAAAGTCAGGTATCGACAGCTTCCCCTCTTTGAGAGGAATCTCGTGAGCGGTTTCGTTCAAAGACAGGTGACACCTGAGTCTAGACCGACTCGACTGGGGGAAAAGAAAAACGAATCTTGACACTCAATCTTTCTTGTCCCGCTGGTGAATGCTCTGCTCCTCATTCTTTTGCTGACGTGAGAGAGAAAGTAGAGAGACCCACCTGCTATTTACCTGTTGATCACCTGCCTGATGCTCGTGCGGCATGCGCGGTGTATAGCGGGTTCAAGTGAATACCTAGGGACTCGTCTTTTGAGTATCCTAGGGCGGTTAAACTCTAGCCTGTATGGTAGGCCGTACCAGAATGATATTCCTATACTTGACAGGAACCTGTGAATGACGCACCCAGTTTCTTAGGGATTGTCAGAAGTTTTGATCCGTATGATGGATCAGACCATGAATAGGACTCATTTCTGCTAGGAACCTATGGATGACGCACCCAGTCTCTTAGGGATTATCGAACATTTCGATCCTATATTCTAAGGAATTAACTAGGATCTATACAAGTGAAGTGTGCCTAACCCTTAGGCTTCACCACAAGAGCTATTCTGGGTTTAGGGGTTACCTAAAACCTTATAGAAAGCTGATTTTGTCAGAAGTTTTCGATCCTATATTCTAAGGAATTAACTATGATCTATACAAGTGAGGTGTGCCTAACCTTTAGGCTTTACCACATGAGCTATTCTGGGTTTAGGGGTTACCTAGAACCTCACAGAAAGCTGATTCTGAAAATTATCCTTTCGACATGCAAGGCGTTATTCTGGGATTTGGGGATGCCAATCATCCTGCAGAAAAACTTGAACCTGCAAAAAATTTGATAAGATTCTTCTGGGATCTAGGGGCTACCTGAGATCTCACAGAAAGACTATCTTGAATATTGTCCTTTCGACATTGAAGGTGACATTCTGGGATCTGGGAGCTCCAGGTATCCTGTAGAAAGTTCCAACCTGTAACACTGGGATCTCAAGGAGAGATGATTTCCAAAGATTGTCCTCTTGACATGGAAGGTGACATTCTAGGATCTGGGTACTCCAGATATCCTGCAGAAAGCTCAGACCTGTAATACTGGAATCTCACACAGGGAGATAATTTCAAACATTGTCCTTTTGACATGGGAGGTGATATTCTGGGATCTGGGTACTCCAGGCATCCTGCAGAAAGATCAAACCTGTAATACTGGAATCTCACTTAGGGAGATAATTTCAAACATTGTCCTTTTGACATTGGAGGTAACATTCTGGAATCTGGGGACTCCAGGTATCCTGCAGAAAGCTCAAACCTATAAATTTAAAATCTCACAGAGGGATGATTTCGAATATTGTCCTTTTTGACATTGGAGGTGACATTCTGGGATCGGGGGACTCTTGGTATCCTGCAGAAAGCTCAAACCTACAACAACTTTGATAAGATTTTTTTTTTGAGATATGGGGTTACCAGGGATCCTGTAGAAAAATAAACTTGAAAGATCTTCTTCACAGAGCAAGGCATCCTTCTAGAATCTGGGGCTACCATGATTCCTATAGAAGTTTAACCAAGAAAAATAGCATTCTAGGATCTGGGGTTACCAAGAATCTATCAGAAGCTCAGGCATATAAACTCTCCTTCTTAGAGAAATGTGTCATTCTGGGACTTGGGGCTACCACGAGTCCTGCAGAAGTTTAAACTTGAAATATATTCTTCACAAAAGAAGTAACATTCTGAGGTCTGGGGATACCAGGGGTCCTACAGAAGCTTGAACATGTAAACTCTTTCTTACCAAGAGATGTTGTGTTCTTCTGGGATTTGGGGTTACCAGAAATCCTGCAGAAGCTTGAACATGTAAACTCTTTCTTACCAAGAGAGGTTGTGTTCTTCTGAGATCTGGGATTGCCAGGAATTCTGTAGAAGTTTAGACATGTGAATCGTTTCTCACCAAGAGTGATACAAGCCATTTTAGGAACCGAAGTCATCAAGAATCTTGCAGAAGCTCCAATTTGAAAATTTTCTCACCAAGGGCACATTAATGGTCTTTAAGCGATATCAAATGTCAAACTGACAGCACTTTATGACTTATATCAAAGTCATGAAATATTTCAATAAATGCATTATGATGCTGGAGGTTATCCAAAACACCTTGCAACATACGGAAGTGATCAAAAATTCCTTGTGAGGAAAGTTTGAATCAAACAATCTGAAATTACCCAAAAGAGTTTGGTTAAAACGTCCATTGGAGTATTCTCATAAAAAAGGACTTCTCACCGTTTTTGAGATAATGATCTTTCATCAAGAATGCACTCGAGTTTCCTATCAAACCTACGCCTAGGGCTGATCATTCGTAGTGAATACACCTCGATCGATCAGGAGGACTTCCAAGGGACCGTAATGTTGGGCTTGGTCAACGATTTTCAAAGGGGGACTTGCGTGCAAGTCAAGGCTTTCGAAGAGAAGTCTTCAATGGCTGCCCTAGGTTTACAAGTCAAGAAACCTGCAAAATGAGAAAGAAATAATCTTGCTCGAACTTCTTCGAGCTAAGCTTAGACATTAAACCCTATGTCAATCCAAGTGCCTTAATCAGAAAAGGCTTTTCAGGGTTGTAACGTAGGTAGGATTGGGGACTAAAAAAGGCTTGTTTTTGGCTCAGAATACGCGAAGGGTTTAACATTGGTTATCACTGCAAGTTTGCCGCCGATCTTGTTCCTTCTGGTTCAAAGAGCGTCTTCAGTCTTTGAAGTGCATTGATAGTCTTTGAAGAGCATTGTCAGTCTTCGAAGCGCACATTTGTCTGTAGAGAATATCTGTTTCATGTTGAGACGGCGTCAACATCTTGTCTACGCTTTCATCAAGTGAGTGTGACATGATTGGGAGCATCTTTCGTAGTCCAGCTCCCTTGGAATTTTCTTTACAACCAGATCTCACTAGTGACCTATACAAATGTATCATGCCATCTTTTGGCATTTTAGAAGATCAAACATATGATTCACAAGTGTACAAGTATTTGGACGAGCATTGGCCTTACTTTTACCAGGTACTTTGCTTTTTCTTGATGCTCAGGATCGGATTTTTCTCTCTTTTTCTTTTTCTCATCTTTTGTCGAAATCCCACCTTTTCTTTTCTTTTGGGAACCAGGATTTTTGAATAAGTGTGCTAGATGTTCAACTCGAATCTCAGCACTCAAACATTAGTCCAGGAATTTTTACAAATCATATCTTTCGAACTTTTTCTCTCTTGAAGTGACGTCGCTTCCGTCTTGGAATATGCAATGATCACCAACAGGTTTGTGAAGCGAACGTATAAGCTCAACTGGGCTGTGCAAAGGGTAAAAGTGTATAGGATAGAGAAACGAATGCTTTTCGTCATCTTAAAGCACTTGAACTACCATAGAAGTTAAAATGACAAGCAACACACGAAGATTGATGCAAGTCTGAGCAAGAGAACTTCTAACCATTTACCTTTGGGTACTGTTGGACGTACTTCCAGTTTACCCCACTGTGGGGTGGTTCTTGACAGGGGTAAAGAATGGAACCGCCGTTCAAAGGGTTATCAATGATCACATGTAGTGTTTATGATAGAGAAACGAATGCCTCCGTCGCCTCAATTCATGTAATCACTGCAAATAACCCCTACGTCCGTAGGTCAAGGTCTGTCTATCCTTACCACTCCACTTATCTCTCAAGTGTGTATATGACGTGTTTAGATTAGGCTTGCCTCTTGTATGAGGAAACGTCCTTTTGAACGGTTTAAACAACTTTTGTTGGAAAAGTTCATTTCGCTTTCTCCAAAACTTTACCCTCTAAGGGGATTTATGATGCACAATGCATATTTCAATCATGTTCAGATAACCTCCGAGTTTAAACATGAATGCCAATGCCATGACTGTGAGAATTCTGCATTTTTATAGACATGATAATTGAATGCATGCTAGATTTCAAGAAGTCTTCAAATTCTAGCAATAAGGATCCTGACAGTCTTAAAACCTAAGAGATTGGGAAAGGAATACTTACCTGCCCAGCGTGGCTAGGGATTCTTGAAAAACATAAAGGAATACGTCAGTGTATGCTCTCGAATTTCAGAAAATTAGAACGATACACCCTACCATTGATCATGCACTCTAATGGAAGTGGATAGATAAAATCTACATGATACTTAACAACACAGAATGGTTAAAAATTTTCAAATTTCTTAAAATTCTCAGTCTTTGAAGAGAAAGGATATGCACCTGACCATCACAATGTTAGGTCTCATTGATCATGCATTCCAATCTGAATGCCAATGCGCGGATTACAGAAATTGGCTATTTTGACCTATGACGATGATCCCTTTATCTGTTTTGGCAATGAATTCCGCTCGATGGCTTCCTTCATCTTTGGAACGCGTTCCATGCCATTCTTCGAAGTTTCATGCTCTTCGTTTGCTGTCTCCTGTCTTCATCAGACGTTCCTGGTACTCGCCGTCGAGGACCTTGCTTCCTAGAGTCCTGCAATATTGAACACATGCTAGTGTATGCATGGGTGCGTGATATGCTTATGCAATGACTATTATGATGACTTGGCTCAATTCGGAATGAGTCATATAACCAGAATCTGATTTTATTTCAAGGGTAATACTTCTTCACATCATCTGAATTTACAGGGTGCCCCAGTTCTTCTCCCTCGGAGTTTACAAGAATCAATGCTCCTCCCGTGAGAATCTTCTTGATAACATAGGGACCTTCGTAATTCGGGGTGAATTTACCTCCCGGATGGATAGTACTCGGCAAAGTCTTTCTAATAACCAAGTCATTCACTTCGAAATTCCTGATTTTGACTTTTCGATTAAATGCCCTGGCTACCCTCTTCTGGTAAGTTTGTCCATGGCAAATGGCCTTAAGACGCTTCTCGTCTATTAAATTTAGCTGTTCATATCTGTGTTTGGAATACTCTGACTCGGAGAGTTTACCCTCTGATAAGATCCTCAAAGAGGGGACCTTAACTTCCACGGGTAGGACTGCTTCCATCCCATACACCAGACTGTAGGGAGTTGCCCCTGTAGAAGTCCTGATTGATGTTCGGTAAGCCATTAAGGCGAAGGGCAGTCTTTCATGCCAATCCCTGTAGTTTTCTGCTGTTTTAGCCAAGATTCTCTTGATGTTTTTGTTGGCTGCTTCCACTGCCCCGTTCATCGTGAGATGATGTCTCTTTTGATGAATCTTGCCACATTCCTTGCAGTGACATTCTTGTAAGAACTGGCTTCTACCCATTTTGTGAAGTAATCAATCGCTACCAGGATGAAGCGATGACCATTTGAAGCCACATGATTAATAGGCCCTATCATATCTATGCCCCACATAGAGAAAGGCCAAACTTCAGACATTTGGTGTAGTTCATTTGGGGGTGCATTGATCTTATTACCAGATATTTGGCATTGGTGGCATGACCGGACATGCTGACAGCAGTCTGATTCGATGGTCATCCAACAATAGCCAAGCCGCATGATCTTCCTAGAGAGGAGGTGGCCGTTCATGTGAGGCCCACATATACCTTCATGGATCTCTTTCATGAGAATATTTGCTTCCTTGGCATCTACACACCTCAACAGAGTAGAGTCAAATTACCTTTTGTACAGAATTTGTCCACTAAGGAAGAATTTGCTGGCCATTTGGTTATGTATCTTCGATCTCTCGCTTGACATCCTTCAGGAAACTCCCCTTTTGAGAGGTAATTTTTGATGTCATAATACCACGGCTCCCCGTCAAACTCTTCTTCGATTAGCATGCAGTGGGCTGGCCTTTCAATTGTGCCAATCCTTAGGGGTTCTATATCCAACCCTCCAGTCGTTTGCAACATTGAGGCCAGGGTGGCTAACGCATCTGCAAATTGATTGTGAGATCCCGATAGATACTCGAATGACACTTCTTCGAACTTAAGTGTCAATTCTTCAAGGTATTTGTGATAAGGGATGAGCTTTGCATCTTTTGTCTTCCACTCTCCCTGTGTCTGTAAAATGATGAGCATGGAATCTCCATAAACTTGCAACCTAGGTATCTTCATAGAAATGGCCAATCGTAGGTCTAGAATGCACGCCTCATATTCTGAGATGTTGTTAGTGCAAGGAAAAGTTATCTTCGCCGCCATAGGATAATGTTGATCATCGGGGGATATCAGTACTGCCCTAGTGCCTGCCCCTGATAGATTAACAGCACCATCGAAATACATGACCCACTTGTCCTCTACTAAGTTCAGAATTTGATCTTCTGTTCTTATTACTTTAGAAGGCTCACCGCTTGACGGGTTCTCTGCCAGCATGTCAGCTATAGCTCTTCCTTTTACTGACTTTTGTGGAGAACATTTGATGTCAAATTCAGATAGCATCACTTGCCATTTTGCTAATTTCCCAATTAAAGCGGGTTTCTCCAAGAGGTATTTGACAGGATCATTTTCTGTTATGAGCTGAATGTGGTGATGTAGGGTATACTGTCTCAATCTACGAAGTACTCATACCGTTACTACACAGGCCCTTTCAATTGGTATATATTTTGCTTTAGATGGCGTGAATTTTTTACTTAGGTAATAGATGGCTCTTTCTTTACCATCTATCGGGCCTGTTTGGGCAAGTAAGGCTCCCAAAGATTCCTGCTGTATAGTCAGATATAAGGTCAATGGGTGACTAGGGATTGGTGGCACAAGTACCGGTGGAGTGATTAGATAATTCTTAATCTTTTGGAATGCCCGACTGCATTCTGCATCCCATGTCACTCTCGCGCCTTTCTTGAGTAATTTGAAGATTGGTTTAGCCACATCAGACAGCTGATTGATAAATCTGGCAATATAGTTCAGTCTCCCCAGAAGGCTTCTCACTTCTTTTACTGTGGAGGGAGTTGGCAGATCATGGATGGCTTGAATCTTTGAGGGATCAATCTCAATGCCCCTGTTATTGACCATGAATCCGAGAAGTTTCCTAGAGTTTGCCCCAAACACACATTTGTTAGGGTTCAACTTCAACTTATATTTGCGCAGGCGCTCAAATAATTTCCTTAACACCTGTATGTGATTTTGCCCTTTCTTGGATTTGGCAATCATGTCATCGACATATACTTCAATTTCTTTGTGGATCATATCATGGAATAATGTGACCATAGCCTTCTGATAGGTAGCCCCTGCGTTTTTTAATCCAAAGGGCATGACTTTATAGCAAACGTTCCCCCAGGGTGTGGTAAATGCGGTTTTTGGTTTGTCTTCCCGCTTCATGAAGATTTGGTTGTATCCCGAGAATCCATCCATGAATGAGAATAATTCATAACTTGTCGTACTATCCACCAACACATCAATGTGAGGAAGTGGAAAATCATCTTTTGGGCTTGCTCTATTTAGATCTCGGTAATCCACGCAGATCCGAACTCTACCATCCTTCTTCATGACGGGGACTATATTTGCAATCTAGTTTGAGTATGGGATAGCTTCAATAAAGCCTACCCTGAGAAGTTTCATGACTTATTCCTTAATTTTGTCTTCCAACTCGGCCTTCATCCGTCTGCTACCTTGCTTGACAGGTTTGATACTGGGATCCGTGGGTAATGCATATTCCACAATCTTAGGATCTAGGCCTGGCATATCAGCGTAAGACCATGCAAAAATGTCTTGATATTTTTTTAGTAATTCAGTGAACTCGAGCCTTTCATTTCGGGATAAATGCCCGCCGATCTTGACCTCTTTGATATTCACGGCGTCTCCCAAATTAATGATGATCGGTTCTTCTGAAGTAGGAGGCATCGACTCCTCAAAGGCATTCCCATCTCTGCGGATAGACGCATAACCCTCGTCCTCATCTTCCTCAATGCTGTAAGAATGGTCAATGGAGAAATCCGAATCGCATAACAACCTGATATGTATGTTTGAGATTATATGCCTGAAATGTCATGAATATGGTTAGCTCGTACTCCGTAAGAATGACATGCATGATCATGGAAAGTTTTTTTGAAATAGGTACAGGTATAAACGAGACTAATCCTCATGTCATTGGACATCCTGGCCCCGTGGAAATCTTTTAGAAATTAGGAATCATACGGCAAATCAGGCCTCAAGCTTCTGTGCGGAAGACTAGCATCATCATAGGGCTGATTCGTGGTTCCATATGTCCTTAACAAAATGTGTGTGGTTTTATTGAATGCAAGATGGGTCGCGTTACAAGCTGCGCTATTTGGACCAACGGCCGGAGATCCAAAGGCGTTTCCCTATACGTACAATAAGGATTAAAAATGCAATAAAATGCAGAAAGTTCTAAATGCAGTATTTAAAGACAATGGAAGAGTTTCTTTACTCAGAGGAAGTGGCTTCATCACTTAGCCACTCTATGATGACATTCACAGAGTTGTCTTCAAGAAATGGGTTTGCCAGATCCGGTTCTATTGTCGGAGTGATATCCTCTTCTGACAACCACTTGGAATCTTTTCTGAAATAGGCGTTCAAAGGACTATTGAATATCTTCGATCTACCTTTCCAAGTTGGGGAACCAATGAATGAACCCTTTGAGTTGCTCTGGCCTTCATGACGTCCAAGGTTCTTGGCTCGGCCTCGGCTTGTTGCCTTTGAGACAGACTCATCCACATGATATTTTTGATACCCCAAGCCCATTCTATGTGGGTTAGCTTTTAACTGCATGGGGGTATTTATCCCTTGACTGTGTTTACCTAGACCTTTTCCAGGGTTAAACCCATATGCCAGTAGCATCTTAGCTGGTAAAAGATTGGCTTCGGAGATGTAGGGGACTCTCAACCTTGTCCCTGCCGGAGTATGAACTGTCGCTACTAGTTCTAGGGAATGATAGCTTGCTTCTGTCTTAACTTCAGGTTCAACGTAGGGAATGGCACTGTTCTGGTATGTCTGGAGGTCGACTTCTCCATGTACGATAATCACCTTCCCATCCACTACAAAGTGTACTTTTTGGTGCAAGCTCGAAGGGACGGCTTTTGCTATATGGATCCAAGGTCTTCCTAGCAGGAATCCAAATGCATTGGGCAGATCCATTACTTGGAAGTTTATAGAGAATTTTGTCGCGCCGATGTATACGTCAATCTTAATCTCACCCACCACAGTCTTCTTCATTCTGTCGAAAGCTCTTACAGCCGTTTTGGATGCCTTAATTGTTTCCTCATTGATTCCTAACCTTCTCAAGGTAGCCAAAGGGTAAATATTGAAGGCTGATCCATTGTCAATCAGTACGTGTGTCACTCTTTTCCCATTACATTGCGCGGAGATATATAAGGCCTTGTTGTGCCCTCTTCCTTCCATGGGGAAGTCCTCATCAGAGAAGCTCAATTGGTCTTTTAAAAGGATCGCCCCTACAAAGTCCCCTAATTGTACCTCGTTAATTGTTTCAGGGGCATGTACTTCGTTAAGTATCTTCAACAGTACGTTTTTGTGCTTCTCTGAGTTGATGAATAAATCTAGCAGGGATATTTGAGCTGGCATCTTCCTCAACTGCTCTATTACTTCGAACTCGCTGGTCTTAATGATCGATATGAGCTTTTCTGCATCTTCCTTCGAGACATCCTTTTTTTTCGGATTCACCTTCCCTAGGGGCATAAAATCTTCCAAACCTCATTACTGCATCTACTTCCTTCGTCCCATAGTCCCAATGGACTGCTTTAGGATCGTACTTTTCTACCGGAGGGACTTTTATAGTCACTATTGTCCGATAAGATGACTCTGGTTCAGCTGTGTTGTCTCTTTCCTCTTGCGGCAATCGAAACACAACAGGCTTGACTGGGCAATCTTCCACCCTGCTCAGGCTATCAAGTTCTTTCAATATGATTACCACGGTCGTAGCGGCTTCGATCATTGATATGGTGTCGTCAAAGTCTTTTGTAAAAAGCTTTTCCATGTCCTTCTAGGTTTCTGGTTGGGAGGGATCATCCATACCTCCCCATCCGTCTGGTATGATATCCTCAATTTTCTGATAAAAGCTGGGAGGGGCTGAATATTTCACTTTGAAGTTGTACCCCCCAGAATCTTGACCAAGGTTGTCTACAATTTCGCCCATTGCAAGCGCGTTGGCCATAAATTTGCGATCTGCCAGACTTCGCTTCTTGTTTTCCAGTTCGTCTTCGTCGAATTCTTCTTCTGGTTTAGTAACTGGTTCGAGACTGCCTGTCAACTCGTTGTAAGGGCTGTCCGACACATTCCCCTGCTCAATTTCGACCATAAATTGACATCCCTCCAAGATTAGAGAGGCATTGACTCCATTGAATTCTTTATCAGTAACGTCTGATATTATTCCCAAGCTCATCATCTTGGCGATGCATAATTTTTTTTACGTCAGCAGAGACTTCCTCCCCTCTTGGGTATAGTGAGGCGACCGCTAGTATGTTGGCCAGCTTAGGTACGTCCACTTTCAGCTTAAGGTAGTTTTCCTCATTTTCAGTGAATATCGCTCCTACTGCTTGATGATCTGGGAGTGGGTTTTCTTGCACATTTGGGGCCATATTGTCAAATTTTAGAATCTGACTGTCAATCAGAGCTTGCACTTTCAGCTTAAGGATATTGCAGTTATCCACATTATGTCCTCTCTCGCCCATATGGTAGACACAGGTCTGGCTCTCGTTAAAGCCAGGATACTTAACAGGGTTTGACCTAGGCGGTTCTTTTGCCACCAGACGTTGCTCTAGTAGCATCGAGAGCAACTTGGATAAAGGCCTCGGGAGCTGAGAAAATTGCTTCTGGGGTTGCCTTCTTCTAGGCTCTTGTACTTTCGGCGCCGACCAGGACGATCCGTCTTTGGCCTGATTAGAATTGCCGAACGGCTTGGGCTTGTGGGGGTCCGGTATAAATGCTATGTCAAGTCCGGCTTCTTTATCCTTTTTCAGGGGATACTGTTTCCTAGTAGAAGCTTCATGAGACCTTCTTTCTCTTAAGGTCCATTCTAGCCTTTCGGCAACCTTAATCAAGTGTGCAAATGTTTGACATCCGGAAGTGTTCAGTTTGTCGAAGTACTCGTAGGGGAGTGCTTTTAGGAATAAGTCAATCAGCTCTTCCTCTGGGATTGATGGCTTTACTTGGGTAGCCAAAGCTCGCCACCTCTGGGCGTATGTTCTGATTAATTCACCTATTGCCTTTGAAGTTCGTAGAAGCTCTTCTCTTGTTGGGGCTGTAGCCGTATTGAACTTATACTGTCTGAGGAAGTCTTCTGCAAGATCTTCCCACCCATCATAATCTTCTAGGTCTAGCTCAATGAACCAAGCCAGAGCGGCGCCAGCCAAACTCTCTTGGAACGTGTTCATTAATAGTGGAATATAATCCGAATAGTGTGCCATCTTGCGCAGGTAATACTTAAGGTGGGCACGGGGACAACCTGTTCCGTTATATTTTCTCACGAACTCTGGTTCCTTATAGTCAGGAGGAGTCTCTACTTTAGCAAAAGGAGATATCTTGTCGAAGCGGGCTAACTCATAGCCCTGGCTGCTCAAGCATTCTTTGATCTTGGCCAATCTTTTAGCCTCTACTTCAGTTTTCACAGTCTGCTTCCCCTCATCTTCCTTCTCGAGGTTGATAATAACAGGAGAGGCCTTTTGTTGTGACCGGTTGTTTGGCTCACGGATGTCCTCCTCTGTACGTTGGGTATCTTTCGTCACATCCTTATCTGCTGTATCAGGTACAAAAGAAGGACCCGAGTCGTTCTGGTTATGAGCCATTGTTTGTTTAGCTTGGGTGGCTTCCAGCATTGCTTTGATATCGGCCATCATAGTTGCCAGGTCAGTCATCTGAGACTCCAACATGCCCACACACGGAGTCAATTCTTGTTGCTCCATTCTTGTCTTAAGACGAGTACGGAAACGATGTGTTGGTAATTCCGTGATGAGAGTGTACCTGTTCCAGAGGGATGCCCAGTGAGTATTTCTTTTGTCTTCGACAAAAAGAAGTAGCTAATTCTTTTAGTTGCATGCTTCTTGTTAGTAGATGAGAAAAAGGGCTACCTCGTGAGCCTTAGCCTCATGTAAGTAGTTCTTTTAATCATTTTTCGACAAGAATTCATGAAATTAAAAGAAGCGTAATTTCTGACGATAGTTTTTATGCATTCGTAAAACATGCGTATATTCATGCTTATGTGTAAAATAATATCCAGTACAAGTGAATATGCATGAAATGGCACCACAATGTTCACTTAGTTTACACTTACAAAATAGTCTATTCAAGCCTATGACGCTTGAGGCCTAAGGTGTCCTCATCATCCCAGTATGGATTCCCCTCTTCAGTCTGGGGCTCCTCATCCTCTGAATATGACAGCGGTCACATGTCTTCGGGTACGTACGGCTCTATTCCAGGTACGTACGGTACGATGTATTCGGGTATATAGGGCTCGACAAGGCTCCGTCTGGTCGCTTTAAAGTGCTGAATGTATTCCATAGTGGCCATATGAATATTTTCTTCACGAGTCATGTTTTCTGGCCAACTTATTTCTTCGGCCTGAGAATTCTTCAAAGAGCGTATGATGGAAGCCATCTTGGCTTCAAACTGTCTTTTCTCCTCCTCCATGAGTGTTTTGCTCGGTATGTCAAAAGAAAAGATACCATGTTGTGGCGGAGAAGGGATCTCTTGTAGTGCCCCAAACTGTCGGATCACCCTTTTTGGATAGTATGCGGTAGCGCCCGTGAATCCTAGCAAAGGGACTGGACTTTTGTCGTTGCAGGCCAATCTGACTTTGCCCAGCGTTGGCAACCTTAGCCGCCATCGGAGTTGTTCAGGCTTTAGAACTCTAAGGAAGTTCTTCCACTCTATGAAGTTGAACTTAGGAATACGTGTATGGGTTCTGACAAAGGTTTTAAGAGGATGTGCATCGGGGCTGATTTCAGTGAAACCCATGCGGATGTGGAATTGTCTGACATGGGATGTGAACCACAGATACAGAAGATCACTAAAGGCTCTAAAGATTCCCTTCTTATTTTTCTTGAAGCGATTTAAGGAAAGGAAGGTTTCAGTAAGGATGATGTTTGAGTAATCCCACCCACAACAGACTTGTCTGGCTACTACAACCATGATAGGGTCGAAGGTGACAGATGAGATTGGGAATAACACAAAGCTGAAGAATGCCAAGACGAAGGCTCTACCAGATTTGGTCCCTTTAGCAGCAGGGAGGCGGGAAAATCGATCTATAAGGAAAGATAGAGAGATTCGTCCAGAATTGCTTTTTGCATCTGCTTTGACTTCGTTTAGGCTTGTGTCAAGGAATTCAACCACCTGACTCAAGGGTTCAAATCCTACGGGGGGTCGGACGAGCGTGTGAGTGAACTCAACTCCGATGACGGCGCTGTACTCTTCAATAGTGGGAGTAATCTCCAGTCCTTCCATGCAGAATGTAGCGGTGGTAGGATCCCAATAGAGCACCATGGCTTGGATAAAGGCAGGTGGACACTCAATCTTCAGCAAGTCTAACAAGTATCCTAATCGTGATTCAGCATACTTCTGGCTGGCTTCGCCGATGCTATCCCACCACGATTGGAGTTCGGCCCGGGGAACTTTGAACACTTGAATATCACTCTTTCCCATCAAGTCTAAAATATGCAAATGATTTTAAAAAGTCAATCGTCAAAAATTACTTTAAACACATGATTATGCAGATGACATGAGGTATGCATGGGCTAACTTAATTGCATAGTTCAATTTGAAGAAATGGAAATTAGGACCTTTTTCAGGTCTCGAAGGCCTGACTTAAAGCCTAACTTGAATTTCAGGGAAGTGAATTATGCAATTTAGTCAGGTTCACTCAGTGACTAAGGGAAACAGTAATGTCACATTCCATTGGTCAATACATCAAATGAACAAAGTGGAATGAACTTTTATTACAATCAGGATGCCTAATGAAAGAAAGGTAAAGAGAGATTCTTCAAACAAGAAAGCCATAAAAGGCCGATGGAATGTAAGGATCTAAATCACTCCTTTCCTAGAGGTCTATCCAAATGACAGTCAGTCGGGAACTCTCCTCTAGTCAAGTGTAAGGGGGTTGTCTTCAATGCTTTGGTCGAAAGTGTCGCGACCCTCTTGAGGTTGTCGGGCTCTCGAGGGCTAATGGGCCGTCCTGTCTGGTCGGACGCGGGCCTCTCCCAAGGCCCATTACCCAAATCGCAACGGAGGTATGCGTGATCGACTTTCAGTGTGGTCTAGTGACATGTGCTAAGTGTGCATGCCATGGAGTCGCCACCAATCATTTTTTTAGGGTATGATTGGACCACCCAATCGAATAGTTGGGAGTTTCTATTCAATTCTGCGAGAACCAGAGAAATGGTTTCGGGGACTTAGTTACACCAACTGTCAGAGTTGACGCCCTTTCGGTACCTAAGTTGACTGAATTTTCTAGCCTGAGATTCATGCGGATGAATAAGGTATGAACCCTAAATCTAGAAATTCATGTAGATAGGAGTGATTATCCTAGCAATCACAATCAGTAATAAAATGCCCAACTCAAGGAATCTAGATATGCAAATAAATCACATGGCATTCCTAGTAAGGTCCTATTTATCAATCACAGCTCAAGAATAATTTAGCTGTCCTAGCCATTCTACACACGATCTAACCTAAGAAAAGCATTAGGAAGCATCGAAGGAGTTCGAGAGTACTCACATGGGGTTTGCCGTGCCCTGGTTTGGTCTTGGACGAGCTATCGAGCTCATGCCGACCCGATTATATTTGGGGATCCACTCGGCGTTTTACACCATGAAATCATGTGAAACAAAAACGAAAATATTCAGCAAGGGGCATTTATTGTAGATGGTGGTCGATCTAATTGGACGTCAAGACTAAAAAAGATGTAGAAATTTACAAATTAAAATACTCGAATGACATTTTTTTGCTAAATTCAACTCTATGCGTCGTGAAGAAACACATGCAATTGAACTTGAATTTTGACTATTTATGAGTTCAAAATGTAAAAGAAATTAAAATAAAAATATTGACTATTTTTCTATATTTTTACGACAGCGAACGCTATTTTTCTTCATTTTTCATGTATTTTTCTATTTTTGGAAAATATTAAAAAATATTAAAAATTATTAAAAATTATTTTTTATCAAAAATGGTTCCTTTAGCTTGGTCAAGGCTACCAAAGATGATTTTTTAATTTTTTTAACTTTTTATAGATTTTTTTATGAATTTTTTAAAAATAAACTATGAAAGACTGATCAAAAATCAGGTGTCAACAGCTGCCCCTCTTTGAGAGGAATTTCGTCAGAGGTTTCTCTCAAAGACAAGGTGACACCTGTGTTCCGATCAACTCGACTGGGAAAAGAAAAGAAATCATGACATCCAATTTTCATGCCCATCAATGTGTGCTTTTCCTTAAAAAGAGATGTGCTCATTCAATTCCCTGATATGATGTAAGAAAGTTAAGGAGTAGATAGACTTCCCTGCCCCTTACCTGCCGAATGCTTGCGGCATTTGCTGTGTCTGATGGGTTCAAGTAGATTCCTAAGGACTTGTCATCGGAGTGTCCTGGGGATGTTAAGCTCTGACCTGTATGGTAGGTCAAACCATAATGGGATTCCTAACTGATAGGAACCTAAGGAAGATGCATCCCACATTTGGGAATTTGCCAAGGGTTTTGATCCGTGTGGTGGACTAAACTAGAAATGGCTTGCCTAATGTAAGGCTTATTAGGGAAAACGACTCCTCACGCGTTCGGGATTCATCAAGGTTTTGATCCGTATGGTGGATCGGACCATTGGGTTGATCCTTCAGGCGGTCTCTACCAGTCCTTTGACCCTTCATGCGGTTTCTACCATTCATTGACCCTTCATGCGGTTTCTACCATTGAGTTGACCCTTCAGGCGGTTTCTACCATTGGTTGACCCTTCAGGCGGTTTCTACCATACATTGACCCTTCAGGCGGTTTCTACCATTGTTTTGACCCTTCAGGCGGTTTCTACCATTGGTTGACCCTTCAGGCGGTTTCTACCATACATTGACCCTTCAGGCGGTTTCTACCATTGTGTTGACCCTTCAGGCGGTTTCTACCGTTGATTGACCCTTCAGGCGGTTTCTACCATTGAGTTGACCCTTCAGGCGGTTTCTACCATTTATGAGATTCCAAATTGATATGAATCAAAGGATGACGTACCCGCTCTTCGGGGCTAGTCGGAGACTCGATCATTCTGTGGATCGGTCTTAGAAAAGATTTGCCTACTAAAAGGCTTCACCTAAGGATGACGCACCCAGTCTTTGGGGTGGCCAAAAGTCCTGCAAAAAGCTTAGACCTGAAAAAAATTTCCTCGCCAAGAAGATATTAGTAATCTTTGGGAAGACAATAATTATCTAACTGACAAAATTCTACGACTTAAGTTTTAGTCATGAAATGTGCATTTTGATTGTTGGAGGTTATCCAAAACATTCCTGCCATATACAGATGTGATCATAAATTCCTTGCACGGAAACTCTAGATCAAACAATTTGAAAATTTCAAAAAGAGTTTGCTCAAAACATCCATTGGAGTATTTCTCACCCAAGAAGGCTCCTCACTGCTCTGTGATAATGATCTTTAATAGGGAAAGTGCTCAATTTCCTACCGACCTGTGCCTGGGTTTCAGGATCATTCGCAACGCATACATTTCGACCGATCAGGAGGTCTTTCACGGGACCGTAGTGTTAGGCTTGGATATCGGTTTCCAAGGGGGACTCACTTTTGAGTCAAGGCAGTTGAACGCAATTTTTCACTATCTGCTCCGGGTTTACAAGTCAAGAACCCTGCAAAATGAGAAAGAAATAGTCTTGCTCGTACTTCTTTGAGCTAAGTTATACATTAACCCAAGTGTCTTAGTCAGATAAGACTACTTCAGGATTGTAACATTGGAAGGATTGGGGACCGAAAAAGGCTTATTTTTTGCCCAGAAATTGTGAAGGGTTTGACATTGGTGATCATTGCAAATTTGCCACATGTCATTCGAAGAACATCTCCATTTCTTGAAGTGTACACTCCTCTTTTAGAGCGCACAAGGATGTTTAAAAGCGTCTCTTGTTACATTAAGAGACCGTCTGTTTGTGTGTTTGCAATTTGAGCACGACATCATTTGGAGAGTAGTCATCTTGATCTAACTCCTTTGCAGGGTCTTTTCATCGTCTCTCTAGACTTTACTGGGGATATTTTGAATAGACATCAGCCTTGCTTTTTACCAGGCACTTTGCTTTTTCTTGATGTCTAGGGATTTTTCTTTTCCCCCTTTTTTTAATCCCGTGTTTTTCTTTTCTTTTGGAGCTAGGATTTTCGGCAATCATGCTAGATATGCAACTTAAACTTTGGCACGCTTCCATTCCTAGAGTGATGTTGCCTTTGCTTTGGAATATGCAATGATCACCAATAGGTTGATGAAATGAATTTGCTGGCTCAACTTGGTTGTGTAAAGGATAACAGTGTGTAGGATAGAGAAATGAATTATTCTCGTCATCCTATGACACTTGGATTATCATATAAACAACACACAAAGATTTATGTTAGTCCGAGCAAGAAAATTTCTAACCGTTTACTTTCTGATACTGATGGACTAACCTTCATTTGCCCCAATGTGGGGTGGTTCTTGATAGGGTTGAGAATGAAAATCGCCGTTCAATGGGGTTCTCAATGGGCATCTGTAGTGTTTGGAATGAAGAAATAAATGCCTCTGTCATCTCGATCCATGTAATCGTTGCGAATGACCCTTATATCCATAGGTTAAGGTTTCGCTATCATTTCCAATCTCCTCATCTCTCAAGTGTGTATGGGACGTGTTTGGATTAGGCTCGCTTCTCTTATGAGAAAATACCCTTTTGAACAGTTCAAACGACTCTTGTTGGAAAAATTCATTTCATTTCATCAAGATTTATCCTTCAAAGGGATTTTATGATGCACCATACATGTGTAATTCATGTTCAGACAATCTCATGTTTTAAAACATGAATGTCAATAAAGTAAGAATTCTATGTCTTTTTAGATGTGAGAATCGAATTAATTCTGAAAGTTTTTAATCTCCAATGAATTGGGAAAAGGGATACTTACCTGCCCATCGAGGCTGGAGATCCTGGAGATATAAAAGGGATATGTCATTGTATATTCTAAAACTTTACAAAAATTGGAACGATACATCTTACCCTTGGTCATATGCTCCAACGAGTGTACAAGGGTTGTGAAAATCTGCACTTCACATAGTCACACAAGATTGTTGGGTGTTCTAAAGTTCTTTCGACTTCTTGGTTTTTGGAGAAAAATGAAACTTACATGTCTGCCCTGATGGCGAGCTCCTGCCAAGGATAAATATTAAGCATTATTTTGGGTTTCCAAATTCAAAACAAATTGGGACGATACTACTTTACTCTTGATTTGAATTCCATTCTGCATGCCAATGTGCGGATTGTAGAAGCCGGCCCTTAAGCTTGTGGCCATGATTTCTTCGTCTGGTTGGGCAACGAATCCACCTCGAGGATTTACGTCGGAGGAGATTCATTCATCTTTTTGGGCGTGTTTCATGCACTGTTTTGTTATTTGAATGCATGGCTTCTTGGGTGCCTCATCTCTGTTCATCACCTGAGAGGAAAATGAGAGAACATTATCCCCGTATCTGATTGAAAATCATTTAGGAACGATACGTTCTTTTTACCAAATGGGTGGCTCCGCAGCCAAATGTGTTTTACATTGAAAGGATGGATTCCATTACGCTCTGCGGATGATAAATATCGCTTCGGGGACTTGCCCCACGGATCAAACGATGAATTTGATGTCTTCGGCTTCGACATGCTTTCCAGATGTAGGAATGGTTTGCCCCCATTTTCAGTGGAGATGGGTTTTGTCGAGTGGGCAAGATCAAAAACTCATCCTAGATTTGGCTTTAGTCGAAGGTTGAAATCCCGACCTTGGATAAGCGAATCATGATTCATCTCCTTCTGCTTCGGATTTGTCATTTGCATGCTTCACATTTTACAATACCAACTTCGCCGCTTGATGAAAATGAATCGATGATTTTCGAATTGCCCCAAGTTCTATAGTCATCTGCGTCGAATCTCTTTGAACTTCATCGGGTGATAGACAAACTGATAAAATGATTTTTCAATCCTGAGATCGAACTCCTGACGTTTCGTACCACTTCCAGTTCACTGACTACCAGGACACAGCACTATTGGCGTCCCTAACTGGTTCGTTTTTTGTTATAAAATTCTTGAAGCAGTTAGCGACCCCCATCGAGAATGAAACAAGCTCAATTTAGAGTTCATAACGACTAAAGGTCCCTTAGAACGATACAAAGCTAACCGTCTTTGAGCTCGCTCGGGCTTTTGCTCGCATTTTCCTATGTGAAGCCTTTAAATGTTTTTCTTCGTGGCGTTCAATTGATTCGCCTCGACTCTAATCTAACAAGGGATTGTCGTACTCAAGCATGATGATGCTCGCAGGTAGTACTGATCGCTGCCCCAGATTAACTCTAGGCATTAAGGAAGATTATCTTGCATGGAAGACTATATGACAGAAAGATTAATGATACATCCATTCACATGTGCCTAGTTCCCTTGAGGATTCTCGGTGATCAGCCAACTACACCAAGAATCAGACATATAATCGTCATTTTGGATCATAACTTCATAAGTCCATCAGTTTTAAACTGATCGATCCAGATATGGAGCTCCTCATCAAGGAAATCTTTTGATTCTTCGAGCAACTGATATTCGGGTTGACCATCATCGCTTGGCGTTGAAGGATTCATGTTTCTGTTGTGAGCGATCTGATTCTTCGAGCTAGAACCTTCGTCGTTGCTCGAGATTATAAGAGGATGATTGATCGGTTCACTATCAAAAGCACCTTCCATTTGGGAATGGGAGAAACAAAAATCCTCAAAGCATCCGCCCGCTTGATCTTCCGAAATCATATGCCCAAGCCGGGCAGATCTTTGAACACTAGGCGCAATATGTTGATCGGGGATAGGAAGAGCACTAGCGAAAAGTTGCTGCTCAAACCAAGGAGTTCGTACCTGCTGCACTTGTGGCATATACTCTTGAGGGGTGCTGAGATGATTCGAGGGAATATTTTGATTAGCGCCCAAGTAGTCGATGGTGCTGCTACTAGCTTGGTCGGTGCCTAGATTCGGCAGGGTATTTCTTACTTCAGGGGCATTGTAGTTATAGCCATGCCTAGTGTTTAGGCACAAGTTGAGTTCTTTCAGGTTCAGTGCTGTGTGGCGCTGTCTTAGCGCCCTTCTGTAGCTCTTGAGGTGACTCGCGACTCCATCTTTAGTGAGTCCTGGTATGTTCATGATCTCAAGTATGCGCGTTGGATATGCTGAGTTGATCCCTAGTTGCTGAACCGCACTAAGGAACTTGAGATGAAGCTCGAGGGACCAATTGACCCTCGTCTTCTTGCGACCCGGAACAGTGTTGACAACTTGGCTATTGCTCTCTGGCCTATTTCCAGTAGAATTTGATCGAGCCGGAAATTGTTGTGGAGGGAATTCATCAGCTTTGGAATGGTCGGTCGTGATAGTAAGCTCATCGTTAAGGAAACTCCAATCATGGTGACGCATATCACATCCTTTAGAAGGCATCGATATTGACTTCGTAGAATTGATTTGTTCATGCATATCTCCAACAAAATCCGATTGTATCGAAGATGGTTCGAGGGAGTGGGGTGGTGAATGAGCATTTTCAATCCTCATATAAGGCTTATCAAGGAACATTTCGCCGAGAGTGATAGGGCCACCGCAATTAAGGCAAGCGATAGTGCTGGGAGCTTTCTTATACCTCATGTTCTCCGCTCGAAGCTTTTTGTTTTCCTCCTTTAGAATCGCAAGTTCTTGACGTCTGTGTTGAGCCCTCAATTTGGCTCGCTTATTTTGAAACCAAAACTTGACCCTCAAAGGTTTCATCCCTAGCTTCTGGCCCAATTCATTTCTTTGTTTCATGTTCGGGAGAGGGCATTCACTAAAGAAAGCTTCAAACATGGATGAAGATCATCAGGCAAGCGTTGCTCCCAAGATTTCGTATTTCCCGCTTTGTCGTCTTCTTTCTTCTTTTGCTCACTCGGGGTTCTCTACTCTCTCATGTATGCTCACTCTCTCTAAATTTTCTTTTGAGTGGTTCTGTATGCCCATGAAACGTTCTTTAAACATGGATGAAGATCATCAGGCAAGCGTTGCTCCCAAGATTTCGTATTTCCCGCTTTGTCGTCTTCTTTCTTCTTTTCAACGTGGAGGGACACCAAATCGATTTCCTTTTCTCGATATCCATGTCTGTCTCCCACTTATTTTCAAAAAGGTGGAACTACGCTCGCCTCCTGCTCAGTTTTTTAATATGATGGGACCGCCAAATCCTTTCGCAACTTTTTTCGATAGTTGCGCTTAACTCCCGCTCAATTTTAATATGGTGACACCGACATATCTTTTTACAACTTTTTTAGGTTTATCAAGCCTGAAATCGCGGACTGGGACAGATCTGATGGTTCACCGAAAGAGCCACCACTGCTTTACCCAATTAACTTGGCTCCACGAGCATTATTGCTGTGCCTTTCTTCATTCTCGAGTTGCTATAAAATGAGGAGTTAATGCAGAGAAGATTAACACTCTTACATAATTGCCTTTTCTTATTTTAATCACTCTACCACACTCATCTTCTTCTCCCTCACTCCAACGAAAATGACCTCCTCTCCTATTCGCGCTTTCTCGGCCGAAATTTTGGCCCAGTGGGAAAAACTCTATAACCTCATCGGTCGAGGCTATGCTCATATAGCCGATCACCCAGAAACTGAAGATGAAATCCGCATTTTGCTCGTGGAAATAGACACCACCTCCATCGAGGGCACTAATTTAGAGAGGGAATATAGAATCTTCCCAACCCTCTTTATAAACTTTTTAGAGACTTACCGTGTCGCTCATCGAAAAGCTACCGTGGCTCACGTTTTGCGAGCTCGCTATGAGGATCGGTCCAACTGCTTGGTGTTGGCCAACCTTGTGGCCGATAGTCACAGAAAGGCTGTTGAGTTCGCCAACAAGCGAGTGTCGATGTTGCTTCGCGAGAGGGGAAATTTGGTGGAGCGCTTGGCCTTATCCCTGACCACCTATGAGCACGACCGTCGTAATGTCGTGTTGAAGTTTCAATGTGAGTGGCAGGAAGAAAGGCTTGACAGCATTACCGCGGATATAGCCCATGGGAGAGGACTAGTTCGGGACCTGGAAATAGCCGCCGAAGATCACGGGACCAAGGTTGCCGAGCTTAAAGGGGAATGTAAACGCCTTCTTCTTAAGCTTGCAGATCTCGAGTCTCGAGGTGGTGAGTATAAGCAAAGCATCAATAATATGGAGGGCCAACTTGGTTCCTTTGTGATGCTAATTAGGGCTCATTGCGGTTTTATGTTTCCACCCCGATGATTTGTATGATCTGCTTTTAATGTCCCTCGATTGAGCGAAATGAATGAAAGCTCTAATGTGTGTGTCTCAACTTCTGTATGGCTGACTTTCTCGAACACCTGACCACTCTCAACCTAGGCAAGATGCGCTTTGACATTGATGATTCGAGCGTGTACATCTTGATTTTTTAATCTTGCTTATGATCGGATAAAGGAACCTCCCACCGCGATTATCCACAAAAAAACTTCTCTTCTCTACTTGTTTTTAACCTGTTTCAAATGAAAAGGCAGAATCAAAAGAAAGAATTTGAAAAATAAAGCATAAATCCTTTCAATTTTATGCTTACTTGTGATTAATAGGGATAAGAGCATTTACAAGGGTTTTGGCCTTGTGCAAAAGCTTTTATCAATATTCCTCAAAGGAAAGCATATCATTGAAAGGAATGTAATTCACGATAATCGCCTTTGATCAATTCCAAGAAAATCAATGGAATGTTCAAAAGTACACAATTACGATGTGTTTTAAATTCAATTGAAGATACGGTATCCAAATTAAAGCCGTTTGCTAAGAACGAGAGTAATTTGGATATCTATCTTTTCATTAAATTTGAAAAACTCGAATACTCTTGATCAATTATTGTGGATTACCAATGATGCAAAACATGCATGAACCAATTCAAGTTTATAGTTCCTTCTGGCAAAATTGGGATTGTATTGCCCTATACGGCCAAAAGGTTGTATAAGACTTCCAATTTCAATTTCATCCAAAGGAATTATAAAATTGATTTTGGAGTATTCGAGTGATTAGAAGAAATGTCACTATCACATTCCAATGACAAGTCAATAGAAATACAACAAATTTCAATCTGAATGTATATAAACACAAATAGATCCCTAATACAATCAATCTAAGGGATCAGATAGAGAGGATCTCAGCAAAATAAATCCTATACAAGAAGGCTAGAAATGAAAATTAAAACAAAGGAATGTGATCTTAATACTTAGAGATGCCCCAGTTTCGATCTTTGAGACGTGACTTCAGGATCACCTATTCCAAATCGTCATCTTCATTAGATGATACCTTAATGATGTCCATAGCAGGCTCTTCTTGTCCACTTGGCGCTCGTAATGGGATGACACCATCTTCATCTTCCATCAAGAACATTGGGAGGAAAACACACCTATCTATCCTCAAAATGGCATTTAATCCAATCACCGGAATTATGCAATGAATATAATGATTAAGAGCTGTAACAAGTTCGAGGGATAGAAAAGTCTTACCAACCAAACTTAAGAGAAAATCAAGCTTCTCTGTATTTTTAGCAGTGTTAGGTATACTAACCTTCCATAGACAAACGCATGAGACAAGTGAGGGAAAACTCCTAAAAATCAAAAGATAGGGCTTAGTACCTAAAGCCAAGGTTCTCACCTCGAATTCTGGGAAGAGCCGATTCCATTGCACAACTATCGTTGCATTGGGACTCAATCCATAGTTCGAAGTGAGTGGAATTGAAAAGTGGATTACCCCATGTTTTTCCTCACGGAGATTCCATTTTCAATTCCTTCTATTGTGTTCCTAAAGAGGGCGCCCGGGGTTTTAGGCGCAATTGTGTGTATTCATTGTGTCGTGCTAAAGCAATAGACATGCATTTTATTTAACAATCACCGCTTCAATATAAACATCCACACAATCATACATCCAAAACTCATGCCTGCATAAAACAAAGTTAACAAGCACTTCACCCCTTATTTCTCCCGTCTACAAAAACATCTAACACATTCGTTAGCATATACACCTCACTTTCGAGAGCATCTGCATAAAATTAGGTTAGAAGAATCAATCAACTTTTTAATCGGCTCAAGTCCACTAAATGGTTAAGAACCAGTCCCCAGTGGAGTCGCCAGTCTGTCGCGACCCTCTTGAGGTTGTCGGGCTCTCGAGGGCTAATGGGCCGTCCTGTCTGGTCGGACGCGGGCCTCTCCCAAGGCCCATTACCCAAATCGCAACGGAGGTATGCGTGATCGACTTTCAGTGTGGTCTAGTGACATGTGCTAAGTGTGCATGCCATGGAGTCGCCACCAATCATTTTTTTAGGGTATGATTGGACCACCCAATCGAATAGTTGGGAGTTTCTATTCAATTCTGCGAGAACCAGAGAAATGGTTTCGGGGACTTAGTTACACCAACTGTCAGAGTTGACGCCCTTTCGGTACCTAAGTTGACTGAATTTTCTAGCCTGAGATTCATGCGGATGACTAAGGTATGAACCCTAAATCTAGAAATTCATGTAGATAGGAGTGATTATCCTAGCAATCACAATCAGTAATAAAATGCCCAACTCAAGGAATCTAGATATGCAAATAAATCACATGGCATTCCTAGTAAGGTCCTATTTATCAATCACAGCTCAAGAATAATTTAGCTGTCCTAGCCATTCTACACACGATCTAACCTAAGAAAAGCATTAGGAAGCATCGAAGGAGTTCGAGAGTACTCACATGGGGTTTGCCGTGCCCTGGTTTGGTCTTGGACGAGCTATCGAGCTCATGCCGACCCGATTATATTTGGGGATCCACTCGGCGTTTTACACCATGAAATCATGTGAAACAAAAACGAAAATATTCAGCAAGGGGCATTTATTGTAGATGGTGGTCGATCTAATTGGACGTCAAGACTAAAAAAGATGTAGAAATTTACAAATTAAAATACTCGAATGACATTTTTTTGCTAAATTCAACTCTATGCGTCGTGAAGAAACACATGCAATTGAACTTGAATTTTGACTATTTATGAGTTCAAAATGTAAAAGAAATTAAAATAAAAATATTGACTATTTTTCTATATTTTTACGACAGCGAATGCTATTTTTCTTCATTTTTCATGTATTTTTCTATTTTTGGAAAATATTAAAAATTATTAAAAATTATTAAAAATTATTTTTTATCAAAAATGGTTCCTTTAGCTTGGTCAAGGCTACCAAAGATGATTTTTTTAATTTTTTTAACTTTTTATAGATTTTTTTATGAATTTTTTAAAAATAAACTATGAAAGACTGATCAAAAATCAGGTGTCAACAGAAAGGTCGTAGTTCCTCTGGCCATTCTCTGGTCCATGGTATGATGAATTCAGGAGCCTTCTCGGATTTCACATTCTTGAGTGTGATGCGTTTTGGCTTTGTCCTGATCGTTGGGCGCCTCTTTCTTCCCCAAAAAGTGATCATGGGTATACTTTCTTTAGTCAGTAGTTCAGCCATCCGACGGGCATATGCCTCTCTGGCCAACTGGTTGCGACGCTGTCTCTTCATCTCCAGATAATTTTTAAACATCTCGTCCGCTTGTCGCTTAAATCTGAGGTTATCGACATAGTAACGGGTTTGGCAATCTTTGGCATATCCCAACTTACGTCCAGTCAACTCTCGGCCATGCACGAATCTGGTGAAGTGTAGCCTTGTATTTGGTCCAGGGCGAGTGATTTTCCTTAGGTACTCAAAGGTTACCAATTCTGTCGAACTCTTAGGGAACAGGTGTCGCGACCCGTCCGGAAGCGGACGCGGCTAATGGATTACCGATCGCGGGCCTTGGATCGACGCGGGCCCTCCCAGGCCCATACCAAATCGCGGCGGTAGTATTTTTCAGAAGGATTCGACGATAAGAGTCGATCACTTTCGACCTTCAGTGTGGTCGTGGTGGCATGTGCAATTTGTGCATGCATTTGGAGTTGCCACCGGTCTTTCTTGGAGGGTAGACCGGAAACCTTACGGACCGATTGGGAGAGATCGATCAGTTCTGCGGAACCAGAGATTTTGGGTTCGGGGACTTGGTTACGCTGGTGTCATTACCAACGCCCTTTCGGTACCTAACGCGAGTGATTTTCCTAGCTAAGAGTTCATGCAGGCGCAAGTTTGGGTGAGGTAGGTTTGGTTCAGGGTTTCATGCAGATTGGACGACTATTCCTATCAATCACAATCAATTTTTGGAAGACGATTCGCCCAAAGGGCGAAATCGTCATTTTAAGAAGGGTCGGGGTTCAAAACACCCGGAATGAGTCTTGGCCAGTTGTCTGTGGCCATTTCCTATTTTTTTGGGATTTTCCTGGATTTTTTAGAATTTTTTTGGAAGACGGTTTGCCGGAAGGGCAAAACCGTCATTTCTAGAAGGTTCGGGGGGTCAAAAGACCCGAAACAGGTCGTGGCCAGTTGAATATGGCCATTTCCTATTTTCTGAAATTTTTTAGAATTTTTCTGAATTTTCCGAATTTTTTTGAATTTTTTTGATGATTTTCCATTTTTTTATTGATTTTTCAGATTTTTATTATTATTTTATTATTATCCGAATTTTTTTAATATTTAAAAATTATTCCCGGGCCGGGTCCCAGGCCCGGTCCGCCTCCCTCAACCACAAAACGGCTCCGTTTCGCATCGAGAGCGAACGCCCTAGATCGAGCCACGTGGCATCCTCTAGACCGTCGGATTATTATTATTATTATTTCCGAAAATCATTTATTAATCTGAAAATCATTTTTAATTTTCCACAAAATTCCAGATCGCGACACGTGGCACGTTGTCCACCGTCGGATCTGGGCCTTATTTTCGAACAGCCCGGCCCCACAACGCTGACGTGGCTGCTGACGTGGCAAGCCACGTCAGCGTTGACTGGTCAACGACTGACCAGAGCAGCCGGAGAAGACGACCGGCGCCGGCGTTCCCTCGCCGGCTCCTCGTCGGAGGGCGATATCTTGGCCCTCCGACGTCCAAATTGCACGAAACCGACGCCCCTCGACTCGTACTGACCTCCTCTATCACATATGTGAATCTCGACATAGCAGAACCTCAAATGGCTAACCTACAATTTCCGACCGAGGCTACGTTTCCGGCGAGGCATGGTTTTAGTCGTTCTACACGTCAACTATCTAGGAAAATCTATTGGGAAGCATCATAGAAGGTTGGAAAGACTTACCTGGCCGCCGATGGGCTTCGGTTTGGTCTAGAACGAGCTTTGGAGCTCGCGACCGGCCGGCGGTGGTAAGGGGGCAGAACGAACGATTCCAGCGGTGGAATATCATGCGATCAAAGGTGAAAACATTCATTGATGCTTAAGGATCAATTCTAGATCAACCTCTTGCGAAACGAACCAATGAAACGCGAGATGCCATTGACGGCCGAGGAGGAGTTTGAACACGGGTCTCACCTTTTCCGGCGGTTTCCGGCGAGTTTGATGGGCACACGGGCTTCCTCTTGGCGTCGCAAAGCTCGGGGAAAGGCTCACTGGCTTCGTTGTTTTGCAGACGACGACGCAAGCTTCCCCGAATTTTCCCGAGCTCGGTCGCCGGTCTTCTTCTCCCTCTCCCCTTTTTTCTTCGTTTCTGGCCGACAGCCCTTTTCTGTGGCCGCCCGTCCCCAAAATCATCCTCGACCATCCCTTTTTCCCTCACGTTCTGCCTTTCTTTTCCTTAAACAATCGCCCCAACCCCACGATTCCCCTGCTCTTTTTCTTGGTGGCCGGCGCGGTGGGTCTGCAACACTGAGTTACAGACCCGGTCCGGACCGGGTCGGGTCGGGCCTGACCCGACCGGCCCGGTTCGGTCACTTTCGTCAAATTGGGCCTCAAATTAACCCCTTTTCGTGAAATTGACACCAAAATCGGACTCCTTAACATGTTTTCCATCAAATATGGGTATTTTCGTGAATCAATTGATTGAAATTTAGTGAAAACCCCAAATTGCCCTTAGGATCCGAAATTGATTTTTGGCTAATTGAAGGTCCAAACAAACCAATTTGTCAAAATTGACGCCACCAATGGATTCCTCATGATGAAAACTATAGGTTAGAGGTGTTTAATTTCAATGGGTATGCCCGCATGAAATTTAATTTCAAGAATTGTGAAACCGGGGACTAAATTGAAAGAATTTTATGCAATTAAGTCCTTTTGGCTAAAATTGATCAAATTGGAGGGCAACTTGACCCAATTGCATTTCAAAACTTTAGAATCCAATATCATAGCTTATAAAAAGTGGAAATTAAAAATTAAAAGACTCGAAAAGGAATTTTTGGGCTCGGTTCGGGTTTATGTTTGTTAAGGAACATAGAGACCCGACCCGAATTTTTGAGATTTAAAGTGACACAATTGAAGAGGAAATTAAAACAAAATTATTGAATATTTTTGTGTATTTTTCTGACCACGAATGGTATTTTTATGATTTTTTGGGTATTTTTAATAATTAAATAAATTCGAAAAATATTATAAAATACCAAAAAATATTTTTTGTTCAAAATTGGTCCCCGAGGGTAGGCCAAGGCTTGAAAAGTTGATTTTGTGATTTTATGACCTTTTTTGATATTTTTAATTAATCACAATAATAAATGGTCAAAAATCAGGTGTCAACAGCTGCCCCTCTTTGAGAGGAATCTCGTCAGAGGTTTCTCTCAAAGATAAGATGGCACCTGATTCCTGGCCGACTCGACTGGGAAAATGAGAGAAGAAATGCTATGACATCGGATCCTTAAGGCTCTTGATAAAAGCTCAAATTAATCTCTGGTTTGCTCTAACCATTGGAACATGGGCTGGGATGAGAGAGGCTTGTTGACACCTGATTTTTGACCATCCGTTATTATAGCTTTTTATTTTTAAAATTAATTAAAAATAGCAAAAAAGGTCAAAAAATTGCAAAATCAACTTTGGGAGCCTTAGCCTAGCCTTAGGAACCAATTTTGAATAAAAAATATTTTTTGAATTTTTTAATATTTTTTGAAATTTATTTAATTATAAAAATACCCAAAAAATCAGAAAAATACCATCCGTGGTCAGAAAATTACAAAAAAATATTCAGAAATTCGGCTTGGTTCATTGTGTTCCTTCACAAACCTAATCCCGAACCGGGCCTAAAAAATCCTTTTCGAGTATTTTAATTTTCAATTCTCGGTTTTTATAAGCTATGACATTGGACTCCAAAGTATTGAAATTCAATTGGGTCAATTTGCCCTCCAATTTGATCAATGTTAACCAAAAGGGCTTAATTGCATAAAAATCTTTCAATTTAGTCCCCGGTTTCACAATTTTTGAAATTAAATTTCACACGGGCACACCCATTAAAATTAAACACCTCTACCCAACAGTTTTCATCATGCTGAATCCATTGGTGGGCTCAATTTTGGCTAATTCGATCGTTTAGGCCCTCGATTTGGCAAAATTAAATTTCGGATCCTAGGGACAATTTGGGGTTTTCACAGAATTTCAATAAATTGATTCACGAAAATACCCATATTTGATGGAAAACATGTCAAGGAATCCGATTTTGCCATCAATTTCATGAAAAGAGGTCATTTGGGGGGTCAATTTGGCGATTTGGGCGATTTGGTCGAACCGGGTCGGTCGGGTCAGACCCGACCCGACCCGGCCCGACCCGGGTATGCAGCAATGCACAGAATGTGCAGCAGAACGTGCAGAATGCAGAAAAACAGAGAAAAAAAAAGAGCATGGGGCGTGCGATTTTCAAAGGAAAAGCGGGCGGCCGAACGTGGGAAGCAAATTGGTAGAGCATATTCGGTTGTGGCAGAGGCGTGGGCATAAAAAAAATGCCGGTCGGCCACGAGAGAGAGGGGAGATTCTCGGTTTAAGGAGAGCTTGGCCGAGAGAGAGAAAAAAATTTCCGGGCAGAGGGGGAGCGCGAAAAGAGCTTGCCCGGATCTTCAAGACACCACAGAGAACATCACCAAAGGCTCGGCGGTCGTCGGCAAGCTCCGAATAGGTTGGTATTTGCTCCCGAGCTTCATTTTTATCAGTGCACGCTATGTGTTCGGCGAAATGCTTCAGTGAGCATTTTACTTCGGGGCTCTCGGCCGGACCTTTCCCGACCTCCTTTTGGGCAAGGCTCGCTTTAAAAATCATCTAGATCCAACTCTAAGCTCGTGTTGACCTTTGTTTTGCATTGAACCGCGACGAAACACGGCTCGGAGCTTCGCCGGCCTTGATCCGAACCGGGAGCTCGACGAGGGATTTCCGGCGGCCACCGACCATCAAAGGACCATAGGTAAGCTTCTAAACCTTGCTTAGATGCCATGTGAATGCCTAGAATCGAGTTTAAACAAATAAAATTTTTCCATGAATTCTTCGCCGGAGCCGGTCCGGTTCGCCGGTTTTTAGCGTGTTCACGGTTATTATTTGTGTTGTATGTTGATGTGGGTGGTCCAAGAAGTCGAATGCCGCAAGAACGGGCGAAAAATACCAAGTTTCGGGTCCGTTTCGCAATTTTCCGGCCACCTCGCCGGAATTTTTACTATTCCCACCGGAATTTCACTGTTCATCGTCTTCTCCGGCGACCCTCCGGCCGGTCAACGGTCAACGGCCGACGTGGCGTGCCACGTAGGCAGCCACGTCAGCCGGGTGGGGTCCGATCCATGTATTTTTAAATCAAACGGAATTAACGGCCACGATCGCGACACGTGTCGCGATCCTAGAATTTTGGAAAATAAAATAAATGATTTTCGGATAATTAAATAAATTCAATCCGATGGCCAAGAACGTGCCAAGTGGCTCTCTGTGGATCGTCCGATCTTGTCTAAGATCGGACGCACTAGGAGCGGCCACGTGGCACAACGTGGAGCGTTCGATCCGGTGGTTTTTCTAAAAAAGAAAATAAATTAATTTTTAATCCGACGGCTATTTATTGAGCCACGTGGCTCTCTGTGGGTCGTCCGATCTAGTGGAAGATCGGACGCACAGGATGAGGCCACGTGACACAATGAGAGCCGTTGGATCCGGGGAATTTTCGGATAATTAAATAAAATAGATAAAAAATCCAAAAATTGTTTAAAAAATAGAAAAATGTTTTAAAAAATCAAAACGGTGTCGTTTTAGGCCGGTGTCGACCCCTAAGGTCGGGCCGGGCGCCCGAGAGGCGGGGGCCGGGTTTGACCCGGCCCGGAAAATATTTTTAAATATTAAAAAATTCAAAAAAAATAATAATAAAATAATCAAAAAATCAATAAAAAATGAAAAATCATAAAAAAACTCAAAAAAATTCGAAAAATTCAGAAAAATTCTAACAAAATTCCAGAAAATAGGAAATGACCACATTCAACTGGTCACGGCCTGTTTCGGTTTTTTTGACCCCCGATCTTTCCAAAAATGACGGTTTTGCCCTTCCGGCAAACCGTCTTCCAAAAAAAATTCTAAAAAATCCAGGAAAATCCCAAAAAATAGGAAATGGCCACAAACAACTGGCCAAGACTCATTTCGGGTGTTTTGAACCCCGACCCTTCTTAAAATGACGATCTCGCCCTTCGGGCGAATCGTCTTCCAAAAATTGAAGAAAAAATCAAGAAATTCCAAAAAATTCTCAAAAATGGGAAATGGCCACAATCAACTGGCCATGGAATATTTTGGGTAATTCGGTATCCAAACCTTCCAAAAAATGACAATTTTGCCCTTCGGGCTAATTGTCCCCGAATCTTCCCATTTTACCCCTAGCCCTAAATCACATCTTCCCTAAGCCATTATGGCTATACTAGGAGGCCAATGATTGAAATTGATGTGTATTGACATGATTTTTTTATGCACTTGACTTGCGCTTTCATTATATTGACTGTGATGTGGTAGGACCAGTCTTCCAATCTGCATGAAACCCTGACTCATACCTATATCACCCAAAATTGCGTCTGCATGAACTCTTAGTCAGGAAAATCACTCACGTTAGGTACCGAAAGGGCGTTGGTAATGACACCGACGTAACCAAGTCCCCGAACCCAAAATCTCTGGTTCCGCAGAACTGATCGATCTCTCCCAATCGGTCAGTAAGGTTTCCGGTCTACCCTCCAAGAAAGACCGGTGGCGACTCCAAATGCATGCACAAGTTGCACATGCCACCACGACCACACTAAGGTCGAAAGCGATCGACTCTTATCGTCGAATCCCTCAAAAGACACCCCCGCCGCGATTTGGTATGGGCCTGGGAGGGCCCGCGCTGATCCAAAGCCCGCGATCGGTAATCCATTAGCCGCGTCCGTTGATTTCGGACGGGTCGCGACAAGGCTTACCTGAAGCTTACCTGCCGGATGCTGCCTGCTGTGACGACCTTCATGAAGATACCTAGGACTCGTCATTCAGAATATCCTAGGGAGATTAAGCTCTGACCTGTATGGTAGGTCATACCATCATGGAATTCCTAACTGTTAGGAACCTAAGGAAGGCGCATTCTTTCTTTGGGAATTTGCCAATGATTTTGATCCGTATGGTGGATCAGACCTTTGTGTCGATGCTTTTGGCGGTATTTATCAATGAGTTGACCCTTATGGCGGTTTCTACCATATTTTTTACCCTTTAGGCGGTTTCTACCTTTGTTTTGACCCTTTAGGCGGTTTCTACCTTTGTTTGACCCTTTAGGCGGTTTCTACCTTTGTTTTGACCCTTTTAGGCGGTTTCTACCTTGAATTGACCCTTCAGGCGGTTTCTACCTTGAGCCGACCCTTCAGACGGTATCTACCTTTGTTTTGACCCTTCAGGCGGTTTCTACCTTGAGTTGACCCTTCAGGCGGTTTCTACCTTTGTTTTGACCCTTCAGGCGGTATCTACCTTTGTTTTGACCCTTCAGGCGGTTTCTACCTTGAGTTGACCCTTCAGGCGGTTTCTACCTTTGTTTTGACCCTTCAGGCGGTATCTACCTTTGTTTTGACCCTTCAGGCGGTTTCTACCTTGAGTTGACCCTTCAGGCGGTTTCTACCTTTGTTTTGACCCTTCAGGCGGTTTCTACCTTTGTTTTTGACTTTGAAAAGGGGTCTCATGACGAGGGTTCTCCACGTCCGATGAGACTGCCTAAATTTTGAAAAGGGGTCTCATGACGAGGGTTCTCCACGTCCGATGAGACTGTCTGAATTTTGAAAAGGGGTCTCATGACGAGGGTTCTCCACGTCCGATGAGACTGTTTGATATTTTGAAAATGGGTCCTGAGACGAGGGTTCTCCACGTCTGATAGGACTTTTCTTTTAAAAGGGTTTTTCTTCCCCTCTTTTTTAGAGATCCCGAAGTTTGTCGGGAATTCAGTTTTTGAAGCTGTGAAGATTTCATTTTGACAAAGCTTCACTTGAGTCTGTTGAGGCGACATTCTGGGAGCTGGGTTCTCCAGGTATCCTGCAGAAGTTTGAGTCTGAAAGATTTTTCTTCACCAAGAAAACGTTAGTAATCTTTGGGAAGACCACGGCTGTCCATTTTGACAAAACCGTATGATTTAAGTTTTAATCATGAAATGTGCATTTTGATGCTGGAGGTTATCCAAAGCATTCTTGCAACATGCAAATGTGATCACAAATCCCTTTCACGGAAAATCTGGATCAACAGTTTGAAAATTCCAAAAAAAGTTTGTTCAAAACATCAATTGGAATATTTCTCGACAATGAGGTCTTCTCACCTGTTTTGCGATCGTGGTTTTTTATAGGGGATGCACTCGATTCCCTACTAACCTGTGCCTAGGTTTTAGGCTCATTCGCAGCGCATACATTTTGATCGGTCGGGAGGTCTTCCACGAGACCGTAATGTTGGGCTTGGATATTGATTTTCAAGGGGGACCCGCTTTGGAATCGAGGTCATTGAACGAAAGTCTTCATCATCTGCTCCGGGTTTACAAGTCGAGAACCCTGCAAAATGAGAAAGAAATAGTCTTGCTCGTACCTCTTCGAGCTAAGCTATATGTTAACCCAAGTGTCTTAGTCAGAGAAGACTGTTTCGGGGTTGTAACATTGGTAGGATTGGGGACCGAAAAAGGCTTGTTTTTGGCCTAGAATTCATGAGGGGTTTGACATTGGTGATCATTGCTGATTTGCCACCTGTCTTTTCTCTTTTTGCATCTTTAGCCTTTGAGGCGCGCAACCTATCTTGCGGTGTGCACCAGCTCTTTAGAGAGCGTCTCTTGTTGCATTCAGAGACTGACTCACTCTATGTCTTTGTTCTGTGCTTGATAGCATTTGGAGAACAGTCTTTTTTATCTGACTTGATTCCTTCAGGGATTTCCTCTTTTCCCATTCAGGCTTCATTGTGGATCAATCAAAGAACTTACATGAGCATCGGCCTTGCTCTTACCAGGCACTTTGCTTTTTCTTGATGCTAGGGATTATTATTTTTTCTTTGAAATCCCAATTCTTCTTATCCTTGATGGGATCATGTCAGACATATGTCTGAAAGTCTAAACATGCCTTAAATATCAGCCCCGGAATCCTCTTCGTAATCCCTGAGTCTTGAACTCCTCCATTTTTGAGGTGGTGCTGCATCCGTCTTGGAATGATCACCAATGGGTTCATGAAATGAATTTGCAGGCTCAAGTTGGCTGTGCAAAGGATTCATTGTGTGTGATAGAGAAATGAATGCTTCTCGTCATCCTATGGCACTTGGATTACCATATAAACAACACACAAAGATTAATGTTAGTCCGAGCAAGAAAATTTCTAACCATTTTCTCCTGATGCCGCTAGACTCATCTACATTTTGCCCCGATGTGGGGTGGTTCTTGACAGGGTTAAGAATGAAAACCGTCGTTCAAAGGGGTTATCAACGGTCACCTGTAGTGTTTGGGGGATATGAAACGAATGCCTCCGTCGTCCCAACCCATGTAATCGCTGCGAATGGTCCCTACCTCCGTAGGTACAGATTTTGCTATCCGATTCACTTCCCTCGTCTCTCAAGTGTATGTAGGATGTGTTTGGACTGGGCTCGCCTCTCTTTTGAGTAAACTCCCTTTTGAATGATTTGACAAATAATCATATTTGGAAAAATTCATTTCTTTCTTTCCCAAAATTTATCCATCGATGGGATTTGGTGATGTACCGTGCATGTTCTATTCATGCTTCAGGTAACCTCCCGATTTAAATCATGAATATCGACGCATTGGAAAATCTTTATGGCGGTTGAAAGGATTCTGACATTTTTTATCTCCAGCTAACTGGGAAAAGGGATACTTACCTGTCCGTCGCAGCTGCAGATCCCTGCAAATTTAAAAGAAGCATATCATTGTATGTTCACGAATTCTCCAAAAATCGAAACGATACATCCTACCCTTGGTCGAGTAGTACATGGGATGTAAGAACTTGTTCGTCTGCAAGGCGACTCCCCTGTCAAGGGTAAGCAATAAGTGTCAATTCATATTCCCAAATTCGAGACAAGTTGGGACGATACAACTTTACTCTTGATTTTCATCACATTCTGATGTTGCGTATTGATATGAACAACATCTATCAAATCCGCCTATCCATTCTTGGAGTGTTTGCAACATCAATGGTTCATCTGCCCCCAGTTAGGCAACGTCTGTTCTGCTATTCGAACGCATGGCTCCTTGAGTGCTTTATCCATGTTTATCATCTGAGAAGGAAAAGAAAGGAGACATTACTTGGGTGTTTGATTGAAGATCGTTTAGGAACGATACATCGTTTTACCAAATAGGTGGCTTCGCGGCCAAACGTATTTCGTATTGAAGGGGTAGATCCCATTACGCTCCGCGGGTGATAGTCATTGCTCGGGGAACTTGCTCCACGGATTAAGCGATTAATCCACGGCCCTCGGCTTGAAGATGCTCAAAGGGTGATGTTGACACTCACGCGCAATTAGTTCTAGATATTAATGAAAGATGTTCCCGTAGGAACCTTACAGTGCGATCAACAACATATTCAATAGGAGTATTCAACCCCTTCTCTCTAAGAATTTTTCATCGAGTAGCCATGCCTTGCATCAGATGTTTGATCACCGGCCTTGCGTCACCACTGCGATGGTCCTCCGGCTCCAAATTGATCGAGCCAAAGATTGAACTCATCGCCAAGGAAATTGCTCGGGTCTTCGAGCCATTGATGTTCAAGTTGGGTATCAACGATTGTTGGGGGCAGATTTCTTTCATTGCCTTCGTTGTGAGGGACTGGAGTCTTTGAGCTGGAACCTTCATCACTGCCCTGTTGGGGTTGAGACATACATTCCTGAAGAGTATTGATCCAAGTGTCCAGCTCCTCATCAAGGAAATCACCTGTTCCTTCTAGCCCTTGGTGCCCCGATTGGGTGTCGTCGACTGCAGGCGAGGGATTCCTCTCTTTGCTCTCGTCATGAGCAATTTGACCCCTCGAATTGGAACTTCCTCCAATGACCGGCAGGTTTATATGTGCACTCTCTACCAATGCCAGATCCGCTTCAGGGACAACATTAATGACCGATTCGCGCTCAAACTGAGGAATCCCTATGTGCTGGAACTGTGGTATATACTCTTGAGGAGTATTGAGATAACTCGGCGGAGCATTCTGATTTGGGTTAGAGGAGTCGCTGACACGACCGCTGGTCCCGTCATTGCTGAAACACGGTTGGGTGCTCTCGGCTCTCCAATCATCGTGGTTGTAACTCTGCCCAGCACTTGAGCTCCAATCGGCTTTATGATGGTTTAACGCTATCCTTCCATCCCTTAGCAATCTCCTATAGTACTTAAGGTGAGACTCAACGTTAATTCTAGAGAGCCCTGGCACGTTCATAATCTCGAGTACGCGTAGTGGGCTAGCCGAATCAACTCCCAGCTCTCGAATTGCATCAACAAATTTGGTGTGAAGTTCATAGGTCCAGTAAAACCTTGTCCTCTTATCACCCAAAATATCGTCAATACTTCGGTAGCTATTCTCTATGGAATCTAGTCGTTTCAAAAGTTGTCCAAGGAGGGACTCACCGACTTTGGATTGGCTGGCTGCGACAGCGAGTTCGTCATTGGGAGAACTCCACCTGTGATGATTCATGTCCCATTTCTCAGAGGATGTTGGTGTTGACTCTATGGTGTTGACTTGCTCATGCAGATCTCCGACGGTATCTGGCTGTGTCGGAAAATGCTGTGGAGAATGCGGTAACAGCTGAGCGTTATTCGTCAACAGGGATGGTTCATCGAGGAACACCTCGCCGAGGACAACAGGATTACCACAATTAAGGCAGGCGGCCTTGGTCAGAGCTTTCTTATATCTCGCGCTTTCAGCTTGAAGCCTCTCATTCTCCTCCTTCAGGGCCAGTAACTCATGGTCTGCGTGTTGTTGTTTCACCCGGGTTCGTTTGTTGGCAAACCAAAACTTGACCTTCGAAAGCTCTAATCCCAACTTTCGGCTCAACTCAATTTTCTGTTGTCTGCTTGGGGTGGAGCATTCATTGAAGAAAGCTTCGAGTTCTCGGATTTGGCCTGGAGTGTGGCGTTGCAGTTGCTTCCTTTTCCGACTCCGGTCATCATTGTATACTCCTTCTTCGTAGCTGAAGCCTAGAATTTCATCACTGGAGGAGTCAATCTCCATGGCCTTCGGGCGGGATTCAGCTCCAGGATCTTCAAAGTCTCCCAGCAGTTCGTGCTCAGAAATGTCCAAGTCGAGCGTTTCTAGCAGATGGGAATAGCTTTTAAACATGATGGATCGGAGTATCTCGGGCTGATCTAGTTCACTCAGCTTTCTCTATTCGCTCTTATGTGTTTGCTCACTCTAGAAATTTTCTCGAGTGATTGTGCGTGTCCTAGAACCATCCTTCAGGCTGCATATGAAGACCAGCAAGCAAGCGCTCCTCCCGAGACCCTGCAATTACTCCTCATCTGTCTTCCCCTTTCTTTTTCCTCGTGACAGGATCACAAACTCTCTTGCATTGATTCGGTTTCATCGAGTATTGCGCTCGTCCCCTAGTTCAGTCTTCAAAGTGGTGGGTCTACAATCTTTCGGTGCCTTTTATGATTTGCTAGGCCCGAGAATGTGGGGAGCAGCGGCGGACCCGCAATTAATGACTCCGTTTAATTCATTTAGCTCCATGGGAATTAACGCTATGACCTTCTCTCAACCCCTTTTCATCGTTCAAACGAAAGTGGCATTTTCCCTGTGCATGCTGTTACTCTTCATTTCAACATCCTGGGCTCTTGGTGAGGAATGAGTTCGTGGCCACTCAAAATTTAAAGACCGTCCCTGCTTTCAGACTTAATCTAACAAGGGATCATCGCAACTGAGCATGACGATGTTCATCGATAGCGTTGGTTTTCATACATAATTAACTATAGCCATTAAAGAAAAATGTTCCCATAGGAACTTTACAATGGATAAAAAGAGTGATCCACTCGTGAACATGTTCTTCTTCCTATGGGTGATTGTAGCGACCAACCCATCGTGCCCCGAGTCAGGTGCTAGATCATGGCTGTCCAAGCATGCCAGCTTCCCATTGATTGAACAAGGCATCGAGCCCCTCATTGAAGAAATCGTCTATTGTGGGTTGACTAGCGGCAGGCAGAGCACCAGCCGACTGCTGCTCGAATGGAGGAGTGCGCACTTGCTGTACTTGTGACACGTGCTCTTGAAAAGTGTTGAAATGGCCCAGAAGGACATTCTGATCATTTTTCAGTTCACCGGTGGTCGGGTTGCTAGCCTGATTGATGCTTAGATTTGGCCGGGTATCTCTTGATACCTGAGCATTACAATGGCGGTCGCCCCTAGCTTTTGAGCTCGAGACGGATTCCTCCTGGTTTAGCTCCGCTCGACGCTGTTTTAATAGCTTTCTGTAGGCAGCAAGGTGATTCCTGACCAGTTCCTTACTAAGCCCCGGTACATTCATGGCCTTAAATATGCGCGTCGGAGTTGCTGAATCGATCCCCATTTGGTGAACCACGTCTAGGAATCTGGAATGCAGTTCAGGGGGCCAAGCGAACCTCCTCTTATCGTGGCCCAAAATTGCATCGATGGCTTGACGACTGATTAACTCATCTCCAGCAGGACCCGACCCTATCGAAAATTGTTGTGCATGAGGCTGATATGCTTTGAGCTGGTCGGCGGTAACATCCAGCTCCTTGAAACTGTAACTCCAATCAAAGCGACGCAAATCCCATCCCCCAGGAGGCATTTGTATCGTCTTCGTAGGATCATCCTGCTCATGCGTGACTCCGGCAAAATCTGGTTGAGCAGGGGATGCCCCGAGGGAGTAGGGTGGTAAATGAACGTCTTCAATCATTGCGTGAGGCTTATCGGGGAATATCTCACCGCGGGCGATGAGGTTATCGCAATGAGGGCAAACGGTAATATTGAGAGATTTTTCATACCTCATGTTTTCTGTTCGCAGCTTT
Organism: Rhodomyrtus psidioides; assembly: GCA_021437785.1. Taxonomy (NCBI): domain Eukaryota; kingdom Viridiplantae; phylum Streptophyta; class Magnoliopsida; order Myrtales; family Myrtaceae; genus Rhodomyrtus; species Rhodomyrtus psidioides. Next base: position 4,402,704 of record JAILYB010000031.1, on the reverse strand, counting down.
TGGTTTTCTTCCTTTAAAATCTCGACCACCTGACGTTTGCGTTGAGCCTTCGATTTAGATCTCCTATTTTGAAACCAAAACTGGATCCTCGACTGATTAATCCCCAACTCCCGGCTCAATTCAATTCTCCACTTCTTTTTCATGTGAGGGCTTTTACTGAAGAGGGTTTCCAGCATTTGGGTTTCCTCCTGAGAGTATTGGTAAGGACGTCTTCTTTTCCCGAGTTGAGCATCGTGGATGTCGTTGTCGTCGTCGCCGTGATTTTGATTTCCGTTGCCAGAAGTGTTGGGCTCCATGGTTTTGGTGTTAGACTTGGTCTTGGAATCTTCGAGATCCCTCAGTAGTTCAATTTCTGAGATTTTTGAGTCAGTCGCCTCTAGCAGCTGACAGTAACCTCTTAAATATGTTGGATTGAGAAATGTTTGATTGGTTCTTGCCCACTCAGAGTTCTCTACTCTCTCCTGTATGCTCACTCCCTATAAATTTTTCTTCGAGTGACTTTGTATGTTCAGGGGACGCTCTTCAAGCATCATTAGGCAAACGTTCCCCCTCAAGACCTTGAATTTCGCGCTTAGCTTTTCAACGTGATGGGACTGCTAAATCCTGTTAGGGCTTTCTTCGATAGTTGCGCTTACCTCCCACCTAACTCTAATAATGGTGATCCCGACAAATCTTTTACATATTTTAATTGATAAGCCGGAAATCGCGGACCTAAACGAATCCAATGGTTCTCGTGAGGGGACCTCCCGCTTTACCCCCTAACTGGGCTCCACCAGCATTATTACTGAGACCCTTCATCATCCTTGAGTTGCTATAAAATGAGGGATTAACGTATGGCAGGTTAGCGTTCTCGCATAATCAGCTTCTTCCTTCTAATCTCTCTATTAGCCTCGTCTTATTCTCAAGCCAACCCAATGCAAATGGCCTCCTCTCCCGTGCGCACTTTTTCGACTGATGTCTTGGCCCAGTGGGAAAAGCTTTATAACCTATTGGGTCGCGGTTACGCGCACATAACCGATCATTCTGCAACCGCGGATGAAATCCATGTCCTGCTCGAGGACTTAGATACCACTTCCCTCGAAGGTACTACGCTGGGGAGGGAATATAGAACTTTCCCGACCCTCTTTGCACACTCCTTAGAGGCCTACCATGTTGCTGATCGGGAGGTTCTCGTGGCTCGCGTCTTGCGGGCTCGTTACAAGGATCGGTCTGATCATTTGGTGCTGACCAACTATCTGGACGATAGTCACAAAAAGGCCGTCGAGTTTGCCAATGAGAGGGTCGCGACGTTGCTTCGCGAGAGGAGAAAACTGGTGGATCAATTGGCCCTATCCCTGACCGCTGGCGAGCACGACCGCCACAATGTCCTATTGAGGCTGCAAAGCGACTGGCAGGAAGAACGGCTCGACAAAATAACCGCAGACATAGCTCACGGGAATGGATTAGTTCGGGACTTGGAAATAATCACCGAAGAACACGAGGTCAAGGTCACTGAGGTTAAGGGAGAATGCAGAAACCTTTTCCTCAAGCTCGCGGACCATGACATGCGAAGTCGTGAGTACGGGCAGAGCATTAACAACATGGAGGGTCAGTTGGGCTCCTTTGTGTCGTTAATTAGGGCTCACTTTGGCTTTACTTTTCCACCCCGAATTGTATGACCTGCTTCTAAAAACCCTCCACTGAGCAAAATAAATGAAAGTTCTCGTGTGTGTTTTAACTTCTGCATGGTTCCTTTCTTCGAGCGTTCGAACATCTTCGACTTAGGTGAGCCGAACCATAATATCAATAAGTCGAGCAAATATGGATTTTATAACTCGCTCATGATCAGATGAAAGAATAGCCTCAGACTTATCCAGGAAAAGATTTCTCTCTGTTACCTATTTTTTACCTGCAAATGAAAAGACAGTATCAGAAGGAATAATTTGAAAAAGAAAGCAAAAACCCCTTTCAATCTTATGCTTACCCATGATTAATAAGGACAAGAACTTTTACAAGGGTTTTAATCTTGCGCGAAAAGTTTTTTATCAATATTCTTCGAAAGAAAGCATACTATTGAAAGGAATGTAATTCACAATAATTGCTTTTGATCAATTTCGAGAGGAACGAATTACTCAAAAGTACGAGGCATAATAACGTGTTTTAAATTTAATTGAAGATACGACATCCAAATCAAGGCCGTTTTGTTAAGAACGAGAGTAATTTGGACATCTATCTCGTCATTAAATTCAAAACAACGCCGATATTCTCGGTCAATTATCGTGGATTACCAGCGGCGCACAATCATGCATGAACCAATTCAAGTGTATAATTCCTTCTAGCGAAATTGGGGTTGGATTACCCTATACGACCAAAAAGGTCATGCAAGATTTCCAATTTTGATTTCCTCTAAAGGAATTATAAACTTGACTTGGGAGTATTCGGATAATTAGAGAAAATGCCACTATCACATTCCCATGTCCCGTCAAAAGAAATACAACCAAGTTCCATCTGAATGTATACACCAATAGGTCCCTAATACAATCACTCTAAGGGGTGAGATAGAGAAAGCCTCGATAAAAATAAACCCTATACAAGAGGACTAGTAATGGAAAATGAAACAAAGGAACGTGATCCTAACGTTTAAGGATGCCCCAAGTTCGATCTGTGACCTCCGGATCACTTGCCCCAACTCGTCATCTTCATTGGACGATATCTCAATAATGTCCATAGTAGGCTCCTTTGTTGCTCACTCGGTGCTTGTCATGGGATATCATCCTCTTCGTCTTCTATCAAGGACGTTTGGGAAAAACACACACATCTATCCTTGAAATGCATTTAATCTAATCACCAGAATGCAATGAATGAAATGCCTATATTTATATGAATTGTAATAGATCTGAGGGATAGAGAGTCTTACCAACCAAACTCGTCGACTTATGTGCGATTTTAGGTGTACCAACCGCCCGAAGACATGCGCATGAGACAAGTGATGGTGAACTTCTAAAAATCAGAGGGCTTGGCACCTAAGGTTAAGGTTCCCACTTCGAGTTCTAGAAAGAGCCGATTCCATTGCACAGCTATCGTTGCATTGGGACTCGATCCATAGTTCGAAGCGAGCGGAATTGAAAAGTGGATTACCCCGCGTTTTTCCTCACGGAGATTCCATTCTCAATTCCTTCTATTGTGTTCCTAAAGGCGGCGCCCGGGGTTTTAGGCGCGGTTGTGTGTGTCCACGTGTTGTGATCATCATAATGCAATTCATGCACAGCAGTTTATCAATCAGCACTTCAAATCATCCACACAACATACATTCCTACGCCCAACCTGCATAAGACAATGTTAATCACGGACTACACCCCTTATTTCTCCAATCTGCCAAAAACATATAACACCCACCATAAGCGGACTTACCTCACCTTCGAGAGCGCCTGCAAGGTTAGAAAAATCACTCAGCGTTTTAATTACGGCCTAAGTCCACTTGAGGTCTAGAATCATATGTTCTAGAGCAAGAGTCCCCAGCGGAGTCGCCAGCTGTCGCGACCCGTCCGGAAGCGGACGCGGCTAATGGATTACCGATCGCGGGCCCTCCCAGGCCCATACCAAATCGCGGCGGGAGTATTTTTCAGAAGGATTCGACGATAAGAGTCGATCGCTTTCGACCTTCAGTGTGGTCGTGGTGGCATGTACAATTTGTGCATGCATTTGGAGTCGCCACCGGTCTTTCTTGGAGGGTAGACCGAAAACCTTACGGACCGATTGGGAGAGATCGATCAGTTCTGCGGAACCAGAGATTTTGGGTTCGGGGACTTGGTTACGCTGGTGTCATTACCAACGCCCTTTCGGTACCTAACGCGAGTGATTTTCCTAGCTAAGAGTTCATGCAGGCGCAAGTTTGGGTGAGGTAGGTTTGGTTCAGGGTTTCATGCAGATTGGACGACTATTCCTATCAATCACAATCAATTTTTGGAAGACGATTCGCCCAAAGGGAGAAATCATCATTTTAAGAAGGGTCGGGGTTCAAAACACCCGGAATGAGTCTTGGCCAGTTGTCTGTGGCCATTTCCTATTTTTTTGGGATTTTCCTGAATTTTTTAGAATTTTTTTGGAAGACGGTTTGCCGGAAGGGCAAAACCGTCATTTCTAGAAGGTTCGGGGGGTCAAAAGACCCGAAACAGGTCGTGGCCAGTTGAATGTGGCCATTTCCTATTTTCTGGAATTTTTTAGAATTTTTCTGAATTTTCCGAATTTTTTTGAATTTTTTTGATGATTTTCCATTTTTTATTGATTTTTCAGATTTTTATTATTATTTTATTATTATCCGAATTTTTTTAATATTTAAAAATTATTCCCGGGCCGGGTCAGGCCCGGCCCGCAACCCGGATCCCCAACCCAGGCCCGGTCCACCTCCCTCAACCACAAAACGGCGCCGTTTCGCATCGAGAGCGAACGCCCTAGATCGAGCCATGTGGCATCCTCTAGACCGTTGGATTATTATTATTATTATTTTCGAAAATCATTTATTAATCTGAAAATCATTTTTAATTATCCACAAAATTCCAGATCGCGATATGTGGCACGTTGTCCACCGTCGGATTTGGGCCTTATTTTCGAACAGCCCGGCCCCACAACGCTGACGTGGCTGCTGACGTGGCAAGCCACGTCAACGTTGACTGGTCAACAACTGACCAGAGCAGCCGGAGAAGACGACCGGCGCCGGCGTTCCCTCGTCGGCGCCTCGTCGGAGGGCGATATCTTGGCCCTCCGACGTCCAAATTGCACGAAACCGACGCCCCTCGACTCGTACTGACCTCCTCTATCACATATGTGAATCTCGACATAGCAGAACCTCAAATGGCTAACCTGCAATTTCCGACCGAGGCTACGTTTCCGGCGAGGCATGGTTTTAGCCGTTCTACACGTCAACTATCTAGGAAAATCTATTGGGAAGCATCATAGAAGGTTGGAAAGACTTACCTGGCCGCCGGTGGGCTTCGGTTTGGTCTAGAACGAGCTTTGGAGCTCGCGACCGGCCGGCGGTGGTAAGGGGGCAGAACGAACGATTCCAGCGGTGGAATATCATGCGATCAAAGGTGAAAACATTCAGTGATGCTTAAGGATCAATTCTAGATCAACCTCTTGCGAAACGAACCAATGAAACGCGAGATGCCATTGACGGCCGAGGAGGAGTTTGAACACGGGTCTCACCTTTTCCGGCGATTTCCGGCGAGTTTGATGGGCACACGGGCTTCCTCTTGGCGTCGCAAAGCTCGGGGAATGGCTCACCGGCTTCGTTGTTTTGCAGACGACGACGCAAGCTTCCCCGAATTTTCCCGAGCTCGGTCGCCGGTCTTCTTCTCCCTTTCCCCTTTTTTCTTCGTTTCTGGCCGACAGCCCTTTTCTGTGGCCGCCCGTCCCCAAAATCATCCTCGACCATCCCTTTTTCCCCCACGTTCTGCCTTTCTTTTCCTTAAACAATCGCCCCAACCGAACGATTCCCCTGCTCTTTTTCTTGGTGGCCGGCGCGGTGGGTCTGCAACACTGAGTTGCAGACCCGGTCCGGACCGGGTCGGGTCGGGCCTGACCCGACCGGCCCGGTTCGGTCACTTTCGTCAAATTGGGCCTCAAATTAACCCCTTTTCGTGAAATTGACACCAAAATCGGACTCCTTAACATGTTTTCCATCAAATATGAGTATTTTCGTGAATCAATTGATTGAAATTTAGTGAAAACCCCAAATTGCCCTTAGGATCCGAAATTGATTTTTGGCTAATTGAAGGTCCAAACAAACCAATTTGTCAAAATTGACGCCACCAATGGATTCCTCATGATGAAAACTATAGGTTAGAGGTGTTTAATTTCAATGGGTATGCCCGCATGAAATTTAATTTCAAGAATTGTGAAACCGGGGACTAAATTAAAAGAATTTTATGCAATTAAGTCCTTTTGGCTAAAATTGATCAAATTGGAGGGAAACTTGACCCAATTGCATTTCAAAACTTTAGAATCCAATGTCATAGCTTATAAAAAGTGGAAATTAAAAATTAAAAGACTCGAAAAGGAATTTTTGGGCTCGGTTCGGGTTTATGTTTGTTAAGGAACATAGAGACCCGACCCGAATTTTTGAGATTTAAAGTGACACAATTGAAGAGGAAATTAAAACAAAATTATTGAATATTTTTGTGTATTTTTCTGACCACGAATGGTATTTTTCTGATTTTTTGGGTATTTTTAATAATTAAATAAATTCGAAAAATATTATAAAATACCAAAAAATATGTTTTGTTCAAAATTGGTCCCCGAGGGTAGGCCAAGGCTTCCAAAGTTGATTTTGTGATTTTATGACCTTTTTTGATATTTTTAATTAATCACAATAATAAATGGTCAAAAATCAGGTGTCAACAACAGGGACATCCTACCCTATTACCATTGTTGTTTCAATTTGTCACTTGAGTGATTTTCATGATGCGAATGCATATGAATGTATGTAATGTATGAGTCATATCATGGAGCAGGGAATAATAAAGTACATTGGAAATAAATGCCTTACCAACCGTACTTGGGGGAATGTGGAATGTCCCCTTGTATCAATGGGCGGTTTTAGGTATACCAACCATTCATAGACACGCGCATGAGACAAGTGGGTATACTCTAAAAATCGAAAATCAGGTGAGGAAACTACGGCTCAGGCTCCCACGATCCACATGAGGCAGATTCCTCCCCAAGGGTACCTACCCAAGAGGGCTAGATATCGCCAATGCGGATGGTGAGCAGGAACGAATACGAAAGTCTCAAGTGCCATCAAACACAAGATCCTTTTCGCACCCTTTCCCTATCTAAGGTAACCTAGAGGTGGTTGCAGTCGGGGTTTGACCGCCAGTGTGTGCGATGTGTCGTGATCATCACAATGCAAGGTCATGCACAGCAGTTTGTATCAAACACCGCTTCAATATGTGCGTAAAGTAAACATACATTCCCAACTCCAACCTGCAGGAAAAATGTCAACAATCACTCCACCCCTTATTTCTCCAATCTGCAAAAACATCTAACACAATGGTTAGTGTACGTACCTCACCTTCGAGAGCATCTGCAGAAAATAAGGTCAGATAAACCAAACAACTTTTTAATCGGCTCAAGTCCTCTGGTATTCGAAACCAGAGATTCTGGGTTAGAATAAGTCCCCAGTGGAGTCGCCAGTCTGTCGCGATCCTCCCTCGCGGAGCGAGGGGCAGGGAAGGAGAGCTTGATCGGACGCTGGCCTCTCCCAAGGTTCATTACCCAAATCGCAACTGCTGGATATACGTGGTCGACCTTTAGTGTGGTCTAGTGACATGTGATAAGTGTACATGCCAAGGAGTTGCCACCAATCGTTTCGTGGAGGGTACGATCGGAAACCCTATCGAATAGTTGGGAGTGGTCTATTCGATTCTGCGGAAACCAGAGAAGTGGGTTCGGGGACTTAGTTACGCCAACTCTCAGAGTTGACGCCCTTTCGGTACCGAAGCTGAATGGTTTATCTGATCCTAGGATTTCATGCAGATGAGTGAGGTACATATCCTAAATCTAAGAGTTCATGCAGATGAGAATTACTACCCTATCACTCACGATCAATAGAAATAAGTGCGCAAATCAAGGATCCAATACATGCGGATAAAACACATGAAATCAGCATGGCATCCCTAATGAGGCCCTATTAGCCTAGAGAAATATCAATCAAGCCTTAGGAATGATTTTGAAATTATTTGCCCATGAGGGGCAAAAATCCTAATTTTGAACAATTCGGGGAAAATTCGCCCCGAAAGGGCAAATTTATGATTTCAGATGAATTGGGAAGTCAAAATATGGGAGAAATAGGATCGGTCATCAATCCAATCCATTTCCTATCTTTCGGGAATTTTCAAGATTTTTCTAGAATTTAAAAGTGATTTTACCCTTAGAGTGGTAAAATCGTTATTTTAGACAGAGATGAGAACTGAAAATCTCGAATATTAGGGGTAGTCACCCACCTGACCCAAACCCTAACTTCAAGCAATTTCCGGGACTCGATTGGAACAAGAAAGACGATTTTCCTATTGAGGGGCAAAATCGTCATTTTGAGAAAAAGGACGGGACTCGAAAACCCAAGCCTAAGGATTGGTCGCCTACCCAATCCTAATTCTTACCTTGGCATTATCGGTCTTATCTCGCATACACAGCAGAGGCGACTTACCCCTAAAGGGTAATATCGTCAAGTCTCAGAAGAACGGATAAGAAATCCCAAAATAGGGTTGACCAGTTGTCTGTGGTCAATCCTCGAGTTTTGAGGATTTCTGGAGTGTCTAGGATTTTCCCACATTTTTTCCACATTTTTTTTTGGAATTTTCTGGAATTTTCTAGCATTTTTTTTTATTTTCTAGGATTTTTCTGATTTTTTTTATTTTTAAAAAATATTATTCGGACTGGGTCGGGTGACCCGGCCCACGACCCACGACGACCGGCCCAGCCCGGATCCGGGCCTGCACCAAAACGACGCCGCATAAGCCTTCCCGCTTGAATTTTCAATTTCCCGCTCATCTTGTATCAACGCCCCTGATTGCGCCACTTGTCGACTAATGAATGGTCTGATCTAAGGTAGGCAGCCGACGGCCATGATTGGAAGGCAAGATTGAATCTTGACCGTTCGATCCATGGCATTTTTTTTATTTCCGAAAATCCTTTTTATTTCCAAAAATGCGAGATCGCGACACGTGGCCAACTATCCACCGTCCGATCATTTTTTGTTATTCGGTTATAACAACCGATGCTGATGTGGCTGCCACGTGGGCGCCACGTCAGCGACACGTCAGCGTTGACTGGTCAACTCTCGTTGACAAGTCAACAGACTCGCCGGGAAGACGATCGGCGCCGGCTCTGTCTCGCCGGCGCTTCGTCGGAAAGCGATTTCTTCGTCTACGGACCACCAAAGCTCGCAAAACTACCGCCATTCAACTCGTTTCGATCTCCTCTACAACATATCAAAGCCTTGACATAGCATAATCACAACTCACACACATGCCATCTCCGATCGAAGCTAAGCTCCGGCGGCTACTCGTCCTAGCCGTTTCTAACGTTGCTTAACTGAACAAATCGATCAGGAAGTATCACGAAGGGCTGAGAAAGCTTACCTGGCCATCGCGAGGGTTCGGTTCAACCTAGGAGGAGTTATAGCATTCACGGCCAGTCGGTCAAAGTCGGGGGTTGACTCGATGGTTTTATGCATCAAACAAGCGAAAAGAAAATGTAACGGAGATCAGCCATGCTCAATGAACAGATTAAGACCGAAAACAGACAAAACGATCGACGGATTCATGAGATGCCATTGAAGGCCGAGGTCAAGCTTGAAGATGTTTCTCACCTTTCTTCGAGATCAGAGGCTGATCGAACAGGTTCGGGAGCTACTTCGGAGCTCCAGGAAGTCGACGACGATGATCACCAGCGTCGGTTTTGCTGAGGATGATCCGACGAAGCTTGCACAGGTAAGCTTCGGCCGCCTCTCTCTCTCTCTCTCTCTGGGTCTGTGCCAGTTCCCCCCTTTTTTTTCTTCTCCCATTATTGAACTCCTCCCTTTTCCTTTTAACCGATTCCCACCTCCAACCTATTTTTTAGTCTGTTACTCAGCTTCCAGGTCGTCCACCTTCGCGCGCCCATTCTGTTCACCACTGTTGGATGACACCGGATGAAGATGTCAAATCTAGCGGGCAAGGATCGTTGACGGGGCACGCCAGTTTGAGGTTCCATTTTGCCTCGCTTTCTCCCCCCCCCCCCACTTTCTGTTCGTGCGCGAAGGAGTGAAGAACATAGTAGTTCTGTTCTGTTATTTTGGTTGGTCAACCGGGTTTACTGGGTTGGGTCAACCCGACCCAGTTGACCCGATTCGCCAAAAAGAAGGCCAATTGACCTACCAAAATTCCTAATTTCTCAAATTAAATCTCAAAATCGGCTTCCATGAGATGAATCCCATCTAATATGGTGATTTTAGTGGGAAATGAATGTGGAATTAAACGAAAACCCCAAATGTTGAGCAGGATCCGAAATCGATTTTTTCCAAATTGATGCTATTAATGGACGAATCGGTCCTAATTGAGCCCACCATTAGATTCAGGGGGTCGAAACCTATAGGGAGGAAGTATTGGGGTTCTATGGGTGTCTCTCAGAAAATTTTAATTTTGGAATTGCTACCATAGGGACTAAAATGAATAGAATCTTTATGCAATTAGGTCCCTAAAGCCAAAATTGATCAAATCAGTGCACAATTGAACCAAATTGAAATGTAGGGCAATCAAGCTGAATGTCAAGACTCGAAAAATCCAATAGATTACAAATAAAAAGACTCAAAACATATTTTTTTGACAAGTTTAACCCTGTGTGTTACAAAGAAACACACAAAATTAAACTTGAATTTCAACTCTTGATGAGGTCAAAATGATAAGAAAATTAAAATAAAAATATTGATTATTTTCCTATATTTTTGTGACCTCAAATTCTATTTTTTGTTGATTTTTCTAGTATTTTCCTATTTTCTAAAAATACTAAAAAATGTGAAAAATATGAAATTATTTTTTGGTCAAGAATGGTTCCTTGGGCTTGGCCAAGGCCACCAAAGTTGATTTTGTAATTTTTTTTACTTTTTATGGATTTTTTGTGATTTTTCAAAATATAACTGCAAAAAGACTTGGTCAAAAATCAGGTGTCAACAACCTTGTTGGTCCTTCACTTACCCTTTTGTGCTGATGACAAAAAGGGGGAGAAAGTTACACAAAAGTTAAGTCATCAAACAGGGATACAAGAAATACCAATGTGACTTATACAATAAGTCATGATGATTGCATATACAGGAACAAGTCCACACATGAGATACTTATTGAAGATATTTATCTCTGTGGATATATCTATGACTATGATTGTTTTGTGAATATCATATTTTGTGAATGATAAGTTGTTTCAAGTACAACAGTTATGTGAGAACACATACAAACAGGATATTCACACAGGTTTTCAAAGCTGAAAAGATGGAACTAGTAAAATAGACTTTCACTATGTTCATCAGGAATAAGATCTGAAAAGAAACACAATTTCTTTCCTAAGCCGAACAGGTGAACAAGTTTCTTACTACGAGCATTTTATTAATATGCATGTTTGGCAACACGTCTGCCAAAACAGGTTAACTTGAGCATGTTAAAACCGTTGTGATCTGAGCATGTGTTAAACTGCAAGTTCTGAGCTATTGTATAAGCAAATATACATCACAAACAATACGCTCATATATGCTCATATACATGTTATGAGCCTTTGTGTAGCAATTCCATATCACAAGTAATATGCTCATTATTATTATGCTGCTCAAGTTTGTCATATATGTGATTAAGTTTCATGTAAAATCAAGTAGAATCACATGACAATGCTCTGAAACTATATTTGTGCTTAATCTCTAAATCTTAAGCATTATGGTAAGTTCTGAGACTGCTTATATTATGAGAATATTGACTTCAAAACTTATTCTTACTAGAAAGTACAAAGCGCAAATTGTTGAAATATTTTATTAGCAAGATTATATTGAGAGTAACTAAATTCTAGTTGCTCACTCTTCTTATCAAAATCATTGTTACTTTTGTAGATAGTTTTGTCATCATCAAAAAGGGGGAGATTGTTGAGAAAAATCCCTAGATAATTTTAAAGTTGACAAAACAATCCAAGTACTCTTAAGTTTTCGAGATAATTCCATGGAATACTTATTTTGTAGATTATCCTTTAGTGCGGGGATGCACAAGATTGAATATGTCAAAAGGTTTTGCTCAGATGGGATTTCTTAGGGACTCAGATGCTGGTTGGAGCTCAGACGTTAAGTGAGGATAACTCAGACGTTGAACATTGAGCGGGGATAGCTTAGACGTTGGACTGATGCTTAAGCTCTGAGTGGAGTATTCACATGTAGTAACCAAAACTTGAAGAGGACTTTCAAATGCGCTTATTTGAAAAACTACAACGGATACAATCGAGCTGGATCATTCTTGAGGATTCTCGAGGATAGAGATCAATCAAGAATGCGAAATCAATGAGACAAACATACGACTTTCCAAATAAGTGAAATCATCTATGGAAACCCAAGATCATAATTGTATGGGAGATTTGATCCGAACGGGGAAGATTTTCCTTTGGCGATCCTCAACGGCTACGAGATCTTCTTTTGGTATGTCTTGTCTAAACGGGAAGTTTTGGAGAGACTTCTTCTGGAAGCCTTGCAACAGGTAGTTTGGAGGCAGAGGAGTATAAAAGACATCTCAAGGTCAAAGGGATAAAAGGTCGACGTTAAAAGGTAAAAGTCTTTATAATTCTTAGATCGAGAGTACTTCATTTTATACACACTTCTTGATTCATCCATTGTAATTGTGAGGAGGTGTACACAAGAGTGTTGAGCGCTAGGTGGGGTATCCTGCATGTCAAGGAGATCAATAAGCCATAACCTCTCGAGCAGTTTACTAGTGGAATCTAGCCGATTGGCTGATAGCCGAAGAAGTGGACATAGGCTTAACCAAAGCCAAACCACTATAAATCCTCTGTGCATTCTTATCTATCTCTACTTTGATCATATTATATAAATTGTGATAGTATAATTGCACACGAACTGTTTATATTGTCATACTATATTGCCATCGTCTGAGACGTTATAAAAATTCCTGTTCAATTGATATTCCGCGAAAAACTTTCAAATTGCACTACAATCACCTATTCACCCCCCCTTCTAGGTGATAACGCTAGCCACAACAATAACTTCATATCCAGATTTATGCCTGCGGATTCTAATTGACATGTAAGATGCATGAAACTGTTAATATGCTCTGCAACAAAACCTCTGTGAGATAATTTCATATAAACCAATTTCTTTGACAAAAATATCTTATTCGATATGGATGGCTTCTCATAAATATTCGTTAGAATATCCATGGTTTCATTTGCAGTCTTTATTTTAGCAATGTGGTATCTTGTCTTTTTCGTCAAGCCTAGACGAATCGCACCTAACACCTTTCGATCAAAAATTTTCTATCGTGATTCTGTTGTTAGATCTATTTCTGCGAGTTCAGGTTTCCAACCCTCAAGTGGTGCATAGAGATCTTTTTGATAAAGATAGTCCTCTATTTGGAGTTTCCACCATCCGAAATCATGTCCATCGAACTTACCAATTCTGATTTTATCTTCTTCCATACCGTTTGCTTTCAATCGAACGTCACCAAAAAACCCTCGATGTTCTCGATTAGCCAACCTAGGCTCTCATACCAGTTGATAGAAATCGCGCCCCAATTCCAAAAAATAACCCAAGCAAAAAATACGCACTAGTTGAATATAATAATAAAAGAATACACTAGAGAATTTGTTATCAAAGTTCACCCAAATCTAGGCTACGTCTCCGTGCAGAGGCACTTTACGAATCCACTAGTCTTCGAGAAAAGCAGGAATACAGCTGATGATCTTCTCACAAAATCGAAGCAAAAAGAAAACGATAACACTTAAGAATGCCGTCACGGTCTCTCTTTTTCTTTTTCTCTCTATTCGCTACTTTGCGCTTTCTATCTGCTCTTTTCTTCTCTGACGGCTACAACCTATAAATTCCTAATATATATGGTGTATCTTTAAACCTAGAAGGAAAGGAAATGACAAAAGACAAAAACAAATCTTAATGATATATTTTGGCTTCACAAGCAAACATGCTGTCCAAGCAAGGACCATAAGAGGAACGCCATAGTCAGCTATGAATCCGTAGAACCAGCCTGATGAACAGCAGAAGGAAACAATCAGGAAAAAAATGGGTAAAAAAAGAGAAAACTCTCAGAGAAACATATATGAGAATTAACCGGTAACAAAGGTCGAGTTGGTGTACCAGTGCAATATCGCCAACACCTTGCCCCAACTGTAAAATATTGCCCCATACTCCAGCAGAATTGAAGATTAAACATCTTCTGGCAAAGAACACCCCAAAAATGAAAGTAGACAAATGATTGCTGTGAAACAGGTAAAAATAAATGGGACCCTTATGCACATAAAACAATCTCTATGACTAGTATATCGATTCACCTATATTCAGATTATTAGAAACTGTAACGCCCCGTACCCTTCTCGGGCTCGTTAACATCCCGCCACGGCCGTTTTCATTGAGTAGTTCCCAAGATCAACGGCGAACGACTTAAGCGCAATACCAAATGTACATACGGAAGCGACGAACAATCTCCTTTACAAAAATTTTCTTTCCGAACACAATGACTCAGGATAAAAAAGAGAGATTTAAAACTTACTTCATACATTCCTTAAAAGCGTCAAATACACAACATGGTTACAACTTGCCATCTCCCAAAATACAACTTCCTTTAATAAAACAACGGTAGATGAAGTTTAACCCTACAGAGCTATATAGGCGTGTACAACCCAAAATAAGAAAGCAGCTCCCTAAGATCTTAAAAAGAAATATAGTCAGGTAAGGTTAACGGTTCATCTACTTCAAAAGGGTATCTTCAAAAGTCAGTCCATATTATTCAAGGGACCTCGTCATTCGGAACCAGAAAATGTTGTCCCACAACGGGGTGAGAATAAATCTCAGCAAGTCATTCCTAACCCTAAAGTAGGCCATTAGTACCTCTTAACACCTGAAAATAAATAATTCTAATAGAAAACATAATCATGGCATTTAAGACAATAAATAGAAGTACAACAAACAGGCACTCAATTCAATCCAATTCAAGATGCGATTTCACGATTTAAGCTAAGCTTCGTACTTTAGGCATTTAAACAATCAACTACTCGAATAAGGCATTCCATCAATAACTCGATTCTAGCTATACCAAGGCACCTTCTGACCTCTACGTCAAATAGAATGGCAAGTAGTTGCATTCGAGAAAACTCCGGAAGGATCACCAAGCCAAACAAAACGGTCGTTTCTCTTGAGGTTAAGAGATGGAAACGGCTCATGCCAAGATGCGATGGCCAAAGATACTTGCGAGGGATGGAATGTTGTGGAAAGATAATCAGACACGGTAGCCTTTCGAGAAATGCCTGACCGATATATACACACATCAGAGAAGAGCTTATAAAGAGGCCCTCTTTGATGCCAAGAGTCAAACCAAAAAGAGAAAGCACAACTATTGCCAACCCGTTGTTGACACCTGATTTTTGACCATTTATTATTGTGATTTTTATTCTTTAAAATTAATTAAAAATATCAAAAAAGGTCATAAAATCACAAAATCAACTTTGGAAGCCTTGGCTTAGCCTCAAGAACCAATTTTGAACAAAAAATATTTTTCGTAATTTTTAATAATTTTTTGAATTTATTTAATTATTAAAAATACCCAAAAAATCGGAAAAATACCATTAGTGGTCATAAAAATACACAAAAATATTCAATAATTTTTTTTTAATTCTCTCTTTAATATTTTCACTTTTTATTAGGGAAATTTGACTCGATTCATGGGGTTCCTTCACAAACATAATCCCGAACCGAGCCTAAAAAAAATCCTTTTCGAGTCTTTTAATTTTCAATTCTTGGTTTTTATAAGCTATGACATTAGATTCTAAAGTCTTGAAGTACAATTAGGTCAGTTGGCCCTCTAATTTGATCAATTTTAACCAAAAGGGCTTAATTGCATAAAAATCTTTCAATTTAGTCCCCGGTTTCTCAATTTTTGAAATTAAATTTCATGTGAGCATACCCATTGAAATTAAACACCTCCACCCTATAGTTTTCATCATGCCAAATCCATTGGTGGCCTCAATTTGGGCTAATTCGATCATGTGGATCGTCAATTAAGCAAAAATCAATTTCGGATCCTAAGGGCAATTTGGGGTTTTCATTAAATTTCAATCAATTGATTCATGAAAATACCCATTTTCGATAGAAAACATGTTGGGGAATCCGATTTTGCCATCAATTTTATAAAAATGGGTCGATTTGGGGCCTATTTGGACCGATTTGGTCGAACCGGGCCGGTCGGGTCAGGCCCGACCCGACCCGGTCCGACCGGGTCTGCAACTTTGTTGCAGACCCACGTCGCCGAAAGCACCAAGAGCGGGTATCAAACGTGGGGGAGGCTGCCATTTTTTTAGTAAAAAGCAAATGCCAATGGGTGGTGGACGCGGGTGGACAGTCCACGACCAAAAAGGACGGTCGGCCACGGACAAAAGGCGGGGGGAATCTTCTCGGTTGAGGGAGAGAGCGGGCCGAGAGAAAAAAATTTGGCAGAGAAAGTTGGGGGAAAACCAACGGACGAACGGCGATCCCAGACCTTCATCGACATTGATGAATCATCACTGGAGCTTGGCGGCCGTCGAGGAGCTCCAAAAAGGTCGGTATCTCCTCGACTCCTACCTCTTTCTCTGTGCATGCTAGATGTTTGACGAAATGCCTCAATGGGTTTTTCATTTTGGACCCTCGGCCGAACTGTCCCCGAGCCTTATTTTTGCGAAACTTACCTTTAAGCTTTGTTAGAGCTTAGTCTCCGCTCTGCTTGCCTTTGTTTTTGCATTAAATCGCGGTGGAAACCGAGCCTCCGAGCTTCGCCGGCCAAGACTCGGACCGCGAGCTCGACGTGGACATTCGTGCGATCGCCGACACCAATGGGAACTCAGGTAAGCTCATAAACTCCATTTGGATGCCGTATGATCTAGCAGAATCGATTTTGGAGCAAAAAATTTTTTCTGCAAATCCCCCCGCCGGCGCCGGTTCGGGTGGGGTCAGTTTGGCCGTTTTCCGAAGTAAAATATGCCATGTTTTTGTTGAGTATCGATGCCGGGCCGGTGGGGAGTCGATCGCCGTGAGAACGGGCGAAAAATACCTATTTTTTGGGGCCGGTTCGTGTTTCTCCGGCGAGATTTCCGGCGACCTCGCCGGAAATTCCACTGTTCATCGTCTTCTCCGGCGAGGTCGCCGGTGGTCAACGGTCAAATGCTGACGTGGCATGCCACGTAGGCAGCCACGTCAGCGATGGGGCCGGTTCGAATAAAATAAAGACCAGATCCGACGGTGGAGAGTGTGCCACGTGTCGCGATCTCGGCTTTTTCGGTTTTATTAAATGATTTTCGGATATTAATTAAAAATGATCCGACGGTCAAGAATCTGCCAAGTGGCTATCTCTGGATCGTCCGATCTAGTCCAAGATCGGACGCACCAGGAGCAGCCACGTGGCAAAATCTGGGGCGTCTGTTTGCTAAATTAAGAAAATGATAAAAAAAAAAAAAGAAAACCAAAAACGGCGTCGTTTTGGCTGTGGGTGTGCGAGCCTGGGTCGCGGGTCCGGGTCGTGGACCGGATCTGACTCGGCCCGGAAGTAATTTTAATTATTAAAAAAATTCAGAAAATAATTAAATAATAAAAAATTCAAAAATTCAATAAAAATTGAAAAATCCTAAAAAAATTCAAAAAAATTCGAAAAATTCTAAAAAATTCTAAAAAATTTCAGAAAATAGGAAATGGCCACATTCAATTGGTCACGACCTGTTTCGGGTCTTTTGACCCCCGATCTTTCCAAAAATGACGGTTTTGCCCTTCCGACAAACCGTCTTCCAAAAAAATTCTAAAAATTCGGGAAAATCCCAAAAAATAGGAAATGGCCACAAACAACTGGCCAAGACTCATTCCGGGTGTTTTGAACCCCGACCCTTCTTAAAAATGACGATTTCGCCCTTCGGGCGAATCGTCTTCCAAAAATTGAAGAAAAATCAAGAAATTCCAAAAAAATTCTCAAAAATGGGAAATGGCCACAATCAACTGGCCATGAAATATTTTGGGTAATTCGGTATCCAAGTCTTCCAAAAATTGACGATTTTGCCCTTCGGGCTAAATCGCCTCCAAATCTTCCCATTTTACCCCGACCCGAAATCACACCTTTCCTAAGCCCTTATGGCTATGCTAGGAAGCCATTGACTTGAATTGATGTGCATCGATGAGATTTATTTATGCACTTGTTTGTGCTGTCATTTAAATTGATTGTGATTGATAGGAATAGTCTTCCAATCTGCATGAATCCCTGATTCAAGCCTACCTCACCTAAAATTGCGCCTGCATGAATTCTTAGCCAGGAAAATCACTCGCGTTAGGTACCGAAAGGACGTTGGTAATGACACCAGCGTAACCAAGTCCCCGAACCCAAAATCTCTGGTTCCGCAGAACTGATCGATCTCTCCCAATCGATCAGTAAGGTTTCCGGTCTACCCTCCAAGAAAGACCGGTGGCGACTCCAAATGCATGCACAATTTGCACATGTCACCACGACCACACTGAAGGTCGAAAGCGATCGACTCTTATCGTCGAATCCTTTGAAAAATACTCCCGCCGCGATTTGGTATGGGCCTGGGAGGGCCCGCGCCGATCCGAGACCCGCGATCGATAATCCATTAGCCGCGTCCGCTTTTCGGACGGGTCGCGACACCCGTCATCGGAAGAGATTTTGGAATTCCGAGCGGAGATTAAGGATCTTCTTCCAAGCCCACGAGCACAGAGTCGGTTTTGTTGCAATCCGAAAGTTCTTATTCTTTAAAAAAGTTGTGTGAATCCACTTGCACCAAAGGATTCTTTGTCAGTAAAAAGGATCCAAATATGCTTAAGCATGGCTGCTCGGTTACAATCGAATAGTCTACGGATGCCAAGGCCCCCTTCCTCCTTCGGGAGGCATATGTCTTCTCAGGAAACCTTAGCCCCACCTTTACCAAGCTCTAGGCCCTTCCATAAGAATTGCCTAAGTATCTGTTCAACGTGATTAATAACAGATTTGGGTAGAATAAAAACACTAGCCCATTAAACATGCATCGCATGTAAAACTGATTTGATAAGTTGAAAGCGACTAGCAAATGAAAGGAAACGCTGAGACCAAGATTGAGCTCTGGCAGTGATAGAGTTTACCAAAGAGTTACAATCCACTTTGCTAAGTCTAGACGCTATTATGGGGACACCCAAGTACCTAAACGGCAGCGTGCCCTGTTGGAACCCTAGAGTATGTAGAATTTGATCCCGTAAATCCTCTGAGCCCCCGAAGAAGAAAATCTCACTCTTGTTTGTATTGGGTGTCCAGCCAGACCACTTAGAGAATCTGTCCAGCCCATTTTTCAACATAATTATGGATGGAAAATTTGCCTCCGCAAGCAAAAGAACATCATTAGCAAAGAAAAGATGTGAGAGGTGAGTAGCCTTACATCGCCAAAAGAATCTGAAGGCAGGTTGCTGAGTTTGTATATTCAAAATACCCGTGAAAATCTCCATAACAAGTGTGAAAAGATAAGGTGACATAGGATCCCCTTGATGGATGTCTCTTCCATTTGAAAAGAAGCCATGTAATTCGCCATTGATGGAGATGGAGAACTTGGGTGTGCGTATGCATATCATGATGAGTTTTACCAGTACATTGGGGAATCCAAAAGCTCGCAGAACCAGCTCCAAAAAATCTCAATCTATTGTATCATATGCTTTTTGAAAGTCAACATTGATCGCACACTTCGGCAAATAAGGCTCATGGTGAAAACAACAAAAAAGCTCCTGAGCAAGGAGAATGTTGTCGTTAATTCGACGACCTTTCACAAAAGCATTCTGAGGAAGGCTTACTAGTGTGGGTAAAACACATGCCAACCTATTTGTCATAATCTTAGTGATACATTTATAGATGGTGTTGCAACAGCCAATGGGTCTAAAATTACTCATGGCAGCAGCATTCGAAACCTTAGGCACAAGTGTAAGAATTGTAGCATTAATCTCCTGTAGTAACCTACCAGATTCGAAGAAGTCCTTAACCGCCAACACCACAGACGGACCAACAATATCCCATGTGGTTTTGAAGAATTCCACATTGAAGCCATCAGGACCCGGGGCCTTGCCAGGTGCTAAAGAGAAGAGGGTGTTGCAGATCTCAATATCAAACACAGGCCTCGAAATGAAACGTACCTGATCCTCGTTCAAGGAACACTCAATACAGGACTGCAGCTCTCGGATCGAAGGCCGAGTAGATAAAGTAGATGGCACAAGCAACCCTTCGAAGTAGGATACTATGTGTTGTTGGATTGATGCTGGTCAGCTATAAGATTTCCAGAGCTGTCGGCAACTGAAAGGATTCTATTCCGAAGCTGCCTCTTATTTACATAATGGTGAAAATACTTCGTGTTTAGGTCACCTTTTTTCAGCCACTGAATTCGAGATTTCTACTTATAGAACGCTTCCTCCTGAAGCCGAAGATCAGAGAAGGTACGCAATTGATCTCTCTCTTGATTAGCCAATAGCTGGTTAAGGGGATCCAAGACAAGAGAGTCTTGAATGGTCGTTAATACACCCTTTGCTTCGGTTGTATGTACAGAAATATCAGAAAACGATTCCTTATTAAGTTGCTTAAGCCAGCCTTTAAGCACCTTGAGCTTGCTACATAAGATGTACATAGCGGTCCCAGGCAGTTCAATATCTCAAACCTGACAGACCAAAGTCAAAAGGGAAGGGTGAGACATCCAAAAATTGAAAAATTTAAAGGGCCTTTTAGAGTTCCTCGGTGCCATTATCTTGATGATCATAGAGGTGTGGTCAGATATCCTGGGAGCTAAAAAAGATGCCTCAGAAAAGGAGAAATCATTGCTCCATTGAGCATTAATGAGGACCTTGTCAATTTTCCTCTGTTTACATCTATCACCCGAAGAGGTATACCAGGTAAATCTGTGGCCGACATATCTAAGATCCTCTAGGCTAGCTTGAGCAAGACACTGACCGAACTCATCAAAGGCGGGTATCCAACTATTAGAACTACCAATTCTGTTAGACGGATCTTTGATAGCGTTGAAATCTCCTGCAATAAGCTAATTAAGGAGCAAAAAACAAGGCAGCACTAGTCTGAATAAGATCAGCCCACAAACTTCGTCGCAAAACAAAAGCGTACTCCGCATAAGTCACAGATAAACAGCAGGTCTTGTTGATGGCCAAGAGCCGTACGTGTCCATGAATGATCTGAGATAAAGAGGAATAGATAATAAAGTATGCAAGCAAGGGGTTCCAACCAATCCAGATTCTCCCACGGTGAGAATGTTCATAATCAGCAGTCCACAGCCATCCAGGCTACAGAGTAGACGAGATAGTTGAGAACCTTAGTTTCAAGAATGGCAATACAACATAGGTTATTGGCTCTAACTAGATTTCTAATCTCTGTTGCTGCCATGGTGTATGTTATTTGCAGATGATATTGTGCTTATTGAAGAGATTAAGGCTGGGATTAGCGCTAAATTAGAATTATGTAGAAGCACGTTGTAGTCTAAAGAATTTACGTTAAGTCGTAGTATAACCGAATACTTCAAGTGTGAGTTCAACACGACAGGAAGAGGATATGAAGAAGTCGTCAATATGCTCGGATAGGAGGTACCCAAGAAAGATACTTTTAGATATCTGAGATCAATATTGCAAAAGGAGAGAGAGATTAATGAGGATGCAAACCATAGAATCAGAGTAGGTTGAATGAAATGGCTTAGTGCATCAAGATTTTTATGTGATTGCAAAATTCCTCTTAGGTTAAAAGGAAAATTTTATAAAACAATAGTAAGACCTTCCATGCTATACGGAGCTGAATGTTGGCTAGTATAGAGGTAATATGAGCATAAAATGGGAGTAGCGAAAATAATGATGTTAATGTAGATGTGTGGTCATACAAGGATGAATAAGATAAGAAATGAAAATATTCGACAAAAAGTTGGAATAGAACGGGTGGCAGAAAAGAAGTGAAAACATAGATTGAGATGGTTTGGGCATATTCTTCGAAGATCACTAGATTCTTCAGTAAGAACAGAAATTTGCTACCG
The DNA here is from genome assembly GCA_021437785.1 of Rhodomyrtus psidioides. Taxonomy (NCBI): domain Eukaryota; kingdom Viridiplantae; phylum Streptophyta; class Magnoliopsida; order Myrtales; family Myrtaceae; genus Rhodomyrtus; species Rhodomyrtus psidioides. The sequence goes on along the minus strand of JAILYB010000031.1, from coordinate 4,380,915 downwards.
AGAGCATAACACGAAGAAAGAAACAGGTCGGCCGAAAATTACTTGAGGGCAAGTTGTAAAACAAGATTTAATGGAGTGGAAAATAGATTGGCGTATGGTTTGCCTTAAGACGGAGTTGAGAAAGGCTATTAGTATTGTGGAGGGATAGAATTCCTATGTTCATGACTGTCCTTTTTAGCCTTTTTCCCATAAATATATGGTTTATTTATTTTTATATATTTATCTCTTTTCTCTAGATCAGTCTTACTTTTATTTTATGTATCATTGGGGTTCATCGACTGCTGACCCCAACTAATTTGAGATAAATGTGTTGTTGATGTTGATGTTGATGTTGATGTTGATGGTAGGTGACGGTAGAGCGAGCAATTGATTTGGAAGGTAATGGAGACAGAGTAGAACTAGCTTAAATTGTACTGGACAGAGAAACCTCAGATGTAGTTGATAAAGATTAATCAAAATAAATCGAGCTAAAGAAGGAAATTTGGGTAGAAGTATGAGACTCAAGTTTTAAGTATCCGTTATAGCAACATGGAGTGTGAGCTTCCTATTTTACAGAGTACATGCTCTGTCAACCAAGCTTACATGAATATATTAGGGACCAGTTATGGTGCATTACATCAGTAGAAACATGCTGAAAGTAAGATAAAAATCAAAGGCAAAAAGAAAAAGCACTAAAAGCCAACATATTCAGTCGATAACTCCATCATAACTCCACCAGTCTTTGCTTAAGAATCTTCGTTTGCGACAATAACAACACAAAACAAAAATCCTTTTGCACACTGGATCAGATTTGAGCGAGAACATGTCTTATTGAAATAGCTGAACAGCATCAAACTCATCAGAAACGTTGCACAGATCTAAACAGACTAATGCTCTACGATCACAACAAAATAACGATTGAACTGCAAGGGGAAGAAATGTAAAATCCAGTAAAAACAATAACAAATAAAAACTGGTACTTACTCGTGTTCTTTTGTTCTCTCAGGTGGGAAACTATCCCATGAATTGATGTCCACAAAAATAGCTATATCCCCACCAAGAGCTGATGCTTCTAGAAAATACTCACCCAAGTTTTTGACAATACCCTCCAAGGACCCCTTGCTTTTCCAAACTGCCATCGTCATCTCAGCACTTTCCTTAGCATTCCAGCTCATCTGCGATGAAGTATTATCAATAAATTCTGATGGTACAAAATTTACAAATCCGAAGAATGACCTCTAAAGCAAGATACATCTAGCCTAAATAATTACTTGAAGCCAAGCTGAAAAGAAAAATGTAACTCACCATCGAATCTCAAGGTTACTTACCATCGACAATATGTTTTTAATGGGAAAAGCAAGATACAAAGAAACTAATTTGAAACAGAATACCTTTGTCCAAGTGTATGGATAGTACTCTAGCTGTGGCACGCCTCCTTCATGCTCGGGGATGTTGAATTGTAATGGACCTAAAAGAAATTTACAAGTCAGTGCAATAATATTGCCAATGAAAACCAAGCCAGATCAATTTCCAATCACTGAAGGAAGATGAAAAACATTGAGTGTCTGAAAATTTGCAAGAATAACATGCATCAATTTAACCAAGATGGGTTGGGTTGGTTAAGCAGAGTTCCTCCTTCATGCTCAGGGACAGCGAAAGCATTCAAGGTTCACAGAAATGAGAAGACAGCAAGAAAGTGAAAAATTGGAGAGCGAACAATGCAAAAATTTACTTTTATTTCAAAATCCTTCGGCAGTTTATATTCCCACCCTTCTACATGCACACAAAGGAACATTTTTGCTTGCAAAATTGAGTTTTACCGGAAAGAATGACCATAAATTGGCTTAAGTACACCTCAAGTGCCATAAGTTGTGTACGGTGTTCACTTTAGTGCCAAAACTTTTCAATCGATCACTTTAGTGCTAAGTTTTTGTAACTTCGATCACTTAAGTGTCAACTTCTTTTAAAAACGATCACTTTAGTGCCAACTCCGATTTAAGCAGACGTGACTCGCCGAAAAATCATCACGTGTATTTTTATTATTATTATTTGAGATGACGTGGCTCATCGAACTTGGCACTGAAGTGATCGTTTTAAAAAAAAAGTTGGAACTTAAGTGATCGAAGTTACAAAAACTTAGCACTATAGTGATCGATTTAAAAATTTTGGCACTGAAGTGATCGAAGTTACAAAAACGTAGCACTAAAGTGATCAATTTGAAAGTTTCCGCATTAAAGTGAGCGCCGCACACAATTTATGGCATTTGAAGTGTACTTAACCCCAATAAACTTAACCAGCATTTATTGTAGAAAACACTATGCCCTGCACACATTATAGCCACGAAAATACACATATTTTCGAAAATAACATGTCATGAATTCTGGAATGTCTAAAAACAAAAGCGAAGGAGACACATTGACCCACAACTTTTTCCTGAAAGTCATGTCACAGAGTCGAGAGAATCGGGGGCAATTTTTCAAATTAGCATTTTTTTAATTTTTTTTTACCAAAACAGCATTATATATATACTGGATTAGGTGCCGCTCCCAATCGACATTTGGGCCACCAAGCCGGTCCCAATTGTGGGAACTGGGCCCCGCTCGCGGTTGCGGGCCACCCTAATCGATAGCCCATTTGTTGAGCGGGGCTAATCAGCATTTGGGCTGCCGAGCGGGGCCCAATTGCGATTGAGACCCGCTCGGCATATCCGGGCCGCCCCAATCCGCCGCCAAGCGAGTTCGGAGGCACTCCCGTATTGTCAATTTTTTTAATAATATTTATTTAATTTATAATTTTTTATAAAAATATCAACTAAATAATAAATTATATTGAAATTACATAAATAATTAGTATTCATAAAATAAAGGTGCTGAAACATGGAAAACATGAGATTTCGTTAGCCACCACAATTTCATCTAGTGACGATGTCGTCCTCCAACAAGACCTCTTGTTCCATAATCAGGTTGTCTCCGGTGTTCAGGAGGTCGAAGCTCATATCGACGAGGAGGAGGATGAGTAGATGATGAAGGCATATCTTGTGAAAATATGCCTCGGCCAGGCTGTGCATATCATATGAAGTTGAATGAATATATGGAGTCTGCTGTTGTGGATAATCAGGAGACACAAAAGCAGATCCATCGGTAAATGGGGCAGCAAATTGCTCGAATCCTTCATCAAAATATGTCGTATGATACTCGATGGTGTGAGGGACGACATGACCAATTGGACGAGTGTCGCGACCCTCTTGAGGTTCGCCGTGAGGTTCTCGAGGGCTAATGGGCCGTCCAGTCTGGTCGGACGCAGGCCTCTCCCAAGGCCCGTTACCCAAATCGCAACGGAGGTATGCGTAGTCGACCTTCAGTGTGATCTAGTGACATGTGCTAAGTGTGCATGCCATGGAGTCGCCACCAATCATTTTTTTGGAGGGTATGATTGGACCACCCTATTGAATAGTCGGGAGTTTCTATTCAATTCTACGATAACCAGAGAAGTGGGTTCGGGGACTTAGTTACGTCAATTGTCAGAGTTGACGCCCTTTCGGTACCTAAGTTGATTGAATTTTCGGCAATTTTTCTCAATTTTTTTTTTGAATTTTTCCTTAATAATTCATTTTTTTGAAATTTTTTTTATTTGATTTTTTTTTTTATAAATTTCCTGAAAATAAGTCCCAACTGACGGTCCCTAACTCGCCACGTGGCGTCTCGGTGACAATCGAATCATTTTAATTTTTGTAAAATTCGAAATTCATTTCTTTTAATGTTAAAAATATTTTTTTATTCTGAAAATCATCGGATCACGACACGTGGCTCATCTGCAGCCATCCAATCTAGCATTTTTTGTTTTTGTTTTTATTTTTATAGGACGCAACACAATGCAAAAAATAAAGAAGATATTAAGTCATTATACAGCATAAACATAAGCAAAGGAGATGGGATCCGGTGAATTTTACGACGTCGGAGTCCGTCGGTGCTCGTGCAACAATGTGTGGGGGTATAAACCACCAGCAGGAGGCTCGGCTTTCCGATTCTGGGGTAGCACAATATAATTTACAGAAAATAAATAAATAAAACACCTTGGACACCAATAGGAGGCTTAGCCTTCCGATTCTGGGTCTTTTATGCGAAATATAGAAATGCTATGACATAAAGTAAATACACAGCAAATATTTAGACACCAACAGGAGGCTCGGCCTTCCGATTCTGGGTCTTTTATGCGAAATATAGAAATGCTATGACATAAAGTAAATACACAGTAAATATTTAGACACCAACAGGAGGCTCGGCCTTCCGATTCTGGGTCTTTTATGCGAAATATAGAAATTCTATGACATAAAGTAAATACACAGTAAATACGAAAAAATACAAAATAAACAATAATCCGAGCTCGGATGAGGAGGACGTTGAACTATTTTCACAAATCCGAACGGTGAAGATGAAGAAAGAATTGAGATGAGATTATACACAAAATTTTACCTCGATCCGATGGTCGAATTGATCGAAAACTGAAGAAATACCGGCGGATGAACAGTTCCCGCGCCAGGAACAACTTCTGATTTGGCTGCTGTACGACCACTTGGAGAGATCTTTTTAAAGATCCGAACGGTGGATATGAAGAATGGGTTAAGAAGACCCTGCACACAAAAAATCAGCTCGATCCAACGGCTCAATCGGCCGGAAACTCAAGAAATGTCGGCGGGTATACAATTCCCACGCCTGGAACAGCTTCTGATTTGTCTGTTGTGCGACCACTTTGAGAGATTTGTTTAAAGATCCGAACGGTGGATATGAAGAAGGGATCAAGAAGACTTTGTACACAAAAATTCAGCTCGATCCAACGGTCCAATCGGCCGGAAACGCAAGAAATGTGGAGGGTGGTAGTGTGATGACAAAAAAAATGGAAGAGAGAATATATGGAATGAGCGTGGGAGAGGAAGAAGAAGAAGAAGAAGAAGAAGGAGGAAGAGGAGGGGAACCTACGGATGATGAGGGGGGGAGTATAAATAGTAATAAAAATAAAATAAAATAATGAAATAGTAATATAATAATAATATAATAAAATATTAAAAAGTAAAAATAATAATAAAATAATCAAAAGTGAAGACAAAATGATTAGTCCCATTTTCCTTTTAAATGATGATGTTTTCACTCCTTTTCCTTTTAATCATTACTAATATTTTTGTCAAATTCAATTTTATGGTGATCAGAGAACACCCGAAATCGAACTTGAATTTTACTGTTTTATGAGATCCTAAAGTAAAGAAAATAAAAAATAAAAAATACCGACTATTTGTGACCTCAAATATTATTTTTCTTGATTTTATTTTTCTTTTTTTCTTTTTTTTTTGTATTTTTCGAAAATATATTAAAAAAATGAAAATTATGAAAATTATTTTTTTTGGTCAAAATGGTTCATTTAGCTTGGCTAAGGTCACCAAAATTGATTTTTCAATTTTTCAACTTTTTATGGATTTTCTATGAATTTTCAAAAAAATAAAATAAAAATAAATAAATAAAAAAAGTTGATCAAAATTTAGGTGTCAACAACGAGCTCGAGGGGTGCTCCTGAATGGATAAACAGGCTCAGATGGGATATCCTTATCTGGCTCATCGGGTCCAACTACAATCGGTGGTTGAGGTGGTGGCATGGCTGTTACTAGCCGCCTCTCCTCCTTCTGGGCATATAGTAATGCCTCAAGTAGACTCTCCACATAATCCAATCCTCGTGAGATCGAGGCCCCCTTCATTATATGCAGCACGTGTTCGATGCCATCAATCTGATAATGATATCAAAAAATTAACAAAAGTTATCAAATGCCAATAATTTATTTCACGAAAAAATAATTAATGAATTAAATTGAGAGTGTTTGCACGAACCGATGAACCCATTGCAGCTCCCAAAATAGAAATCTATTTTCGTGCATGTCTACGGAACCACTCCATATATTATGAATGAAAGTGGAGCGCCTCCGTTATAGGATCACCCCATATGATACGTACCCGACTTGTCCTCCACAAATTGATGTGGTCTTTGTGCCTATCCACCCATTCCGTCTTGTGTGGCGTGTTATCAATATCATGGAAGACAGTGTGATCCTCAAGACTGTTGACACCTAAATTTTGATCAACTTTTTTTTTTTATTTTTTTTTTATTTTTTTATTATTTTATTTTGAAAATTCATAGAAAATCCATAAAAAGTTGAAAAAATTGAAAAATCAATTTTGGTGACCTTAGCCAAGCTAAATGAACCATTTTGACCAAAAAAAATAATTTTCATAATTTTCATTTTTTATATATATTTCGAAAAATACAAAAAAAAAAGAAAAAAAGAAAAAGAAAATCAAGAAAATCAAGAAAAATAATATTTGAGGTCACAAAGATATATAAAAATAGTCGGTATTTTTATTTTTATTTTATCTATTTTCTAACCTCATAAATAGTAAAATTCAGGTTTGATTTTAGGTGTTTTCTGATCACCATAAAATTGAATCTGGCAAAAATATTAGTAATGATTAAAAGGAAAAGGAGTGAAAACATCATCATTCAAAAGGAAAAGGAAACTAATCATTTTGTCTTTTCTTTTGATTATTTTATTATTATTCTTACTTTTTAATATTTTATTTTATTATTATTTTATTTTTTATTATTATTCACTCACCTTTTCCCTCATCCGTCGCTGGCTTCTTCTCCCCCCGCGACTTCATCTTTTTCTCCTCCTTCCTCCTCTTCCCCTTTCTCCTTCTTCTTCTTCTTCTTCTTCTTTTTCTTGGTGAATCTCCTCATCTCGTCGTACATCACTCCCCGCCACCACACGTCCGGCCACCTTCGTCGAGCCAGCTACCACCGTGATCCTGGGCCATGGCCGAGCCCATAGCCGAGTCAGCGAGCCAATGCCGTGGGCCGGTGGCCGTGCGCCTCGGCCATGGCCGTGGGCCGGTGGCCGTGCGCCTCGGCCATGGCCGTGGGCCGGTGGCCGTGCTACTCGGCCATGGCCGTGGGCCGGTGGCCGTGCTACTCGGCCATGGCCGTGGCCGTAGGCCGGTGGCCGTGCGCCTCGGCCATGGCCGAGCCCATGGCCGAGGACGTGGGCCGAGGACGTCGGCCGAGTGGCCGTGCGTCTCGGCCATGGCCGAGCCCGTGGGCCGAGGCCGTGGGCCAAGGCCATGGCCGAGCCCATGGCCGAGGCCGTGGGCCAAGGCCGTGGGCCGAGGCCGTAGGCCGTGGGCCAAGGCCGAGCCCATGGCCGAGCCCGTGGGCCAAAGCCGTGGGCCGAGCCCATGGCCGAGGCCGTGGGCCAAAGCCGTGGGCCGAGGCCGTGATCTTGGGCCGAGGTCGTGAGCCCATAGCCGGTCCATGGCTGAGTGAATTGGCCCGTTTCCGAGCCTGGATTTATTTATTTTTTAAATTATTATTATTTATTACCGGTCTTAAAACTTGTAAAATTGATTGTTGACATTTTGATGTGGTGATCGACAGGTGATGTGCATGGAGATGGTCGCAGGCTGGGGCTGGGCGATTGAAGGCCGGTGTCCAATCCGGTATGTTTTACGTACCCGATCCGTGTATTAGGGTTATTTTTCTAAAATGTCGCCATTATAGATTTGGTTTGCATGTATTTATCCCAGTTCAGTAGTTAGCTTATTTATCTGGTTGAGTGTTGTCTATTGCCAATGATATGCTTTTTGTTAAAATATTTTCTGAAAATATAAAAAAATATTAATAAATCAGAAAATGCCAAAAAAATGGAAAAATTAAAGAAAAACAAAAAAATTGAGAAGAATTGCAGAAAATTACTAAAAAAATTCTAGAAAATTCCCAAGGCTGAAAATGATCAAAAGAAATTGATTGGTTGTCGTTTTTTTAGGATTTTCTCCCATTTAATCCAAAACGACGATTTTACCCCTCAAAGGGTAAATCGTCTTTGATATTCCGATGAATTGTGGAAATTGCTTAGAATTTGGCGATGAGCCAGATAGGTGGCTAAACCTTATGTCTAGGATTTCCACATTTCATTCTCATTTTTAGAAAATGACGATTTTACCCTTCGAATGGTAAATCGGTTTCTAAAATTCCAAAAAATCATGAAAATTCCAAAAAATCATGAAAATTGCAAAAAAAATAGGAAATGGGTCAATTGAGTGACCAAACCTATTTTTGACATCGTTTTACTCCGAATTCATTCCGAAATGATGATTTTGCCTTTTTTGGGCAAATCGTCCCTTTTGTCTCAAAATTACGACTTTACCCCTTATGGGTAAAATCATGTCTAAATCATTCCTAAGCTTGATTGATACTTATTTAGGTTAATAGAGCCTTCTTATGAGTGTCATGTTGATTTGATGTGTTTACTTTGCATACTTGGATTCATTGATTTGCGCCTTTTATTATTGATTGTGATTGCCAGGATAGTCATTCCTATTTGCATGAATTCCTAGATTTAGGATTCATATTCCACTCATCTGCATGAAATCTTAGGTCAGAAAATTCAGTCAATTTAGGTACCGAAAGGGCGTCAACTCTGACAGTTGGCGTAACTAAGTCCCCGAACCAATTTCTCTGGTTATCGCAGAATTGAATAGAAACTCCCGACTATTCAATAGGGTGGTCCAATCATACCCTCCAAAAAATGATTGGTGGCGACTCCATGGCATGCACACTTAACACATGTCACTAGACCACACTGAAGGTCGACTACGTATACCTCCGTTGCGATTTGGGTAACGGGCCTTGGGAGAGGCCCGCGTCTGACCAGACTGGACGGCCCATTAGCCCTCGAGAGCCCACGGCGAACCTCGAGAGGGTCGCGACAGACTGGCGACTCCGCTGGGGACTTTAGAGAACTTGAGCCGATTAAAAAGGTGATTGATTTTTCTAACATGTTTTATGCAGATGCTCTTCAAGGTGAGGTACGTACTTTAACCCTTGAGGTGTTAAATGTTTTTGCAGATTGGAGAAATAAGGGGTGGAGTACTTGTTAACTCTGTTTTATGCAGGTTGGGCGTAGGAATGAATGATTGTGTGTATGTTTTATATTGAAGCGGTGATTGTTAAATAAGATGCATGTTTATCGCTTTAGCACGACACCGAAAATACACACAACCGCGCCTAAAACCCCGGGCGCCGCCTATAGGAAAACAATAGAATGGATTGAAAATGGAATCTCCGTGAGGAAAAACACGGGGTAATCCACTTTTCAATTCCGCTCACTTCGAACTATGGATCGAGTCCCAATGCAACGATAGCTGTGCAATGGAATCGGCTCTTTCTAGAACTCGAGGTGGGAACCTTGACCTTAGGTGCCAAATCCTTTGATTTTTAGAAGTTTTATTCTCCCTTGTCTCATGTGCATGTCTTTAGATGGTTGGTATATCTAAAACCACCTAAAAAAAAAAAATTCGGTGATCCTGGAGTTACATCTCGAAGATTGGAACTGGGGCATCTCCAAGTGTTCGGGCCACATTCCTTTGATTGATTTGACATTCTTAGTCCTCTTGTATAAAATTAATTTTGCTGAGATCCTCTATATCTCGTCCCGTAGATTGATTGTATTAGGGATCTATTTGCATTGTATACATCTTGATAAGGCTCATTTCTATCGAAAATGGGGGCAAATTCCCCAAACCCGTGGAGCATAGTGGAATTCGTCCCTTCAGTGCAAAACACATTGGGCCGCAGAGCCACTCGTTTGGTGAAAGGACGTATCGTTCCTAATTGATTTTTAATCAGATCTGGGGATAAGTTTTTCTCCATTCTTTTTATCTCAGGACGTCTCTCCTCTGACAAAGTCAATAGACGCAATAACAGAGTCGTCCGCATCAGAATCAAACCCCAAGATACGAATTTGGGTGAACGGTAACCTTGTATCGTTCCAATTTGGTCTTCCAAGACCACATGCCTAACGTGAGTTTTTACTCATTTTACAGGAAGTTGTTGGCGCTGAAAGCCTCAAATGAAAATAGCACGCTAATAGGGAGGCGAATAGAATCATTGGCCTTAGAAGTCAGGATTCCAGGAGATGGTCTTTGATTATAAGACCTAGTGGATGGTAAAAAGTATCGCTCCTACGTCACATGCTTTGACATGCATTTTGATAAAATCTTTTTTTTTTCCTTGAATAAAAGGAACCTTGAAGAATGGCGCTGAAGTGCGCCCAAAAACACAAATGGATCTTCTCTGGGGCAAATTCTTGAGAAGGATTCGTCGCCCAACCAGATGGGAGATCAAGGACACAAGATAGAGGGCCAAATTATGCAAGCCGCGCGTGTGTGTTCAAACGGAAACACAAAACAAGAACAAGGCGGTATCGTTCCAATTTGTCTTGAATTTTGGAACGCAAACTGACACCTAATTCCCTTCTTTGACAGGGGCTCGCCATCAAGGCGAAACAGGTTTTCACATCCCGTGTATTACCCAATGGAACACATGACCAAGGGTAAGATGTATCGTTCTAATTTATTGAAAAATTCATGAACGTACAATAACATGTTTCTTCCGCATTTTCAGGGATCTCCAGCCGTGACGGGAAGGTAAGTATCCCTTTTCCCAGTTAGCTGGAGATAAAAAAAAAATGTCAGAATCCTTTCAATAATCATGCCTAAAAAGGATAGAGATTTTTCAATGCATCGATATTCATGATTTAAAACAGGAGGTTGTTTGAACATGAATAAAACATGCATGGGGCATCGTAAGATTCCCTTGAGGGGTAAATTTCTGGTTCTCGCAGAATTGAATAGAAACTCCCAACTATTCGATTGGGTGGTCCAATCATACCCTAAAAAAATGATTGGTGGCGACTCCATGGCATGCACACTTAACACATGTCACTAGACCACACTGAAGGTCGACTACGTATACCTCCGTTGCGATTTGGGTAACGGGCCTTGGGAGAGGCCCGCGTCTGACCAGACTGGACGGCCCATTAGCCCTCGAGAGCCCACGGCGAACCTCGAGAGGGTCGCGACAAAGACCTTTTGGCATTTTCAGCTACAAACTAAACTATTGAAATACTCAGTTTGGGTAGTGGCACTCAACTATCCAGCGGCAGATGAGTGGGACCTTCGCCTTCCAATAATGACGTCCCTGCCGGCAGTATTGCGGTGGACCCCAAATGACATCAGTGTAGGGCTCCCAAGTAATCTATCATTCGTGAAATGTGACATGAACAGTTACTTGCAATTTCATCGAAAGCGATTATAAACGACAGATCAACTATAAATCTTTTACTTACCTGACCGATTACTTGGGAGCCCTACATTGATGTCATTTGGGGTCTACCGCAGTACTGCCTGCAGGGATGTCATTATTGGAAGGCGAATGTCACACTCATCTATCACTGGATAGTTGAGTGGTGTCGCGACCCTCTTGAGGTTGTCGAGCTCTCGAGGGCTAATGGGCCGTCCTGTCTGGTCGGACGCGGGCCTCTCCCAAGGCCCATTACCCAAATCGCAACGGAGGTATGCGTGATCGACTTTCAGTGTGGTCTAGTGACATGTGCTAAGTGTGCATGCCATGGAGTCGCTACCAATCATTTTTTTAGGGTATGATTGGACCACCCAATCGAATAGTTGGGAGTTTCTATTCAATTCTGCGAGAACCAGAGAAATGGTTTCGGGGACTTAGTTACGCCAACCGTCAGAGTTGACGCCCTTTCGGTACCTAAGTTGACTGAATTTTCTAGCCTGAGATTCATGCGGATGAGTAAGGTATGAACCATAAATCTAGAAATTCATGCAGATAGGAGTGATTATCCTAGCAATCACAATCAGTAATAAAATGCGCAACTCAAGGAATCTAGATATGCAAATAAATCACATGGCATTCCTAGTAATGCCCTATTTATCAATCACAACTCAAGAATGATTTAGCTGTCCTAGCCGTTCTACACTCGATCTAACCTAAGAAAAGCATTAGGAACCATCGCAGGAGTTCGAGAGTACTCACATGGGGTTCGCCGTGCCCTGGTTTGGTCTTGGACGAGCTATCGAGCTCATGCCGACCCGATTATATTTGGGGATCCACTCGGCGTTTTACACCATGAAATCATGTGAAACAAAAACGAAAATATTCAGCAAGGGGCATTTATTGTAGATGGTGGTCGATCTAATTGGACATCAAGACTAAAAAAGATGTAGAAATTTACAAATTAAAAGACTCGAATGATATTTTTTTTGCCAAATTCAACTCTATGCGTCGTGAAGAAACACATGCAATTGAACTTGAATTTTGACTATTTATGAGTTCAAAATGAAAAGAAAATAAAAATAAAAATATTGACTATTTTTCTATATTTTTACAACATCGAATGCTATTTTTCTTCATTTTTCATGTATTTTTCTATTTTTGGAAAATATTAAAAAAATTGAAAAATTATTTTTTGTCAAAAATGGTTCCTTTAGCTTGGTCAAGGCTACCAAAGATGATTTTTTAATTTTTTATATTTTTTTTTATGAATTTTTAAAAAATAAACTATGAAAGACTGATAAAAAAATCAGGTGTCAACAGCTGCCCCTCTTTGAGAGGAATTTCGTCAGAGGTTTCTCTCAAAGACAAGGTGACACCTGTGTTCCGATCGACTCGACTGGGAAAAGAAAAGAAAAGAAAAGAAATCATGACATCCAATTTTCATGCCCATCAATGTGTGCTTTTCCTTAAAAAGAGATGTGCTCATTCAATTCCCTGATATGATGTAAGAAAGTTAAGGAGTAGATAGACTTCCCTGCCCCTTACCTGCCGAATGCTTGCGGCATTTGCTGTGTCTGATGGGTTCAAGTAGATTCCTAAGGACTCGTCATCGGAGTGTCATAGGGATGTTAAGCTCTGACCTGTATGGTAGGTCAAACCATAATGGGATTCCTAACTAATAGGAACCTAAGGAAGACGCATCCCACATTTGGGAATTTGCCAAGGGTTTTGATCCGTGTGGTGGACTAAACTAGAAATGGCTTGCCTAATGTAAGGCTTATTAGGGAAAACGACTCCTCCCGCGTTCGGGATTCATCAAGGTTTTGATCCGTATGGTGGATCGGACCATTGGGTTGATCCTTCAGGCGGTCTCTACTAGTCCTTTGACCCTTCAGGCGGTTTCTACCATTCATTGACCCTTCATGCGGTTTCTACCATTGAGTTGACCCTTCAGGCGGTTTCTACCATTGGTTGACCATTCAGGCGGTTTCTACCATACATTGACCCTTCAGGCGGTTTCTACCATTGGACCCTTCAGGCGGTTTCTACCATTGGTTGACCCTTCAGGCGGTTTCTACCATACATTGACCCTTTAGGCGGTTTCTACCATTATGTTGACCCTTCAGGTGGTTTCTACCGTTGATTGACCCTTCAGGCGGTTTCTACCATTGTGCTGACCCTTCGGGCGGTTTCTACCATTGATTGACCCTTCAGGCGGTTTCTACCGTTGAGTTGACCCTTCAGGCGGTTTCTACCATTTATGAAATTCCAAATTGATATGAATCAAAGGATGACGTACCCGCTCTTCGTGGCTAGTCGGAGACTCGATCATTCTGTGGATCGGTCTTAGAAAAGATTTGCCTACTAAAAGGCCTCACTTAAGGATGACGCACCTAGTCTTTAGGGTGGCCAAAAGTCCTACAGAAAGCTTAGACCTGAAAAAATTTTCCTCGCCAAGAAGATGTTAGTAATCTTTGGGAAGACAATAATTGTCTAACTGTCAAAATTCTACGACTTAAGTTTTAGTCATGAAATGTGTATTTTGATTGTTGGAGGTTATCCAAAACATTCCTGCCACATACAGATGTGATCATAAATTCCTTGCACGGAAACTCTAGATCAAACAATTTGAAAATTTCAAAAAGAGTTTGCTCAAAACATCCATTGGAGTATTTCTCATCCAAGAAGGCTCCTCACTGCTCTGTGATAATGATCTTTAATAGGGAAAGTGCTCAATTTCCTACCGACCTGTGCCTAGGTTTCAGGATCATTCGCAACGCATACATTTCGATCAATCAGGAGGTCTTTCACCGGACCGTAGTGTTAGGCTTGGATATCAGTTTCCAAGGGGGACTCACTTTTGAGTCAAGGCCGTTGAACGAAATTTTTCACTATCTGCTCCGGGTTTACAAGTCAAGAACCCTGCAAAATGAGAAAGAAATAGTCTTGCTCGTACTTCTTTGAGCTAAGTTATACATTAACCCAAGTGTCTTAGTCAGAGAAGACTGCTTCAGGATTGTAACATTGGAAGGATTGGGGACCGAAAAAGGCTTGTTTTTTGCCTAGAAATTGTGAAGGGTTTGACATTGGTGATCATTGCAAATTTGCCACATGTCCTTCGAAGAACATCTCCATTTCTTGAAGTGTACACTCCTCTTTTAGAGCGCACAAGGATGTTTAAAAGCGTCTCTTGTTGCATTAAGAGACCGTCTGTTTGTGTGTTTGCTATTTGAGCACGACATCATTTGGGGAGTAGTCATCTTGATCTGACTCCTTTGGAGGGTCTTTTCATCATCTCTCTAGACTTTACTGGGGATATTTTGAATGGACATCGGCCTTGCTTTTTACCAGGCACTTTGCTTTTTCTTGATGTCTAGGGATTTTTCTTTTCCCCCTTTTTTTAATCCCGTGTTTTTCTTTTCTTTTGGAGCTAGGATTTTCAGCAATCATGCTAGATATGCAACTTAAACTTTGGCATGCTTCCGTTCCTAGAGTGATGTTGACTTTGCTTTGGAATATGCAATGATCACCAATAGGTTGATGAAATGAATTTGCTGGCTCAACATGGTCGTGCAAAGGATAACAGTGTGTAGGATAGAGAAATGAATTATTCTCGTCATCCTATAACACTTGGATTATCATATAAACAACACACAAAGATTTATGTTAGTCCGAGCAAGAAAATTTCTAACCATTTACTTTCTGATACTGTTGGACTAACCTTCATTTGCCCCAATGTGGGGTGGTTCTTGACAGGGTTGAGAATGAAAATCGCCGTTCAATGGGGTTCTCAATGGGCATCTGTAGTGTTTGGAATGAAGAAATAAATGCCTCTGTCATCTCGATCTATGTAATCGTTGCAAATGACCCTTATGTCCATAGGTTAAGGTTTCTCAATCATTTCCAATCTCCTCATCTCTCAAGTGTGTATGGGACGTGTTTGGATTAGGCTCGCTTCTCTTATGAGAAAATACCCTTTTGAACAGTTCAAACGACTCTTGTTGGAAAAATTCATTTCATTTCATCAAGATTTATCCTTCAAAGGGATTTTGTGATGCACCATATATGTGTAATTCATGTTCAGACAATCCCTTGTTTTAAAACATGAATGTCAATGAAGTAAGAATTATATGTCTTTTTAGATGTGAGAATCGAATTAATTCTGAAAGTTTTTAATCTCCAATGAATTGGGAAAAGGGATACTTACCTGCCCATCGAGGCTGGAGATCCTGGAGATATAAAAGGGATATGTCATTGTATATTCTAAAACTTTGCAAAAATTGGAACGATACATCTTACCCTTCGTCGTATGCTCCAACGAGTGTACAAGGGTTGTGAAAATGTGTCTGCCCTGATGGCGAGCTCCTGCCAAGGACAAATATTAAGCATTATTTTGGGTTTCCAAATTCAAAACAAATTGGGACGATACTACTTTACTCTTGATTTGAATTCCATTCTGCATGCCAATGTGGGGATTGCAGAAGCCAGCCCTCAAGCTTGTGGCCATGATTTCTTCGTCTGGTTGGGCAACAAATCCACCTCAAGGATTTACGTCAGAGGAGATTCATTCATCTTTTTGGGCGTGTTTCATGCGCTGTTTTGTTATTTGAATGCATGGCTTCTTGGGTGCCTCGTCTCTATTCATTACCTGAGAGGAAAATGAGAGAACATTATCCCCGCATCTGATTGAAAATCATTTAGGAACGATACGTTCTTTTTACCAAATGGGTGGCTCCGCGGCCAAATGCGTTTTACGTTGAAAGGATGGATTCCATTACGCTCTGCGGATGATAACTATCGCTTGGGGGACTTGCCCCACGGATTAAACGATGAATCTGATGTCTTCGGCTTCGACATGCTTTCCGAATGTAGGAATGGTTTGCCCCCATTTTCAGTAGAGATGGGTTTTGTCGAGTGGGCAAGATCAAAAACTCATCCTAGATTTGGCTTTAGTCGAAGGTTGAAATCCCGACCTTGGATAAGCGAATCATGATTCATCTCCTTCTGCTTCGGATTTGTCATTTGCGCGCTTCACATTTTACAATACCAACTTCGCCGCTTGATGAAAATGAATCGATGATTTTCGAATTGCCCCAAGTTCTATAGTCATCTGCGTCAAATCTCTTTGAACTTCATCGAGTGATAGACCAACTGATAAAACGATTTTTCAATCCCGAGATCGAACGTTTCGTACCACTGCCATTTCACTGACTACCAAGACACAGCACTATTGGCGTCCCTAACTGGTTCGTTTTTTGTTATAAAATTCTCGAAGCAGTTAGCGACCCCCATTGAGAATGAAACAAGCTCAATTTAGAGTTCGTAACGACTAAAGGTCCCTTGGAACGATACAGAGCTAACCGTCTTTGAGCTCGCTCGGGCTTTTACTCACATTTTCCTATGTGAAGCCTTTAAATGTTTTTCTTCGTGGCGTTCAATTGATTCGCCTCGACTCTAATCTAACAAGGGATTGTCGCACTCGAGCATGATGATGCTCGCAGGTAGTACCGATCGCTACCCTAGATTAACTCTAGGCATTAAGGAAGATTATCTCGCATGGAAGACTTTATGACAGAAAGATTAATGATACATCCAGTCACATGTGCCTAGGTCCCTTGAAGATTCTCGGTGATCAACCAGTTACACCATGAATCAGATATATAATCGCCATTTTGGATCATAACTTCATAAGTCCATCAGTTTTAAACTGATCGATCCAGATATGGAGCTCCTCATCAAGGAAATCTTTTGATTCTTCGAGCAACTGATATTCGGGTTGACCATCATCGCTTGGCGGCGAAGGATTCCTGTTTCTGTTGTGAGCGATCTGATTCTTCGAGCTAGAACCTTCGTCATTGCTCGAGATTATAAGAGGATGATTGATCGATTCACTATCAAAAGCACCTTCCATTTGGGGATGGGAGAAACAAAAATCCTCAGAGCATCCCCCCGCTTGATCTTCCGAAATCATACGCCCAAGCCAGGCAGATCTTTGAACACTAGGCACAATATGTTGATCGGCGATAGGAAGAGCACTAGCGAAAAGTTGCTGCTCAAACCAAGGAGTTCGTACCTGCTGCACTTGTGGCATATACTCTTGAGTGGTGCTGAGATGATTCGGGGGAATATTTTGATTAGCGCCCAAGTAGTCGATGGTGCTGCTACCAGCTTGGTCGGTGCCTAGATTCAGCAGGGTATTTCTTACTTCAGGGGCATTGTAGTTGTGGCCATGCCTAGTGTTTAGGCACAAGTTGAGTTCTTTCAGGTTCAGTGCTGTGTGGCGCTGTCTTAGCGCCCTTCTGTAGCTCTTGAGGTGACTCGCGACTCCATCTTTAGTGAGTCCTGGTATGTTCATGATCTCAAGTATGCGCGTTGGATATGCTGAGTTGATCCCTAGTTGCTGAACCGCACTAAGGAACTTGAGATGAAGCTCGGGGGACCAATTGACCCTCGTCTTCTTGCGACCCGGAACAGTGTTGACAACTTGGCTATTGCTCTCTGGCCTATTTCCAGTAGGATTTGATCGAGCCGGAAATTGTTGTGGAGGGAATTCATCAGCTTTGGATTGGTCGGTCGTGATAGTAAGCTCATCGTTAAGGAAACTCCAATCATGGTGACGCATATCCCATCCTTTAGAAGGCATCGGTATTGACTTCGTAGAATTGATTTGTTCATGCATATCTCCAACAAAATCCGATTGTATCGAAGATGGTTCGAGGGAGTGGGGTGGTGAATGAGCATTTTCAATCCTCATATAAGGCTTATCAAGGAACATTTCGCCGAGAGTGACAGGGCCACCGCAATTAAGGCAAGCGATAGTGCTGGGAGCTTTCTTATACCTCATGTTCTCCGCTCGAAGCTTTTCGTTTTCCTCCTTTAGAATCGCAAGTTCTTGATGTCTGTGTTGAGCCCTCAATTTGGCTCGCTTATTTTGAAACCAAAACTTGACCCTCAAAGGTTTCATCCCTAGCTTCTGGCCCAATTCATTTCTTTGTTTCATGTTCGGGAGAGGGCATTCACTAAAGAAAGCTTCAAGCTCTTGGATTTCATTCTGAGTGTGGCACTGGCGACGTTTCCTTTTCCGGGATTGACCATCGCTGCTGCTGTTGCCGTCGCTGCTGAGATCCTGAACTTCGTTGCCGAAAGGGTTGGGTTCTGTGGTTCTGGTACCAGACGCGATCCTGGAATCTTCGAGATCTCTCAATAGTTCACTTTCTGAGATTTTTGGATCAGTCGCCTCTAGCAACTGACGGTAACCCTCAAACATGTTGGATCGAAAAATGTTCGATCAATTTTTGCTCACTCAGGGTTCTCTACTCTCTCATGTATGCTCACTCTCTCTAAATTTTCTTTTGAGTGGTTCTGTATGCCCAGGAAACGTTCTTTAAACATTGATGAAGATCATCAGGCAAGCGTTTCTCCCAAGATTTCGTATTTCTCGCTTTGTCGTCTTCTTTCTTCTTTTCAACGTGGAGGGACACCAAATCGATTTCCTTTTCTCGATATCCATGTCTGTCTCCCACTTATTTTCAAAAAGGTGGAACTACGCTCGCCTCCCGCTCAGTTTTTTAATATGATGGGACCGCCAAATCCTTTTGCAACTTTTTTCGATAGTTGCGCTTAACTCTCGCTCAATTTTAATATGGTGGCATTGACATATCTTTTTACAACTTTTTTAGATTTATCAAGCCTGAAATCGCGGACTGGGACGGATCTGATGGTTCACCGAAAGAGCCACCACTGCTTTACCCAATTAACTTGGCTCCATGAGCATTATTGCTGTGACCTTTCTTCATCCTCGAGTTGCTATAAAAGGAGGAGTTAATGCAGAGAAGATTAACACTCTTACATAATTTCCTTTTCGTATTTTAATCACTCTACCACACCCATCTTCTTCTCCCTCACTCCAACGAAAATGATCTCTCCTATTCGCGCTTTCTCGGCTGAAATTTTGGCCCAGTGGGAAAAACTCTATAACCTCCTAGGTCGAGGCTATGCTCATATAGCCGATCACCCAGAAATTGAAGATGAAATTCGCATTTTGCTCATGGAAATAGACACCACCTCTATCGAGGGCACTAATTTAGAGAGGGAATATAGAATCTTCCCAACCCTCTTTATAAACTTTTTAGAGACTTACCGTGTCACTCATCGAGAAGTTACCGTGGCTCACGTTTTGCGAGCTCGCTATGAGGATCGGTCCAACTGCTTGGTGTTGGCCAACCTTGTGGCCGATAGTCACAGAAAGGCTGTTGAGTTCGCCAACGAGCAGGTCTCGATGTTGCTTCGCGAGAGGGGAAATTTGGTGGAGCGCTTGGCCTTATCCCTGACCACATATGAGCACGACCGTCGTAATGTCGTGTTGAAGTTTCAATGTGAGTGGCAGGAAGTAAGGCTTGACAGCATTACCGCGGATATAGCCCATGGGAGAGGACTAGTTCGGGACCTGGAAATAGCCGCCGAAGATCACGGGACCAAGGTTGCCGAGCTTAAAGGGGAATGTAAACGCCTTCTTCTTAAGCTTGCAGATCTCGAGTCTCGAGGTGGTGAGTATAGGCAAAGCATCAATAATATGGAGGGCCA
The DNA here is from genome assembly GCA_021437785.1 of Rhodomyrtus psidioides. Lineage (NCBI taxonomy): Eukaryota > Viridiplantae > Streptophyta > Magnoliopsida > Myrtales > Myrtaceae > Rhodomyrtus > Rhodomyrtus psidioides. The sequence goes on along the minus strand of JAILYB010000031.1, from coordinate 4,361,175 downwards.
ACTAGGTTCCTTTGTGATGCTAATTAGGGCTCATTTCGGTTTTACTTTTCCACCTCGATGATCTGTATGATCCGCTTTTAAGGTCCCTCGATTGAGCGAAATGAATGAAAGCTCTAATATGTGTGTCTCAACTTCTGTATGGCTGACTTTCTCGAACACCTGACCACTCTCAACCTAGGCAAGCTGCTCTTTGACATTGATGATTCGAGCGTGTACATCTTGATTTTTTAATCTTGCTTATGATCGAATAAAGGAACCTCCCACCGCGTTTATCCACAAAAAGACTTCTCTTCTCTACCTGTTTTTAACTACTTAGAGATGCCACAATTTCGATCTTTGAGACGTGACTTCAGGATCACCTATTCCAAATCGTCATCTTCATTAGATGATACCTCAATGATGTCCATAGCAGGCTCTTCTTGTCCACTTGGCGCTCATAATGGGATGACACCATCTTCGTCTTCCATCAAGAACATTGGGAGGAAAACACACCTATCTATCCTCAAAATGACATTTAATCCAATCACCGGAATTATGCAATGAATATAATGATTATGAGCTGTAACAAGTTCGAGGGATAGAAAAGTCTTACCAACCAAACTTAAGAGAAAATCAAGCTTCTATGTACAGTGTTAGGTATACTAACCTTCCATAGACAAACGCATGAGACAAGTGAGGGAAAACTCCTAAAAATCAAAAGATAGGGCTTGGTACCTAAAACCAAGGTTCTCACCTCGAATTCTGGGAAGAGTCGATTCCATTGCACAACTATCGTTGCATTGGGACTCAATCCATAGTTCGAAGTGAGCGGAATTGAAAAGTGGATTACCCCATGTTTTTCCTCACGGAGATTCCATTTTCAAATCCTTCTATTGTGTTCCTAAAGAGGGCGCCTGGGGTTTTAGGCGCAATTGTGTGTATTCATTGTGTCGTGCTAAAGCAATAAACATGCATTTTATTTAACAATCACTGCTTCAATATAAATATCCACACAATCATACATCCAAAACTCTTGCCTGCATAAAACAAAGTTAACAAGCACTTCACCCCTTATTTCTCCCGTCTACAAAAACATCTAACACATTCGTTAGCATATACACCTCACTTTTGAGAGCATCTGCATAAAATTAGGTTAGAAGAATCAATCAACTTTTTAATCGGCTCAAGTCCACTAAATGGTTAAGAACCAGTCCCCAGCGGAGTCGCCAGTCTGTCGCGACCCTCTTGAGGTTGTCGAGCTCTCGAGGGCTAATGGGCCGTCCTGTCTGGTCGGACGCGGGCCTCTCCCAAGGCCCATTACCCAAATCGCAACGGAGGTATGCGTGATCGACTTTCAGTGTGGTCTAGTGACATGTGCTAAGTGTGCATGCCATGGAGTCGCCACCAATCATTTTTTTAGGGTATGATTGGACCACCCAATCGAATAGTTGGGAGTTTCTATTCAATTCTGCGAGAACCAGAGAAATAGTTTCGGGGACTTAGTTACGCCAACCGTCAGAATTGACGCCCTTTCGGTACCTAAGTTGACTGAATTTTCTAGCCTGAGATTCATGCGGATGAGTAAGGTATGAACCATAAATCTAGAAATTCATGCAGATAGGAGTGATTATCCTAGCAATCACAATCAGTAATAAAATGCGCAACTCAAGGAATCTAGATATGCAAATAAATCACATGGCATTCCTAGTAATGCCCTATTTATCAATCACAGCTCAAGAATGATTTAGTTGTCCTAGCCGTTCTACACTCGATCTAACCTAAGAAAAGCATTAGGAACCATCGCAGGAGTTCGAGAGTACACACATGGGGTTCGCCGTGCCCTGGTTTGGTCTTGGACGAGCTATCGAGCTCATGCCGACCCGATTATATTTGGGGATCCACTCGGCGTTTTACACCATGAAATCATGTGAAACAAAAACGAAAATATTCAGCAAGGGGCATTTATTGTAGATGGTGGTCGATCTAATTGGACATCAAGACTAAAAAAGATGTAGAAATTTACAAATTAAAAGACTCGAATGATATTTTTTTTGCCAAATTCAACTCTATGCGTCGTGAAGAAACACATGCAATTGAACTTGAATTTTGACTATTTATGAGTTCAAAATGAAAAGAAAATAAAAATAAAAATATTGACTATTTTTCTATATTTTTACAACATCGAATGCTATTTTTCTTCATTTTTCATGTATTTTTCTATTTTTGGAAAATATTAAAAAAATTGAAAAATTATTTTTTGTCAAAAATGGTTCCTTTAGCTTGGTCAAGGCTACCAAAGATGATTTTTTAATTTTTTAATTTTTTATATTTTTTTTATGAATTTTTAAAAAATAAACTATGAAAGACTGATAAAAAATCAGGTGTCAACAAGTGGCACTACCCAAATCGAGTAATTCGGCATTTTAGTTTGCAGCAAAAAATACCAAAAGGTCTTGAGGATCACACTATCTTCCATGATATTGATAACACGCCACCCAAGATGGATTGGGTGGATAAGCATAGAGACTGCATCAATTTGTGGGGTACACGTCAGGCAAGTATCAACCGGGGTAATCCTATAACAGAGGCACTCCACTTTCATTCATGATATATAGAGTGGTTCCGTAGACATACACGGAAATGGATTTCTGTCACGCCCCGAACCTGGCAAGCCCGTGAACATCCCAGCAGGCCGTTTCTTTATCATTTTGTCTCCCAAGAACCTTTGGACCACAATCTAATAAAATCCATTAAACAGGCGAAAGTGAGAAACATATCCATCCGAATAAAATCAAGAATGACTTAGGACAAAGAAAAGGCACACCTCTCATAGTTGGCAAATGCACTTCAGAAATTCCAGTTGTCAAGTATCAATGATTCTATTCTAAACCCACTAATTTAAAATACAAACCTTGAGGTCACAATGTGTAAATCCGTTTCCTACAATTACTTCCTCAAGTTTCAATCCTTGGCAGACTTGGTTTTCCTTTGCCTAGGACTTGAAAAAGTTAATCCACAACGGGGTGAGATATAAATCTTAACAAGTGAACCCTAAACCTAGACTAGACCGCTAGTCCCCCTAGACTATGCATCAAAGCATAAGGCAGAAGCTCATCAAGGCATTAGCATATGGCAACTGGATATCAATCCTTTCAAGTACATGGCATTAAGAATTCACAATCAAGCACATCACGCACTATGAGATCATAGCTTCAGACATTAGCATAGAATATCTCATCGTAGTGATATCACATTAGCACATCATCAAGGGAATATAAGCCGCGATATATTTTCAAGGGCACTCTGGCCATATTACTTATATCAGGGGGCACTATAGCCCAATATTTCATACATCATTATAGCCGATCAATCTCAGGGGGTACTATAGCCCAATCATTCTCAGGGGGCACTATAGCCCAATATATCATACATGCACTATAGCCAATTGATCTCAGGAGGCACTATAGCCCAATATATCATACAGGAACCATAGCCATATATATATATATATATCACACATGCACTATAGCCGTATAAATCTCTTAGGCATTATAGCCATATAAATCTCTTAGGCACTCTGGCCATTTAATAACCACTGGAGCTCAATAGCCAATCTCGCATATAAGGGCTCAATAGCCATTACCATATACAATTGCCACAAAACCTTGATAGTCCTCATAAGAATCGAGAACACACCACGCCATATTGAATCATAAAATTCGCCATCAAACAATTTATCAATCTAATTCATCCAGTAGTGTCCTAGCAATCAAGTAAAGGTTTAAGGATCACTTACCTCTTTAATTGAACTAGTACTTCCACTCAAAATCCACCACCAATCTCGTTCTTCAACCGGCTAGAATAGGGCAAGTGCACGGACCTAAGAAATTCTACAAATCGTCCATTAAAATTATCCCAACTTCATTACACACACAACATCTTATTCTCAAGTCGTCACAGTGCTAATTCAATGCTCCTAAGCAGGCCAAATGTTGTTCTATCAAGGCAAGTCATCACAAGTTTCATTCCACCAAGTCTGCCTTTTTCTAGGCTCCACGACCAGGTTCATTCATAGATAAACTGACATCTTTCTACTAGCCTTTTTAGGAAAAAAAATTCATAATCTTATACTTCAATGTCTTATGGACGCGTTGGCGAAAATGGAGCTCAATTTGGATACCAGACGACTTAGAACGACTCAATTCAAAATTGGTGCGCGCTGAGGACAGATTAGTCGGCATCTAGCATTTTTCACCTCAAACAGCCATTAATCACTTCTAAACTACCATTCTTCACAAAACCAACTTGCCATAATCTCAATATACAAGTTTAGGAAGCTCACCGAAGATTTCAAAGAGACCACACCTCGAAGACCTTTGAACAGCTCGGTTTCTCGCGGCGATCAGGCGGTCAGAATCTGCCCTCAAGAAATCACCTCAAATCAGCCATGGAAACTCTTCATTTCTTAAATAAACTTGTAACCACAGCTCAGCAATCCCTAGTACTATGAGTGTAGAAGATCTCACTGAAAGTTTGGAGCCATTTGAAGTCTCGAAACCCACGAAATAGGTCCTTCTCCAAAACCGGTCAGATTCTGCCTCAATCTAACCTTTTCCCATTCAAACAGACCTACGGGAAAAACTACTGGGCCAAATCGGGTTTATAATATGTCCCTAGAAAGATAAGACAATAAACTTTCTAATGGCGGTAGAATCACCTCAATCCAACACTGGATGGAGAAGTTATGGCCGGAGGAAGGGAGGTGGTCGGGACTGGTCGAGCAGAACAGTTCGCCCGAGAGAGAAATAAGAAGAAAAATGAAGAGGAATGAGGGAGAGGGAGTGCACGGCTGAGCAAGAGCTAGGGGACGTGTTCCACCAAAATATTTATGCTAATTTGACAGGATGGAATTTGTGGGCAATTAAAGCCATGACTCCTCAAATGATGACACATGGCATGGCTCCAATTATTAATCAACCAAGCTTTGACTTCCTTTGACCTCATCTCTTCAAATTTTCGACAGCCACAAGGGATATCTAAATGACCATTTTGTCCTTCAATCCTTCTTAAAACAAGGGCAATTGATCGAGGGGCAAATGGTAATTTTGCACTTTCCGTCCGAAACTTCACTTTTCCAATTTTGAATTACCATTGGTGAGGCGACGTCAAATTCCAATCCAATGTTAGAATTTTTCATTTTCACTATTCAAATTTTGAGATTCCATTCCATATCTCAAGTCTCGATGGGGTAGAAATTCGGAATGTGACAATTTCTGTTTCGGGAGCTGCAATGGGTTCATCTGCTCATGCAAAGACTCTCAATTTAATTCATTAATTATTTTTTTCGTGAAATAAATTATTGGCATTTGATAACTTTTGTTAATTTTTTAATATCATTATCAAACTGATGGCATCGAACACGCGCTACATATAATGAAGGGGCCTCGATCTCATGAGGACTTGGATTACGTGGAGAGTCTACTTGAGGTATTGCTATATGCCCAGAAGGAGGAGAGATGGCTAGTAACAGTCATGCCACCACCCCAACCACCGATTGTGGCGGGACCCGATGTGTCGGATGAGGATGTCCTATCTGAGCCTGTTCAGCCGTTCAGAAGGACCCATCGAGCTCGTCTAGTTGGTCATGTCGTTCCTCACACCATCGAGTATCATATGACATATTTTGATGAATGATTTGAGCAGTTTGCCGCCCCATTTACCGAGGGATTTGCTTTTGCGTCTCCTGACTATCCACAACAGCCGACTCCATATATTCATTCCGCTTCATATGAGGATTCTCCTCCTTACGCTCCAGGCCCTCGAATAGTAGGATATGCATAGCCTGGCCGAGGCATATTTTCACAAGATATGACATCATCATCTACTCATCCTCCTCGTTGTTGATATGAGCTTCAACCTCCTAAGCACTGGAGACAACCTGATTGTGGAACATGAGGTCATGTTGGAGGACGACATCGTCACTAGATGAAATTGTGATAGTTTACGAAATCCCATATTTTCCATATCTCAACACCTTTATTTTATGAATAATACTAATTATTTACGTAATTTCAATATAATTTATTATTTAGTTGGTATTCTTATAAAAAAATTATAAACTAAATAAATATTATAAAAAAAATTGACCATACGAGAGTGCCTCCGAGCCCCCTCGGTGGTCGATTTGTCGATTGGGACGCCCTACTCTACTTATGGACCACCGATTGGGGCGGCCCGAATATGCCGAGTGGGTCCTAATCGCAATTGGGCCTCGCTGGGCGACTGTCGCGACCCGTCCGGAAGCGGACGCGGCTAATGGATTACCGATCGCGGGCCTTCCCCCACACAAGGGTGCGGATCGCGGGCTTTGGATCGGCGCGGGCCCTCCCAAGCCCATACCAAATCGCGGCGGGAGTACTCTTCGACGATAAGAGTCGATCGCTTTCGACCTTCAGTGTGGTCGTGGTGGCATGTGCAAATTGTGCATGCATTTGGAGTCGCCACCGGTCTTTCTTGGAGGGTAGACCGGAAACCTGACTGACCGATTGGGAGAGATCGATCAGTTCTGCGGAACCAGAGATTTTGGGTTCGGGGACTTGGTTACACTGGTATCATTACCAACGCCCTTTCGGTACCTAACGCGAGTGATTTTTCCTAGCTAAGAATCAATGCAGGCGCAATTTTAGGTGAGGTAGGCTTGATTCAGGGTTTCATGCAGACTGGAAGACTATTCCTATCAATTGCAATCAATTTAAATGAAAGCGCAATCAATTATGTAAATAAATCACATCAATGCACATCAATTCATATCAAGGGCTTCCAAGTATAGCCATAAGAGCTTAGGGAAGGCGTGACTTCGGACCAGGGGTAAAATGGGAAGATTTGGGGGGCGATTAGCTCGAAGGGCAAAATCGTCAATTTTTGGAAGGTTTGGATACCGAATTACCCAAAATATTCCATGGCCAGTTGTTTGTGGCCATTTCCCATTCTTTAGATTTTTTTGGAATTTCTTGATTTTTCTTCAATTTTTGGAAGACGATTCGCCCAAAGGGCGAAATCGTCATTTTAAGAAGGGTCGGGGTTCAAAACACCCGAAATGAGTCTTGGCCAGTTGTTTGTGGCCATTTCCTATTTTTTGGGATTTTCATGAATTTTTTAGAATTTTTTTGGAAGGCGGTTTGCCGGAAGGGCAAAACCGTCATTTTTGGAAAGATCGGGGGTCGAAAGACCCGGAACAGGTCATGGCCAGTTGAATGTGGCCATTTCCTATTTTCTGGAAGTTTTTAGAATTTTTCTGAATTTTCCGAATTTTTTTTGAGTTTTTTATGATTTTTCATTTTTTTATTGAATTTTTGAGTTTTTTTTTTATTATATATATTTTTTATTTTTTTATTTTTTTAACTCAGAAAATGGTGATCCGGATTGGGTTTCTAAGCCCAACCCTTCGAGGGCCCCGGGCCTAGAAGAGAGCCGAGAACCCAAATGCAAATAAAAAATGAGAAGCCCACTTTTTTCTAAAGACCAATATTCATGAATTTTATAATGATCCCATGCGCCAGCCCAATAGCAATTTAGACCCCAAAAACCATGCACACCTAGTCTGCACGTCCACTTTGCCTATTTATTTTGGTCTCTTATATTTTAATCCCTTTTATTCCATTTTTTTTTACGTCTTCTTCTTCCCTAGACTTCTTCTTCATTGATCCTTCTGTTCAGACGCCTCCCTCCCTAAACATCGCAGCTCGAGGCTTTGGTCGTCCGCCACTTCTTCTTCCGCCAACCATCTACCGACGCCGGCGATCGCCAACAAAACTCGCTCGCATAAAAACATCGATGACGGACCGCTCCGGATTACCACCGAACTCGCTTTCCTCAAAGTGTCTGTCGAACCCGACACTGCAACAGACTCCGCGAAGTCCACACCAGTGGCTTGCCGTTCGCTAACCTCCGGATCCGACCCTCGTCGAGCCTCACCAGATATCTATTCACCTATTGGCGCGACAACTAGATGCAAAAGGCTCGGTGGAGACACGAGCATTTAGACTTGCACTAAACGTTGAGGCTTTAAACAACACCGCATACACATACTAGACATCGACAAATGGAAGCCCAAAGTATAAGAGGTAAACTCGTATATGGACGGGGACTTGGTCTTTACCTTACCCAAAACAAGGCTGAAAAGAGTGGTAGAATTACCTCGCCGAGAATGTGCTCCGGGTTGCGATTGAAGCCCAGGTGCTCCGACAGAATCAGGTGAGAACGAGCGTTGGTGAGGACGGTCTCGGCGAGTATCCTTTTAGTCCGTGGCCTCCGGATACATGAGCAAAGGAAACGAGGCTGCCGGTGGTCGAGGAAACCGAGCGGTGGACGGGACCGAAGAGGACTGAGTCTTCAGAAAGGGAGCCCCTTTTTTTTGCTTCGTTTCTTTTCTATTCGGTCTCCCTGGAGTCATTCCCTCCAACTCTCTGCATGTCCAAATATCATCAGTCCTCTCTATGAGCGTCGCCGAGAAGTGCCATCGAGGAGTGCCATCAAGAAGTCTCCAGATCACCCAGGTTCGGCGATGGTCTATTGGGTTTTTTTTTTGGTTGCCCACGATGATGCTTTCATTCTCTGCCATCGGATCCCCCTCTCCCTTTTTTTATTTTTAAGCAAGCCGCCGTGAAGTAGGAGAAGACCCCCATTTTTTATTCATTCTCCTTGGTCTTCTTTTTCTTTCCCTTCTTTTTTATTTTAATTCCCCTTTCCTTTTGTACTCCCCCACGTTAGTGCAGAATGTCCGTCCCCTGCATGTTGGCCACCCCTTCTATTCTATTCTTGTTTGGTTTCTAGCCGTCCATTATCCATCATTGGCCTTCCCTAGAAACGTATTTTTTATGACAGCCCCTCCAAAAATATTCTTCCTTTTGGTCGGCCAATTATGTTCATTCTTTTATTATTTATGAGCGATGCCATTGGCTCTTCCTCTCGAATCGTCGACGTGAAGAGGAAGAGCAATGTGAAAATTTCTTTTGCGGCCTTATTCAACTGGGTTGAATGGGTCGAATCGATTCAATCCAGCTGACCCAGTTCAATAATTCTCTTCAGATTCGGCATTCAAATGAGCAAATCAGCATGCAATTGAACAAAAATTGGAATGCGCAGCGGTCCAATTGAAAGTCAAGATTCTAAAAAAAAATTACAAAAATCCCAGATAAAAAGACTCAAATAGCAATTTTTGGACAAATTCAACTTTATGTATTGTGAAGGAACACATGCAATTGAACTTGATTTCGGACTCTTTATTTGGTCCAAATTAAAAGGAAATAAAAAATACTGACTATTTTTCTGACCACGAATGGTATTTTTCTGATTTTTTTGGGTATTTTTAATAATTAAATAAATTCAAAAAATTATTAAAAATTACGAAAAATATTTTTTGTTCAAAATTGACTCCTGGGGCTAGGCCAAGGTCCCCAAAGTTGATTTTGTAATTTTATGATTTTTTTGGCTATTTTTAATTAATTTTAAAAATAAAAATCAATGAAAAAGGAAATTAACAATCAGGTGTCAACAGCGACCCAAATGCCGATTAACCCCGCAAATGGGCAACCGATTGGGGCGGTCCGCAACCCCCGCTCGGCATATGGGCCGCCGAGCAAGGCCTAATTCACGCAATTGGCACCGGCTCGGTGGCCCAAATGCCGATTGGGGGCAGCGCTGCGCCCCGCTCGGTGGCTCATATGCTGAGCGGCACCTAATCTGATATATATATTTTTTATGTTATTTTTGTAAAAAAATTTAAAAAAGTACTAATTTGGAAGATTGCCCAAGAATCAGAGACACGAAACTCTAATTTGAGCAGCAGAAAACCTGCTTATTATGAAAATCAGACAAAAGATCGCAACCCAGCACAGCAACTCAATCAGAGGCCAGGCGAGAGTATCGAGTCTCGAGAACCGAGCTCAACCTTAGCTCCCAGCTCCTCCCTTTCCGTTGCCTACAAACGCACAGAAAACAACACTCTAAGGCTAGGCAAGGAAAAAGCAAAGAGAAACGCAAGCACGAGAGCGAGGAACCCGAGCAAATCAAATAACATTTCCCTGATTTACCTTGATGAGATGCACGAATAGATTGATCGATGAAATATTGCGGAAGGCGGGAGTCCAGAAGATGAGAAAGAAGAAGATAAATCCAAGAAGAAATAAAATTCTCTTTACTAGCGATATCATGATGGAGATCCCACAGTTGGTCCACTTAGAGAAAATAATGGAAGATGGCAGCACATGGTTAGTTATAACTCACCTAGGCCATCTCAGATTCTTGTTCCATCACTATGCAGCCCAGAACCTGAACATCAACTACCTTCACTACCCCTTCAAAGAAGAATGTTACTTCGCTCATCCATAAGCCAATTCAAAAATGGGTAAAGAAAACCCATAATGTCCTATTGACCTTCCACAACCATACACATGTGTTTCTGAACCAGAACCACCTCATGTTTTTACCAAGCATCTACTTGTTTCAATCTGAAGAATTTCCCCCTTTACAACCTATACATTCTGAGTCTAGTTCTTCTAACCTTCAGTTCTCTACTATGGAGAAATTTTCTGATTCCCAGAAAACATATTATCATGCTTCAAAGATTCCTGCTTCAAATGATGTAGATATACATGGGAGGCGAAAAGGCCCAATTCCTACATAAATTGTCTTAAATTGGTAGATGGAGAATGTACTTGCTCAAAACAAAGCATTTAGAAAAGTTACCACTCAGCTTGAACGGGTGGAACAGACGACTGCCTTGATAAATAAAATGCTGGAAGATTTCCAGAATAGACTTTATCTGTTTGAAACTAAGCAGATTCCTCCGAGCCATTATCTGGAAGACCAGATACCTGAGATTGAGAAACTTTGGTGACAAATTCAACTTCTTGAAGAACGAAAGTCTCGGCTTGAGCATCACAAACCATCCCTTTTCTCAAATCCTTTGTTGTTTCCCAATATTCCTTCAGCCAGATCCTCAGGATCTTCCTCCTCTTTTGAAGCAGTACTCAACTCAGCTCCACCTCCACCTAGGAAGAATGTCCATGGCCTTCGGGTAAAGGTGCAGGAAATAGAAAAAGAAAAATCTATGGGCAAGAGGAAATCTCCACCTCCACCTCTCTCAGCACCTCCAAAGCCTAAACAATCACCTCTAAATTCTCCAACTCACCCTTCACGCTCATACATGGTTTCAAATCCTTTAGAAAGTTTTCTAAAATACCAAGTTTCTTCTATTGTTGTAGTTCATCCTGCAGATCCATTTAAAGGCTCTTCAGACTCATCTAAATCATGTCATAGTGAGTCTAGCCTTTATGAATATTCATTTTCAAACACTTTTTTGTAGCTTGTTGCTGAAATCATGATGTAGAATCAGCAGCTGTTAGAGAAGAAAATATGGTCGAACCAGAAGTGACCTATCATCCAGACACATACCTCGGTCTTGATGACCTCCTGTACCATAAGTGGCCTAAACATCTCCAAGAATTCCATGCTTGGTTGACAACTAGGAACTTAAAGGAGCAAAGTACTTATGACAAGAACATAAAGGAGCAAAGTACTTATGATGTGCTTCTTGAGTTTTCTAGTAGATTTACAAGATTATTAAAGGATTGGTGGAAAGCCGCTTCTAAACAAGACAATGTTGTGTTTCTGATCATGAGCCTAGATCGGGCTATTCAGGTCATTCATTATATTTCATTGGCCAACCAGAAAATACCAAAGTACTCAAGAGAAAAGAATTCTTTGAGTGAAAATGTTGCTCTATGGCTAGAAGAGATCTTGATCGCCATTTCATGGAAATGATCAAACTCTTCTACCATCTTGGTGCTAATGTAAATCTCAAGCCTTTCTTTTTGGCTTCTATTCCAAAATAATCAATGATGTTGTCGAAAAAACTTTACAAGCAAGCAAAACGCCACTGGAAGAAGCTATATTTGGAGAAATCCAACAAGCAATCCATGTATCAATTGAAGATCTATACCACAAAATAGAACTCTTTAAGAGTTATCTTAAGAAGAACTGCAATCTTGATAAGGTTTGCTGCATATGGCCTGATTTGAAGATAAAATGTTCCAGAGACTGCAATGATCCATCATGTTCGAGTCACAAAAGAAGAAGCATTACAAGAAGTTCTCTTTTGCAAGGAAGCATAGTAAGGAAAAATGGAAATTCCTCAAATGAAAGAAGCGCCATTCTTCCAAGTCTAAGAAGAAGTCCAAGTCAGATAGATGATACATCTGCAACAAAAAGGGGTGTTTTGCTAAAAAGTGTTTTCAGGCAAAACGTCAGGGTAATTACATGATTTAGAAGATAGCTCAAAAGCATGGAGATCTCACTTGATGATGAGGCTATTGAATATGTATTTTTCATTGAAGATGAGTCTTCATCTAACACCCTTTGCGCTCTCAAAGCCTGCTCCTCTGATTCTGATGAATCTCCAAGTGAAATTTTTGACTTTTTCCCAGGATTTTCCTTGGAATCTTTCCATATCCAGTCTTTTGTCTTTCACTCCCCTTACGTTCTAATCCAGATATTTACCTCAGATGATAAAAGGCCTATTTAAGTGATTGCACTTATAAATACTAGAGCTGATACTTCTCTTATGGATATAAAGGTATTCCAGAAGAATTATGGATGCCTTATACAAGGTGTTTCCATTTTGCTCCGGTGATGCTTTTGCATGCAAAGTTCGCAGCAAACTAGTTACTCTTCAGATGTTTTCCCAATGTTCAATCACTACAAAAATTCTTGGATGTCACTCTCATGACAAAGATCTTATCATTGGTTGGGATATTCTTGCCCAATTACCTCAACTCAAGATTCTTCCTGATGGATTGCAATTCAAAGAGTTTGTTGACATTCAAAGGTTTTTCATCGTCCAACCAGAAATCCTTGATCCCATAGCTCTGACCCACCTTTTAACCAGCTGTGATGATTCTCATTCCCAATTTTCACAAACTTGTCCCCATCCATCTGGAAAAATCCTAACTTCTTTGTTAAACTTCCATTTAAGAAAAATGAAGATGTCAATCTTACAAAGGCCAGTCATTATGGTATGAACCCTGAGCATCTTGCTCTAGCTCAAAAAGAGTGTGCCGAGCTTCTCGCCAAGGCCTTATTGAACCCTTAGATTCTTAATGGGCTTGTGAAGTTTTTTATGTCAATAAAAGAGCATAGCATAATCATGGCACACTCATGCTAGTTGTGACATTCTGAATTTCCTGCCATTTTGAGGCTGTTGAATGTGAATGTACCTTACGATGTATTTCAGTTTTGTCTCGCTCAGATCTGATCAATCTTGAGCAAACTGACCAAAAGGGAAAGGCTAACGCATAACATGGTACGTGGACCTAGGAAACTTGAAAAAAGAAGTGACGCTTTGACCATAAGGATTGTCGAGGGAACATTTAGAGCCAATGAGGCAGATCAGATAATGATTAAGGAATACAATGCTAGCGTTATACGATTGGATCGCGGGTGAAGCCGCTTAATCAATGTATAATTTGTAAATTTTCCTAAATCGAACTATGACTATCGAAGCCGTCGGAACTAGCGATGAACCCTCGCTATTACATGACAACCAAAGCTGCCGTAACTTGAGTTATCCTCAGTGTGATGAGAATCACAGAGTCGATAAGCGTAATGTTAGCAAAAGCCGCCCGTTAGTTCGAGACAAATTGGAATTACGATCGACGGACGAATGATCATGAAATGGAAGCTCAAAATTGGCAATTGGAAATAGAGAATTCCAATTCTGATTAGGAATTCGAAAATGTCTCGCCAAATGGTAATTTCGAATTGGAAAAGTGAAGTTTGGACTGAAAGTGAGAAAAGACCGTTTTGCCCCTAAACCTTTTGCCCACGCCTAAAGAACTCAAGAAGGATAAAATGGAAATTTCTCCTACCCTTATAGGCTGTCGAAACTTGCTACCCAAGGATTCAATGGATGAGTCAAAGCTTGGTCTCTTGCCACATGTCAACCATTTAGGCCTTCAAGCATTAATGACCTCACCTAATCAAGTCTAATCAAATTAACCCCAATTATATGTGTGAGACAAGTATATGGAAGCCTCTTCAGCCTTGTATAGCAATCCAACCATTTTCCCTTGCATTTCCTCTCCATTTTGCTCTCAACAGAAAACTGCCCCAGGAGACAGTTTTCTGCCCTCATGTTTGGTCTGTCTCTTCCCGAAGTCATTTGGTCGAACTCGATTACCATAGGTTAGTTCAGGATGTACCTGATATTTTTTCATTCGTTTCATGATTTTTGGAGGTCTGGTTGATTTATTGTGATTTTTGGAAGAAAAGCGGACAGATTCTGAGCTAGCTGAGGAGAAGTGTTGGTTCTAACTCTTAAAAATTCCAAATGACCTCAAATTTTTTAGGAGAGCTTCATAACATCCAGTATTACGTTCAGATGGTTTATGGCTGCAAATAGATGGTTTTAAAATGAGTTTTATGGCTGATTATGGGTGGTACAAAACTGGACAGATTCTGACTTTGAAGGGATCGGGCTGTTTCGACGTCTTTGGGGTATCAATCCGCTTCAAATCTCACGGTGAGCTTCCTAAACCCATAAAGGAAGGTCTTAGCAAGTTGATTATGCAAGGATTGAGGATTATAATTGATTGATGGCTCGATTGAGCGGTTGGCACCCAAAATCGGTTCTGTTTTAAGGAAGAGTACATGTTGGCTGGTTCTGATTAGGGACTAAATGAGGAATTTTTGGACATCAATTGACCTATAATATATTGTATGATATCGTGTGAGATGTCAATGGGAGATGTGAGAAGTGGATTGAAGTTTAAAGGTGATTTGTGATGAAATTGATTCACGAAACGCTAAATTGAGTGTTGCCATGTATATGGCTGAGTAAACCGAACATATTAAGGGTTCGGAGTGAGCGTTGTCTTGTTTCACATTGTGATAAAAGGTGTCTCGAATTGCAAATGGTATGGCTAGGGAAAGTTTGCGTTAATGGGAATGGATATTCCATGGTTTGTGACTCAAGATTGATTAATCTTGTTAGGTTGACGACGCATTTGTGGAAATTCTATAGTTGTGGCTTTAGGGGATTTGCGTGATGTTGTATTGTGATATTTAATAAGGTAAGTGTTACCTAATCCTTTCTCTGAATGCCTGGACACACTAGATGAGTGATTGAATGATGTGATTGACTGATAAACTTTTATGAGATGAATTGCATGTGTGTCTGGATGGCATGGTGAAACTGAATGAGAAAGGTGTTGAGGATACCATTTGGTCTGATGACCTCGGCGGTATCGGAGGGTGGTGAAATAAAATAAAAATGTGAATGCCATTTGGTCTGATGACTCCGGTGGCATAGAGTGGATGTAAGCTTGAAGAGTACCGATTGGTATGATGACCCCAGTGGTACGTGGACATCGTTTGGTATGATGACTCCGGAGATGTCAAGTGGCAAGAGTGCCAGTGGAGTATGTGGAAGCTTGAGAAAGAGGTGGTTGTGGTGTACTTGGGTATATGTGCTTGGCTATGAGACCCTGTGATTGAGCATGATTGTTTGTATTGATTGGCCATGTCTGTAATTGATATTGTCTTATGAGATGCCTGGTGCCATTGCATTGCTTGTTATTCCGCATTTTGAATGGCATTTGTGTGTGATCCGATAGGACTTG
The DNA here is from genome assembly GCA_021437785.1 of Rhodomyrtus psidioides. NCBI lineage: Eukaryota > Viridiplantae > Streptophyta > Magnoliopsida > Myrtales > Myrtaceae > Rhodomyrtus > Rhodomyrtus psidioides. The sequence continues at coordinate 4,345,519 of JAILYB010000031.1, read as the reverse complement.
CATTGAGGTATAGGGTTAGGTTTCACTTTCTGAGATGTCAATCTCACCCCTTAGTAGGACAAATTTTTCAGACCCGAAATCGTAACCATGTGGCTAGTAAGACTAGGCGATCCGAAGGAGTCGATCGTCTCTTTTGAAGAATTTCCAAAGAGTAAGTCGTTAGTATATGTTAGGAAGAGTACGACAATGTGGGTAGACGAAGGGAAGACGGAACTACAACCGCACTGTTTTGAAGCATGGTTCCGCCGCCTGGGGAACAGTGACCTATTAGGCCCCTTGATGCCAAAAGACGTGCCCTTGGGAGTTGTACCAAGCTGGTGTCACCCCTCTTGTTCAGAGGTCGAAGTGGAAAACCCGGCATCGATGAGAGACTCGAGAACCCTTTCTGAGGAGTACATGAATTATGTAGAGATTTTTGCTGATGCAATCGAAGCCACTGACGAAGAAGATGAAACTGAAGCTGAAGAAGAAGAGGAAACTGATGAAGACATGGAAGAGCCTTCAGAAGACGTTCCATCTGAGACTTTCTCGGATTACGACCCAAGTGCTGAGGGGGGCGATGGAAGAGATGATTCAAGCTGTTCCGATGAGAAGTCTGATTGAAGGGGGTTAGGTGACTAAGAAACAATTTTGGTGTGAGGCTCTAGGAAGGGTATAGTAGTAACTTTTGAACCCTAGGCCTTAGTTTCTTTTAATACACAGGTGTGCGGCTTTATGTTTTTGTCTTTTCCCTTCCGCTGTATGTACTGGATGTTTATGCAATGTATAAATGGGTATGCTTTTGTTTTCCTCCAAAACTCCCCTTTTCTTTTTATCTTTATTTTACGGAGATGTATCACATCTTCCGTGTGTGCACTTCATATCATGCTAGGCCGTGTGAGGTTCCTAGGTAATGTTTGGCCTGAGGCGGATGTAATGAGCTCCAAGGGACGCGGGGCGTTACACTAGTTATCAATTACCAGCCTTTGAATCAATTCTTTCAAGATGACAAGTTTGCATCGCCTCGCAAATATTCCCTCTTCTATAGTCTTGCTCAAGAAAAATTTATTCCAAGTTTGACTTGAAAGCAGGGTTTTAGCATATAGACATCCACCCTCAAGATTGTCCAAAAATAAGGTTTTGTATTCCTAATCAGCATTTCCAATGGACAGTTCTCCCATTTGACCTCAAAATAGTTCCTTCTCTTTTTCAAAAAGCCATGTGCAGAATTTTCCAACCTATTCTGTCAAATGCACAAATTTACATGGATGATATCCTTCTTTACAATGCTGACAAAGAATCTCAATGTAAACTTCTTTCTCAGTTCGCTGAGATTGTGCAAAAACATGGCATTATGTTTTCCTAGAAGAAGATGATCATTGCCCAAAAAGAGATAGAATTTCTTGACATGCACTTAAAAGAAGGCACCTATTGTCCAGGTCCTCATCTTGTCGAAGAATTGCAAAAATTTCTAGATGAAAATCTTACGGTCGGTCAAGTGCAATCATTCCTTGGCATTGTGAATTATCTTAGGGACTTTGTTCCAAAGATATCAAAAGCCCTTCATCCACTTCAAAAGATGTTGAAGAGGAACTCACCACCATGGTGTTAGGAGTACGCAGCAGAAATTCGATACTTTCACTTGGGGTGATCACCAAGAGAGAGCCCAAGTCCGAGCCCGTCAATATATCTAGTTGGACCCGCCTTCACTCAAAAGCTTAAGCGAATGAGTTATGAGCCAACTTGGATATATTAACTGCTCCAACCACATTAATTCTTCAATGTGAGACTTCTCTAACACAACTCACACGTGCATTCTAACACCTCACACGTGTATTCTAACAATTTCCCCCTCACGTGTAAGCTGCAGTGTTGGGCTTGCTCCCCATTAATCTGTATCGCTCTACACCAACATATCTCATATTGAAACTCTATCAACGCCCATCAGGCCTGCATTGTTACACCACAATGTCACACCGGCCCGAAAACCACGTTGGTCACCAAATTCCTTCCTTGAGATATCTACCAAACACCGGAACGGATTGGAGGTCCATCATTCAACCATCGGCTCTGATACCATTTGTTAGGAGTCTTAAGCCTCTCTCAACCCAAAAGCTAGCTTAAAAGTTGAGGCTTTTCCTCACACTTATAAATCGACCATCAGCCCATTCCACAATCGATGTGGGACAACCCCATAATCTTCCCCCTCACACATCGAGCCATGGGTCAGAGAAAGTGACAACCCGTATCTCTCCCGTGTGACTATTGAGTCCAGACTTGTTGGTAACCTGGGCTCTGATACAAGTGTTGGGTGGTGTTGGGTCTCTCTCAACCTAAAAGCTAGCTCAAATGTTGAAACTTTAATAGGACTTTAGGGACATTGTTATATGCTATCATTAAAAAAAGAACATAATGTCTTGGGAAGATTGTTTACCATATGTTGAGTTTGCATATAATAGGAGCGTGTATTCAGCTACTAAATTCACACCATTTGAGGTTGTCTATGGAGAAAAAAATAACATAAAGTTCAAAATTCTCCTTTAAAATTCGGCTTGGGTTCAAACCTAGTTTTTGTAAAACAAGTTGGGCCCGTGTCTTTGAGGTCGATGTTCATTGCGTTCTTGTGTGTTTCAATTGTTTCTGTTTAGTTCATATCGTTCCCAGCATGTAGTAGTTTGAATCTATGTACTAGTTTTCCATTTATTGTGCTCGAAGTGCAAGGTTGAAGGCCATGAATTTGCGGCCGAGAGCTGGTTTTTGGGTGTCCCAATGCACCACAGATGTTTGATGAAATGCCTGGAAGAGGAGAGTCAAAGTGAGCGAAACTACGTCGTTTCAGGCTATCCGAGTCAGGCACCGAGGCGGGTTCGGTTCGGGCAGATGCGTGGTCGTACAGGCCGAAACGGCGTCGTTTGGATTTTTTTTTTAAATAGAAAAATAAAAAAAATGCTATAAAAAATGAGAAAAATCAGAAAAAAAATTCAAAAAAATTCAAGAAAAAATTTAGAAAAATCTGAAAATTGTTTTTTATCGTATTTTATGCCCATAGTTCACAACGGAGATGACCAATGCCCATTCTGGTCCTATTTGTTGTATACCCGATCATGTCTCGAGTGTGGTTATTTGGCTTGTGACCGATATTTCGTTGGCCTGCATGTTTATTTCCCAATCAGTATGTAGCTGCTTTCAATACTTGAGTGTTTAATTACTGCCATGTATTTCGATAAATTGCATGTTAGCCGCTTTCCTAGAGTCAAGGTGATAATTAAATTAGCAATTTCATGAAAATTACAAAAAAACCCTAATGCATGATCATCTAGCACTTGTTAGATACTTGATAGGTTGTGAATGATAAGCAGAATGTGTGGTCACCTTAGGAAATATTAACTGATTATGTAACGAAAGGGAGCTAATTAACTAATTAGCGTAAACAAGTTCTCGAATCTAGATAATCTGATTGCGTAGTGATGGAATATGGGCCTTACGGTGTGCGCCCATGCGGGCAATCACACCAGCCCCCTAAAGATAACTGCAAGCAGTTATCTATAAGTATTTTTGTCTGACGTGAAAAATCACGTCTGTTCACGTACGTTAAAGTACGTCTTCCCCTTCTTCCTTTGACTGACTGACGACATACTGTCGTTCATGAAAGTCACTCCCCCTTCGACATTGAATCGGATTGAAGGCGACGAAGGACTCTAGGTACTGCGAAGGCGACACTTAATCTGTGGATTGCGGGTATGGTTCCTCGTGTAGTCGTACTCCGATCAGTGATCCAAGTAAGTGATTTCTGGGCGTTAATCAGTAGTATTCCGCACGTATTACGTATACGGATTAGGAATGCGTTTCCAACATTGGTATCAGAGCTTGGTTATTCTTGTTTCCTGATCTTGTGAGAAATTTAAAGAATTTGTGTTTCTTTTTTGAAATCGTTTTGGGGCTTTTCTGACCGAGGGGATAAACGTCGATTCCGGCCAAATTCCGGCATATCATGGGCTGGCTTCGGAACAGCAAGGTCGTACCGCTGTGGGGAACAAAAGCCCTAAGATGTCTCGGCATTTGGTTGCTCACCAGAGACGAATTTCGCGAGGGAAGTTCGCGGTTAGGGTTCCGCGTCCGAGTGATTATCGTTCGATTTCAGGCCGATTTCCTCATCATTTTCGTTGATTCTTATATCTACGTGGTTGCGCCGACAAGATTATCAAAACCCACCATCAATTTTGGTTTATGGTGAACTGTCAGAGGAGAATTGGCTGTGGAACGAGCGGCGGACGAAGTCGCTGTTCTTGCGCGAAGGAAAACAGAATTGCTTCCTGTTCGTGCGTGAGGATGATGGGATCACGTGCAAGTCATGCGCGGGCACTTATTTAAAAAAAAAAAAAGGAAACTGCTTAACGGGCAGCAAGCAGTCCTCCCGGGCAGCGCGGGCAGTGGGACAAGCCCACGCGTCCACTCTCCTCTATATTCATTTAAAAAAAAAAGGAAACTACCTAACATGGGATTTGAACCCACGATGTTCGAGGCTGCTAGAGTGCCCACGTTGAGCAAGGAGCATTTGACCGCTCGGCCACTTGCAAATATGCTGTTAGGGGATGACATAAAACATGCTTAAAGAAGTTCAACAGATTTACAATCTGTCACAACCTACGACCCAAGAAGCCGGCCCTGGCCTGTCCATGATCGAGTCCCAATCCAAATGCCGACCCGCTGACCCGGTCATTCGTCGACCGTCGGCTTTGACTGTTACCAGTCAACTCAACTTTCGAAATTGCAATTTTTCCCTTGATTTATTTTAAAATTGCAATTTGGTCCCCAAACTTTTGAAAATTTTCAATTTTGTCCTCGAATTTTTTGAAAATTGTAATTTGATCCCTGATCTTTGTCGAAATTGCGTTTTGGTCCCTCAAGTCACATTTTGACCGTTGACCACGCGTTGACCGAATGGTTGAAACTTTGACCGGCTTGTATGGGGTCGTTTTAGCTCCGTTGGGGGCATATGAGGTACCGTTGCGTTTGTCTTGGAATCATCTTTGATTTGATATATTATGTGGACTTGTTTTCTGCATGTATAATTATTAAAATGCATAGGAATCCTCGTGATGTATGTATTGCTTTTGATATAGAGGATGTTTTATATGTATATGATGATTGATGATAGCAAGAATAAAGTATAGAATACTTGATCTTGTATCATGAAATTAGAGCATGGTTTGATGCATATGTTAATGGTGCATTAGTTCACATCATGCTATACTATTTTGTTATGATTACAAAATAGATATCGAGATCATAGTATGAATTATGATCTTTATTTGAGTGGGGAGTTCTAGAAAATTTTAGTAATTTCAGTGAACTCAATTTTACATAAATGATTATGTTAATGGTAATTTCAAGCAAGGATTCTCGGACGATGATGAGGAAATAGTGAACTTTCGACTTTGAGACCTTATGTGAAATTATTCATTAATATAATTAGTTAGTGTAAAATATATGCATAAATGTATAGGCATCAATAACTGAATGAGTACATGTCTATTGAACTTTGTGTTCAAATACAATAGCTTGAGCTTATTAGACTATTGTAGCTAAGCTTGATTGAAAATAGAATTAGACGGCAAAAATTATGAAAATTGGAATAGGATCCAATATGTGCTAAAAGAGCTAAATGCACTATAAGCTCTTGACCTAGTTATGGAAGAATCTGAATATATGATTACTGCATTGTCAAGAAAGTAGAAAGAGATACTTGTAATGCTCGCATTATGTTGCTGAAGCAAGGAAAATATTTTTATACATGAGTTCAGGCATTTTTTTTATAAATGCTAAATCAAATGGAAGGCATTAACGAAATTAAATTTGGTGATATATTGGTCTCCAATTTGAAACAGATCACTTTAAGGTTTGATACGTATATGATGCCTTGTGGGCAGAATATAAAATGACCTATGTGGCATATGTCAAACAAATGAGTGAGCTGTAAAATGCAGACTCCATTTTGATTGATGAATTGCAAGTGCAAGCAGTAGTTCGTTCTTTATTTCATAGCTATGTGCATATGAAAATTCACTATATCCACATTATAAGTAAAGATTTTTAAGGATATTATGCGATGCCTTAAACTAGAGATGGATTGCCTTACGGTGGCAAAACCTAAAAATCGACATTTGTAATGTTGATTCTAGTCCTAATGAGTTTTGTGCTCTAGAGATAAGCGTCAAGGTGGATTTAAGAAGTGGATAGAACGAAGGAATAAATTCTTCAAGATAGAAATCGAAGTTTAACCGACATAAGAAAGGAAAACGTCCTTTCAAGGAAAACATTTCAAAAATGAACTGTTTTCACTGTGGAAATAAAAGTCACTCTATTCATGATTGTGGTAAGTTAAAGAACTTAGAAATCCTTGTGCACTTAAGAGTGTTACTTATGTCTACAGTTCAGTCTTTGAGGCTGAATCTTATCCTTAGTGGATCGTAGACTTAGGGACCACAGATTATGTACCTGAAGGATAGAAATACCTTATTGGGATTTCAACGAGTTCCACATGGAGCAAAGTGAGTAAATGTGGGAAATAATTTCTTAGTGAAAGTTAAAAGAATTGGCATTAGCCAGATTGTATATGCGTGATGATCGCATTCTATTCCTACATAAAATGTTATATGCTCCAAAACACGACGAAATTTACTTTCCGTGTTAGTTTGGTTAAACTTAGTTTTTTAGTTTGGACTTTCATAACAATGGTAACAACTTGTCGTAAGGAATAAGTTATTAGAATTCTAAATGGTTTAATTGTGCAGATTGTTGAGTACAACTATGTAATGTTATTCCTCATATTCATCTTTGTGATGATATGAATATGTGGCATGCTAGGCTGGGTAAAATAAGCTAAAAAGGGCTTATTGGACAATGTTGAAAACGTTGTTTAGCCTATTTATGAGCATTGCCTTTGGAAGGAATAACAATAAAGAAACCATTTGGAAAATGAACAAGAGCTAAGTTTCCTTTGCATTGATCATTTAGACATATGTGGTTCACTGAATGTGATAGCAAGGCATAAAGCTGTTTATTTTATCACATTTGTATAATTACATTCGATTTGGATTTATTAATTTATGATATTTCATAAATTTCAGGCATAAGTTGCTTTGAGAAAGTTTTATTTGAAATCCGATCGAGGTCGAGAAAATATATCCGATTAGTTCAGATGTTTATGTGATGAAAAATGAATAGAATAATAGTTGACTATTCCATCGATTTCTCTGAATAATAGAGTTCTAGAGAGAAGAAACAGATCATAATAAATATAGTTAAGTCTGTGATAGCATAGTATCATCTTTTGTGATGATATTTTTGTTGATGGTTGTCTAGATACTTAACTGTGTGCCCTATAAATCAGTTACCACCAATTCATATGAGTTGTGGACAGGTCGACAATGAGATTTGAGTTTTCTCAGACCTTGATATGCTTTCTATGCACACGTGTTCTCCCACAAGTTTGGGAAATTGGGCCCTAGAGGCAAAAGTATCTTCGTAATACTAAGAGCACTCGAAAGGGTATGTGCTATGGGTGAGCAGGAAAGTGGGGAGTGTAATTGAATTCGAATCACGAAATGTCACATTCTTAGTGAATGAATTTCTAAAGGGCGAGATATTTCAAGGCTATTCTCTATTTGAATTTTAGGATAGTGACAATGATAGCTTATGGGCATCTTATCCAAGTGGGAGCAATGTGAGAAGTGGGGAATTTGTTTCGAATTAGTCTCAATTGCAACCACTTGATGTGTAAAAGATGTCGTCATTGTCTGATCCGAGTGGGAGCATAATGAAGAATGATGTACTATTTGTATGATCTAAATGATGTACTACGTGTACGATCTCTCCAATTTAGCGAATAAGTCGCAAGAAGCTTTATAAAGCTTTCATGGTTGCTCCAAAAAGAAGAGAATAAGTCTAGGAGTATAAAATGAGGCTCCGATTTGCCGTGATAAAGAAAAGTGGATAGAAGCAATGGAAAAGAAATGGAGTTAATGAGATCAAACGAAGTTTTGGGAACTGGTTGATCTTTTGAATGGACTCACAGCCATTGGGAGCAAATGTGTTCTCAAAAGTAAGCGTAAAGCTGATGGCTTGTTTGAGAATTTTTTGGCTGACCTTATGGTGAATCGTAATATTTAATTCACCTTATTCTGGTAATAATGATGAGTATAGATCTAGAATTACATAAAGGATGTAAAGACTGCAATTCTCAATGGAGAATTAATAAAAGAAACCTATGTGGTACAACCTATACGAGTTGTGAATGAAGGTCAAGAATATGGCCCTGAGCAGTCATTGAGATATTGATATATACGTTTTTCATGATGTCTTAGTGGCATATGATTTTGTAACAATTGATAAAGGCCATTGTGTATATATCAAAAGATCCTAAAATCAATTTGTGATTTTATCATTATATGTTGATGATATACTCTTATTACAAGTAGTAAAGGTATGAGCCAAAATATGTCATGAAACTCCATAAAGAGATAAAGAAATGGAAAGTGATCCATTTGCTAAGTGCCGTTGGTAGCTCAATGTACACTGTGATATGTTCAAGACCTGATATTTGTTATTCAGTTGGAATGGTAAGTAGGTACCAATCCAATATAAGTCAAAGTGTACTGAATTGCCGTCAATAGAATTATGAGGTATCTGAAAGTACTGCTGATCAATTTATTGAAAATTCAAGGTAGAGATCTGCACCTTGAAAGTGTATTGATATTGATTGAGGGGGAGATATAGATGAGAGGAATTTTACCTCTGAATTTGCATTCTAACTGAGAAATGGCGCCATATCATGGAAAAGTAAGAAGCAAATGTGCATGGCCTTATCCACGATGGAAGATGTTCTCGTGGTATTATCAGCGGTTATACAAAAAGGGTCTTCATCTTTAACTGGAAAGATGTTTGGATCGATAAAGTGTTGCTAAGAGTGCTACAGGTCCAATTATTAGTTAATTGTGATAGATAAGTAGTAAGAGCTTACACTAAGGATCCACTGCAAGACCAAACGTATTGACTCGGAATATGATGTTGTAAAGACATGTTTGTATGAAAAGATGTGAACAGTGCATATCTACGCAAAGAATGAAAGCAGATCCTATGATGAAATAAATTTCTAAAGATGTCTTGACCTGATCATTTGTTGACAGAAAGATTAGTTCTTTGAGTTAGAATCTCTAGAATGGCGTAGAAATTAGAGTATTGGATACTTATGTTCCCCAAAGTTCACAGTTAATGAGTTAATGATATTTGTTGTCATTATTAATGCCTATGATAGTTAATGATTTAATGATATTTGTTATCATTATTAATGTCTATGATTTTGTGTAACATTTATGCATATTAATGTTCTGTACATTAGTTTGAGAAAGTATGTCGGACAGATAAAAGATTAGCCCACTAACACGGGTAATCGCCTCTATTTACTGATGAATAGAGATGAGGTAATTTTAAGCTTATTATCTAGGTGATAATTGAGAGCTGGAGCTTAAAATATTTATGCCGCCTTAACAAGAATGTTAAGATGAGGACTTACTATTTATAATGTCCAAAAGTGAAATAAAGAGATTTTATTATTATTAGTCCTCCCACATATTTCACTTTATCTGTCTTGAATGCCAGATGAGAGTTCTGATGGAAACTCTTGGTTGGAGTTGTTACGTGAACTCTGGTTAGACATTGAGTATGTCTAAGTGATCATCTGTACGGTATTAAAATAGAAATACATACGTTCCATGGGGAAGGAGAAAATACTGTAATACGTACTTCATATTACGTATGCATTGTCGACCAATGAGAGTTGGCAAAAGTTATGATCTCAACTTTTTCAATGTCGTGTGAGACTCTCGAGGATAAAAAATTCCTCATTTGGTGCCCTCACGACTTTTCGTTATTCTCAAGATTTCTATTTAGTGTTCGCTATCTTAGGGTGTTACCTATGGTCATGAAATTGATTCGATCTAAAGGGACACTTCTAGAAAAGCGAGCTGAACTGAGATCGAGAGGTCTAATGGAAGAGGAAGATCGATTTCGAGATTTGAGTCACATAATAGATTTATGTTCACAAACCGGCCGGTTATGATTATTCAGTGTGATCATAATTGTGAATATAACATATCATGCTGAAATGAGATCTAGAGAGAGATATGTATGTGACTGATCGATCCAGGGTACAAGCATACGGAAATATACTTTTGATTATGTCCATTTTGAGCTGTCATATACTCCCAACGGATGTGTGACAACGAGCTCTCAGGTATGCTGGTCGCACGGATTATTTGTTAATATGAACTTTGCAGATATAAAGAGAGTTATGCTTGGTGCTTCGTGGACGAGTGGGAGTTGGTCCTTCGTGGACATGTGTGAGCTGTTTGCCCTACATGGGCGAGTGGGAGATGATGGAATATGGGCCTTACGGTGTGCGCCCATGCGGGCAATCACACCAGGCCCCTAAAGATAACTGCAACCAGTTATCTATAAGCATTTTTGTCTGACGTGAAAAATCACGTCTGTTCACGTACGTTAAAGTACGTCTTCCCCTTCTTCGTCTGACTGACTAACGACATACTGTCGTTCATGAAAGTCACTCCCCCTTCGACATTGAATCGGATTGAAGGCGACGAAGGACTCTCGGTACTGCGAAGGCGACACTTAATATGTGGATTGCGGGTATGGTTCCTCGTGTAGTCGTACTCCGATCAGTGATCCAAGTAAGTGATTTCTGGGCGTTAATCAGTAGTATTCCGCACGTATTACGTATACGGATTAGGAATGCGTTTCCAACACGTAGGAATCAAGATAACACTCTTATGTTTCAATTAGTTTCTAGCCAACCCCAATAGGCTAATGGCGACTCTTAGTAACTGTTTAGGTTGCTAATCATAGAAAATAAAATCCAACGTCACGTAAGGTAGGACTTGGGAGAGTCTATTCCCTAGATAGATAGGCAATACCTCTAAACCTATTGAACCTCCCAGGAGAGGGAAAAGCAAGTTGTGACAGACTTTATTGCACTTTTTGCAAATTTTAAGACTTAATTATACTTTTATGCAAGTTTTAAGGCTTCTAGTGAATATATCCCTTATAGTAACTTTGCTAAGTAAAGATTGAATACTTTGGCTAGAAAATGACAAATGTAGTCCTTGAACTTTGGTCTAATGTATAATGTTGTCTTTAGACTTTTAAATTGTTTAATATAATCCATCAACTATTGCTAAATGTTCAATGTAGTTCTTATACATATGAAAATATTCAATTTGGTTCTCCATTAAATCAGTTAACAAAATATGCTGATGTAGCTTCCAATCCGTTGAACTTGAATGATAGAACAAAAACAAAAAAGGTTGCATGCTGATTAACTAAAGAAGATATTCATCTCAAATAAAGATATGATAGTTCACATCGTGAAATAATGGTAGACATGTTAACGCCCTACTTTTATTTTATTTTTTCTTTTCTAAAAATGATGGATATAAAGATGGACATATTGATTAATCATTTTTAAATGTTCAATTGCCCATATAATAATCTACACTATCAAGTAAGGTTTGATTTATCATTTGAGCATGTTGAATGATTACCTTGAACATTTACTAATAGTTTATGGATCATATTAAACTAATTAAATGTTTATGGATGATATTACACATTAAGCTAAATTTGCATCAACTCTGGTTACAAGTTTACCATTTGATCCTCACACCAAAATACACATATTTGGGAATTTTATTTGGTCATCATCTCAAATGTCATCACTAAAGCATGAACACAAGCCTACACCGTAATGGGGACCAAGTACAAAAGGTTGAGGGACGGCTTGTTTTCCAAAACCGCCAGAAACAATTTACTAATTGCAATGATATTAATCTGCAATACATATAAACCATGCAATAACTTCGTGATGTGATTGCTCCTTAGAACTTGAGTATTCTTTTAGAGTAACTACATTTGCGCTTGTTGTTAATTATATCAAAGTCGGAGACAAAATATTTCTCTATCTACCTGGTTTTGTTATTCAAATCCTGCGGTTCTAGTCGTTCTATATTTGCATTTTAGTTCTTGAAGGGAATTTCTACTATCTCGCAAGTGTTTTTATGGGACCATTCCCACATTCAGCATTGATCATTGGATAAAAGGGAAAAAAATTGTAATTCATCATATCTGCTTTGTAAATTCGATTTTCTACCATAACTTACTCTCGTTGAAGGAATGTAGAGATGCAAAAGTGGTCAAATTTACATTTGATTAGGAAAAGTCACAATGAGTAAAGAAAATATTAATAATCAAGTTGCAAAACTTTACGTCGTGTAAAGGAAAGTTACAATGGATTAGATATCTCTCTATGAATAACACACACAAAAATTAGCATTAACTTAAGTAAATTATTGTTCTTGCAGAAATTAAAAACCATACCATCCGAAAGATTTATAACCACAAAAGAGAAATTACGCTCTTTAAAGATTGGTATGTTATAGAGATAGGAAAAATTGGTACGCCAAAGGAAACTTATAATCCACTAGGTAATTTTCCAACAATTGTAAAAAGAAATTTACTGTTAGTTTAAATAAAATATTTCCTTGTGTGGAATGTACAAACTTAGGATCCACAGAACTTACAAGGCAAAAGAAAAATTATGTCAGTTACAAAATGCTATGTAATAAGTACATTACAAAGGTGAAAAAAAAAAGGTTACCATAATTATGGGAGTTCCAACCGTGTTTTTTTCTCTTAAGACTTACGGGACTATAGAAACACCAATTTATTGAAGCTGTTTTGAATTTGCAATTCTGCCTCTTCATAGTAACTTGGCTAAGTAAAGATTGAATACTGTTGTGGACAAATGATAAAACAATTTCTGAATTTCGGTTCTATGTGCAATGTCGTCCTTGGATTTTTAATTTATTTAATATAATTGCTGAACTATTGCTAAATGTTCGATATAGTCCATTGACATATGAAATTATTCACTTTGGATCTTCCATTTACTCAAGTTAATGAAATATGTTGATGTAGCTTCCAATCCGTTAAACTTGAACGATGGAACCCAAAAATAAAAGTTACACGAGTTGATCACATAAGATATTCATGTCAAATCAGAGTATAATATGCATATTATCAAATAACAATAGACATGTTGTCGCCCTACTTTTAATTTTCCTTTTCTCAAATAAATGGATGAAAAGATGGACATGTTGATTGATCATTTTTAAATATTCAATTCCCCATATAGTGATTTGTGCAAGTAAGTAACGTCTGATTTATCATTTAAGCATGTTGAAGGACATTGAACATTTATTAACAGTTTAGGAAAATTAAACGTTTTGGGACGACATTACACATTAGGCCAAATTTGCATCAACTCTAGTTACAAATTTACCATTTTATATTCAAACCCAAAAATACTTGCTCGGGATCTTGATTTGGTGGTCAGCTCACGTGCCATCGCTTAAGTATGACCACGAGCCATTGACACCTTAATGTTGATTGATATTTTCAGTCATTTGTTTTGCCTAGAAATTAGGAATTAAATTTTAATTCCCACAAAAGAAATAAATTTGGCATTCATATTTAATTTTTTGTCAAATCATGCATGGCATTTGGACCGACGGTGAATGGATCCAGATCAATTACCTGGACTGGGCCTGGGCTACGAGAAGAATTCGGCCATGGAAAAGAAGGATATCTGGCGAGACAGAAGAAAATATGGCTGAATTGGGCAAATTAAACTCTTGACCGGCACATGTTGAATATAGGAAATCAAGCAAAAATTGCCTGGAATATTATTTTCCTTTGCCACATAAGCAAAGGAAAGTGAATATTATGTTCGTGGAATGAAACCCTAAACTAGCGTTTTCGACGTTGTCGGCGGTCCTTCTAGTGTTCTCCTCCATCACTCGGCGTTCTTTCGAAGTTTCATTCCAACTCCGTCTCGTCTTTCCGTTGCAATATTCGGCTATTATTCGAATCCGATCAGCGAGGCCGATGCTCTATCTGGTCTAGCCCTAGATGGTGCTGCTGAGTTTTGCATCGCCAGCCAACTCCCTGTTTAGCAACGACGGCAACGACGAGCCCTGCACCAATCTGCTACACGCCGCCCGTGAGATTGGCTGCATATTGGGTTTTCTTGGCGATCTCTCCTTTCGTTTTGCAGGTCTCTGTCCAGTCTCTTGGATGACCACAGCAGCAAGTTACACACCACCCCACCCCCCCCCCCCCCCCCCCCCCCCCCCCCCCCCACCCCCCCTCCCCCCCCCACCCCCCCCCCCCCCCCCCCCCCCCCCCCCCCCCCCCCCCCCCCACCCCCCCCCCCCCCCCCCCCCCCCCCCCCCCCCCCCCCCCACCTCCCACCCCCCCCCCCCCCCCCCCCCCCCCCCCCGGGCATAAATCCACCAACGAGCAGCCTACATTTTTGTAGTTCTGGATCCATTACTATCATGATCATCTGTATGCCGTTCGCAATCCGAGCGAAACAGGTAATTCTCATCGTTCGATTAATATCTTTTGATAATGTTACCAATTTTTGAAGATATTGACGATCCGATTTCCTAATTTGATTGGATTATACATATTCCTTTGGGCCTACTACCCAAAAAAACCTCCAACTTTATCATTTTTGTCAATTATATCCAAAAAAAATTTGTCGCGTAAAAAACCCCCAACTTTTACTTTTGCCCCAATTCTACCCAAAACGTTTACTTTTATCTCAATTTTATACAAAAAAAAACCCTCAACTTTTACTTTTATCTCAATTCTACGCAAAACTTTTACTTTTGTCCCAATTTTACCGGCCTAATACCAACAAAAGGCTGACGCTGGTAGAATTGGGATAAAAGTAAAAGTTGAGGGTTTTTTTTTTTTGTACTAGACCAATAAAATTGGGACAAAAGTAAAAGTTTTTGTAGAATTTGGACAAAAGTAAAAGTTGAGGGTTTTTTATGAGACAAAAAAAAGTCTTGGATATAATTGACATAAATGCTAAAGTTGGAGATTTTTTTGGGTATTAGGCCTATTCCTTTGCATATTTCCTAGATTATAAATCCGGTTCGAATTAGAGGGTGATTCCTCTACCGACAACATGTAAAATGGGACTAGTCTCGACGATGATATTTGTCTCGATTGCACGGGAATAAGAAAATTTAATCTATAACGACATAGATATGATTCCTTTATTCAAATCATCGTTAAATTTGAATCGGCAATTTTTTTTTAAATCTCAAGCATATCTTTGATTGTACATCTTTCGGAAAAAAAAATTTAGAAAGGTAAGGTTTGCTCAAACCCTTATCTTGAAAATTCAACTTTCTGAGATTTTCTAGAAAGTTTATCGTAGACGTTCATTTGGAAAGATGTGCTTTGTTAGAAATCAAATCTTATAGATTGGACACATTTTAAATATCCTCGCGTAGATTAGGATTGCACTCTCATTTAGGTGGATAATTCGATCTCAAAACATTTAGATTTAGAATTAAAGATTTCCCGAATAATTTTAGGATTTGATTCAAATTATTTCTTAGACATTTAGGATAATCTTTGTTTAGGCATGTCCTTAAGGTAATTGTACAATTAGAATATAATACATTCATGCATTGCATTCATTAAATAAATAAATAAAAATCTAAGAGTAATTGTATCACTGAGACCTTAAGTCAGAATCCTTAAAAGTTGCCAACTTAGATAATCTTCATAAAATTGATATTGAGAGGGCATTAATAGAAATATTAGTGTGACAAGTTCCCAAACTTAAAATATATGGTATGCAGAAATAATGTATTTCTCTCAATACTTTATTTAGGTTTCTAATCAACTTACCTTGAATGATTTGATAATCATTTTCATGAAATTGAACCAAATTTACGATTTAATATGACTTGGGGAAGTTTGAGTTAGATTAATTAATTTAATTAACTTAACAATCTATTAACCAGAAATTTCTAATTTCAGGTCGTAACTAGGGGTGATTGGTTTCAGGATGGGAGATTCCCACCCTAGAACCGAGAGTTGTCCGCTAAATACCGATCCCACAAAATGCGAATCGTGAACCACCCGTTCGTTTCATGGATCCACCCGAGAACCGAACCACCGATCCGGTCCGATTTTCGGTTGGATCCGTGGACTTCAAACACATAATGTTTAATCGGCTTCAAACACAAGGAATGTAGTTCACTAGAAGAAGCTTCCCTTCGATACACTTCACAATGAAGACCAGCAACAAATTTCACTATAGATTAAGCGATACAGTGGAGATACAATGACGCTCGAGTCACTCAAACACTCTGAGTTTTTCCTATCTCCAATTATATCCAAAAACTCACAGCTGCTTAGCCCCACAATTCCTTTGTCAATTTCAAGAGGAATTCGCAAATCTTATTCATAAGGTTTTTATCAGCTTCAAACAGTAAAGATGTAATTCACTAGCTGAAGCTTCTCTTCGATACACTTCACAATGAAGATTTGCTTTTAATTTATAGGGAAGGAATGGATCGAGAATTTCTCCAATTAGGATTAAGAAAATATCACACCAAGGTTGAATCTTTTAAGCAGAGTACAATCCGTTCTGAGAATAGAATAGCTCTTAGCCATGGAAGGCGACTGAGGACTTCCTCTCGGTCCCGGCCGATTTCCGGCTAATCCCGGCGGCTAGATCGGCTGATTTTCGACACAGTGACTCGCAGTCCTCCAACCTTCCATCCTTCTGAGTAAGTTTACTTTTCGTTTGCTGCCGAAGAAGAATTCTCAGATCTGAGACGTCTGTTCGTCGTTCGACCACTAAGGAGTCCTACGGCGGTATCCGGCCGTCTGAGCCGACGCCGAAGGCTCGTTCTTCTTCATTGAAGGTCGCCTGGTCATCCTTCATCAGTTCCCCTGTTCGATTTATCTGATTGGTTGACTTGTGGAGCGATTTGATTCTTTGGCGACGCGAGTTAGGTTTCTGCTCGTACTCGAGGGCTCGACGATTTCTGGGTATTTTGCCCATCAACGTCGACCTCGACCTAACTCAACTCTCTCCCTGTTTGATTCTCTGGTGTTCTGTTGGTGGATTGAGGTTTTACTTCGACGACGCTTCAGTATTCGACTTGAAGCTTTACCCACGGCGATCACTCAAGCTCTGTTCAAGGTGGTTGCTAGCCTTTCTAACCAGCACCAAGAGTCATTCCACATCTTGTAGACGGGTGAGCTGGGTGTTGTAAGGCTAGTTGGTGTAGAATGAACACTGAACATGTAGATGCTTCTGAGTCAGGGCTGGCTGTACTGAGCCTAGAACCCCCTATTTGTATGGCTTCCATCGAGGAAGTGGTGCCCTCCACATACCTCGACCAATCTTCTCTTCTCTCTTCCTCGCTAGAACTCCCCTCCCACATCGCTGCAATTGTTGATGGACTGGTTGATACCACTACTGTTGGCACTTCTAATGGTGGTAAGGAAGGTGATCCTGCTACTGGTGCTCCTCAGCAACTAGTGAAAGAAGACGACCTTGTTGTGGATCTAGGGGAAATCAATATAGGTTGCTCTAGTAGGATACCTTTGGTTGATGGAAGTGTTGCTGCTAATGTTGGCGGTTCCGAGAGTGTCACTACTGCAGCTTCTGTTGGTTGTGATATAAATATTGGCACGCATAAAGTGAGGCTAATGAAAGGAAAGGCTACTGAGGTCCCGGCTGGGCCTTCTGTTGTCGAAATCCAGCAGGTTAATAAGGCTGCTATTGGCCGTGTTCCAAGACGAAGTAGATCTGCCACTGCCCAACCTTCAGTGATGGGCCCTGGTCCGAGTATTGGTGCTGATGGTGCTCTTCCTAGGACAACAAGTAGGGGACCCAATCGAAGCAAAAGTAGGGGACGGTCTGGAAGTAGGAAATCCAGACGTGGATTTGGCTCTAAAGGACCCTTTCTTGGAGACAATGGTGCGGGGAACTCTGGCATTGATGCAGCCAATGTTGTGGCTAATACCCGGCCTCCTAAGACTCAAACAAACCAGCCCCAATCTTGGGCCAGTGTTGCGAGTGTTCTTAAAAAAGGCTTCAACCTCTTTCTCAAAAGCAAGTCGAATGTGGTGGAGGATGAACTTACCGCCGATGTCCCGTTTGAAGTTGGGGAGGAAGCTAATCCTCTTCTAAAGGAATGCTTAGTGGGAAACTTCATGGGCAAGAAAATTTACTTCCAAATCACCTTGGCTGCCCTGAGGAAAACATGGGGGCCGCAAGTAAAGGATATTCGTGTCCATGATGCAGGATTCTATATCATACATGTTCCGAATGCGGATTTTCGGAAGGAAATCCTTGATATGGGTCCCCTTTCCATTAACAACTCTACCTTCATGCTCAAGGCGTGGCACTCCAAATTGAGACTTGACAAGCCCACCAATGACACGGTCCCGGTATGGGTTCAGTTCAAAGGGATCCCTCTCGCCCTATGGTCTCCCTCGGGGATTAGCTATGCAGCAAGTTTGATCGGCAATCCACTCTATGCCGATGCCAGTACGGCCAACTTGATGAGGGTGTCGTATGTTCGGGCTTGCGTAGAAATCAAGGCTTCTTCGGCCTTCCCAGAAGCGATTAAATTAAGATGGGATGGGGAGATTTATCCCGTTGAGGTGGTCTATGAATGGAAACCACTGAAGTGTAGTAAATGAGAAGGATCGCAAGAGAGGTAACCAGCCGAATATGCAGCATGCTCTTTCCCCGATCTTGGAACTCTCTCAGCCTTCTCTCTCTCTTGGGGAAAATTCTCGACACACAGCATGTCCTGCAGTGATACCAGCCCCTGCTGATGCTTCGACCTCAACATTGGGACCTGATGACCCTATACTCAGTCCTGCTCAGATTGTCCCTGGTGCTTCTGCTCGGCCAGCCACCAACAAAACCGAAGATTCAAAACAGACCCCACTTTCGGGTCTGCTCTTGGCCAAGGGTGATGGCTTGATCAACACCTCTGGCGTCGCTCCTCCTCCCTCTAATGCAGACCTTTACCTCTCGGTCTATGATGTGGAGGCTGGTGAACAGCAACTGCAATTTCAATGTGAGGACCAACAAACTGATGGTATTTCTTCCTCTGGCTCGGACTGTGAGGAGGAGAAGGCGAGTAATGTTAGTAGCGACAATGAGAAGGATAGAGGCTCCCCATCCCCTGTCATTACAAGATCTTGTGCCATTGTTGCTGCTCTCACGGATGTCCCCGAAAAACCTGGATCGGATCTTTCTAAGGCCAGACAGCCGCAGAAGAAGAGTAGGCCGAGGAGCAACGGGGCGAGGCGGTAACTCTCCTCCTCTTCTTCTTCTTCGTCTTCTTTTCCTTCTTCTTCTTCTTCTTTGTAAATATGTTTATTGGCATATGGAATATTAGGGGGCTTGTTAACCCCCTCAGACAGGCAGAAGTACGATCTTTTATATATAGTAACCGGCTTTCTTGTGTTGGTATTCTTGAAACGAAGGTGACTGTGGCTGGTTTTGGTTCTATTTCGGATAATTTGTTGCCGGGATGGTGTTGGGTGTCCAACTACGATTATTCTGACCGGGGTAGGATCTGGTTTGGATGGGATCCTAGGTTGGCAGAGGCTTCTATTATATTGACATATGATCAGTTAATACATTGTCAGATTTGGATGTTTTCTTTGAACTTGTCCTTTCTTTGCTCTGTTGTTTATGGTGAACATACCCCTGTCGCCCGTAGACCTTTGTGGAGTGACCTTATTCGGCTTGGTCAAACCGAGGAACCGTGGTTGGTAGCAGGTGATTTTAATGCTATTAAAGATCATACTGACAGGATGGGAGGCTCTAATAGCTGGATCCCTGCTTTTGATGAATTTGGTGAATGTTTAGAGCAATCTGGCTTGGATGACCTCAGATATGTGGGACATCGGTTCACATGGTCGACTTCTTCGGGGAACTCGCGGAAGCAAAGGAAGATAGACCGTGTACTTGTTAATGAATATTGGTCTCGGGTTTTCTCCTTCTCTGAAGCTACATTTCTAGGACCTGGGATCTCCGATCATACACCGATGGTTGTGAGGATCACGACCCCTCCCAGATCCAGGAAGCCTTTCAAATTCTACAACTACTGGATATCCCATCCTTCTTTTAAGGATATTGTTGCTCATGTGTGGAGCACTTCTTTTGGAGGCACGGCCATGTACACCGTTTGCCGCCGGCTCAAGTTACTCAAAGAACGACTCAAGCTTCTTAATAGGAACTCATTCTCTGACATCTCCTCACGTACCGAAGAGGCGAGAGGAGCTCTTCTTTCGGTCCAAGCTGCTTTGGAGTTGGATCCGGCAAACCAGTCATTGGTTGAAGAGGAACTTTCTTGTCTTCGAATATTCTCTGAACTTAGGCTCCAAGAGGAATCTTTCTTTAGACAAAAATCGAGAGTTCGTTGGCTTAAGGAGGGCGACCAAAATACTCGTTACTTCCATCATTTTGCTCACAAACGAAGACTCCACAATCGCATTTCATCGGTAGCAGACTCAAATGGGGCAATCATAACTGAACAAGCACAGGTTCGGTCCCACATTGTTGATTATTTTCGTGAGCTTCTCAATGGTGATCCTATCATGGCAAGGCCTGCGGTTCCCCAAGTCAGTATGTTCTTGGAACGGGTCCTGGATGAGGGCCATATTAGTTCTTTGACTACACCGATTACAGAAGAGGAGATTCGTATCACATTTTTCTCGTTGGCAAAAGGTAAGGCCCCGGGGCCTGACGGTTTTAATGTGGATTTTTTTAAATCATCTTGGGATATTGTCGGGCCTTCAATTACCGAGGCTATTATGGATTTTTTTAGAACTGGGCGCTTGCTTAAGCAAATCAACACTACTATCCTAACTCTTGTGCCAAAGACGCCAAATGCTTTGGCAATGAATGATTTTCGGCCCATTGCTTGCTGTAACACCATTTACAAGTGCATCACGAAGATTTTGGCAAATAGAATATCTGGTATTTTGCCCTCCATCATCTCTCCTTCACAAGCGGCCTTTGTGGGTGGTAGGAGAATTAATGACAATATTTTGATGGCACAAGAACTCTTCGCGGACTTCCATCATAACCCTTATCTTCCAAAGTGTGCTATCAAGTTGGACTTCCGCAAGGCCTATGATTCCATAGACTGGGGATTCCTTGAAGTGGTTCTACGAGCTTTCAAGTTCCCGGATTTCTTCATTAAATGGATTATGGTATGTGTCTCCTCAGCAAAATTTTCTATTGCCATTAATGGGGAGCTAAATGGATTCTTCTCTAGTAAACGAGGGATTAGACAAGGGGACCCTCTCTCCCCTTATCTTTTTACCCTTGTTATGGAGGTTTTCTCTGGCATTCTCCACTCCAAAACTCAGGAACCAGGTTTCAAGTTTTTTTGGAGGTGTAAACGTGCACAGGTATCTCACCTTTTCTTCGCAGATGATGTCCTTTTGTTTGCAGAGGGTCATCTTCGCTCTATTGAGAAACTTAAAGCGGGTTCGGATACCTTTTCTAGTTGGTCTGGTTTAGTACCAAACGCTAGTAAGAGTGAGGTGTTCCTCTCTGTTGACACCTAAATTTTATTTTATTTTATTTTTATTTTATTTTTATTTTATTTTTGAAAATTAAAAAAAAAATCATAAATATAGCATACGGGGTCAAAGATTGTTATCCTTGCTTTCTGAATTTGCGCTGTGAAACCTTCATGAGTGTTAAAATCCCGCTCTCATCCACGGGTATGTCTTTAGTGGGTGGATGGGAAATTCCTAAAGGCCAAATGGAATAGAACAGATCATAAAAGGAGCGGCGCCATTGCTTTTAAAAGAGAGGACACTGAGAGGAGACAAAAGAGAGTGGAATTAAAAAAATAAAAAAAGAGAGGGGGAGAGGGATCTGTAAAGGATGGTTCCACGAGGCATCAAGGGAGGGAATTCACGTTGGAGGCCAGGCACAAAAAAATAATAATAAAATAAAAAATAAAAAAAATAAAAAAAAATAAAAAAAAGGCTTTTGCTTTTCTTTCCGCAGGGATCGCTGGTTACTGGCTTTTGGTTTTTTCGTTGACAGGGGGTTCGAAGAAGAACAGAGGGAGCGAGCTCGTGAAGTGGTCGGTGAGCAGGCCCGACGCCGACGGCAAAAATGAGCCGGCCCAGTGGTGGCACGACATCAAATCAAACTCGTTGCAAGTCCAGTTGAGGAGAAGATCCTCAGAGAAGTAGTCGCGCCTTGTTCAGGCGAGACCGCCAGCACCCATCATCACCTGTAAGTCGTCGTCCACCATCAACCGAAGCCCCAACAGGTCGGTCTTTTCTTCCTTGTGAACTACCACCTAAACCAAAGACGAGCTCCTGCCTAGTTAATGAGATAGCGTTTGTTCCACGCCTGTTATCACCTACACCAGTCATTGGTCTGCTGCATTTCCTTGGTTTCGCTCTTTGTATCGTCATTTGAACGAGTGGCCGTCCGGGAAGGCCCTGGCTCGCCACCTAGGAGCTGGTGAGGACCTGAGACCCTTAGAAAGGAGGACCGAGTGGAGCTCCGTTTGAGTGGAAGCATGGCGCGGCTAGCACGGTCCGACGATGGCAGTGGAGGTCGTGTCTGAACAGGAGCCTAACGGGACGGCACCTCGAGTCGTTTCCGACGTGGTTTTCGTTTCGAACACGGGAGTCTCGGTGGCTGTCGTTGGCACCTGGAGGCGACAGGAGGAGGTCGAGCTCGTTGGTACCCGGCGAGAAGCACAGTGGCGCCCCAAAGGTGAGCAGAACCGGTTGGCTTCCAGCAGGTCCGACGGGCGTGCCCTGGTGGCGATGTGACGAGCGGGTCCCGGCGACACAGGGGTCGTCGGTATCTGGGAGCAGTGTCGCCGTTGGTGTTGCAGACGAGGGGAGGTCCTGACGAGCGAACTCAGGCTGCGGTGCGATGAACAAGTGGTTCTTGGCGGTGCAGTGGCGCGGCGAGCGAAGGCTGGACGTCGGAAGGACAGTGGCGCCGTTGGGTCTTGCAGGGAGGAGGAGCTGCGACATGAAGAAGAAGCTGAGCACGGCGGGAGCTCACGCGGTGCTTCTCGTTTCATGGTCGACTTTGGTGGAGGCCGACGGTTTCGGCGGTGGCTGACAGCTTCGGCGCCGGCCTACGAAATGGACGACGCCGGCGACGTAGGCCAAAATGGCTCAAGCTCGCTTCTGGTTTCATGGGGAAGGCAGATGACTCGCGCGAAGAAGATGAAAAAGATGATGAACAGTGGCTATAAACCATCCTACGTTCATTGTTTAGTTAGATTGGGCCAATCGGATGGGCTGGCGTTGATAGCAAAAGGAAGCTGGGTTTGGTTTTTCTTCTGGGTTCGGGTGGGCTGGTCCAAGAGGAAAGAAGTTCGGACCTGGATTGTTCCGAGAAGGGCCGAAATAAGGAGGGTTGGGGCTTAGTTTCGGTCAAGGCTTGGAGTTTGGGCCTGAGTCTTCTTTGTACCGAGGGCCCGGTTCGGGTCTCTCTCTCGCGGGCCTGATCAGGTCCAATGACCTGGTCCGGGCCCGGTGCCTTTTTATTTCTTTTTTTTTATTATAAAAAATTATTAATAAAAAAAATAGAAAAATTCCAAAAGTAATTAAAAGTCATAAAATTTCATAAAATGCCAAAAAAAGAAATAGATAGAAAATGCATTTATTTGCTTATATTTTCTCAATTAGGCTTTATATGTGTTTGATTGTCGATTTGTCCTCCATGTTCAATTCACATGACTTAGTTTTAACTTCGCTTGTGAATGTCTGAATATTATGCATGTCTTAGTAGATAAATTAGCATGATAATTAGAGTTTAATCCGAGACACTCGTTTTATCCTTTAATTGGCTGGACTTTGCTGACTATCTACTTTGAGTAAGTGCACGTTCCAAAGGTTTGATGCACCATTTTGATATTCCAATGTGGCGACTGACAATGATGCCCATGGCGATGGAAGCTCAATGAGGCTTGGTGACTGAGGTGAAACGCACGAAGAATGGTTGCAGGCTGAGGCTGGGCGATTTAAGGTTAGTATCCAATCCGATATATTTTACATGCCCGATCCGTATATCAGTGTTATTCTTCTAAAATATTGCCTTTATAGACTTGATTTGCATGTATTTGTTTCAGTCTAGTGGTTAGCTTATTTATCTGGTTGAGTGTTATCTATTGTCAAAGACATGCTTTTTATTGAAATATTTGTCGAGAATAAAAAAAAATTAAAAAAAAATCCAGAAAAATCCCCAAAAATAGGAAATAGCCACAATCAACTGGCTATGGAATATTATGGGTAATTCGGTATCCAAACCTCCCAAAAATTGACGATTTTGCCCTTCGGGCTAATCGCCTCCAAATCTTCCCATTTTACCTCTAGTCCGAAGCTACACCTTCCTTAAGCCTTTATGGTTATACTAGGAAGCCATTGATCTGAATTGATGTGTGTTGAAGTGATTTATTTATGTACTTGATTGCGCTTTCATTTAAATTGATTGTGATTGATAGGAACAGTCTTCCAATCTGCATGAAACCCTGAATCAAGCCTACCTCACCTAAAATTGCGTCTGCATGAACTCTTAGCTAGGAAAATCACTCGCGTTAGGTACCGAAAGGGCGTTGGTAATGACACCGACGTAACCAAGTCCCCGAACCCAAAATCTCTAGTTCCGCAGAACTGATCGACCTCTCCCAATCGGTCAGTAAGGTTTCCGGTCTACCCTCCAAGAAAGACCGGTGGCAACTCCAAATACATGCACAAGTTGCACATGCCACCACGACCACACTGAAGGTCGAAAGCGATCGACTCTTATCGTCGAATCCTTCGAAGAATACTCCCGCCGCGATTTGGTATGGGCCTGGGAGGACCCGCGCCGATCCAAGACCCTCGATCGGTAATCCATTAGCCGCGTCCGCTTCCGGACGGGTCGCGACACTCTCGGGTGGCTCCTCAACACTTCAAGAGCAGATTCGGGGTTTACTTCGATTCCAGGCAGACTCTATTCCATTCCGCTATCTAGGGGTGCCGGTTATTGCTAAAAGGCTCTCCAAGACTGACTGTCACATTCTCGTTAACTCTATTACTGCGCGAGCCAGGTCTTGGTCGCAAAGATTTCTTTCTTATGCGGGACGACTGCAGCTCATTACTTCAGTACTACACTCCATCCATGTCTACTGGGCAAGTGTTTTCACCTTACCTAGGTCTGTTTTAAATAGAATTGAGCTCATCCTAAGGCAGTTCCTTTGGAAAGGGCCGGACTTGGGTGTTGGTGGAGCTAAAGTCGCTTGGGCGGATATTTGTCTTCCTAAGCAAGAAGGCGGCCTAGGCATTCGAAGGCTTGTGGACTACAACAAGGCACTCTCCATCAAGCACTTGTGGATCCTTTTTACTGACAAGGAGTCCTTATGGTGCAAATGGGTCCATTCGAATTTTTTAAAGAAGACGAACTTTTAGGCTACTAAAATTCCCAAGCTTTGCTCTTGGATGTGGAAGAAATTGTTAGGCCTTCGGGAGGAATTCCAAAGCAAGTTTGAATGGAAAGTAGGCAATGGGCGATCGATATCATTTTGGTATGACAACTGGCACCCGGAGAGCCCCCTTCATTTGCACTTCTCAGCTGGGGATATTCGCCGCTCCAAAATCCCAAGAGATGCCACGGTTTGGCGGTTCTATTCCTCGGAGTGGCCTACTTCTAGAGTTTTGGATACTTTCCAAGCTTGGTCTTCTCCATCTCCTGTTTTTGTTCAAGAAAGGGAGGATTCTTTCGTGTGGACAAATCATCCCTCCGGTTCTTTCTCCGTGGCTGATGCTTGGGAGCTTATCAGACCGAAGGGCAGAAAAACTGATTGGTATTCATTTGTATGGGACAAGACTATGGCTCCGCGTTACTCCTTCTTACTTTGGCTAGCTACCCTCAACAGGCTGCCCACCCAAGTCCGATTAATTCAACACCATAGGATCCATGAAGGTGTATGTGCTTTCTGCCGGAATGGCCCCGATTCGGTGGACCACTTGTTCTTTCAATGCTCGGTTACGAATGATCTAGCATCCGTGTGGGCTACTAATTGTAATGTCTATTGGAGAAACCGACCTTGGCTAGAGCTTATTCTCTGGGCCAAAAATCATATTGGAGACTCCTCCTTCAAAAGCCAGATCGCGAGGTTCTCTCTGGGGGCGTTATGTCATACTATTTGGTGTGTAAGGAATGATATTCTCTTTAGAGGTAAACGTCTCTTTGCGCCATCTATCATCTTGCATCTCGCCAAATTGGTTAAGGTTAAGGCCCTTACCTTTGGTCATATCCAAGATAACTCTTGCAATAGGAGTTTGCAAAGGAATTGGGGACTATCTCCGAGAATTTTTGTTGATCGGCGGCCTGGTGTCTAATTCTTTATTCATTGGCTACTGATGTACATGTATTCCCACGAATGTTGCTTTTGTTGTAGTACTTGTGACCTGTGTACTTAGTGATGCTGTGAAGGCTGCTGCTCAGTCGGTGCTGCATTGGAGATGGCCATCTTGCTGCTGCTGCTGCTCTTCTTGGCTTGTCCTGGGAGCTCTACAACCTGTTGGGCTTGCTCCTTGGCTGCACTTATTGTTGTGCGGGAGCTGAAGGTTTGCTGTCCAGATCTCTCTCCCAAAGGTTTCTTTTCGCTTATGCTATATTCACGCCACTTCACTGCTGGTTTGATGCGGATGGAAACACTGATTCTTTTACTGTTGAGCTGCTCCACTGCCGAGACGTCCTCATGCTTATTGACTCTCGGCAGGACTGTTGCTGCTGGTTTTTTTGGCTTTATGAGGCTTCTATGCTGGTGCTCCTTCCACTTTGGATTTTAGACTCACTTGATAGGCTTAGATGATTCTGTGGCCGTTGTTTCGGCCTTTCTTGCTAGTCCTCGCGGCTTCTTCTCTCTATTTAGGGCTATCTGACTGGCTTCTCTTTTGCTTCCCTTATTTTTGTTTAGGCTTTTGTTCTTGGCCGTTTTACATTAGTTCTGACCCGTCGGTTTTCAGCTGCCTTTTTAGCCTGAAACCGTTTCGGTCCTGTCCTATTTTGGCCGCCTGTTTGGCCACTTCCTACTACTGTTTGCTGGTTTGCAGACTAGGTTGTTAGCTTGTTTTGCTGCTGGTTTTACCGTTGAACCCCTTATGACACACTTGGTGCCATATCTGGTTCATGGTTTTTGTGTCCAGCGCCCCTCTTGTACCTAGCAATTTGAAAAGTTAATACACACTTACCTTACCAAAAAAAAAATATATCACAGCAATTCCACAATGGATAGATTTCCGCAAGATTCAAAATAAAGCTTATTCAATGCAGAATTCAAGTTTGGTCAACCCCCTTCAATATTAGATTTTCTTTGCTTTTCTTGATCAACTCCAAAAGCCAAAAAGAGATTGCATACTCATTTCTCTTATCTTAATTTCGCAATCAACATATACTTATTTTTTAAATTCAAATTTTTGTTTGGGGCTCAAACTCAAGATATATTTTTAGCAAATTCAATCAATCTACTTCTAGGTACCCATCACGCAGATTTCATGACTTGGCATGTAAGAACGTAAAAACCCAATTTCGTTATTTCAATAAGTTGAATCGTGTATTGTTCATCTCGTCGATATGGCATCCAATACAGTTCTAAAACATTAGCCAGAAGAAGTTATCCTCGGGCGGTTGGTACACCTAAAACCGCACATAAGTCGACGAGTTTGGTTGGTAAGACTCTCTATCCCTCAGATCTATTACAGTTCATATAAATATAGGCATTTCATTCATTGCATTCTGGTGATTAGATTAAATGCCATTTCAAGGATAGATGTGTGTGTTTTTCCCAAACGTCCTTGATGGAAGACGAAGAGGATGATATCCCATGACAAGCACCGAGTGAGCAACAAAGGAGCCTACTATGGACATTATTGAGATATCGTCCAATGAAGATGACGAGTTGGGGCAAGTGATCCGGAGGTCACAGATCGAACTTGGGGCATCCTTAAACGTTAGGATCACATTCCTTTGTTTCATTTTCCATTACTAGTCCTCTTGTATAGGGTTTATTTTTATCGAGGCTTTCTCTATCTCACCCCTTAGAGTCATTGTATTAGGGACCTATTGGTGTATACATTCAGATGGAACTTGGTTGTATTTCTTTTGACGGGACATGGGAATGTGATAGTGGCATTTTCTCTAATCATCCGAATACTCCCAAGTCAAGTTTATAATTCCTTTAGAGGAAATCAAAATTAAAAATCTTGCATGACCTTTTTGGTCGTATAGGGTAATCCAACCCCAATTTCGCTAGAAGGAATTATACACTTGAATTGGTTCATGCATGATTGTGCGCCGCTGGTAATCCACGATAATTGACCGAGAATATCGGCGTTGTTTTGAATTTAATGACGAGATAGATGTCCAAATTACTCTCGTTCTTAACAAAACGGCCTTGATTTGGATGTCATATCTTCAATTAAATTTAAAACACGTTATTATGCCTCGTACTTTTGAGTAATTCGTTCCTCTCGAAATTGATCAAAAGCAATTATTGTGAATTACATTCCTTTCAATAGTATGCTTTCTTTCGAAGAATATTGATAAAAAACTTTTCGCGCAAGATTAAAACCCTTGTAAAAGTTCTTGTCCTTATTAATCATGGGTAAGCATAAGATTGAAAGGGGTTTTTGCTTTCTTTTTCAAATTATTCCTTCTGATACTGTCTTTTCATTTGCAGGTAAAAAATAGGTAACAGAGAGAAATCTTTTCCTGGATAAGTCTGAGGCTATTCTTTCATCTGATCATGAGCGAGTTATAAAATCCATATTTGCTCGACTTATTGATATTATGGTTCGGCTCACCTAAGTCGAAGATGTTCGAACGCTCGAAGAAAGGAACCATGCAGAAGTTAAAACACACACGAGAACTTTCATTTATTTTGCTCAGCGGAGGGTTTTCAGAAGCAGGTCATACAATTCGGGGTGGAAAAGTAAAGCCAAAGTGAGCCCTAATTAACGACACAAAGGAGCCCAACTGACCCTCCATGTTGTTAATGCTCTGCCCGTACTCACGACTTCGCATGTCCTGGTCCGCGAGCTTGAGGAAAAGGTTTCTGCATTCTCCCTTAACCTCAGTGACCTTGACCTCGTGTTCTTCGGTGATTATTTCCAAGTCCCGAACTAATCCATTCCCGTGAGCTATGTCTGCGGTTATTTTGTCGAGCCGTTCTTCCTGCCAGTCGCTTTGCAGCCTCAATAGGACATTGTGGCGGTCGTGCTCGCCAGCGGTCAGGGATAGGGCCAATTGATCCACCAGTTTTCTCCTCTCGCGAAGCAACGTCGCGACCCTCTCATTGGCAAACTCGACGGCCTTTTTGTGACTATCGGCCAGATAGTTGGTCAGCACCAAATGATCAGACCGATCCTTGTAACGAGCCCGCAAGACGCGAGCCACGAGAACCTCCCGATCATCAACACGGTAGGCCTCTAAGGAGTGTGCAAAGAGGGTCGGGAAAGTTCTATATTCCCTCCCCAGCGTAGTACCTTCGAGGGAAGTGGTATCTAAGTCCTCGAGCAGGACACGGATTTCATCCGCGGTTGCAGAATGATCGATTATGTGCGCGTAACCGCGACCCAATAGGTTATAAAGCTTTTCCCACTGGGCCAAGACATCAGTCGAAAAAGTGCGCACGGGAGAGGAGGCCATTTGCGTTGGGTTGGCTTGAGAATAAGACGAGGCTAATAGAGAGATTAGAAGGAAGAAGCTGATTATGCGAGAACGCTAACCTGCCATACGTTAATCCCTCATTTTATAGCAACTCAAGGATGATGAAGGATCTCAGTAATAATGCTGGTGGAGCCCAGTTAGGGGGTAAAGCGGGAGGTCCCCTCACGAGAACCATTGGATTCGTTTAGGTCCACGATTTCCGGCTTATCAATTAAAAGATGTAAAAGATTTGTCGGGATCACCATTATTAGAGTTAGGTGGGAGGTAAGCGCAACTATCGAAGAAAGCCCTAACAGGATTTAGCAGTCCCATCACGTTGAAAAGCTAAGCGCGAAATTCAAGGTCTTGAGGGGGAACGTTTGCCTAATGATGCTTGAAGAGCGTCCCCTGAACATACAAAGTCACTCGAAGAAAAATTTATAGGGAGTGAGCATACAGGAGAGAGTAGAGAACTCTGAGTGGGCAAGAACCAATCAAACATTTCTCAATCCAACATATTTAAGAGGTTACTGTCAGCTGCTAGAGGCGACTGACTCAAAAATCTCAGAAATTGAACTACTGAGGGATCTCGAAGATTCCAAGACCAAGTCTAACACCAAAACCATGGAGCCCAACACTTCTGGCAACGGAAATCAAAATCACGGCGACGACGACGACGACATCCACGATGCTCAACTCGGGAAAAGAAGACGTCCTTACCAATACTCTCAGGAGGAAACCCAAATGCTGGAAACCCTCTTCAGTAAAAGCCCTCACATGAAAAAGAAGTGGAGAATTGAATTGAGCCGGGAGTTGGGGATTAATCAGTCGAGGATCCAGTTTTGGTTTCAAAATAGGAGATCTAAATCGAAGGCTCAACGCAAACGTCAGGTGGTCGAGATTTTAAAGGAAGAAAACCAAAAGCTGCGAACAGAAAACATGAGGTATGAAAAAGCTCTCAATATTACCGTTTGCCCTCATTGCGATAACCTCATCGCCCGCGGTGAGATATTCCCCGATAAGCCTCACGCATGATTGAAGACGTTCATTTACCACCCTACTCCCTCGGGGCATCCCCTGCTCAACCAGATTTTGCCGGAGTCACGCATGAGCAGGATGATCCTACGAAGACGATACAAATGCCTCCTGGGGGATGGGATTTGCGTCGCTTTGATTGGAGTTACAGTTTCAAGGAGCTGGATGTTACCGCCGACCAGCTCAAAGCATATCAGCCTCATGCACAACAATTTTCGATAGGGTCGGGTCCTGCTGGAGATGAGTTAATCAGTCGTCAAGCCATCGATGCAATTTTGGGCCACGATAAGAGGAGGTTCGCTTGGCCCCCTGAACTGCATTCCAGATTCCTAGACGTGGTTCACCAAATGGGGATCGATTCAGCAACTCCGACGCGCATATTTAAAGCCATGAATGTACCGGGGCTTAGTAAGGGACTGGTCAGGAATCACCTTGCTGCCTACAGAAAGCTATTAAAACAGCGTCGAGCGGAGCTAAACCAGGAGGAATCCGTCTCGAGCTCAAAAGCTAGGGGCGACCGCCATTGTAATGCTCAGGTATCAAGAGATACCCGGCCAAATCTAAGCATCAATCAGGCTAGCAACCCGACCACCGGCGAACTGAAAAATGATCAGAATGTCCTTCTGGGCCATTTCAACACTTCTCAAGAGCACGTGTCACAAGTACAGCAAGTGCGCACTCCTCCATTCGAGCAGCAGTCGGCTGGTGCTCTGCCTGCCGCTAGTCAACCCACAACAGATGATTTCTTCGATGAGGGGCTCGATGCCTTGTTCAATCAATGGGAAGCTGGCATGCTTGGACAGCCATGATCTAGCACCTGACTCGGGGCACGATGGATTGGTCGCTACGATCACCCATAGAAAGAAGAACATGTTCACGAGTGGATCACTCTTTTTATCCATTGTAAAGTTCCTATGGGAACATTTTTCTTTAATGGCTATAGTTAATTATGTATGAAAACTAACGCTATCGATAAACATCGTCATGCTCAGTTGCGATGATCCCTTGTTAGATTAAGTCTGAAAGCAGGGACGGTCTTTAAATTTTGAGTGGCCACGAACTCATTCCTCACCAAGAGCCCAGGATGTTGAAATGAAGAGTAACAGCATGCACAGAGAAAATGCCACTTTCGTTTGAACGATGAAAAGGGGTTGAGAGAAGGTTATAGCGTTAATTCCCATAGAGCTAAATGAATTAAACGGAGTCATTAATTGCGGGTCCGCCGCTGCTCCCCACATTCTCGGGCCTAGCAAATCATAAAAGGCACCGAAAGATTGTAGACCCACCACTTTGAAGACTGAACTAGGGGACGAGCGCAATACTCGATGAAACCGAATCAATGCAAGAGAGTTTGTGATCCTGTCACGAGGAAAAAGAAAGGGGAAGACAGATGAGGAGTAATTGCAGGGTCTCGGGAGGAGCGCTTGCTTGCTGGTCTTCATATGCAGCCTGAAGGATGGTTCTAGGACACGCACAATCACTCGAGAAAATTTCTAGAGTGAGCAAACACATAAGAGCGAATAGAGAAAGCTGAGTGAACTAGATCAGCCCGAGATACTCCGATCCATCATGTTTAAAAGCTATTCCCATCTGCTAGAAACGCTCGACCTGGACATTTCTGAGCACGAACTGCTGGGAGACTTTGAAGATCCTGGAGCTGAATCCCGCCCGAAGGCCATGGAGATTGACTCCTCCAGTGATGAAATTCTAGGCTTCAGCTACGAAGAAGGAGTATACAATGATGACCGGAGTCGGAAAAGGAAGCAACTGCAACGCCACACTCCAGGCCAAATCCGAGAACTCGAAGCTTTCTTCAATGAATGCTCCACCCCAAGCAGACAACAGAAAATTGAGTTGAGCCGAAAGTTGGGATTAGAGCTTTCGAAGGTCAAGTTTTGGTTCGCCAACAAACGAACCCGGGTGAAACAGCAACACACAGACCATGAGTTACTGGCCCTGAAGGAGGAGAATGAGAAGCTTCGAGCTGAAAGCGCGAGATATAAGGAAGCTCTGACCAAGGCCGCCTGCCTTAATTGTGGTAATCCTGTTGTCCTCGACGAGGTGTTCCTCGATGAACCATCCCTGTTGACGAATAACGCTCAGCTGTTACCGCATTCTCCACAGCATTTTCCGACACAGCTAGATACCGTCGGAGATCTGCATGAGCAAGTCAACACCATAGAGTCAACACCAACATCCTCTGAGAAATGGGACATGAATCATCACAGGTGGAGTTCTCCCAATGACGAATTCGCTGTCGCAGCCAGCCAATCCAAAGTCGGTGAGTCCTTCCCTGGACAACTTTTGAAACGACTAGATCCCGTAGAGAATAGCTACCGAAGTATTGACGATATTTTGGGTGATAAGAGGACAAGGTTTTACTGGACCTATGAACTTCACACCAAATTTGTTGATGCAATTCGAGAGCTGGGAGTTGATTCGGCTAGCCCACTACGCGTACTCGAGATTATAAACGTGCCAGGGCTCTCTAGAATTAACGTTGAGTCTCACCTTAAGTACTATAGGAGATTGCTAAGGGATGGAAGGATAGCGTTAAACCATCATAAAGCCGATTGGAGCTCAAGTGCTGGGCAGAGTTACAACCACGATGATTGGAGAGCCGAGAGCACCCAACCGTGTTTCAGCAATGACGGGACCAGCTGTCGTGTCAGCGACTCCTCTAACCCAAATCAGAATGCTCCGCCGAGTTATCTCAATACTCCTCAAGAGTATATACCACAGTTCCAGCACATAGGGATTCCTCAGTTTGAGCGCGAATCGGTCATTAATGCTGTCCCTGAAGCGGATCTGGCGTTGGTAGAGAGTGCACATATAAACCTGCCGGTCATTGGAGGAAGTTCCAATTCGAGGGGTCAAATTGCTCATGACGAGAGCAAAGAGAGGAATCCCTCGCCTGCAGTCGACGACACCCAATCGGGGCACCAAGGGCTAGAAGGAACAGGTGATTTCCTTGATGAGGAGCTGGACACTTGGATCAATACTCTTCAGGAATGTATGTCTCAACCCCAACAGGGCATTGATGAAGGTTCCAGCTCAAAGACTCCAGTCCCTCACAACGAAGGCAATGAAAGAAATCTGCCCCCAACAATCGTTGATACCCAACTTGAACATCAATGGCTCGAAGACCCGAGCAATTTCCTTGGCGATGAGTTCAATCTTTGGCTCGATCAATTTGGAGCCGGAGGACCATCGCAGTGGTGACGCACGGCCGGTGATCAAACATCTGATGCAAGGCATGGCTACCCGATGAAAAATTCTTAGAGAGAAGGGGTTGAATACTCCTATTGAATATGTTGTTGGTCGCACTGTAAGGTTCACACGGGAACATCTTTCATTAATATCTAGAACTAATTGCGCGTGAGTGTCAACATCACCCTTTGAGCATCTTCAAGCCGAGGGCCGTGGATTAATCGCTTAATCCGTGGAGCAAGTTCCCCGAGCAATGACTATCACCCGCGGAGCGTAATGGGATCTACCCCTTCAATACGAAATACGTTTGGCCGCGAAGCCACCTATTTGGTAAAACGATGTATCGTTCCTAAACGATCTTCAATCAAACACCGAAGTAATGTCTCCTTTCTTTTCCTTCTCAGATGATAAACATGGATAAAGCACTCAAGGAGCCATGCGTTCGAATAGCAGAACATATGTTGCCTAACTGGGGGCAGATGAACCATTGATGTTGCAAACACTCCAAGAATGGATAGGCGGATTTGATAGATGTTGTTCATATCAATACGCAACATCAGGATGGGATGAAAATCAAGAGTAAAGTTGTATCGTCCCAACTTGTCTTGAATTTGGGAATATGAATTGACACTTATTGTTTATCCTTGACAGGGGAGTCGCCTTGCAGACGAACAAATTTTTACATCCCATGTATTACTCGTTAGAGTACATGACCAAGGGTAGGATGTATCGTTTCGATTTTTGAAAAGTTCGTGAACCTACAATGATATGCTTCTTTTACATTTGCAGGGATCCGCAGCTGCGACGGACAGGTAAGTATCCCTTTTCCCAGTTAGCTGGAGATAAAAAATGTCAGAATCCTTTCAGCCGACATAAAGATTTTCCAATGCATCGATATTCATGATTTAAATCGGGAGGTTGCCCAGAGCATGAATAAAACATGCACGATACATCACAAAATCCCCTCGATGGATAAATTTTGGGAAAGAGATGAATTTTTCCAAATATGATTATTTGTCAAATCATTCAAAAGGAAGTTTACTCAAAAGAGAGGCGATCCCAGTCCAAACACATCCTACATACACTTGAGAGATGAGGGAAGTGAATCGGATAGCAAAATCTGTACCTACGGAGGTAGGGACCATTTGCAGCGATTACTTGGATTGGGACGACTGAGGCATTCGTTTCATATCCCCAAATACTACAGGTGACCATTGACAACCCCTTCGAACGGCGGTTTTCATTCTCAACCCTGTCAAGAACCACCCCACATCGGGGCAAAAGGAGAGTAAGTCCAGCAGCATCGGGAGAAAATGGTAAGAAATTTTCTTGCTCGGACTAACATTAATCTTCGTGTGTTGTTTATATGGTAATCCAAGTGCCATAGGATGATGAGAAGCATTCATTTCTCTATCCCACACACCGAATCCTTTGCATAGCCAAGTCGAGCCCACGAATTCATTTCATAAACCCCTGTTGGTGATCATGGCATGTTTCAAGATAGAAACTGCATCACTCCAAGAACGGAAGAATCCAGGAGATGGGATTTATAGAAAAATTTCATATCGGCATTTAAATGTGCTATGATTCAGCACATTTTTCTGAACATCGTAGTTCCAAAGGAAAAGAAAAGGCGGGATTTCAACAAAGAAAAAAATCCCCAGCATCAAGAAAAAGCAAAGTGCCTGGTAAAAGCAAGGCCGATGCTCGTGAAAACTGTTTGATTGATCCCCAATAAAGCCTAGTTGGGAAAAGAGGAAATCCTGAAGGAACCAAATAAAAAAAACTGCTCCCCAAATGCTGCCAAGCACAGAACAAAGACATGGAGAGAGTCGGTCTCTGAATGCAACAAGAGACGCTCTCTAAAGAGCTGGTGCACATCTCAAAATCAGTTTTACACCTCAAAAACTAAAGATGCAGAAAAGAAAGAACAGGTGGCAAATCAACAATGATCACCAATGTCAAACCCGTCACGAATTCTGGGCCAAAAACAAGCATTTTTCGGTCCCCAATCCTACCAATGTTACAACCCCGAAACAGTCTTCTCTGACTAAGACACTTGGGCTAACATATAGCTTAGCTCGAAGAAGTACGAGCAAGACTATTTCTTTCTCATTTTGCAGGGTTCTTGACTTGTAAACCCGGAGCAGATGGTGAAGACTTTCATTCAATGGCCTCGACTCCAAAGCGGGTCCCCCTTGAAAACCAATATCCAAGCCCAACATTACGGTCCCGTGGAAGACCTCCCGACCGATCAAATGTATGCGCTGCGAATGAGCCTAAAACCTAGGCACAAGTTAGTAGGGAATTGAGTGCATCCCCTATAAAAACCACTATCTCAAAACAGGTGAGGAGCCCTCTTGATGAGAAATTCTCCAATAGATGTTTTGAACAAACTCTTTTTGGAAATTTCAAAATTGTTTGATCCAGATTTGCCGCGCAAGGGATTTGTGATCACATTTGCTTGTTGCAAGAATGCTTTGGATAACCTTCAGCATCAAAATGCACATTTCACGATTAAAACTTAAGTCATACGGTTTTTGTCAAATGGACAGCCGTAGTCTTCCCAAAGATTAATAACGTTTTCTTGGTGAAGAAAAATATTTCAGGCTCAAACTTCTGCAGGATACCTGGAGAACCCAGCTCCCAGCATGTCGCCTCAACAGACTAGAGCGAGGCTTTGTCAAAATAAAATCTTTCACTGCTTCAAAACTGAATTCCCGACAAATTTCGGGATCTTTCAAAAGAAGGGGTGAGGATGTGACCCCTTTTCAAAAAAAATCAAACAGTCCTAGCTTGACGTGGAGAACCCTCGTCCTAGGATCCCTTTTCAAAAATATCAAACAGTCTCATCGGACGTGGAGAACCCTCGTCATGAGACCCATTTTCAAAATTTAGGCAGTCTCATCGGACGTGGAGAACCCTCGTCATGAGACCCCTTTTCAAAACAAATGGTAGAAACCGCCTGAAGGGTCAAACCAAGGTAGAAACCACCTGAAGGGTCAAACCAAGGTAGAAACCGCCTGAAGGATCAACTCAAGGTAGAAACCGCCTGAAGGATCAACTCATGGTAGAAACCGCCTGAAGGGTCAACTCATGGTAGAAACCGCCTGAAGGGTCAACTCATGGTAGAAACCGCCTGAAGGGTCAACTCATGGTAGAAACCGCCTGAAGGGTCAAATTAAGGTAGAAACCGCCTGAAGGGTCAACTCATGGTAGAAACCGCCTGAAGGGTCAATCCAATAGTGAAAATCACTTAAATGGTCAACTCATTGGTCCGATCCACCATGCGGATCAAAATCCTTGGCAAATCCCAAATGGGACGCGTCTTCCTTAGATTCCTATCAGTTAGGAATCTCATTATGGTTCGACCTACCATACGGGTCAGAGCTTAACCTCTCTAGGATACTCTAGTAACGAGTTCCTAGAAATTCTCTTGAATCCATCAAACACCGCGAAAATCGCACAAACATCGAACAGGTAAGTGGCAGGTATGTCTCTCTACTATCTTACTCACTCATGTCAAATGAACGTTTCCCCCCATCAAGGAAGAGCATACATAGACAAGCATGAAAGATTGGATGTCATGACTCCTTTCCTTTAGTTTCTCGAGCCGAGTCGATCAGGACTCAGGTGTCACCTTGTCTTTAAGAGAAACCCCTAACGAGATTCCTCTCAAAGAGGGGCAGCTGTTGACACCTAAATTTTATTTTATTTTATTTTTATTTTATTTTTGAAAATTAAAAAAAATCATAAATATAGCATACGGGGTCAAAGATTGTTATCCTTGCTTTCTGCATTTGCGCTGTGAAACCTTCATGAGTATTAAAATCCCGCTCTCATCCACGGGTATGTCTTTAGTGGGTGGATGGGAAATTCCTAAAGGCCAAATGGAATAGAACAGATCATAAAAGGAGCGGCGCCATTGCTTTTAAAAGAGAGGACACTGAGAGGAGACAAAAGAGAGTGGAATTAAAAAAATAAAAAAAGAGAGGGGGAGAGGAATCTGTAAAGGATGGTTCCACGAGGCATCAAGGGAGGGAATTCACGTTGGAGGCCAGGCACAAAAAAATAATAATAAAATAAAAAATAAAAAAAATAAAAAAAAGGCTTTTGCTTTTCTTTCCGCAGGGATCGCTGGTTACTGGCTTTTGGTTTTTTCGTTGACAGGGGGTTCGAAGAAGAACAGAGGGAGCGAGCTCGTGAAGTGGTCGGTGAGCAGGCCCGACGCCGACGGCAAAAATGAGCCGGCCCAGTGGTGGCACGACATCAAATCAAACTCGTTGCAAGTCCAGTTGAGGAGAAGATCCTCAGAGAAGTAGTCGCGCCTTGTTCAGGCGAGACCGCCAGCACCCATCATCACCTGTAAGTCGTCGTCCACCATCAACCGAAGCCCCAACAGGTCGGTCTTTTCTTCCTTGTGAACTACCACCTAAACCAAAGACGAGCTCCTGCCTAGTTAATGAGATAGCGTTTGTTCCACGCCTGTTATCACCTACACCAGTCATTGGTCTGCTGCATTTCCTTGGTTTCGCTCTTTGTATCGTCATTTGAACGAGTGGCCGTCCGGGAAGGCCCTGGCTCGCCACCTAGGAGCTGGTGAGGACCTGAGACCCTTAGAAAGGAGGACCGAGTGGAGCTCCGTTTGAGCGGAAGCATGGCGCGGCTAGCACGGTCCGACGAGGGCAGTGGAGGTCGTGTCTGAACAGGAGCCCAACGGGACGGCACCTCGAGTCGTTTCCGACGTGGTTTTCGTTTCGAACACGGGAGTCTCGGTGGCTGTCGTTGGCACCTGGAGGCGACAGGAGGAGGTCGAGCTCGTTGGTACCCCGGCGAGAAGCACAGTGGCGCCCCAAAGGTGAGCAGAGCCGGTTGGCTTCCAGCAGGTCCGACGGGCGTGCCCTGGTGGCGATGTGACTAGCGGGTCCCGGCGACATAGGGGTCGTCGGTATCTGGGAGCAGCGTCGCCGTTGGTGTTGCAGACGAGGGGAGGTCCTGACGAGCGAACTCAGGCTGCGGTGCGATGAACAAGTGGTTCTTGGCGGTGCAGTGGCGCGGCGAGCGAAGGCTGGACGTCGGAAGGACAGTGGCGCCGTTGGGTCTTGCAGGGAGGAGGAGCTGCGACATGAAGAAGAAGCTGAGCACGGCGGGAGCTCACGCGGTGCTTCTCGTTTCATGGTCGACTTTGGTGGAGGCCGACGGTTTCGGCGGTGGCTGACAGCTTCGGCGCCGGCCTACGAAATGGACGACGCCGGCGACGTAGGCCAAAATGGCTCAAGCTCGCTTCTGGTTTCATGGGGAAGGCAGATGACTCGCGCGAAGAAGATGAAAAAGATGATGAACAGTGGCTATAAACCATCCTACGTTCATTGTTTAGTTAGATTGGGCCAATCGGATGGGCTGGCGTTGATAGCAAAAGGAAGCTGGGTTTGGTTTTTCTTCTGGGTTCGGGTGGGCTGGTCCAAGAGGAAAGAAGTTCGGACCTGGATTGTTCCGAGAAGGGCCGAAATAAGGAGGGTTGGGGCTTAGTTTCGGTCAAGGCTTGGAGTTTGGGCCTGAGTCTTCTTTGTACCGAGGGCCCGGTTCGGGTCTCTCTCTCGCGGGCCTGATCAGGTCCAATGACCTGGTCCGGGCCCGGTGCCTTTTTATTTCTTTTTTTTTATTATAAAAAATTATTAATAAAAAAAATAGAAAAATTCCAAAAGTAATTAAAAGTCATAAAATTTCATAAAATGCCAAAAAAAGAAATAGATAGAAAATGCATTTATTTGCTTATATTTTCTCAATTAGGCTTTATATGTGTTTGATTGTCGATTTGTCCTCCATGTTCAATTCACATGACTTAGTTTTAACTTCGCTTGTGAATGTCTGAATATTATGCATGTCTTAGTAGATAAATTAGCATGATAATTAGAGTTTAATCCGAGACACTCGTTTTATCCTTTAATTGGCTGGACTTTGCTGACTATCTACTTTGAGTAAGTGCACGTTCCAAAGGTTTGATGCACCATTTTGATATTCCAATGTGGCGACTGACAATGATGCCCATGGCGATGGAAGCTCAATGAGGCTTGGTGACTGAGGTGAAACGCACGAAGAATGGTTGCAGGCTGAGGCTGGGCGATTTAAGGTTAGTATCCAATCCGATATATTTTACATGCCCGATCCGTATATCAGTGTTATTCTTCTAAAATATTGCCTTTATAGACTTGATTTGCATGTATTTGTTTCAGTCTAGTGGTTAGCTTATTTATCTGGTTGAGTGTTATCTATTGTCAAAGACATGCTTTTTATTGAAATATTTGTCGAGAATAAAAAAAAATTAAAAAAAAATCCAGAAAAATCCCCAAAAATAGGAAATAGCCACAATCAACTGGCTATGGAATATTATGGGTAATTCGGTATCCAAACCTCCCAAAAATTGACGATTTTGCCCTTCGGGCTAATCGCCTCCAAATCTTCCCATTTTACCTCTAGTCCGAAGCTACACCTTCCTTAAGCCTTTATGGTTATACTAGGAAGCCATTGATCTGAATTGATGTGTGTTGAAGTGATTTATTTATGTACTTGATTGCGCTTTCATTTAAATTGATTGTGATTGATAGGAACAGTCTTCCAATCTGCATGAAACCCTGAATCAAGCCTACCTCACCTAAAATTGCGTCTGCATGAACTCTTAGCTAGGAAAATCACTCGCGTTAGGTACCGAAAGGGCGTTGGTAATGACACCGACGTAACCAAGTCCCCGAACCCAAAATCTCTAGTTCCGCAGAACTGATCGACCTCTCCCAATCGGTCAGTAAGGTTTCCGGTCTACCCTCCAAGAAAGACCGGTGGCAACTCCAAATACATGCACAAGTTGCACATGCCACCACGACCACACTGAAGGTCGAAAGCGATCGACTCTTATCGTCGAATCCTTCGAAGAATACTCCCGCCGCGATTTGGTATGGGCCTGGGAGGACCCGCGCCGATCCAAGACCCTCGATCGGTAATCCATTAGCCGCGTCCGCTTCCGGACGGGTCGCGACACTCTCGGGTGGCTCCTCAACACTTCAAGAGCAGATTCGGGGTTTACTTCGATTCCAGGCAGACTCTATTCCATTCCGCTATCTAGGGGTGCCGGTTATTGCTAAAAGGCTCTCCAAGACTGACTGTCACATTCTCGTTAACTCTATTACTGCGCGAGCCAGGTCTTGGTCGCAAAGATTTCTTTCTTATGCGGGACGACTGCAGCTCATTACTTCAGTACTACACTCCATCCATGTCTACTGGGCAAGTGTTTTCACCTTACCTAGGTCTGTTTTAAATAGAATTGAGCTCATCCTAAGGCAGTTCCTTTGGAAAGGGCCGGACTTGGGTGTTGGTGGAGCTAAAGTCGCTTGGGCGGATATTTGTCTTCCTAAGCAAGAAGGCGGCCTAGGCATTCGAAGGCTTGTGGACTACAACAAGGCACTCTCCATCAAGCACTTGTGGATCCTTTTTACTGACAAGGAGTCCTTATGGTGCAAATGGGTCCATTCGAATTTTTTAAAGAAGACGAACTTTTAGGCTACTAAAATTCCCAAGCTTTGCTCTTGGATGTGGAAGAAATTGTTAGGCCTTCGGGAGGAATTCCAAAGCAAGTTTGAATGGAAAGTAGGCAATGGGCGATCGATATCATTTTGGTATGACAACTGGCACCCGGAGAGCCCCCTTCATTTGCACTTCTCAGCTGGGGATATTCGCCGCTCCAAAATCCCAAGAGATGCCACGGTTTGGCGGTTCTATTCCTCGGAGTGGCCTACTTCTAGAGTTTTGGATACTTTCCAAGCTTGGTCTTCTCCATCTCCTGTTTTTGTTCAAGAAAGGGAGGATTCTTTCGTGTGGACAAATCATCCCTCCGGTTCTTTCTCCGTGGCTGATGCTTGGGAGCTTATCAGACCGAAGGGCAGAAAAACTGATTGGTATTCATTTGTATGGGACAAGACTATGGCTCCGCGTTACTCCTTCTTACTTTGGCTAGCTACCCTCAACAGGCTGCCCACCCAAGTCCGATTAATTCAACACCATAGGATCCATGAAGGTGTATGTGCTTTCTGCCGGAATGGCCCCGATTCGGTGGACCACTTGTTCTTTCAATGCT
This sequence comes from Rhodomyrtus psidioides, assembly GCA_021437785.1. Taxonomy (NCBI): domain Eukaryota; kingdom Viridiplantae; phylum Streptophyta; class Magnoliopsida; order Myrtales; family Myrtaceae; genus Rhodomyrtus; species Rhodomyrtus psidioides. Next base: position 4,303,499 of record JAILYB010000031.1, on the reverse strand, counting down.
CGGTTACGAATGATCTAGCATCCGTGTGGGCTACTAATTGTAATGTCTATTGGAGAAACCGACCTTGGCTAGAGCTTATTCTCTGGGCCAAAAATCATATTGGAGACTCCTCCTTCAAAAGCCAGATCGCGAGGTTCTCTCTGGGGGCGTTATGTCATACTATTTGGTGTGTAAGGAATGATATTCTCTTTAGAGGTAAACGTCTCTTTGCGCCATCTATCATCTTGCATCTCGCCAAATTGGTTAAGGTTAAGGCCCTTACCTTTGGTCATATCCAAGATAACTCTTGCAATAGGAGTTTGCAAAGGAATTGGGGACTATCTCCGAGAATTTTTGTTGATCGGCGGCCTGGTGTCTAATTCTTTATTCATTGGCTACTGATGTACATGTATTCCCACGAATGTTGCTTTTGTTGTAGTACTTGTGACCTGTGTACTTAGTGATGCTGTGAAGGCTGCTGCTCAGTCGGTGCTGCATTGGAGATGGCCATCTTGCTGCTGCTGCTGCTCTTCTTGGCTTGTCCTGGGAGCTCTACAACCTGTTGGGCTTGCTCCTTGGCTGCACTTATTGTTGTGTGGGAGCTGAAGGTTTGCTGTCCAGATCTCTCTCCCAAAGGTTTCTTTTCGCTTATGCTATATTCACGCCACTTCACTGCTGGTTTGATGCGGATGGAAACACTGATTCTGTTACTGCTGAGCTGCTCCACTGCCGAGACGTCCTCATGCTTATTGACTCTCGGCAGGACTGTTGCTGCTGGTTTTTTTGGCTTTATGAGGCTTCTATGCTGGTGCTCCTTCCACTTTGGATTTTGGACTCACTTGATAGGCTTAGATGATTCTGTGGCCGTTGTTTCGGCCTTTCTTGCTAGTCCTCGCGGCCTCTTCTCTCTATTTAGGGCTATCTGACTGGCTTCTCTTTTGCTTCCCTTATTTTTGTTTAGGCTTTTGTTCTTGGCCGTTTTACATTAGTTCTGACCCGTCGGTTTTCAGCTGCCTTTTTAGCCTGAAACCGTTTCGGTCCTGTCCTATTTTGGCCGCCTGTTTGGCCACTTCCTACTACTGTTTGCTGGTTTACAGACTAGGTTGTTAGCTTGTTTTGCTGCTGGTTTTACCGTTGAACCCCTTATGACACACTTGGTGCCATATCTGGTTCATGGTTTTTGTGTCCAGCGCCCCTCTTGTACCTAGCAATTTGAAAAGTTAATACACACTTACCTTACCAAAAAAAAAATATATCACAGCAATTCCACAATGGATAGATTTCCGCAAGATTCAAAATAAAGCTTATTCAATGCAGAATTCAAGTTTGGTCAACCCCCTTCAATATTAGATTTTCTTTGCTTTTCTTGATCAACTCCAAAAGCCAAAAAGAGATTGCATACTCATTTCTCTTATCTTAATTTCGCAATCAACATATACTTATTTTTTAAATTCAAATTTTTGTTTGGGGCTCAAACTCAAGATATATTTTTAGCAAATTCAATCAATCTACTTCTAGGTACCCATCACGCAGATTTCATGACTTGGCATGTAAGAACGTAAAAACCCAATTTCGTTATTTCAATAAGTTGAATCGTGTATTGTTCATCTCGTCGATATGGCATCCAATACAGTTCTAAAACATTAGCCAGAAGAAGTTATCCTACTTGTGCCCCGGCGAAGTTTCGAGCTTTTGAGCTCCATGGCCTAGTCCCGACAAGGACATGAGTTGTTTGACTAGGAGAGCTTATGACACAACAAAAGTTTCGCATTGTGTTCGATCTAGGGAGAGAAAGTCATACATAAGTCAACCATTATCCCCAAATTATTAGTACGCAAAGGACTTTTTTAAGGATAACTAGCACAAATAGCCCATGAACTTTGGCTCATTTTCCATTTAGTTCATAAACTTTAAATTTATTCAATTTGGTCTTTGAACTTTAATACAATGTGCAATGTGATCCCTGGACTTTTCATTTATTCAATGTGATCCGTAGACTTTTGGCACGTGTTCTATTTAGTCTCCTAAACTGTATGAAAGTGTTCAACATTGTCCATGAACTTGAATTAATGGAAGACAACATTGGATATTATTATACAACTTAGGGATTAAATTGAACATGTATCAAAAGTTCATGGACCATATTAAACAAATTGAAAGTTCATGAATCACATCACACATTGGGTCAAAATTTAGCGATTGCATTAAACAAATTTAAATTTATGGATTACATTGCATATTAAGCCAAAATCAGAGGTCATTTGTGTCATTACCTCTTCTTTTAAAAGATTACCCCATGCGAATATTCGCATGCATGTAGCAATAGACTTTTCCTTGACATGAGCTTCAGATCGTTTCCTCTTGATATCTTTCTTTTCCACTTCCATCATGTGGAATTTATATCTTATTATTTCCTATCTGAAATTATTTTACTTGACATGAGCTTCAGACCGTTTCCATCGGCACCTAAGATCAACGACATGTCAATTATGTTCGAAATTCCGACCAAAAAAAAAAAACTATGTCCCTAATTTCTGCAAAGATAATTATACTCCCCCTAGTCAAATTTGTGAGGTATGTTTAGACAAATATGACTGACGACGTCTTCAAACGTGTGAAACTTGCCACTAATTTGAATTGGAAAAATTGGAATGGCAAGAAAGGAAAGTAAGCCCAACAAAAGACATAAGAAAGGAGAAGGAACGCCAAAGCTGGGCAAGAACTCAATAATCTCCGTATCGATTCATAACCAGAAGCCAACTAAAGAAATCGGTAAAGCTGGTTATTGGGAACAAAAAATTATCTACTAAAATTTTAATGAGATAATAAAAAATCCAAAAATAAAGAAAATTAATCAGTAATGTAATCTCCGTGTAGTATTAGGCTCTGTATGTTTCGGGGAAGACAGATTGATTTGAAAAATATTTTCCAAAAAATGATCGCTTATATCTCTTACAAAAATGAATGAAGGACAAATTATTTTTGTCGTCTATGTTAATGTTTAAAATCAAAATATTTGTCGGTAATGAAATTTTTCTTTCATTAACTAATTATTTCAAACAATTTATGCAATCATTATTAGGAAAATATTTTAAATAACTTATTTCCCGTGAAACAACACTCGTAATCATTATTAGTTCATCATTCTCCCCTACCAAAAGGAACTCAACTCCGGCGAGTTGCGTGGGCACTGTTTCCGGCGAGTCACACAATGATGTTGATTCACACATGATGAAAAACGTGGATGCCCTTTCCAACCAGTCAAGTAATGTAGCTGCATTGCACATAGATTTCGACCCAAAATTTAGGTAGCTCTGGAAGCGAACTTGTCTTGATGGAATCTTCTAAAGGGAAATCTCCAAATACAAAGCCTTTCGGTAGGCAAATCTCCTAAAGGGACATCACCCACATTTTATTATTGAATAAGTTCGCACGATGACTAATTCCTATTGGAACGGAGAAAAACTTGTTATCTCTCTAGATGTATGACCGGCTCTCGTGCTCCATAATTGTAATCTGTCAACAAAACTAAAGTTTAAGGTGAAGGAAGGCGACTGATTCCTTGTTAAATATGACTCGAGTTTTCAATTGTCCACGGATTTAAATCAGCTTGTTTCCGGATGTCTGCCATGGACGGTTTTTGTGCAGGGTAAATATTGCGCTACAAGACAAAAGAGGGACTTACATTATATATATATCATGTGGGCCCATGTAGTAAAGAAAAGTCAAAGAAGACAAGGTTTTGCCTTCCTTTCTTGTTCTGCACGTCCACTGCTGCCAAAATAAGAAAAGGGAATTCTTTTCTTTACAGAAAGTCAAGCCGCGTGAATAAAAAACCCAAAGGTAGGTATTCGTGGCTTATTTCCTCTTGCTGAGCCGCAACAGAATATAAAAAGAAAACGAGGGTTTCTTTTTGGATAGTTGTGCCGCACAGAAACTGCACACACAGAGACCGTGTTGAATAGTCACGATCAGAGGCTCTGAAGCACGACTCGCGAAGGCAACCACGGTAAAAGGGAAAAATTTTGGGTGGGGCGGCCCTATGCGCCCCACCAGTCACTCTCTCTCCTCTCTCTCTCTCATGTGTCAGAGGAGAGAGAGTGACTGGTGGGGCGCATGGGGCCGCCCCACCCAAAATCTCCTCCGGTAAAAGGGCGAACGCACGGCGACGTTCTCCTTGTCGCGCGCGAGGTGTTCCACGACATCGGTGACTTTGTTTCGTGAGTTTATTTATATATCTAATTGAGAGTTGTTTATTTGTAAACACTGGGTTTGGGTATTATCTAGGTGTGGGAAACGCGAGAGTATTGATTGATTGTAAATCCGATTCTCCGATTATAGTGGATTGTTCTTGCTGGCTCTCTCCGTGGATGTAGGTACCGACATTCGGACCGAACCACGTTATATCTGGTGTCCTTTATCATTCCTTGTTATTTTCTCTAGGCTTTCGCATTGACGTATTTGCAAGATCTTGGTTATTTCCGCGTATAGTATTACAACATTCCTAATGGTGACTCATTCCGCCAGTAACTCATTAGAACTGAATATAACATAACCGAATAGACCCGAAAAGCGATAAATCTTAAGAAGGATTACATATATGGCTTTCTAATCTTATGCGCGATCGCCAGTCGAAAAGTCCTATATAAAAGGCTGAACGAGAGAGCATTATTGGCAAAAATTTGGAGAAGCAATTCAATTGTTTTTTTTTTTTCCTGCCTTTTTCTTTCAGATTGATGGAGGGCTCATTTTTCTGTGTGTCTAGCAGGGCCCTCCTCTTACTCTCCCTCCATGTCCTCATGATCTGCTTAATGCGCGAAGGTCATACTTATGGAGCAGAAGGGAAGATTGTAGGCCACACTGTGTCAGTTAGCTCTCTCTTGCCTTCTCCTTCTTGCTCACCTTCCACTACGAAAGGTTTCTCTCTCTCTCTCCATGGATTTACTTCAATCTATATCTCTATGTGGGTTCATCAAAATTGTAGTCTTTGTTACTGTTGACTATGTCTTGAATTTCTTTATGAGCTCGGGCCAACGTTACTACTATTTTTCGCAAGTTATTAGATTAAGAAGCAGAGACAGAAAGAATCTTTAGTTTTTTAGCAACCTTTGTAATCCTTCTCCTTGCTCACCTTCAACTACCAAAGGTGGGTCTCTCTCTCTCTCTCTCTCTCTCTCTCTCTCTCTCTCGCTGGCTACTTGGTCATTGGAAGTCATGCCTTGCACCCGTGAGTTGCCATGGATTCATGAAGCAGATACTTTTGTTTGGTTCTGATCCAACTTGGCTAAGTTGGCTTCGCTTTAGACTATTAATGAGGACAATCAAGAGGTGATTAGGTGATCCGTCTCTTTTGCATTAGCTCGCGCCGAATAGTTCAAATTGCATTTAATTGAGGGGAGTTGGTCATACAGTGATGGTGGTCATACAGTTACTCATCTTAATTGAATAATATAGTTAGAAAATGAAAAAATATTAAAAGAAATGAAAGGAGAGAGTGGGAATACATGTTTAAGAGGTTGACCAAACCAAATCGAAGTCCTTGTTGAATGGAAAATAGAACATTCTATTTGTTTTCTTTGTTTTTTTCTTTTATTGACCAGTGGAATACCAACTTAATATTTCACCTAATCTCTTACTCTCATATGACATACTTTTAGCTAGCAACCGGAAGTCAACCTTGGAGGTAATTCACAAGCATGGCCCATGCTCTCAGCTTGTTCAAGACCCTAATCCTCTAAATGACACCAAAATCCTGCTCCAAGATGAATCAAGGGTCACGTGGATTCAGTCCCAATCCTCCAACAGCAGCGACGTCCTAAAAGCTTCGGCGGCGGCCCGTCTTCCGGCGAAGTCCGGCATCACCGTCGGCACTGGCAACTACTTAGTGACGATCGGACTCGGCATGCCAAAAAAACACCTCACTCTCATTTTCGACACCGGCAGCCCTCTCACGTGGACGCAGTGCAAGCCGTGCGTGGGATCTTGCTACACTCAATCCGACTCAATCTTTAACCCGTCACACCCGTCGTCCTATGCTAATATCTCGTGCACCTCGACATCATGCTCTCAGCTTGGCTCAATCGGTAAAAATCAACCACATTTGAGATGCTTAAAAATTTATGATATATTAGAATGTTCTTCAAGCATTGATGAGGAATCTCGGATACTAAAAATTAAAAACCAGCACAATATTGACTTGAACTAATCAAAGCAATGCTTTGTGCTCTTGGAACTTAGGTAGTTCGCGATGCAATAGGTCGACATGTCTATATTCAATCCGATATGGTGACAATTCGTCTTCAGTTGGCTTCTTCGCAACCGAGAAGTTGACAATATCGCCGACAGAGGTGATTGACAATTTCAAATTTGGATGCGGTGAGAACAACCAAGGCCTCTTCGGCAGAGCCGCAGGGTTGATCGGACTGTCGGACGATAATATCTCCATTGTGGAACAAACTGCGGACAGATATGGGAAGTATTTCTCCTACTGCTTGCCCTCTTCCACTAGCTCCACGGGACACTTGACTTTTGGCAAGGACGGCGGAGCATCGAGCACAATTAGCTTCACACCATTATCGTCAGTCCAACAAAGATCGCAATTCTATGGAATAAGTATTGTAGGAATCAGTGTAGAAGGGAATCCTCTATCGATACCATCTATGGTTTTTTCAAATGCAGGCGCCATAATCGACTCGGGAACTGTCATTACCCTATTGCCTCCGACAGCTTATAGAGCCTTGAGAACTGCATTCAGGAAAGCGATGGCGAATTATGCAAGTGCGCCAGCAGTTTCCCTTTTCGATACTTGCTATGACTTTAGCAAGGAGAACACGGTCACGGTTCCATCGATAACATTCTCTTTTGCTGGGGCCGTCGACCTCGATTTGGACCCTAGCGGGATATTTTACGTCATGAATGCCTCACAAGTTTGCCTAGCTTTTGCAGCGAATGGCGCTGATAGTGATCTGGTCATTTATGGTAATGTCCAGCAGAAAACGTTTGAAGTTGTGTACGATGTTGCTGGAGGAAAGCTAGGGTTTGGCTCGAATGGCTGTTCCTGAGATGCATAGGTTAAAACTTACAGTTATGTTTAAGGTACGCTTGACGACAGTTAGGAGAATCGCGTATTTAATATGTGATGATCAAATAAAGTTCGTCAATCTTGATCTAACGCTTGCCCACCATCGTTCGTGGCCATATGTTGGATTGTAATTAGAGGTGTTGTGACGAACGTGGAAAACAAACACAGAACGACAAGGATTTACGTAGTTCGATCAAGGTGATCTACGTCCACGAGCGAGGCAAAACGAGATTCCACTATAATCAAGGAGAGTACAGATTACAAAAGTAATTCTCAATGACTGAACAAAGCTCACGGCTCACAAAAAAACCTGCGTACACAAAAATAAACCCTAGCCGCAGTAGTAAATAGGACCCCAAAAAAATTTCGACCAAACTCTCCGCGTTACGAACCAAATCTCAATTTTCTCTCCAATTTTGGGTCGCACAAAAATTGTTAAATATGTCTTGAATTTTATGTACTCGGCCCGGTTAATTACCCGACCCGACATATTTTGTGCGACCCAAAATTGGAGAGGAAATTGAGATTTGGTTCGTAACGCGGAGAGTTGGGCCGATAGGCCCAACTCGGAGCAAACGAACAAATCTCTATAGCGGTGCGATAGATCGCAATGGAGGTTCGGGGGCAACGGCCCCGAGAAAATTTTTTTGGGCCCTATTTACTACTGCGGCTAGGGTTTATTTTGCATATACGGCGGTTTTTTCGTCATCTGAGAGATTTGTGAGCTGTGAGCTTTGTTCAGTCGCTGCGAACGACTTTTGTAATCTGCACTCTCATTGATTATAGTGGAATCTCGTTTTGCCTCGCCCGTGGACGTAGATCACCTTGATCGAACCACATAAATCCTTGTTGTTCTGTGTTTGTTTCCGCGTTTCGTTACAACAAACTGGTATCAGAGCGAGTTCGTTTCTGGGATTCTTGAAGATTCTTGAAGATGACATCTTTGAAGTTTCAGATCTCATCTTTTGACGGCAAGAACAACTTCGGATTATGGAGAATAAAGATGAAGGCTTTGTTGAAGCGAGAGGGTACTGTTAGGGCACTGGATGGAAAATATCCAGACGACATGACCTCGGCTGAGGTTGAAGAGATTGATGAGAAGGCGCACAGTGCGATTCAGTTGTCTCTAGATGACAATGTTTTGCGAGAAGTCGCCGATGAGGAAACAGCGGATGGTCTCTGGAAGAAACTGGAAAGTCTCTACATGAAGAAATCTTTGACATCGAGACTTTATTTGAAGCAGCGTCTTTATACCCTAAAGATGCGAGAAGGTACGCCTGTTCAGGAACACTTGGATGAGTTTAATAAAATTATTATGGATATGAAAAATTTAGATATTAAACTCGAGGATGAAGATCAAGCTTTGATCGTGTTATGTTCACTGCCTGTCTCATACGAAAATTTTGTGAACTCGATGCTTTATGGACGTGAATCCATAACTTTGGAGGATGTTAAAACATCATTGAGTTCTGCAGAACTGAGAACGAAGTTGAATGGGAACAACAGTGGAGACAGAGCAGATGGTTTGCTTGTGAGAGGCAGAACCAAGAGCAGGGATAAAGCCTTCAGAGGGAAATCTGTTAATCGTTCAAAATCTAGGCCACCTGGAGATAATACGAACGTCGAGTGCTACTATTGTCACAAGAGGGGACATTACAAATCAGATTATCCTTTGCTCAAGAGAAAGGATAAGCAGCATGCTCAAAGACAAGATGCGGCGAATGTTGCTGACAAAAATGAGTCTAATGCGTCAGACAACGTTCTTACGGCATGCTCTGCTGTTAGTTTCTCTAATGATGTTTGGATAATGGACTCGGGAGCATCATATCATATGTGCCCAAATAGAGAATGGTTCACCACATATGAGCCAATGAATGGTGGATCAGTCTTGATGGGAAATGATGCTGTATGCCAAGTTGTGGGAATTGGTACTGTTCGGATTAAGTGCCACGACAAAGCAGTGAGAACCTTGACTGAAGTAAGGCACATACCAGACTTAAAGAGAAATCTTATCTCTTTGAGCAGTTTGGATTCCATTGGGTGTGTGTGCTCAGGTGGAGGTGGAGTTCTCAAAGTATCCAAAGGCAATCTGGTTGTGATGAAAGGAAGCAAGGTAAATCACTTGTATCATTTGCAGGGTAGCACAGTTTTTGGTACTTCAATTGGCACATCAAATTCTGTTTCGGATAATGACAGAACAAAATTGTGGCATATGCGTTTGGGCCACATGAGTGAGCGTGGCATGACAGTTTTGAGTAAACGTGGTTTACTTTGTGGTGAGCAGACAACCTCGCTGGATTTCTGTGAGCACTGTGTATTTGGCAAACAGTGCAGAGTCAGTTTCAGTACGGGCACGCATTCGACGAAGGGCACACTCGACTACATCCATTCTGATTTATGGGGACCAGCACAGGTTCCATCTAAGGGTGGTGCTCTTTACTTTGTGACTTTTATTGACGACTATTCTAGGAAGGTTTGGATTTATTTTCTGAAAAGAAAAAGTGATGTGTTTGAAACCTTCAAGAAGTGGAAAGCCCTTGTTGAGAATCAGACAGGGAAGAAGATCAAACGCTTTAGGACCGATAATGGTCTTGAGTTCTGTGGTGGCGATTTCAATGAATTCTGTGCAAATGCAGGTATCGTTCGACACCGTACAGTTAGGCACACTCCACAGCAAAATGGGGTGGCAGAACGGATGAACAGAACTTTATTGGAGAGAGCAAGATGCATGCTCTCTAATGCTGGGATGGAAAAGGATTTTTGGGCTGAAGCAGTTAACACTGCTTGTTATCTGGTTAATCGTTCTGCTTCAACAGCAATAGAATGCAAGACTCCTTTTGAGAGGTGGTCAGGTAAGCCTTGTGACTATTCTAATCTAAAGATTTTTGGATGTCCTGCTTACTTTCATGTTAAGGATGGTAAGTTAGAACCTAGAGCAAAGAAATGTATCTTTGTTGGGTATGCTGATGGGGTGAAAGGTTATCGTTTGTGGTGCCAGGAACCTAACTCACCTAAGTTCATTATTAGTAGGGATGTTACTTTTAATGAAATCCTTATGCTTGATCAAAAGAAGGTTGTTGATGAGTCTGCAGGAAAACACGAGGGTGATAGGAATGAGGTGGAGGTTCAGGTGGAACTTCGAGAAAAGACCTCTCAGAATGATTTGAGCGAGCAAATTGTTACTATCGACTCAAGTTCAGATGAGGAAGTTTTAGATGAGGTGGAGCAGCCATACTCCATTGCTACTGGCAGAGAAAGGAGGCAGACTCGTCCTCCTCAAAAATATGGGTTCTCTGATCTGGTGGCTTATGCTCTTACGACAGCAGAAGATATGGGTATTCAGGAACCTTCTACCTATACTGAAGCTATTACTTGCATAGAATCAGAAAAAATGGGCTGTTGCTATGGCTGAAGAACTTGAATCACTCCACAAGAACCAGACTTGGGATTTGGTGTCGTTGCCAAAGGGAAAAAGAGCCATTGGGTGTAAATGGGTCTTCAAGAAAAAGGAAGGCATTCCAGATGTAGAAAATGCTAGATGCAAGGCACGGCTTGTAGCTAAAGGCTACAATCAGAAGGAGGGAATTGATTATGATGAAGTGTTCTCTCCTGTGGTAAAACACACTTCCATTCGTTTGTTGCTGGCTATAGTTGCTCAATTTGACTTGGAACTTGAGCAACTTGATGTGAAGACTGCTTTTTTACATGGTGAGCTTGAGGAGACTATTTATATGGCCCAGCCCGAGGGCTATTATGTAGAAGGCAAGGAAGAACATGTCTGTAGATTGAAGAAATCCTTGTATGGTTTGAAGCAGTCTCCAAGACAGTGGTATAAAAGATTCGACAGCTTTATGATAGGGAGTGATTATCATAGGAGCAGCTATGATAGTTGTGTCTACTTCAGGAAGGTTTCAGATGGATCTTTTGTCTATCTTCTTTTATACGTGGATGACATGCTCATTGCTGCAAAGAACATGTCAGATGTGTTGATCTTGAAGAAACGTCTCAGCGAGGAGTTTGAGATGAAAGATCTGGGTCCTGCCAAGAAGATCTTAGGAATGGAGATTAAGAGGGACAGGAAAGCAGGGAAGTTATATCTCTCGTAGATGAGTTATATTGAGAAGGTACTTGAGAAGTTTGGCATGCAAAATGCTAAGCCTGTCAGTACACCGTTAGCATCTCATTTTAGACTCTCGGCTATACAGTCACCTCAATCAGAGGTCGAGGAGACTACGATGTCTCATGTCCCATACTCCAGTGCAGTTGGTAGCCTGATGAATGCTATGGTATGTACTCGTCCCGACATTGCGCATGCAGTTAGTGTGGTTAGTAGATATATGGCACACCCTGGAAAGGTCCATTGGCAGGCAGTGAAATGGATACTTAGGTATCTTAGAGGTTCCGCAGAGCTGGGCCTAGTGTTTGATAGAAACAGTTCCAACGGTACCTCAGCTGTGGGATTTGTGGATTCTGATTTTGCGGGTGATCATGATAAGAGAAGATCTTTGACCGGTTATCTTTTCACACTATCTGGCTCGGCTATTAGTTGGAGATCAACCCTACAGTCGACAGTTGCTTTGTCTACTACAGAGGCAGAGTATATGGCAGCAGCAGAAGCGGTAAAAGAAGCTATTTGGTTAAGGAATCTTGTTCAGGAACTTGGGCTCCAGCAGGAAAACAATTCAGTTGTCTTTTGTGACAATCAAAGTGCTATATACTTGGTTAAAAATCAAGCATATCATGAAAGGACTAAGCACATTGATATCAGGTACCACTTTATTCGAGAAGCATTTGCTGAGAGAAATATGATGGTAAAGAAAATTGGTACTGCTGACAATCCTGCTGATATGTTGACCAAGTCAGTCTCCGCCAACAAGTTTAAGCATTGCTTGAACTTGATTGGCATGCTTGGTTGAGCTTTGCCCCTTTTGGGGCCTGGTGGCGAGGTAAATGAAAGTTCTACATTTTTTATGAAGTGGATATGTTCTTTCGTTGCATCCCTTGTTTCCTACACCGAGTTAGCTCACGTAGGCTTAGGGATGCTGGGAGAATGTGTTCAGCTTCTTGACTAATTTTTTTAAATTCAAGCCAAGGTGGAGATTTGTTAAATATGTCTTGAATTTTATGTACTCGGCCCGGTTAATTACCCGACCCGACATATTTTGTGCGACCCAAAATTGGAGAGGAAATTGAGATTTGGTTCGTAAAGCGGAGAGTTGGGCCGATAGGCCCAACTCGGAGCAAACGAACAAATCTCCATAGCGGTGCGATAGATCGCAATGGGGGTTCGGGGGCAACGGCCCCGAGAAAATTTTTTTGGGCCCTATTTACTACTGCGGCTAGGGTTTATTTTGCATATACGGCGGTTTTTTCGTCATCTGAGAGATTTGTGAGCTGTGAGCTTTGTTCAGTCGCTGCGAACGACTTTTGTAATCTGCACTCTCATTGATTATAGTGGAATCTCGTTTTGCCTCGCCCGTGGACGTAGATCACCTTGATCGAACCACGTAAATCCTTGTTGTTCTGTGTTTGTTTCCGCGTTTCGTTACAACAAAAATATATGTCGGATCGGGTGATGTATCGGGCCGAGTACATAAAATTCAAGACATATTTAACAAGAGGGTCTCACGGTGGTTGCAACTTTAACAATTACAGTAAAAAGACGATAAGCCACACGAAAATGCTGACAAAAGGGTCAAATTCATATTAGTAATATCGAATTATAGTTAGTAACGAACAAGTCGTGAAAAAATACCAATAGATTATGAAAATAGTTGGTAAGATTTTAACTGCAAATATGTATTTGAATTGGCCAAAACTGATAGAGCAAATCTCTGAGCAATCTTTCACTAATAAAGCCTATCTTCCACTATCTATGCTGATATTGTAGACTCTCACCTTTTGTAATATATTTTCCATTTTAACTTTTCCGCTCATTAAATGATATAAATATAATGCAAATCTTCACACCAAAATGTGTGCAATCAAATTCGATTAGTAACTTTTCAAAAACCACTTAAATAAGATTGGTAAGTGACTAAAATTAGTTGATAATTAAATGAGAGCAATGTTGGTAAATCAATCAAATTGTGGCTTGTAACTCGAGTGGAAAGTAGTAACTTTAACATGATTGATAAACCTATCCATCTGATTTGATTCGTTCTCAATAGCCATAAGATGATCATCATAACAAATATTAACAAACTGTTTCAGAAAAATAGTTGGTGAAACCAAACATAAAAGAAAATGGTAACTGACTAGAGATAGTTGCTAACAATGTTGACAAATGTTAGTAAACTAGTCAGATTAAGTTGATAATTTCATATAAAAGTTACTAATCCGAAAATGGTATGTTAGTATATTATTTGATAGTTGCTAATGTTTGAAGTGTAAATAAATGTTGGCACAATTTAAAACCAAACAACTAACAATTTAACAAGGTACTAAAACGATTTGGGATCATAAAGTGACAAATGTTGGAAATAAATCAAATTTAATGTCGGTATGTCGTGCTTAAAATTAGTTATAAGTTAGTCTTTTTAACACATTGGTAAACCACAAAATAAATATTCTTAAACTATCAAAATAGTTGGTTCGTAATCTCTGAATAATAAATAACAATTGGTTTCCTTTTCAAAATGAAGAAAGATAAAAAAAAAATTGGTAAGTAACTAAAAAAAAATAAAGCTAGTTAGTGATTTAATGTGAGATATGTGGTTAGTGACCAAAATTACGGTTGAAAATTTCGAATAACATTTAGTTACTTCAACATATCAGAAAAGACACAAAAATAAATGTTGACAGACTATTTAGATAATTGGCATTAGTAAAAGTATAAATAACTGTCGGTACTTTTCAAAACCAATCGAGATAACAGAAATGTGGTTAGTGACCAAAATTAATGGGTAACTTAATGTGAGAAATGTTGGTAATTCAATCAAATTAAGATTGGTAAATTTCGAATTAGAAACTTCAATACATTGTAAGCCACCAAACAAAGTCCACTTGATCATTAAAGTAGTTGCTTATGAATTATCAGTAACTGGCGGTGCTTTTCAAAAACATGTGGGATATGAGTAACTAACATTAGCTGGCACCTTAATGTGACAAATGTTTCAACCAAACAAAATGTAACAAATGTTGATGTATTAGTCAAAATAAAATTTATATTAACTCAAATATAATAATTTCAATAAATTGGTTGGTCGCAAAAATGAAGGTTGGTTAATATTAAAACAATTGGCAACTTTGGAAGCATAAACACATATTGGTACCTTCAAAACCAAGCAGGATAAATGGAAGTTATTTTGTAGCTTGTTGTGACAAATGATGGTCAATTAGTTAGATTAAGGTTAATAATGCGTCTAGAACTTACTAGCTTCAATATGGTGTTAAGACACAGAAGAACGTCTACACTCACATAAAATCATTGTGAACTTTGGGAAGAATATAAACGTTCGCAATTTATGAAACCAAAAAAGATAAAATGTGGGTGAATACAGTTAGTTGTTCATTTAAGATGACCAATGTTTGTAAACGAGTCAATTTAGGTAGGTAATTTCATATAAATACTACAAACTTTAACACGCTGGTAAGCCACAAAAAGAAATATTGGTCGATTATTACAGTCGTTGGTAATTTTGAAAGTATAAACAAATGTGGTTCGTTTAAAAACAAGGCGAGATAAAAAAAAAAGTTGATAAGTGATTAAAATTAGTTGGTATTGTCAATTAGTCAAAGTGAGGTTGCTGATTTTGTATATTGATTAGTAACTTTAATGCGTCGTAGATTATTATTTGTATTATGGAAAATAATTGCTACTTTTAAAAGTATAAATTAATGTCGATATTATTCAAAAAAATTAAAAAAAATTAACTAACTAAGGTTCCTTATTATTTGGCAGAAGCACCTCAAGTGACTATATTTGTGTATAGACATTTTGGTGCCAATATTTTTTTTTTGGGCTAATTCCCTAAAAAAGCACCAACTTTATGTCTAATTACGATTTTAGCACGAACTCTTTTTTGTCTCACAAAAAAACATAAACTTTAGGTCCAATGACGATTCTGGTCTAATCTTTTTTCATTCCATGAAAAAGCACAAATTTTAACTTGAGTCCCAAATTCTGCCTCTTAATTTGAAACCATTAGTTGTCCAATATAGCAATTCCACGTTATCAATAAATCAACGTGGCTTGTTGACATGGATTTAGGATACTATTAATCATCTTATTGGCACGGAATATGAAGTTATTCATCCTCTTCGGGGAGAGGGTAGGGCCATGCTTGTTAAAAAAAGAAGGCTTTAGTCATGAACTTGGTGGATATCGTCCATGGCATCTCTCTATGGGTGGTAATACACAGTTTTGAATTCCAATTAGACAACTGATGCTTGCAAGTGAAATGAAGGAGACGATGAATAGGTTAACCGTCGTCCTTCAAGTTATGCCAGAGGTAAAACAGATGAACAACTTTAAATCTGTGCTAAGAAGATGAAGCCTTAAATCTACATCAGCAAGTCACGTAGATTTATTGATGACGTGAAATTGCCACGTTAGACAATAATGGCTCTAAATTAAAGGGAAGCCGAGTTAAAGTTTGTACTTTTTCATAGGATGAAAAAAAGTTTGGACCAGAATCGTCATTGAACTTAAAGTTAGTGTTTTTTTATGAGACAAAAAAAGTTCGGGCCAGAATCGTCATTAGTGCTAAAGTTTGTGTTTTTTTTTATGGAATTAGCCCATATTTTTTTTATCACTTAAGTACCATTTTTTTAAGAAAATATAATTACTTCAATGCCAATTCTAGTGAGTTTCATCGAAAATCATACATAACATCTATGTGGCTCACCGGACGATCCTAGTCAGCAATAGAAAAAAGCTAAAAATCAATAAAAAAAATTCCACTTAATATTAGAAAATTAAAAATAAGCTAAAAATAAAAAGATAATAACAAAAGCAGTTGATGCGAGGACAGCTTGCATAGCCCTTGCCGCCTCCCTACCATCGCCTGTGAGAGTGGGGGACGGTCGATAGGGGTCGCTGAGCCCTATTGACCCCAGTTGAGGCCTTGCTAGGATCGGCAAGGTTTGGCCGAGGCCTCGCAGACCCACTGTGAAGCCGACCTCGCCGAGCCATGACTAGGCAAGGTCGACCTCGCTGTGGGTTGTCAAGGCTCGGTGACCCACCTTGCCATTCCGCAGCCTTGCCAGCCATTGCCGATGATGGTGGGGCGGCGGCGGCGAGGGCTGTCCAAATCCCCGCCGCTACAACTTCTTCTTCTTCTTCTTTGATTTTTAGCTTAGTTTTCTCTTTAATATTAATTTTTTAAAAAAATTAACTTACTTTAAGTTTAAAAGTCCACATGGCTAGATTTTATTTAAAAAAAATTACCACGTATGTTAAAAAATTAAATTGACAAAAAAATGTTAAAAAAATTAAAACGACATGTATTTAGTTTGTCAAAATTTTTCGCCCTTGGCACCTAAGTAATTGTTTTTTTCTCTAATTTAGCACTTAAGTGGGTCGGCAAAAAATATTGGCATCAAAGTGAATACAATACACAAATACTAGCACTTTAGGTGTTCTTCTGGCCTTTCATCACTATGATTTTTTGTACCACTTGAACTTAAGAGAGAAGAGTCATTGGGACAGAACATCGAGTGGTTAATTAACCATCAAGATATGCACAAAATAAACTCGAGGTAAGATGATTTAGTTACGTTGAACGAAGACCTGCAAGTGTAAATGGTAGGAGCAAGGAACGGAGACTCGCGTCACAAGGGACAAGGGAAGAATTTACAGAGAAGAAATCAAGAAGAATGATATAGAGCGCTTAAAAAGACAGTATAGTAACCATTGACTTAGCAGGATAGTTCTTGACTTATTCTTGTTGTAGATTATCTCATTAAGATTTTAGTTATAGTGTTCATAGTTTTGTAGTTATACTACCTTAATACTACATATATTGGTGTTAATGCATTGTAAAACCATAATCAATCATCAAGAACGGGAATAGGACATTGCAAGTGCCATAACTTTCGTACGATGCTCACTTTGGTACTATAACTTCGAAAAAAAGTCCACTTAAGTGCTATAACTTTCGGTTAATCACTTGAGTATCATAATTTTTAAAAATGTCCACCCAAATGTTGGAAATCAAATGTAGCATGGAACTTGTGGTGAATGCCTTTAGAAAGTTATGACACTCATTTGATCAATTGAAAAATGATATAGCACTCAAGTGATTGGAAAAAAGAAGAAGTTGTGGAACCCAAGCAGACATTCCAAATCTTCAGCCGCCGAGAGAGCGGCGAAGGAAATCAGCACGGAGAATCTTCCAAGGCATAATACTGAAAAGCAGTTAAAGAATGTTGCTCCAAATTCCAATATGGTATCAACCATGAAAATATTGCTTGAAGGACAACATAATGACATAACTAACTATAATGTTAATCACGGCTTAAGTACACCCCAAGTACCATAAGCTGTGTACGATACTTACTTTAGTGCCAAAACTTTCAAATCGATCACTTTAATTCTAAAATTTTGTAACTTCAATCACTTAGGCTGCGTTTGGCAACACTTCAGGGATTGTGTTTCTGTTCCAAAAGTATTCTGGGAACACTTTTGGAACAGAAATGCGTTTGGCAAAAAACTGTTCCAAAAGTGTTCCAAAGAACACTTTTAAGAAAAATAACACTTTTGGTCCTAAAAAAAGAAACAAAAAAAAACATGCTTTTTTGTTTCTGGAACACTTTTGGTCCAACGCTCTCTCGTCGCCGTCGGGCGCCGCCGGTCGCCGCCGCCGGTCACCGCCGGTAGCGGTTGCCGCCCCTGATCACCGCCGGTAGCGGTTGCCGCCGCCGGTAGCGGCCGCTGCAGCCGGTCGGCCGCCGCCGGTCGCTGCCGACTGCCGCCGCTGCCAGCTGCCGCCGCCGGTCGCTGCCGCCGGTCAGCTGTCGCCGGTCACCGTTGGCCTCCGGTCACCGCAGGCCGCCGGTCGGCCGCCGCCGGTAGCCGGTCGTCGCCGGTAGCTGGTCACCGCCGGTCACCGCCTCCGGTCGTCGTCGCCGCTGGTCGTCGCCGCCGGTCGCTGCCGTCGTCGCCGATCGCCGCCGCCGGCCGTCGTCGCCGATCGCCGCCGCCGGCCGTCGATCGCCGCTGCCGGACGCCGGTCGTTGTCACCTCCGCCAGTCGCCGCCGATCCTTTCTTTTGGGGGGAAAAGTGTTTTTTTTTTTAACGTTACCAAACGCATCTCTGTTCCCAAAAATCGTAGCCGGGAACAGAAACACAAAAAAAATGTTTCTGTTCCAAATATGTTCCTAGAAACAGAAACGTTACCAAACGCAGCCTTAAGTGCCAAATTCTTTTAACAATGACACTTTAGCGCCAACTCCGATTTAAGCTGACATGACTCCCCGAAAATCCGACACGTGTATTTTTTTTTTATATTTGAGCTGAAGTGACTTATCGGACTTGGCATTGAAGTTATCATTTTTAAAAGAAGTTGACACCTAAGTGATCGAAGTTACAAAAATTTAGCACTAAAGTGACCAATTTGAAATTTTGACACTAAAGTGATCGAAGTTACAAAAACTTGGCACTAAAGTGATCTATTTGAAAGTTTTGGCACTAAAGTGAGTACTGTACACAACTTATGGCACTTGAGGTGTACTTAATCCAATCAACGTCTACAATTTCCAAGCAAAGTGAGTGGAAACATAGTACGTTTCTATAGGGGTGAGCATGATTCCACGATAGAACCGGAAACCAGAGAACCGAACTTGTGATTTCGGTTCGGTTCCAGGTTCTAGTGAAATAGAATCCAGTTCTAGGTTTTGCATTTTTAGGAATCACAGGTTCTGGTTCCGGTTTCCAGTTTCGCATTTTGAGGAACCGTAGGATCCGGTTCTGGTTCCCGATTCTCTATGAAATGGAATCGGAACCGAAATCGAAACCGAAACCGAAACCGGCATTTTGTATATGTGTCATAGAAATTGGAAATGTTGCTACTTATGTTGTGTAAGTGTCATAGAAATTTGAAATGTGATCTTAAAATCACTGAAACTCTTTTAATAGACTGAAGTGGAGAGGGAGCAAATTGCTCTGGAGTTGGTGGAGGAAAAGAAAGCCCAAGATGAACGTGAGAGAAGTTTACAATTGCAATCTATTTTTTTTTTTTGAAAACTTGAGCTTGATTGTATTGTACTCAAATAGGGAAGAGATTCAAGATAATTTCAAAAAAGGTATTGCACAGGTGGCATGCTGGTATATGACAAATACTTTGAATTCTTTGAGTCTCATGTTTTATAATTCACAATATTGCAATTTGATAATGCACTATTTTTTTTAATCAATTTCTATTCACTCTCTCTTATTAAAAATGATTGTGTGGATGTTGGAGTTGTTTTTTTTTTTTTTAAGTTTTCTTAATAAAATTGTAGGTTTTCGGGTACCCTAAAATCGGCTCTGGAACTTGTGACAGTATAGGTTCTAAGTTTTATGGTACGTAGGTATATTCTAGGTTTCAAAAAATAAGGAACCTGTACTAATAGGTAGGTTACAAGTTCCAAGTGAAACCTACTCGGAACCGCTCACCCTTACGTTTCTAATCTCTCTCCATTTATTGATGCCATTAATATTGGTTAGAGTAGTCAAGCCCCAGTTAGGGGGCCAAATACTCTAAAGAACCTCTAACTTTAGCTCTTGTCTTGATTATACATTCTGTCTCATGAAAAACTTCCAATTTTATGTCTAGTCTCAATTTTACCTAAATATTTTGTCCCATAAAAAATCCTCAGCTTTATGTCATGTCTCAATTCTAACCTATTTTTTTATCTTAGAAAAACTGCTAATTTTAGGTCTTGTCCCAATATTACCGTCCAATCTTGATTTTACCGTAATTTTTTTTTACAGTCTCATAAAAACCATAAATTTTACTTGAATCACAAATCTATTCATTAATCCTCCATCCAAGACTTTTTCGTTGACAATCGAGAAATGAAAAACTCTCGAGCATGAGCTATTCGAGTATCTTGAGCTCGATCTCTCTGATTGCGAAAGATGGAGCATTCTCAAGCACGAGAGATCGAAGATCGAGCGCAAAATCACTAAGGATAATTTTAATGGAGGGTTGATTGGGGCAGATTTAAGACTCAAGTAAAAGTTGATGATGTTTTATGAAACAAAAAAATTAGAGTAAAATAAAAACTAGATCTAAAGTTGGGATTTCTTTTATGAGACAAAATAAAGTTTAGAGTAGTATTGGTACTGGACCTAAATTTGAGGATTTAATTTAAGATAGAATTGAGATTGGATCTATAGTTTGGGGTTTTTAATGAGACAAGAAAATGTTTAGGATAGAATTGAGACTGCACTTAAAATAGGCATTTTTGAATTGATGAAATTGAAGAATTCATTTTTTGAAATTGGCTATGAAATTACTCGGTAACGATCAATTAAAGAAAGTTCTTTTGGTCAAGATTCCTCTTGTAAGTTTAAGTCATTTGAGTTTCTTGACTTACCTCGCAATAAAAATGCTATTATAATACTCAAAGTTGGGAAATCTACGCCAAATTCTTGAACTGTTAATATGCTTGACAAAATCGACTACGGGCTATATAATTAAATATGTAGACAATTGGAACGTAGTTGACGGGTAATTGATTTTAGGTGCCAATAGGGTTTTCTCAATTAATCGAGTCTATTCTCAAAACAAAGACTGATGTTGAAACCTGTGAGCAAGAATTCCGTTGGTTTCGCAAAAAATAAAAATAAAATAATAATAATAATAATTGATTTGAAAAAAATAATCGATCTGCTTTTCAATTTATTCGTTTTCGCTAAGCCCTGGTGAAGAACTTGGGAGAAATATTTGAACATGAAATGACAAGAAGAAATTAAATAAGGGAAGGGATGGGGAACCAAGGGGAAAGGTCCGAGGTTCACCTTAAGTAAAAGTCATTTGCGACGAGCGACGTAGACTACAACGTATTACCGAAAGTATCCAAAAGGGTTCGATGATTGATTCGACATATGTCATCGTGCTGATTGAGCTGGCTGGCTAAAGTGCAGAGACGGCATGTGATTGGTCATATAAGTCAAGTTTTTCTTTTGGTCGGATTCATATCAATCAAGTTGATTAAAGTATGGTTCGATGATTGATTCGATATATGCCATCGTGCTGATTGAGCTGGCTGACTAAAGTGCAGAGACGGCATGTGATTGGTCATATCAGTCAAGTTTTTTTTTTTGTCGGATTCATATCAATCAAGTTGATTAAAGTAAAAAAAAAAGTTGATTAACACATATGTCTTATGCTCTTGACTTGAACAGTATTTCCACGTTTTGGCCAACCAAGAAATTCCCAGTGAACGGTAATCTCGTGGTGGGTTCGAGGAAATACCTTAGGGGCTGCATGTCCTCGTGCTTTTTCGTGCGAAATGGTCCAACAATATCTAATTCATATACATGACAAACGACAGAGAGCACCTCAATATTTGTGTAAAGAGCTCACTTTAATATTAATATTTTTTGCCGGCTCATTCAAATATCAAATTGGATAAAAAAATGATCACTTAAATACTAATGGCATTAAGTTTCGGCAAACTAAATACGTGTCATTTATTTTTAATTTTTTAACATTTTTTGGTCAATTTAATTTTTTAACATTTACT
Source organism: Rhodomyrtus psidioides (assembly GCA_021437785.1). Lineage (NCBI taxonomy): Eukaryota > Viridiplantae > Streptophyta > Magnoliopsida > Myrtales > Myrtaceae > Rhodomyrtus > Rhodomyrtus psidioides. The sequence continues at coordinate 4,281,762 of JAILYB010000031.1, read as the reverse complement.
TTTAAACTTAAAAATAAGTTTAACAATTAAAATTTAAAAAATAAGCTAAAGAATTTTTAATATATATATATATATATATATATATATATATATATATATATATATATTTAAAAAGAAGTTGCTGCGGTGAGGGCTTGCAAGACTCTTGTTGCCAACAATGGCTGACAAGGGTGGGGAATGACCGATGGGCCTTGACGACCCCCGTCGAGGACTTACAAACCCACGGCAAGGCCGACCTCGCCAAGCCATTGCATTGGCCAGGCCTCGACCCTGACGAGACCTCGATGCAGGTCAACGGGGCATGGCGATCCCCTTAGCCAACCCCCACCCTCGCCAGCGATGGGGCGGCGACAGTGAGGGCTGTGCAAGCCCTCGTCGCTGCAACTTTTTTTTAGCTTATTTTTTAGTTTATTATTTTATTTTTAGTTTTTAGCTTTATAGCTTTTTTTTAATTGTTGATTGAAATTTTCTAGTGAGCCGCATAAATGCCACATATGACCCCGGTGAAACTCACTGGGGTTGACATTGAAAAATCCCTAACTTTAAATTCAGTGCCAACTCTAGCCTAAACATTTTTTTGTCCCATAGAAAACTCTCAACATCATGTCGTGTCCTAATTCTGCAATTCAGTCCAATTCTACTTAATTCTTTTTTTTGTTTCACACGCATGGCGTGGTTGGTTGAGCCGTGCTCGTGCGTCTAAAAGAACGCGAGTTCGAATCTCCCAGCCTACGTTTCATGACTTAAGTGGGGGGGCTTTGGCTGGTGGGCTGCTGGGCTAGCTCCCCTTCAGGTATAGTCGTTGTGTTGTGTTGCTCTCGGGGCCAACCGGCGGATCCTGGATAACAAAAAAAAAAACTACTTTTACTTGAATCACAAATCTAGTCACGTTTACCCTCTGTCCAAAATTTCTTGTTAACAACTGATAGATGGAAAGCTCTCAAGCACAAGCTGTCCGACCGTCCTGAGCCGAGTCTCTCAAGAAACAAACTCTTCGGCCGTGGAAGATGGAAAACTCCTGAGCATGAGATATTCAAGATCAAACGTAAAATTAAAAAAAAAAAATCATGAGTGAGATAGACGAACGACTCAATAAGAGCAATTGAACAAAACCGACCCTCATTGCTCCAGTTTTTACCCAATTTAAGATCCAAGAGGACGTTGTTTGGACTGATAGGGGAATTCGTCTCCAAAAAACGTCTTATTGGATCTGAATTTTGGGGAAAAACCTTAGCAATGACTTGGAAATGCCATGTAGGGTCACTAAGGGAGATTTTGGATGAAGAGTTTATGAGGGCAGATTTGTAATTCAAGTAAAAGTTAATGATTTTTTATTAGACAAAAAATTACTGTTAAAATGGACTTGACCTAAAGCTGGGTATTTTTATGAGACTAAAATATAAGGTAAAATTGGGACTAGACATAAAGTTTGGATTTTTTTATGAGACACAAAAAAAAGTTTAGGGTCGAGTCGAGATTGACGCTAAAGTTGGAGTTTCTCGTCCTAAATGCTCAATGGTGTTTGTCAATAAAATTGAATTTGAGCGGAGGAAAGCGGCCAATGCCAACTTGTGGCTCATTCCTCCAATAACTAAATAGTACAAAATTTTTTTAAAAAAAATTGACCGAATTGATGGAATGATGTAATAAATCTTAAGGAGGAGGACGTGTATGGCTTCGTAATCAGATGCACGATTGCCGATCGAAAATCCTATATAAGAGGCTGAACGGGAGAGCATGAGTGGCAATAACTTGGAAAAGCAATTTCACTTCTTTCTCTTTCAGATTGATGGCGGGCTCATCTTTCTGCGTCTTCAACAGGGCTCGTCTCTTTCTCTTTCTCCATGTCCTCGTGATTTGCTTCATGCACAAAGGTTATGCTTTTGGAGTAGAAGGGAAGATCACAAGCCACACTGCATCAGTCAGCTCTCTACTGCCTTCTCCTTCTTGCTCGCCTTCCACTAGCAAAGGTCTCTGTCTCTCTTTCTCTCTCTCTCTCTCTCTCTCTCTCTCTCTCTCTTTCTATCTCTATCTCTCTCCACGGAATTATCCATCGTTCGACATATCGGTTATATATGGACATGTATTGTAGTTTTGTTCGGCAGGAAAGTGATTTTTTCGGATCATGAACGAACTCAAACATGAACAATATTGGTTCAATTCGGTGCCTGTGATAATCGAACATGAACCATAGGACGGAGGCAAAGCGAGGCATAAAAGTGATTTTTACTATTTTTCACACAGTACCCTTTTTGGTTCTGATCCAGCTTGGCTAAGTAGCTAGGCTTTGCTTTAAACTATTTGTTCAAATCAATGAATGTAACCATATTAACGAGGAAATTGAAGAGGTAAGAGGATGATTAGAAGAAGACATACATGCAGATAATCCGTCTCCTTCGCATTAGATCGCGCTGGATAGTTCAAATTTCATTTGGTCGTCATACAAATGATGGTGATCGTGTTGATTTTTCCATGCATGCGCCGGGTAGTTCAGATTGAGCTGAGCTTGCGAGCCGATGGATTGGGCCTGATGCCCCCTCATCGTTTTTCCGATTCAAAAAGCCAAGTCTTTTGCTACATTTAGTGGACGACTTGGTCTCCAGTCAACTTTCATCACAATTATTTAAGAGTTGACTGGAAAAGTAGAACAGTATTTTCTTTTTACCAACGCGTTATCACTTTACTAATTACTGTTTCACATTATCTCTTGCTCTCATGTTACATGCTTTCTAGCTAGCATCCGAAAGTCGACCTTGGAAGTAATTCACAAGCATGGCCCATGCTCTCACCTTGTTCAAGACCCCAATCCGCTAAATCACACGAAACTCCTGCTCCAAGATGAGTCAAGGGTCAAGTGGATTCAGTCCCAATCCTCCAACGGCGGCAGCGATGGCCTAGAAGATTCGGCCGTGGTCAGTCTTCCGGCGAAGTCCGGCGTCACCATTGGCACTGGCAATTACGTGGTGACAATCGGCCTCGGCACACCGAAGAAGGACCTCACTCTCGAATTCGACACCGGCAGCAGCCTCACGTGGACCCAGTGCGAGCCGTGCGTCGGATCTTGCTACAATCAGTCCGAACCGCGCTTTAACCCATCTCAATCGTCGTCCTATGCCAATATCTCGTGTGCCTCCACATCATGCTCTCAACTTGGTAATAATATTGTCTTTCTAGAATGTTCTTGAAGCATAGATGAGGACTCAAAAGTTTCTTAGAGTGAAAAACCATCAAAAGAATAACTAGAACTAATTAAAGCAATGAGTTGTGCTCTATGTTCAGGTCGTTCGGGATGCTCCGGATCGACATGCCTATACTTCATTGAATACGGCGACCGGTCGATTACGGCCGGTTTCTTCGCAACCGAGAAGTTGACTCTGACACAGACGGAGGCGATCGACAATTTTGAATTCGGCTGCGGAGAAAACAATCAAGGCCTTTTCGTCGGATCCGCAGGTTTGATGGGACTATCAAATGACAAGATCTCCATCGTGCAACAAACCGCGGCCAAATATGGCAAGTATTTCTCCTACTGCTTGCCCTCCTCCCCTAGCTCCACTGGACACTTGACTTTCGGCAAAGACGGCGGAGCATCGAGCTCGGTTAGCTTCACCCCGTTATCAACGGTCCCACCAAGCTCGCAGTTCTACAGAATAAGTATCGAAGGAATCAGTGTGGGAGGGAATCGCCTATCGATACCATCGACGGTTTTTTCAAGTGGAGGCGCCATCATCGACTCGGGAACTGTCATTACCCGATTGCCTCCAACAGCTTATAGTGCCTTGAGAACCACATTTAGGAAAGCAATGGCGAACTACACAATGGCGCCGGCGCTTCCCATTCTCGATACTTGCTACGACTTCAGCAAAGAGAGCACGGTCTCGTTCCCATCGATAACCTTCTCTTTCGCCGGGGGAGTAGACGTCGATTTGGACCCTAGTGGAATATTATACGGTGCCAAGGTCTCTCAAATTTGCCTAGCCTTTGCAGGGAATCGTGCTGATAGTAATCTGGGCATCTATGGTAACACGCAGCAGAAAACTTTTGCTGTTGTCTACGACGTTGCCGGAGGGAAGCTAGGTTTCGGTTCGAATGGCTGTTCCTAAGATGGATGTAAAAAGACGAACGTTATTTATGGATATACTCGGTGACACTTAGGAGTATGCGAAATGAATATGTCATCGGGAGTTAAACGTTCTGAATAGTAACTATTACAAATTGAGAATAATGGAAGTGCTCTTACTACGCCCTTCTTCTTTGGTGTCGTTCAACCTCCACATGTTGTTAGATGTATGCGCTAAAGCAAACCATGTAATAGTTACATGTTTGGGATTTTAGTTATACTTTCAATTCTATATTTAATTAATGGTAAAGACGTGTTCATTCATCTGTCTAATTATTTCGATGTATGATTCCATAAGATTAGTTGTGACTGAACCAATTTTCTTGAGACGTCAAGAATATGTGTGACATGTTCAAAGTTAGACTGACTCTTTAAACTGTTCTTTGTCAATGGATCATTGAATGGAGATTAATGATCTTGATGAGATCGGTGTGCTCTTAATTTCGCCATTAAATATTAGATAATTAAGGGAATGATGAGTCACAAGTCATTAGATATTATGATGCTCAAGTTAGAACGTAACACGCATTGAACAGCAATATGGAAGGTTCGAGCGTAATGCGTGGACATATATTGATGTGTCCAATATGCACACGTCCGATTGCTCTATTTTGTTTTTATGTATAATAATACCTGAAATATAGCATTGCACGCACATAAGATGTGCGTGCAACACTATTGGTCAATATAATGAGTTGTGCTGACCAAGCGTTAAAAAAAAAAAAAAAAGACAGAGAGACAGACAACAACATGGTCACCAAGTTGTTGACCGTGGTAGGTCAACAGCTTGGTTTCCAAGTTCAAGAACTTGCAAACCAAGTTGCTCGTGCTTATATGAAGCTAGTGGTAGTGATTTCGTGCAAGGAGTGAGGAGACAGTTTTCTCTTATCTCTAGAGTGCGTGCGTAATTTGACCGGAAAATCCGTTTCTCTCATAAGGTGTTCTTGGTTAGATCTTTGTGATTTTCAAAGGACAGAATCTGTCCGCAAGAAGGACCGATTGAACCCGCGAGCTTGCGTGACCCTTTGGTGGATTTCCTTGGCTCAAATTCTTGGTAAGCCTTTATAGGACCTTGCTTGACATGTTAGGATAACTTTTGGCTGAATTTGTGAGTAGTATAAAGGAGTTTGATGGTAGAAATCTTGTGAAATCTCCTAGGAAACGAACTTCCTTGCACCGGTCAGACTTGAGCTGTGACTTGTAGTTTCTCTTGGAGAAATTCCTTAGCTCAAACTCGTGGTGAGTTGCTTCCTAAACTTAGCTTAGGATTTTAGGTTACTAATGGATACACTTAGAGGTGGAATTGATGAGCTTAGGGGCTGCTTTGTGGGTGACCAAAGCCAAGGTCGAAATATGATTTGTGGGGATTGATTAGATGGAAATCATGATTAATCTCATTAGTTCAAAGCTGGTCATGAAGGATTTGAGGATGTCAAGAGTGAGGCTTAAACCATTCTTGCATTATTTTGTAATATTGTGACACTATGACTTGAGGACACACTTGATTTCACTAAGTGATTAGTCGGTATGAGAATGTACTTGATAATCCTTGAGAGAACTGAATAGGTACTTGTCACGCCCCGAACCCTGCGAGCTCTTGACCATCCCACCTGGCCATTGATCTTTAGATTGTCTCCCAAGATCTCTTGAGCCACCACTCATTCAAAAATCCATACAATTCACGGAAACGAAAAGCATCTATTCTCATCCTTTTACAATTGAAATGACTTAGGACAAAAATGGTACACTTCCCTTTATACAGCGGTCAAACACTAATGGTTCAATCATAATCCACAAATCATAGTAAATTCCTATGATCACAAATGAGTTTATATCCATTCATTTTAAAACTTCTTACATTGCCAATCATTGGCAACCTCGGGTATCCATCGCCTGGGACCTGAAAAATGTTGTCCCACGACGGGGTGAGATATATAATCTCAGTAAGTAAACCCTAAACTTAGACCAGACCGCCAGTCCTCCCAGATCACACCATTAAGTAAATGCAGAATCTCAACAAAGCATTGCACATGGCATTCAAATTTCACATATCACAACTTCATGGAATCAAGCACCACACCTTAGCATATAATTAAACACACAATTACAGAAGTCATCTTAATGACATCTCATGCACTCATCGCCAAGGGCTCCCGGGCCGCGATGTAGTTCACAAGGGGCACTCTGGCCAATTATTTGCATCATGGCTCTCTGGCCAATTACGATGCACAAGGGCTCTCTAGCCAATTCAACAGCATTAGGGCACTCTGGCCAATTACGATGCACAAGGGTTACAAGCCAATAAGTATTTCACAAGGGCACTCTGACCATTCATTTGCATCAGGGCTCCCGGGCCAATTACGATGCAAAAGGGTTTCCAAGCCATGGTCATTCATTTGCATCAGGGCTCCTGGGCCAATTACGATGCAAAAGGGGCTCCAAGCCAATTGATCGCTGAGGCACTATAGCCGATTCACATCTCACGGGCATCAAGCCAATTCACATATCAGGGCATCAAGCCAAATCGTTTCACATGGGCATTCAAGCCAAATCACTTCACATGGGCATTCAAGCCAAATCATTTCACATGGGCATTCAAGTTCGACCATCACAAATCAAATTTCAATCAATCCACTCATTGATCAGATCACTAGTCAAACACATCCAGTAGTGTCCTAACGTCCTAGTAGAGGTTTAAGGGACACTTACCACTTCAAGCAAGCTAGCAAATCCAATCCAAACGACCCTCCTAGGTCAGCAAGCTCACGGCCCAACATGGTTCTCACGGCGTGCCTAAGGAAACCACATCGAAACTTGATTATTTCTCAATTTCATCGTGCCAATATTTTAATTACACCGACAACGCATTAATCTCAAGTCGCCACAGTGTTAATTTGATGCTTCTAAGCATGCCATTTGTCGTTCAATCAAGGTAAGTCATCACAATTTCATTCCACCCAAATCTGCCCATTTTCTAGGCTCCACGACTAGGTTCCTTCTCTCAAAAACTACAATTTTTCTACTGACTTTTTCAGAAAATAAATTATAGAGTCTTAAACTTCAAGATCTTATGGACATGTGGGCGAAAACGGAGCTCAATTCGGATACCGGACGACTTAGAACGATCCAATTCAAAATCAGTGCGCGTTATGAGCATATTTGTCGGCAACTTGCATTCTCACCTCAAACAACCCTTGAAACTCTTCCAACTCCCAATCCACTTCACATGCTTCCCATTAACACCTCAATCAACATCTTATAAGATCTCATGAGTTATTTTGAAACCAAAATACCACCTAAAGGATCCCCAATAGAGCCGGTCAGAACAAGGCATAAACAGAGCACAACCGGTTTCAATCCAACCGTGCATATCAACCCACAAATCATCTCTAGGCTCTAAATTCTCACTAGTTAGACTTACTAACATCTCAATATAAGTGTTAGAGAGGCTCACCGAAAGTTTTCAAGAGAAACAACACCCCGAAGACCTCCAATCATCTCGATTTCTCCTTGGCGCGACAGTCAGAATCTGTCCAATTTTGTACCACACATAATCATCCATAAAACTCATTTTAAAACCATCTATTTGCAGCCATAGACCATCTGAACATAGTAATAGATATTATGAAGCTCTGCTAAAAAATTTGAGGTCATTTGGAATTTCTAAGAGCTAGAACCAACACTTATCCTCAGCTAGCTCAAATTCTGTCCGCTTTTCTTCCAAAAATCACCATAAATTGACCAGACCTCCAAATATCATGAAACCAACGGAAAAATGTCAAGGACATCTCGAACTAACCTGTGGTAGTCAGAGTACAGAAAAAATACAACAGGATGGACCCTTCGAGCATGCCGAACAGAAGGCTCAGAAACTGTCTTCTGGTGCAGTTTTGGCTAGAGAGGAAAAGAAGGAAATTTTGAAGGAAAATGGAGATGGGGGAGGGAGTGCACGACCAAACAGCAGCTGGGGAGGATGTCCACAAATTATTGGTGCCAAATGACAAGATGGAATTTAATGACACTCAATAATTGGCTTTGTCAAAGGGTGACACATGTCCTTGGCTCCAATAATTGGTCCCAAAGCTTTGACTTGCATTGACCCTCATTCCCCTCCTATTTCAGTAGCTACATGGGAAGGTTTGAATGACCATTTTTCCTTTTCAATTTTCTTAAGGCAAATGTATGAGGTTGAGGGGCAAAACGGTCATTTGCCACTTTTCGTCCGAAACTTCGTTTTTCTCATTTTGAGTGACCATTGGCGAGGCGACGTCAAATCCTTTTCCAATTTTGAAATTCTTCATTTTCAATTGCCAATTCGAGCTTTCATTTCATGTCATTAGCCTCGAGGGGTCGAAAATTCAGAATGTCACAATTCTTTCCTCCTTAAAGAAATTTCGTCATCGAAATTTGTAACCTTCTATCCACTCGGTCTCTTGGGGCACTGACGCCTCACCGCACACTCATTCCTCAAGATAATTCCTTTCATGACTTAACGTTCTTACGTGTCCTTTCTAACAAAAGTCGTCTTTCCCCAGGACTTGTTTCCTTCAGTCCTTATTCTGTATTTACTTCAGTAGTAATCCGTTCTCGATTCCATTCGAAAATCCTCTTGAATCGAAGTGATCCATCAACCTTCATGGTCACATCTCTCTCTCTTGTCGGCATGTTTAATGCCCAACCATGTAATAGACTAATCCAACTTTCAATCCTTATCACCGATAGTATTAAAGAAAATCTTAGCACATCCTCGTGCCATCCCAAGGGACACTATAATTCTCCTTTCAATACTAGACTCAAACTTTCGTCCATGGAACCACAAGGGTTCTATTCATTCTCACAATCCCTTAAGTATCATGGTTCGATCATAGCAATACCTCAATTCCCTCTGACCTTCAGGCTAGGTACTTCCAGTAGCCGTTAACTAGTCAATTGACAAATTTCCAATTTAGAAGTTGAGTCTCTTACTTATCAAGGGAAGATCTGTCCCTCTATCATCAATTACACAATACTCAATCCTCATCCTCTTATAGTTCTCATAACTTCGAGGTCTTTCTTTATACAAGCAATGCTCTCATATCCACAAGCAATTTCATACATCCGCGTTGCCTCTTGTTCGATTCCTCTCGGGAATCTCTTCGTACTACCTTACTCTCTCTTGGTAGATAAAGACTCAAAATCTTCTTTCATCCCAAACAAGTTTCCCAAACTTTGTCGCGCAGACATTTGTAAACCAATTCCAATCATGCTCTAAGCATTCCAACTCATATGGCATTATTGTCACGGCGCATTCGCGCAGTTCGTATCAGTTTGCCATACAACGACTCAAATTCCCTTCTTACGCCACGTCATTATGATTCTATTGACTCTTTTGATTCAAAACAGGAACGCCACTACCAGTGTAATCGTCAACTTGACTCAAGCCCTCAAAGACTCTTCGCATTTATTCATCCCTTCGTGTTACATCTCTTTCTGAGTCCATTTCATCAAGAGAACAACTCTCGTGGGGAATCTCCTACAATCCATCTATAACAATCCATCAATCCCATGAAACTTCAAGTTTCAGCAACTCACATCGACCCTAGTCGATTCATCACTCATCCTCATTCTCAAAGGCTCCACAGGGATTTCATTTCTCATAAATTTCACGACTGAGGAATCTTACCTCATCAGGCCCACAACTCGTGCTCTTCACAATTAGCATACAACGAGCATCTCTTTAGAGTCCATAGGTTACTCCCGAAGGTCATTCACATTTCTCATGACTCCTTAAATGAGTCCACTCATCGTCTCTCTAGACGGTAACAACCAACTCAATCATTTCTTGGACACCCAATTCGACTGTTATTCACTTCATTCCTACCAAGTGTTGAATCATTTCAATTGTCCATGGTATCATTCACTTGAGAGCTCATATCTTGGCTCTCTACTCTCAAGGGTCTCCACTTAGACCACATAACATTTTGTTCATTTTTGTCACTCTTTCCTCACGAAGCATTAGTGCCTTGGCCTCTGGGTTTCACAACCAGATAACGCTACCATGTCTCAATTTCATTCATTCAGATGAATGTCAACATTATCCTGGAATTCAACGATGTCTACAGGACAGTTTCTCGGACTTCACTTCTAGGAATCATTCCAGTTCTGCGTCTTCTTTCTCAATCCATACGCTCAGTCTTAACACCAAAACAATTCTGATTTTCTCTTCCTTTCAAACTAGGGTCTCTTATCCTATGAAGAAAACTATATACTTCAGTGGCATTCTTTTACTTCGAATCCACCTTGTCTTTCCCATTCCTTAGAGTGTCAATCTTGGAGTCTGTGCCAACGGCAGTACCTCCACTCCAGGATTTAAATTTCACCATGTCTGACACTTTTTTTCCAGTGACTCAGTCACTCAAGTGACAAGATTTGTTCCCTTTAGTTTCCACTAATTCACGTATCGAATACTCAATTCAACTACCTCGAGTCACTCTGCAATTACACTCTAAGCGCTCTTTTCGCTTACTCAACCATTCATTCGCATTACGAACAACCAGGACTATCAAGTCCATTAACTTTCCTTTCCCTCAACGACCATCTCATGGTTCAATCGCCCTTTAATAACGACACCCTACTCTTTAGGGTTGACAATACACAATATCGCTTCTAGTGGTTCCGATTCAACCTCAATCGATCTCATAAATCAACAGGGTTTGACAGACTAACACGTTAGTCTCTTTTATATTCTTCATAACAACAAGAGGTTAACCACTACAAGCCTTAAGCCAAGGTAATAGCCATCTTCACAAGCACATCCCACGTTCCAAAATGGACATTTCTTTGCTTGTAATCCATGAGCAGGAGTTCTCTTATTCATATGTCTTCCGATCACTCTATTCTTTTACTGAATCCCATTAACATTCCTCAAAGTCAGGAATAACCATTAGCCACAAGGCTTTCGAATTCCAATCTACTCGGAGACCTTACGTCTCACTCAAAGGGTCCTTGACCACCCTTGGCACACTTAGACCACCTTGGGAACTCTGCCTCACACTGATCGATCGTTCCCAGATCCTTGTAAGACTTTTACGATCCCAAACCACCTTTGCTCTCAAGCAATCCCAGGAAGGTACTTCCATTAAACAACTCAACGAAGGCTGTTCAAACATATACCATGCCTTCAAGAAAAATTCTTCCCTTGGTGACACTTCACCCATCACCAATAGCCTCTTAAGCTTAATAACTGCCAGGGTCACTTTTTTTGTGTACCCAAAATATCTAAGGTTTTCTCATGAAACCCTCAATTTATAAACATGTAGTTTCAATTTCACTTTCTCCACGTTTCCTCTTTGGAAATGAATAATCTCAAAGTCACATTTCTTGTGACTTCCATCACTTAATGCATTAGCACCAGTTGTCTCATCGACTTGGGTAACAATGGCAGCTCCTTCACGAGTCTGCTTACCCATCTATTTTCTCATTTCCACTTAAGTTCTCACGATCCCTTATTACACTTGGGTCTTGCACGATTAATAAATTAAGCCATGTTTTCATCCAATACCCATACTCTAGTTGCTAATCTTTACTCAATTCTCACGATCCCTTTATATTCTCGGATCTTCTCATATCTTGCACACTTGAGCCAAATGCTCCTCTAGCGACCGTACTCTGGTCTTTCAACCTTATCAAGTTTTCATGTCACTTGAACCACTATGATTCCCTCCAGGAATCAAAGACTTAAGTCACCTACTCAAGTCCAGCATTCTCAGGCTGCTCATCTCATCATCTTTCACCATCAACCACCAGTGGTTTCCAAACAACTCTCATCTAGTTGTTCATTATTCAAGGATTCCAAATCATCATTATGCAGCAACCATACATCAAGCAAGCCTCCACGAGGCAACTTCTCAAATAACAGCCAGTTACTAGGCAAGCCTTACTAGGCTAAAACTCAATTAAGCCAACGTCAAGCAAGTATTCAAAGTGCCATTTCAATCGTTCATGCCATAAATCTAGGGAAATTCGCCACTCTAGCATAAACACAACATGCTATCTCAATCTCAACAGGCATCTGTTCAGTGGGTATAAACCCCGCATGCCGTCAATCTCTCAGTTATACCTCGACCACAGTAATCACATGATGCCAATTACAAAACATGCCAACTAGGCTAATCACAACATCGATTTTCGTTTTCAAACGACACTCACTACCAAATACAGGGCTCTCAGCCATGCCTATCACAGGAGCCATTGCAAATGTCATGCCACTTTTGAACATTCACTGTAAGAGTCAATCATGTTCCATACATCTCTTAAACACAATCAGACTCAACCTTGATACCTAGGCTTTCCCTTTCAATTTATAACTTAGGCCATCCTTGCCTCCTCGCTATCTTAGAAGCCTGCCAGGAGCCGTTCATTGTCCGGACCTCTCCGTCCCTGCGATCACTTCCCGCCCTCATCAGACCTGGTTGTTACAAGTTGTCCCAAGTCATACATCTACGGAGGAAGCCCCGTTCCACACGCCCTATAACATGCTTCATTACGGTTTATAGGTATCCCATCAACTCATCTCATACCAAGCGACAGTTTATTAAGTCTGATAGTAATAAGCTCATGCATACACCAACATCAACGTTCGTTTCAAAGCCACAAACACATACACATCATGACTGTCCTCACTACTGGTCATACCACAATCACCTTCAGATCAATTCTTATCCATCGAAGGTTTCTAATTCCACCAATGACCGTCACATCACATGGATCAATTGCCTATATTCACCTATACGCCTCAAGTTTAGTCGTTATTCAAGTCAAATCCATAGGCATTCGATCACAACTGATATTCAATCCAAATATTCATTGGATACATCTAATCTCATATCATCCAAAGTTGTCAACAACCATCGAAAACTAAAACCATCAAGGCATAACACGATTCAAGCCTGAATCCACTAATACCAATCGTCTCTTTATAACTCACATTCCCCAAGTTAGGTCATTGACAAACCACAATCACAATCATATACTTCAATTGATCCTTTAATCATAAGCAATTCTCTACTAACCTCAAGCACAATTACTACCTCAAAATCCATGCTTATGTCTCTTTAATTTCAGCATGCTTCCACTTAAACCTTAATCACCACATCACTCAAGATCATCCATTAAAGTCAACACTATGACCATTAGAATACTACATAAGTTCAAGCCTATAATCTTCAAGATTAAATGATCAACGCTTAATCCTAAAGGTCTCGCTATCTAATTGTCCCTAAGTCATCACCCCTTATCACTCCAAATCTCAATCACAATGGATCGAGCTAACCTTGCTCTGATACCACTTCAACGGGGATGTCACGCCCTGAACCCTGCGAGCTCTTGAACATCCCACTTGGCCATTGATCTTTAGATTGTCTCCTAGGATCTCTTAGGCCACCACTCATTCATAAATCCATACAATTCACAGAAGCGACAAATATCTCTTCTCATCCTTTTACAATTGAAATGACTTAGGACAAAAATGGTACACTTCCCTTTATATAGCGATCAAACACTAATGGTTCAATCATAATCCACAAATCATAGTAAATTCCTAAGATCACAAATGAGTTTATATCAATTCCTTTTAAAACTTCTTCCATTGCCAATCCATGGCAACCTCGGGTATCCATTGCCTGGGACCTGAAAAATGTTGTCCCACGACGGGGTGAGATATATAATCTCAGTAAGTAAACCCTAAACCTAAACCAGACCGCCAGTCCTCCCAGACCACACCATGAAGTAAATGCATAATCTCAACAAAGCATTGTACATGGCATTCAAATTTCACATATCACAACTTCATGGAATCAAGCACCATACCTTAGCATATAATTAAACACACAATTTCAGAAGTCATCTCAATGACATCTCATGCACTCATTGCCAAGGGCTCCCGGGCCGCGATGTAGTTCACAAGGGGCACTTTGGCCAATTATTTGCATCAGGGTTCTCTAGCCAATTACGATGCACAAGGGCTCTCTGGCAATTTCAAGTTCACAAGGGCTCTCTGGCCAATTCAACAGCATCAGGGCACTCTGGCCAATTACGATGCACAAGGGCTACAAGCCAATAAGTATTTCACAAGGGCACTCTGACCATTCATTTGCATCAGGGCTCCCGGGCCAATTACGATACAAAAGGGGCTCCAAGCCATGGTCATTCATTTGCATCAGGGCTCCTGGCTAATTACGATGCAAAAGGGGCTCCAAGCCAATTGATCGCTGGGGCACTGTAGCCCATTCACATCTCACGGGCATCAAGCCAATTCACATATCAGGGCATCAAGCCAAATCGTTTCATATGGGCATTCAAGCCAAATCATTTCACATGGGCATTCAAGCTAAATCACTTCACATGGACATTTAAGTTCGACCATCACAAATCAAATTTCAATCAATCCACTCATTGATCAGATCACTAGTCAAATACATCCAGTATTGTCCTAACGTCATAGTAGGGGTTTAAAGGACACTTACCTCTTCAAGAAAGCTAGCAAATCCAATCCAAACGACCCTCCTAGGTCAGCAAGCTCACGGCCCAACATGGCTCTCACGGCATGCCTAAGGAAACCACATCGAAACTTCATTATTTCTCAATTCCATCGTGCCAATACTTTAATTAAATCGACAACGCGTTAATCTCAAGTCGTCACAGTGTTAATTTGATGCTCGTAAGCATGCCATTTGTCATTCTATCAAGGCAAGTCATCACAATTTCATTCCACCCAAATCTGCCCATTTTCTAGGCTCCACGACCAGGTTCATTCTCTCAAAAACTACAATTTTTATAATGACTTTTTCAGAAAATAAATTATAGGGTCTTAAACTTCAAGATCTTATGGACATGTGGGTGAAAACGGAGCTCAATTCATATACCAGACGACTTAGAGTGACCCAATTCAAAATCAATGCGTGTTATGGACATATTGGTCGGCGACTTGCATTCTCACCTCAAACAACCCTTAAAACTCTTCCAACTCCCAATCCACTTCACATGCTTCCCATTAACACCTCAATCAACATCTTATAAGGTCTCATGAGTTATTTTTGAACCAAAATACCACATAAAGCATCCCCAACAGAACCGGTCAGAACAAGGCATAAACAGTGCACAACTGGTTTCAATCCAACCGTACATATCAACCCACAAATCATCTCTAGGCTCCAAATTCTCATGAGTTACACTTACTAACATGTCAATATAAGTGTTAGGGAGGCTCACCGAAAGTTTCGAAGAGAAACAATACCTCGAAGACATCTAATCAACTCGGTTTCTCCGTGGCGCGCGACGGTCAGAATCTGTCCAATTTTGTACCACCCATAATCAACCATAAAACTCCTTTTAAAACCATCTATTTCTAGCCATAGACCATCTAAACATAGTACTAGATGTTATGAAGCTCTCCTAAAAAATTGAGGTCATTTGGAATTTCTAAGAGCTAGAACCAACCCTTCTCCTCAGCTAGCTCAGAATCTGTCCGTTTTTCTTCCAAAAATCACCATAAATTAATCAGACCTCCAAAAATCATAAAATGTCAAGGACATCTTGGACGAACATGTGGTTATCAGAGCACGGCAAAAAGGTAACAGGATGGACCCCTCGAGCAGGCCGAACAATAGGCTTAGAAACTGTCTTCTGGAGCAGTTTTGGCTAGAGAGGAAAAGAATGAAATTTGAAGGAAAATGGAGATGGGGGAGGGAGTGCACGACCAAACAGCAGCTAGGGAGGATGTGTATACATTATTGGTGCCAAATGACAAGATGGAATTTAATGACACTCAATAATTGGCTTAGTCAAAGTGTGACACAAGTCCTTAGCTCCAATAATTGGTCCCAAAACTGACTTGCATTGACCCTCATTTCCCCCCTATTTTGGTAGCTACATGGGAAGGTTTGAATGACCATTTTACCCTTCCAATTTTCTTAAGGCAAATGTATGAGGTTGAGGGGCAAAACGGTCATCTGCCACTTTTCGTCCGAAACTACGTTTTTCTCATTTTGAGTGGCCATTGGCGAGGCGACGTCAAATCCTTTTCCAATTTTGGAATTCTTCATTTTTAATTGTCAATTCGAGCTTCCATTTCATGTCATTAGCCTCGAGGGGTCGGAAATTCAGAATGTCACGATACTTGTGAGGTATCATAGTTTACTCGACTCAATCTCGTGAATCTTATTCATTTGTTGAAGCACCTCAATTTGTTGAATTGATTGAATGACTTGACCTTACCTAATGGGGGACCTAGAGGATAAATTGCCTGAACCTTGATCAATCGAGAAGTTGAGATGCCTTGTGAATTGGTTGGAGTAAATGACTCGATTTGTCATTAAAATGTTTGGCCATGAAGTGTGGTACAAGATTTAACGATTTGAAATGCAAGGGCCGAACAATGAGTTGCCCTTTTTGGTTGTGCACTTGAATTTATGTTGGCCAATTGATTAATATACATATGAATACCGATTAAGACATGGGAGCCATTGCTACGGGGGGGTCTGGCCAAACGAAATTATGGCGTGGGAGCCGTTGCTACGGGGGGTTTGGCCAAATGAAATTAAGACTTGGAAGCCGTTTCTACCGGGGGGTCCTTCCTAGTGCAATGTGATAGCCTAATGCGTCGGAGCGAAGAGAACTCGAAAATCCCACTAAGGAACTCGCGGGTCCGAATCTGACCAGTTTGACCTTTACTCCTTCAAACAGCTCTACGGGACAAACGAGTGGGCTAAATTGGCCTCACATATCATGTTTGAACGAAAAGATGATAAGTTTTTTAATGGTGGGTGGCTCTTCTCCATCCGATGACGGACGACGGAGTTATGGCCGAAAAATCGGTCGGTGTCGGAGTAGGGCAGCGAGCTGAGTGAGAGAGGAAAGAGGGAATCCGAGAGAGTTTGAGAGAGAGAGAGAGAGAGAGAGAGAGAGAGAGAGAGAGAGAGGGTTTGCTCGGCTAAAAAATGAAGAAGAAGAAGAAGGTTTTCTTAATCCCCAAACTCAAAGGCAAGAATGATAGGTGGGACTTGACCACAATTAATGCTAACTTAGATGTCTATGCTCTACTAATGACACTTGTCAATTTCCTCATAACATCGTGAAGCTCCAATGACCAAACTGTCCTCAAGGTTTCGACCACCATAGGGAAGAGGGGCAATTGACCAAAATGCCATTGGTTATTCTTAAGGAAAGAATGTCCTTCTAGGGGAAAAAAGGTAATTTCTCACCCGCAGTCCAAAATTTCACTTTTTCAATATTAATCACCCTCGATAAGGCGACATTCAATTCTTTTCAAATGTTGGAATTCTTCATTATCCGATATCCAATTCCGAGACCAAGTTCATGTTGAGTTTTCGTCGACTATCAGTTTATCTCAAACTGATGGGCGACTCTTGCAGGCGCTACACGTATCGACCTTAGGATATCTTAAGTTATGGCGACTTTGGTTATCATGTGATTGCGAGGGTCTATCGCTAGTTCCTGCGGTCCTGATCATCGGAATCCGATTTAGGAAATTTTCACAAATTATAAATTTGTTAAGCAGAAGCACCTGCGTCCCAACCATATAATGATAGCAAAGCATCCCATGATCGTTTCTAGATCGATCTCTGCTGGCTGAAAATATCCCATCGACAATCCTTATGATCAAAGTGCCATTTCTTATTCGAATTTCCCAGGTCCACGTACCCGACTCTGTGTTAGTCTTTCCCTTTTGGTCAGTTAACTCGAGAGTGACCAGCTCCGAGCTAGATATAACTGAAATATATCGATCGATATTTTTCTATTCCATAGCCTAGACAGTGGTCAGAATTTGGAATGTCACAACTCTTCCCCTTTAAAGAAATTTCGTCCTCGAAATTTGTCACATTCTCAATCCTTACCCAATGGGGTACTGACGCCTCATCGACGCCTCATGTTCTCCGGTAATCCACGGCATTTCCATGTCGTCTTTACTAACAATAGTTCTCATCCTTAAGGCTCGTTTCCTTCTATCCTTAATCCATACTTGTCTTTCTGTCAACTACACCTTGTTGTTCACCATTATAACTTCACTACCCAAGATCAGAGTTGGTCCGACTCATACTCCTTTAGCACGGCCAACTGGTGCTCTACACTCCCTTCCCTTCTGAATCGGATAAGTTTGTTCCTCTACGATACCTCAAAAATTTCTTGATTTCCTTCTTGAGTCTCTGAAGGTCTGTGTCGTTCGTCCATTTATCTCTTTTAAGCGTTCTTAAACTTCCCTCGAATTTATCTCAATAGGATGGCTCGATTATGAGCAAATCTTGATTCGACATGCCTCTTTCGCCAGTCTCATCCCATTGCATTGGGCTTCTGCAATTTCTAACATTTGACATTTCCAACGTCGTAAGTCCAATCTTTCGTTAACAACTGTCATTTCAGGCGAGTTTCTATCACAGGTAGTCACTTTCCCTACCCTCTTCCGAATTTCATAATATCTGTCAGTAGAATACCCTCGAGCATTCGAATTGTCCTTTCAATTTGTCCATTGATCCGAGCATAATATGTACGTCACACTGCAATTCTGCTTTTCTTCTTCCTTGACTGGCGTCGTATTAAACTTGAGATCTTTTCCTATCACCATCACTACTAAACCATAAAAAAATACGTACTCTTTGGTGCCTATACCATTTGGAGTATCATCCAATTCAAGCATCCATTCGTATCGTCGGGAACGTATAGGTTCTATTAGCTTAACCTCGATTGTCCAAATCGAACCATAGCCTTCTTGACTTCTCAAGAAAACTCATGGTTAAGTCCGGGGTAATTTATTTTCGGTTCCATTCTGGGATTTCCAACGATCAAAATAATTTACCAATTCGCGATGGATATACTTTTCCTCGTTGGCGCGTCTCAATTTCCAACTACGCGCCTGTCTACTTTCCTTTCCGGTCCATCCATTAATGGTACTAATGTAAGTCTTGTCTCCTCTCTGTGCTATTCCAATGGATACCAGGTTTCTCCCTACTAATTCCTGATAAGGTCATGTCTTTAAGTTCCTCTTCATTACTAGACACGTACACTCGTCGATAAAACTTCAAGGTTTCTATTCTCAAGTACTTGAAGGTTTGGATTTTCTCCCTGTTATTATTTTTTCCAACTGTTATAGTTCACATAATTGTGAGGTCTTTCTTTACACAAGCAACGCTCCTATATCCGTAAGCAACTTCATCCATCAGCGTTGCCTCTCATTCAATTCTCTCGAGCAAATAAATACTTTAAGTTTCTATGGTCTTGAAATCTTGAAACCTTTCTCCACACCATTAATGTTTCCCCCAAACTTCGTTGCAAGGACGGCTACATGCCAATTCCAATCATGCATTTAGGTACTCTAACTCATAAGGTCTTACTGCCACAACGTCTATGCAATGCCCACTTCAAGTTGTCCTGCTACGCCTCTAATTTCCTTTCTGCGACACATCATTATGATTTTCATTATCTTTTCGATTCCAAACGGAACGCCTTTGTCGGCGTGGTTGCCGACTTGACTTAAGTCCTTGAAAACTCTCTCCATGTTCATTCATCCATTCACGTTAAATCTCGTCTTTAGTCCGTTTCACTAATGGGATAGCTCTTGCGGAGAATCTTCCCACGATGTCTATAGCAATCCAACAATCCCAAGAAAACTTCAAATTTCAGTAACTCAAATCGACCTTAGTCGATCCATCATCATTTTCTGTCCTTGAAGGATTTATAGGGATCCCATCTCTCAAAATTCACACGATCAAGGGATTTCTCCTTATCAAACCCAAAGCTTGCGCTCTTTAAACTTCGCATACAATGAGGGTTTCTTAGGGTCCATAGGGTACTCTCGAAAACTATCCGTGTTTCTCGTGACTCCTTAAACAAGTCCGATTATCATCTCTAAGTACGGTAACAATCAATCCAATTATTCTTGGACAATTATCATCTTCTTGCTACCAGGTGTCGAATCATTCCAACTGTCCTTCAAACCATCCACTTGAAAGCTAATACCTTAGCTCTTTGCTTTTATGGGTCTCCAATTTGACCATGCACCATTTTGTTCCTTTTTTATCACTCTTTACTCGGGAAGCATTAGTGCCTTAGCCTCTTGGTCCCACAACCAGTTAATGCGACCTTATCCCAATTTCATCCATTCCACTGAACGTTGACATTATCCTGGAATTCGACGTTGTTTACAAGATAGCTTCTCGGACTTAATTTCCAGAAATCATCCAAGTTCTAAGTCTTCATCCTTAGTCTAAACGATCAACCTTAACACTCAGGCGATTAGAACTTTCTCTTCCTTCCACACTAGGGTCTCTTACCCTATGAAGGAATCTATACACTTCAGTGGCATTCTCTTATTTCGAATCCACCTTGTCCTTCCTTATTCCATAGGACGTCAATCTTGCAGTCTATGCCAGCAGCGGTATTTTTACTCCAGGATTCATATGCCACCATACTTGAAATTCTTCTTCCAATGACTTAGCCACCTCAGGTGATAAGGTTCCAAGGGATCGGGGTTTCTCCTCGGCCTCCACGATCCATACCTTGGATATTCAAATCGATTAATTCAAGTCACCTTGCGATTATAATTCTAGCAGTCCTTTTGTTTACCTAACCAATCCATCCCCATTATGACATCAAGATCATACATAGCCACAACCATCAAGTTTATCAATTCCTCTCTACCACCATTAACTATCTTACAGTCTACGCATCCTAACGAGACTAGCACTTTATCCTTTAAAGGATGTAGTAACATGCAATGTTACTTCTAATCGTTTCGATTCAATTCCAACCCATTCCACAAATTGCTCAACATAAATGAATGTGACGTCTCAAGATCTAATGAAGCACAAGCAGCGTGATCACATAAAGAGACCGTACCTGTGACCACTCCAGGCGCGTTCTCTAACTCCTATTCTGCTATAGCATAAACTCTTCCTTGAGCTGACGGCCTATCCTAGTGATTTCGTGGGGCGGTTCCACCTGGGGTTGTTGTGGTTGAAATCTAGATTCTGCAGCTCGATTCGAGCAATTCCTCTTTTGATGGCCAAGCTGGCCACATTTATAGCACCCTCCATTCCTGCTTGGGCAGGGTCCATTCCCGTGTCTCTGTCCACAAAGTCGGCAAACCCATTTAGATTGGTATGCTGGTTTCCCCTCATTCTTCTTGACAAGAGGGATGAAACGTCTATTCCTCACCATATGCCTCTTGCTAAAGTGGCGATTGCCCCTAGCAGACATAAACCGCAATCCAGAAGAGGTACCTTTTTCGTTCATATCTCGCTCTACCATTCGATTCTGACGGAGCTGTTGGGACTCTACTAACTCCTGCTCCCATGTAGTCTCAGAGAAGTACTTTTCTTTAAAAATCTCAACAAAGGCAGTCCAATTAGGAGTCGTGCCTTCAGAGAAAACCCTTCCTCGAGTGGCCTTCCACCAATTATTGGCATTGCTTCAAAGTTGGTAAGCTGCCAGGTCACTTTTTCTTCCTCCGTGCACCCTAGAACTTCGAAAGCCTTCTCTAAATCCTCTATCCAAAGAGGAGCCGCTTCAGAATCACCTTTCCTATCAAACTTAGCTAGCTCCAACTTTATAAATTATTGTACCAACTGATACATCAGGCGATTCTCATTTCCATCTCTATTGCCATTTTCTTGATTTCCATTAGCCCCATTAGTAGCGGCAACAGCAGCCTCGGCAGCTTGGGCAACAGTGGCAGCTTGTTCTTCTGCCTGTTCATCAAGGTTTTAATTTCCTCCAAAACCCTTATGACCCCCTCTACTCTCAGGTCTTCCACAACTTGGGTTTGCGAGCTAGACATTCCTCCGGTACTCATACTCTGGTTGCTCATCCTCACTAAGGTTTCTCAGCACCTAAACCACTATAATTCCATTCGGGAATTAGAGACCTAAGTCATCTACTCAAGTCTGGCAGTTTTAAACTACTCATCACAGTAGCAATCATAGGCTATCACTTAATTATCAAACAATTCCAAGCAATCCTCAACTAGCAATCAATCATAAGTAAGCCTCAACTAGGCAAACACCAAGTAAACACTCAATGTATCAATGCAACGAGACATTCGCTCGTGCCTTAAGTCTTACCGTACCTACGACTTAGCAAAATCACAACATGCTATTTAACACCTCAAACATACCTTAGCCAAACAACACTTAACGCCAAATACACAGCTTGCCAAGTAGGCCAATCACAAATACCAATTTACAAACAACATTCAATGCCAAGTACGAAGCTTTACGACCCTTAATCACCCAAGGTGATGCAAACTAAGTGTACCAATCACAAGCGTCAATTCATATGACATGCAAGACGTACTAAACTCTTATAACCACTTAAGGTTGTTGACACCTAATTTCGGATCAGCCTTTTTTAGCTTATTCTTAGAAAATTCATAAAAACTTCACAAAAATTCAAAAAATTACAAAATCAACTTTGGTGGCCTTGGCCAAGCCTAAGGAACCATTTTTTACCAAAAAATATTTTTTCATATTTTTCTCATTTTTTAGTATTTTTAGAAAATAGGAAAATGCTTGAAAATTCAAGAAAAATAGCATTCGAGGTCACAAAAATATGGAAAAATAATCAATATTTTTATTTTAAATCCCTTGTACTTTTGACCGCATGAAAAATCCAAATTCAAATTTAATTTTATGTGTTCCTTTGTTACACATATGATTGAATTTGGCAAAAAAAATGTCAATTGAGTCTTTTAATTTGCAATTTTGACATTTTTTTAGGATCTTGACATTTAATCTAAGTGTCCCTCATTTCAATTTAGCCCAATTGTTTGCACAATTTCTTAATTGCATGAATTGGGCAAAATAGCATACTTAATTGCATTTTAGTCCTTGAATTTGGGCATAATTGAAATTACTTTCAATTCAAGGACTACCATTACAAATTAAAATCATTGCCCAATGCTTTTCATCATTTTGAATCAATTGGCATAGGTGGTTTTGTCTAATTTAATTATTTGAGCCTCAATTTCACGATTTGCCGAATTGCAATTAAATGAAAATTTTAGGTTTTTGTGGAAATTGACATGAACTTTTGGGCAAAATCACATTTTGAGATAAAATTGATACCCTAAATTCGATTATGAGGATTAATTGTGAAAATTTCTCATAAAATTTGGTTAATTTTGAGAAAAATAGAGTCGGACCGATCGAACCGGTCCGCTACAATGTCATCTTCTTCCCCAAGCTCTCACGTAGATGAACAGTCCCCATGCCAATTTTGGTCGTAAAATTGAAGAGCAATTCGTAAATAATTGGAAGGAAAATTGTGGGGGTTTAATTCTTCAGATCATCCTCCATCAATTGACACCGGCGGCACAATTCGACGTCGCCGAAGGAGAGAGTAATCGACCGGTCAAGATGCGGGACCTGTGAAAGTCAACATTTAACAAACGCAGGTCAATTTCGTGCCAAATTCGCGTAGAATGAGACTCGCCGGAGAACCAAATGGAGCTCGACGGAATACCTAGCATCTCCGTCGTCGTTAGCGTACCATTTGGAACGTGATGGCGCGTGAATTCAAATGGGCGGAGGTCCCCCGATGCGCGGCAAAATTCTTGAAATAAGATATAACCCATGAAGGCTTTCTAGGATGAAGAGGGAGGTTCATTCTGTTAGGAGGATCAACAGAATTGAAAGAGAAAAAAATCGCGAGAGAGAGAGAGCTCTCTGGCCCCTGCCATCGAGAGATTGAGCTCAAACTATGAGTGGCCGGCGGCGACGATTCAGGCTAAATCGAACCACCATTCCACTTCGAGAAGTTCGCTGAAGCCCTTGAGAGTCTATCGCACCTGTTAAATCGACCTGACATCGCCAGAAAAGGTAGTTCCGTTCTTCGAGCGTCATACTGCGCATCCATGGCAGACTTCGTCCCCGACCTTGTTTCTTACGATTATAGTAGGCATTTTGTTCTTTGAACTACTCTAAGCTCGGTTGCAATCTGCTTTTGTGTCGATTTTGCATAAACCATCGCGTTTGAGTCTCGAAAATCCTTTCGCCATTACCGATCTTGTCGAAGCTCTCCTAGCTCAAGCTAGCCTAAACCAGGTCAATCGGACCTGAAGGCGAGTATTCTGAACCTCATTCGAAGCTTCTTTGTGAGTGAATTAACCCGAAATGCCTTGCTCTGCTCGATTGAGATGCCATGCCTATACAATGTGTAAGCTTCGTCGTTCTTAATTCTGTGGATGAAATTGTATGATTCTATGATATGTGGTGTGCGACGTCGAGACGAGTCGATTGGCGCCGGTCTTGCGCAATTCTGTTGAGGTTTCACCGTTGGATCGTTTCTGGAGGCTTTCAGCCCGTCCGTTTAGTTGTGGTTGAGAGGTTGAAGACGATGCATACGTGGCGGGTCAATGAGTCAAAGGTCTAGGTGGCAACACGTGATTGGTCCATGTGGATGCTGAGTCAGTTCGACCGTTAGTTGTTTAGACTGAGTCGTTTAGATGTGACGGTCTAGGTAAATCGAGCCTTATTTTTAATGGCCGTCCAATTAGTAATTAGGAATATCCAAAATTGATTTTAAAATTAGAAAATCAGAATGGACTGAAATGCCACCATTTAGGTTAGTGGTCGAGCGGCGTCGTTTAGGTTAGTAGAGATGGGCGGTCTGGATCGAGTCTTGGCTTCTAATCGTGACCGTAGGTTTAAGTAATCTGATCAAACGGTCGAGGAATAATCAACTTTTAATCTGGACCATAGATTTCAGTCAGATCATCCAGTGGCCGTGGAGTAGCCACGTGATTCAATAAGAGCCGTCGGATTAAATCCGAATAATAAAATAAAAAAAATAGGCAGAACGGCTTTGTTTTGAGGAATTTGTGCGCGCGGGTCCGGGTCTGGGCCCGGTTCCGATCCGGTCAGAATCATATTTTTAATAAAAAAAATTGATTTTAAAAAATAAAAAATAAATTTGAAAAATTCTAGAAAATTCTAAAAAAATGTTAGAAAATCATAGAAAATCCCAAAAAATGTAGGAAAATTATAGGAAATTTCTAGACACTCCAAGAATCCGTAAAAATTGGGGATTGACCATAGACAACTGGTCAATCCTATTTTTGGGATTTCTTATCCGTTTATTTCTGAATTGGACGATCATACCCTTTAGGGGTAAACCATATCAGCTTTGTATACGAGATAGGTCGAGGACGCCAAGATAAGGATTAGGGTCAGTTAGGTGACCAGTCCTTCTGCTTGGGTTCTCGAATCTCGTCTTTTCTCTGAAGTGACGATTTTACCCCTCAAAGGGTGAATCGTCTTTCCTATTCCAATAGAGTCTTGAAAATTGCTTAAAATTAGGGTTTGAGTCAGGTGATTGACCAATCCTAATGTTTGAGATTTTTAATTCTCGTTTTCGCACGAAAATGACGATTTTACCTCTCTAAGGGTAAAATCACTTCTAAATTCCTGAAAAATTCTGAAAAATTCCTGAAAAATAGGAAATGGAATGGTTTGATCGTCAATCCCATTTCATCATCTTTTGACTACACATTTCATATGAAATGACAATTTTGGCCTTTTGGGGAAAATTGTCCCTAAATTTCTCAAAATTACGATTTTACCCATCATGGGCAAATCATGTCAAAATCACTCATAAGCCTTGATTGATACTTCTCTAGACTGATAAAGCCTTATTAGGGATACCATGTTGCTTTCATGTGATTTATCCGCATGTGTTGGATCCTTGATTTGCGCATTTATTTCTATTGATTGTGAGTGATAGAGTAGTCATTCTTATCTGCATGAACTCCTAGATTTAGGTTCGTACTCCACTCATTTGTATGAAATCTTAGGATTAGATAAATCATTCAACTTAGGTGTCGAAAGGGCGTCAACTCTGACAGTTGGCGTAACAAAGTCTCCAATCCCACTTTTCTGGTTTTCGCAGAATTGAATAGATCGCTCCCACTATTCGATAGGGTTTCCGATCGCACCCTCCACGAAACGATTGGTGGCGACTCCTTGACATGTACACATATCACATGTCATCAGACCGCACTGAAGGTCGACCATGTATATCCAGCAGTTGTGATTTGGGTAATGGACCTTGTGAGAGGCCCGCGTCCGATCAGGCGACATCGGGCGGGCCATTAGCCCCCTTTGAGAGCGCCACGCATGAACCCGCCTCTCGAGAGGGTCGCGACAAAGGTCTTGCTATATAATCATCCTAATCGTCGCTCCTTATTACTCTAGGTCTCAATCCACTTGGAACGAGCTGACCTTGCTCTGATATCACTTAAACGAGGATGTCACGCCCCGAACCCCGAGAGCGCGCCAACATCGCTCTGAGTCCGGTAACTACGAAACTTCCCAAGATCCAACGACGAACATCACGATCACTACATGAAATGCACAAGCGAAAGCAGACAAAACTCCGTACTATTTAAAACAAGACGACTCAGGATGGTGAAAGAGGGATTTACACTGGTACCAATAATAACCTTACAAACCGCAAGTCTCTGCTTCAAACACTACAAAAATAAATCCTCAAAATACAACCTTCTTCCAAAGTCGATAATAGATGAAACCTAGCTTTATAGAACTATACCACATCTAAGTCCACAAAAGAGATACAAAATGGAAATATTATTATTCATCCACTCCAACAGACTTCGCCAAAAGCCAAACATTGATGTCCTTAGCGCTTCGTCATTCAGGACAAGAAAATTTTATCCCACGACGGGGTGAGAATAAATCATAGTAAGTAAACTCCTAAACCTAGACTAGGCCAGTAGTACCTCCGGATAATTCCTAAACATGCAAATTATATTCTTCCAAGTCATCATTCGGATCAATACCTATCAGGTAATACTATCCATTGAGGCCAACCTTCGGATCACGTCCTATCATGCGTTTCTATCCATCAAGTGGAACAATATACTCAATAAGGAAAAGACAGTAACACATTGAAATCAAAACTCAGGTGTTTACCAATCAAGTCATGGTTTATCAAGATAAGATCAAGTTTCATACTTTAGGCATTTCACATAACACATACTCATACATAATACTTCACATCATATATCTCAACTTAATAAATCAAGGCCTGCATCATAACGCATCAGGCTATCACATTACACCAGGCAGGACCCCCCGTAGAAACGACTCATAGGTCTTAATTTCATTTGGCCAAACCCCCGTAGTAACAGCTCCCAAGTCATAATTTCATTTGGCTAGACCCCTCGTAGCAACAGCTCCCAGGTCTTATTTGGTATTCATATCTATATTAATCAATTGGCCAACATAAATTCAAGTGCACAACCAAAAGGGGCAACTCATTGTTCGGCCCTTGCATTTCAAATCGTTAAATCTCGTACCGGACTTCATGGCCAAACATTTTAATGACAAATCGAGTCATTTGCTCCAACCAATTCACAAGGCATCTCAACTTCTCAATTGATCAAGGTTCAAGCAATTCGGCCTCTAGGTTCCTCATTAGGTAAGGTCAAGTCATTCAATCAATTCACAAAATTGAGGTGCTTCAACAATTGAATAAGATTCACGAGGGTAATTTCTTCCCTATAGGGAAGAGGGGCAATTGACCAAAATGCCCTTGGTTATTTTTAAGGAAAGAATGTCCTTCTGGGGCAAAAGGGTAATTTCCCACTCGTAGTCCAAAATTTCACTTTTCCAATATTAATTACCCTCGATGAGGCAACGTTCAATTCTTTCCAAATGTTGGAATTCTTCATTATCCGATATGCAATTCCGAGACGAAGTTCATATCGAGTTCTCGTCGACTGTAATTCCAGTTTATCTCAAACTGACGGGCGACTATTGCAGATGCTATGCGTATCGATCTTAGGATTTCTCAAGTCATGGCGACTTTGGTTGTCATGTGATTGCGAGGGTCTATCGCTAGTTCCTGCGGTTCTGATCATCGAAATCCGATTTAAGAACTTTTCGCAAATTATACATTGGTTAAGCTGAATCACCCGCGTCCCAACCGTATAACGCTAGCAAAGCATCCCATGATCGTTCTTAGATCGATCTCTGCTGGCTGAAAATATCCCATCGACAATCCTTATGGTAGAGTGCCATTTCTCATTCGAATTTCCCAAGTCTACGTACCCGACTCCGCATTAATTTTTCCCTTTCGGTCAATTAACTCGAGAGTGACCAGCTCCGAGCGAGATATAGCTGAAATACACCGATTGATATCTTTCCATTTCATAGCCTCGATATGTGTCGGAATTCGGAATGTCACAACCTAAGTGCTAACGACAAGAAATTCCGGTAAACTAACTACGTATCATTTATTTTTAGTTTTTTAAAATTTTTTGGTCGATTTAATTTTTTGACATTACGTGACTTTTCTAAAAAAAAAAATCAGGCCACGCGCACTTTTAAACTTAAAAATAAGTTTAAAAATTAAAATTAAGTAAAAATAAGCCAAAAAATAAATAAATAAAGTTGCAGCGGCGAGCTTGCATAGCCCTCGCTGCCACTGCCCCACCATCGCCGGCAATAGCCGACAAGGGTGGGTAATGACCATGGGGCTCTGGCGACCCCCCCCCCCCCCCCCCCCCCCCCCCCCCCCGAGGCCTTACAAACCCACGGCGAGGCTGACTTTGCAGATTTGGGATTAGGAATGAGCCTAAAGTTGGAGACTCTTTATGAGAGAAAAGAAAGTTTAGGGTCGAGTCGAGACTGAAGCTAAAGTTGGGGTTTCTCGTCCTACATGCTCAGTGGTGTTTGTCAACAAAATTGAATTTGAGCGGAGAAAAGTGGCCAATGCCAACTTGTGGCTCGTTCCTCCAATAACTAATTAGTACAAAAAAAAAATTGACCGAATTGATGGAATGATGTAATAAATCTTAAGGAGGAGGACGTGTATGGTTTCGTAATCAGACGCACGATTGCCGGTTGCAAATCCTATATAAGAGGCTGAACGGGAGAGCATGAGTGGCAATAAATTGGAAAAGCAATTTCACTTCTTTCTCTTTCAGATTGATGGCGGGCTCATCTTTCTGCGTCTTCAACAGGGCTCGTCTCTTTCTCTTTCTCCATGTCCTCGTGATTTGCTTCATGCACAAAGATTATGCTTTTGGAGTAGAAGGGAAGATCACAAGCCACACTGCATCAGTCAGCTCTCTACTGCCTTCTCCTTCTTGCTCGCCTTCCACTAGCAAAGGTCTCTGTCTCTGTCTCTCTATCTCTCTCTCTCCACGGAATTATCCATCGTTCGACATATCGGTTATATATGGACGTGTATTGTAGTTTTGTTCGGCGGGAAAGTGATTTTTACGGATCATGAACGAACTCAAACATGAACAATATTGGTTCAATTCGGTGCCTGTGATAATAGAACATGAACCATAGGACGGAGGCAAAGCGAGGCATAAAAGTGATTTTTACTATTTTTCACACAGCACCCTTTTTGGTTCTGATCCAGCTTGGCTAAGCAGGCTTTGCTTTAAACTATTTGTTCAAATCAATGAATGTAACCATATTAACGAGGAAATTGAAGAGGTAAGAGGATGATTAGAAGAAGACATACATGCAGATAATCCGTCTCCTTCGCATTAGATCGCGCTGGATAGTTCAAATTTCATTTGGTCGTCATACAAATGATGGTGATCGTGTTGATTTTTCCATGCGTGCGCCGGGTAGTTCAGATTGAGCTGAGCTTGCGAGCCGATGGATTGGGCCTGATGCCCCCTCATCATTTTTCCGATTCAAAAAGCTAAGTCTTTTGCTACAGTCAACTATCATCACAATTATTTAAGAGTTGACTGGAAAAGTAGAACAGTATTTTCTTTTTACCAACGCGTTATCACTTTACTAATTACTGTTTCACATTATCTCTTACTCTCATGTTACATGCTTTTCTAGCTAGCATCCGAAAGTCGACCTTGGAAGTAATTCACAAGCATGGCCCATGCTCTCACCTTGTTCAAGACCCCAATCCGCTAAATCACACTAAACTCCTTCTCCAAGATGAGTCAAGGGTCAAGTGGATTCAGTCCCAATCGTCCAACGGCGGCAGCGATGGCCTAGAAGATTCTGCCGCGGTCAGACTTCCGGCGAAGTCCGGACTTACCATGGGAACCGGCAATTACGTAGTTACAATCGGCCTCGGCACGCCAAAAAAGGACCTCACTCTCATCTTTGACACCGGCAGCGGCCTCACGTGGACCCAGTGCAAGCCATGTGTGGGATCTTGCTACACTCAGACCGATCCGATCTTTAACCCGTCTCAATCGTCGTCCTATGCTAATATCTCGTGTGCCTCGACATCATGCTCTCAACTTGGTAATAATATGTCGTTCTAGAATGTTCTAGAAGCATAGATGAGGACTCAAAAGTTAGTGAAAAACCATCAAAAGAATAGCTGAAACTAATTAACGCAATGTGTTGTGCTCTATCTTCAGGTCGTTCGGGATGCTCCGGATCAACATGCCTATATTCCATTCGATACGGCGACCAATCATTTTCGGTCGGCTTCTTCGCGACCGAGAAGTTGACACTATCACCGACGGATATTGTCGACAATTTTGAATTTGGCTGCGGCGAGAACAACCAAGGCCTCTTTGGCAGAGCGGCAGGTTTGATGGGACTATCAGATGACAAGATCTCCTTCGTAAAACAAACCGCGGCCAAATATGGCAAGTATTTCTCCTACTGCTTGCCCTCCTCCCCTAGCTCCACCGGACACTTGACTTTCGGCAAAGACGGCGGAGCATCGAGCTCGATTAGCTTCATGCCAATATCAACAGTCCCACAAAGCTCTCAGTTCTACGGAATAAGTATCGAAGGAATCAGTGTAGGAGGGAATCGCCTATCGATACCATTGACGGTTTTTTCAAGTGGAGGCGCCATCATCGACTCGGGAACTGTCATTACCCGATTGCCTCCGACAGCTTATAGTGCCTTGAGAACCACATTTAGGAAAGCAATGGCGAACTACACAATGGCGCCGGCGCTTTCCATTCTCGATACTTGCTACGACTTCAGCAAAGAGAGCACGGTCACGTTCCCATCGATAACTTTCTCTTTCGCCGGGGGAGTCGACGTCGATTTGGACCCTAGTGGAATATTATACGGTGCCATGGTCTCTCAAATTTGCCTAGCCTTTGCGGGGAATCGTGCTGATAGTAATCTGGGCATCTATGGTAACACGCAGCAGAAAACGTTTGATGTTGTCTACGACGTTGCCGGAGGGAAGCTAGGTTTCGGTTCGAATGGCTGTTCCTAAGATGGATGTAATAAGACGAACGTTATTTATAGATATACTCGGTGACACTTAGGAGTATGCGAAATGAATATGTCACCGGGAGTTAAACGTTCTGAATAGTAACTGTTACAAATTGAGAATAATGGAAGTGCTCTTACTACGCCCTTCTTCTTTGGTGTCGTTCAACCTCAACATATTGTTAGATGTATGCGCTAAAGCAAACCATGTAATAGTTACATATTTGGGATTTTAGTTATACTTTCAATTTTATATTTAATTAAGGGCAAAGACATGTTCATTCATTTGTCCAATTATTTCGATGAATGATTTCATACGATCAATTGTGACTGAACCTATTTTCTCGAGACGTCAAGAATATGTGTGACAGGTGCAAAATTAAACTGACTCTTTAAATTGTTCTTTGTCGATGGATCATTGAGTGGAGATTAATAATCTTGATGAGATTCGTATGCTCTTAACTTCGCCATTAAATATTTGATAATTAAGAGAATGACGAGTCATAAGTCATTAGGTATTATGATGCTCAAATTAGAACACAAATGCTTGTACCGAACAAGTTCATTGAACATAACACGCTTTGAACGATTAGCAACATGGAAGCTTCGAGCGTAATGTGTGGACATATATTGATGTGTCCAATATGCACATGTGTGATTGCCCTATTTTGTTTTTATTTATAATAATACCTGAAATATAGCAATGCACGCACATATGTGCGTGCAACACTATTGGTTAATATAATGAGTTGTGCCGACCAAGCGTTCCAAAAAAAAAAAAAAAAGACAACAACTTGGTCTCCACGTTCAAGAACTTGCAGACCAAGTTGCTCGTGCTTATATGAAGCTAGTGGCAGTGATTTCGTGCAAGGAGTGAGGAGACAATTTTCTCTTATCTCTAGAGTGCGTGTGTAATTTGACAGGAAAATCAGTTTCTCTCATAAAGTGTTCTTGGTGCGCAGATGCCATTCGTGAAAGAACAAACAAAAGTTGTTTTTTTTCTTTCGTGCTCTCGTTTCATTCTTGCCGTGACACCAAAAAAAAAGAAGAAAAAAGAAAGAGAGAGAGAGAGAGAGAGAGAGAGAGTTCGAAGAATTGTGTTCATGAGATTGCTAGCACAATCGAAAGTGGTGAACGTCCGCAAGTTTTGTCTTTCCGTTCATCGTGCGATTGGTGTTGTGTTTTAACTAGAGATCTGACACTTGTGAGACTTGAAGAACATCTGCAGCGAGTCACTTCGAGCATGCTTCAAGAGGTAATCCGCAAACCGCCTTCATTTAATTTGATTTTCGATTGACACGCACGCACGATGCCTTCGGCGATATGTGTATAAGTTTATTTCCATCGCCTTTTATTAGTAATATTGTCCTAACATGTTCCATCAAAATCCAACATATGTGTGAATTATAAATTGTGGACATGACTGAAGGAAATGAATTCTAATTTTACAACAAAGAACTGCAAAAAAACATGTGAAACATGCGCAATGGAATCACAAATTTGTATAACTGATCGTAAAAATATATCACATAACGGACATACCTCGTTTTCAACGTATTAAGTTCCTCCGAAATGTGGCCTTGTGAGAATCGTGGTCGGTTCTAGCGCGAGAGAGTCTCAGAAAAGTTACTGTTCCTTTTGACTTTTGAGAGTGTTTGGAAAAGAGGTGGAAACTGATGTTCTGACGAACTAACTCACGTTGGTCTTTTCTCTTAGGGTTAATAAATCATTCAGTATTCGCGAAACTAACGGATTCTTTAGTTTAAGCGTTTTAACCTTGCTATCAAGGAATCCCACCAAACGGAGAAAAGTCCATTATAGTAGCTCTTTCTACGCAATTCGCCGAGATAAGTTCTGAGATTGCTACGCTCCCGATATTCCTGCTGTTCCTCCTTGCAAGTTACTCTTTGAACTCCTATGGTATGCTACAAGTGAACATCCAACCCTCCGCAAGGAATGCGAATATTTGATGTCACGCCCCGCTCTAAAAAACGCGCAA
Source organism: Rhodomyrtus psidioides (assembly GCA_021437785.1). Classification (NCBI taxonomy): domain Eukaryota; kingdom Viridiplantae; phylum Streptophyta; class Magnoliopsida; order Myrtales; family Myrtaceae; genus Rhodomyrtus; species Rhodomyrtus psidioides. Next base: position 4,248,404 of record JAILYB010000031.1, on the reverse strand, counting down.
ACACAACCATCCTAAGTTGTGCTCTCGATTCCCAGAATTCACATAGCACGAGATGCATGAGTAAACGAGCAAGCGGAAATGAAAAGGAAAACTCATCCGTACACAAGTAACGGGAACATGGATAACGAGATCATAAAATAACTAGAAACATTTCAAGAGTTCTTACGAAAGAGCAGAATTACTAAAACTGCTGACGGTGGGGTTGGTCGGGACTTCACCAAAAAAAAATGCCACGATACCTAAGTCCCCAAAAGATTACATACCAACGAGGGTAACAACCAAAAGACGAAAAGCAAAGGCGGGAAATCCCTAGGTCGAACTACTAGACCCGTTAGTCGCATCTACATCCTCGGTAGGCTCGTAGTCCGAAAAGGTCTCGGAGCGTACATCTATAGCGTCATCCATCTCATCATCCTCCAGCTCATCCTCTAAGGCCTCTATCACAATCACCTCCACCGTGTCCTCCTTAGACGGGGTCTTCTCCGACACATTTCTCGAACCTGCCATGGATACCTCTACCTCAACAGAATCCCGGGTGGGATGACACCAGCTTGGGATGACTCGTCGTGGCACCTCCGTGGACTTCAACGGACCAGTAGTGACATCACCTACCCTACGGAACCAAGCCTCGAACCTATGTGGTTTCCAGTCTTTACCTCCCACGTCGACCCACACAACTGTACACTTCCTCACAAAAACAGTACCCCGACCGTCAGGAAACTCATCAAAATATGCAGTTATCTCCTTGGGATCGCCTAAACGTGTCGGAAGCATCCTCAAGGCTTAGGGTCTGAAAGTAAGGTCCCACGACGAGGTGAGATTCACATCTTAGTAAAAAGTCCTAATCCTAGGTCAGGCCAATAGTACACCCAGATAAATGCAATTAAAGAACAAGAGCAAGCATTCAACAATGCAAAGTACTCCTCAATCATAACTTAGCACGAAAACATGAGTGATAGACAATCGAACAATCACGTCTTATAATATCAATAAGATCCAGTATGAATCACTAGATTAAACTATGCATTCCACCCATTAGGATCTCTCATGATTTACGCTCGCGTCGCTATGCCTCAAGTTTAATCCGCGTCACGACGCCTCAGATCATTAAAAATAACAAACCCGCGTTAAACGCCTCAAGTTTTCCTTGCCATTCCGGCTCTGTGTCAACACACTCGAACCTCGTCCCGCGTCTCAACGCATCAGGACACCAGGAGTTCTCAAGTATGCTGAGTTTCATTCCAACATAAGACTTCATGATCTAATATAAGTCCATGCAATGGCTACGTGTCTATGGCATGCGAGGCAATCAAATTCATTACATTAAAGTGGCACTGACACGAGGCAAGAGCACCTAGCAAGCATTCGAGCTACCATCGACACACCATGATGAACATCGAACAATCACACAATAAATCATAAGAATTTCAACCCATAAGAAGTCAATTAATCTAGTCGAGGCCTATCATCCTCACCAAGGCTTAGAGACTCCTTACCCAAGGCTTAAATCAACACCAATCCCCTTCCAAGCACTCCAATAATTCGGTCCAAGCAATCCTAGAATAGGGCAGCGAACAATCCTAGCGGAATCAATCAATTTGTCAATTTTTCTTACTCAATTCACCAATCCACGGAGCATAGACCTCATTGACATGTCAATGGACATTCTAATACGTCACTGCGAAGAATTTAGAGCTCAATTCCATCATGAATAGCCCTCCAAAGTTCAGTATGCACAGAACTGAAATAGGGCATTTTCGATTCTGTGCATTGTTGATACCTAATTTTGGATCAGCCTTTTTTAGTAATTTCTTAGAAAATTCATAAAAAAATCAATAAAAAGTCAATAAATTGCAAAATCAACTTTGGTGGCCTTGGCCAAGCCTAAGGAACCATTTTTGACAAAAAAAAAATAATTTTTCATACTTTTCTCATTTTTTGGTATTTTCAGAAATTAGGAAAATACTAGAAAAATCAAGAAAAATAGTATTCGAGGTCACAAAAATATGGAAAATAGCCAATATTTTTATTTTAAATCCCTTGTCTTTCTAACCTCACAAAAGTCCAAAATCATATTCAATTTTACACGTTCCTTTGTAACACGTATGATTGAATTCGGTAAAAAAAAATATCGATTGAGTATTTTTATTTGCAATTTTAACATTTTTTAGGATCTTGACATTCAATCTAATTGTCCCTTATTGTAATTTAGCCCAATTGTTTGCACAAATTGCTGAATTGCATGAATTTGGCAAAATTACATACTTAATTGCATTTTAGTCCTTGAAATTGGGCATATTTGAAATTACTTTCAATTCAAGGACTATCATTGTAAATTAAACATACTGCCCAATGTTTTTCACCATTTTGAATCGATTGGCATAGGTAATTTGGTCCAATTTGATAATTTGAACCTTCAATTGCACAATTTCCCAATTTGCAATTAAATGAAAATTTGGTGTTTTTGTTGAAATTAATATGAACTTTTGGGCAAAATTACATTTTTAGATAAAATTCATGCCCTAAATTCGATTCTGAGGTCCAATTGCAAAAATTTCCCATTAATTTGGGTTTAATTTGGAAAATTGTAAGTCGGAACCGATTCAGACCGGTTAGTCCGCCGGTCGAATCGGTTCGCTACAGTGTCTTCTTCTTCCTTAGATTCTTGCGCAGATGAACAGTGCCAAGCTTAATTTTGAGGACAAAATAGACAGTCCAATCGACTACAATTGGAGAAGCATTGGTGGGCATCTTGTTCCTTACCTCAAGATCTTTCGATCAAGACCACCCCAAGATAAATGGCCGCCGGACGAGCTCCGACAAGGTTAGTCAAACCAGTAAACCTGCAAAAGTCAACACTCTCAAACACAGGTCAAATTCTTGCCAAATTTGCGAGAAATGAGACTCGCCGGAGAGCCAAATGGACTTGGACGAAGTCCCCGATGCCAATTCGACTATAAAACGCGTGGCCACACGTGCGATTAGGGCTGGCAAGAAGTCCCCCGATTCGGCGCCAAAAATTCGAAAGGCTACATAAGCTCATGGGGGCTTTCTGTTAAAGGGGACGGTTGATTCAGTTGGAAAAAAGAAAACAGAATCGAGAGAAAGAGAAAAAGCGCGAGAGAGAGCTCGTTCTCCGACCTCCGTCATCGAGAACTCGAGCTCAACTTCAAGGCATTGGTTGGGCCATCTCCGGCAAAACCAAAGCCAAAGGAGACCGTCTGAAGTTCGCCCAGAGTACCAGGAAGCGATCGCCGCCGGCCGCGCCCCGCGAAATCGCGAAACTAGGTGAGACACAGTTATGAGTGCTTCATTGTGCATCTATGGCGATTCACCCATTTCATGCTTTTTCTTGCAATTAGTATGGACGTTCCGTTCCCTGAATGTCACTAACCCTCGTCGCATACTTGTTTTGCATTGATTTGGTCTTAACACATCGAATTGCGTCTTCCAATTCAACCTCCATTGCCGAACTCTGTTCATTCTTGTCCAGCCAAATTTGGGCCGAGCGAGCTCGATCAGAGCTCGAGGTAAGTCTCCTGAACATTGATTGATGCTATCCTGTGATGGAATTGCAATGATTTGGCATAAATTGAGCGATTGAACTCCCATGGCCGTACTCGGCATTCTGTGTAGTGTTCGCGATTTTGTGAATGAAATGCTTCAATTCTTAGATATGTTAAACTAGAGATGATCGCGAGTCGATTGGCGTTGGTTTCGTGCGATTTCGTTAAGATCTCACTGTCGGATCATCGTCGGAGAAGCTCAGCCGTTCGTTCCACCGGGGTCGCGAGGTTGAAGACGAAGCTGACGTCGCGTAGTCAGCGGGTCAAAGTCCTAGGTGGCATTCGACCATTGGTCCACGTGTCTGTCGAGTCAGCTCGACCGTTAGTCTGTTAAGGCGAGTCAGCGTAGATCGGACGGTCTAGGTTAATCGAGTCCAATTTATAACGACCGTCCGATTAGAAATTAGGATGATTCAAAAGTATTCTAAATTGAAAAAAAAATCAAATAGAATCGAAACGGCGCCGTTTAGATTAATAGGTAGGCGACGTCGTTTATGATAAGTGAGGGCGGACGGTCCAGATCAAATCTCACATTTTAATCCTGACTGTAGGTTTTAGTAAGTCAATCGAACGGTCCTGGTCGAGTCGTTCTTTTAATCTAGGGCGTAGATTCCAGTCAGGTCATCCGACGGTTGTCGAGTAGCCACGCGACTCAATGATGACCGTCGAATCAAGCCCGATAATCTGAAAAAAAAGAAAAAAAAAGGAGAGAACGACGTCGTTTTGGCTTAGGGGTCTCACGGGTTCGGGTTTGGGCCGGGTTTCGACCCGAGTGGGTCGGGTCGACCCAGTCCGTATAATTTTTTTAAATAAAAAATTCAGAAAATGATTTTAAAAAAATAAATAAAAAAATCAGAAAAATCATAGAAAATTCAAAAAATGCTAGAAATCACAGAAAATCCAAAAAAATATAAGAAAATTGTAGAAAAATCCTAAACACTCCAGAAACCCTAAAAAATCGAGGATTGACCACAAACAACTGGTTAACCCTATTTTTTGGGGTTTCTTATCCGTTCTTCTAAGAATTAACGACATTATCCTTTAGGGGTAAGTCGCCTCTGCTGTATATGCGAGATAAGACCGATAATGCCAATGTAAGAATTAGGCCGATTTGACGATCAATTTTTAGGCTTGGGTTTTCGAGTCCCGTCCCTTTTTTTCTCAAAATGATGATTTTCCCCTCAATGGGAAAATCGTTTTTCTTGTTCCAATCACATCTTGGAAATTGCTCAAAGTTGGGGTTTGGGTCAGGTGGGTGGCCAACCCTAATATTTGGGATTTTTAATTCCCATCTGTGTCCAAAATGACGACTTTACCCCTCTAAAGGGTAAAATGACTTTTAAATTTCAGAAAAATTATGGAAATTCCAGAAAATTATGAAATGGAAGGATTTGATCGCCAATCCCATTTCCACCCCATTTTGACTACACATTTCATCTAAAATGACGATTTTGCCCTTCTAAAGCAAATTGTCCCCCAAGTTTCTCAAAATTACGATTTTGCCCCTCATGGGCAAAACATGTCAAATCATTCCTAAACCTTGATTGATACTTCTCTAGGCTAATATGGCCTCATTAGAGATGCCATGCTGATTTCATGTGTTTTATCCGCATGTACTGGATCATTGATTTACGCATTTACTCTTTTTGACTGTAAGTGATAGGGTAGCCATTACTATCTGCATGAACTCCTAGATTTAGGATCTGTACCCCACTCATCTGTATGAAATCCTAGGATCAGATAAATCATTCAACTTAGGTGCCGAAAGGGCGTCAACTCTAGCAGTTGGCGTAACAAAATCCCCGATCCCGTTTTTCTGGTTTCCGCAGGATCGAATAGATAGCTCCCAACTATTCGATAGGGTTTTCGATCGTACCCTCCATGAAACGATTGGTGGCGACTCCTTGACATGTACACATATCACATGTCACTAGACCACACCGAAGGTCGACCACATATATCCAGCCGTCGTGATTTGAGTAATGGACCCTAGGAGAGGCCCGCGTCCGATCAGGCAGCATCGAGCTGCCCATTAGCCCCCTCCGGCAAGCAACCCGCGAGAGGGTCGCGATAGACTGGCGACTCCAATGGAGACTATTCTAAACCAGAATCTCTGGTTTCACAGAATTCCAAAGGACTTGAGCCGATTAAAAAAGTTGATTAATTTATCTAACTCCGTTTTCTGTAGATGCTCTTGAAGGTGAGGTACGTACTCTAACCGTGGTGTTAGATGTTTTTGCAGATTGGAGAAATAAGGGGTGTAGTGGTTGTTGACATTTCTCCTGCAGGTCGGAGTTGGGAATGTATGTTTATTTTACGCACGTATTGAAGCGGTGTTTGATACAAACTGATGTGCATGACCCTGCATTGTGATGATCACGACACATTGCACACACTGACAGTCAAACCCCGACTGCAAACCACCTCTAGGTTACCTTAGATATGGAAAGGATGAGAAAGGATCTCGTGTTTGATGACACTTGAGACTTTCGTGTTCGTTCCCGCTCACAATCCAAATTGGTGATATCTAGCTCTCTTGGGTGGGTACCCTTGGGGAGAAATCTGCCTCATTTGGATAGTGGGAGCCTGGGCCATAGGTTCCTCATCTGATTTCTAATTTTTTAGAGTATACCCACTTGTCTCATGCGCATGTCTATGGATGGTTGGTATACCTAAAACCGCACATTGTTACATGGGAACATTTCACATCCTGAAAGTATGGTTGGTAAGGCATTTACTTTCGACGTACTTCACTATTCCCTGTTTCATAGTATGATTCGTGCATTATATACGTCCACGTGCATGGCATACATCATGAAAATCACTCAAGTGACTAATTGAACTAACAACGATAAGGGGGTAGCATGTCGCTGCTTCCTAGAAGTTCAACAGAGCTGGTAACCTTCGAATACCTAAGGAAGGTCACTCGCCCTGGACCAAACACAAGGCTGCACTTTACTAGGTTCGTGCATGGCCGAGAGCTTACTGGACGCAACTTGGGATACGCCGAAGATTGCCAAACCTGCTACTATGTCGATAACCTCATATTCAAGCGACAAGCGGACGAGATGTTCAAGAATTATTTGGAGATGAAGAAACAACGTCGCAACCACCTAGCTAGAGAGGCATACGTACGTCGACATGCCGAACGACGTGCTAATGAAGACATACCAAGGATCACCTTTTGGGGAAAAAGAAGACGCAGTGCGATCAAGACAAAGCCGAAACGCGTCGCACTCAAAAAGACGAGATGCGAGGAGACTCTTGAAGTTGTGATACCATGGACCAGAGAATGGCTAGAGGAACTAGGACCCCTTGATCAATACATTGAAGACGACCCATTACGTTCGACTGGGGAAAGATTCCCGACTGACTATCATCGTGAAGGAGAATAGACCTATAGGAAGGTGTGGTTTAGATCCTCACATTCCATCAGCCTTTTATGGCTTTCATGTTTGAAGAGTTTCTTCTTACCTTTCTTTCATTAGGCGTCCTGGTTGTAATAAAGGATTCATGCCACTCTTTTCCCATTTAATGTATTGACCAATGAAATGTGACGTTGTTAGTTCCCTTAGTCGCTGGAGTGAACCTGACTAAATTGCATAATTCACTTTTTTGAAATTCAAATTAGACTTCAAGTCAGGTCTTCAGTACCTGAAAAAGGTTCTAATTTTTATTTATGCAATTGAACTATGCAATTAAGTTGGCCCATGCATACTTCATGGAATTTGCATAGTTGCATATTTAACATAATTTTTTACGATTGACTTTTCAAAATCATTTGCATATTTTAGACTTGATGGGAAAGAATGATATTCAAGTGTTCAAAGTCCCCCAGGTCGAGCTCCAATCAAGGTGGGATAACATAGGTGAAACCGGCCAGAAATACGCCAAATCATGATTGGGATATCTATTGGACCTGTTGAAGGTTGAGTGCCCACCTGCCTTTATCCAAGCCATGCCGCTCTATTGGGATCCTGCCACCGCTACTTTCTGCATGGAAGGACTAGAAGTTACCCATACTCTTGGAGAGTATAGCGCTGCCATCGGAGTTGAGTTCACTCACCTACTAGTCCAACTCCCCATAGGATTTGAGCCCTTAAGTCAACTAGCTGAATTCCTTGACACAAGCCTCAAAGAAGTCAAAGCAGACGCCAAAAGCAATTCTGGACGAATTTCACTATCCTTCCTCCTAAATCGATTCCCCAACCTCCCTGCTGCTAAAAGGACTAAATCTGGTAGAGCTTTTGTCTTGGCCTTCTTTAGCTTTGTGATATTCTCGATCTCATCTGTCACCTTCAACCCTATTATGGCTGTAGTAGTCAGACAGGTCTGTTGTAGGTGGGATTACTCAAACATTATCCTTGCTGAAACCTTCCTTTCCCTAAATCGCTTCAAGAAGAATAAGAAGGGAATCTTTAGAGCCTCTAGTAATCTTCTGTACCTATGGTTCACATCTCATATCAGACAGTTCCATATCCACATGGGTTTCACTGAGATTATCTCTGATGCCCATCCTCTTAAAACCTTTGTCAGAACCCATACACGTATTCCTAAGTTCAACTCCATAGAATGGAAAAACTTCCTTAGGACTCTGAAACCGGAACAGCTCCGATGGCGGCTTAGATTGCTAACACTGGGCAAAGTCAGGCTTGCATGCAATGACGAAGACCCAATCCCTTTGCTGGGATTCACCGGCGCTACTGCATATTATCCGAAGAGGGTTATCCGACAATTTGGGGCATTACAGGAGATCCATTCTCTACCCCGACCTGGTATCTTCTCATTTGACATACCAAACGAGACCCTATTGGGAGAAAAGAAACAGTTTGAAGCTAAGGTGGCATTTATTATACACTCTTTGAAGAACTCTCAAGCTGAAGAAATAAGGTGGCCAGAAAATATGACTCGCATGGAGAACATTCACAGAGCTACCACGAAGTACATTCAACACTTTGAGGCGATCAGACGTAGCCTTGTCGAGCCTTATGTACCTGAATACATCGTACCGTACGTACCTGGGATAGAATCGTACATACCCGAAGACATGTGACCGCCGTCATATTCAGAAGATGAAGAGTCCCAGACTGAAGAGGGGAATCCTTGTTGGGATGATGAGGACACCTTAGACCTCAAGCGTCCTAGACTTGAATAGGCTATTCTGTCAAGTGTAAAATAAGCAAACATTGTGATTCCTTTTCATGCATTCTCACTTTTACTAGATATTATTTCGAACACACGAGCATGAATAGGGACATATTTTACAAATACATAAAAACTATCGTAAAAAATTACAATTCTTTTTCATGAATTCTCTTTGGAGAATGATCAAAAGAACTACTCGCATGAGACTAAGGCTCATAAAGTTGTCATTTTTCTCATTCACCAATAGAAAACATGCAATTAGAAGAGTCGAGTACTTCTTTTTATCAATACTAAAGAAATACTCATTGGAATTTCTTCTGAAAACAGGTACACTCTCATCACGAAATTACCAACGCATCATTTTCACACTCGGCTTAAGACGAGAATGGAACAACAGGAGTTGACCCCATGCGTAGGCATGCTGGAAACTCAAATGATTGCTATGGCAACTATGATGGCTGATATTAAGGCAATGCTGGAAGCCTCTCAAGCCAGACAGACAGTAACTCCCAACCAGAACAATTCAAATATGCCATTCACACCTGATATGGTTGACAAAGAAATGACAGGAGATGCTCAAAGCACAGAGGAAGATATTCGTGTGCCGAACATCCAGTCACAGTAAAAGGCACCCCCTGTTGTCATCAACCTTAAAAAGGAAGAAAAAGGGAAGCAGACCGCAAAAACTGAAGTAGAGGCTAAGAGAATAGCCAAGATCGAAGAATGCTTGAGCAGCCAAGGCTATGAGTTGGCTCGTTAAAACAAGATATCTCCCTTCGCCAAAGTAGAGACCCCTCCTGACTACAAGGAACCAGACTTCGTGAGGAAGTATAATGGGACAAGTTGTCCCCGTGCTCACCTCAAATATTACATGTGCAAGATGGTGCAATATTCAGACTATGTTCCATTACTGATGAATACATTCCAAGAAAGTCTGGCTGGCGCTGCTCTGGCTTGGTTCATTGAATTGGACCTGGATGACTACGATGGATGTGAAGATATTGCTGAAGACTTCCTCAGGCAGTATAAGTTCAACACAGCTACAGCACCGACAAGAGAAGATTTGTTGCGAACCTCGAAAGCAAGGGGCGAGTTGATCAGAACATACGCCTAGAGATGGCGAGTTTTGACAACCTAAGTAAAGCCGTCAATCCCAGAAGATGAAATAATTGATTTGTTCCTGAAAGCACTCCCCTATGAATACTTTGACAGGCTAAACACCTCGGGATGTCAAAGCTTTGCACATCTAATGAAGGTGGCTGAAAGGCTAGAATGGGCTTTAAGAGAAAGAAGGCCTCATGAAGCTCCTACCAGAAAGCAGTACCCCCTGAAAAAGGAGAAATGGGATGGGCTCGACATAGCATTCATACCGGACCCCCATAAGCCAAAAGTGTTTGGCAATTCTAATCAAACCAAAGGAGGATCGACATGGTCGGCACCAAAGAGGCAGGAGCCTAGAAGGAGGCAACCCCAAAGGCAGTTTTATCAACTCCCGAGGCCTTTATCCAAGCTGCTCCCGATACTGCTAGAGCAACACTTGGTGACGAAGGAACCACCTAGGACGAATCCTGTCAAGTATCCAGGTTTTGACGAGAGCCAGACTTGTGTCTATCACATGGGCGAAAGAGGACACAATGTCGATAATTGCTATATCCTTAAGCTGAAGATACAAGTTTTGATTGACAGTCAGATTTTGAAATTTGATAACGTGGCTCAGAATGTGCAAGAAAATCCACTCCCTGATCACTAAGCAGTATGGGCAATATTCACTGAAGAGGAGGAAAACCGCCTTAAGCTGAAGGTGGACGTGTCTAAGCTGACCAAAATTTTGGTAATCGCTTCACTATACCCGAAAGAAGGGGAGATCTGTGCCGACTTAAAGAAATTATGTATTGCCAAGATGATGAGCTTGGGAATAATGTCAAATGTTACCGATGAAGGATTCGAGGGAGTCGAAGCTTCTCTGTCCTTGGAAGGAAGCCACTTTATGATTAAAACCGAGCGGGGAAGCATGTGGAGCATCCCGCACGAGGGCCTGGTAGACAGTTTCAGGCCGATCAACGAGCCAAAAGAAGAACTCGACGAGGACGAACTGGAAGCCGAGAGGCGAAGTCTAGCAGATCACATATTCATGGCTAACGCGCTGGAAATGAGAGAAATTATAGACAACCTGGGTCGGGATTCTAGGGGATACAACTTTAAGGTAAATTATTCTGCTCCTCCTAGCTTCTATCAGAGAATGGAGGATATCATACCAGACGGATGGGGAAGTATGGATGATCTCGTTCAAATCTCGAAGGAGGTGGAAAAACCTTTTACGAAGGAACCTGAACCATCACTTGAACAGATGGTAGATTTCGGACTTAACACAGAGCAATATGCCGAAATAGAGAAATCGAAGGATCAACAGCAGGGTTTAGCTGAACTATTCAAGGGAAGGAGAGAATGCCCGAGATCTGCGACATCAACAATACTAGGTGACGGCGACCGGCATTGTCAATTGGGAAATGAAATCCCCTCAAAGAGCTTTGACAACACTGTGTCGATGATCGAAGCCGCTCCGACTGTGGTGATCAAATTGGAAGATCTTGATGTCTTGAATGAGGTAGAAGATTGCCTAGTCAAGCCTGTTGTGATTCGATTGCCGAAAGAGGAAGAATAAAACACAGCTGAACTAGAGACATCTTATCCGAAGATAATAACTATACAGGTCCCTTCGATAGAAGAGTATGATCCTAAGGCAGTCCACTAGGACTACGGAACAAGGGAAGTGGATGCAGTAATGAGATCTGGACGATTCTAGGCCCCTAGGGAAGGCGAGTCCGAAAAGAATGAAGTCTCGAAGGAAGACGCAGAAAAGTTCATGTCCATCATTAAAACCAGCGAGTTTGAAGTAATAGAGCAGCTGAGGAAGATGCCAGCTCAAATATCTTTACTAGATTTATTCATCAATTCAGAGAAGCACAAGAATGCACTGTTGAATATACTCAATGAGGTGCATGTCCCTGAGACAATCAATGATGTGCAATTAGGGGACTTTGTAGGGGCGATCCTTCTGAAAGATCAGTTGAGCTTCTCAGATGAAGACTTCCCTATGGAAGGAAGAGGACACAACAAGGCCTTATACATTTCTCCGCAATGTAATGGGAAGAGAGTGGCACATGTACTAATCGACAACGGATATGCCTTCAACATTTGCCTTCTGGCTGCGTTAAGGAGGTTGGGGATCAACGGGGAGATGATTAAAACATCCAAAACAGCGGTTAGAGCTTTTGATGGAATGAAAAAGACAGTGGTAGGCGAGATTGAGCTAGAAGTGCTCATCGGCCCAACCGAATTCCCTATAAGTTTCCAAGTGATGGATCTGCCTAGTGCATTCGGATTCCTGCTGGGGAGACCTTGGATCCATGGAGCAGGAGCCGTACCCTCGAGCTTGCATCAGAAAGTGCGCTTTGTAGTAGATGGGAAGGTGATTACCGTACATGGAGAAGTCGACCTCCAAACATATCAGATAGCGCTATTCCCTACATCGAGCCCGAAATCAAGATGGAAGCAAGCTATCATTCCTTGGAGTTGGTGGCAACAGTACACACTTCCGTGGGGGCAAGATTGAGAACTCCTTATATTTCTTAAGCCAATCTTTTACCAGCTAAGATGCTATTGGCATATGGGTACAACCCTGGGGAAGGTTTGGGCAAGTATGGTCAAGGAATGAATACTCCCTTGCAGTTGAAAGCTAACCAGCATAGGATGGGCCTGGGGTATCAGAAAAATCGCTGGGGCGAGTCTACCCTCAAGGCAACAGGCCGAGGCCGAGGCAAGAGCCAAGGACGCCATGAAAGCCAGAACGACGCGAAAGATTCATTCATTGGTTCTCCAACCTGGAAAGGCAGGTCACAGATGTTCAAAAGCCCTTTGAACACTTATTTCAGCAAGAACTCTAGATGGTTGTAAGAGGAAGATATAACTCTAACAGCAGAACCGGATCTGGCAAACCCTTTCCTGGGAGATAACTTCGTGAACGTCATCACAGAGTGGTTGGGCGATGAAGCCACCGTTTCTGAGTTAAGAAACCTCTTTTCTGTTCTTAATATTGCACTTAAATTTCCCGCATTTCATTACGCCTTTAGCATTGTTGCTTGAAATAAATGTAGGAAAACGCCTTTGGACCTCCGGCCGTTAGTCCAAATAGCATAGTTTGTAATGCAGCCCATTGTGCCTTCAATAAAATCACACAAGTTTTGTTAAGGACATATGGAACCATAAATCAGCCCAATGATGATATTAGCCTTCAACGCAGAAGGTTGAGACCTGATTTTCCATATGATTCCTGATTTCCAAAAGATTTCTCAGGGACATAGGATGTCTTATGATATGAGGACTAGTCCCATTTACACTCCACTTATTTTGAAACCTCTTTCGAAGAGATTTTCACACTCATGCATGGCATTCCCATATGAAGTGTAGACTAACCATGTTCATGACATTTCAGGCATATCATCTCGAACATGCATACCAGGTTACTGTGTGATTCGGATAATTGTGATGACTGTTCCTATAATATTGAAGAAGAGGATGAGGATGAAGGTTACGCAGCTATCAGCAGAGAATGGAGTGCCTTCGAAGAATCAATACCTCCCACTTCATAAGAACCAGTTGTTATTAACTTGGGGGACTCTATAAATATCAAAGAAGTCAAGATCAATGGACATCTATCCCGGAATGAAAGGCTCAGGTTTACGGAATTACTGAGGGAATACCAGGACGTCTTCGCATGGTCATATGTCGACATGCCAGGTTTGGATCCCAGAATTGTGGAACATGCATTACCCACGGATCCCAGTGTCAAACCTGTGAGGCAAGGCAGTAGATGAATGAAAGCCGAGTTAGAGGACAAAATTAAAGAAGAGGTGATGAAGCGTCTCAGGGTGGGCTTTATTGAAGCTATCCCGTACTCGGACTGGATTGCGAACATAGTCCCCGTCATGAAGAAGGACGGCAGAATTCAGATCTGCGTGGATTATCGAAATCTGAATAAGACAAGTCCGAAAGATGATTTCCCACTACCACACATTGATGTACTGGTTGATAGTACCGCGGGGTACGAGTTATTCTCATTCATGGATGGATTCTCCGGATATAATCAAATCCTCATGAAGCAGGAACACAAACCGAAGACTGCCTTTACCACCCCCTGGGGAAACTTTTGCTATAAGGTCATGCCCTTCGGATTAAAGAACGCTGGGGCCACCTACTAGAATGCTATGATCACATTATTCCACGACATGATCCATAAGGAAATCGAAGTATATGTCGATGACATGATCGTTAAATTCAAGAAGGGACAAGATTACATTCAGGTGTTAAGAAAATTATTTGAGCGACTGCGTAAATACAAGTTGAGGTTGAACCCTAACAAATGTGTGTTTGGGGCATAATCTGGGAAACTTCTCGGATTCATGGTCAGTAACAGGGGCATTGAGATTGATCCTTCAAAAATTCAAGCCATCCATGATCTAGCAACCCCATCCACAGTAAAAGAAGTGAGAAGTCTTCTGAGGAGACTCAACTATATTGCCAGGTTCATCAATCAGTTGTCAGATGTAGCTAAACCGATCTTCAGACTACTCACGAAGGGCACGAAAGTGACATGGGACGCAGAATATAGTCAGGCGTTCCAAAAGATCAAAGACTATCTAGTCACTCCACCAGTGCTGGTGCCGCCCATCCCAGGTCATCCTTTAACCTTATATTTGACTATACAGCAGGATCCTTGGGGGCCTTACTCGCCCAAACAAGCCCAGCGGATGGTAAGGAAAGGCCATCTATTACTTGAGTAAGAAATTCACCTCGTCTGAAGCGAAATACATACCCGTTGAAAAGGCTTGTGTAGCAACTGTATGGGTACTTCGCAGATTAAGACAGTATACCCTACATCACCATATTCAGCTAGTAACCAAAAATGATCCCGTCAAATACCTTTTCGAGAAGCCCGCTCTGATTGGAAAGTTAGCTAAATGGTAGGTGATGTTATCTGAATTTGACATCATGTGCTCTCCACAAAAATCAGTAAAAGGGAGAGTCATAGTTGATATGTTGGCAGAAAACTCACAAAGTTGCAAGTCTTCTAGAAAAATAAAGACAGAAGATCAAGTTTTGAACCTCACAGAGGATAAGTGGGTCATGTATTTCGATGGCGCTGTTAACCTATCAGGAGCCGGCAATGGGGCTGTACTGATATCCCCAGACGATCAACATTATCTTGTTGCGGCGAAGATGACTTTCCCTTGCACCAATAATATCTCATAATACGAGGGTGTATTCTAGGCTTACAATTAGCCATTTCCATGGGAATACCTAGGCTACAAGTTTATGGAGATTCCATGCTCATTATTTTACAGACACAGGGTGAATGGAAAACAAAGGACACAAAACTCATCCCTTATCACGAATATCTTGAAGAGTTAACACTTAAGTTCGAAGAGGTGTCGTTCGAATACTTGCCAAGATCTCAAAACCAGTTTGCAGATGTACTAGCCACACAGGCCTCAATGTTACAAGTAACTGGTGGGCTAGAAATAGAACCACTAAGAATCGGCATAGTCGAAAAGCCGGCCTATTGCATGATGATAGAAGAAGAATTCGACGGAGAGCCATGGTACTATGACATCAAGAATTATCTCTTGAAGGGGGAGTTTCCTGAAGGGTGCCAAGCAGGAGATCGGAGATACATAACCAGGATGGCCAGCAAGTTCTTCCTCAGTGGACAAGTCCTGTACAAAAGGTCATTTGATTCCACTATGTTAAGATGCATAGATGCTAAAGAAGCAAATACTCTCATAAAAGAGATCCATGAAGGTATATGTGGGCCACACATGAACGGCCATCTTCTCGCTAGAATGATCATGCGACTTGGCTATTATTGGATGACCATCGAATCAGACTGTTGTCAACATGTCTGGTCATGCCACCAGTGCCAAATATATGGCGATAAGATTAATGCGCCCCCGAATGAATTACATCAAATGTCTGAAGCTTGGCCTTTTTCTATGTGGGGGATGGACATGATAGGGCTCATAAATCCAACGGCTTCAAATGGTCATCGCTTCATCCTAGTAGCGATTGATTATTCACAAAGTGGATAGAAGCTAGTTCTTACAAGAATGTCACCGCAAGAAGTGTGGCAAGGTTTATTAAGAGGGACATAATCTCCCGATATGGTACCCCTCACGCGATCATTACAGATAATGGGTCCAACCTGAACAACAAGATTGTCGATGATCTGCTGAACCACTTTGGTATTCGACATCTTAATTCGTCCCCTTATCGCCCACATATGAATGGGGCAGTGGAAGCAGCCAACAAGAACATTAAGAGAATCTTGGCTAAGACTGCAGAAAACTATAGGGATTGGCATAAAAGGCTACCCTTTGCCTTAATGGCATATTGAACTTCGACCAGGACCTCTATAGGGGCAACTCCCTATAATCTGGTGTACGAGATGGAGGCGGTCCTACCCATAGAAGTAAAGATTCCCTCTTTAAGAATCTTATCAAAGAATAAACTTTCCAAAACAGAATACTCCAGACACAGATATGAACAGCTGGATTTGATAGATGAGAAGCGCCTCAGAGCGATCTGTCATAGTCAAAGCTACCAGAAGATGGTGGCCAAGTCATTCAATCGAAAGGTTAGAGCCAGAAATTTTGAGGTGAATGATCTGGTCATAACGAAGACTCTGCCAAATGTTGTCCACCCGAGAGGCAAGTTTACCCCGAATTACGAAGGCCCCTATATTGTCAAGAAGATTCTCACAGGAGGAGCATAGATCCTTGTAAATTCTAAAGGAGAAGAATTGGGACACCCTGTAAATTCAGATGCTGTGAAGAAGTATTATCCTTGAAATGAAATCAGATGTTGAAATATCTGGCTTGTTCCGAAATGATCCGAACCGCCATAATAGCCATTGCATAAGCATATCATGCATTCATGCATACACTAGCATGTGTTCAGTTTTGCAGGATTCCAAGAAACGGATTCAAAATTGGACTCATCCAAGCAGAACCTTAGACGGAAGGGTCTTCAACATCAAATGCCAGGTGATATGTCTATCAAAGGTTAAGCCACCTTTCACTCACAAGAATGTCTACTCTATCCTACATGCATGAATGCTTGATGAAGACAGAAGACTAAAGCAGTAAAATCTCTCTCACCTTTTGTAGGATGAAATGAGCAAGAGAATGAACGTTCACGTGCTCGAACTTAGAAATAAATCTCGTTTTTGAAAAATGAATTCCTTGTATTTATTGCACACCTGTCAAAATCAGGGATTGTCCAAGCATGGTACGAGCATGCATGATGCTTCTTTGAAATCTTCCTGTGGAGTAAAACGCTTGGAGAAAAACAAAATGATTTTTCCAAAAACATAGCTTGCTTAGGCTATTTAGCAGGGATGTTCCTCTAGACGGAAGGCGAACCTGAGCCAAACACGTCCTACATACACTTGAGAGATGAGAGAATGGTGAGAATATGAAAGCCTGAATCTGAGGATATAAGGGCCCTTCGCATCGATTACATGGATTGAGATGACGAAGGCATTCATTTCTCTATCCTAAACACTACAGGTGACCATTGATAACCCTTTGAACGAAGGTTGCTTTCTTTACCCCTGTCAAGAACCACCCCACATTAGGGCCAACTAGGAGTAAGCCCAGCGGTATCAGGAGGTAAATGGTTAGAAATTCTCTTGCTCAGACCTGCATCAATCTTCGTGTGTTGCTAGTCATTTTAATTTCTATGGTAATTCAGGTGTTTTAAGACGACGAAAAGCACGTTTCTCTATCCTATACACTTTTACCCTTTGCACAGCCCAGTTGAACCTATACATTCGTTTCACAAACTTGTTGGTGATCATTGCATATCTCAAACCGGAAGTGACATCACTTCAAGAATGGAAGAATTCAAAATATAGGAGTCACGAAAAATTCCTGGGTTAATGTTTGAGTGCTGATATTCAAGTTGTACATCTAGCACACCCATTTGAAAATCTCAAATCCCAAAAGAAAGAAGAAGGTGATATTTCAAAAAAAAAATGAGAAGAGAAAAGTCCAATCCTGGGCATCAAGAAAAAGCAAAGTGCTTGGTAAAAGCAAGGTCAATGCCCATCCAAATATTTGTACACTTGTGAATCATGTGTTTAATCTTGTAAACGCCAAAAAGATGGCATGATATATGTGTATAGGTCACCAGTGAGATTTGGTGCTAAAAGATACTTCGAGATTATGTCACATTCAGATGTTGGTGTCGCACTAGCACAAGAGAGGGGTTCTCCAAAGAATACCAATGCACTTCAAAGACTGAAGGCACTCTTTGAACCAAAAGGGACTAGATCGGCAGCAAAACTTGCAATGATCACCAATGTTAAGCCCTCCGCATATTCTGAGCCAAAAACAAACCTTTTTTTTCTCTAATCCCACCTATGTTACAACCCTGAGAAGTCTTTTCTAATTAAAGCATTTGGGTTAAGGTAGAGTTTAATGTCTAAGCTTAGCTCGAAGAAGTTCGAGCAAGATTATTTCTTTCTCATTTTGCAGGGTTCTTGGCTTGTAAACCCGAAGCAGATAAATAAAATTTTGTGTACAAAAAGACCTGATTCAGGAAGTGGGTCCCCATTCAGAAACCATGTCCAAGCCTGACATTATGGTCCCCCAAAGACCTCCCGATTGATCTGAATGTATGCGCTGCAAACGGTCCCGAAAACCTAGGTACATGGTATTATGAAATTTGAGTACTCCTTTTATGAAAAGACCAAGTCAGAAAAATTGATAAGAAGACCTTTCTGACAGAGATATTCCAATAGAATGCTCGAAAGCAAGCTTTGGTTGGAAACTTCAAATTGTTTGATCCAAGGATTTTCCTCACAAGGGTTCTTGATCATCCTCGCATGCTTGAAGATGTTTTGAACAATCTCCAGCATTCTCAGTCATTTTACATAATTGTATAGGTTAAAATGAACCTTTATCTGCATTATGTTTATCATTATGTCAAAAGGACAATCTTCAGAATCATCTCTTCATGAGATTTCAGTTTTATAGGTTTGAGCTTTCTGCAGGATGCTTAGAGTACCAGATCCCAAAATGTCACCTCCAATGCCAAAAGGACAATCTTCAGAATCATCTCTTCATGAGATTTCAGTTTTATAGGTTTGAGCTTTCTGCAGTATGCTTGGAGTCCCCAGATCCCAGAATGTCACCTCCAATGTCAAAAAGACAATATTCAGAATTATCTCTTCATGAGATTTCAGTTTTATAGATTTGAGCTTTCTGCAGGATGGCTAGAGTCCCCAGATCCCAGAATGTCACCGCCAATGTCAAAAGGACAATCTTCGGAATCATCTCTATGTGAGATTTCAGTTGTATAGGTGTAAGCTTTTTGCAGGATGACTAGAGCCCCCAGATCCCAGAATGTCACCTACAATGTCGAAAGGACAATATTTAAGATCGCTTTTCTGCGAGATTTCAGGTAACCTCTAAATCCCAGAAAAATCTTATCAAAGTTTTTGCAGGTTTGAGTTTTCTGCAGGATACTTGGAGTCCCCAAATCTCATAATAACGCCTTGCACGTCAAAAGGACAATTTTTAGAACCGGCTGTCTGTAAGGTTCTAGGTAATCCCTAAACCCAGAATAACTCATTTGGTAAACCTGAAAGTTAGGTACACCTCACTTGTGTAAAGACCTTAGTTAATTCCTTAGAATATAGGATCATCAAAATGTGCGACAATCCCTGCAGAACGGGTGCGTCATCCATAGGTTCCTAGCAGAGAGGAGTCCTATTTCTGGCCTGATCCCTCTGACGGATCAAAATGTTCGACAAAACCTACAGAACGGGTGCGTCATCCATAGGTTCCTAGCAGAAAGAGGTCTTATTCACGGCCTGATCCCCTGATGGATCAAAATGTTCAACTATCCCCACAGAACGGGTGCGTCATCCATAGACTCCTGACAGAAAGGAGTCCTATTCATGGCTTGATCCACCATACAGATCAAAACTTTTGACAATCCCTACAGAACGGGTGCGTCATCCATAGGTTCCTAATAGATAGGAGTCCTATTCATGGTTTGATCCACCATACGGATCAAAACCCCTGACGAACCCGAGAGAATGGGTGCGTCATTCACAGGTTCCTGTCAAACATAAGAATCCTACTCTGGTATGGCCTACCATACAGGCCAGAGTTTAATCGCCCAAGGACGCCCAAGAGATGAGCCCCTAAGTATTCACTTGAACCCGCCATACACCGCGCATGCCGCACAAGCATCAGGCAGGTAGGTAACATGTGAACGTCTCTATCCCGCCTCTCTCCCTCTCTCACGTCGGCAAAGATAGGGCAAAGCATTTCACCGGCGGGGCAAGGAAGATTAGATGTCAAGATTCATTTTCCCATTTCCCAATAGAGTCAATCTAGACTTAGGTGTCACCTGTCTTTGAGAGAAATCTCTCGCGAGATTCCTCTCAAATAGGGGCAACTGTTGACACCTAATTTTGGATCAGCCTTTTTTAGTAATTTCTTAGAAAATTCATAAAAACATTCATAAAAAGTAAATAAATTGTAAAATCAACTTTGGTGGCCTTGGCCAAGCCTAAGGAACCATTTTTGACAAAAAAATAATTTTTCATACTTTTCGCATTTTTTGGTATTTTCAGAAATTAGGAAAATACTACAAAAATCAAGAAAAATAGCATTCGAGGTCACAAAAATATGGAAAAATAGCCAATATTTTTTATTGTAAATCACTTATCTTTTTTTCCTCACAAAAAGTCCAAAATCAGATTCAATTTTACATATTCCTTTGTAACACGTATGATTGAATTTGGTAAAAAAATGTCGATTGAGTCTTTTAATTTCTAATTTTAACATTTTCTAGGATCTTGATATTCAATCTAATTGTCCCTTATTGCTATTTAGCCCAATTATTTGTACAAATTGCTCAATTGCATGAATCAGGAGGAGAAAGAGCCTTTGCCTGTTACATCAGATGTTTTTCTCACTGAAGTCCTAGCCTCTCAAGCTTTCACCAAGGCACAAATTGAGGGGGAGACTCACGAACCTGCACCTTCACAACCACAAGTGGAACTTCAAGTGCTTTTTGAAAATCTCCAAAATACTCTTCTTCAGACGATGGCTGCCATGGAAACAAAATTTGATCAGCAAATACAGGCTTTTGAACAGACGACAGATAGGAAGCTGCAGGGTTTGACTAGTCAGGTGACTAAGCTGGAAAAGTTCATTGATTTCTATGGGAGAATGTTTTGTTATGAGATAGCCAACCTGCCTACATACACACTGGTCAGAACGGACAGAACAGCTTCAAACCTGCCCTCTTCTCAAGCTGTAAGAGACCATGCTCAGATGATGGAAAGAAGCTTTGTAGGACCTTCCCGTGGGGAGGCTGATATTGAGCTTGAAGATCATCCATCTTCTTAAAAACTCACCTACTTTTTCCCTTTTTCATTTTCTAGAACGCGTCATTATTTCAAGCACTTTTTTTATACATATTTCTTTCTGATGTTGACAAAAAGGGGGAGAAGTTGAAATTACTTTTATGCAATCTCAATAGATTATCTCTAATTATATTTCAATTTAGAGGAAATGAGGAGAAGACCTAACCTACCGTTTTGCAGGATAATCTACTAAGAAGTTTAGTTTCGTGCAGGATTATTGCAGGATAATCTTACTCTGATCATGCTCTTCTATGAGAACACTTTCATTACAGGATCTCCAATGATGATTACCTACAGGAGCAAATGTGATGTCTACTCACTTTTATTATATTATCACTGGTTAAATTTACCTTTAAATTTGCAACTGGAGAAGTTTTGTCACTATAAAAAAGGAGGAGAATGTTGTGGAAATTCTCCTATATTTTGATTCTGACAAAACCTTCAAAAGATATTGTTTAATGAAATGTGATACAGGAAGAATGTGTAAGCAGCAAGTTGAGTGATTCCAATTCTGTCGCGCTGACTAAGGGTCAGATGGAAGTGCTTCTGACTAAGGGTCGGATGGAAGTGCTTCTGGCGAAGGGTCAGATGGAAGTACTTCTGACTAAGAGTCAGATGGAAGTGCTTCTGGCGAAGGGTCAGCTGGAAGTGCTTCTGATGAAGGATCAGATGAAAGCGCTTCTGACCGAGGGTCAGATGGAAGTGCTCCTGACGATCTAAACAGTGACGGATGGATCACATCAAATCTCCGTATTACCATTCCATGCCAACTGATCAAATCTCTCTTAGACGAATCTGAAGAAAGATCAGTTTCTGCATTTTACAAAACACGAAGACCCACGTATGGCAGGTTTCCGATCAAGGCAAATGATATTCAATTATCCTGATATGCCCTTTAATCAATTAAGGGACTTTCTATAATGTGATATCATCTTCTAAGGAATATATCCCCGGGAATCAACTCAAACTTATCACACTTATGGAAGCTGGAGATTCAGTTGTATGGGAGACTGAATCAGAAGGGTTCAATGTCTTACCCAACGGTCTACATATCTTCTGAAGATACAGTCTCGTTCAATCACGATTGATGACGTCCAATCAAGGATTGAAGAGCGATCCCTTGGCTGGAATCCAACGGCTAGTTCGGAGGCAGGGGAGTATAAAAGAAGAATAATATTTGACTAGAAAAAGAAGACAGGCGAAGAACAATCCAAAGTGCAACCATAATTTGAGTTTCATCTAAGAGAGTATTATGTGTACTCAAAATCCTTCACTGTGAAAATCTGTGTGAGAGAGAAACAAAACACTTGAGTGATTGTAATCCTCTTGATTCTTTATAGTGAAATCCAGCCAATCGGCCGTTATCGTGGGAGAGTGGACGTAGTCTTGATCTAAGCTAAACCACTATAAATATCGTGTGCAATATCCTCTTCTCTAAACTCTTACCTTTGTGTTTAGATTTTCTGTGCACTGTTATACTGCTTTTGTTCCTAATCGTACACTGAACTTTATTCATTCCGCAAGAAATTTCAATTGTGTTCAGAATCTCCTATTCACCCCCCTCTAGGAGATATTGCTAGTTACATCAATTGGTATCAGAGCAGGTTGCTCATTTTACGAAGTGTTTATTGACTTCAGAATTAACGATCTACTATGTCTAGCAATCACTCTTCAGGAACAAGCGATTCGCACTTTGCCAACAAGCCACCATACTTTGATGGAAATGATTACAATATGTGGAGTAACAAGATAAAGTGGTTCTTCAAAGCCTATGATGATATGATGTGGGATGTCGTTACAAATGGAATAGTTCCTGTAAATACTACAAATCCAACCTCTGCTGACGGAGTAAATACTGTCACAACAATGACTGATGCTGAAAAGGCTAAAAGAAATGGCCTTGATTCTAAAGCTGTCAATGCTCTCTTTTGTGCCTTATCTACTCCTCTTTATAATCGTGTCTCAGAGGAAGAATCATCTAAGGCAATATGGGATAGACTTCATGTTACCTTTCAAGGAACAAATCGTGTGAAAGAAACATAGCTCAGTATTTTACTGAGTGACTATGAAGCATTTGAAATGAAGCCTGATGAATCTATTGCAGATATGATAGACAGGTTTCAGACTTTGGCAAGTGGACTTGCAAGACAAGGTGCACCTATTGCTGAACCAATGCAAGTCAGGAAGATACTACGAGGACTCACAGATGATTGGAATTACATCAAGCCATCAATTCAAGAATGCCAAACAATTAGACCACCCTCGGTGGATGAGCTAGTCGGCACTTTGCAATCCTATGAAACAGAACGAGCAAACAAAAAGGGAGAACAGAAGGGTAAAAAATCTATTGCCTTAAAAAGTCAAATTAATTAATGTTTTTCTGACACAGATGACGAAGATGAGGATGATGAAGAATTAGCCCTCATGGTCAAGAAATTTATGAAGATGGCTCGGAAAGGCAGAAACATCAAAGGAAAGAAACCTTGGAAGAAGAGTGATGTAAAAATATCAAGCAACGACTCACAAGATAGAAAAGACGTGATTTGCTTCCACTGTAAGAAAGCAGGACATATCAAACCGAACTGCCCAATTTTGAAGAAGGACAAACTCAAGTATGAGAAGTACAAGAAGGCTCTAAAGGCATAAACTTTAAGTGATTCTGATGAGAGAGAAAATGATTATGCAAATATCTGTCTCATGGCCGAATCAGACTCAAGTTCAGATTCAAAAACTGAGGTATGTTCATCTGAACTCCCTGATGAAGTTATTGAACATATTGATGAATTGTGTAGAAACTACAAAGAAGCTCTTGAGAAAGTTTCTTGTTTGAAAAAGGAAAATACTTCTTTAAAACAACAGAATTTGTCCCAAGAAGAAAAATTATTTTTCTACAACAAGAGTTTCACCAAATGAAAGAAAATCATGATTTAGTTTCAAAAGAAAATGCTTCCTTGAAAGAAAAAATTTCTACTATATAAAAAAGGTTTTCACAAAGCTCAGTAACTCTGAATAGCATTATTTCAAAACAAATACCCTTCAATGATCGATCTGGATTAGGTTTTAAAAAGGAAAGTAGCCAAAGAAATATCTTTAAAACTGAATTTCTAAAACCAATGTTTTCTGATTACAAGCATCATTTTCATAAGCATTTTACTAGATCCTACATTCGACAACCTTGTGTGAATTGTGGTGATCCTGGCCATACTAAGGATTACTGCAAGAAAATTTGGAGACCTATTAAAAGGTCAAAATATACTAACACAGAAGGACCCAAGAAAACATGGGTACCAAAGAAACAGTAAGTTGGTTATCTATTGCAGGTACCAAAGAGAAGGAAGAACGAGTGGTTTCTGGATAGTGGTTGTTCAAGTCACATGACTGGAAATCCAGATGTATTTATATCCTTCTCATATTGTGATGGAAGAAGCGTGTCGTTTGGAGGAAAGAACAAGGGAAAAGTGATCGGGAAAGGAAATGTAAAGATTGGAAATCTGACCGTTAAAGATGTCTCTCTAGTCAAAGGATTGAACTACAACTTGATTTCTGTAAGTCAACTCAGTGACTCTGGCTATGATATTCGGTTCCAAGATCTAAAATGCACAGGTATGAGCAAGGATAAGAAGCAATCCTTCACGGGACGAAGGCATGGGAACATTTATCTTTTAGATATTAATGCTGGCTGTGAACATGCTAAATGTCTTATTTCTGTTAAGGATGAATCTGATCTTTGGCACAGAAAGTTAGGTCATATTAGTGTAAAACATATTTCAAAGCTTTCCAAGAAGGGACTTGTTCGAGGACTACCTAAAACAAAATTTGAGAAAAGTGAACTATGTCATGCATGCACACTGGGTAAGCAGGTAAGAAGTTCTTTTAAGTCCTTAAATCAAGTTTCCACTAAGCGTTGTCTGCAGCTACTTCATATGGACATCTTCGGACCTAACAGAACTCTAAGCATTGGAGGTAAGAAATATTGCCTTGTCATAGTTGATGACTTCTCTAGATTTACATGGGTTTCATTTCTTGCTCACAAAAACGAAGCTTTCATATCCTTCTCAAAATTTGCTAAAAGAATTCAAAATGAAAAGGGTTACACTATTTCCAGTTTGAGAACGGATCATGGGGGAGAGTTTGAGAATCAAAGTTTCTCAGTTTTTTGCACTAAGTTCGGAATTCAGCATAACTTCTCTGCACCTTATACTCCACAACAAAATGGGGTAGTAGAAAGGAAAAACAGATCGTTGCAAGAAATGGCCAGAACTCTTCTTATTGAAAGTAAAATTGCCTCTAACTTTTGGGCTGAGGCCGTTTCAACAGCATGTTATATCTTAAATCGAATTTTCCTCAGACCTTTTTCTGAGAAAACTCCCTATGAATTTTTCAAAGAAAGAAAGCCTGATGTTGCATACCTTCATGTATTCGGTTGCAAATGCTTTATTCTAAAGAATGCTAATGATCGAGTTGGAAAGTTTGATGAAAGATGAGATGAAGGAATTTTCTTTGGATATTCAACAACAAGCAAAGCCTACAGAGTCTACAACAAGAACACTCGTATTGTTGAGGAATCAGTGAACATCAAGTTTGATGAAAGCAACCAGGATGATGAACCTGAATCCATTCAAATGCATACACTTCATCAAGTCACGAACTCACCAGCAGAATCAGATGTGAATACGAGTTCGGAGAATGTTCAGAAGGAAACTTCCGCTGCTGAAGAAAGACCAGAAGATGATCAGAATGAATCCACAATATCCTCAAATGATGGCCTTGACAAAAACTGGAAGCATAAGTCAAGTCATCCAAAGGAACTTATCATAGGCAGCATAAATGATGGCGTAAAAACAAGATCCAAGTTCAAGCAAGTAATGAGCAACATCGCCTTGGTATCTGAATTGGAGCCAAAAAGGATTGAAGATGCATTAGCAAATGAAAACTGGATAAATGCAATGCAGGAAGAGCTACATCAGTTCAAAGTCAACAATGTTTGGGAACTGGTCAATCGTCCCAAAAATCGTCCAGTAATTGGAACAAAATGGGTATTCATAAACAAACTTGATGACAAAGGAAAAGTTGTGAGAAACAAAGCAAGACTTGTAGCAAAAGGCTATTCTCAAGAAGAAGGAATAGATTATGATGAAACCTATGCACCGGTTGACAGGTTAGAAGCCATTGGACTACTTCTTGCTTATGCTTGTTACAATGACTTCAAACTTTTTCAGATGGACGTGAAAAGTGCCTTCCTAAACGGCTACATCAAAGAAGAAGTATATGTTGAACAACTTCCTGGCTTCGAAGAACCTAAAGAAAATGATCTGTTATATGTCTTAAAAAAGGCACTTTGTGGATTGAAACAAGCACCCCGCGCCTGGTATGAAAGGTTAAGTAACTTTCTATCTCAACACAGCTTCACTAAAGGTAATGTAGACACCACTTTTTTTATTCAAAGAAAAGGTAAAGATATCCTTTTAGTTCAAATTTATGTTGATGATATTATATTTGGCTCCTCTAATGAACTTCTCTGCAAGAAATTCTCTAAAACAATGCAGGATGAGTTTGAGATGAGTATGATGGGAGAATTACGGTTCTTTCTTGGTCTTCAAATTCATCAATCTCATAAATGAACCTTCATATTTCAAGAGAAGTATGCCTTGGAAATAGTGAAGAAGGTTGGTCTGGAGAATGGCAAGAAGATGGAAACTCCTATGTTCACTCTTCCAAATTAGATAAAAATGAAGATGGAAAGGAAGTCGATCCCAAACTATATCGGAGTATGATTGGATCATTACTCTATCTCACAGCTTCAAGACCCGACATACTATATAGTGTCTGCTTATGTGCAAGATTTCAGTCAAGTCCAAGAGAATCACACCTATCAGCAGTCAAGAGAATAATCAAATACATAGGGACTTATCCCAACTATGGTTTGTGGTATTCTAAATCTTCTGATTTTATACTAAAGGGATATTCAGATGCAGATCTTGCTGGTTGCAAAATTGATAGAAAAAGTACATCTGGAACTTGTCAGCTCATGGGAAACATGCTTGTCTCATGGTATTCAAAGAAGCAAAATACAGTGGCACTCAGTACAGCTGAAGCTGAATACGTATCTCTTGGAAGTTGCTGCACTCAAATACTTTGGCTAAAACAGCAGCTCAAAGACTATAGTGTTGAAGAATCAACTGTGGAAATCCTATGTGACAACACAAGTGCCATAAATCTCACAAAGAATCCTGTACTTCACTCAAGAACAAAGCATATTGAGATCAAGCATCACTTCATACGTGATTGTTGACACTTGATTTTTGATAAGTCTTTCATAGTTTATTTTTAAAAAATTCATAAAAAATCTATAAAAAGTTAAAAAAATTAAAAAATCATCTTTGGTAGCCTTGACCAAGCTAAAGGAACCATTTTTGATAAAAAATAATTTTTCATATTTTTTAATATTTTTTAATATTTTCCAAAAATAGAAAAATACATGAAAAATGAAGAAAAATAGCGTTCGCTGTCGTAAAAATATAGAAAAATAGTCAATATTTTTATTTTAATTTCTTTTACATTTTGAACTCATAAATAGTCAAAATTCAAGTTCAATTGCATGTGTTTCTTCACGACGCATAGAGTTGAATTTAGCAAAAAAATGTCATTCGAGTATTTTAATTTGTAAATTTCTACATCTTTTTTAGTCTTGACGTCCAATTAGATCGACCACCATCTACAATAAATGCCCCTTGCTGAATATTTTCGTTTTTGTTTCACATGATTTCATGGTGTAAAACGCCGAGTGGATCTCCAAATATAATCGGGTCGGCATGAGCTCGATAGCTCGTCCAAGACCAAACCAGGGCACGGCAAACCCCATGTGAGTACTCTCGAACTCCTTCGATGCTTCCTAATGCTTTTCTTAGGTTAGATCGTGTGTAGAATGGCTAGGACAGCTAAATTATTCTTGAGCTGTGATTGATAAATAGGACCTTACTAGGAATGCCATGTGATTTATTTGCATATCTAGATTCCTTGAGTTGGGCATTTTATTACTGATTGTGATTGCTAGGATAATCACTCCTATCTACATGAATTTCTAGATTTAGGGTTCATACCTTACTCATCCGCATGAATCTCAGGCTAGAAAATTCAGTCAACTTAGGTACCGAAAGGGCGTCAACTCTGACAGTTGGTGTAACTAAGTCCCCGAAACCATTTCTCTGGTTCTCGCAGAATTGAATAGAAACTCCCAACTATTCGATTGGGTGGTCCAATCATACCCTAAAAAAATGATTGGTGGCGACTCCATGGCATGCACACTTAGCACATGTCACTAGACCACACTGAAAGTCGATCACGCATACCTCCGTTGCGATTTGGGTAATGGGCCTTGGGAGAGGCCCGCGTCCGACCAGACAGGACGGCCCATTAGCCCTCGAGAGCCCGACAACCTCAAGAGGGTCGCGACAGACTGGCGACTCCGCTGGGGACTGGTTCTTAACCATTTAGTGGACTTGAGCCGATTAAAAAGTT
Organism: Rhodomyrtus psidioides; assembly: GCA_021437785.1. Classification (NCBI taxonomy): domain Eukaryota; kingdom Viridiplantae; phylum Streptophyta; class Magnoliopsida; order Myrtales; family Myrtaceae; genus Rhodomyrtus; species Rhodomyrtus psidioides. Next base: position 4,219,673 of record JAILYB010000031.1, on the reverse strand, counting down.
GATTGATTCTTCTAACCTAATTTTATGCAGATGCTCTCGAAAGTGAGGTGTATATGCTAACGAATGTGTTAGATGTTTTTGTAGACGGGAGAAATAAGGGGTGAAGTGCTTGTTAACTTTGTTTTATGCAGGCAGGAGTTTTGGATGTATGATTGTGTGGATGTTTATATTGAAGCGGTGATTGTTAAATAAAATGCATGTCTATTGCTTTAGCACGACACAATGAATACACACAATTGCGCCTAAAACCCCGGGCGCCCTCTTTAGGAACACAATAGAAGGAATTGAAAATGGAATCTCCGTGAGGAAAAACATGGGGTAATCCACTTTTCAATTCCGCTCACTTCGAACTATGGATTGAGTCCCAATGCAACGATAGTTGTGCAATGGAATCGGCTCTTCCCAGAATTCGAGGTGAGAACCTTGGCTTTAGGTACCAAGCCCTATCTTTTGATTTTTAGGAGTTTTCCCTCACTTGTCTCATGCGTTTGTCTATGGAAGGTTAGTATACCTAACACTGCTAAAAATACAGAGAAGCTTGATTTTCTCTTAAGTTTGGTTGGTAAGACTTTTCTATCCCTCGAACTTGTTACAGCTCTTAATCATTATATTCATTGCATAATTCCGGTGATTGGATTAAATGCCATTTTGAGGATAGATAGGTGTGTTTTCCTCCCAATGTTCTTGATGGAAGATGAAGATGGTGTCATCCCATTACGAGCGCCAAGTGGACAAGAAGAGCCTGCTATGGACATCATTAAGGTATCATCTAATGAAGATGACGATTTGGAATAGGTGATCCTGAAGTCACGTCTCAAAGATCGAAACTGGGGCATCTCTAAGTATTAAGATCACATTCCTTTGTTTTAATTTTCATTTCTAGCCTTCTTGTATAGGATTTATTTTGCTGAGATCCTCTCTATCTGATCCCTTAGATTGATTGTATTAGGGATCTATTTGTGTTTATATACATTCAGATTGAAATTTGTTGTATTTCTATTGACTTGTCATTGGAATGTGATAGTGGCATTTCTTCTAATCACTCGAATACTCCAAAATCAATTTTATAATTCCTTTGGATGAAATTGAAATTGGAAGTCTTATACAACCTTTTGGCCGTATAGGGCAATACAATCCCAATTTCGCCAGAAGGAACTATAAACTTGAATTGGTTCATGCATGTTTTGCATCATTGGTAATCCACAATAATTGATCAAGAGTATTCGTGTTTTTCAAATTTAATGAAAAGATAGATATCCAAATTACTCTCGTTCTTAGCAAACGGCTTTAATTTGGATACCGTATCTTCAATTGAATTTAAAACACATCGTAATTGTGTACTTTTGAACATTCCATTGATTTTCTTGGAATTGATCAAAGGCGATTATCGTGAATTACATTCCTTTCAATGATATGCTTTCCTTTGAGGAATATTGATAAAAGCTTTTGCACAAGGCCAAAACCCTTGTAAATGCTCTTATCCCTATTAATCACAAGTAAGCATAAAATTGAAAGGATTTATGCTTTATTTTTCAAATTCTTTCTTTTGATTCTGCCTTTTCATTTGAAACAGGTTAAAAACAAGTAGAGAAGAGAAGTCTTTTTGTGGATAATCGCGGTGGGAGGTTCCTTTATCCGATCATAAGCAAGATTAAAAAATCAAGATGTACACGCTCGAATCATCAATGTCAAAGCGCAGCTTGCCTAGGTTGAGAGTGGTCAGGTGTTCGAGAAAGTCAGCCATACAGAAGTTGAGACACACACATTAGAGCTTTCATTCATTTCGCTCAATCGAGGGACCTTAAAAGCAGATCATACAAATCATCGGGGTGGAAACATAAAACCGCAATGAGCCCTAATTAGCATCACAAAGGAACCAAGTTGGCCCTCCATATTATTGATGCTTTGCTTATACTCACCACCTCGAGACTCGAGATCTGCAAGCTTAAGAAGAAGGCGTTTACATTCCCCTTTAAGCTCGGCAACCTTGGTCCCGTGATCTTCGGCGGCTATTTCCAGGTCCCGAACTAGTCCTCTCCCATGGGCTATATCCGCGGTAATGCTGTCAAGCCTTTCTTCCTGCCACTCACATTGAAACTTCAACACGACATTACGACGGTCGTGCTCATAGGTGGTCAGGGATAAGGCCAAGCGCTCCACCAAATTTCCCCTCTCGCGAAGCAACATCGAGACTCGCTTGTTGGCGAACTCAACAGCCTTTCTGTGACTATCGGCCACAAGGTTGGCCAACACCAAGCAGTTGGACCGATCCTCATAGCGAGCTCGCAAAACGTGAGCCACGGTAGCTTTTCGATGAGCGACACGGTAAGTCTCTAAAAAGTTTATAAAGAGGGTTGGGAAGATTCTATATTCCCTCTCTAAATTAGTGCCCTCGATGGAGGTGGTGTCTATTTCCACGAGCAAAATGCGGATTTCATCTTCATTTTCTGGGTGATCGGCTATATGAGCATAGCCTCGACCGAGGAGGTTATAGAGTTTTTCCCACTGGGCCAAAATTTCGGCCGAGAAAGCGCGAATAGGAGAGGAGGTCATTTTCGTTGGAGTGAGGGAGAAGAAGATGAGTGTGGTAGAGTGATTAAAATAAGAAAAGACAATTATGCAAGAGTGTTAATCTTCTCTGCATTAACTCCTCATTTTATAGCAACTCGAGAATGAAGAAAGGCACAGCAATAATGCTCGTGGAGCCAAGTTAATTGGGTAAAACAGTGGTGGCTCTTTCGGTGAACCATCAGATCTGTCCCAGTCCGTGATTTCAGGCTTGATAAACCTAAAAAAGTTGTAAAAAGATATGTCGGTGTCACCATATTAAAATTGAGCGGGAGTTAAGCGCAACTATCGAAAAAAGTTGCGAAAGGATTTGGCGGTCCCATCATATTAAAAAACTGAGCAGGAGGCGAGCGTAGTTCCACCTTTTTGAAAATAAGTGGGAGACAGACATGGATATCGAGAAAAGGAAATCGATTTGGTGTCCCTCCACGTTGAAAAGAAGAAAGAAGACGACAAAGCGGGAAATACGAAATCTTGGGAGCAACGCTTGCCTGATGATCTTCATCCATGTTTAAAGAACGTTTCATGGGCATACAGAACCACTCAAAAGAAAATTTAGAGAGAGTGAGCATACATGAGAGAGTAGAGAACCCTGAGTGAGCAAAAATTGATCGACCATTTTTCGATCCAACATGTTTGAGGGTTACCATCAGTTGCTAGAGGCGACTGATCCAAAAATCTCAGAAAATGAACTACTGAGAGATCTCGAAGATTCCAGGATGGCGTCTGGTACCAGAACCACAGAACCCAACCCTTTCGGCAATGAAATTCAGGATCTCAGCAGCGACGACAACAGCAGCAGCGATGGTCAATCCCGGAAAAGGAAACGTCGCCAGTGCCACACTCAGAATGAAATCCAAGAGCTTGAAGCTTTCTTTAGTGAATGCCCTCTCCCGAACATGAAACAAAGAAATGAATTGGGCCAGAAGCTAGGGATGAAACCTTTGAGGGTCAAGTTTTGGTTTCAAAATAAGCGAGCCAAATTGAGGGCTCAACACAGACGTCAAGAACTTGCGATTCTAAAGGAGGAAAACGAAAAGCTTCGAGCGGAGAACATGAGGTATAAGAAAGCTCCCAGCACTATCGCTTGCCTTAATTGCGGTGGCCCTATCACTCTCGGCGAAATGTTCCTTGATAAGCCTTATATGAGGATTGAAAATGCTCATTCACCACCCCACTCCCTCGAACCATCTTCGATACAATCGGATTTTGTTGGAGATATGCATGAACAAATCAATTCTACGAAGTCAATATCGATGCCTTCTAAAGGATGTGATATGCGTCACCATGATTGGAGTTTCCTTAACGATGAGCTTACTATCACGACCGACCAATCCAAAGCTGATGAATTCCCTCCACAACAATTTCCGGCTCGATCAAATTCTACTGGAAATAGGCCAGAGAGCAATAGCCAAGTTGTCAACACTGTTCCGGGTTGCAAGAAGACGAGGGTCAATTGGTCCCCCGAGCTTCATCTCAAGTTCTTTAGTGCGGTTCAGCAACTAGGGATCAACTCAGCATATCCAACGCGCATACTTGAGATCATGAACATACCAGGACTCACTAAAGATGGAGTCGCGAGTCACCTCAAGAGCTACAGAAGGGCGCTAAGACAGCGCCACACAGCACTGAACCTGAAAGAACTCAACTTGTGCCTAAACACTAGGCATGGCTATAACTACAATGCCCCTGAAGTAAGAAATACCCTGCCGAATCTAGGCACCGACCAAGCTGGTAGCAGCACCATCGACTACTTGGGCGCTAATCAAAATATTCCCTCGAATCATCTCAGCACCCCTCAAGAGTATATGCCACAAGTGCAGCAGGTACGAACTCCTTGGTTTGAGCAGCAACTTTTCGCTAGTGCTCTTCCTATCCCCGATCAACATATTGCGCCTAGTGTTCAAAGATCTGCCCGGCTTGGGCATATGATTTCGGAAGATCAAGCGGGCGGATGCTTTGAGGATTTTTGTTTCTCCCATTCCCAAATGGAAGGTGCTTTTGATAGTGAACCGATCAATCATCCTCTTATAATCTCGAGCAACGACGAAGGTTCTAGCTCGAAGAATCAGATCGCTCACAACAGAAACATGAATCCTTCAACGCCAAGCGATGATGGTCAACCCGAATATCAGTTGCTCGAAGAATCAAAAGATTTCCTTGATGAGGAGCTCCATATCTGGATCGATCAGTTTAAAACTGATGGACTTATGAAGTTATGATCCAAAATGACGATTATATGTCTGATTCATGGCGTAGCTGGCTGATCACCGAGAATCCTCAAGGGAACTAGGCACAAAGTCTTCCATGCAAGATAATCTTCCTTAATGCCTAGAGTTAATCTGGGGCAGCGATCAGTACTACCTGCGAGCATCATCATGCTTGAGTACGACAATCCCTTGTTAGATTAGAGTCGAGGCGAATCAATTGAACGCCACGAAGAAAAACATTTAAAGGCTTCACATAGGAAAATGCGAGCAAAAGCCCGAGCGAGCTCAAAGACGGTTAGCTCTGTATCGTTCTAAGGGACCTTTAGTCGTTATGAACTCTAAATTGAGCTTGTTTCATTCTCGATGGGGGTCGCTAACTGCTTCAAGAATTTTATAACAAAAAACGAACCAGTTAGGGACGCCAATAGTGCTGTGTCCTGGTAGTCAGTGAACTGGAAGTGGTACGAAACGTCAGGAGTTCGATCTCAGGATTGAAAAATCATTTTATCAGTTTGTCTATCACCCGATGAAGTTCAAAGAGATTCGACGCAGATGACTATAGAACTTGGGGCAATTCGAAAATCATCGATTCATTTTCATCAAGCGGCGAAGTTGGTATTGTAAAATGTGAAGCATGCAAATGACAAATCCGAAGCAGAAGGAGATGAATCATGATTCGCTTATCCAAGGTCGGGATTTCAACCTTCGACTAAAGCCAAATCTAGGATGAGTTTTTGATCTTGCCCACTCGACAAAACCCATCTCCACTGAAAATGGGGGCAAACCATTCCTACATCTAGAAAGCATGTCGAAGCCGAAGACATCAAATTCATCGTTTGATCCGTGGGGCAAGTCCCCGAAGCGATATTTATCATCCGCAGAGCGTAATGGAATCCATCCTTTCAATGTAAAACACATTTGGCCGCGGAGCCACCCATTTGGTAAAAAGAACGTATCGTTCCTAAATGATTTTCAATCAGATGCGGGGATAATGTTCTCTCATTTTCCTCTCAGGTGATGAACAGAGATGAGGCACCCAAGAAGCCATGCATTCAAATAACAAAACAGTGCATGAAACACGCCCAAAAAGATGAATGAATCTCCTCCGACGTAAATCCTCGAGGTGGATTCGTTGCCCAACCAGACGAAGAAATCATGGCCACAAGCTTAAGGGCCGGCTTCTACAATCCGCACATTGGCATGCAGAATGGAATTCAAATCAAGAGTAAAGTAGTATCGTCCCAATTTGTTTTGAATTTGGAAACCCAAAATAATGCTTAATATTTATCCTTGGCAGGAGCTCGCCATCAGGGCAGACATGTAAGTTTCATTTTTCTTCAAAAACCAAGAAGTCGAAAGAACTTTAGAACACCCAACAATCTTGTGTTACTATGTGAAGTGCAGATTTTCACAACCCTTGTACACTCGTTGGAGCATATGACCAAGGGTAAGATGTATCGTTCCAATTTTTGTAAAGTTTTAGAATATACAATGACATATCCCTTTTATATCTCCAGGATCTCCAGCCTCGATGGGCAGGTAAGTATCCCTTTTCCCAATTCATTGGAGATTAAAAACTTTCAGAATTAATTCGATTCTCACATCTAAAAAGACATAGAATTCTTACTTTATTGACATTCATGTTTTAAAACATGAGATTGTCTGAACATGAATTACACATGTATGGTGCATCATAAAATCCCTTTGAAGGATAAATCTTGATGAAATGAAATGAATTTTTCCAACAAGAGTCGTTTGAACTGTTCAAAAGGGTATTTTCTCATAAGAGAAGCGAGCCTAATCCAAACACGTCCCATACACACTTGAGAGATGAGGAGATTGGAAATGATAGCGAAACCTTAACCTATGGATATAAGGGTCATTCGCAACGATTACATGGATCAAGATGACAGATGCATTTATTTCTTCATTCCAAACACTACAGATGCCCATTGAGAACCCCATTGAACGGCGATTTTCATTCTCAACCCTGTCAAGAACCACCCCACATTGGGGCAAATGAAGGTTAGTCCATCAGTATCAGAAAGTAAACGGTTAGAAATTTTCTTGCTCGGACTAACATAAATCTTTGTGTGTTGTTTATATGATAATCCAAGTGTCATAGGATGACGAGAATAATTCATTTCTCTATCCTACACGCTGTTATCCTTTGCACGACCAAGTTGAGCCAGCAAATTCATTTCATCAACCTATTGGTGATCATTGCATATTCCAAAGCAAAGGCAACATCACTCTAGGAATGGAAGCGTGCCAAAGTTTAAGTTGCATATCTAGCATGATTGCCGAAAATCCTAGCTCCAAAAGAAAAGAAAAACACGGGATTAAAAAAAGGGGGAAAAGAAAAATCCCTAGTGTCGCGACCCGTCCGAAAGCGGACGCGGCTAATGGATTACCGATCACGGGTCTTAGATCGGCGCGAGCCCTCCCAGGCCCATACCAAATCGCGGCGGGAGTATTTTTCAGAAGGATTCGACGATAAGAGTCTATCGCTTTCGACCTTAGTGTGGTCGTGGTGGCATGTGCAACTTGTACATGCATTTGGAGTCGCCACCGGTCTTTCTTGGAGGGTAGACCGGAAACCTTACTGATCGATTGGGAGAGATCGATCAGTTCTACGGAACCAGAGTTTTTGGGTTCGGGAACTTGGTTACGCTGGTGTCGTTACCAACGCCCTTTCGGTACCTAACGTTAGTGATTTTCCTAACTAGGATTTCATGCAGGCGCAATTTTGGGTGATGTAAGTCTGACTTTGCACATTAACCAGTTTAACATGCTCACGTAATCATAATAAATAAATAGATGTCAATCACATAAACATCTATCCTACGTGGTGATCATGGAATTATGATTTAATGGGTCTCGAGCCAATGAGACCACATTTAATCATTTTAATATTTTAATAACGGAGAGCCGCTCTTCGCTTCTTCTTGGTTTCTTGAACTCTTCAAGAATTGGGCCCCAAAGAGCTCGCCGACTTAAAAGGCTCCCCCACGTAATCCTCGTAGCATTTACATCAACAATCGACTATGCTAAAAATAAAGATTACATGAAAAATAAAAGGAGTACGCAGCCTCCATTTAATAACTACAACCCCAAATATATTTATAATCATCATACATTCATATATACATCAATCACATTGATTAGGGATTTTTCCATGATCACCACCCTTCCACGTAAGTAATAAATTCACAATTTAAAACTTAGGAAGGCACAATAAAAATTCTACGTTGAATCATATTCAGAATTTTTATGTAAAATAAGATAGCCATAAATTTTCGATTCAAAATTGATTTAGTCTCAATTTTTGCTACGTTGATTAATTTATCATATAAAATAATCAACCTCCATTAGCCATGTAAGACGAACAATTCGTTAATACATATTGGCCATAGTATTGCAAAAATTGCAAAAAATCAATTAAATGCACGAAAACACCTAAGGATCGGCTCTGATACCACTGTTGGGATCCACGTAACACGTAGCGGAAATAAATAACAACCCATACATGTATCTCCAGAGGCGTACTTCGTGCATTTCAATCGAAAAAAATCACAAAGCCTCAAAGGGAGTAAATAGATTACCTCTCGTAGCGTGCTTGAACGGAGGTGTCGGTTCGATGTTCTTCGATCTCAGCCTCCACAAGTGTTAGGCATCTAGTTCGGACGCACCACCAATTGACGAACGGGGAGACGACTAATAACTCCACAACAATTGTGCTAGCAATATGCGGAATCAATATTCCGAACTTAGTATATTTTGCTCACTCAAGATGATGAGAATATAGAGAGTGTTTGTGTTCTTCTCTCTAAGCTCTCAAAAATTTGCACACTCTACAAAATGTCTCCCCCCCTCAACCTCAAAACTCTTGCCATCCTTTTATAGCCAAAAATACCTTCCAATAAATTGTATTTAAAAATAGCACTAACAATTATAAATTCTATCTAAAAATAGCACTCACAAATAAATGACATTTAAAAATAGCACTAACAATAGCACTCACAATTTATAATACAAAAATGCTATTTAAAAATAGCACTAACAATTATAAATTCTATCTAATAATAGCACTCACAATTTATGATAAATAAATGCCATTTAAAAATAGCACTAACAATAGCACTCACAATTTATGATAAATAAATGTCATTTAAAATTAGCACTAACAATAGCACTCACAATTTATAATACAAAAATGCTATTTAAAAATAGCACTAGCAATAGCACTCACAATACAAAAATGCTAAAAAAAAAAGGCACTAACAAAGGTGTTAAAAATAATAACCATTATTATTATTACAAGAGTTAAAGAGGTTACCAAACAGTACAAATATGCATAACGTATAAATACGTGTGACTTATAAATACGTGGAGCATACGTTTACATCCGTGAAACCGGGGACTAATTGAAAGAAAAATGTGCAATTAAGCCCTTTTGGTAAAAATTGATTAAATTGGAGGGCAAATTGACCTAATTGCACTTTAAGACTTTAGAATCCAATGTCATAGCTTATAAAAAGTGAGAATTAAAAACTAAAAGACTCGAAAAGGATTTTTTTTTTTTTTTTTAGGCTCGGTTTGGGTTTATGTTTGTGAAGGAACATAGTGACCCGAGCCGAATTTTTGAGATTTAAAGTGACACACTTGAAGAGGAAATTAAAACAAAATTATTGAATATTTTTGGGTATTTTTCTGACCACGAATGGTATTTTTCTGATTTTTTGGGTATTTTTATAATTAAATAAACTCGAAAAATATTAAAAATACCGAAAAATATTTTTTGTTCAAAATTGGTTCCTAAGGCTAAACCAAGGCTTCCAAAGTTGATTTTGTGATTTTATGACCTTTTTTGATATTTTTAATTAATTTTAAAGAATAAAAATCACAATAATAAATGGTAAAAAAATCAGGTGTCAACAGCTGCCCCTATTTGAGAGGAATCTCGTTAGAGGTTTCTCTCAAAGATAAGGTGGCACCTGATTCCTAACCGACTCAACTGGGAAAATGAGAGAAGAAATGTTATGACATCGGATCCTTAAGCCTATTGATAAAAGCTCAAATCAATCCCCGGTTTGCTCTAACAATTTGAACATGGGCCGTAGTGAGAGAGGCTTACCTGAAGCTCACCTGTCGGATGCTGCCGATTGCGACGACTTTCAAGAAGATGCCTAGGACTCGTCATTCAGAATATCCTAGGGAGATTAAGCTCTGACCTGTATGATAGGTCATACCATGATGGGATTCCTAACTGGTAGGAACCTAAGGAAGGCGCATCCCACGCTTTGGGATTTGCCAAGGATTTTGATCCGTATGGTGGATCAGACCTTTGTGTTGATCCTTACTGCGATATTTATCAATGAGTTGACCCTTATGGCGGTTTCTACCAATGAATTGACCCTTATGGCGGTTTCTACCATATGTGACCCTTCAGGCGGTTTCTACCATTAATGTGATCCTTCAGGCGGTTTCTACCTTGGTTTGACCCTTCAGGCGGTTTCTACCTTGAGTTGACCCTTCAGGCGGTTTCTACCTTAATTTGACCCTTCATGCGGTTTCTACCATGAGTTGACCCTTCAGGCGGTTTCTACCATGAGTTGACCCTTCAGGCGGTTTCTACCATTGATTTGACCCTTCAGGCGGTTTCTACCTTTGATTGACCCTTCAGGCGGTTTCTACCTTCGATTTGACCCTTCAGGCGGTTTCTACCTTGGATTGACCCTTCAGGCGGTTTCTACCTTGGTTTGACCCTTCAGGCGGTATCTACCTTGAGTTGACCCTTCAGGCGGTATCTACCTTTGATTGACCCTTCAGGCGGTATCTACCTTTGATTGACTTTGAAAAGGGGTCTCATGACGAGGGTTCTCCACGTCCGATGAGATTTCCTGAATTTTGAAAAGGGGGTCTCATGACGAGGGTTCTCCACGTCCGATGAGACTGTTTGAATTTTGAAAAGGGGTCATGGGACGAGGGTTCTCCACGTCCGATGAGACTGCCTAAGTTTTGAAAAGGGGTCTCATGACGAGGGTTCTCCACGCCCGATGAGACTGCCTAAATTTTGAAAAGGGGTCTCATGACGAGGGTTCTCCACGTCCGATGAGACTGCCTAAATTTTGAAAAGGGGTCTCATGACGAGGGTTCTCCACGTCCGATGAGACTGCCTAAGTTTTGAAAAAGGGGTCTCATGACGAGGGTTCTCCACGTCCGATGAGACTGTTTGATATTTTGAAAATGGGTCATGGGACGAGGGTTCTCCACGTTTGATAGGACTTTTTCTTTTAAAAGGGTTTTTCTTCCCCCTTTTTTTTGGAGACCCCGAAGTTTGTCGGGAATTCAGTTTTTTTGAAGCAGTGAAAGATTTTATTTTGACAAAACTTCACTTGAGTCTGTTGAAGCGACATTCTGGGAGCTGGGTTCTCCAGGTATCCTGCAGAAGTTTGAGCCTGAAAGATTTTTCTTCACCAAGAAAACGTTAGTAATCTTTGGGAAGACTACGGCTGTCCATTTTGACAAAACCGCATGATTTAAGTTTTAATCATGAAATGTGCATTTTGATGCTGGAGGTTATCCAAAGCATTCTTGCAACATGCAAATGTGATCACAAATCCCTTGCACGGAAAATCTGGATCAACGGTTTGAAAATTCCAAAAAGAGTTTGTTCAAAACATCAATTGGAATATTTCTCGACAAGGAGGTCTTCTCACCTATTTTGCGATAGTGGTTTTTTATAGGGGATGCACTCAATTCCCTACTAACCTGTGCCTAGGTTTTAGGTTCATTCGCAGCGCATACATTTTGATCGGTCGGGAGGTCTTCCACGGGACCGTAATGTTGGGCTTGAATATTGGTTTTCAAGGGGGACCCGCTTTGGAGTCGAGGCCATTGTATGAAAGTCTTCAACATCTGCTCCGGGTTTACAAGTCGAGAACCCTGCAAAATGAGAAAGAAATAGTCTTGCTCGTACCTCTTCGAGCTAAGCTATATGTTAACCCAAGTGTCTTAGTCAGAGAAGACTGTTTCAGGGTTATGATGTTGGTAAGATTGGGGACCGAAAAAGGCTTATTTTTTGCCCAGAATTCATGACGGGTTTGACATTGGTGATCATTGCAAATTTGTCACCTGTCTTTTCCATTCTGCATCTTCATTTTTTGAGGTGTGCAACCGCTTTTGAGGTGTGCACAAGTCCTTTAGAGAGCGTCTCTTGTTGCATTAAGAAGGTTGACAACTCTGTCTGCGCCTTTCCTCCGCGCTTGACATCATTTAGAGAGCAGTCTTTTTATCTGACCCCTTTAGGAATTTTCTCTTTTCCCATCCAAGTTTCACTGGGAATCAAGCAAACAGCTTGCACGAGCATCGGCCTCGCTTTTACCAGGCACTTTGCTTTTTCTTGATGCGGTGAATTTTTCTCATTCATTTTTGGAATCCCGCTTTTTTCTCATCTTCATGGGATCATGTTAGACATATAGTCTAAACATGCTTTAAATATCAGTCCGGGAATTCTCTTCGTAATCCCTGAGTCTTGAACTCTTCCATTTTTGAAGTGGTGTGGCATCCGTCTTGGAATGATCACCAATGGGTTCATGAAATGAATTTGCAGGCTCAAGTTGGCTGTGCAAAGGATTCGGTGTGTGGGATAGAGAAATAAATGCTTCTCGTCATCCTATGGCACTTGGATTACCATATAAACAATACACAAAGATTAATGTTAGTCCGAGCAAGAAAATTTCTAACCATTTTCTCCTGATGCTGCTGGACTCATCTCCATTCTGCCCCGATGTGGGGTGGTTCTTGACAGGGTTAAGAATAAAAATCGCCGTTCAAATGGGTTGTCAATGGTCACCTGTAGTGTTTGGGGATATGAAACGAATGCCTCCGTCGTCCCAATCCATGTAATCGCTGCGAATGGTCCCTACTTCCGTAGGTCCAGATTTTGCTGTCTGATCCGCTCCACTCCTCTCTCAAGTGTGTATAGGATGTGTTTGGATTTAGGCTTTGCCTCTCGTCTTTTGAGGAAGTGCCCTTTTGATTGTTTTGAACATTTTTTATTGGAAAAATCTTTTTCATTTTCTCCAAAGATTTTACCCGTCAAAGGGGATTTTATGATGCCCCATGCATGTTTTTATTCATGTTCGGACAACCTCCTGTTTCAAAACATGAATGCCAATGAAATTTAAATTCTATGTCTTTTTCTAGACATTAGATTCTGAAAGCTTTTCTTTTCTTGTCTATTTTTTATTCAACATCTTCAAGGGATTTTGGGAGAGGGATACTTACCTGTTCCTCGTGGCTGGAGATCCCTGAAAATGCAGAAGAAACATGTTATTGTTCGTTCATGAATTTTTCAAAAAAATTAGAACGATACATTTTACCCTTGGTCATGTATTCCAACGGGTAATACATGGGATGTGAAAACCCGCTTTGCCTTGATGGTGAGCCCCTGTCAAAAACAAAGAATAAGTGTCAGTTTGCGTTCCAAAATTCAAGACAAATTGGAACGATACCGCCTTGTTCTTGCTTGGTGTTTTCATTTGAACACAAATGCGCGGCTTGCAGAAATTGGCCATCTATATTGCAGCCACGATTCCTCCGTTTGGTTGGCGATGAATCATTCTCGAGGATTTGCCCGAAAGGAGATCCATTTGTGTTTTTGGGTGCATTCCAGCGCCATTCTTCATAGTTCCTTTTATTCAAGAAAAATGAAATTTTTATCAGAATGTATGTCAAAGCATGAAGTGTGGAAGCGATACTTTTTACCATCCACTAGGTCTTATGATCAAAGACCATCTCCTGGAATTCTGACTTCTAGGGCCACTGATTCAATTCGCCTCCATATTAGCGCGCTCTTTTCATTTGGGGCTTTCAGCGCCAACGACTTCCTGCAAAATGAGTAAAAACTCATGTTAGGCATGTGGTCTTCGAAAACCAAATTGGAACGATACAAGGGTACCGTTCACCCAAATTCGTATATTGGGGTTTGATTCTGATGCGGACGACTCTGTTATTGCGTCCATTGATTTTGCCAGAGGAGAAACGTCCGGCGTACAAATGATTCACTTGCCCCCGTTAGGCATGGTTTTGCTGTTTGTCATCTCTGGATTCGATGACCCAGGTTTGATGCGCTTTCATGGGGGATCATGAGAGTTTGCCCCCGGTTTGGCTCCTCAAAGTAAATGGGGGGGGCCCTGCTCCCATTGATTTTTGGCAGATTCTGATCATTCGTCCCGATTGTCAGAGTCCTTGATCAATTTTATCTGTCTCGAGATAGCCTGATATTCTTGGGGTTCGTCATGTGGCGGTTTGGTGATTCTCTCGATCACAGTCGCCGTTTGAGGTATTTGATGTTCCCTGTTTGTTATTTGAAAGCATTACATCCTGCGTCCTCTGCTCTTGATCATCATCTGAGAGGAAAAAGAAAGGAAGCATTATTCCCATATCAAGGAAATAATCGTTTTGGAACGATACGTCCTTTTACACTTGATTTGCATTCCGTTTTGATGTTGCATATTGATATGAACAACATCTATCGAATTCCTCCATCCGTGTTTGAAGGTATTTGCAATGCCTACGGTTCATTTGCCCCAGCTGGGCGACGTCTGTTTTGTCATTTGAATGTATGAGCTTTTGGGTGCATTGTCTCTTTTATCACCTGAGATAAAAAAAAATGGAGAAGAACTTATCCTCATATCTGATTAAAAATCAATTAGGAACGATACGTCCTTTCACCAAACGGGTGGCTCTGCGGCCAAATGTATTTTGCCCTGATGGGACGAATTCCACTATGCTCCACAGGTTTGGGGAATTTGCCCCTATTTTCGATAGAAATGAGCCTTATCGAGATGTATACAATACAAATAGATCCCTAATACAATCAATCTAAGGGACGAGATAGAGAAGACCTCAGCAAAATTAGTCTTATATAAGAGAATTAAAAATGCCAAACCAATCAAATGAATGTGGTCCGGACACTTGGAGATGCCCCAGTTCCAGTCTTCGAGATGTGACTCCAGGATCACCGATTTTTTTTAGGTGGTTTTAGATATATCAACCATCCATATACATTCGCATGAGACAAGTGAGGCTTGACTCTAACAATCCAAAAGGGTTTGGAACCTAAGGCCGAGGTTCCCATCTTGAGTTCTAGAAAGAGCAGATTCCATTGCACAACTATCGTTGCATTGGGGCTCGATCCATAGTTCAAAATGAGCGGAATTGAAAAGTGGATTACCCCGTGTTTTTCCTCACGGAGATTCCATTTTCAATCCCTTCTATTGTTTTCCTATAGGCGGCGCCCGGGGTTTTAGGCGCGGTTGTGTGTATTTTCGGTGTCGTGCTAAAGCGATAAACATGCATCTTATTTAACAATCACCGCTTCAATATAAAACATACGCACAATCATTCATTCCTACGCCAACCTGCATAAGACAATGTTAATCACAGACTACCCCCCTTATCACTCCAATCTGCAAAAACATATAACACCTATCATGAGCGGACTTACCTCACCTTCACGAGCGCCTACATGGTTAGAAAAATCACTCAGCGTTTTAATTACGGCCTAAGTCCACTTGAGGTCTAGAACCATAAGTTCTAGAACAAAGTCCCCAGTGGAGTCGCCAGCTGTCGCGACCCGTCCGAAAGCGGACGCGGCTAATGGATTACCGATCACGGGTCTTGGATCGGCGCGAGCCCTCCCAGGCCCATACCAAATCACGGCGGGAGTATTTTTCAGAAGGATTCGACGATAAGAGTCTATCGCTTTCGACCTTAGTGTGGTCGTGGTGGCATGTGCAACTTGTGCAAGCATTTGGAGTCGCCACCGGTCTTTCTTGGAGGGTAGACCGGAAACCTTACTGATCGATTGGGAGAGATCGATCAGTTCTACGGAACCAGAGTTTTTGGGTTCGGGAACTTGGTTACGCTGGTGTCGTTACCAACGCCCTTTCGGTACCTAACGCTAGTGATTTTCCTAACTAGGATTTCATGCAGGCGCAATTTTGGGTGATGTAAGTCTGACTTTGCACATTAACCAGTTTAACATGCTCACGTAATCATAATAAATAAATAGATGTCAATCACATAAACATCTATCCTACGTGGTGATCATGGAATTATGATTTAATGGGTCTCGAGCCAATGAGACCACATTTAATCATTTTAATATTTTAATAACGGAGAGCCGCTCTTCGCTTCTTCTTGGTTTCTTGAACTCTTCAAGAATTGGGCCCCAAAGAGCTCGCCGACTTAAAAGGCTCCCCCACGTAATCCTCGTAGCATTTACATCAACAATCGACTATGCTAAAAATAAAGATTACATGAAAAATAAAAGGAGTACGCAGCCTCCATTTAATAACTACAACCCCAAATATATTTATAATCATCATACATTCATATATACATCAATCACATTGATTAGGGATTTTTCCATGATCACCACCCTTCCACGTAAGTAATAAATTCACAATTTAAAACTTAGGAAGGCACAATAAAAATTCTACGTTGAATCATATTCAGAATTTTTATGTAAAATAAGATAGCCATAAATTTTCGATTCAAAATTGATTTAGTCTCAATTTTTGCTACGTTGATTAATTTATCATATAAAATAATCAACCTCCATTAGCCATGTAAGACGAACAATTCGTTAATACATATTGGCCATAGTATTGCAAAAATTGCAAAAAATCAATTAAATGCACGAAAACACCTAAGGATCGGCTCTGATACCACTGTTGGGATCCACGTAACACGTAGCGGAAATAAATAACAACCCATACATGTATCTCCAGAGGCGTACTTCGTGCATTTCAATCGAAAAAAATCACAAAGCCTCAAAGGGAGTAAATAGATTACCTCTCGTAGCGTGCTTGAACGGAGGTGTCGGTTCGATGTTCTTCGATCTCAGCCTCCACAAGTGTTAGGCATCTAGTTCGGACGCACCACCAATTGACGAACGGGGAGACGACTAATAACTCCACAACAATTGTGCTAGCAATATGCGGAATCAATATTCCGAACTTAGTATATTTTGCTCACTCAAGATGATGAGAATATAGAGAGTGTTTGTGTTCTTCTCTCTAAGCTCTCAAAAATTTGCACACTCTACAAAATGTCTCCCCCCCTCAACCTCAAAACTCTTGCCATCCTTTTATAGCCAAAAATACCTTCCAATAAATTGTATTTAAAAATAGCACTAACAATTATAAATTCTATCTAAAAATAGCACTCACAAATAAATGACATTTAAAAATAGCACTAACAATAGCACTCACAATTTATAATACAAAAATGCTATTTAAAAATAGCACTAACAATTATAAATTCTATCTAATAATAGCACTCACAATTTATGATAAATAAATGCCATTTAAAAATAGCACTAACAATAGCACTCACAATTTATGATAAATAAATGTCATTTAAAATTAGCACTAACAATAGCACTCACAATTTATAATACAAAAATGCTATTTAAAAATAGCACTAGCAATAGCACTCACAATACAAAAATGCTAAAAAAAAAAGGCACTAACAAAGGTGTTAAAAATAATAACCATTATTATTATTACAAGAGTTAAAGAGGTTACCAAACAGTACAAATATGCATAACGTATAAATACGTGTGACTTATAAATACGTGGAGCATACGTTTACATCCGTGAAACCGGGGACTAATTGAAAGAAAAATGTGCAATTAAGCCCTTTTGGTAAAAATTGATTAAATTGGAGGGCAAATTGACCTAATTGCACTTTAAGACTTTAGAATCCAATGTCATAGCTTATAAAAAGTGAGAATTAAAAACTAAAAGACTCGAAAAGGATTTTTTTTTTTTTTTTTAGGCTCGGTTTGGGTTTATGTTTGTGAAGGAACATAGTGACCCGAGCCGAATTTTTGAGATTTAAAGTGACACACTTGAAGAGGAAATTAAAACAAAATTATTGAATATTTTTGGGTATTTTTCTGACCACGAATGGTATTTTTCTGATTTTTTGGGTATTTTTATAATTAAATAAACTCGAAAAATATTAAAAATACCGAAAAATATTTTTTGTTCAAAATTGGTTCCTAAGGCTAAACCAAGGCTTCCAAAGTTGATTTTGTGATTTTATGACCTTTTTTGATATTTTTAATTAATTTTAAAGAATAAAAATCACAATAATAAATGGTAAAAAAATCAGGTGTCAACAGCTGCCCCTATTTGAGAGGAATCTCGTTAGAGGTTTCTCTCAAAGATAAGGTGGCACCTGATTCCTAACCGACTCAACTGGGAAAATGAGAGAAGAAATGTTATGACATCGGATCCTTAAGCCTATTGATAAAAGCTCAAATCAATCCCCGGTTTGCTCTAACAATTTGAACATGGGCCGTAGTGAGAGAGGCTTACCTGAAGCTCACCTGTCGGATGCTGCCGATTGCGACGACTTTCAAGAAGATGCCTAGGACTCGTCATTCAGAATATCCTAGGGAGATTAAGCTCTGACCTGTATGATAGGTCATACCATGATGGGATTCCTAACTGGTAGGAACCTAAGGAAGGCGCATCCCACGCTTTGGGATTTGCCAAGGATTTTGATCCGTATGGTGGATCAGACCTTTGTGTTGATCCTTACTGCGATATTTATCAATGAGTTGACCCTTATGGCGGTTTCTACCAATGAATTGACCCTTATGGCGGTTTCTACCATATGTGACCCTTCAGGCGGTTTCTACCATTAATGTGATCCTTCAGGCGGTTTCTACCTTGGTTTGACCCTTCAGGCGGTTTCTACCTTGAGTTGACCCTTCAGGCGGTTTCTACCTTAATTTGACCCTTCATGCGGTTTCTACCATGAGTTGACCCTTCAGGCGGTTTCTACCATGAGTTGACCCTTCAGGCGGTTTCTACCATTGATTTGACCCTTCAGGCGGTTTCTACCTTTGATTGACCCTTCAGGCGGTTTCTACCTTCGATTTGACCCTTCAGGCGGTTTCTACCTTGGATTGACCCTTCAGGCGGTTTCTACCTTGGTTTGACCCTTCAGGCGGTATCTACCTTGAGTTGACCCTTCAGGCGGTATCTACCTTTGATTGACCCTTCAGGCGGTATCTACCTTTGATTGACTTTGAAAAGGGGTCTCATGACGAGGGTTCTCCACGTCCGATGAGATTTCCTGAATTTTGAAAAGGGGGTCTCATGACGAGGGTTCTCCACGTCCGATGAGACTGTTTGAATTTTGAAAAGGGGTCATGGGACGAGGGTTCTCCACGTCCGATGAGACTGCCTAAGTTTTGAAAAGGGGTCTCATGACGAGGGTTCTCCACGCCCGATGAGACTGCCTAAATTTTGAAAAGGGGTCTCATGACGAGGGTTCTCCACGTCCGATGAGACTGCCTAAATTTTGAAAAGGGGTCTCATGACGAGGGTTCTCCACGTCCGATGAGACTGCCTAAGTTTTGAAAAAGGGGTCTCATGACGAGGGTTCTCCACGTCCGATGAGACTGTTTGATATTTTGAAAATGGGTCATGGGACGAGGGTTCTCCACGTTTGATAGGACTTTTTCTTTTAAAAGGGTTTTTCTTCCCCCTTTTTTTTGGAGACCCCGAAGTTTGTCGGGAATTCAGTTTTTTTGAAGCAGTGAAAGATTTTATTTTGACAAAACTTCACTTGAGTCTGTTGAAGCGACATTCTGGGAGCTGGGTTCTCCAGGTATCCTGCAGAAGTTTGAGCCTGAAAGATTTTTCTTCACCAAGAAAACGTTAGTAATCTTTGGGAAGACTACGGCTGTCCATTTTGACAAAACCGCATGATTTAAGTTTTAATCATGAAATGTGCATTTTGATGCTGGAGGTTATCCAAAGCATTCTTGCAACATGCAAATGTGATCACAAATCCCTTGCACGGAAAATCTGGATCAACGGTTTGAAAATTCCAAAAAGAGTTTGTTCAAAACATCAATTGGAATATTTCTCGACAAGGAGGTCTTCTCACCTATTTTGCGATAGTGGTTTTTTATAGGGGATGCACTCAATTCCCTACTAACCTGTGCCTAGGTTTTAGGTTCATTCGCAGCGCATACATTTTGATCGGTCGGGAGGTCTTCCACGGGACCGTAATGTTGGGCTTGAATATTGGTTTTCAAGGGGGACCCGCTTTGGAGTCGAGGCCATTGTATGAAAGTCTTCAACATCTGCTCCGGGTTTACAAGTCGAGAACCCTGCAAAATGAGAAAGAAATAGTCTTGCTCGTACCTCTTCGAGCTAAGCTATATGTTAACCCAAGTGTCTTAGTCAGAGAAGACTGTTTCAGGGTTATGATGTTGGTAAGATTGGGGACCGAAAAAGGCTTATTTTTTGCCCAGAATTCATGACGGGTTTGACATTGGTGATCATTGCAAATTTGTCACCTGTCTTTTCCATTCTGCATCTTCATTTTTTGAGGTGTGCAACCGCTTTTGAGGTGTGCACAAGTCCTTTAGAGAGCGTCTCTTGTTGCATTAAGAAGGTTGACAACTCTGTCTGCGCCTTTCCTCCGCGCTTGACATCATTTAGAGAGCAGTCTTTTTATCTGACCCCTTTAGGAATTTTCTCTTTTCCCATCCAAGTTTCACTGGGAATCAAGCAAACAGCTTGCACGAGCATCGGCCTCGCTTTTACCAGGCACTTTGCTTTTTCTTGATGCGGTGAATTTTTCTCATTCATTTTTGGAATCCCGCTTTTTTCTCATCTTCATGGGATCATGTTAGACATATAGTCTAAACATGCTTTAAATATCAGTCCGGGAATTCTCTTCGTAATCCCTGAGTCTTGAACTCTTCCATTTTTGAAGTGGTGTGGCATCCGTCTTGGAATGATCACCAATGGGTTCATGAAATGAATTTGCAGGCTCAAGTTGGCTGTGCAAAGGATTCGGTGTGTGGGATAGAGAAATAAATGCTTCTCGTCATCCTATGGCACTTGGATTACCATATAAACAATACACAAAGATTAATGTTAGTCCGAGCAAGAAAATTTCTAACCATTTTCTCCTGATGCTGCTGGACTCATCTCCATTCTGCCCCGATGTGGGGTGGTTCTTGACAGGGTTAAGAATAAAAATCGCCGTTCAAATGGGTTGTCAATGGTCACCTGTAGTGTTTGGGGATATGAAACGAATGCCTCCGTCGTCCCAATCCATGTAATCGCTGCGAATGGTCCCTACTTCCGTAGGTCCAGATTTTGCTGTCTGATCCGCTCCACTCCTCTCTCAAGTGTGTATAGGATGTGTTTGGATTTAGGCTTTGCCTCTCGTCTTTTGAGGAAGTGCCCTTTTGATTGTTTTGAACATTTTTTATTGGAAAAATCTTTTTCATTTTCTCCAAAGATTTTACCCGTCAAAGGGGATTTTATGATGCCCCATGCATGTTTTTATTCATGTTCGGACAACCTCCTGTTTCAAAACATGAATGCCAATGAAATTTAAATTCTATGTCTTTTTCTAGACATTAGATTCTGAAAGCTTTTCTTTTCTTGTCTATTTTTTATTCAACATCTTCAAGGGATTTTGGGAGAGGGATACTTACCTGTTCCTCGTGGCTGGAGATCCCTGAAAATGCAGAAGAAACATGTTATTGTTCGTTCATGAATTTTTCAAAAAAATTAGAACGATACATTTTACCCTTGGTCATGTATTCCAACGGGTAATACATGGGATGTGAAAACCCGCTTTGCCTTGATGGTGAGCCCCTGTCAAAAACAAAGAATAAGTGTCAGTTTGCGTTCCAAAATTCAAGACAAATTGGAACGATACCGCCTTGTTCTTGCTTGGTGTTTTCATTTGAACACAAATGCGCGGCTTGCAGAAATTGGCCATCTATATTGCAGCCACGATTCCTCCGTTTGGTTGGCGATGAATCATTCTCGAGGATTTGCCCGAAAGGAGATCCATTTGTGTTTTTGGGTGCATTCCAGCGCCATTCTTCATAGTTCCTTTTATTCAAGAAAAATGAAATTTTTATCAGAATGTATGTCAAAGCATGAAGTGTGGAAGCGATACTTTTTACCATCCACTAGGTCTTATGATCAAAGACCATCTCCTGGAATTCTGACTTCTAGGGCCACTGATTCAATTCGCCTCCATATTAGCGCGCTCTTTTCATTTGGGGCTTTCAGCGCCAACGACTTCCTGCAAAATGAGTAAAAACTCATGTTAGGCATGTGGTCTTCGAAAACCAAATTGGAACGATACAAGGGTACCGTTCACCCAAATTCGTATATTGGGGTTTGATTCTGATGCGGACGACTCTGTTATTGCGTCCATTGATTTTGCCAGAGGAGAAACGTCCGGCGTACAAATGATTCACTTGCCCCCGTTAGGCATGGTTTTGCTGTTTGTCATCTCTGGATTCGATGACCCAGGTTTGATGCGCTTTCATGGGGGATCATGAGAGTTTGCCCCCGGTTTGGCTCCTC
This sequence comes from Rhodomyrtus psidioides, assembly GCA_021437785.1. Classification (NCBI taxonomy): domain Eukaryota; kingdom Viridiplantae; phylum Streptophyta; class Magnoliopsida; order Myrtales; family Myrtaceae; genus Rhodomyrtus; species Rhodomyrtus psidioides. Next base: position 4,197,451 of record JAILYB010000031.1, on the reverse strand, counting down.
AAAGTAAATGGGGGGGGCCCTGCTCCCATTGATTTTTGGCAGATTCTGATCATTCGTCCCGATTGTCAGAGTCCTTGATCAATTTTATCTGTCTCGAGATAGCCTGATATTCTTGGGGTTCGTCATGTGGCGGTTTGGTGATTCTCTCGATCACAGTCGCCGTTTGAGGTATTTGATGTTCCCTGTTTGTTATTTGAAAGCATTACATCCTGCGTCCTCTGCTCTTGATCATCATCTGAGAGGAAAAAGAAAGGAAGCATTATTCCCATATCAAGGAAATAATCGTTTTGGAACGATACGTCCTTTTACACTTGATTTGCATTCCGTTTTGATGTTGCATATTGATATGAACAACATCTATCGAATTCCTCCATCCGTGTTTGAAGGTATTTGCAATGCCTACGGTTCATTTGCCCCAGCTGGGCGACGTCTGTTTTGTCATTTGAATGTATGAGCTTTTGGGTGCATTGTCTCTTTTATCACCTGAGATAAAAAAAAATGGAGAAGAACTTATCCTCATATCTGATTAAAAATCAATTAGGAACGATACGTCCTTTCACCAAACGGGTGGCTCTGCGGCCAAATGTATTTTGCCCTGATGGGACGAATTCCACTATGCTCCACAGGTTTGGGGAATTTGCCCCTATTTTCGATAGAAATGAGCCTTATCGAGATGTATACAATACAAATAGATCCCTAATACAATCAATCTAAGGGACGAGATAGAGAAGACCTCAGCAAAATTAGTCTTATATAAGAGAATTAAAAATGCCAAACCAATCAAATGAATGTGGTCCGGACACTTGGAGATGCCCCAGTTCCAGTCTTCGAGATGTGACTCCAGGATCACCGATTTTTTTTAGGTGGTTTTAGATATATCAACCATCCATATACATTCGCATGAGACAAGTGAGGCTTGACTCTAACAATCCAAAAGGGTTTGGAACCTAAGGCCGAGGTTCCCATCTTGAGTTCTAGAAAGAGCAGATTCCATTGCACAACTATCGTTGCATTGGGGCTCGATCCATAGTTCAAAATGAGCGGAATTGAAAAGTGGATTACCCCGTGTTTTTCCTCACGGAGATTCCATTTTCAATCCCTTCTATTGTTTTCCTATAGGCGGCGCCCGGGGTTTTAGGCGCGGTTGTGTGTATTTTCGGTGTCGTGCTAAAGCGATAAACATGCATCTTATTTAACAATCACCGCTTCAATATAAAACATACGCACAATCATTCATTCCTACGCCAACCTGCATAAGACAATGTTAATCACAGACTACCCCCCTTATCACTCCAATCTGCAAAAACATATAACACCTATCATGAGCGGACTTACCTCACCTTCACGAGCGCCTACATGGTTAGAAAAATCACTCAGCGTTTTAATTACGGCCTAAGTCCACTTGAGGTCTAGAACCATAAGTTCTAGAACAAAGTCCCCAGTGGAGTCGCCAGCTGTCGCGACCCGTCCGAAAGCGGACGCGGCTAATGGATTACCGATCACGGGTCTTGGATCGGCGCGAGCCCTCCCAGGCCCATACCAAATCACGGCGGGAGTATTTTTCAGAAGGATTCGACGATAAGAGTCTATCGCTTTCGACCTTAGTGTGGTCGTGGTGGCATGTGCAACTTGTGCAAGCATTTGGAGTCGCCACCGGTCTTTCTTGGAGGGTAGACCGGAAACCTTACTGATCGATTGGGAGAGATCGATCAGTTCTACGGAACCAGAGTTTTTGGGTTCGGGAACTTGGTTACGCTGGTGTCGTTACCAACGCCCTTTCGGTACCTAACGCTAGTGATTTTCCTAACTAGGATTTCATGCAGGCGCAATTTTGGGTGATGTAAGTCTGACTTTGCACATTAACCAGTTTAACATGCTCACGTAATCATAATAAATAAATAGATGTCAATCACATAAACATCTATCCTACGTGGTGATCATGGAATTATGATTTAATGGGTCTCGAGCCAATGAGACCACATTTAATCATTTTAATATTTTAATAACGGAGAGCCGCTCTTCGCTTCTTCTTGGTTTCTTGAACTCTTCAAGAATTGGGCCCCAAAGAGCTCGCCGACTTAAAAGGCTCCCCCACGTAATCCTCGTAGCATTTACATCAACAATCGACTATGCTAAAAATAAAGATTACATGAAAAATAAAAGGAGTACGCAGCCTCCATTTAATAACTACAACCCCAAATATATTTATAATCATCATACATTCATATATACATCAATCACATTGATTAGGGATTTTTCCATGATCACCACCCTTCCACGTAAGTAATAAATTCACAATTTAAAACTTAGGAAGGCACAATAAAAATTCTACGTTGAATCATATTCAGAATTTTTATGTAAAATAAGATAGCCATAAATTTTCGATTCAAAATTGATTTAGTCTCAATTTTTGCTACGTTGATTAATTTATCATATAAAATAATCAACCTCCATTAGCCATGTAAGACGAACAATTCGTTAATACATATTGGCCATAGTATTGCAAAAATTGCAAAAAATCAATTAAATGCACGAAAACACCTAAGGATCGGCTCTGATACCACTGTTGGGATCCACGTAACACGTAGCGGAAATAAATAACAACCCATACATGTATCTCCAGAGGCGTACTTCGTGCATTTCAATCGAAAAAAATCACAAAGCCTCAAAGGGAGTAAATAGATTACCTCTCGTAGCGTGCTTGAACGGAGGTGTCGGTTCGATGTTCTTCGATCTCAGCCTCCACAAGTGTTAGGCATCTAGTTCGGACGCACCACCAATTGACGAACGGGGAGACGACTAATAACTCCACAACAATTGTGCTAGCAATATGCGGAATCAATATTCCGAACTTAGTATATTTTGCTCACTCAAGATGATGAGAATATAGAGAGTGTTTGTGTTCTTCTCTCTAAGCTCTCAAAAATTTGCACACTCTACAAAATGTCTCCCCCCCTCAACCTCAAAACTCTTGCCATCCTTTTATAGCCAAAAATACCTTCCAATAAATTGTATTTAAAAATAGCACTAACAATTATAAATTCTATCTAAAAATAGCACTCACAAATAAATGACATTTAAAAATAGCACTAACAATAGCACTCACAATTTATAATACAAAAATGCTATTTAAAAATAGCACTAACAATAGCACTCACAATTTATAATACAAAAATGCTATTTAAAAATAGCACTAACAATTATAAATTCTATCTAATAATAGCACTCACAATTTATGATAAATAAATGCCATTTAAAAATAGCACTAACAATAGCACTCACAATTTATGATAAATAAATGTCATTTAAAATTAGCACTAACAATAGCACTCACAATTTATAATACAAAAATGCTATTTAAAAATAGCACTAGCAATAGCACTCACAATACAAAAATGCTAAAAAAAAAAGGCACTAACAAAGGTGTTAAAAATAATAACCATTATTATTATTACAAGAGTTAAAGAGGTTACCAAACAGTACAAATATGCATAACGTATAAATACGTGTGACGTATAAATACGTAGAGCATACGTATACATCCGTGAAACCGGGGACTAATTGAAAGAAAAATGTGCAATTAAGCCCTTTTGGTAAAAATTGATTAAATTGGAGGACAAATTGACCTAATTGCACTTTAAGACTTTAGAATCCAATGTCATAGCTTATAAAAAGTGAGAATTAAAAACTAAAAGACTCGAAAAGGATTTTTTTTTTTTTTTTTAGGCTCGGTTTGGGTTTATGTTTGTGAAGGAACATAGTGACCCGAGCCGAATTTTTGAGATTTAAAGTGACACACTTGAAGAGGAAATTAAAACAAAATTATCGAATATTTTTGGGTATTTTTCTGACCACGAATGGTATTTTTCTGATTTTTTGGGTATTTTTATAATTAAATAAACTCGAAAAATATTAAAAATACCGAAAAATATTTTTTGTTCAAAATTGGTTCCTAAGGCTAAACCAAGGCTTCCAAAGTTGATTTTGTGATTTTATGACCTTTTTTGATATTTTTAATTAATTTTAAAGAATAAAAATCACAATAATAAATGGTAAAAAAATCAAGTGTCAACACCTAGACATCAAGAAAAAGCAAAGTGCCTGGTAAAAAGCAAGGCTGATGTCTATTCAAAATATCCCCAGTAAAGTCTAGAGAGACGATGAAAAGACCCTGCAAAGGAGTTAGATCAAGATGACTACTCTCCAAATGATGTCGTGCTCAAATTGCAAACACACAAACAGACGGTCTCTTAATGTAACAAGAGACGCTTTTAAACATCCTTGTGCGCTCTAAAAGAGGAGTGTACACTTCAAGAAATGGAGATGTTCTTCGAATGACATGTGGCAAATTTGCAATGATCACCAATGTCAAACCCTTCACAATTTCTGGGCAAAAAATAAGCCTTTTTCGGTCCCCAATCCTTCCAATGTTACAACCCTGAAGTAGTCTTATCTGACTAAGACACTTGGGTTAATGTATAACTTAGCTCAAAGAAGTACGAGCAAGACTATTTCTTTCTCATTTTGCAGGGTTCTTGACTTGTAAACCCGGAGCAGATAGTGAAAAATTTCGTTCAACGGCCTTGACTCAAAAGTGAGTCCCCCTTGGAAACCGATATCCAAGCCTAACACTACGGTCCCGTGAAAGACCTCCTGATCGGTCGAAATGTATGCGTTGCGAATGATCCTGAAACCCAGGCACAGGTCTGTAGGAAATTGAGCACTTTCCCTATTAAAGATCATTATCACAGAGCAGTGAGGAGCCTTCTTGGGTGAGAAATACTCCAATGGATGTTTTGAGCAAACTCTTTTTGAAATTTTCAAATTGTTTGATCTAGAGTTTCCGTGCAAGGAATTTATGATCACATCTGTATATGGCAGGAATGTTTTGGATAACCTCCAACAATCAAAATGCACATTTCATGACTAAAACTTAAGTCGTAGAATTTTGTCAGTTAGATAATTATTGTCTTCCCAAAGATTACTAATATCTTCTTGGCGAGAAAATTTTTTTCAGGTCTAAGCATTTTGCAGGACTTTTGGCCACCCCAAAGACTGGGTGCGTCATCCTTAGGTGAAGCCTTTTAGTAGGCAAATCTTTTCTAAGACCGATCCACAGAATGATCGAGTCTCCGACTAGCCCCGAAGAGCGGGTACGTCATCCTTTGATTCATATCAATTTGGAATCTCATAAATGGTAGAAACCGCCTGAAGGGTCAACTCAATGGTAGAAACCGCCTGAAGGGTCAATCAACGGTAGAAACCGCCTGAAGGGTCAACACAATGGTAGAAACCGCCTGAAGGGTCAATGTATGGTAGAAACCGCCTGAAGGGTCAACCAATGGTAGAAACCGCCTGAAGGGTCAAAACAATGGTAGAAACCGCCTGAAGGGTCAATGTATGGTAGAAACCGCCTGAAGGGTCAACTCAATGGTAGAAACCGCATGAAGGGTCAATGAATGGTAGAAACCGCATGAAGGGTCAAAGGACTGGTAGAGACCGCCTGAAGGATCAACCCAATGGTCCGATCCACCATACGGATCAAAACCTTGATGAATCCCGAACGCGGGAGGAGTCGTTTTCCCTAATAAGCCTTACATTAGGCAAGCCATTTCTAGTTTAGTCCACCACACGGATCAAAACCCTTGGCAAATTCCCAAATGTGGGATGCGTCTTCCTTAGGTTCCTATCAGTTAGGAATCCCATTATGGTTTGACCTACCATACAGGTCAGAGCTTAACATCCCTAGGACACTCCGATGACAAGTCCTTAGGAATCTACTTGAACCCATCAGACACAGCAAATGCCGCAAGCATTCGACAGGTAAGGGGCAGGGAAGTCTATCTACTCCTTAACTTTCTTACATCATATCAGGGAATTGAATGAGCACATCTCTTTTTAAGGAAAAGCACACATTGATGGGCATGAAAATTGGATGTCATGATTTCTTTTCTTTTCCCAGTCGAGTTGATCGGAACACAGGTGTCACCTTGTCTTTGAGAGAAACCTCTGACGAAATTCCTCTCAAAGAGGGGCAGCTGTTGACACCTGATTTTTGATAAGTCTTTCATAGTTTATTTTTAAAAAATTCATAAAAAAATCTATAAAAAGTTAAAAAAATTAAAAAATCATCTTTGGTAGCCTTAACCAAGCTAAAGGAACCATTTTTGATAAAAAATAATTTTTCATATTTTTTAATATTTTTTAATATTTTCCAAAAATAGAAAAATACATGAAAAATGAAGAAAAATAGCGTTCGCTGTCGTAAAAATATAGAAAAATAGTCAATATTTTTATTTTAATTTCTTTTACATTTTGAACTCATAAATAGTCAAAATTCAAGTTCAATTGCATGTGTTTCTTCACGACGCATAGAGTTGAATTTAGCAAAAAAATGTCATTCGAGTATTTTAATTTGTAAATTTCTACATCTTTTTTAGTCTTGACGTCCAATTAGATCGACCACCATCTACAATAAATGCCCCTTGCTGAATATTTTCGTTTTTGTTTCACATGATTTCATGGTGTAAAACGCCGAGTGGATCTCCAAATATAATCGGGTCGGCATGAGCTCGATAGCTCGTCCAAGACCAAACCAGGGCACGGCAAACCCCATGTGAGTACTCTCGAACTCCTTCGATGCTTCCTAATGCTTTTCTTAGGTTAGATCGTGTGTAGAATGGCTAGGACAGCTAAATTATTCTTGAGCTGTGATTGATAAATAGGACCTTACTAGGAATGCCATGTGATTTATTTGCATATCTAGATTCCTTGAGTTGGGCATTTTATTACTGATTGTGATTGCTAGGATAATCACTCCTATCTACATGAATTTCTAGATTTAGGGTTCATACCTTACTCATCCGCATGAATCTCAGGCTAGAAAATTCAGTCAACTTAGGTACCGAAAGGGCGTCAACTCTGACAGTTGGTGTAACTAAGTCCCCGAAACCATTTCTCTGGTTCTCGCAGAATTGAATAGAAACTCCCAACTATTCGATTGGGTGGTCCAATCATACCCTAAAAAAATGATTGGTGGCGACTCCATGGCATGCACACTTAGCACATGTCACTAGACCACACTGAAAGTCGATCACGCATACCTCCGTTGCGATTTGGGTAATGGGCCTTGGGAGAGGCCCGCGTCCGACCAGACAGGACGGCCCATTAGCCCTCGAGAGCCCGACAACCTCAAGAGGGTCGCGACAGTGATCATGTTCAAAACCGTGATGTTAACATTCAATACATTGATACGAAAAATCAACTTGCATATATTTTTACTAAACCAGTTGATAAACAGAGTTTTAATTTTATCAGAAATGAATTATCCATTATTAACCTTCCTTCTTAAGTATACCTTAGAACAAGGTACGTCAGAAGGTGAGTCGGAAGGAGCGTCAGAAGGAGAGTCAGAAGGAACGTCAGAAGGAGAGTCAGAAGGAGCGTCAGAAGGAAAGTCAGAAGGAACGTCAGAAGGAGCATCAGTAGAAGCATCAGAAGGAGCATCAGAAGGGACGTCAAAAAGGCGCGTAAGGAAAAATTCACACTTTCTTTTTAAAAAAAAGTCAGTTATCTCTAAAAGCTATCTTTTAGGTAAGTTCCTCATATGAATAGATATCTCCAAATATCTGATTGACCGTGAATATTTTTTATTATTAAAAGAATTTCTTTTTAAATCAAAATTCTCTTTTGTGTTTCCAAAAATAACCGTCTCTTTTATAAAAACGCTGAACCGTCACCTCTGTTCTCTCACTTTCAAAATTCTCTCAAATCAAAACCCTAAAACCGTGTTGAAAATCTCTCGCTCTCGATTTCCTCCTCAAAGCAACACTCTTTCACTCAAAGTTTCAAACTTTCTACACATCAATGGCTCCAAAATCAGCCTCTGACTCGAAGAAGACGCCTCAGTCGAAGAGGAAGTTCTCCGCCTCAACTGCAAGCGGCGCGGAACTCACAGAATCCTAAATCAACGAACATCGAGAAGCACTCCGCCTGACAAAAGGTCTGTCTCTCTCTGCCTTTGAAGGAAAAGAATCTATGGCTCATTCTATTAAGCAAATGTATGATAGGATCAAGGCCGCAGGAGATTTTGGTAACGAACTTAGAAAACTGCTGAACACTCACCATTTCGATAGTGAGGGCGAACTTTTGGAGTTTCTTAGCTTGCCTGGAAAAATCGTTGAACCACTTGCTGTAGAAAAACCTGCATCTGTCTCTAGAAAAGGAAAGGAGAAAGTGGCTGAGACAAGCTCAAAACGAAGACGATCCCCAATTAGACCTGGCGGTACGAAGGAAAAGGTGGAAGATGATGATGACATTCTCTCCAATGACTTTGTGAAAAATATAGGCTTTAATTTGGATAAAAGCTTTCCTGATCCATTGTTCCAGAATCAGGCTCACAGAGAAAGGTTTGAAGCAATGAAACAGAAAGGTATTATACCTCAAAGGGTATTTGAGTTAAAGTACTTTGACAGCAATGGCATCTATCTGAGGAAGCATCTAGAAAAGATGAAGATAGAGCAGTTTATAACTAGGAGAGGCTACACTTTTCCTGATTTGGTAGCTTACTTCTATTCAAATCTTCAGTTTGTCAACTTCAACTTCAGTCCAAAGAAAGCAGTATTTTCTGACTGTTGATGAATTGGCTGCAATCATGGGAACCAGAAAGGGAGATTTCAAACCTTTAGATGTCACTGTAAGTGAAGCTTTCTGCTTCCTGACTGGCAAATCGAGTTTCTCAAGAGAATCAAAGTCACATATTGCATACACGGACTTTCCCTTGAAACATATCATGATGCACAAGGTGATCATCGAATGTCTCAAACCCAAGGCAGCATCAAAGACAGATATATCAAAGTACGAGGCAAAGCTATTATGGGGAATCTTGACAGGACAGAGGATTTCTTTTGCTCATACAGTACTATTGCATATGTACAGATCAGCTCTCAAGCCAAAGGGCCAACTTCCTTATGCCGCATTGATCTTCAAAATAATCAATTATTTCAAGATTGATGGCCTAGGTGCCTTTGTCGAGCAAAAAATTCCTCTAATGACTGCTGGAGAGACTATGGTAATAAAGATGGGGTACAAGATGACCCCTGCTGGATGGAGAACAAAGAACAATGAACCAGTCATTGTGGACTTCGAGGAAGAGTCCAACCAGAAATCTCCAAAGAAGAGAAAAGTCATGGCTGTTAAGGGACAACAATCAGACAGTCCTAATGATAAGAACTCAGAAGCAAGTGAGGAAGAAACATGGGAATATGATTCTGAAGCCACTCAATCTCCATGTGGATCAGATGCAGATGGTAAGTCCGAAAATCATAGTGCTGAAGGAGATGAGGAAGAATGAGATGAAACAGGAATACAACCACAAGAAAAAGTTGTGTATCCTTGTGATCTGACTGAGGAAGAATTCCTCACAATGTGGGATGAGGAGCAAGCTGCACGAATTGAAGATGACACAGAGTATGACATCACAAATGTCAATTGTGATCATGAGCAACTGCTAGCACAAGTTCTAGCAACGTTGGGGTCAAAAGAACAGGAGGAAGAACAAGATGACATTGGAGCTTACTCTGTCTCTTCCACCAGTGGAACACTTCATAAAGATGCTGCAAGTCTAGCTTCAGCATTTGCACGAGAAGATCAGCTGTCTAGTGCACAGTCCATTCCAATGGACATTGATGAGGAAATAGTCTCCGTGCCAAGCTCAAACACAAAAGGGAAACGGGCTATAAATCAGAGGGAGAAAGAGCCTGTGCCTGTTACATCAGATGTTTTTCTCACTGAAGTCTTAGCCTCTTAAGCTTTCACCAAGGCACAAATTGAGGGGGAGACTCACGAACCTGCACCTTCACAACCACAAGTAGAACTTCAAGTGCTTTTTGAAAATCTCCAAAATACTCTTCTTCAGACGATGGCTGCCATGGAAACAAAATTTGATCAGCAAATGCAAGCTTTTGAACAGACGACAGATAGGAAGCTGCAGGGTTTGACTAGTTAGGTGACTAAGCTGGAAAAGTCCATTGATCTCTATGGAGAATGTTTTGTGATGAGATAGCCAACCTGCCTACATACACACTGGTCAGAACGGACATAACAGCTTCAATCCTGCCCTCTTCTCAAGCTGTAAGAGACCATGCTCAGATGATGGAAAGAAGCTTTGCAGGACCTTCCCGAGGGGAGGCTGATATTGAGCCTGAAGATCATCCCTCTTCTTAAAAACTGACCTACTTTTTCCCTTTTTCATTTTCTAGAACGCGTCATTATTTCAAGCACTTTTTTTATACATATTTCTTTCTGATGTTGATAAAAAGGGGGAGAAGTTGAAATTACTTTTATGCAGTCTCAATAGATTATCTCTAATTATATTTCAATTTAGAGGAAAGGAGGAGAAGACCTAACCTACCGTTTTGCAGGATAATCTACTAAGAAGTTTAGTTTCGTGCAGGATTATTGCAAGATAATCTTACTCTGATCATGCTCTCCTATGAGAACACTTTCATTACAGGATCTCTAATGATGATTACCTGTAGGAGCAAATGTGATGGTTACTCACTTTTATTATATTATCACTGGTTAAATTTTCCTTTAAATTTGCAACTGGAGAAGTTTTGTCACCATCAAAAAGGGAGAGTTTGTTGTGAAAATTCTCCTATATTTTGATTCTGACAAAACCTTCAAAAGATATTGTTTAATGAAATGTGATGCACGAAGAATGTGTAAGCAGCAGATTGAGTGATTCCAATTCTGTCGCGCTGACTAAGGGTCAGATGGAAGTGCTTCTGACTAAGGGTTAGATGGAAGTGCTTCTGGCGAAGGGTCAGATGGAAGTACTTCGAGTGCTTCTGGCGATGGGTCAGATGGAAGTGCTTCTGACTAAGGGTCAGATGGAAGTGCTTCTGACGAAGGATCAGATGAAAGCGCTTCTGACTGAGGGTTAGATGGAAGTGCTCCTGACGATCTAAACAGTGACGGATAGATCACATAAAATCTCCGTATTACCATTCCGTGCCAACTGATCAAATCTCTCTTAGACGAATCTGAAGAAAGATCAGTTTCTGCATTTTACAAAACACGAAGACCCACATATGGCAGGTTTTCGATCAAGGCAAGTGATATTCAATTATCCTGATATGCCCTCTAATCAATTAAGGGACTTTTTATAATGTGATATCATCTTCTAAGGAATATATCCTCGGGAATCAACTCAAACTTATCACACTTATGGAAGCTGGAGATTCAGTTGTATGGGCGACTGAATCAGAAGGGTTCAATGTCTTACCCAACGGTCTACATATCTTCTAAAGATACAGTCTCGTTCAATCACGATTGATGACGTCCAATCAAGGATTGAAGAGCGATCCCTTGGCTGGAATCCAACGGCTAGTTCGGAGGCAGGGGAGTATAAAAGAAGAATAATGTTTGACTAGAAAAAGAAGACGGGCGAAGAACAATCCAAAGTGCAACCATAATTTGAGTTTCATCTAAGAGAGTATTCTGTGTACTCAAAATCCTTCACTGTGAAAATCTGTGTGAGAGAGAAACAAAACACTTGAGTGATTGTAATCCTCTTGATTCTTCATTGTGAAATCCAGCCAATCAGCTGTCATCGTGGGAGAGTGGATGTAAGCTTGATCTAAGCCGAACCACTATAAATATCGTGTGCAATATCCTCTTTTCTAAACTCTTACCTTTGTGTTTAGATTTTCTGCGCACTGTTATACTGCTTTTGTTCCTAATCGTACACTGAACTTTATTCATTCCGCAAGAAATTTCAATTGTATTTAGAATCTCCTATTCACCCCCCCTCTAGGTGATATTGCTAGTTACATCCGTTTTCACCATTTTGAATCGATTGGCATAGGTAATTTGGTCCAATTTGATCATTTGAACCTTCAATTGCACAATTCCCCAATTTGTAATTAATAAAAATTTGGGGTTTTTGTTGAAATTAATATGAACTTTTGGGCAAAATTACATTTTTAGATAAAATTCATGCCCTAAATTCGATTCTGAGGTCCAATTGCAAAAATTTCCCATTAATTTAGATTTAATTTGAAAAATTATAAGTCGGAACCGGTTCGGACCGGTTCGCTACAGTGTCTTCTTCTTCCTCAGATTCTTGCGCAAATGAACAGTTCCAAGCTTAATTTTGAGGACAAAATAGACGGTCCAATCGACTACAATTGGAGAAGCATTGGTGGGCGTCTTATTCCTTACCTCAGGATCTTTCGATCAAGACCAGCCCCAAGACAAATGGCCGCCGGATGAGCTCCGGCGAGGTCAGTCAAACTTGCAAACCTGTAAAAGTCATCACTCTCAAACACAGGTCAAATGCTTGCCAAATTTTTGAGAAATGAGACTCGCCGGAGAGCCAAATGGACCTGGATGAAGGGCACATCGTCCCCGACGGCAATTCGACTATAAAACACGTGGCCACACGTGCGATTGGGGTTGGCAAGAAGTCCCCCGATTCGGCGCAAAAAATTCGAAAGGCTATATAAGTTCGTGGGGGCTTTCTGTTAAAGGGGACGGTTAATTCAGTTGGAAAAAAGAAAATGGAATCGAGAGAAAGAGAAAAAGAGAAAAAGCGCGAGAGAGAGCTCGTTCTCCGACCTCCGTCGTCGAGAACTCGAGCTCAATTGCAAGGCACTGGTTGGGCCGTCTCCGGCCAAACCAAAGCCAAAGGAGACCGTCTGAAGTTCGCCCAGAGTGCCAAGAAGCGATCACCGCCGGTCTCGCCCTGCGAAATCGCGAAACTAGGTGAGACACAGTTCTGAGTGCTTCACTGTACATCTATGGCGTTTCACCCTTTTCATGCTTTTTCTTGCAATTAGTATGGGCGTTTCGTTCCTTGAATGTCACTAACCCTCGTCGTATACTTGTTTTGCATTGATTTGGTCTTAACACATCGAATCGAGTCTTCCAATTCCACCTCCATTGCCGAACTCTGTTCATTCTTGCCCGGCCAAATCTGGGCCGAGCGAGCTCGATCGGAGCTCGAGGTAAGTCTCCTGAACATTGATTGATGCTATCCTGTGATGGAATTTCAATGATTTGTCGTAAATTGAGCGATTGAACTCCCGTGGCCGTACTCGGCATTCTGCGTAGTGTTCGCGATTTTGTGAATGAAATGCGTCAATTATTAGTTATGTTAAACTAAAGATGATCATGAGTCGATTGGCGTTGGTTTCGTGCTATTTCGTTAAGATCTCACCGTCGGATCATCATCGAAGAAGCTCAGCCGTTCATTCTACCGAGGTCGCGAGGTTGAAGACGAAGCTGACGTGGCGTAGTCAGCGAGTCAAAGTCCTAGGTGGCATTCGGCCATTGGTCCACGTGTTTGTCGAGTCAGCTCGACCGTTAGTCTGTTAGGGCGAGTCAGCGTAGATCGGACGGTCTAGGTTAATCGAGTCCAATTTATAACGACCGTCCGATTAGAAATTAGGATGATTCGAAAATGTTCTAAATCGAAAAAAAAAATCAAATAGAATCGAAACGACGTCGTTTAGATTAATAGGTAGGCGACGTCGTTTCGGATAAGTGAGGGCAGACGGTCCAGATCAAATCTCACGTTTTAATCCTAACCGTAGGTTTTAGTAAGTCAATCGAACGGTCCTGGTCGAGTCGTCGTTTAATCTAGGCCGTAGATTCTAGTCAGGTCATCCGGCGGTCATGAAGTAGCTATGCGGCTCAATGAGGACCGTCGGATCAAGCCCGATAATTTGAAAATAAAAAAAGGGAGAGAACGGCGTCGTTTCGGCTTAGGGGTCTCATGGGTCCGGGTCTGGGCCGGGTTCCGACTCGAGTGGGTCGGGTCGACCCAGTCAGAATAATATTTTTTAAATAAAAAAATTCAGAAAATGATTTAAAAAAAATCATAGAAAATCCAAAAAATGCTAGAAAATCACAGAAAATCCAAACAAATATAGGAAAATTGTAGGAAAATCCTGGACACTCCAGAAACCCCCAAAAATCGAGGATTCACCACAGACAACTGGTCAACCCTATTTTTGGCGTTTCTCATCCGTTCTTCCAAGAATTGACGACATTACCCTTTAGGGGTAAGTCGCCTCTGCTGTATATGCGAGATAAGATCGGTAATGCCAAGGTAAGAATTAGGGCCGGTTAGGCAACCAATTCTTAGGCTTGTGTTTTCGAGTCCCGTCCCTTTTTTCTCAAAATGACGATTTTACCCCTCAATGGGAAAATCGTCTTTCTTGTTCCAATTAAATCTTGGAAATTGTTCAAAGTTGGGGTTTGGGTCAGGTGGGTGGCCAACCCTAATATTTGGGATTTACAGTTCCTATATGTGTCCAAAATGACGACTTTACCCTTTTAAAGGGTAAAATCACTTTTAATTTCCAAAAAAATCTGGAAATTCCAGAAAATTAGGAAATGGAAGGATTTGATCGCCAATCCCATTTCCACCCCATTTTGACTTCACATTTCATCTAAAATGACGATTTTTCCCTTCTAAAGCAAATTGTCCCCCAATTTTCTCAAAATTACGATTTTGGCCCTCATTGGCAAATCATGTCAAATCATTCCTAAACCTTGATTGATCCTTGATTTACGCATTTACTCTTTCTGACTATGAGTGATAGGGTAGCCATTCCTGTCAGCTTGAGCTCCAAGATTTAGGATATGTACTCCACTCATCTGTATGAAATCCTATGATCAGATAAATCATTCAACTTAGGTGCCGAAAGGGCGTCAACTCTAGCAGTTGGCGTAACAAAGTCTCCGATCCCGTTGCTCCGGTTTTCGCAGGATCGAATAGATCGCTCCCAACTATTCGATAGGGTTTCCATTCGTCCCCTCCACGAAACGATTGGTGGCAACTCCTTGGTATGTACACATATCACATGTCACTAGACCACATCGAAGGTCGACCTCGTATATCCAACTGTCGTGATTTGAGTAATGGACCTTGGGAGAGGCCCGCGTCCGATCAGGCAGCATCAGGCGGCCCATTAGCCCCCTCCGGTAGGCAACCCGCGAGAGGGTCGCGACATGCATATCTCACACTAATAGCCCATACATCAACCTAAATCCTCAATTTATCCACTAATGTACTTGCTAACATCTCTTTCTACAAGTTGGGAAGCCTCACCAAAAATTTGAGATCAAGGTGACGTCAAATGGTCTTCGAACGGCGCCGATCTTCCCGAGTCCTCAACCGGACAGATTCCCAAACACATCACCCATTTGGGGTCAAAACTTTATCAAACCCAGCCTAAATTTTTACCACAATTCAATATACATGTGCCCTAGATGTCCACAAAATTTGAACGAAAGATTCAAACGATTCGAGGTCCTACGGAGTTCAAACAGCAGCTTACCTCCAGCTGCGACGATTTTCGTCGACTCGCGGGAAAACTGCTGTATGGGGCTCCTCGGTGGGTCAAATGCCGAGCTTCAAGTTGGAGTAGGTCGGTAAGAGGTTGGGCTAGAAGATGGTGGTCGGCGCGAGGTCAGACGGTGGCCGTCGATGGCGGGGAAGGGAAGAGGCAGAAGCGGTCGAGCGGCTGGTTCACGGCTGAAGGGAAAAGAAGAAGAAGAAGAAGAAGAAGAAGAAGAAGAAGAAGAAGAAGAAGAAGGCCACGTGAGAAGGTCTTCAGCTGAGGGAGAAGAAGAAGAATCCCCACTAAATGATGGTCAACTAGAAGAATGGTAGGGTTAAAAGTTGGGTATTTAATGCTAACCCCCAATCCTTTGACACTTGTCTACTTAGCAATCAATTGGATGATCCAATGACCAATAAAGCTCCAAATTTTCGGCAGCTATAAGGGTGTGGCAAAGACCAAGATGCCCTTATCCATTTATTAAGGAAAAGCCAAAACTTGAGGGGCAAAATGGTAACTTCGCCCTCGCCGTCCGAAACGTCAATTTTCCAATTCAAAATTTCCTACGATGAGGCGACGTCCAATGAATTAAAATGTTGGAATTCAAAATTTTCTATTTCTCAATTTCGAGACTCATCTCTGGGTTATTTTTCTATCGAATGAAATTTCAGGCTATCCCGAATTGACGGGTGGCTTTTGCAGACGTTACGCGTATCGACTTTGTGATTCTCATCACACTTAAGACTCGACAGTTCATGGCGACTTTCGTTGTCATGTAATGGCAAGGGTCTATTAGTAGTTCCGACGATCTCGATCGTCATCGTTCTATTTAGGAAAAAAATTTGTAAATTATACATTGGCTAAACGGTATCACCTGTGTCCCAATCGTACAACGCTCGCAATGCCTTTCTTAATCGTTCTTAGATCGACCCTTAATGGTTCTAAATATTCTCTCGTCAATCCTTATGGTCAGAGTGCCATTTCCTATTTGAGTTCCTTAGGTCCACATACTTTGTCTTGCGTTAGCCTTTCCCTTTATGGTCGGTTAACTCATGATTGATCAGATCCGAGCGAGATGAGACTGAATTACATCGTTAGATACATTCTCAATGAAAGTCTCGAAGTGACAGGAAAACGAGAATGTCACAATTCTTTCCGCCTTACAAAAAATTTTGTCCTCGAAATTTACAATAAACCCAGTTACTCAAACAAGTGGGGGTAATGACGCCTCATCGTTTCCTCGCTTTTCCATGTTGCGCCTTCTGTTCCATGATGCTCCCAAACTACTTTGACTAATGGTATCGTCTTGTGTCTCAAAACGTGCTCTTTTCTATCTTTAATCCTGACTGGCTTTTCCACATGGGACACCCTGTCGTCAACCTCGATAGTTTCATAATCCAAGACGTGTGTCAGGTCCGACTCGTACTTCCTTAACATTGACACATGGAAGACGTTGTGCACTTGAGACAAATTAGGCGGCAAGGCAAGCCTGTAGGCTAGGGTTCCAATCCGTTCCAAAATCTCAAATGGGTCTACGTACCTTGGACTTAGTTTCCCTTTCTTCCCAAATCAAGATAAAATTTGCATCAGTGACACCTTTAAGGAAAACATGATCACCTACTTGAAACTCTAGAGGTTTACGTCGTTTATCCGCATAACTTTTCTGACGACTCTGTGCCGTCTTCAGTCTATTTCGTATTACCTTCACGGCCTCTACCGACTTCTCTACTAACTCCGGGCCCGTAATAATTCTTTCTCCAACTTTATCCCAGCAAATCGGCGTTCTGTAAGCTCTTCCATAGAGTGTCTCAAAAGGTAGCATTCGTATACTCTGCTGATAACTGTTATTATATGTAAACTCTACCATATGCAATTGATCCTCCCATCAACCTTTGAAATCTATAACACATGCTCGTAACATATCCTCGAGCGTCAGAATCGTCCATTTCGATTGTCCGTCTGTCCGCGGATGATACGCCGTATTATACTGCAGTCGAGTTCCCATGGCATCTTGAAGACTTTTCCAAAAATTAGCCGTAAATTTGGGATCTCGGTCCGATGTAATTGTCACGGGTACTCCATGTAATCTCACTATCTATCACATGTACAGCTCAGCATACCTGTCCATCGTGAAATCCTTTCATACAGGAATGAAATGGACATACTTGGTCAATCTGTCCACAATTACCCAAATAGAATCGTGACCCCTTTGGCTCCTTGGTAATCCCATGACAAAGTCCATTGTCATATGTTGCCACTTCCATTCAGGAATCTCCAACGGCTGTAGCAATCCACCAGGCTTACAGTGCTGCGCTTTCACCTGTTGACACGTCAAACACTTTGCTACATACTTAGCCACATCCACTTTCATTCCATTCTACCAGTAGTGCTGGCGTAAATTCTGGTTCATTTTCGTGCTACCTGGATGGACACTATAATTTCTTCTGTGAGCCTTTGATAAAATCTTTTCTCTGAGTTCTTCATCCTTGGGCACGCATAGACGTCCTCGGAATCTCAAAATTCCACCCTCTAACACTTGAAACTCCAATTTCTTTTTTGTTGTGTCCATCTCCAGGATTTTTTGAATTTTCGGGTTCGTAGGCTGCAAGGTTTTTATCCTTTCTTGGATCTCAAGTTTGATTCTCAGGGTGGCTACCAAACTGGATAACTAACAGACTTCCAATCTGAATTCAGAATCCCTCAAATTTTCAAATAACGACCACCCTTTAACCAGTAGACAAGCGATACTTGATTTCAACTGAGCGCATCCGCGACTCTGTTTGCTTTCCCAAGGTGATATAAAATGTCGCAACCATAATCCTTAAGTAATTCCATCCACCGACGCTGTCTCATGTTCAACTCCTTCTGACAGAATAAATATTTCAAACTTTGATGGTCCGTGAATATTTGAAACTTTTCGCCACAAAGGTAATGTCTCCAAATCTTGAAGGCAAACACAATCGCAACTAGCTCCAAGTCGTGCGTCAGATAGTTCACTTCATGGGGTCTCAATTGTAGCGAAGCATATGCTACTATCCTTCCATGTTGCATAAGCACACATCCCAGTCCTTTTAACGAAGCATCACTGTAAATCTCGAAACCTTCAGGTCCAGACTGATGGTTAAGCTCTCGAAAACTCCTTTCACATTTGTCCGTCCATTCAAACTTCGTAAGCTTCTTAGTCAACTGCGTCAAGGGCATGGCTATAGACGAAAACTTTTCTATGAAGCGTCTATAATAACCGGCCAATCCCAGAAAACTCCGAACTTCTGTAATTGTCGTAGGTCTAAGCCAATTTATCACTGCGTCAATCTTCGCAAGATCTACGGATATTCCTTCTCCAGATACTACATGGCCAAGAAATGCCACCTTATTCAACCAAAACTCGCACTTGCTGAGTTTGGCATACAATGTGTGTTCTCTCAGAGTCTATAGAACAATTCTCAAATGCGTTTCATGTTCCTCGTTACTCCTTGAATAAATCAAAATATCCTCGATAAACACTATGACAAAGCGATCCGGATAATCCTTAAACACCCGATGCATCAAATCCATAAATGCAGCCAGAGCATTAGTCAACCCAAAAGGCATCACGGTAAACTCATAATGTCCATATCTCGTTCTAAAAGCCGTCTTCGGAATATCCTCTTTCTTAATCCTCAACTGATGATACCCTGTCCTCAAATCTATCTTAGAGAATACTGACGCCCCTTGTAACTGATCAAATAAATCATCAATCCTCGGCAACGGATACTTATTCTTAACGGTTACCTGATTCAATTGTCGATAATCAATACACAACCGCAAGGATCCATCCTTTTTCCTTACAAATAGCACTAGTGCTCCCCAAGGCGATGCACTCGGCCTAATGAACCCCTTGTCCAGCAACTCTTGTATTTGCACCTTTAGTTCCTTCAATTCCGATAACGCCATTCTATAAGGTGCCTTTGAAATTGGCTCTGTCCCAGGAGCTAACTCAATAACAAATTCAATTTCCCACTCGGGTGGTAATCTAGGCAGTTCTTGGGGAAAGACATCCGGAAACTCATGTACCACCACTATACTTTCTAACTTCGGTTCCCCAACCGTCGTATCTACTACCGCAGCCAAATAAGCATGGCATCCCTCAACTAACAACTTTGTCGCCTCAAGCGACGAAACCAATGGAATAGAAATTCCTCCACGACTTCCTTTAAACTCGAAGCTAGGGCTATCATCCGGATAAAAAGGATCACTCTGCTACCACAATCTACTTCTGCCCCTAGCTTGCCCAACCAATCCATTCCTACGATCACATCAAAATCGTACATGGGTAACATAGCCATGTCTATATTTTCTTCGCTACTACCAATGACTATCTTACAGTTCTCACAGCCTAATGAAACCAACACATTATCCTTCAACGGACTAGCAACATGCAGTAACACGCTTAGCGGTTTCAACTTCATATTAACCAAATCAGCAAATTGAGCAAACACAAAGGAATGTGAAGCACCAGGATCAAATAATGCATAAGCAGCTTGGTTGCACAAATAAACCGTACCTGTGACCACGCCAGGCGTCTCCTTCGCTTCCCTACGTGCCACAGCATAAACTCTTCCTTGAGTTGGGGGTCGGTTCTGCTCGTTCTGGGGCACAGCATTTGGTGGTCCTGCCTATGGTCGTTGCCCTTGAGGTCTAACCATTGGAGCGTGGTTGGGGCAAGATCTCATCTTATGACCCATCTGACCACACCTGAAGCACTCGCCCGTCCTAGTTGTGCAAGGCCCACTTCCATGCCTCCGTCCACAAAGACGACAATTCGAGTTGAATTGATGCGGTGGCTTACTGATATTCTTCCTTACAGGTGGGACAAAGAATCTAATATTAACCATAGGACTCTTTCCCAACTGGCGATTATCTCGAAACGATGGGAATCGCGATCCAGACGCCGCTGTTCTTTCTCTCATGTCTCGTTCTATCATCTGCCCCCGTTCATAGATTTCCTTATAAGTTATCAGGTTTACTATCACAATCTGATTGCGAAGTTCAGGTCGCAACCTGTCTCGAAATCTCCGCGCCTTTCCAGTGGATCCTCAACATAATGTGGCGCATACCTCAACAGTCTAGCAAATTCAGCTTCATATCGATCTACTGTCATGTTACCCTGCCGCAGATTCTGGAATTCCACTAGCTTGCTTTCTCGCGCAGTTTTCGAGAAATACTTGTCATTGAAGGCCGTAGTGAAAACAGTCCAATTCAGGGCAGTGCCTTCAGGGAATACTCCATCCTTCGTAGCCTTCCACCAGTCATTCGCAGTACCATCCAACTGGTAAACTTCCAAGAGTATTTTCTCCTCATCATTACATCTTAAAACCCCGAAAATCTTCTCGAGCTTTTCTATCCACCTGGGTACCAACTCTGGGTCACCAGTTCCATTAAACTGAAGTGGCTTTAACTTCACAAACTGCTCCACCAATTGGCCTATATCCCTAGGCACAATATTAATACCCGACGTGTTACCTACTTCCACTCCCTGGCCACTATTCTCATTAGTTTGGACATTACCAGTTCCAACACCTTGGTCGGCATTTTCATTAACTCCACTTCCCACATTAACACCAGTCGCAGCGTTAACAGTAGCTAAAGCAGCCCCAACAGCTTGAGTAATGTCGGTATCTCTATCTTGGGCTTGCCTATCAATCAAGTTTCCGATTTGTTCTAGTGCCCTCAGTACATCACCCATTCCAGGATTCTCTACCACCGGTGGTCTCGAACTAGAAGCTCCGCCTCTAGGTCTTTTGCATCTAACATGTCGATCACTCATCCTTACACTTCTTGTACCACTATAATTCCACCACGGAATTAGAGACTCAGCTCGACCACACGATTCTAGTGGTTCTATGCTACACAGCAAAGCAGCACTCACATCAAGCAACCAATCCTCTGGTCATTCTCGAGGGCGCAGTAATTAGGAACACACATTCATGCTTCAAGTTTAAACAAGACAACCAACATTTCATCAAGCCAACATCCACAATTTCGATGTACACAAATAGTACTAGGTTCAGTCACTAACTATTCAGCATAACCACACCACTTTCATGATGCCAAACACATGCGCCAGTCTCGCTACCGAGTCACCCCGAGTCTCAATCCTCCTTATTACTCCAGTCCTCAATCAACATGGATCGAGCTTACCTCGCTGTGATACCACTTAAACTGGGATGTTACGCCCCGCTATAAAAAAACGCGCAAACGCGACCATCCTAAGTCGTGCTCTCGATTCCCAGGATTCACATAGCATGAGATACATGAGTAAGCGAGCAAGCGGAAACGAAAAGGAAAACTCCTCCGTACACAAGTAATGGGAACATGGATAACTAGATCATAAAATAACTAGAAACATTTCAAGAGTTCTTACGAAAGAGCAAAATTACTAAAACTGCTGACGGTGGGGTTGGTCGGGACTTCACCAAAAAAAATGTCACGATACCTAAGTCCCCAAAAGATTACAGACCAACGAGGGTAACAACCAAAAGACTAAAAGCAAAGGCGGGAACCCCTAGGTCGAACTACTAGACCCGTCAATCGCATCGGCATCCTCGGTAGGCTCGTAGTCCGAAAACGTCTCGGAGCGTACATCTATGGTGTCATCCATCTCATCATCCTCCAGCTCATCCTCTGAGGCCTCTATCATAATCACCTCTACCGTGTCCTCCTTAGATGGGGTTTTCTCCGGCACATTTCTCGAACCTGCCACGGATACCTCTACCTCAACAAAATCCCGGGTGGGATGACACCAGCACGAGACGACTCGTCATGGCACCTCCGTAGACTTCAACGGACCAGTAGTGACATCACCTACCCTATGGAACCAAGCCTCAAACCTATGTGGTTTTCAGTCTTTACCTCCCTCGTCGACCCACACAACTGTACACTTCCTCACAAAAGGTACCCCGACCGTCAGGAAACTCATCAAAATATGCAGTTATCTCCTTGGGATCGCCTAAACGTGTCGGAAGCATCCTCAAGGCTTAGGGTCTGAAAGTAAGGTCCCACGACGGGGTGAGATTCACATCTCAGTAAAATGACCTAACCCTAGGTCAGGCCAATAGTACACCCAGATAAATGCAATTAAAGAACAAGAGCAAGTATTCAACAATGCAAGGTACTCCTCAATCATAACTTAGCACGAAAACACGAGTGATAGCCAATCGAACAATCAAGTCTTATAATATCAATTAGATCCAGTATGAATCACTAGATTAAACTATGCATTCCACCCATTAGGATCTCTCATGATTTATGCCCGCGTCGCTACGCCCAGGCTTGATCCGCGTCACTACGCCTTAGATCATTAAAAATAACAAACCCGCATTAAGCGCCTCAGGTTTTCCTTGCCATTCCGACTTTGTGTCAACACACACGAATCTCGTCCCGCGTCTCAACGCATCACGACACCAGGGGTTCTCAAGTATGCCAAGTTTCATTCCAACACAAGACTTCATGGTCGAATATAAGCCCATGCAATGGCTACGTGTCTATGGCATGCAAGGCAATCAAATTCATTACTTTAAAGTGGCACTGACATGAGGCAATAGCACCTAGCAAGCATTCGAGCTACCATGAACACACCATGATGAACATCGAACAATCACACAATAAATCATAAGAATTTCAACCCATTCGAAG
The DNA here is from genome assembly GCA_021437785.1 of Rhodomyrtus psidioides. Lineage (NCBI taxonomy): Eukaryota > Viridiplantae > Streptophyta > Magnoliopsida > Myrtales > Myrtaceae > Rhodomyrtus > Rhodomyrtus psidioides. Next base: position 4,174,424 of record JAILYB010000031.1, on the reverse strand, counting down.
TCAATTAATCCAGTCGAGGCCTATCATCCTCACAAGGCTTAGAGACTCCTTGCCTAAGGTTTAAATCAACACCCATCCCCTTCCAAGCACTCCAATAATTCAGTCCAAGCAATCCCAGAATAGGGAAGCGAACAATCCTAGCGGAACCAATCAATTTGTCAATTTTTCTTACTCAATTCACCAATCCACGGAGCATAGACCTCAATGACATGTCAATGGACATTCTAATACGTCACTACGAAGAATTTAGAGCTCAATTCCACCATGAACAGCCCTCCAAAGTTCGGTATGCACAGAACCGAAACAGGGCATTTTCGGTTCTGTGCATACTAACAGCCCATACATCAACCTAAATTCTCAATTTATCCACTAATATAATTGCTAACATCTCGTTCTACAAGTTGGGAAACCTCACCGAAATTTTGAGATCAAGACGACGTCAAATGGTCTACGAACGGTGCCGATCTTCCCAAGTCCTCAACCGGGCATAGTCTGTCCTCCAAACACAGCACCCATTTGGGGTCAAAACTTTATCAAACCCAGTCCAAATTTTTACCACAACTCAGTATACATGTTCCCTAGATGTCCACAAAATTTGAACGAAAGATTCAAACGATTCGAGGTCCTACGGAGTTCAAACAACAGCTTACCTCCAGCTGCGACGGTTTTCGGCAGCTATAGGGGTGTGGCAAAGACCAAGATGCCCTTATCCATTTATTAAGGAAAAGCCAAAACTTGTGGGGCAAAATGGTAACTTCGCCTCGCCGTCCGAAACGTCGATTTCCCAATTCAAAATTTCCTTCGATGAGGCGACGTCCAATGAATTAAAATGTTGGAATTCAAAATTTTCCATTTCTCAATTTCGAGACTCATCTCTGGGTTATTTCTCTGTCGAATGAACTTTCAGGCTATCCCGAATTGACGGGCGGCTTTTGTAGGCGTTACGCGTATCGACTCTGTGATTCTCATCACACTTAGGACTCGACAGTTCATGGCAACTTTGGTTGTCATGTAATGGCGAGAATCTATTACTAGTTCCGACGGTCTCGATCGTCATCGTTCGATTTAGGAATTTTTTTTGCAAATTATACATTGGCTAAACGGTATCACCCGTGTCCCAATCGTACAACTATCGCAATGTCTTTCTTAATCGTTCTTAGATCGACCCTTAATGGTTCTAAATATTCCCTCGTCAATCTTTATGGTCATAGTGCCATTTCCTATTTGAGTTCTTTAGATCCACGTACTTTGTCCTGCGTTAGCCTTTCCCTTTATGGTCGGTTAACTCGTGATTGATCAGATCCGAGCGAAATGAGACTGAATTACATCGTTAGGTACATTCTCAGTGAAAGTCTCGAAGTGACAGGAAAACCAGAATGTCACATTTGAAGAGAAGAAAAACGTAGAGAAGAAGAAGACAAGAGAATTTTTTACGTGGAAAAACCCTTTTAAATCTGAAAGGGAAAAAAACTACGGTGCCGCTAGACAATCTCTTTGCTATCAGTTTTCGGCATTATAGATACAAAAGATATTGCCCCAATATAGAACAGAAGTCTAGGGCATACATAGTTAAGAAGTAAATTATAAGTATGCCATGTAAAAGCTCTGCGCTTAATAATTACGATTATGCCATATAAAATATCTACGCTTAATATTGCTTTTCATTTCTATCAAACTCTACAAAATCCATCAATCTCCCACTTGGAGGCTGATCTTCAACATGGCAATAATCTTTCATAGTCTTCATTCCTCTTTGTAACCAAAATTGTCCTAGTGTGGCGGCCCCCCTCATCACTATCCATGTAGGCCAACTGAGGTAATGCACAGCCTAGATTTCTCAATGGTGACAACCTTTGTTAACATGTCTGCTAAATTTTCCGCACCAAGAATCTTCTTCAATGACAATGTCTCATTTTCTATCAACTCACAAATGTAATGATACTTCAACTCAACGTGCCTTGTCCTTAAATGAAATACTGAATTCTTTGCAAGACAAATACATTCTGACTATCGCTGAAAAGAACACTGCTATCTTGCTCATTTCCTATTTTCTTCAGAAAATTTTTCAACCGAATCATCTCCTTACCAGCTTCAGATATAGCAACATACTATGCTTCGGTGGTTGAGAGAGACGCATATGTCTGAAGTCTAGATGTCCAACTGATTGCAGTACCACCTAAAGTAAAAACATAACCCGAGGTGCTTTCCTGTTATCCAAGTCACCACTAAGATCTGCATCAATAAAGCCTTGTAAAGTTACATTATTTTTCGCAAAATATAATGACACACCTGAGTGCCTCTCAGGTATCTTAATAACCACTTTACAGCTTCCCAATGCTTTATTCCTAGATTAGACATGTATCTGCTCGCAACTGTCACTGCATGAGTTATGTCTGGTTTGATACACACTATTGCATACATTAAATTGCCAATAGCTGACGCATATGATACTTTAGCCATATATTCTTGCTCCTCGTCTGTCTTTGGTGACTTCTCCTTTGAAGAATTGTGTTCATGAGATTGCTAGCACAATCGAAAGTGGTGAACATCCGCAAGTTCTGTCTTTCCGTTCATCGAGCGATTGGTGGTGTGTCTTAACTAAAGATCTGACACTTGTGAGACTTGAAGAACATATGAACCGAGTCACTTTGAGCACGCTTCAAGAGATAATCCGCAAACCGCCTTCATTTAATTTGATTTAGGTGATCCGTCTCTTTTGCATTAGCTCGCGCCGAATAGTTCAAATTGCATTTAATTGAGGGGAGTTGGTCATACAGTGATGGTGGTCATACAGTTACTCATCTTAATTGAATAATATAGTTAGAAAATGAAAAATATTAAAAGAAATGAAAGGAGAGAGTGGGAATACATGTTTAAGAGGTTGACCAAACCAAATCGAAGTCTTTGTTGAATGGAAAATAGAACATTCTATTTGTTTTCTTTGTTTTTTTCGTTTTTTACCAGTGGAATACCAACTTAATATTTCACCTAATCTCTTACTCTCATATGACATGCTTTTAGCTAGCAACCGGAAGTCAACCTTGGAGGTAATTCACAAGCATGGCCCATGCTCTCAGCTTGTTCAAGACCCTAATCCTCTAAATCACACCAAAATCCTGCTCCAAGATGAATGAAGGGTCACGTGGATTCAGTACCAATCCTCCAACAGCAGCGACGTCCTAAAAGCTTCGGCAGCGACCCGTCTTCCGGCGAAGTCCGGCATCACCGTTGGCACTGGCAACTACTTAGTGACGATCAGACTCGGCATGCCAAAAAAAAATCTCACTCTCATTTTCGACATCGGCAGCCCTCTCACATGGACGCAGTGCAAGCCGTGTGTGGGATCTTGGTACACTCAATCCGACTCAATCTTTAACCCGTCACACTCGTCGTCCTATGCTAATATCTCGTGCACCTCGACATCATGCTCTCAGCTTGGCTCAATCTGTAAAAATCAACCACATTTGAGATGCTTAAAAATTTATGATATATTAGAATGTTCTTCAAGCATTGATGAGGAATCTCGGATTCTAAAAACCAGCACAATATTGACTTGAACTAATCAAAGCAATGCTTTGTGCTCTTGGAACTGAGGTAGTTCGCAATTTAGCAGGTCGACATGTCTATATTCAATCCGATATGGCGACAATTCGTCTTCAGTTGGCTTCTTCGCAACCGAGAAGTTGACAATATCGCCGACAGAGGTGATTGACAATTTCAAATTTGGCTGCGATGAGAACAACCAAGGCCTCTTCGGCAGAGCCGCAGGGTTGATCGGACTGTCGGACAATAATATCTCCATTGTGGAACAAACTGCGGACAGATATGGGAAGTATTTCTCCTACTGCTTGCCCTCTTCCACTAGCTCCACGGGACACTTGACTTTTGGCAAGGACGGCGGAGCATCGAGCCCAGTTAGCTTCACACCATTATCGTCAGTCCAACAAAGCTCGCAATTCTATGGAATAAGTATAGTAGGAATCAGTGTAGAAGGGAATCCTCTATCGATACCATCTATGGTTTTTTCAAATGCAGGCGCCATAATCGACTCGGGAACTGTCATTACCCGATTGCCTCCGACCGCTTATAGAGCCTTGAGAACTGCATTCAGGAAAGCGATGGCGAATTATGCAAGTGCGCCAGCAGTTTCCCTTTTCGATACTTGCTGTGACTTTAGCAAGGAGAACACGGTCACGGTTCCATCGATAACATTCTCTTTTGCTGGGGGAGTCGACCTCGATTTGGACCCTAGCGGGATATTTTACGTCATGAATGCCTCGCAAGTTTGCCTAGCTTTTGCAGCGAATGGCGCTGATAGTGATCTGGTCATTTATGGCAATGTCCAGCAGAAAACGTTTGAAGTTGTGTACGATGTTGCTGGAGGAAAGCTAGGGTTTGGCTCGAATGGCTGTTCCTGAGATGCATAGGTTAAAACTTACAGTTATGTATAAGGTACGCTTGACGACAGTTAGGAGAATCGCGTATTTAATATGTGATGATCAAATAAAGTTCGTCAATCTTGATCTAACCCTTGCCCACCATCGTTCGTGGCCATCGTCACTGTTGGATTGTAATTAGAGGGTCTCACGGTGGTTGCAACTTTAACAATTACAGTAAAAAGACGATAAGCCACACAAAATTGCTGACAAAAGGGTCAAATTCATATTAGTAATATCGAATTATAGTTAGTAATGAACAAGTCACGAAAAAATACCAATAGATTATGAAAATAGTTGGTAAGATTTTAACGGCAAATATGTATTTGAATTGGTCAAAAGACTCAAAACTGATAGAGCAAATCTCTGAGTAATCTTTCCTAATAAAGCCTATCTTCCACTATCTATGCTGATATTGTAGACTCTCGCCTTTTGTAATATATTTTTCATTTTAACTTTTCTGCTCATTAAATGCTATAAATATAATGCAAATCTTCACACCAAAATGTGTGCAATCAAATTCGATTAGTAACTTCTCAAAAACCACCTAAATAAAATTGGTAAGTGACTACAATTAGTTGATAATTAAATGAGAGCAATGTTGGTAAATCGATCAAATTGTGGCTTGTAACTCGAGTAGAAAATAGTAACTTCAATATGATTGATAAACCTATCCATCTGATTTGATTCGTTCTCAATAGCCATAAGATGATCATCATAACAAATATTGACAAATTGTTTTAGAAAAATAGTTGGTGAAACCAAACATCCAAAAAAAAAAAATGGTAACTGACTAGAGATAGTTGCTAACAATGTTGACAAATGTTAGTAAACTAGTCAAATTAAGTTGATAATTTCATATAAAAGTTACTAAATCAAAAAATGGTATGTTAGTATATTATTTGATAGTTGCTAATGTTTGAAGTGTAAATAAATGTTGGCACAATTTAATAAGGTACTAAAACGATTTGGGATCATAAAGTGACAAATGTTGGAAATAAATCAAATTTAATGTCGGTAAGCCGTACTTAAAATTAGTTATAAGTTAGTCTTTTTAACACGTTGGTAAACCACAAAAATAAATATTCTTAAACTATCAAAATAGTTGGTTCGTAATATTTGACTTATAAAAAACAATAGGTTTCCTTTTCAAAATGAAGAAAAATAAAAAAAAATTTGGTAAGTAACTCAAAAATAAATAAATAAATAAAGCTAGTTAGTGATTTAATGTGAGATATGTTGGTAAATCATCCAAATTACGGTTGACAATTTCGAATAACATTTAGTTACTTCAACATATCAGAAAAGACACAAAAATAAATATGGACAGACTATTTATATAATTGGTATTAGTAAAAGTATAAATAAATGCCGGTACTTTTCAAAACCAATTGTGACGTCCCCGACCCGACCCAACCCTTGATACCCGATGTAGGAAGTATAATCTCCTATGGAGTTCTCGATCTCTTGAATCCCTCCAAGAGCAATATAGCTTTGTGCCGTTTATTTCTACGAGACCATGTGAGGATCATAAATCGCGACGTTGCGGGGGAGGACCTATGGTGTCCTAGGTACACCGTCCTCGTAGTCGACCCATAATCATTTTCCACTCATTTTCTATTAAGATTATTTATTTTTTGATTCACAAGAGGAAACGATTTCTTTTATACTTTTTTGAACATTTAGGGAAACGTAAACAACCTCGTGTAGTATTCACATGCTCCTAATTTCACTTCACTTACGATACTTATGTCGATTTACAACATACATATAGGCATCTTCACTCCTAGAACATGGCTCTATCGAGGTCTTCTACTCCACGGTAGCATATAGCCCCAAAAAGTTGCTCATGGGCTTCCAAATTTCATCCACCATCTTCGGCCTTCTAGGGTTCACGTACCATCCATCTTCTTGTCGCCACTTCCTTGCCAAAAAGTTGCTCCTTCTTCATACCTCCATCTAGTCCACTCGCAGCCATTCACCGCTCGGATTTCCTGGAGGACTTCCGGATTCGGGAAAAGGTCCGGTAAGGATGCTTTGGTAGACAAGGCATCACGCAACATAATTACAAGGCACGAAGCTTTCCAAGCCTTGGTTCACACATATAGTTGTAGTATATCGTCTATAGGTTATCTCGGTCTCTACGTCAATTACATCTACGCAAGTTACTTCAACGGACATTACGATACCAAAAAGTGAAGTTGGAGGGTTAGCCATTACCTACAATTTGAAAAATAAGGAATGAGATTTATAATCCCAGTAAGCAATATCTAAACCGAACATAGGAAACAAGCTAAACATAATTCATAGTGCAAGCATACATATCATATATGAATCGTTTCCGATTCCTTTTTAAGGTCCTCTCACCATTTGGGTGAGGCATGTAATATATCATTTCGTTTCATATAACCTTACCATTGAAGATAGCAAGATCAACATATCTTTTCATATCGTATAGTCTCACCATCGAAGATAGCGAGATCAAGAAGCGTATGCATCACATATACTTTTCACACAAGCATTAGAATATAAAAGCTTCATGCCTTAGGTAAGGGTTATATATCACTTATGTGACATTCTGGTTTTTCCTGTCATTTCGAGACTTATTACTGAGAATGTATCTAATGATGTATTTCAGTCTGATCTCGCTTAGATCTGATCAATCTCGAGTGATCTGACCCAAAAGGGAAAGGCTAACGCAAGACAATGGTACGTGGACCTAGGGAACTCAAATAGGAAATGACACTTTAGCCATAAGCATTGACGAGGGAGTATTTAGAGCCATTAAAGGCCGATCTAAGAACGATTTAGGAATGTATTGCTAGAGTTATACGATTGGAGGGCGGGTGATGCCACTTAACCAATGTATAATTTGCAAAAATTTCCTAAATCGAACAATGACGATCGAGACCGTCGGGGCTAGTAATAGGCCCTCGCAATTACATGACCACCAAAGTTTCCATAAAATAACGAGCCCTAAGTGTGATGAGAATCACAGAGTCGATACACGTAACGTCTGTAAAAGCCGCCCGTCAGTTCGGGATAGTCTGAAATTACAATCGGGAGAAATGATCTAGAGACGAGTCTTGAAATTGGAAAATGGAAAATTGAGAATTCCAACATTATAATTGATTGGACGTCGCCTCATCGAAGGAAATTTTGAATCGGATAATTGACGTTTCGGACGACGAGGGCGAAGTTACCATTTTGCCCCTCAAGTTTTGGTTTTGTCTTAATTAATGAAGGAGGGCATTTTGGTCATTGACCTATCCCCAAGGCTGCCGAAAATTAGAAAGAATAATGGCCATTGGATGATCTAAATAATTGCTTTAAAGACAAGTGTCATTGGATGACTAAGTAGCATTTATTGTTTAACTTTTTACCTACCATTCTTCCTTGTTGACCAAAGAAAGGATTAGGCTAGCTCCCTCTCCCTCTTCAGCCATTGTTGGAGAACAGCTTCCTTCCCCTCTCTTCATTTTCTTGCGTTTTCTCTCAAGGACAGAAGATGTCCTGCTCGACCAGCTCCGTCCGCCTCCTTCGCGCCGCTCGACCGCCATTTTCGGCTGTCACCAGACCTCGCGCTGACCACCAACCCCTAGCCCTGCCTCTTGCCGACTATCTCCAAGTGGAAGCTCGGCATTTGGTCACCGGTGGAGCTCTGGCCAGCCTTTTTCCCGAAAGTCGACGGATTTCGTTACAACAGAGGGTAAGTCTCCGTTCGACCTCCTTAGGACCTCGATTTGCTTCAAACTTCCAGCCAAATTTCGTAGACATATAGAACACTTGTATATTGAGCTGAGGTAAAAGGTTTGGATGAATTTGATGGAGATTTGATGATGAAATGGTGCTGTGTTTGAAGGGTAGATTCTGATCGGTGAAGACCAAGGGGAAAACCGAACCTGTTTTGGGACTTCCGGGTGTCGCCTTGCCACAACTTTTTCGGTGAGACTTCCTTAGACTTAGGACTATATGTTACAAGTGGTTTAGGTGGTAAATTAAAGATTGAGAGTGAATTGTGAGGGGAATGGTGGAATTGAGCACAGAACCGAAAATACCCTGTTTCGGTTCTGTGCAAGCCGAGATCTTAGGGGCTGTTAGGGGTGTCGTCAAGCTCGAATTTCTTCGTTGAGACTTGTTAGAATGTCCATTGCTATGTTATGGAGTTATACGCTTAGTGGTTCGGCGATTGGGCAAGAGAAATTGATGAAATGGATTGAATTCTCGTAGGTTATACGGATGCCATGTTTTGGATTGCTAGAACCGAATTATTGGAGGGCCTTGGAAGAAGGATTTTTGTTAAATTAAACCTAACGTAAGGAGTCTCTAAACTTTGGTGAGGAAGAGAGGCCTCGACTGGGTGATTTGGCTTCGATTTGAGTGAATTTTTTAAGAGTTATTATGTGATTGTTCGATATTCGTCCTAGTGAATTGATGAATGTTGAATGTTTGCTAAATGCATATACCTTGTAGCAAATGCCACTTTTGAGTGGTGAACTTGATTTCCTCGCATGTCGTAGACTTTTGGCACAATGCATGGACTTAGATTCGATCATGAAGTCTTGGATTGAAAAGGTATTTGGCATGCTTGGAAATTCGTGGTATCCTGATGCGTTGAGACGCGGGACGAGATTTTATATGTGTCGTCATAGGCCTGGAATGGCATAGAAAACCTGATGCATTTAACGCGTGTTTATCAATTTGATGATTTGAGGCGTAATGACGCGGACCGAGCCTGAGGCGTAATGACGCGGGCGTGAATCATTAGAAAATTCTGATGGGTGAAATGTATGGCGTGATTTTGTGATCCATGTCGGATTTGATTGATAAGTTATGTTGACTTACTTGCTTGATTTTCAAACACTTGTATACGTATGGCATGTTATGACCGACGAGTGCCTTGTATTGTGGAGTGCGTGTTCTTGTCCTTTACTTGCATTCATCTGGGTGTACTGTCAGCCTAACCTAGGGTTAAGACTTATTATTGAGATGTGAATCTCACCCCGTCGTGGGACCTTATTTTTTCGGACCCTAAGCCCTGAGGATGCTGCTAGACATGGCCAAATTGGACCCATACCCGGAACCGGCCCGTTGACCGGCCCGTTGACCGGGTCCGCGGTTCCGAACCGGAACCGGAACCGGACCTTCACAGGCCGGTTCCAGTTCCTCTTTTTTCGGAACCGGCCCGGAACCGGCGGTTCCGGGCCGGTTCCGACCCGTTATTTTTAATAAAAAATAAAATAAAAAAATAGAGAAAATGATAATTGCTTGAAGTGGGATTCGAACCTTTGATCTTTTAGTTGAAATAAGCACCCTAAACCACTCAACTACCTTCAATTTGATTGTTCATATTGCATATAAATTATAAAAAATATATATGGACAAATTGAACCGACGGGAACCGGCGGTTCCTTGAACCGGGCCCGGAACCGCCGGTTCCGAACCGGAACCGGAACCGCCTCTTTAAGGGCCGGTTCCGGTTCCAGCTTTTTTAGGAACCGGAACCGGCGGTTCCGTCGAACCGTGCATGTCTAGATGCTGCCGACACGTCTAGGCGATCCTAAGGAGATGACAACATATTTTGATGAGTTCCCTGACGGTCGAGGTACCGTATTTGTGAGAAAATGTATAGTTGCATGGGTCGATGAAGGGGGCAAGGACTGGAAACCACATAGGTTTGAGGCCTAGTTTCGTAGGGTAGGCGAAGTCACTACCAGTCCGTTGAAGTCCACAAAGGTGCCTCGAGGAGTCATCCTTAGCTGGTGTCATCCCATTCATACTCGAGAAGACCCCTACTTTAGAGGACTCTATTGAGGTGATTGAGATCGATGCCTCGGAGGACGAGCTGGAGGACGATACGATGGATGATACAGTAGAGGTGCGCTCCGAGACCTTCTCAGACTACGAGCCAGACGAGGATGGGGATAAGACTGATGAGTTTAGTGGCTCGACCTAGGGGTTTCCAGACTTTACATAGTCGTCGTTTGATGTAACCTCATCGGTCCGTAACCTTTTGGGGACCTAGGACTAGTGGTCTTTTGGTTAAGTCGCCGACCACCCCGATTCGTCAGTAGGTTTAGTAGACCTGCGCTTTTGTAAGAACTCATGTTGATGTTTATAGTTATATTATGATCTTATTATCCATGCCCCCATCGTTTGTGTATGGAGGAGTTGTTCTTTTCGTTTCCGTTTGCTCATTTACATTATACGTCTCTCGGGAAGTGAGCCCTGGGCGCCGAGAGAACTCGAAAGGGAGTTGCGCGTTCCCGCTCAAGGGCGCGGGGCGTGACAACTTACCTCACATCGACAAATATAAAACTAAAAACTCGTCGATTGCTTGTACAAGTGTGTGTCGGTTTCTATGGAAGTTCGGTGGCGGCAACTCTTGGACACTTGGTAGCCGAATGGGATGGGGGGAAGAGAAGAGAGAGAGGGTGGTGTGAAGTGAGAGGGGAGGGATGAGGGTGGCCGAATTCTTGGGGGTCTTACCCTTTATATAGTGCTCAATTTCCTATTTTTCATTTATTTTAATTCCTACTTATTCTCCAAAAAAGGCTTAGGTGGCTAGTGTTTGTCTTATTCTACTAATAATTAGCTTTCTCTCATTAAGCTAAAAGCTAATTATAATGTCCCACCTCGACATTCTCTAGAGAATTCTATACACATGTCCATTTTCTATTTTTTTTTTTTCATTTTAATTTCTTGCTAGTTATTACCCAAGAAAAGCTTCGGTGGCTAGATTTTATCTTGTTTTACCAATTATTGGTCTCTCACTATTTCTTAAGAGCCAATGGTAATTTGCCACCTCAATGCTCTAGAGAATTTCTTTAGAACACTTGACTTATTCTCCAAGTTTTTCAATTTGTCACATGTTTCTAAACTTTGTCTTGTTTTCCAAGTTTTGCTTGGTGCCATCTTTTCATTATGCCACCTAAGATCATTTAGTCTCTAGAAACTCCTTCTAGTTCACGCCTACTATTGAAATTTTATTTTCATTTTCATTTTATTTTTCTTATTTAAATATATTAATTATTGAAATATTAATTCCTTTTGTCTTTTCTAAATTATTACATAGAATACTCTAGACATACTATTTAATTTTGTCACATGGCAAATCTAGAGTGTTCTAATACTTTAGGTTACTTTTTCTAATATTATTTTGTCTTCATGTGCTTGACTTGTTCCCCAAGCCAAAAATTATTTTTATTTCTTATTTTATTTTTAATTTGTTCCTCAAGTCGGTTTCATCTTATTTACTTTCCATGTGTCAATTCCTCATTCCGACTTGTTCCCTAAACTAGTTTTGTCTTTATATGTTGGCTTGCTCTCCAAGCCAAATATTTCTAATGCTATTTTGTCTTGACATGCTAACTGTTCAAGTTCTTATTTTCTTTTTTAATTTTAATTAATAATAAAGAAGATTCTAGATATTCCTTCCTTGTTTGCCAAGCTAACATTTTAAATATTCTTAAGAATATTTGTCACGCCCTGAACCTGGCGAGCTCGCGAACATCCCACCGGGCCGTTATAACTCTATAGTCTCCTAGGATCCACGGCTAACTGCTCAATACTCCTAAATGACACCTTCAAGCGGAAGCAAGAAAAACGACTCCAGACAAAATACACCCAAGATGACTTTAGACATAAAAAGGTACATTCCTCAATTTTGGCAAATACACTTCAAAGGTTACAATCATCCAGTACCAATGATTCAATTCTAAATCCACAAATCAAAGTAAAAATTCTAAGATCACAAATGAGTTTACATCCATTTCCTCAAAAAACTTCTTCCTATGTCAATCCATGGCAACCTCGGATTTCCATAGACTGGGACCTGAAAAATATTGTCCCACGACGGGGTGAGATATATAATCTCAGTAAGTGAACTCTAAACCTAGACCAGACCGCCAGTCCCCTAGACCACACAACAAGCGATAGGCAAAGGTTTAGCCAGACAATATCACTTGGCATATAAACAAGCACACATAGACTTCATAGTCATCACAATCATTCATCGTCTGGGCTCTCAACCACGATGTACTTCTCTGGCACTCTCGCCAATTGATATCAACGGGCCACAGGCCAATCGATTTCATCTGGTACCACCAGGGCCACAGGCCAATCGGTACCTCTAGGGCTCGTAGCCACCCGATACCACTAGAGCCACAGGCCAAGCGGCATCGTCATTCTTACTCAGGGCTCACAGCCAACTGAAACCACGGGGCCACAGGCCAATCGATATCGTCATTCTTGCCCATGGCACACAGCCAATACGATCTCTGAGGCCACATGCCAATTGATCGCTGTGGCACTGTAGCCCATTCATATAGCATCGGCGCTATAGCCGTTTATATAGCATATGCATTATAGCCAACTCACTAGCAGGGGCTTCATAGCCAAATCATATAAATCCATGGCTCAATAGTCGAACTGTATTACCAAGCTCAATAGCCACTTACATCACACAATCGCCACTCAAGGTGAAACACCACACGGCCATTCAAGCATACGTGTCATTCGAGTACGTAAGTCATCAATTCAAGCATGAAAAATCACCATTTCACTCCAAGCAAGCATGTATGGTTCGGTCCACACGCATTCCATGCAACCACTAACAATTCAAACACCTTAGGTGCACAATTCCAACAATTCACCCCCAAACTCATCCAGTAGTGTCCTAACGTTCGAGTAAAGATTTAGTAAACACTTACCTCTTCAAGCAAGCTAACAAATTCAATCAAAATGACCCTCCTAGGTCAGCAAGCTCATAGTCAAACAGGGCTTTCACGGCGTGCCTAGGAAAACCACATCGAAACTCAATCATTTCTCAATTCCCTTGCGCAACCACTTCAATAACACACACAACACCTTATCCTCATGTCATCACAGTGTTAAATCAATGCCTCTAAGCATGCCAAGGGCCGTTCTACCATGGCAAATAATCATAAATATCATTACGCCAAAACTGCCCTTTTCTAGGCCCCACGACCAGCTTCATTAGCAGGTAAACTGACGTTGATTCATTGCATTTTTATGAAATAAAATTTGAAATCTTATACTTCAATGTCTTACCGATGCTTGGGCGAAAACGGAGCTCAATTTGGACACCGGACGACTTAGAACGATTCAATTCAAAATTGGTACGCGTTGAGGACAGGTTCGACGGTGTCTCATGTTTTTCACCTCACATAGCCATTTAATCACATCTTAATCCAAATTCCTCACAAAATGACTTTTCAATACATCATACAACAAGTTTAGGAGTCTCACCGAAAGTCTTGGAGCGAAATAAAACCCCGGAGGATTTCAAACAACCCTGATTCCTCACGATCAGTGCCGAGGTAAAATCTGACCTTGCCAAACTAACCAATTTCAGCCATGTAAACCAATTCTAACTTCAACAAAAACTCAATCTCAACTTGCTCAGCCCTTATACTAAGAGTCTAGAGGGTCTCACTGAAGATTTGGCAGCAACCGAAGCCTTGAAGCCGGTGCAAGAGGAATCTCTCCCAGCTGAGTCCGATTCTGACTTTTGCCCATTAAAACAGACCTATGGGACAAAATACCTGGCCAAATTGGGCTTATAATATGTCCCTAGAACCACAAGACGATAAGCTTTCAGATGGCAATGATTTTACCTCAATCCGATGTCGGACAACCGAGTTATGGCCAGAATAGTGGGAAGTGACAGGTTTGTCCGGCGAGCTCCATTCGGCCAAGAGGAAAAAGAAGAAGAGGAAGAGTAGAGAGAGAAGGTGGTCCACGAATAATGAGGGAGAGAGTCTTCAACAACAATAATTCACTTGGTCAATTGATAAGATTGGTAGGTGAGATTTGATTGGTAATTAATGCTAACCACTAATTAGATGACACTTGGCTTCCAATTTGACTTTCATTGACCACTTCTCTCTTGATTTTCGGCAGCCCTTGGGGTCCAAAATGACTAAAATGTCCTTCATTAATCCTTAAGGCAAGGGCAATAGGTCGAGGGGCAAAACGATTATTTTGCACTTCCCGTCCGAAACTTCACTTTTCCAATTTTGAATTACCATTGGCTAGGCGACATCCAATTCCAATCCAATGTTAGAATTCTTCATTTCCATTATACCAATGTTGAGATTCCGTTTCATATCTTAAGTCTCGAGGGGTCAGAATTCAGAATGTCACAATTCTTCCCCCCTTAGAGAAATTTCATCATCGAAATTTGCAACCTTCTAACTATCCAGTCTTTTGTGGTAATAGCGCCTCATCGTTACCTTACTTTTCGAAGTAGCTCTTTTCCTCACTTGATGTTTCCACATCGTCCTCATCTGTGATAGTTCCCATCATTCCGAACTCGTTTTCTTTTTATCCTCAATTCGTGCTTGCTTTTCTATATTCTCTTTTAACTTTCATAACATTTGTCGGCAATGTACTCTCTGGTATTCCTATCACTCTTTTCAATTGTCTAATGGTTCGATGACAATATGCACGACATACTGCAACCTCGCTTTTCAAATTCTTGACTGAAGGCTTACTAGAGCATCTCTTTAAACTCGAGATTTTTGCTTATTACCATCATCACTAAACCATCGCAAGGATGCACTCCTTGGTGGCCATATCATTTAGTGTATCATTCCCTTCAGACGTCCTTTCATACAATCAAGGATTCATGGACTTTCTCAATTTGCCCTCCATTAGCCAAATCGAGTCATAACCTTCTCGTCTCCTTAAGCAAACTCTCGATTATTTCCAATTTAGAAGTTGATTTTCTTATTTCTCGAGGGAAGATCTGTCCCTCCATTACCAATTATACAATGCTCAATTCTCAATTATAAGCATCTGCCAATTAATCCACCCTTCCTTAGCAATATGGGTTTTGTTGTAACATCCCTTAGGTAATCTCTTCGTTCCATGAGACTTTCCTTCAATTCCATCTCGGCAATTAATGCTCTCAACCTCTTATAGTTCACATAACTTGAAAGGCCTTTCTTTACACTAGCAACGCTCCTATATCCACAAGCAATTTCACCCATCGGCGTAGTCTCTCATTCAATTCCCCTCGGGAAACTATTACTTATTTTCTTGTGGCAGACATAGACTCAAACCCTCCTCCCACCCAAGCAAAGTTTTCCAAACTTTGTCGCGAGGAAATTTGTAAATCAACTCCAATCATGCTCTAAGCATTCCAACTCATATGGCATTATTGTCACGGCGCATTCGCACAGTTCATATCAGTTTGCCATGCAACGCCTCAAATTCCCTTTCCACGTCACATCATGAGTTTATCAACTCTTTTATTCCAAATAAGAACGACATTACCAGTGTAGTCATCAACTTGACTCAAGACCTCAAAGAATCATCGCGTTCATTCACCCATTCGGGTTACATCTCGTCCTGAGTCCATCTCATCAATGGAACAGTTCTTGTGGGGAATCTTCCCACATCCGTATGCAATAATTCACCAATCTTAGGAAATCTCTACTTTCAGCAGCTCATATCGACTCTAGTCGATTCATCACTTATTCCATTTCTTATGTGTTCCACAAGGACTTCATTTCCCATAAATTTCACGACTGAGGAATCTTACCTCATCAGGTCCACCGCTCGTGCTCTTCACATATAGGATACAACGAGTATCTCCTTAGAGTCCATAGGATACTCTCGAAAGTTGTTCATGTTTCTCATGACTCCTTAAATGAGTCCAATTACCGTCTCTCAAGACGGTAACAATCAACTCAGTCATTCCTTGGATAACCAATCCAACTATCATTAGCTTTTAGCTACCATGTGTCGAATCATTCAAATTATCCTTCACGCCATTCACTTAAGAGCTCATACCTTTGCTCTATGCTATCATGGGTATCCACCAGGACCATTCAACACTTTGTCACTCTTTCCTGAGGAAGAACTCTTATCTTAACCGCTGGTTCTCATAACCAGTCAATGTGACTTTATCCCTATCTCGTTTGTTCCACTGAACGTCGGCATTATCCTGAAATTCAACGTTGTCCATAGGACAGTTTCTCGTACTTCACTTCCAAGAATCATTCAAGTTCGGCGACTTCTTTCTCAATCTAGATGCTCCATCTTAATATCATGACAATTAGGATTTTCTTTTCCTTCCACACTAGGGTCTCTTATACTATGAAGGAAATTATACACTTCAGTGACCTTCTCTCACTTCGAATCCACCTTGTCCTTCCCATTCCATCGGACGTCAATCTTGGAGTTTGCGCCAACGACGTTACCTTCACTCCAGGATTCAAATGTCCCCACGCCTGACATTCTTCTTCTAGTGACTCAGTCACCTAAAGTGACAAGATTCGTTCTTCCTTGGTCTCCACCAATTCATGTATAAAATACTCAATTCCGCTACCGTAAGTCACTCTGTAATTACACTCTAAGCGTTCCTTTCGCTTACCCAACCATTCATTAGGATTACGAACAGCCAGGACTATCAAGTCCATTCACTTTCCCTTCCCTTAATGACCATCTCTTGGTCTAATCGCCTTTTAAGAACAACGCCCTATTCTTTTAGGGAACAACAACTCATGATTTCATTTCTAATGGTTCCAGTTCAACCAACCAATCCTAGGGAATCATGAAATCCAGGCAAACTGGCATGCCGACTTTCCCCGACTCCTTCCATAACATAGGAGACGGACTACCCATTTTCCACCATGGATCTTACGCCCAGGTAATAGCTGTTTCTCGTAGGCGCGTTCCATATTCCATAAGTCTTCCGATCATTCTCTTCTTTTACTGAGTCCCATTACCATTCCTCAACATCAGGAATAACAACTAGTCATAAGGCTTTCAAACTTCAATCCACTTAAGGACTTCATGTCACATTCAAAGCACCTTTAACATATGCTTAAACGACCTTGAGACTCTGTCTCACATTGGTCGGTCATCCTCTGATCCTTGCAAAATTATCAGGATTCAAACTACCTTTGCTCTCAAGCAATCCCAAGAGAATATTTTCCATTGAACTACTCAACAGAGGTAGTCCAGGCAGATATCATGCCTTCGAGGAAACCTTTCCTCTGGTAACTTTCACTAATTATTAACAGCCTCTTAAGGCTAAAAACTGCCAGGGTCACTTTGTTTTCTCTGTGTACCCAAAACCTCTAAGGTTTTCTCACAAAACCCTCAATTTAAAAGAATGCAGTTTCAAATTCCATCCTTCCACCAAACTTAATCAATCTTAACCTTATACATAGCTTTACAGGCTTTTCAAAACTCTCGTGGTTCCTGTCCACGTTTTCACTTTGGAAATGAGTAATCTCAGAGCCACCTTTCTTATGACTTCCATTACTTAACTCATCAACACTAGCATCAGTCGTCTCAGTGACTTGGGTACAAGGGCAGCTTCTTCTCGAGCTTGCCTACCCATCAAATTTCCTCATTTCCATTTAAGATTCTCACGACCCCTTATTACACTTAAGTCTCGCACGATTAAAAAGATCGAGCCATATTCTCTTCTAGTACTCATACTGGAGTCGCTCATCTTTACTCAATTCTCATGATCCATCTCAATGATTGGATCTTCTCGTATCTCGCATATGCGAGCCAAGTGCTCCTCTAGCGAGTGTACTCTGGTCGTTTAGCCTTATTAGATTCTCATGTCACTTGAATTACTATGATTCCCTCCAGGAATCAAAGACTTAAGTCATCTACTCAAGTCTAGCAGTCTCAGGCTGCTCATCTCATTATCTTTCACCATCAACCATCTAGTGGTTCCCAAACAACTCTCAACTAGTTGCTCATTATCCAAGGATTCTAAATTATCCTTAAGCAGCAACCACACAACAAACCAACCTCAACGAGACAACCTTTCAATCATCAGCCAATTACTAGGCAAGCTTCACTAGGCTAAAACTCAACTAGGCCAACATCAAGCAAGTACTCAAAGCATCACTTCTATAAATCAAATGCTCACACTATAAGCATAATGCACCTGCCACTCTAGCACAATCACAACAGGCTATCTCAATCTCAACAGGCATCAGTTCAATGGAGTATAAACTCCTCACGCCATCTAATCTCTCAGTTAGACCTTGGCCATAATAATCACATGATGTCAATTACAAAACATACCCATCAAGCCAATCACAACATTAGTTTTCTTTTCAAATGGCATCAATTGCCAAGCACAAAACTTTTAACCATGCCAATCACGGTGTCATTACACATGCCATGCCACTTTCGAACATTCCCTTTAAGAATCACTCTCGTGCCATAGATCTCTTAACCAAAATAAGACTCAACCTGATACCTAGGCTTTCCCTTTCAATTTATGACTTGGGTCATCCTTGCCTACTTGCTATCTTAGAAGCCTGCCAAGAGCCGCTCCTTGTCCGGACCTCTCTGTCCTGGCGATCACTCCCCGCCCTCATCAGACCTGGTTGTTACAGGTTGTCCCAAGTCATACATCTACGGAGGAAGCCCCGTTCCACACGCCCCGTAACATGCTTCATTACGGTTTATAGGTATCCCATCAAATCGTCCCATACCAAGCGATAGTTTATTAAGTCTGATAATGACAAGCTCATGTATACACCCTCATCAGCTTTCATTTCATAGCCACAAACACATACACAGCATGTTCGTTTACACTACCCGTCATACCACAATCGCCTTCAGATCAATTCTTATCCATCGAAGGTTTCTAATTCCACCAATAACCGTCACACCACATGGATCAATTGCCTATATTCACCCATACACCTCAAGTTTAGTCGCTATTCAAGTCAAATCCATATGCATTCGATCACAACTAATCTTCAATCCAAATACTCCTTGTATGCATCTCATCTCATATCACCTAAGGTTGTCATTAGCAATAGATAACTAAAACCATCACCAGGCGTCTCTTTATAAATCATACTCATCAAGTTGGGTCATTGACAACCACAATCACAAACATATAATCCAATCGACTCTCCATTCATAAATAATTTTCTAGCAACTGTTGTGGAAATACTCCTATATTTTGATTCTGACAAAACCTTCAAAAGATATTGTTTAATGAAATGTGATGCAGGAAGAATGTGTAAGCAGCAGGTTGAGTGATTCCAATTCTGTCGCGCTGACGAAGGGTCAGATGGAAGTGCTTCTGACGAAGGGTCAGATGGAAGTGCTTCTGACGTAGGGTCAGATGGAAGTGCTTCTGATGAAGGGTCAGATGGAAGTGCTTCTGACGTATAGTCAGATGGAAGTGCTCTTGACGATCCAAACAGTGACGGATGGATCACATCAAATCTTCGTATTACCATTCCATGCCAACTGATCAAATTTCTCCTAGACGAATCTGAAGAAAGATCAGTTCCTGCATTTTACAAAACACGAAGACCCACGTATGGCAGGTTTCCGATCAAGGCAAGTGATATTCAATTATCCTGATATCTCCTCTTGTCAATCAAGGGACTTTCTATAATAGGATATCATCTTCTAAGGAAAATATCCTCGGGAATCAACTCAAACTTATCACACTTATGGAAGCTGGAGATTCAGTTGTATGGGCGACTGAATCAGAAGGGTTCAATATCTTACCCAACGGTCTACATATCTTCTGAAGATACAGTCTCATTCAATCACGATTGATGACGTCCAATCAAGGATTGAAGAGCGATCCCTTGGCTAGAATCCAACGGCTAGTTCGGAGGCAGGGAAGTATAAATGAAGAATAATGCTCGACTAGAGAGTAAGAGGGGAGAACAACAATCCAAAGTGCAAGAATAATTTGAGTTTCATCTGAGAGAGTATTCTGAGTATTCAAAATCCTTCACTGTGAAAATCTATGTGAGAAGAAAACAAAACACTTGAGTGATTGTAATCTTCTTGATTCTTCATAGTGAAATCCAGCCGATCGGCTGTCATCGTGGGAGAGTGGACGTAGGCTTGATCTAAGCCGAACCACTATAAATATCGTGTGCAATATTCTCTTTTCTAAACTCTTATCCTTGTGTTTAGATTTTCTGCACACTGTTATACTGTTTTTTGTCCCTAATCGTACACTGAACTTTATTCATTCCGCAAAAAATTTCAATTGTGTTCAGAATCTCCTATTCACCCCCCCTCTAGGAGATATTGCTAGATATATCAATTGGTATCAGAGCAGGTTGCTCATTTTACGAAGTGTTTATTGACTTTAGAGTTAACGATCTCCTATGTCTAGCAATCACTCTTCAGGAACAAGCGATTCGCACTTTGCCAACAAGCCTCCATATTTTGATGAGAAGGATTACAATATGTGGAGTAACAAGATGAAGTGGTTCTTCAAAGGCCTATGATGATCTGATGTGGGATGTCGTTACAAATGGAATAGTTCCTGCAAATACCACAAATCCAACCTCTGCTGACGGAGTAAACATTGTCACAACAATGACTGATGCTGAAAAGGCTAAAAGAAAAGGCCTTGATTCTAAAGCTGTCAATGCTCTCTTTTGTGCCTTATCTACTCCTCTTTATAATCGTGTCTCAGAGGAAGAATCATCTAAGGCAATATGGGATAGACTTCATGTTACCTTTCAAGGAACAAATCGTGTGAAATAAACAAAGCTCAGTATTTTACTGAGTGACTATGAAGCATTTGAAATGAAGCCTGATGAATCTATTGCAGATATGATAGACAGGTTTCAAACTTTGGCAAGTGGACTTGCAAGACAAGGTGCACCTATTGCTGAACCAATGCAAGTCAGGAAGATACTACGTGGACTCACAGATGATTGGAACTACATCAAGCCATCAATTCAAGAATGCCAAACAATTAGATCACTCTCTGTGGATGAGCTAGTCGGCACTTTGCAATCCTATGAAACAGAACGAGCAAACAAAAAGGGAGAACAGAAAGGTAAAAAATCTATTGCATTAAAAAGTCAAATTAATCAATGTTTTTCTGACACAGATGATGAAGATGAGGATGATGAAGAATTAGCCCTCATGGTCAAGAAATTTAGGAAGATGGCTCGGAAAGGCAGAAATATCAAAGGAAAGAAACCTTGGAAAAAGAGTTAGGTAAAAATATCAAGCAACGACTCACAAGATAGCAAAGACGTGATTTGCTTCCACTGTAAGAAAGCAGGTCATATCAAACCGAACTGCCCAATTTTGAAGAAGGACAAACTCAAGTATGAGAAGTACAAGAAGGCTCTAAAGGCAGAAACTTTGAGTGATTCTGATGAAAGCGAGAATGATTATGCAAATATCTGTCTCATGCCCGAATCAGACTCAAGTTCAGATTCAGAAACTGAGGTATGTTCATCTGAACTCCCTGATGAAGTCGTTGAATATATTGATGAATTATGTAGAAACTACAAAGAAGCCCTTGAGAAGGTTTCTTGTTGGAAAAAGGAAATTACTTCTTTAAAACAACAGAATTTGTCCCAAGAAGAAAAAATTAGTTTTCTACAACAAGAGTTTCACCAGATGAAAGAAAATCATTATTCTGTTTCAAAAGAAAATGCTTCCTTGAAAGAAAAAATTTCTACTATATCAAAAAGGTTTTCACAAAGCTCAGAAACTCTGAATAGCATTATATCAAAACAAATACCCTTCAATGATCGATCTGGGTTAGGTTTTAAAAAGGAAAGTAGCCAAAGAAATGTTTTTAAAACTGAATTTCGAAATCCAACGTTTTCCAATTACAAGCATCATTTTTATAAGCATTTTACTAGATCCTACATTCGACAACCTTGTATGAACTGTGGTGATCCTAGCCATACTAAGGATTACTGCAAGAAAATCTGGAGACCTATTAAAAGGTCAAAATATACTAACACAGAAGGACCCAAGAAAACATGGGTACCAAAGAAACAGTAAGTTGGTTATCTATTGCAGGTACCAAAGAGAAGGAAGAACAAATGGTTTCTGGATAGTGGTTGTTCAAGTCACATGACTGGAAATCCAGATGTGTTTATATCCCTCTCAGATTGTGATGGAAGAAGTGTGTCGTTTGGAGGAAGGAACAAGGGTAAAGTGATCGGGAAAGGAAATGTAAAGATTGGAAATCTGACCGTTAAAGATGTCTTTCTAGTCAAAGGATTGAACTACAACTTGATTTCTGTAAGTCAACTCTGTGACTCTGGATATGATATTCGGTTCCACGATCTAAAATGCACAGGTATGAGGCAGGATAAGAAGCAATCCTTCACGAGATGAAGGCATGGGAATATTTATCTTTTAGATATTAATGCTGACTGTGAACATGCTAAATGTCTTATTTCTGTTAAGGATGAATATGATCTTTGGCACATAAAGTTAGGTCATATTAGTGTGAAACATATTTCAAAACTTTCCAAGAAGGGACTTGTTCGAGGATTACCTCAAACAAAATTTGAGAAAAGTGGACTATGTCATGCATGCACACTAGGTAAGCAGGTAAGAAGTTCTTTTAAGTCTTTAAATCAAGTTTCCACTAAGCGTTGTCTGCAGCTACTTCATATGGACATCTTCGGACCAAATAGAACCCTAAACATTGGAGGTAAGAAATATTGCCTTGTCATAGTTGATGACTTCTCTAGATTTACATGGGTTTTATTTCTTGCTCATAAAAACGAAGCTTTCATATCCTTTTCAAAACTTGCTAAAAGAATTCAAAATGAAAAGGGTTACACTATTTCCAGCTTGAGAACGGATCATGGGGGAGAATTTGAAAATCAAAATTTCTCAGATTTTTGCACTAATTTTGGAATTCAGCATAACTTCTCTGCTCATTATATTCCACAACAAAATGGGGTAGTAGAAAGGAAAAATAGATCGTTGCAAGAAATAGCCAGAACTCTTCTTATTGAAAGTAAAATTGCCTCTAACTTTTGGGCTGAGGCTGTTTCAACAGTTTGTTATATCTGAAATCGAAGTTCCCTCAGACTTTTTTCTGAGAAAACTCCCTATGAATTTTTCAAAGAAAGAAAGCATGATATTGCATACTTTCATGTATTCGGCTGCAAATGCTTTATTCTAAAGAATGCTAATGATCGAGTTGGAAAGTTTGATGAAAGATCAGATGAAGGAACTTTCTTGGGATATTCAACAACAAGCAAAGCCTACAGAGTTTACAACAAGAACACTCGTATTATTGAGGAATCAGTGAACATCAAGTTCGATGAAAGCAACTAGGATGATGAACCTGAATCCATTCAAATGAATACACTTCATCAAGTCATGAACTCACAAGCAGAATCAGATGTGAATACGAGTTCAGAAAATACTCAGAAGGAAACTTCCTCAGAAGAAATACCAGAAGATGATCAGAATGAATCCAAAATTTCCTCAAATGATGGACTTGACAAAAACTGGAAGCATAAGTAAAGTCATCCAAAAGAACTTATCATAGGCAGCATAAATGATGGTGTAAGAACAAGATCCAAGTTCAAGCAAGCAATGAGCAACATCGCATTGGTATCTGAATTGGAGCAAAAAAGGATTGAAGATGCATTAGCAGATGAAAACTAGATAAATGCAATGCAGGAAGAGCTACATCAGTTCAAAGTCAACAATGTTTGGGAACTAGTCAATCGTCCCAAATATCGTCCAGTAATTGGAACAAAATGGGTATTCAGAAACAAACTTGATGACAAAGGAAAAGTTGTGAGAAACAAAGCAAGACTTGTAGCAAAAGGATATTCTCAAGAAGAAGGAATAGACTATGATGAAACCTACGCACCGGTGGCCAGGTTAGAAGCCATTAGGCTACTTCTCGCTTATGCTTGTTACAATGACTTTAAACTCTTTCAGATGGATGTGAAAAGTGCCTTCCTAAACGGCTACATCAAAGAAGAGGTATATGTAGAACAACCTCCTGGCTTCGAAGAACCTAGAGAAAAGGATCTGGTATATGTCTTAAAGAAAGCTCTCTATGGATTGAAACAAGCACCTCGCGCCTGGTATGAAAGGTTAAGTAACTTTTTATCTCAACACAGCTTCACTAAAGGTAATGTAGACCCCACTCTTTTTATTCAAAGAAAAGGTAAAGATATTCTTTTTAGTTCAAATATATGTTGATGATATTATATTCGGCTCCTCTAATGAACTTCTCTGCAAGAAATTCTCTAAAACAATGCAGGATGAATTTGAGATGAGTATGATGGGAGAATTACGGTTCTTTCTTGGTCTTCAAATTCATCAATCCCAGAAAGGAACCTTCATATTTCAAGAGAAGTATGCATTAGAAATAGTGAAGAAGTTTGGTATGGAGAATGGCAAGAAGACAGAAACTCCTATGTCTCACTCTTCCAAATTAGATAAGAATGAAGATGGAAAAGAAGTCAATCCCAAACTATATCGAAGCATGATTGGATCATTACTCTATCTCACAGCTTCAAGACCCGACATACTATATAGTGTCTGCTTATGTGCAAGATTTCAATCAAGTCCAAGAGAATCACACCTATCAGCAGTCAAGAGAATAATCAAATACATAGGGACTTATCCCAACTATGGTTTGTGGTATTCTAAATCTTCTGATTTTACACTAAAAGGTTATTCAGATGCAGATCTTGCAGGTTGCAAAATTGACAGAAAAAGTAATCAGGAACCTGTCAACTCATGGGAAACATGCTTGTCTCATGGTACTCAAAGAAGTAAAATACAGTGGCACTTAGTACGGTTGAAGCAGAATACGTATCTCTTGGAAGCTGCTGCACTCAAATACTTTGGCTAAAACAGCAGCTCAAGGACTATGGTGTTGAAGAATCAACTGTGGAAATCCTATGTGACAACACAAGTGCCATAAATCTCACAAAGAATCCTGTGCTTCACTCAAGAACAAAGCATATTGAGATCAAACATCACTTCATACGTGATCATGTTCAAAACCATGATGTTAACATTTCATACATTGACACGAAAAATCAACTTGCAGATATTTTTACTAAACCACTTGATAAACAGAGTTTCAATTTTATCAGAAATAAATTATCTATTATTAACCTTCCTTCTTAAGTATACCTTAGAACAAGGTACGTCAGAAGGATTGTCAGAAGGAGTATCAGAAGGAGAGTCGGAAGGAGCTTCAGAAGGAGCGTCAGAAGGAGAGTCAGAAGGAGAGTCAAAAGGAGAGTTAGAAGAAGAGTTAGAAGAAGCATCAGAAGGAGCGTCAGAAGGAGCATCAGAAGGAGCATCAGAAGGGACGCCAAAAAGGCGCGTAAGAAAAAATTCACACTTTTCTTAAATCAAAAGGTCAGTTATCTCTAAAAGCTATCTTTTAGGTAAGTTCCTCATATGAATAGATATTGCTTAATATCTGATTGACCGTGAATATTCTTTTTTTAAGAATTCCTTTTTAAATCAAAATTCTCTTTTGTGTTTCCAAAAATAACCGCCTCTTTTATAAAAACGCTGAACCGTCACCTCTGTTCTCTTACTTTTAAAATTATCTCAAATCAAAACCCTAAAACCATGTTGAAAACCTCTCGCTCTCGATTTCCTCCTCAAATCAACACTCTTTCACTCAAAATTTCAAACTTTCTACGCATCAATGGCTCCAAAATCAGTCTCTGACTCGAAGAA
The DNA here is from genome assembly GCA_021437785.1 of Rhodomyrtus psidioides. NCBI lineage: Eukaryota > Viridiplantae > Streptophyta > Magnoliopsida > Myrtales > Myrtaceae > Rhodomyrtus > Rhodomyrtus psidioides. The sequence goes on along the minus strand of JAILYB010000031.1, from coordinate 4,148,496 downwards.
GACGCCTCAGACCAAGAGGAAGTTCTCCGCATCAACTGCAACCAGCGCGGAACTCACAGATACCCAAATCAACGAACAACGAGACGCACTCCGCCTGACAAAAGGTCTATCTCTGTCTGCTTTTGAAATAAAGGAATCTATGGCCCATTCTATTAAGCCAATGTATGATAGAATCAAGGACGCAGGAGATTTTGGAAACGAACTTAGAAAACTGCTGAAAACTCATCACTTTGATAGTGAGAGCGAACTTTTGGAGTTTCTTAGTCTGCTTGGAAAAATCGTTGAACCACTTGCTGTAGAAAAACCTACGTCTTTCTCTAGAAAAGGAAAGGAGAAAGTGGCAGAGACAAGTTCGAAACGTAGACGATCCCCAATTAGACCTGGCGGTACGAAGGCGATGGTGGAAGATGATGATGATATTCTGTTCAATGACTTTGTGCAAAATATAGGCTTTAATTTGGATAAAAGCTTTCCTGATCCACTGTTCCAGAATCAGGCTCACAAAGAAAGGTTTGAAACAATGAAACAGAGAGGTGTTATACCTCAAAGGGTATTCGAGTTATAGTACTTTGACAGTAATGGCATTTATCTGAGGAAGCATCTAGAAAAGGTTCGGCTAGATCAGTTTGTAACTAGGAGAGGCTACACTTTTCCTGATATAGTAGCTTACTTCTATTCAAATCTTCAGTTTGTCAACTTTAACTCTTTGGCTTTCACAATCAAAAGAAAGCAGTATTTTCTGACTGTTGATGAACTGGCTTCAATCATGGGAACCAGAAAGAGAGATTTCAAACCCTTAGATATCACTGCAAGTGAAGCTTTCTGCTTCCTGACTGGCAAATCGAGTTTCTCAAGGGAATCAAAGTCACACATTGCCTACACAGACTTTCCCCTGAAACATATCATGATGCACAAAGTGATCATTGAATGTCTCAGACCCAAGGCAGCATCAAAGACAGATATCTCAAAGTACGAGGCAAAGCTGTTATGGGGAATCTTGACAGGACAAAGGATTTCTTTTGCTCACACTATACTACTGCATATGTACAGATCAGCTCTCGAGCCAAAGATGCAACTTCCTTATGCGGCGTTGATCTTCAAAATAATCAATCATTTCAAGATTGATAGCCGAGGTGCCTTTGTCGAGAAAGAAATTCCTTTAATGATTGCTGGAGAGACTATGGTAACAAAGATGGGATTCAAGATGACTCCTGCTGGATGGAGAACGAAGAACAATGAACCAGTCATTGTGGACTTTGAAGAAGAGTCACGGCAGAGATCTCCCAAGAAGAGAAAAGTCATGGCAGTTAAAGGTCAACAAACAGAAAGTCCTGCTAGTAAGGACTCAGACGCAAGTGAGGAAGAACAGGGGAATATGATTCTAAAGCTACCCCATCTCGAGGTGGATCAGATGCAGCTGGTCAGTCCGAAAATCAGAATGCTGAAGGAGTCGAGGAAGAAGTAGATGACACAGGACTACAACAACAAGAAAAAGTTGTGTATCCCTGTGATCTGACTGAGGCAGAATTCCTTACAATGTGGAATGAGGAGCAAGCTGCACGATTTGCAGATGACACAGAGTATGACATCCAAATCGTCAACTGTGATCATGAGGAATTGCTAGCTCAAGTTCTAGTAACATTGGCATCACAAGAACAAGAGCAAGAACAAGATGACTTTGACGCCTACTCTGTCTCCTCCACCAGACGCACTATTCAGAAAGGTGCTACAAGTCTAGCCTCAGCAATAGCACGAGAAGATCAATTGTCTAGTGCACAGTCCATTCCAACGGACATTGATGAAGAAATAGTCTCCGTGCCACCATCAAAGGAAAAAGGAAAAAGAGCTATACTTCAGGGGGAGAAAGAGCCTGTGCCTGTCACATCAGATGTCTTTCTCACTGAAGTCCTAGCTTCTCAAGCCTTCACTAAGGCTCAAACTGAGGGGGAGACGTCAGAACCTACACCTCCAAACCCACATATGGACCTTCACGCGCATTTTGAGAATCTTAAAGAAACTCTCATTCAGACAATGGCTGCAATGGAAACAAGATTTGTTCAGCAACTGCAGGTTTTTGAACAGAAGACAGATAGGAAGCTGCAGAGTCTGACTAGTCAGGTGACTAGGCTAGAAAAATCCATTGATGTCTATGGGAAAACGCTTCGTGATGAGATAGCCAACCTGCCTACATATACACTGGTCAGAACGGACAGAACAGCTTCACACATGCCCTCTCCTCAAGCTGTTAGAGACCATGCTCAGATGCTGAGAAGTAGTTTTGCAGGACCTTCCCGAGGTGAGACTGATGTTGAGCCTGAAGATCATCCCTCTTCTTAAAAACTCAGCTATTTTTTTCTCTTTTCCTCTTCTTGAACGCGTTATCATTTCAAGAACTTTTTTCGATGTTGACAAAAAGGGGGAGAAGTTGAAATTATTTTTATGCAGTCTCAATAGATTATCTCTAACCATATTTCTCTAATCATATCATATTTCAATTTAGAGGAAAGGAGGAGAAGACCTAACCTACCGTTTTGCAGGACAATTCGTGCAGGATTATTGCAGGATAATCTTACTCTGATCATGCTCTCCTATGAGCACACTTTCATCATATTTCAAACTCTAATGATGATTACCTGCAGGAGCAAATATGATGGCTACTTACTTTTATTAAATAATCACTGGTTAAATTATCCTTTAAATTTGCAACTGGAGAAGTTTTTGTCACCATCAAAAAGGGGGAGATTGTTGTGGAAATACTCCTATATTTTGATTCTGACAAAACCTTCAAAAGATATTGTTTAATGAAATGTGATGCAGGAAGAATGTGTAAGCAACAGGTTGAGTGATTCCAATTCTGTCGCGCTGACGAAGGGTCAGATGGAAGTGCTTCTGCCGAAGGGTCAGATGGAAGTGCCGAAGGGTCAGATGGAAGTGCTTCTGACGTATAGTCAGTTGGAAGTGCTCTTGACGATCCAAACAGTGACGGATGGATCACATCAAATCTCCGTATTACCATTCCATGCCAACTGATCAAATTTCTCCTAGACGAATCTGAAGAAAGATCAGTTCCTGCATTTTACAAAACACGAAGACCCACGTATGGCAGGTTTCCGATCAAGGCAAGTGATATTCAATTATCCTGATATCTCCTCTTGTCAATCAAGGGACTTTCTATAATAGGATATCATCTTCTAAGGAAAATATCCTCGGGAATCAACTCAAACTTATCACACTTATGGAAGCTGGAGATTCAGTTGTATGGGCGACTGAATCAGAAGGGTTCAATATCTTACCCAACGGTCTACATATTTTCTGAAGATACAGTCTCGTTCAATCACGATTGATGACGTCCAATCAAGGATTGAAGAGCGATCCCTTGGCTGGAATCCAACGGCTAGTTCGGAGGCAGGGGAGTATAAATGAAGAATAATGTTCGACTAGAGAGTAAGAGGGGCGAACAACAATCCAAAGTGCAAGAATAATTTGAGTTTCATCTGAGAGAGTATTCTGAGTATTCAAAATCCTTCACTGTGAAAATCTGTGTGAGAAGAAAACAAAACACTTGAGTGATTGTAATCTTCTTGATTCTTCATAGTGAAATCCAGCCGATCGGCTGTCATCATGGGAGAGTGGACGTAGGCTTGATCTAAGCCGAACCACTATTAATATCGTGTGCAATATTCTCTTCTCTAAACTCTTATCCTTGTGTTTAGATTTTCTGCACACTATTATACTGTTTTTGTTCCTAATCGTACACTGAACTTTATTCATTCCGCAAGAAATTTCAATTGTGTTCAGAATCTCCTATTCACCCCCCCTCTATGAGATATTGCTAGATATATCAGCAACCTCAAGCACAATTATGACCACAAAACCCACACTTAAAACTCCCCAATTTCGGTTTACTTATTTATGAATCTCAATGGTATCACCACCCAAGATCATCGATCAAAATCAACACTATGACCATGAAGATACGACAAAATTCAAGCCTATAATCCCCAAGATTCAACAAGCAATGCCTAATTCTATAGGTCTCACTATCTAGTTGTCCTCAAGTCATCCCTCTTTATCACTCAAAACCTCAATCAAATTGGATCGAGCTAACCTTGCTATGATACCACTAAAACGGAGATGTCAAACCCAGAACCCGGTGAGCTCGCGAACATCCCACCAGGCCGTTATAACTCTATAGTCTCCTAGGATCCATGGCCAACTGCTCAATAATCCTAAGTGACACCTCCACGCGGAAGCAAGAAAAACGACTCTAGAGAAAATACACCCAAGATGACTTAGGACATAAAAAGGTACATTTCTCAATTTTGGCAAATACACTTCAAAGGTTACAATCATTCAGTACCAATGATTCAATTTTAAATCCACAAATCAAAGTAAAATTTCTAAGATCACAAATGAGTTTATATCCATTTCCTCTAAAAACTGATGTAACTAGCAATATCACCTAGAGGGGGGTGAATAGGAGATTCTGAACACAATTATAAATTTCTTGCGGAATGGATAGAGTTCAGTGTACGATTAGGAACAAAAGCAGTATAACAGTGTGCAGGAAATCTAAACACAAGAGTAAGAGTTTAGAGAAGAGGATATTGCACACGATGTTTATAGTGGTTCGGCTTGGATCAAGCCTACGTCTACTCTCCCACGATGACAGCCGATTGGCTGGATTTCACTATGAAGAATCAAGAAGATTACAATCACTCAAGTGTTTTGTTTCCTTCTCACACAGATTTTCACAGTGAAGGATTTTGAGTACACAGAATACTCTCTCAGATGAAACTCAAATTATTCTTGCACTTTGGATTGTTGTTCGCCCTCTTACACTCTAGTCAAACATTATTCTTCTTTTATACTCCCCTGCCTCCGAACTAGCCGTTGGATTCCAGCCAAGGGATCGCTCTTCAATCCTTGATTGGACGTCATCAATCGTGATTGAACGAGACTGTATCTTCAGAAGATATGTAGACCGTTGGGTAAGATATTGAACCCTTCTGATTCAGTCGCCCATACAACTGAATCTCCAGCTTCCATAAGTGTGATAAGTTTGAGTTGATTCCCGAGGATATTTTCCTTAGAAGATGATATCCTATTATAGAAAGTCCCTTGATTGACAAGAGGGGATATCAGGATAATTGAATATCACTTGCCTTGATCGGAAACCTGCCATACGTGGGTCTTCGTGTTTTGTAAAATGCAGGAATTGATCTTTCTTCAGATTCGTCTAGGAGAAATTTGATCAGTTGGCATGGAATGGTAATACAGAGATTTGATGTGATCCATCCGTCACAGTTTGGATCGTCAAGAGCACTTCCATCTGACTCTACGTCATAAGCACTTCCATCCGACCCTTCGTCAGAAGCACTTCCATCTGACCCTTCGTCAGCGCGACAGAAATGGAGTCACTCAATCTGCTGCTTACTCATTCTTCCTGCATCACATTTCATTTAAAAATATCTTTTGAAGGTTTTGTCAGAATCAAAATATAGGAGAATTTCCACAACAATCTCCCCATTTTTGATGGTGACAAAAACTTCTCCTAGTTGCAAATTTAAAGGAAAATTTAACCAGTGATAATTTAATAAAGGTGAGTAGCCATCATATTCGCTCCTGCAGGTAATCATCATTAGAGTTTGAAATATAATGAAAGTGTGCTCATAGGAGAGCATGATCAGAGTAAGATTATCCTGCAATAATCCTGCACGAATTGTCCTGCAAAACGGTAGGTTAGGTCTTCTCCTCCTTTCCTCTAAATTGAGATATGATATGATTAGAGAAATATGATTAGAGATAATCTATTGAGACTGCATAAAAATAATTTCAACTTCTCCCCCTTTTTTGTCAACATCGAAAAAGTTCTTGAAATGATAACGCGTTCAAGAAGAGGAGAAGAGAAAAAAATAGCTGAGTTTTTAAGAAGAGGGATGATCTTCATGCTCAACATCAGTCTCCCCTCGGGAAGGTCCTGCAAAACTGCTTCTCAGCATCTGAGCATGGTCTCTAACAGCTTGAGGAGAGGGCATGTGTGAAGCTGTTCTGTCCGTTCTGACCATTGTGTATGTAGGCAGGTTGGCTATCTCATCACGAAACGTTTTCCTATAGAGATCAATGGATTTTTCTAGCCTAGTCACCTGACTAGTCAGACCCTGCAGCTTCCTATTTGTCTTCTGTTCAAAAGCCTGCAGTTGCTGAACAAATCTTGTTTCCATTGCAGCCATTGTCTGAATGACAGTATTTTGAAGATTCTCAAAATGCGCGTGAAGGTCCATATGTGGGTTTGGAGGTGTAGGTTCTGAAGTCTCCCCCTCAGTTTGAGCCTTAGTGAAGGCTTGAGAAGCTAGGACTTCAGTGAGAAAGACATCTGATGTAACAGGCACAGGCTCTTTCTCCCCCTGAAGTATAGCTCTTTTTCCTTTTTCCTTTGATGGTGGCACGGAGACTATTTCTTCATCAATGTCCATTGGAATGGACTGTGCACTGGACAGCTGATCTTCTCGTGCTATTGCTGAGGCTAGACTTGTAGCACCTTTCTGAATAGTGCGTCTGGTGGAGGAGACAGAGTAGGCGTCAAAGTCATCTTGTTCTTGCTCTTGTTCTTGTGATGCCAATGTTACTAGAACTTGAGCTAGCAATTCCTCATGATCACAGTTGACGATTTGGATGTCATACTCTGTGTCATCTGCAAATCGTGCAGCTTGCTCCTCATTCCACATTGTAAGGAATTCTGCCTCAGTCAGATCACAGGGATACACAACTTTTTCTAGTTGTTGTAGTCCTGTGTCATCTACTTCTTCCTCGACTCCTTCAGCATTCTGATTTTCGGACTGACCAGCTGCATCTGATCCACCTCGAGATGGGGTAGCTTCAGAATCATATTCCCCTGTTTCTTCCTCACTTGCGTCTGAGTCCTTATCAGCAGGACTTTCTGTTTGTTGCCCCTTAACAGCCATGACTTTTCTCTTCTTTGGAGATTTCTGCTTGGACTCTTCCTTGAAGTCCACAATGACTGGTGCATTGTTCTTTGTCCTCCATCTAGCAGGGGTCATCTTGTATCCCATCTTTGTTACCATAGTCTCTCCAGCAGTCATTAGAGGAATTTCTTGCTTGACAAAGGCACCTAGGCCATGAATCTTGAGATGATTGATTATTTTGAAGATCAATGCCGCATAAGGAAGTTGCCCCTTTGGCTTGAGAGCTGATCTGTACATATGCAATAGTACAGTGTGAGCAAAAGAAATCCTCTGTCCTGTCAAGATTCCCCATAGCAACTTTGCCTCATATTTTGATATATCTGTCTTTGATGCTGCCTTGGGTCTGAGACATTCGATGATCACCTTGTGCATCATGATATGTTTCAAGGGAAAGTCCGTGTATGCAAGATGTGACTTTGATTCCCTTGAGAAACTCGATTTGCCAGTCAGGAAGCAGAAAGCTTCACTTGCATTGATATCTAAGGGTTTGAAATCTCCCTTTCTGGTTCCCATGATTGCAGCCAATTCATCAACAGTCAGAAAGTACTGCTTTCTTTTGATTGTGAAAGCTAGAGTGTTGAAGTTGACAAACTGAAGATTTGAATAGAAGTAAGCTACCAAATCAGGAAAAGTGTAGCCTCTCCTAGTTATAAACTGATCTTTCTTCATCTTTTCTAGATGCTTCCTCAGATAGATGCCATTGTTGTCAAAGTACTTTAACTCAAATACCCTTTGAGGTATAATACCTCTCTGTTTCATTGCTTCAAAGCTTTCTTTGTGAGCATGATTCTGGAACAGTGGATCAGGAAAGCTTTTATCCAAATTAAAGCCTATATTTTTCAAAAAGTCATTGAACAGAATATCATCATTATCTTCCACCTTCGCCTTCGTACCGCCAGGTCTAATTGGGGATCGTCTTTGTTTCGAACTTGTTTCTGCTACTTTCTCCTTTCCTTTCCTAGAGACAGATGTAGGTTTTTCTACAGCAAGTGGTTCAACGATTTTTCCAAGCAGACTAAGAAACTCCAAAAGTTCGCCCTCACTATCAAAATGATGAGTTTTCAGCAGTTTTCTAAGTTCGTTTCCAAAATCTACTGCGGCCTTGATTCCATCATACATTGGCTTAATAGAATGAGCCATAGATTCCTTTATTTCAAAGGCAGACAGAGATAGACCTTTTGTCAGGCGGAGTGTTTCTCGTAGTTCGTTGATTTGGGTTTTTGTGAGTTCCGCGCCGCTTGCAGTTGAGGCGGAGAACTTCCTCTTCGTCTGAGGTGTCTTCTTCGAGTCAGAGGCTAATTTTGGTGCCATTGATGCGTAGAAAGTTTGAAACTTTGAGTGAAAGAGTGTTGCTTTGAGGAGGAAATCGAGAGCGAGAGGTTTTCAACAGGGTTTTAGGGTTTTGATTTGAGTGAATTTTGAAACTAAGAGAACAGAGGTGACGGTTCCGCGTTTTTATAAAAGAGGAGGTTATTTTTGGAAACACAAAAGAGAATTTTGATTTAAAAAGGAATTCTTAAAAAAATATTCACGGTCAATCAGATATTAAGCGATATCTATTCATATGAGGAACTTACCTAAAAGATAGCTTTTAGAGATAACTGACCTTTTGATTTAAGAAAAGTGTGAATTTTTTCTTACGCGCCTTTTTGACATCCCTTCTGATGCTCCTTCTGATGCTCCTTCTGATGCTTCTTCTGACTCTTCTTCTGACTCTCCTTCTGACTCTCCTTCTGACTTTCCTTCTGACTTTCCTTCTGACTCTCCTTCTGACTCTCCTTCTGATGCTCTTTCTGACTTTCCTTCTAACTCTCCTTCTGACTTTCCTTCTGACTCTCCTTCTGACGTACCATGTTCTAAGGTATACTTAAGAAGGAAGGTTACTAATAGATAATTCATTTCTGATAAAATTGAAACTTTGTTTATCAAGTGGTTTAGTAAAAATATCTGCAAGTTGATTTTTCGTGTCAATGTATTGAATGTTAACATCATGGTTTTGAACATGATCACGTATGAAGTGATGCTTGATCTCAATATTCTTTGTTCTTGAGTGAAGTACAGGATTCTTTGTGAGATTTATGGCACTTGTGTTGTCACATAGGATTTCCACAGTTGATTCTTCAACACCATAGTCTTTGAGCTGTTGTTTTAGCCGAAGTATTTGAGTGCAGCAACTTCCAAGAGATACGTATTCTGCTTCAGCTGTATGAGTGCTACTGTATTTTGCTTCTTTGAATACCATGAGACAAGCATGTTTCCCATGAGCTGACAGGTTCCAGATGTACTTTTTCTATCAATTTTGCAACCTGCAAGATCTGCATCTGAATATCCCTTTAGTATAAAATTAGAAGATTTAGAATACCACAAACCATAGTTGGGATAAGTCCCTATGTATTTGATTATTCTCTTGACTGCTGATAGGTGTGATTCTCTTGGACTTGATTGAAATCTTGCACATAAGCAGACACTGTATAGTATGTCGGGTCTTGAAGCCGTGAGATAGAGTAATGATCCAATCATACTTCGATATAGTTTGGGATCGACTTCCTTTCCATCTTCATTTTTATCTAATTTGGAAGAGTGAGACATAGGAGTTTCTGTCTTCTTGCCATTTTCCATACCAAACTTCTTCACTATTTCCAATGCATACTTCTCTTGAAATATGAAGGTTCCTTTCTGGGATTGATGAATTTGAAGACCAAGAAAGAACCGTAATTCTCCCATCATACTCATCTCAAATTCATCCTGCATTGTTTTAGAGAATTTCTTGCAGAGAAGTTCATTAGAGGAGCCGAATATAATATCATCAACATATATTTGAACTAAAAGGATATCTCTACCTTTTCTTTGAATAAAAAGAGTGGTGTCTATATTACCTTTAGTGAAGCTGTGTTGAGATAAAAAGTTACTTAACCTTTCATACCAGGCGCGAGGTGCTTGTTTCAATCCATAGAGAGCATTTTTTAAGACATATACCAGATCCTTTTCTCTAGGTTATTCGAAGCCAGGAGGTTGTTCTACATATACCTCTTCTTTGATGTAGCCGTTTAGGAAGGCACTTTTCACGTCCATCTGAAAGAGTTTAAAGTCATTGTAACAAGCATAAGCGAGAAGTAGCCTAATGGCTTCTAACCTGGCAATCGGTGCATAGGTTTCATCATAGTCTATTCCTTCTTCCTGAGAATATCCTTTTGCTACAAGTCTTGCTTTGTTTCTCACAACTTTTCCTTTGTCATCAAGTTTGTTTATGAATACCCATTTTGTTCCAATTACTGGACGATTTTTGTGACGACTGACTAGTTCCCAGACATTGTTGACTTTGAACTGATGTAGCTCTTCCTGCATTGCATTTATCCAGTTTTCATCTGCTAATGCATCTTCAATCCTTTTTGGCTCTAATTCAGATACCAAGGTGATGTTGCTCATTGCTTGCTTGAACTTGGATCTTGTTCTTACGCCATCATTTAAGCTGCCTATGATAAGTTCCTTTGGATGACTTGACTTATGCTTCCAGTTTTTGTCAAGTCCATCATTTGAGGATATTGTGGATTCATTCTGATCATCTTCTGGTCTTTCTTCTGAGGAAGTTTCCTTCTGAGCATTCTCCGAACTCGTATTCACATCTGATTCTGCTTGTGAGTTCGTGACTTGATGAAGTGTATGCATTTGAATGGATTCAGGTTCATCATCCTGGTTGCTTTCATCCAACTTGATGTTCACTGATTCCTCAATAATACGAGTGTTCTTGTTGTAAACTCTGTAGGCTTTGCTTGTTGTTGAATATCCCAAGAAAATTCCTTCATCTGATCTTTCATCAAACTTTCCAACTCGATCATTAGCATTCTTTAGAATAAAGCATTTGCAACCGAATACATGAAAGTACACAATATCAGGCTTTCTTTCTTTGAAAAATTCATAGGGAGTTTTCTCAAAAAAAGGTCTGAGGGAAATTCGATTTAAGATATAACAAGCTGTTGAAACGGCCTCAGCCCAAAAGTTAGAGGCAGTTTTACTTTCAATAAGAAGAGTTCTGGCCATTTCTTGCAACGATCTGTTTTTCCTTTCTACTACCCCATTTTGTTGTGGAGTATAAGGTGCAAAGAAGTTATGCTGAATTCCGAAATTAGTGTAAAAATTTGAGAAATTTTGATTTTCAAATTCTCCCCCATGATCCGTTCTCAAACTGGAAATATTGTAACTCTTTTCATTTTGAATTCTTTTAGCAAGTTTTGAAAAGGATATGAAAGCTTCGTTTTTGTGAGCAAGAAATGAAACCCATGTAAATCTAGAGAAGTCATCAACTATGACAAATGCAATATTTCTTACCTCCAATGCTTAGAGATCTATTTGGTCCGAAGATGTCCTTATGAAGTAGCTGCAGACAACGCTTAGTGGAAACTTGATTTAAAGACTTAAAAGAACTTCTTACCTGCTTACCTAGTGTGCATGCATGACATAGTCCACTTTTCTCAAATTTTGTTTGAGGTAATCCTCGAACAAGTCCCTTCTTGGAAAGCTTTGAAATATGTTTCACACTAATATGGCCTAACTTTCTGTGCCAAAGATCAGATTCATCCTTAACAGAAATAAGACATTTAGCATGTTCACAGTCAGCATTAATATCTAAAAGATAAATATTCCCATGCCTTTGTCTCGTGAAGGATTGCTTCTTATCCTTGCTCATACCTGTGCATTTTAGATCTTGGAACCGAATATCATATCCAGAGTCACAGAGTCGACTTACAGAAATCAAGTTGTAGTTCAATCCTTTGACTAGAGAGACATCTTTAACGGTCAGATTTCCAATCTTTACATTTCCTTTCCCGATCACTTTACCCTTGTTCCTTCCTCCAAACGACACACTTCTTCCATCACAATCTGAGAGGGATATAAACACATCTGGATTTCCAGTCATGTGACTTGAACAACCACTATCCAGAAACCACTTGTTCTTCCTTCTCTTTGGTACCTGCAATAGATAACCAACTTACTGTTTCTTTGGTACCCATGTTTTCTTGGGTCCTTATTTGTTAGTATATTTTGACCTTTTAATAGGTCTCTAGATTTTCTTGCAGTAATCCTTAGTATGGCTAGGATTACCACAGTTCACACAAGGTTGTCGAATGTAGGATCTAGTAAAATGCTTATAAAAATGATGCTTGTAATTGGAAAATGTTGGTTTTCGAAATTCAGTTTTAAAGACAATTCTTTGGCTACTTTCCTTTTTAAAACCTAACCCAGATCGATCATTGAAGGGTATTTGTTTTGATATAATGCTATTCATAGTTTCTGAGCTTTGTGAAAACCTTTTTATTATAGTAGAAATTTTTTCTTTCAAGGAAGCATTTTCTCTTGAAACAGAATCATGATTTTCTTTCATCTGGTGAAACTCTTGTTGTAGAAAACTAATTTTTTCTTCTTAAGACAAATTCTGTTGTTTTAAAGAAGTATTTTCCTTTTTCAAATAAGAAACCTTCTCAAGAGCTTCTTTGTAGTTTCTACACAATTCATCAATATATTCGACAACTTCATTAGGGAGTTCAGATGAACATACCTCAGTTTCTGAATCTGAACTTGAGTCTGATTCGGCCATGAGACAAATATTTGCATAATCATTCTTGCTTTCATCAGAATCACTCAAAGTTTCTGCCTTTAGAGCCTTCTTGTACTTCTCATACTTGAGTTTGTCCTTCTTTAAAATTGGGCAGTTCGGTTTGATATGTCCTGCTTTCTTACAGTGGAAGCAAATCACGTCTTTGCTATCTTGTGAGTCGTTGCTTGATATTTTTGCCTCACTCTTCTTCCAAGGTTTCTTTCCTTTGATGTTTCTGCCTTTCCGAGCCATCTTCCTAAATTTCTTGACCATGAGGGCTAATTCTTCATCATCCTCATCTTCATCATCTATGTCAGAAAAACATTGATTAATTTGACTTTTTAAGGCAATAGATTTTTTACCTTTCTGATCTCCCTTTTTGTTTGCTCGTTCTGTTTCATAAGATTGCAAAGTGTCGACTAGCTCATCCACCGAGAGTGGTCTAATTGTTTGGCATTCTTGAATTGATGGCTTGATGTAATTCCAATCATCTGTGAGTACACGTAGTATCTTCCTGACTTGCATTGGTTCAGCAATAGGTGCACCTTGTCTTGCAAGTCCACTTGCCAAAGTTTGAAACCTGTCGATCATATCTGCAATAGATTCATCAGGCTTCATTTCAAATGCTTCATAGTCTCTCAATAAAATACTGAGCTTTGTTTCTTTCACACGATTTATTCCTTGAAAGGTAACATGAAGTCTATCCCATATTGCCTTAGATGATTCTTCCTCTGAGACACGATTATAAAGAGGAGTAGATAAGGCACAAAAGAGAGCATTGACAGCTTTAGAATCAAGGCCTTTTCTTTTAGCCTTTTCAGCATCAGTCATTGTTGTGACAATGTTTACTCCGTCAGCAGAGGTTGGATTTGTGGTATTTGCAGGAACTATTCCATTTGTAACGACATCCCACATCAGATCATCATTGGCTTTGAAGAACCACTTCATCTTGTTACTCCACATATTGTAATCCTTTCCATCAAAGTATGGAGGCTTGTTGGCAAAGTGCGAATCGCTTGTTCCTGAAGAGTGATTGCTAGACATAGTAGATCGTTAACTCTGAAGTCAATAAACACTTTGTAAAATGAGCAACCTGCTCTGATACCAATTGATGTAACTAGCAATATCTCCTAGAGGGGGGTGAATAGGAGATTCTGAACACAATTATAAATTTCTTGCGGAATGGATAGAGTTTAGTGTACGATTAGGAACAAAAGCAGTATAACAGTGTACAGGAAATCTAAACACAAGAGTAAGAGTTTAGAGAAGAGGATATTGCACACGATGTTTATAGTGGTTCGGCTTGGATCAAGCCTACGTCCACTCTCCCACGATGACAGCCGATTGGCTGGATTTCACTATGAAGAATCAAGAAGATTACAATCACTCAAGTGTTTTGTTTCCTTCTCACACAGATTTTCAAAGTGAAGGATTTTGAGTACACAGAATACTCTCTCAGATGAAACTCAAATTATTCTTGCACTTTGGATTGTTGTTCGCCCTCTTACACTCTAGTCGAACATTATTCTTCTTTTATACTCCCCTGCCTCCTAACTAGCCGTTGGATTCCAGCCAAGGGATCGCTCTTCAATCCTTGATTGGACGTCATCAATCGTGATTGAACGAGACTGTATCTTCAGAAGATATGTAGACCGTTGGGTAAGATATTGAACCCTTCTAATTCAGTCGCCCATACAACTGAATCTCCAGCTTCCATAAGTGTGATAAGTTTGAGTTGATTCCCGAGGATATTTTCCTTAGAAGATGATATCCTATTATAGAAAGCCCCTTGATTGACAAGAGGGGATATCAGGATAATTGAATATCACTTGCCTTGATCGGAAACCTGCCATACGTGGGTCTTCGTGTTTTGTAAAATGCAGGAACTGATCTTTCTTCAGATTCGTCTAGGAGAAATTTGATCAGTTGGCATGGAATGGTAATACGGAGATTTGATGTGATCCATCCGTCACTGTTTGGATCGTCAAGAGCACTTCCATCTCACTCTACGTCAGAAGCACTTCCATCTGACCCTTCGTCAGCGCGACAGAAATGGAGTCACTCAATCTGCTGCTTACTCATTCTTCCTGCATCACATTTCATTTTAAAATATCTTTTGAAGGTTTTGTCAGAATCAAAATATAGGAGAATTTCCACAACAAAAACTTCTTCCTATGTCAATCCATGGCAACCTCGAGTTTCCATCGCCTGGGACCTGAAAAATATTGTCCCACAACGAGGTGAGATATATAATCTCAGTAAGTGAACCCTAAACCTAGACCTGACCGCTAGTCCCCCTAGACCACACAACAAGCGATAGGCAAAGGTTCAGCCAAAGAATGTCACATGGCATATAAACATGCATACATAAACTTCAGAGTCATCACAATCATTCATCGTCTGGGCTCTCAACCACGATGTACTTCTCTGGCACTCTGGTCAATTGATATCACCGGGGCCACAGGCCAATCGGTACCACTAGGGCTCGTAGCCATGTGATACCATTGGGGCCACAGACCAATCGGTATCGTCATTCTTACTCATGGCTCACAGCCAACTAATACCACTGGGGCCACAGGCCAATCGGTATCGTCATTCTTACTCAGGGCTCACAGCCAATGCGATCTCTGGGGCCACAGGCCAATTGATCGCTGGGGCGCTATAGCCCATTCATATAGCATCAGCGTTATAGCCGTTTATATAGCATAGGCGTTATAGCCAACTCACTAGCAGGAGCTTCATAGCCAAATCATATAAATCCAGGGCTCAATAGTCGAACTATATTACCAAGCTCAATAGTCAATTGCATCACACAATCGCCACTCAAGGTGAAACACCACACGGCCATTCAAGCATCCTTGTCATTTGAGTACGCAAGTCATCAAATCAAGCATGAAAAATCACCATTCCACTCCAAGCAAGCATGTATGGTTCGGTCCACTCGCATTCCATGTAACCACAAACAATTCAAACACCTTAGGTGCACAATTCCATCAATTCACCCCCAAACTCATCTAGTAGTGTCCTAACGTTCGAGTAAAGGTTTAGGAAACACTTACCTCTTCAAGCAAGCTAACAAATTCAATCCAAATGACCCTCCTAGGTCAGCAAACTCACGGCCAAATAGGGCTCTCACGGCGTGCCTAGGAAAACCACATCGAAACTCAATCATTTCTCAATTTCCTTGCGCAACCACTTCTATAGCACACACAACGCCTTATCCTCATGTCATCACAGTGTTAAATCAATGCCCCTAAGCATGCCAAGGGCCGTTTTACCGTGGCAAATCATCATAAATATCATTCCGCCAAAACTGCCCTTTTCTAGGCCTCACGACCACCTTCATTAGCAGGTAAAATGAAATTGATTCAATGTCTTTTTATGAAATCAAATTTCATAATCATATACTTCAATGTCTTACAGACGTGTGGGCGAAAACGGAGCTCAATTTTGACACCGAACGACTTAGAACGATTCAATTCAAAATTGGTACGCGTTGAGGACAGGTTGGACGGTGTCTCATGTTTTTCACCTCCCACAGCCATTTAATCACCTCTTAATCCAAATTCCTCATGAAATGACTTGTCAATACATCATACAACAAGTTTAGGAGTCTCATCGAATGTCTTGGAGCGAAATAACACCCCGAAGGATTTCAAACAGCCCCGGTTCCTCACGATCAGTGCCGAGGTAAAATCTGACCTTGCCAAACTAACCAATTTCAACCATGTAAACCAATTCTAACTTCAACAAACACTCAATCTCAACTTTGTCAGCCCTTATACTAAGAGTCTAGAGGGTCTCATCGAAGATTTGGCGGCAACCGAAGCCTTGAAGCCGTCGCAAGAGGAATCTCTCCCAGCTGAGTCCGATTCTGACCTTTGCCCATTAAAATAAACCTACAGGACACAATACCTGGCCAAATTGGGCTTATAATATATCCCTAGAACCACAAGACGGCAATAGTTTCACCTTAATCCGATGTTGGACGACCGAGTTATGGCAGGAACAGTGGGAAGTGACGGGTCTGTCCGGCGATCTCCATTCGACCGAGAGGAAAAAAGAAGAGGAAGAGTAGAGAGAGAAGGTGGTCCACCAATAATGAGGGAGAGAGTCTTCAACAACAATAATTCACTTGATCAATTGATAAGATTGGTAGGTGGGATTTGATTGGTAATTAATGCTAACCACTAATTAGATGACACTTGGCTTCCAATTTGACTTTCATTGACCACTCCTCCCTTGATTTTTGACAACCCTTGGGGTCCAAAATGACTAAAATGTCCTTCAATAATCCTTAAGGCAAAGGCAATAGGTCGAGGGGCAAAATGGTAATTTTGCACTTCTCGCCCGAAACTTCACTTTTTCAATTTTGAATTACCATTGGCGAGGCGACGTCCAATTCCAATCCAATGTTAGAATTCTTCATTTTCACTATACCAATGTTGAGATTCCATTTAATATCTTAAGTCTCGAGGGGTCAGAATTCAGAATGTCACAATATTCTAGGTGCCACGTGTCGAATTCCCATTTAATTTATGTGGCTATTCTATAATCGTATAATATTTAGGTCTTTATATCAACTTCTTATAATTGCACATTTCTTCCTTTTTATGCTTTACACGCCTAGTATACATACAAATACTATTTTCTTTTATTTCATTTTACATTTAAAATAGAAGTTTAGCATATAAAGTTTTGTATTCTTAGTGTCGTCTAACCATGTGGTCTCTAGGCCTTTATTTTATGCTATAGATGCCAAATATAAATAGCGCTAATGGTAATTTGGGCATTCTATTTACATGGGTAAGGTCGTCTAGAGATCGACCTCTTATTCCTTATTCTAAGATTCTAAAAATACTGTCTATCTGGCTATTGGAACATCTAAACATTTTCTCTGTTTCCGGTGCTCAATTAAACTAAGGATCGGAGCATCTTTTTCTTTGCCAATTGAGTCGAGCCATTTCATCTCAGTTCAGGGTTGGAATCACCCATTCCTAAACCATGGCATAGCGAACACTATCGAGTTCGCCTCTCATGACCAATTCAAATTGATGCAGGATTGGTTCATCTCGATCCGTTGTATTCCAGTAGCACGTCACATAGTCTCGGGTGATCAGTCCTCAAATAGAGCATGAATGGTACAGGGTTCTAATCAACCTTCATAGAATTCACAGCTAGTTCGATTGTCGACCTTTGTCATCTTACAAATCGTTCCACGGTTCAGTCCTTGGTCGAATTCAGGGTGATTCTATGGTCGTTCTGCAGTGAGATGAGGTCAATCATAACCAACCATGCTTGATTAAGGTCGCCATACAATTGATCCTCAATCAAAAGCATAACTGATTTGTATACTAGGTCGTGATCCTTGCCAAAGATGATCTTTCTTTTCTAGTGGCTCCTCTTGACCCTGTGGCTTTTGTCTATAATTAGTCAGAATCATAAGTTTAACCTAGCCCTAATTTTTGAGGTGTCACAACTCTCCCCTCTTATGAAATTTCGTCATCGAAATTTAAAATCTCATCCTCGGAATTTAAAGACGTACCGGGAGATTGAAAAAAATGAGGGTATTGGCTTCTATTCGATTCTTCACTTTCTCATGTTGCCTCATCTATCCCGTGATACTGCCATAGGACCTTGACAAGAGAAATCGTCTTATTTCTTAGGACTTGTTCTTTTCTGTCGATGATCCACATGGGCTTTTCAACATATATTGTTCTGTCATCAATCTCTATTGTCTCGTAATCAAGAACATGTGATGGATCTGGTTCATATTTTCTTAGCATCGAAACGTGGAACACGTCATGGATGTTAGCAAGTCGTGGCAGTAAAGTCAACCTATATGCCAATTCCCCAATCCTCTCTAGGATCTCAAAATCTCCGATGTACCTCAGGCTTAATTTTCCTTTCTTCCCAAAACGGGATACGCCTTTCATAGGCGACACTTTCAATAATATAAAATCACCAACTTGCAACTCTAATGGTTTCCTTCGTCTATCAGCATAACTTTTTTGTCTATTTTGTGCCGTACGAAGGCAATTTCTTATAGTTTGTAAATTTGCCGTAGTCATCTGTACTATATCTGGTCCTGTAAGTTTTCTTTCACCTATTTCATCCCAACAAACTGGAGTTCTACAAGCTGTACGATGTAATACTTCAAATGGAGCCATCCCAATACTTTGCTGATAACTATTATTATAGGTAAATTCAGCCAGATGAAGATGCTCGTCCCAACTTACTTTGAAGTCGATAGCACAAGCTCGTAACGTATCCTTCAATGTCTGTATAGTCCTTTCTGTCTATCCAACACTCTGAGGACGTAAGCCACGCTAAATTGTATAGTTTAGTTCCCATGGCAGTTTGAAGACTCCGCCAGAATTTAGCGGTAAATCTAGGATCTCGATTCGACGCGATTGTAATTTGTACTCCATGTAATCGGACAATCTGCTTGACATATAGATCAGCCAACTTTTCCAATGAGAAATTCTTACAAACGTGTAAGAAATGAGACGACTTTGTCAATCTATCGATTATTACCCAAATTGAATCATTTTCTTTTTGAGTCCGTGGCAATCCTGAGACAAAGCCCATGGTAATGTATTCCCATTTCCACTCTGGTATTTCCAATGGATTTAACAAATCTCTTGGCTTACAATGCTGAGCCTTTACTTGTTGGCAAGTCAAGCATTTAGCCATGTGTTTTGCTATGTCAGCTTTCATACCACTCCACCAATAATGTTTACGGAGGTTCTGGTACATTTTTGTACTACCAGGGTGGATACCATAGTGACTACGATGAGCTTCGGATAATATCTCGTCCTTAAGTTTCTCATCGTTAGGAACACATTTTTCCTCTAAACATTAGCGTACCATCATCAGTTATCTAAAAGTCAGGTTCCTTCCCTTCCTTGACTTTACTTTGCATTGTTAATAATTCTTCGTCCGTCTTTTGCAATGCTCGAATTCTTTCTCGTATCTCCGATTCGATTCGTAAGGTAGCAAATAATCCACGTAACTCTCCCATTTCAAACTTAAATTTAGAGTCTCTAGCTTTAGTCATCATACCCCATTCTTTAATCATTAATGCGGCAATAGCGGACTTACGACTTAAAGCATCCACAACTTTATTTGCCTTTCCGGGAAGATAAATTATGTCACAATCGTAGTCCTTGAGCAATTCCATCCACCTTCGTTGTCACATGTTTAACTGCTTTTGAGAAAATAGGTATTTGAGACTCTGATGGTCCGTATAAATTTCGAACCTCTCTCCGTATAGATAATCTCTCCATATCTTCAAGGCAAAAATAATGACCGCTAGTTCCAGGTCATGAACAAGATAATTAAGCTCCTAAGGCTTAAATTGTCTCGAAGCGTAAGCTATCACTTTTCTATGTTGCATTAGGACGCAACCGAGGCCCTTATGCGACTATAGACAACAAATCTACCCATTCCTGATGGTATCGTTAGAACATGAGCAGTTGTCAACTTTCGCTTGAGCTCCTGAAAACTTTGCTCACACTTTTCCATCCATTCAAACTTAACGTTCTTCCTTGTGAGCCTTATTAAAGGAGCGGTGATACTTGAGCACTTTACGAAGAACCTCCTATAATACCCTGCCAGGCCAAGAAAACTACGTATCTCCGTAACCGTTGTAGGCCTCGGCCAATTAACTACCACTTCAATTTTGGTTGGGTCTACTAAGATACATTCGCCCGAGACTATATGACCCAAAAATACTACTTGATCGAGTCAAAATTCACACTTGCTGAATTTGGCGAAAAGCTTGTTTTCTTGAAGAGCCTGCTACGTTCTTCTTAAATGTTGCGTGTATTCCTATTTACTCTTCGAGTACACCATTATGTCATTGATAAAAATGATGAAGAATTGATCCAGAAACGGCTTAAGAACCCGATTCATTAGGTCCATAAAAGTTGCGGGTGCATATGTTAATCCAATTGGCATTACCGTAAACTCGTAATGCCCATAACATGTCCTAAAAACCGTCTTTGGAATGTCATCTTTTCTGATTCTTAGCTGAGGGTATCCTGACCTTAAATCTATCTTTGAGAACACCTATGCACCTTGAAGTTTATCAAACAAATCGTCGATCCTCGGAAATGGATACTTATTATTAATGGTGACATTATTCAAATGCCGATAGTCTATATATAGTCATAAAAATCCATCCTTTTTTCTTTACGAACAAGACCGGTGCTCCCCAAGGTGAGGTACTTGGTCGGATAAATCCTTTATCAAGCAGTTCTTGTAACTGCACCTTTAATTCCTTTAATTTCAATTGAGCCATCCGATAAGGAGCTTTACAAATAGACTCCATACCTGGGATAACACAATCGTAAATTCAATTTCCCTTTTCGGAGGTAATCCTGGTAAATTCTTCGAAAAAAACATCGGGGTATTCTTTAACCATGGGTATATCCTCCAACTTAGGTTCTTCTTTTTGCGACTTATCCTCTACAGTCGCCAAATATCCTTGACATCCCTCACTAAAAAGTTCGACTGCTTCTATTGCCAAAATCATCAGGTTCGAATATATTCCTCTATTTCCAACAAACTCATATTCAGATGACCCTAGTGGTTTGAGATAAATTATTCTTCAGTAACAATCTACATTGGCTCGCTGTTGACGAAGCCAATCCGTTCATATTATGACATCAAATTCATGTATATCCAAAACCACCAGATCTATCTTTCCCTCATATTCGCCTATGTCAATTCTACATCCCTTACATGACAATAAGGATAACATTTCCTCTTTAAGAGGTGTCAATACGCTTAAAGTACCTCTAGCGGTTTAATTTCTATTCCAAATAATTTCACAAAACGCCTAGCTATAAATGAATGAGTCGCTCCAGTATTGAATAAAGCATAGGCTAGGCAACCATTAATATAAACCGTACATGTAACGACGGTCTTAGAATTCTCTGCTTCCTCTTGAGTCACCGCGTAAACTCGTCCTTGTGCTGGTGGTCGTTGGACGTTTCCTTATTGTCCTGCCGGCTGAGGTTGTTGCTTATTCAGTAGTGGCAGTTGTTGCTGTGGATAATCTTCCATTCAATGTCCCTACTAACCACATCAAAAACATGCTCGTGTAAGCATTCGGCAGGGAGCGTTTGCCATGCCGCCTACCACAATGTTGGCATGCTTCAACTTGATTACCACCCAGCACCTTTCTCTTCTTGTTTGGAACAAAGGACCTTTTTTTCCTTGAATCGCTTATCACGACTCATAGCTCGGGGAGGAGTACACTTGTGGGTCGACTTAGACAACAAGTGTTCTAGTGAGTACCGCTCCACCATCTAAGCTCTTTGTGTATAACTCATTATAGTCCAGTAGATTTAACGGCACCAATTGATCTCGGCTGCTAGGTTGCAACCCTTCCAAGAACCGCTTAGTTTTTGCTACCGGTTCCTCTACTAACTTGGGTGCTTACCGAGACAACTCAGCGAATTTTGCCTCATAATGGTCTACGATTACGTTACCCTGTTGCAACTGCATAAACTCCATCATTTTCCTATCGCGTACACTTTCAGAGAAATATTTCCCATAGAATGCCTTAACGAAGGTACCTTATGTTATTGCAGTGCCAACAGGAAACACTGTTCTTTTTGTAGCCTTCCACCAATAGCTAGCGTTACCTTGTAGCTGATATTCGGCTAAGGCTACTCGATCGAGTTTCGAACATTCCATAAATGCAAATATCTTTTCAAGCTCATTTATCCATAGCTGAGCTTCCTTTGGATTTCCTGTACCAGCAAATTTTGGAGGCTTTAATTTCAGAAATTGTTCAATCAAAAGGCTACTCAATCGGGTTCCGAGCATTCCAGAAATGCAAATATCTTTTCAAGCTCATTTATCCATAGCTGAGCTTCCTCTGGATTTCCTGTACCAGCAAATTTAGGATGCTTTAATTTCTGAAATTGTTCAATCAAATCTTGGACACGTCGTCCTCCCTTTCCACTTCCAGTTCTAGACGTCGAGGCACTTCCTGTGGCATTAGCAGTCTGCTGCTGTGCTTGTTGCCCCATAAGGTTACTGATTTGAGTCAAAGCTTGCAGAATTCCATCCAATCAAGGATCATGTCTTGGCGGCCTTCCTCAAGAATTCATCTTATGCTATAGTCGAAAATCGATTGTAAAATATTCTATATAACTATTACTAACACAATTATCAATCCGAGATAATAACAATAACAATAACAATAAAAGTTATCACGACAATCTCATATAAAGTTAGTGCACAATCACATGCATATAACGATGTCTTTTCTAAGCATCTAACTCGTTTCCCCATCGCGCCTTAGCACTCCAAATATTATAAGCCCCGCTCTAATACCAAATTAGCTGTGAAGTCCCTGACCCGACCCTCGATACCCGATATAGGAAGTATAACCTCCTATGGAGTTCTCGGTCTCTTGAATTCCTCCGAGAGCGCTACGGCTTTGCGCTATTTATTTCTCTGAGACCAAGTGAGGATCGTAAATTGTGACGTTGCGGGGGAGGACTTATGGTGTCCCAGGTACACCGTCGTCATAGTCCACCCATAATCATTTTCCACTCCTTTTAAGATTATTTATTTTATGATTCACAAGCGGAAACGATTTCTTTTATACTTTTTCGAACATAGCGAAACATAAACAACCTCATGTACTATTCACATGCTTCTAATTTCACTTCACTTACGATACTTATGTCGATTTACGACATACATATAGGCATCTTAACTCCTAGAACACGGCTCTATCGAGGTCATCTATTCCACGGTAGCATATAGCCCCAAAAAGTTGCTCATGGACTTCCAAAATTTCATCCACCATTTTCGGCCTCCTAGGATTCACGTGCCATCCATCTTCTTGTAATCACTTCCTTGCCAAAAAGTTGCTCCTTCTTCATACATTCATCTAGTCCACTCGCGGCCATTCACCGCCCGAATTTCCATGAGTTATTTCGGATTCGGGAAAAGGTCCGGTAAGGACGCCTTGGTAGACAAGGTACCACGCAACATAATTATGAGGCACGAAGCTTTCCAAGCGTTGGTTCATCCATATAGTTGTAGTATATCGTCTATAGGTTATCTCGGTCTCTACGTCTATTACATCTACCCAAGTTACTTCAACGGACATTACCATACCAAAAAGTGAAGTTGGAGGGTTAGCCATTACCTACAATCCGAAAAATAAGGAATGAGATTTATAATCCCAGTAAGCAATATCTAAACCGAACATAGGAAACAAGCTAATCATAATTCATAATGCAAGCATACATATCATATATGTATTGTTTCCGATTTATTTTCATATTCGTATAACGGCTCCACTTTTCTTTTCATATTGTGCACACTTTAAGGTCCTCTCACCATTTAGGTGAGGCATATAACATATCATTTCGTTCCTTACCATCGAAGATAGTAAGATCAACATATCTTTTCATATCGTATAGTCTCGCTATCGAAGATAGCGAGATCAAAGAGCGTATGCATCACATATACTTTTCACGCAAGCACTAGAATAGAAAAGCTTCATGGCCTAGGTAAGGGTTAGACATCATTTACCTCACATCAACGAATGTAAAATTAAAAACTCGTCAATTGCTTATACAAGTGTGTGTCGGTTTCTATGGAAGTTCGGTGGCAGCGGCTCTTGGACACTTAATAGCCGAATAGGATGAGGGGAAGAGAAGAGAGAGAGGATGGCGTGAAGTGAGAGGGGAGGGATAAGGGTGGCCGAATTCTTGGGGGCATGGCCCTTTATATAGTGCTCAATTTCCTGTTTTGTATTTATTTTAATTCCTACTTATTCTCCAAGAAAGGCTTAGGTGGCTAGTTTTTGTCTTATTCTACTAATAATTAGCCTTCTCTCAATAAGCTAAGAGCTAATTATAATGTGCCACCTTGACATTCTCTAGAGAATTCTATACACATTTCCATTTTCTATATTTTCATTTTAATTTCTTACTACTTATTGCCCAAGAAAAGCGTAGGTGGCTAGATTTTGTCTTGTTTTACCAATTATTGGTCTCTCACAATTTCTTAAGAGCCAATGGTAATTTGCTACCTCAATGCTCTATAGAATTCCTTTAGAACACTTGACTTATTCTCCAAGTTTTTCAATTTGTCTCATGTTTCTAAACTTTGTCTTGTTTTCTAAGTTTTGCTGGGCGTCATCTTTTCATTATGCCACCTGAGATCATTTTATTTCCTGACTCTATTTTTGGCCAGACATAATTTTTTTTTTCATTTTTATTCCATGGACGAGTTTCTCAACTAAAAAACGTGTTTGATAACATTTCAGATTTTCTATTTTTGGAACAAAAGTTCGTTTGATAATAGCACAAAATTTCTCTTTCTTGACTCTATTTTCGGTAGCGGCGGTGATCGATGGCGGTGGGGGGGTAGGGAGGGGAGACGGCTGGCGGCATGTGGTGAGGCGACGATTGGCGGCGGAAGATGAGGAGGGAAGAAGAACTTGTTTCTCATTCTTGTTTTAGAAACAAAAAGATACTTTTTTCTACTTCTCATTTCTCATCCAAATATATTTATAAGCAAAAAATTGGTCAGGAAATAAAAAAATTCAATTGCGTTATCAAACACATTTCTGCTTCAAACCTATTTGCCAAAAAAAAGAAGAGAAATCCCTTAGTCTCTAGAAACTCTTTCTAGTTCACGCCTACTATTGGAATTTTATTTTCATTTTCATTTTATTTTTCTTATGTAAATATATTAATTATTGAAATATTAATTCCTTTTGTCTTTTCTAAATTATTACATAGAATACTCTAGACATACTATTTAATTTTGTCACATGGCAAATCTAGAGTGTTCTAATACTTTATGTTACCTTTTCTAATCTTATTTTGTCTTCATATGCTTGGCTTGTTCCCCAAGCCAAAAATTATTTTTATTTCTTATTTTATTTTTAACTTGTTCCTCAAGTCGATTTCGTCTTATATACTTTTCATGTGTCAATTCCTCATTCCAACTCGTTCCCTAGGCCATTTTTCGTCTCTATATGTTGGCTTGCTCTCCAAACCAAATATTTCTAATGCTATTTTGTCTTGACATGCTAACTTGTTCTCCAAGTTCTTGTTTTCTTTTTTTAATTCTACTTAGGGTGCTTTTGTTTTGGGGAAAGCATTTTCAGGGAAAGTGTTGTCTAGACTTTCATCCGTTTGGTTCGCAAAAAATGATTTGGTCAACAAAAAGTACTTTCCAATCAACAAAGATTTTATTCATTAAAATAGGAAAGTGAATTTCCCAAAATAAAAAGATGAAAATACTTTTCCAAATTTGAGTCTCTCACTTTGTTTGAAAACGGGGCTCGGCTGATCCCCAGGGACCGAGGATCGGGGCTGAGGACGGGGATCGGGACCTGGGTCGGGGCCGGCGATCGTTGTTGCGGCCGGGGCTGGGAACTGAGCTAGGGTTAGTGTCGGGGTGGGGGATTGGGGCCGGCAACCGAGCTCGGGGTCGGCAACCGAGCGCGGGGCCGGGACCGAGGCTGGAGTCGGGACCGGGGACCGAGGTTGGGAACCGGGATTGGGATTGGGGGTCGGGGCTGGCGCTGGGGTTGGCGACTAGGGTAGGAGCCAAGGTCGATTGCCGGGGTTGAGGCTGGGGCTGGCGATGGAGACTAGGGTCGGGAATAGTGTCGAGGCTGGGGATTTAGGCCGGGACCGGGCAGGGGCCGGGGATCGGGACCAGGGCCGGTGTCGGGGCTGGGGATCGGGACCGGTGCCGGGGCTGTGGACTAGGGTCGGGGATCGGGACCGAGACGGAGCTGGGGCCGGGTATCTGGGTCGGGGATAGGGATCGGGACCGGGGCCGGGGACCGATGACGAGGCCGGGGATCCGGACAAGGGCCAGGGCCGGCGACCGGGGCCGAGAATCAGGATTGGGACTAGGGCCGGGAACGGGACCGAGGTCGACGACTAGGGCCGAGGTCGAGACCGAGGACCGGTGTCGAGGCCGAGGATCGGGAGAAGGGCTAGGACCAGCGAACCGGGCTGAGGATTAGGACCGGGATCGGTTCTGGGGCGAGGACTAGGGCTGGGAGCGGGACTGAGGCCAGCGACGAGGGCCGAGGTCGAGGCCAGGGACCGGTGTCGACACCGAGGATCGAGACCTAGGCCAAGGCCGGCGACCAGGACTGGGCCCTGGGACCGGGCCAGCGATCGGGGTCGGAGACCGGGGCTGGGCCGGAGGACCGGGACGGGTGTTGGAGCCAAGGATCGAGACCGGGATCGGGGTTGAGATAGGGGCCGAGGTCGGCGATCGAGGTCGGTGACCGAGACCGGGGCCGGGGCAGGGGATTGGGACCGAGACCGGGATCAAACAGGGATAGGGACTGGGACCGAGGCCGGCAACCAGGGTCGGGGTCGGTGTCGGGACCGGGGCCAGGGACCGGGGCCACTGTTTAGGCCGGGGATCGGGTCCAAGTCCAGGTCTGGGGCCGGGGACTAGGGCGGGGGCCGAGGCCGGGGTATGGGCAGGGACCGGTGATCGGGACCAAGGGGGAGGCTGGGACCGGGGAAGGGGATCAGGGCTAGGTCCCGGCCGTAGCAGCCAGGGATCGGGATCGAGACCAGGACCATGGACCGAGATCGGGTCGGGGTCGGGGTCAGGGTTGGGGACTGGGGATCTGGACTAGGGGCCGGGGTCGGCGACTGAGGTCGAGGCCAGGGACTGGGACCGGGGCCGATGATCAGGATCAAGGTTGGGACCGACAACTGGGGTCAGTTCACGTCAGCTCTCTCGACCTTCTATTTCTCCTCAGTTTCATGGATAGTCTCATTGATGAGATTGAAATCGTTTTCCAAATGAAAACCAAACACCGGAAAATATTTTCGATAACATATTACCAAATAAAGGAAAACAAATCGTTTTTTGATAAAGTTGTTTCCAAAAAATCACTTTTCAGAAAATGAATTCCCGATGCTCACTTTTCTTGAAACAAACACACCCTTAATAAAAGAGTAGATTCTAGATATTCCTTCCTTGTTTGCCAAGCCAACATTTTAAATATTCTTAAGAGTATTCTAGGTGCCACGTGTCAAATTCCTAATTAATTTATTTGGCTATTCTATAATCGTATAATATTTAGGTCTTTCTATCAACTTCTTATAATAGCACATTTCTTCCTTTTTATGCTTTACATGCCTAGTATACAAACATATACTATTTTCTTTTATTTCATTTTACATTTAAAATGGAGATTTAGCATTCTTAGTGTCATGTAACCATGGGGTCTCTAACCCTTTTTTCTATTCTATAGATGCCAAATATAAATAGCGACAATGGCAATTTGGGCATTTTATTTATGTGGGTAAGGTCGTCTAGAGATCGACCTCTTATTCCTTGTTCTAAGATTCTAAAAATACCGTCTTTCTGGCTATTGGAACATCTAAACATGTTCTCTATTTTCGGTGCAGAATTAAACTAAGGATCAGACCATCTTTTTCTTTGCCAATTGAGTCAAGAGCCATTTCATCTTTATTCAGGGTTGGAATAACCCGTTCCTAAACCGTGGAATAACGAACACTATCGAGTTCACCTCTCATGACCAATTCAAATTGATGCAGGATTGGTTCATCTCAATCCGTAGTATTCCAGTAGCACATCATATAGTCTCGTGTGATCAGTCCTCAAATAGAGCGTGACTGATACGGGATTCTAATCGACCTTCGTAGAATTCATGGCTTGTTCGATTGTCGACCTTTGTCATCTTGCAAATGGTCGCACGGTTCAGTCCCTGGTCGACGTCAGAGTGATTTTGAGGTCATTCTGTAGCGAGATGAGGTCAATCATAAGCAATCTATGCTCGATTAAGGTCGTCACACAGTGGATCCTTAATCGGAATCATAACTGATTTATATACTAGGCTGTGATTCTTACCAAATACGATCTTTCTTTTCTAGTGGCTCCTCTTGACCCTGTGGCTTTTGTGTATAATTTGTCCGAATTCTAAGTTTAACTTAGCCCTAAATTTTGGGGTGTCACACCAATCAAGATAAAAGAAATGTCGTTAGTAACCAAAATTAATGGATAACTTAATGTGAGAAATGTTGGTAATTCAATCAAATTAAGATTGGTAAATTTCGAATTAGAAACTTGAATACATTGTAAGCCCCCAAACTAATTCCACTTGATCATTAAAGTAGTTGCTTATGAATTATCAGTAACTGGCGGTGCTTTTCAAAAACATGTAGGATACAAAGTTGTGTGTAACTAACATTAGCTGGCACCTTAATGTGACAAATGTTTCAGCCAAACAAAATGTAACAAATGTTGATGTATTAGTCAAATTAAAATTTATAGTAACTCAAATATAATAATTTCAATAAATTGGTTGGTCGCAAAAGTGAAGGTTGTTAATATTAAAACAATTGGCAACTTTGGAAGTATAAACACATATTGGTACCTTCAAAACCAAGCGGGATAAATGGAAGTTATTTTGTAGCTTGTTGCGACAAATGATGGTAAATTAGTTAGATTAAGGTTAATAATGCGTCTAGAACTTACTAACTTCAACATGTTGTTAAGACACAGAAGAACGTCTGCACTCACATAAAATCATTGTGAACTTTGGGAAGAATATAAACGTTCGCAATTTATGAAACCAGAAAAGATAAAATGTAGGTGAATACAGTTAGTTGTTCATTTAAGATGACCAATGTTGGTAAACGAGTCAATTTAGGTAGGTAATTTCATATAAATACTACAAACTTTAACACGTTGGTAAGCCACTGTTGCGGAAAATGCCAAGAGATGTGCAAATTCAAACGCATAATAGCAATGATGAAAGCAAAATAAAACATGAGACACGATATACGTGGAAAATCCAAAACGGGAAAAAACACGGGGAGAGAGAGGGGTTTCACTATCTTCAATAACGAGTACAAGCGTACAATCAAAGATCCAAAGATTAAACAAGAAGAAAGTAAAAATAAAGGGTTTCGGGGCAGAAGCTAAAGTAAGCATCCCCTATGTGATATGCAAGATATCCTTTTTATAGCCCCATCAAAGAAATCCTAAAACAAAGCGAATGGTCCAAAATAACCTTATCACTAATTTGGAAGTTAGAATATAACAAATCTCCACCTTGATTTCAAATCTCCAGAAGAGCATTTTACCAAACGCCACAAGGCCTCTCTCCCTCACCTTCAAGAGTGACCACGCAAAGCCACCCGCCAAACGGCAAAATTGACGACGCACACCCCTAAGCCTACGTGAGCGTACTCGGTGTAGGAAACAAGGGTGAACCGCCATCAACACCGCCTAAGCAGCTCTAACGGCGAGAACACCAATCAAATCCAAACAATGCTTGAACTTGGTCAAAGGAAATGGTTTAGTCAACATATATGCTGGATTATCCGCTATAGGTACATTCTTCACTGTTACTATACCTTTAGCAACCTCATCACGCACAAAGTGATAACAAATATCGTTGTGTTTCGTTCTCTCGTGATACATCACATTTTTGGTCAACTGAATCGCACTTTGGTTATTGCAAAAGATAACGGAGGTTTCCTCCTGCTTCACCCCAAGTTCTGTAACCAAACGCTTCAGCTAAAGAGCTTCTTTTGCTGCTTCCGTTGATGCCATGTATTCTGCTTCGGTGGTAGATAAAGCAACTGTGTCTTGCAAAGTTGCTTTCCAACTAACTGCGGAACCACCAAGTGTAAAAACATAACCTGTCAAAGATCTCCTTTTATCGAGATCAACTGCATAGTTAGAATCAACGAAACCAACAGCTGAATGCCCTATATCACAACATCTATCAAAGGCCAAACCAACATCTGAGGTACCTCGGATATACCGAAGAATCCACTTCACAGCTTGCCAGTGAGCTTTACTCGAATTTGCCATATACTTGCTCACAACACTAATTGCTTGGGAAATGTCTAGACGAGTGCACACCATAGCATACATAAGACTACCCACATCACTAGAATATGGAACTCGAAATATTTCATCTTCTTCTTCTTTGGTTTTAGGTGACAAAGAAGTAGAAAGTCTAAAGTGGGACGCCAAAGGAGTACTTACCGGTTTAGCATTCGTCATACCGAAACGTTTAAGCACTTTCTCAATATACCCCTTTTGTGAAAGGCATAACTTCCCAACCTGTCTATCTCTACGAATTTCCATACCTAGAATTTTCTTGGTAGCTCCAAGATCCTTCATCTCAAATTCTGTGCTAAGTTGCTTCTTTAACAGCTATATCTCTGACATGTCCTTTGTAATAAGCATGTCATCCACATACAATACCAGATAAACAAAAGAACGATTGTCATGCCCACTTCGCGAGTAGCCATGCTTAACATAAACCTATCAAATGTACCATTGTCTGTTCTGAGACGCTTTACCTTCTTGCCAGTTTGATTTTCAATCAATATCTTCCACTTCTTGAACGTATCAAAAACATCACTTTTACGCGTCAAGAAATAAACCCAAACACTCCTAGAAAAGTCATCAATAAATGTCAAAAGATAAACTGCACCACCTTTAGATGTAACCTGTGCAGGTCCCTACAAATCGAAGTGAATATAGTCAACTGTGCCCTTCATCCAATGCACCCCCAGGACTGAAACTAACTCTGCGCTGTTTCCCGTAAACACAATGCTCACAAAAATCAAGTAGAACTATATGCTCCCCACATGATAAACCACGCACTGTATGCTCCCCACAGAGTAAACCACGCTTGCTCAAGATAGTCATTCCTCTTTCGCTCATGTGGCCCAACCGCATATGCCACAACCTTGATTTATTAGAATCTAAAGAGGATGATATATTTAAAGAACTCACAACTGTACTTCCCTACAGAACATAAAGACTATTCTTTTTGTTACCTCTCATCACAATCAAGGAGCCCTTTGAAATTTTCAAAACTCCACCTCCACCAGTATACATACATCCAGTGGAATACAAACTGCTCAAGGAAATAAGGTTCTTTTTCAAATCTGGGATATGCCTAACATTTGTCAAAGTTCTTACTACATTGTCATGACATTTGATCCGCACTGTATCAATACCCACAATCCTACAAACTGCAATGTTACCTATCAAAACTGAACCACCAATGACTTTTTGGGTCACGCCCCGAACCCGGCGGGCATGCGAGTATCCCACCTTTGCCGTTACCTTTGATGAACTCCCAAGATCCAACGGCCAATAACTTAAAACTTCTAAATGATGATTGCATACGGAAGCGAGAAAATATCCCATATAAAAATAATATACACAAGATGACTTAGGATAGAAAAAGGTACATTTCTCATTCGAGTTCCCAAAGTCAGGTACAATCCTAACTCCAAAATAATATACAATTCCTAAGGCCACATAACGGTTGAATCAATTCCTCCAAAATCTCCTTCAATTGCCTAACTATGGCCAACTTGGGTTTCCATCGTCTGGTACCTGAAAATGTTATCCCACGACGGGGTGAGATATAAATCTCATTAAGCTAAACCTAACCCTAAACTAGGCTATCAGTAGCTCCAGACGTTTTTGAAAGACGGGGTATTTTAGGATAAAATATTTGGCATGGCAAAAACATGATTCCATCAAAACATGGCTTTTCAGCATTTCCAAATCAATTCATCTCAATCACAAATCATGGCAAAAATCTACGCTTCGTACAGTGGCAAGGTTTTCAATCAAAAGCAAGCACTCGACGCCATCTCAAAACATGAGGCAACTTTCAAATTTCATCAAAATACCAATTCCTTGAATATCTAGAGAACACATTCTTTACTCTCTCGCCCCTTCCTAGCCCTTTTAAAAACTTGAGGAAAATATCAACTCAAGAGGCATTTTAGTTTCTCAAAAATCCATTCTTGATCATTCATAGAAAATCGGATCTTTTCATTTTCACCCATCTAGGGCCGCCTGTCACGCCCCGAACCCAATGAGCTTGCGAACATCCCACCAGGTCGTTATAACTCTATAGTCTTCCAGGATCCACGGCCAACTGCTTCACTCACCTAAAGGACACCTTGACGCGGAAGCAAGAAAAATGACTTTAGACAAAATAAACCCAAGATGACTTAGGACATAAAAAGGTACACCCCTCAATATTGACAAATTCACTTCAAATGTTACAGTCTTCTAATACCCATGGTTCAATCTAAATCCACAAATCAAAGTAAAATTCTTAAGATCAAAAATAAGTTTACATCCATCTTCTTTAAACACTTCTCCCAATGCCATTCCATGGCAATCTCGGGTTTCCATCGCCTGGGACCTGAAAAATGTTAAGCCCCCACTGGGGTGAGATATAAATCTCAGTAAGTAAACCCTAAACCTAGATCAGACCGCCAGTCCCACCAGACTACACCACAAGCAACAGGCAAAAGCTCAGCCAAACAATATCACATAATAAGAGATTCAAACTTCGCACGTTAGCACAAACAAACACACCACTTTCACAGAACATAAAAATGACATTTTACTCAATCATCGCCAGGGCTCCCAGTCACGATGTATTTCTCTGGGGCACTCTAGCCAATTCACTCACAAGGGCTCTCTGGCCATTTGATATCACAAGGGCTCTCTGGCCAATTCATTTGCATTAGGGCACTCTGGCCAATTACAATCCACAAAGGCTCTTCGGCCAATT
The DNA here is from genome assembly GCA_021437785.1 of Rhodomyrtus psidioides. Lineage (NCBI taxonomy): Eukaryota > Viridiplantae > Streptophyta > Magnoliopsida > Myrtales > Myrtaceae > Rhodomyrtus > Rhodomyrtus psidioides. The sequence goes on along the minus strand of JAILYB010000031.1, from coordinate 4,115,288 downwards.
ACAAAGCATCAGGGCACTCTGGCCAATTACGATGCATTCACACAGGGCATTCTGACCATTCATTTGCATCAGGGCTCTCGGGCCAATTACGATGCAAAAAGGGCTCCAAGCCATGGTCATTCATTTGCATTAGGGCTCTCAAAGCAATTACAATGCAAAAGGAGCTTCAAGCCAATTGATCGCTGGGGCACTATAGCCAATTCACATCTCAGGGCATCAAGCCAATTCACATATCAGGGGCATCAAGCCAAATCGTTTCACGTGGGCATTCAAGCCAAATCATTTCACATGGGCATTCAAGCCAAATCATTACACATGTACTCATATTCGACCATCACAAATCAAATTTCAATCAATTCACTCATTAATCAAATCAGCAGTCAAAAGCATCCAGCAGTGTCCTAACATCGTAGTAGAGGTTTAAGGGACACTTACTTCTTCAATTGAGCTAGCACTTCCACTCAGAATCCACCACCATGCACGGTCTTCAACCGGCCAGAGTAGGACAAATGCACGGCCAATTAGCCAAGCTAGTCAATACCATGTGCAATTCACTTCCAAGGCCCACAAATGCATAGCCAAATCATGTCTCGCGTCGTCCTACGAATAAATTACAATTCCCATCAATAAACTCCGCCAATTCCGATCCAATCGAACCAATTTGTTGCCGAGACATCAATTGACATCTTAGGACATCCCAATAATCATTTTGGACCATGGAAACACATCCTAGAACCATCAAAGGGTTCGGCCAAGGCCAAAACAGAATAGGGCAGCGTTCTGTTCTGCCCTCCCTCACAATCCACAGCCCATATATCACCTCAAATCATCATTTTATTGTCCAATCCTCTTACCAAGACCTAAATTTACATGTGTAGGACATCCACCAGTAATTTGGAGTCAAAATAATACCTCTAGGTACCTCAAATGGTTCAATTTCCACAATAGCTTCACCGATCAGATTTTAGTTCAGTTCTGTCCACTCAATCTCAGCCATGAAACACCCCTAAATCCCGATTGAAAAATTTATTTCTGCTCATTCACATATAGTACTATACGTTATGAAGCTACCCTCTAAAATTTGAGGTCATTTGGATTTTCTATGAGTTAGAATCACTACATTTCCTCAGCTAGCTCAGAATCTGTCCGCTTTTCTTCCAAAAAAAACCATAAATTAACCAAACCTCCAAAAATCATGAAACAAACGGGAAAATGTCAAGGACATCTTGAAGTAACCTGTGGCGGTCGGCGACCAGCAAAAAGGTCATCGAAGCGGGACGTCGTACGGACTGAAGGAGGCGGTAGTGGCTGGTCGGGCGACAAGGTCTGGCCAGAGAGAAAAATGGAGACACTGGAGAGACTTTCAGGAATTGGCTCTTTGGGGCATAAGATCAATAGTATATGGGTCTGCAATAATTTGTTCTGATTTTTCTTACAACTTATTGGGGGATTAGATGGCCATCCACTCTCACATTAACATTGGGCTAATGCACCAATAATAGAGCTTAATCCTTTGACTCACATTGACCACTTTCTTGGCTAATTTTCTGTCTACTTTCGGTAGCAATAGAGGGAGGGGCAATTGTCCATTTTGCCCTTCTTAATTTTCCAAGGACAAGAATTAAGCTTGAGGGGCAAAACGTTCATTTTGCACTTTTCGTCCGAACTTCATTTTTTAGTCTTAATTGTCTCATTTGGCCAGGCGTCGTCAAATTCAAATTCAATGTTTGAATTCCTCAATTCCATTTCCCAATTTCAAGCTTCCAATCCATGTTGTTAGTCTCGAGTGGTCGAAAATTCAGAATGTCACAATTCTTCCCCCTTAAAGAAATTTCATCCTCGAAATTTGCCACCTTCTTATCTACTCAATTTCTTGGGACATCGGCGCCTCACCGCTATCTCACTCTTCCAGATAACTTCTTCCATGACTTGTTACTTTCGTTTGTCCTTTCCGACGGAAGTCATCCTCCCTCAGGATTTATTTCCTTCGGTCCTCAATCTGTATTTGTTTCTCTCTATTCTCTTTCGACATTCATGCATCTGGTAGTAGTTTGCTCTCAAGCATTCACATCGTCTCTTCTATTTGTCTTTCACCATTATTACTAAACCCTCGCCAAGTTGATTCCTTAATGCCCATGCCATCTGGCGTATCATTCTCTTTATACATCCGTTCGTACCAACGGAAATTCATGGGCTTAATCAACTTGCCCTCTATTATCCAAATCGAGCTATAGCCCTCTCGATTCCTTAAACAATTTCACAATTACTACTGTAGTAATCCGCTCTCGACTCCATTCGAAAATTCCCTTGGATCAAAGTAATCCATCGACTTTCATGGTCATGTCTCTCTCTTATAGGCATGTCTAATGCTCAACCACATGTTAGACTATCCCAACTCTCAGTCCACATTACCAATAGTATTAAGGAAAATCTTGGCACATCCTTGTGCCATCTCAGGGAACACCATAATTCTCCCTTCGGATTCCGATGAGACCATCACTTTAGGTTCCCCTTCAATACTGGACTCATACTTTCATCCATGGGACCTCAAGGGTTCTGTTCATTCCCATAACCCTTTAAGTATCAGGGTTCGATTATGGCAATACCTCAATTCCCTTCTAGCCTTCAAGCTATGTGTTTCCAGTAGTCGTCAACTCGTCAATTGACAAACTTCCAATTTAAAAGTTGAATCTCTTATTTCTCGAGGGAAGGTCTGTCCCTCCATGACCAATTACACCACGCTCAGCTCTCAATTAGGAGCATCCGTTACTTAATTCACCCGTCCTTAGCGATATGAACATCGCAATAGCAGCACTTGGGTAAACTCTTCGTTTCACGTGGCTTTCCTTCAATTACCTTTTGGCAATCAATGTTCTCAATATTTTGTAGTTCACATAACTTACGAGGTCTTTCTCTGCACAAGCAACGCTCCAATATTCACAAGCAATTTCACCCATCGACGTTGCCTTTTGCTCAATTCCCATCGGGAATATCTTCGTACTACCTTATTCTCTCGTGGTAGATACATACTCAATATGTTCTTCCACTCACATAAGGTTTCCCAATCTTTGTCGCGAGGACATTCACAACCCAACTCCAATCATGCACCGAGCATTCCACTCATAAAGTCTTATTGTCAAGGCATATTCACACAGCCCATTTTAATCTGCCTTGCTACGCCTCAAATTTCCTTTTCACGTTACGTCATTATGATTCTCCTGACTCTTTCGATTCCACACAGGAACACCATTATCAGCGTAGTCATCACCTTGACTCAAGTCCTTGAAGACTCACCACATTCATTCACCCATTCACGTTATATCTCGTCCTTAGTCCATCTCATCAATGGGACCACTCTCGTGGAAAATCCGCCCACGATCCGTCTATAACAATACATCAATTTCAAGGAACTTCAAATTTCAATAGCTCACATCGAACCTAGTGTTGTGGAAATACTCCTATATTTTGATTCTGACAAAACCTTCAAAAGATATTGTTTAATGAAATGTGATGCAGGAAGAATGAGTAAGCAGCAGATTGAGATACTCCAATTCTGTCGCGCTGACGAAGGGTCAGATGGAAGTGCTTCTGACGAAGGGTCAGATGGAAGTGCTTCTGACGTAGGGTCAGATGGAAGTGCTTCTGACGTAGAGTCGGATGGAAGTGCTCTTGATGATCCAAACAGTGACGGATGGATCACATCAAATCTCCGTATTACCATTCCATGCCAACTGATCAAATTTCTCCTAGACGAATATGAAGAAAGATCAGTTCCTGCATTTTTCAAAACACGAAGACCCACGTATGGCAGGTTTCCGATCAAGGCAAGTGATATTCAATTATCCTGATATCCCCTCTTGTCAATCAAGGGACTTTCTAAAATAGGATATCATCTTCTAAGGAAAATATCCTCGGGAATCAACTCAAACTTATCACACTTATGGAAGCTGGAGATTCAGTTGTATGGGCGACTGAATCAGAAGGATTCAATATCTTACCCAACGGTCTACATATCTTCTGAAGATACAGTCTCGTTCAATCACGATTGATGACGTCCAATCAAGGATTGAAGAGCAATCCCTTGGCTGGAATCCAACAGCTAGTTCGGAGGCAGGGGAGTATAAAAGAAGTATAATGTTCGACTAGAGGGTAAGAGGGCGAACAACAATCCAAAGTGCAAGAATAATTTGAGTTTCATCTGAGAGAGTATTCTGTGTACTCAAAATCCTTCACTGTGAAAAACTGTGTGAGAAGGAAACAAAACACTTGAGTGATTGTAATCTTCTTGATTCTTCATAGTGAAATCCAGCCAATTGGCTGTCATCGTGGGAGAGTGGACGTAGACTTGATCCAAGCCGAACCACTATAAACATCGTGTGCAATATCCTCTTCTCTAAACTCTTACTCTTGTGTTTAGATTTCCTGCACACTGTTATACAGCTTTTGTTCCTAATCGTACACTGAACTCTATCCATTCCGCAAGAAATTTACAATTGTGTTCAAAATCTCCTATTCACCCCCCTCTAGGAGATATTGCTAGTTACATCAATTGGTATCAGAGCAGGTTGCTCAATTTACGAAGTGTCTATTGACTTCAGAGTTAACGATCTACTATGTCTAGCAATCACTCTTCAGGAACAAGCGATTCGCACTTTGCCAACAAGCCTCCATACTTTGATGGGAAGGATTACAACATGTGGAGTAACAAGATGAAGTGGTTCTTCAAAGCCTATGATGATCTGATGTGGGATGTCGTTACAAATGGAATAGTTCCTGCAAATACCACAAATCCAACCTCTGCTGACGGAGTAAACATTGTCACAACAATGACTGATGCTGAAAAGGCTAAAAGAAAAGGCCTTGATTCTAAAGCTGTCAATGCTCTCTTTTGTGCCTTATCTACTCCTCTTTATAATCGTGTCTCAGAGGAAGAATCATCTAAGGCAATATGGGATAGACTTCATGTTACCTTTCAAGGAACAAATCGTGTGAAAGAAACAAAGCTCAGTATTTTACTGAGTGACTATGAAGCATTTGAAATGAAGCCTGATGAATCTATTACAGATATGATAGACAGGTTTCAGACTTTGACAAGTGGACTTGCAAGACAAGGTGCACCTATTGCTGAACCAATGTAAGTCAGGAAGATACTACGTGGACTCACAGATGATTGGAATTACATCAAGCCATCAATTCAAGAATGCCAAACAATTAGACCCCTCTCGGTGGATGAGCTAGTCGGAACTTTGCAATCCTATGAAACAGAACGAGCAAACAAAAAGGGAGAACATAAAGGTAAAAAATCTATTGTATTAAAAAGTCAAATTAATCAATGTTTTTCTGACACAGATGATGAAGATGAGGATGATGAAGAATTAGCCCTCATGGTCAAGAAATTTAGGAAGATGGCTCGAAAAGGCAAAAATATCAAGGGAAAGAAACCTTGGAAAAAGAGTGAGGTAAAAATATCAAGCAACGACTCACAAGATAGCAAAGACGTGATTTGCTTCCACTGTAAGAAAGCAGGTCATATCAAACCGAACTGCCCAATTTTGAAGAAAGACAAACTCAAGTATGAGAAGTACAAGAAGGTTCTAAAGGCAGAAACTTTGAGTGATTCTGATGAAAGCGAGAATGATTATGCAAATATCTGTCTCATGGCCGAATCAGACTCAAGTTCAGATTCAGAAACTGAGGTATGTTCATCTGAACTCCTTGATGAAGTCGTTGAATATATTGATGAATTATGTAGAAACTACAAAGAAGCCCTTGAGAAGGTTTCTTGTTTGAAAAAGGAAAATACTTCTTTAAAACAACAGAACTTGTCCCAAGAAGAAAAAATTAGTTTTCTACAACAAGAGTTTCACCAGATGAAAGAAAATCATGATTCTGTTTCAAGAGAAAATGCTTCCTTGAAAGAAAAAATTTCTACTACATCAAAAAGGTTTTCACAAAGCTCAGAAACTCTGAATAGCATTATATCAAAACAAATACCCTTCAATGATCGATCTGGGTTAGGTTTTAAAAAGGAAAGTAGCCAAAGAAATGTCTTTAAAACTGAATTTCGAAAACCAACGTTTTCCAATTACAAGCATCATTTTTATAAGCATTTTACTAGATCATACATTCGACAACCTTGTGTGAACTGTGGTGATCCTAGCCATACTAAGGATTACTGCAAGAAAATCTGGAGACCTATTAAAAGGTCAAAAAAATACTAACACAGAAGGACCCAAGAAAACATGGGTACCAAAGAACGAGCAAACAAAAAGGGAGAACAGAAAGGTAAAAAATCTATTGCATTAAAAAGTCAAATTAATCAATGTTTTTCTGACACAGATGATGAAGATGAGGATGATGAAGAATTAGCCCTCATGGTCAAGAAATTTAGGAAGATGGCTCGGAAAGGCAGAAATATCAAAGGAAAGAAACCTTGGAAAAAGAGTTAGGTAAAAATATCAAGCAACGACTCACAAGATAGCAAAGACGTGATTTGCGTCCACTGTAAGAAAGCAGGTCATATCAAACCGAACTGCCCAATTTTGAAGAAGGACAAACTCAAGTATGAGAAGTACAAGAAGGCTCTAAAGGCAGAAACTTTGAGTGATTCTGATGAAAGCGAGAATGATTATGCAAATATCTGTCTCATGCCCGAATCAGACGCAAGTTCAGATTCAGAAACTGAGGTATGTTCATCTGAACTCCCTGATGAAGTCGTTGAATATATTGATGAATTATGTAGAAACTACAAAGAAGCCCTTGAGAAGGTTTCTTGTTTGAAAAAGGAAAATACTTCTTTAAAACAACAGAACTTGTCCCAAGAAGAAAAAATTAGTTTTCTACACCAAGAGTTTCACCAGATGAAAGAAAATCATGATTCTGTTTCAAGAGAAAATGCTTCCTTGAAAGAAAAAATTTCTACTACATCAAAAAGGTTTTCACAAAGCTCAGAAACTCTGAATAGCATTATATCAAAACAAATACCCTTCAATGATCGATCTGGGTTAGGTTTTAAAAAGGAAAGTAGCCAAAGAAATGTCTTTAAAACTGAATTTCGAAAACCAACGTTTTCCAATTACAAGCATCATTTTTATAAGCATTTTACTAGATCATACATTCGACAACCTTGTGTGAACTGTGGTGATCCTAGCCATACTAAGGATTACTGCAAGAAAATCTGGAGACCTATTAAAAGGTCAAAAAAATACTAACACAGAAGGACCCAAGAAAACATGGGTACCAAAGAACGAGCAAACAAAAAGGGAGAACAGAAAGGTAAAAAATCTATTGCATTAAAAAGTCAAATTAATCAATGTTTTTCTGACACAGATGATGAAGATGAGGATGATGAAGAATTAGCCCTCATGGTCAAGAAATTTAGGAAGATGGCTCGGAAAGGCAGAAATATCAAAGGAAAGAAACCTTGGAAAAAGAGTTAGGTAAAAATATCAAGCAACGACTCACAAGATAGCAAAGACGTGATTTGCTTCCACTGTAAGAAAGCAGGTCATATCAAACCGAACTGCCCAATTTTGAAGAAGGACAAACTCAAGTATGAGAAGTACAAGAAGGCTCTAAAGGCAGAAACTTTGAGTGATTCTGATGAAAGCGAGAATGATTATGCAAATATCTGTCTCATGCCCGAATCAGACTCAAGTTCAGATTCAGAAACTGAGGTATGTTCATCTGAACTCCCTGATGAAGTCGTTGAATATATTGATGAATTATGTAGAAACTACAAAGAAGCCCTTGAGAAGGTTTCTTGTTTGAAAAAGGAAAATACTTCTTTAAAACAACAGAACTTGTCCCAAGAAGAAAAAATTAGTTTTCTACAACAAGAGTTTCACCAGATGAAAGAAAATCATGATTCTGTTTCAAGAGAAAATGATTCCTTGAAAGAAAAAATTTCTACTACATCAAAAAGGTTTTCACAAAGCTCAGAAACTCTGAATAGCATTATATCAAAACAAATACCCTTCAATGATCGATCTGGGTTAGGTTTTAAAAAGGAAAGTAGCCAAAGAAATGTCTTTAAAACTGAATTTCGAAAACCAACGTTTTCCAATTACAAGCATCATTTTTATAAGCATTTTACTAGATCATACATTCGACAACCTTGTGTGAACTGTGGTGATCCTAGCCATACTAAGGATTACTGCAAGAAAATCTGGAGACCTATTAAAAGGTCAAAAAAATACTAACACAGAAGGACCCAAGAAAACATGGGTACCAAAGAACGAGCAAACAAAAAGGGAGAACAGAAAGGTAAAAAATCTATTGCATTAAAAAGTCAAATTAATCAATGTTTTTCTGACACAGATGATGAAGATGAGGATGATGAAGAATTAGCCCTCATGGTCAAGAAATTTAGGAAGATGGCTCGGAAAGGCAGAAATATCAAAGGAAAGAAACCTTGGAAAAAGAGTTAGGTAAAAATATCAAGCAACGACTCACAAGATAGCAAAGACGTGATTTGCTTCCACTGTAAGAAAGCAGGTCATATCAAACCGAACTGCCCAATTTTGAAGAAGGACAAACTCAAGTATGAGAAGTACAAGAAGGCTCTAAAGGCAGAAACTTTGAGTGATTCTGATGAAAGCGAGAATGATTATGCAAATATCTGTCTCATGCCCGAATCAGACTCAAGTTCAGATTCAGAAACTGAGGTATGTTCATCTGAACTCCCTGATGAAGTCGTTGAATATATTGATGAATTATGTAGAAACTACAAAGAAGCCCTTGAGAAGGTTTCTTGTTGGAAAAAGGAAATTACTTCTTTAAAACAACAGAATTTGTCCCAAGAAGAAAAAATTAGTTTTCTACAACAAGAGTTTCACCAGATGAAAGAAAATCATTATTCTGTTTCAAAAGAAAATGCTTCCTTGAAAGAAAAAATTTCTACTATATCAAAAAGGTTTTCACAAAGCTCAGAAACTCTGAATAGCATTATATCAAAACAAATGCCCTTCAATGATCGATCTGGGTTAGGTTTTAAAAAGGAAAGTAGCCAAAGAAATGTCTTTAAAACTGAATTTCGAAAACCAACGTTTTCCAATTACAAGCATCATTTTTATAAGCATTTTACTAGATCATACATTCGACAACCTTGTGTGAACTGTGGTGATCCTAGCCATACTAAGGATTACTGCAAGAAAATCTGGAGACCTATTAAAAGGTCAAAAAAATACTAACACAGAAGGACCCAAGAAAACATGGGTACCAAAGAAACAGTAAGTTGGTTATCTATTGCAGGTACCAAAGAGAAGGAAGAACAAGTGGTTTCTGGATAGTGGTTGTTCAAGTCACATGACTGGAAATCCAGATGTGTTTATATCCCTCTCAGATTATGATGGAAGAAGTGTGTCGTTTGGAGGAAGGAACAAGGGTAAAGTGATCGGGAAAGGAAATGTAAAGATTGGAAATCTGACCTGGAGAACCCAGCTCTCAGAATGTCGGCTCAGCAGACTCAAGTGAAGCTTTGTCAAAATAAAATCTTTCACTCCTTCAAAACTGAATTCCCGACAAACTTCGGGATCTCTAAAAAAAAGGGGAAGAAAAACCCTTTTAAAAGAAACAGTCTCATCGGACGTGGAGAACCCTCGTCATGAGACCCATTTTCAAAAATCAGGCAGTCTCATTGGACGTGGAGAACCCTCGTCATGAGACCCCTTTTCAAAAACCAGGCAATCTCATCGGACGTGGAGAACCCTCGTCATGAGACCCCTTTTCCAAAATATCAAACAGTCTCATCGGACGTGGAGAACCCTCGTCATGAGACCCATTTTAAAAAATCAGGCAGTCTCATCGGACGTGGAGAACCCTCGTCATGAGACCCATTTTCAAAAATATCAAATAGTCTCATCGGACGTGGAGAACCCTCGTCATGAGACCCATTTTCAAAAATCAGGCAGTCTCATCGGACGTGGAGAACCTAAACAACCTCCTGGCTTCGAAGAACCTAAACAAAAGGATATGGTCTATGTCTTAAAAAAGGCACTCTATGGATTGAAACAAGCACCCCGTGCCTGGTATGAAAGGTTAAGTAATTTTTTACCTCAACACAGCTTCACTAAAGGTAATGTAGATACCACTCTTTTTATTCAAAGAAAAGGTAAAGATATCCTTTTAGTTCAAATTTATGTTGATGATATTATATTCGGCTCCTCTAATGAACTTCTCTGCAAGAAATTCTCTAAAACAATGCAGGATGAATTTGAGATGAGTATGATGGGAGAATTACGGTTCTTTCTTGGTCTTCAAATTCATCAATCCCAGAAAGGAACCTTCATATTTCAAGAGAAGTATGCATTGGAAATAGTGAAGAAGTTTGGTATGGAAAATGGCAAGAAGACAGAAACTCCTATGTCTCACTCTTCCAAATTAGATAAGAATGAAGATGGAAAAGAAGTCAATCCCAAACTATATCGAAGCATGATCGGATCATTACTCTATCTCACAGCTTCAAGACCCGACATACTATATAGTGTCTGCTTATGTGCAAAATTTCAGTCAAGTCCGAGAGAATCACACCTATCAGCAGTCAAGAGAATAATCAAATACATAGGGACTTATCCCAACTATGGTTTGTGTTATTCTAAATCTTCTGATTTTACACTAAAAGGTTATTCAGATGCAGATCTTGCAGGTTGCAAAATTGATAGAAAAAGTACATCTGGAACCTGTCAACTCATAGGAAACATGCTTGTCTCATGGTACTCAAAGAAGCAAAATACAGTGGCACTCAGTACAGCTGAAGTAGAATACGTATCTCTTGGAAGCTGCTGCACTCAAATACTTTGGCTAAAACAGCAGCTCAAGGACTATGGTGTTGAAGAATCAACTGTGGAAATCCTATGTGACAACACAAGTGCCATAAATCTCACAAAGAATCATGTACTTCACTCAAGAACAAAGCATATTGAGATCAAGCATCACTTCATACGTGATCATGTTCAAAACCATGATGTTAACATTCAATACATTGACACGAAAAATCAACTTGCAGATATTTTTACTAAACCACTTGATAAACAGAGTTTCAATTTTATCAGAAATGAATTATATATTATTAACCTTCCTTCTTAAGTATACCTTAGAACAGGGTACGTCAGAAGGAGAGTCAGAAAGAGCATCATAAGGAAAGTCAGAAAGAGCATCAGAATGAGCATCAGAAGGAGCATCAGAAGGAGCGTCAGAAGGAGCATCAGAAGGAGAGTCAGAAGGAGAGTCAGAAGAAGCATCAGAAGAAGCATCAGAAGGAGCGTCAGAAGGAGCATCAGAAGGAGCATCAAAAGGGACGCCAAAAAGGCGCGTAAGAAAAAATTGACACTTTTCTTAAATCAAAAGGTCAGTTCCTCATATGAATAGATATCGCTTAGTATCTGATTGACCGTGAATATTTTTTTTAAGAATTCCTTTTTAAATCAAAATTCTCTTTTGTGTTTCCAAAAATAACCGCCTCTTTTATAAAAACGCTGAACCGTCACCTATGTACTCTTACTTTCAAAATTCTCTCAAATCAAAACCCTAAAACCGTGTTGAAAACCTCTCGCTCTCGATTTCCTCCTCAAAGCAATACTCTTTCACTCAAAGTTTCAAACTTTCTACGCATCAATGGCTCCAAAATCAGTCTCTGACTCGAAGAAGACGCCTCAGACCAAGAGGAAGTTCTCCGCATCAACTGCAAGCAGCGCGGAACTCACAGATACCCAAATCAACGAACAACGAGAAGCACTCCGCCTGACAAAAGGTCTATCTCTGTCTGCTTTTGAAATAAAGGAATCTATGGCTCATTCTATTAAGCCAATGTATGATAGAATCAAGGACGCAGGAGATTTTGGAATCGAACTTAGAAAACTGCTGAAAACTCATCACTTTGATAGTGAGGGCGAACTTTTGGAGTTTCTTAGTCTGCCTGGAAAAATCGTTGAACCACTTGCTGTAGAAAAACCTACGTCTGTCTCTAGAAAAGGAAAGGAGAAAGTGGCAGAGACAAGTTCGAAACGTAGACGATCCCCAATTACACCTGGCGGTACGAAGGCGAAGGTGGAAGACGATGATGACATTTTGTTCAATGAATTTGTGAAAAATATAGGCTTTAATTTGGATAAAAGCTTTCCTGATCCATTGTTCCAGAATCAGGCTCAGAAAGAACGGTTTGAAGCAATGAAACAGAGAGGTGTTATACCTCAAAGGGTATTTGAGTTACAGTACTTTGACAGCAATGGCATCTATCTGAGGAAGCATCTAGAAAATATGAAGCTAGATCAGTTTATAACTAGGAGAGGCTACACTTTTCCTGATATGGTAGCTTACTTCTATTCAAATCTTCAGTTTGTCAACTTCAACTCTCTGGCTTTCACAATCAAAAGAAAGCAGTATTTTCTGACTGTTGATGAATTGGCTTCAATCATGGGAACCAGAAAGGGAGATTTCAAACCCTTAGATATCACTGCAAGTGAAGCTTTCTGCTTCCTGACTGGCAAATCGAGTTTCTCAATGTTGACACCTAAATTTTGATCAAGCTTTTTTTCTTTTTTTAAAAAATTCATAGAAAATCTATAAAAATTTCAAAAATTGAAAAATCAATTTTGGTGACCTTGGCCAAGCTAAATGAACCATTTTGACCAAAAAAATTATTTTCATAATTTTCATTTTTTTAATATTTTCGAAAAAAAAAGAAAAAAAAGAAAAGAAGAAAATCAAGAAAAATAATATTTGAGGTCACAAAGATATATAAAAATAGTCGGTATTTTTATTTTTATTTTATCTATTTTCTAACCTCATAAATAGTAAAATTCCGGTTTGATTTTAGGTGTTCTCTGATCACCATAAAATTGAATTTGACAAAAATATTAGTAATGATTAAAAGGAAAAGGAGGGAAACATCATCATTTAAAAGGAAAAGGGGACTAATGATTTTGTCTTCTCTTTTTGTTATTTTATTTTATTTTTACTTTTATTATTTTATTATTATTATATTTTTTTTTTCTCTCTCTCTCTCCCCCACTCCCTCTCTCCTTCCCGCTGCCTATTTATCTCCTCCCCCTCATCATCTCCCGACTCTTCTTCTCCCTCAACTCTCTCTCTTTCATTTTCGTTTTTTCCTCTCGCTCAGCTCGCCGCCCAGATCAAAAACCGTCCGGTTTTTCGGCTATAACTCTTTCGTTAGACATCGTATGAGAACGAGCCATATACCATTGGAAAGATTATTCTCTTGCCGTTCTAATGACATATCGTGAGGCCAATTTGGACCAGCCGTTTGTCCCGTAGAGTTGTTTGAAGGAGCAAAGGTCAGACTGATCAGACTTGAGTCCGCGGGTGCCAAATTGGATTTTCGGGTTTGTTTTGGGTTCAATCTTGGTAAGACCACCTCTCACTCCTTGTTAAGACATATATTATTGTGTTTTATGGTTTGAATATGGATTATATTTGGATTTAAGGGCTGATCCCTTATTGTTTTGTTCGAAAAATCTGAACCGGTTCTGTCAAGGTGGTGCCGTGAACATTGTGAGTGATTCAAGGGCTTGCCTTGCTTCCAATATTCGATAAAATGTCTCTAGCACCTAAATTAGGAATCTAGCAAGCTGAGATTGTAGTCTAGTTGAGTTTTGGATGGGTTTTAATGGTTGAATTGAAGGAGTTTTCTGGGACAGATTCTGGTCATTGGGCGATTGAAAACCGTCCGGTTTTTCGACCATAACTCTTTCGTTAGGAATCGTATGGGAACGAGCCATATACTGTTAGAAAGCTTATTCTCTTTCCGTTCTAATGACATATCGTGAGTCCAATTTGGCCGAGCCATTTGTCCCGTAGAGCTGTTTGAAGTAGCAAAGGTCAGACTGATCAGACTTGAGTCCGCGAGTGCCAAATTGGATTTCCGAGCTTGTTTTGGGTTCAATCTTGGTAAGACCACCTTTCACTCCTTACATTTTACCTATTAGACCCAGAATCGGAAGGCCGAGCCTCCTGTTGGTGTCTAAATATTTGCTGTGTATTTACTTTATGTCATAGCATTTCTATATTTCGCATAAAAGACCCAGAATCGGAAGGCCGAGCCTCCTGTTGGTGTCTAAATATTTGCTGTGTATTTACTTTATGTCATAGCATTTCTATATTTCGCATAAAAGACCCAGAATCGGAAGGCCGAGCCTCATGTTGGTGTCTAAATATTTGCTGTGTATTTACTTTATGTCATAGCATTTCTATATTTCGCATAAAAGACCCAGAATCGGAAGGCTAAGCCTCCTATTGGTGTCCAAGGTGTTTTATTTATTTATTTTCTGTAAATTATATTGTGCTACCCCAGAATCGGAAGGCCGAGCCTCCTGCTGGTGGTATATACCCCCCACACATTGTTGCACGAGCACCGACGGACTCCGACGTCGTAAAATTCACCGGATCCCATCTCCATTGCTTATTTTTATGTTGTATAATGACTTAATATCTTCTTTATTTTTTGCATTGTGTTGCGTCCTATAAAAACAAAAACAAAAAATGCTAGATCGGACGTCTGCAGATGAGCCACGTGTCGTGATTAGGTGATTTTCAGAAAAAAAAAATATTTTTAACATTAAAAGAAATGAATTTCGAATTTTACAAAAACTGAAATAATTCGATTGTCACCGAGACGCCACGTGGTGAGTTAGGGACTGTCAGTTGGGATTTATTCTCAGAAATTTGTAAAAAAAAAAATCAAATAAAAAAAATTCCAAAAAAATGAATTATTAAGGAAAAATTCAAAAAAAAAATTGAGAAAAATTGCAGAAAATTCCTAAAAACTTCTAAAAAATTTTGAAGGCTGAAAATGACAAAAAAAAATTGATTTGTTTCCATTTTTTGGATTTTCTCCCATTTAATCCAAAATGACGATTTTACCCCTCAAAGGGTAAATCGTCTTTGATATTCCGATGAATTGTGGAAATTGCTTAGAATTTGGTGATGGGCCAGATAGGTGGCTAAACCTTATGTCTAAGATTTTCACATTTCATTCCCTTTTTTAGAAAATGACGATTTTACCCCTTCGAATGGTAAATCGGTTTCTAAAATTTCAGAAAATCATGAAAATTGCAAAAAAAATAGGAAATGGGTCAATTGAGTGACCAAACCTATTTTTGACATTGTTTTACTCCGGATTCAGTCCGAAATGACGATTTTTCCCTTTTTAGGCAAATCGTCCCTTTTGTCTCAAAATTACGACTTTACCCCTGATGGGTAAAATCATGTCTAAATCATTCCTAAGCTTGATTGATACTTATTTAGGCTAATAGAGCCTTATTAGGAGTGTCATGTTGATTTGGTGTGATTATTTTACATATTTGGATTCATTGATTTGCGCATTTTATTACTGATTGTGATTGCTAGGATAGTCATTCCTATTTGCATGAATTCCTAGATTTAGGATTCGTACTCCACTCATCTGCATGAAATCTTAGGTCAGAAAATTCAGTCAACTTAGGTACCGAAAGGGCGTCAACTCTGACAGTTGACGTAACTAAGTCCCCGAACCCATTTCTCTGGTTATCGCAGAATTGAATAGAAACTCCCGACTATTCAATAGGGTGGTCCAATCATACCCTCCAAAAAATGATTGGTGGCGACTCCATGGCATGCACACTTAGCACATGTCACCAGACCACACTGAAGGTCGACTACGCATACCTCCGTTGCGATTTGGGTAACGGGCCTTGGGAGAGGCCCGCGTCCGACTAGACTGGACGGCCCATTAGCCCTCGAGAGCCCACATGCAACCTCGAGAGGGTCGCGACAGACTGGCGACTCCACTGGGGACTTAGAGAACTTGAGCCGATTAAAAAGTTGATTGGTTTTTCTGACATGTTTTATGCAGATGCTCTTCAAGTTGAGGTACGTACTTTAACCCTTGAGGTGTTAAATGTTTTTGCAGATTGGAGAAATAAGGGGTGAAGTGTTCGTTAACTCTGTCTTATGCAGGTAGGAGTTTAGGATGTATGATTGTGTGGATGTTTATATTGAAGCGGTGTTTGCTAAATGAAATGCATGTTTATTGCTTTAGCACGACACAATGAACACACACAGCCACGCCTAAAACCTCGGGCGCACTCTTTAGGAAAATAATAGAAGGAATTGAAATTGGAATCTCCGTGAGGAAAAACACGGGGTAATCCATTTTTAATTCTGCTCATTTCGAACTATGGATTGGGTCCCAATGCAACGATAGTTGTGCAATGGAATCTACCCTTTCTAGAACTCGAAGTGGGAGCCTTGGCCTTAGGTTCCAAACCCTATTTTGATTCTTAGAAGTCAAACCTCACTGGTCTCATGCGCATGTATGTGAATGATTGGTACACCTCGAAACCAAAAGGTCATTCAGCGCCGCTTATGAATCAAAATCCAAAGACTTGTGTGAAGAATCAGTCGTGAGTTTAAACGAACTAGGATGGCATGGAAAAGCGCTGGACCACCCTGGAGAGTCAACTGATGAGGGCAAATGCCTTTTGACCGGGGCAGCCGGGTCAAGTGTAAAGACGTGTCGTTCCTAATTGATTTTCAATCAGATACCGGCATAATATTTCCTATCTTTTCCTCTCAGGTGAAAAACAGGTACAGAAGGAAAATCCATTTGTGGATAGACACGAGGGACGTGTTTTACATGGCATACATTTGTCAAAAATGTCCTCATCCGATCACATGCAAGATGATCATGGAACGATGGTGAAACTGTAATCGTTCCAATAAGCCCTTCGAATATTATACCTGACGGGGACCTTTATGTCTTTTGTCCACAGGATAAGATGGTCAAAGACAAACGAAAGAAAATTTGTCTTCCCTATAAGACAGAAAGAAATGTGCCTTCAGCAGATGTCACCCATTGGGATTGCAATGACAAATTAAATCAAATTATGAAGAAGGAGCAACCTAATTAGGATTGGCTCTCCCTAAGTCGAAAAAGTTGTATCCGTTCCAAATCAGATTGACTGGTTCACGAGTTGATATGGTTTTTCATTCTTGCAGGTGATGACGAGAATGAATGGGACCACTGAAGAATTTCCACCGTCTTGGATGCCAGAAGTGACCAGAGCGGGGATAGTAAATCCGTAATCGTTTCAATTAAAGCTCCTTACGCGGTGATTGACTCTTTCACTCCTTTCATCGCGCAGGTTGTTGAAGTACTCAATCACGAGTAAACCCAAGCTTACTGATGTCAAATAGCCTGAATGCGTCAATGCGGCAGGATCAAATTGCCTACGACTAAATCAGCCAGCCCCAGACAAAGCATCCAGTGGCTGGGGACAAATCGCTCCGCTACCCGGAAAAGAAAAACATCAAATACTTCAAATGGCGACGATGATCGAGAGAATCACAAAATCGCCACACGAAAAATCCCAAGACCGTCAAGCCATCTAGAGATGGATAAAAATAATTGAAGATTCTGACAATTGAGATAGAAGATCAGAATCGGCGAAACCCATGGGAGTGAGTTCTCCCATTTTCTTTGAAGAGGCCAAACCGGGGGCAAACTCTCATGATCCCCCATAAAGACGCATCGGACCAGGGTTATTAAATCCAGAGATAACAAACATCAAGACAAGCCTTACCAAGGAAAAATACTTGAAGAACACCGTCCCTTCAAATGTTGGAAACCCCGAAGGGAGTATCTCTTTCCTGAAATTTCAAATGAAGTCAAAACCTACACCTGTTTCTTCATGTGCAGGTGCATGGACGTTGTCAAAATTGAATTGAAAATTGCCAACAAACACAGAAAGTGCTAAGGCATGTTGCCAGGACAAACGTCGCCCAACTGGGGCAGAACGGCCGTTAATCTCACGAACAACACCCATAAATACAGACGAGAGAAGACATTCCCAAAGTGGATGATGATTGCAGCAAAATGCAGGAATGAATTTAGTTGGGGCAGGCATGAAAAACCATGCCTAACTGGGGCAAGTGAATCATTTGTACGCCGGACGTTTCTTCTCTGGCAAAATCCAGGGACGCAATGACATAGTCGTCCGCATCAGAAGTAAACCCCAAGATACAAATTTGGGTGAATGGTAACTTTGTATCGTTCCAATTTGATCTCCAAAGATCCCACATGTAACATGAGTTTTTCCTCATTTAGCAGGAAGGCGTTGGCGCCGAAAGCCACAAAAGAAAAGAACTCACTAATTGGGGAGCGAACAAAATTATCGGCCTTGGAAGTCATGCACTCCAAGAAATGGTCTTTGATTATAAGATCGAGTGGAGGGTAAAAAGTATCGCTTCCACACATCATGCTTTGACATGCATTCCGATAACAATTTCCTTTTTCCTTGAATAAAAGGAACTTTGAAGAATGGCGCTGGAATGCGCCCAAAAACACAAATGGATCTCCTCTGGGGAAAATCCTTGAGAATGATTCATCGCCAACCAAACGGAGGGATCGTGGCCACAATATAGTTGGCCAATTTCTGCAAGCCGCGCGTTTGTGTTCAAATGAAAACGCCAAGCAAGAACAAGGCGGTATCGTTCCAATTTGTCTTGAATTTTGGAACGCAAACTGACACTTATTGTTTGTTTTTTACAGGGGCTCGCCATCAAGGCAAAACGGGTTTTCACATCCTATGTATTACCCGTTGGAATACATGACCAAGGGTAAATTGTATCGTTCTAATTTTTTGAAAAATTCGTGAACGTACAATAACATGTTTCTTCCGCATTTTCAGGGATCTCCAGCCGCGGGGGACAGGTAAGTATCCCTTTCCCCAATCCATTGAAGATGTTAAATAAAAAACAGAGAGAAAAAGAAAAGCTTTCAGAATCAAATGTCTAGAAAATACATAGAATTCAAACTTCATTGGCATTCATGTTTTAAAACAGGAGGTTGTCTGAACATGAATAAGAACATGCATGGTGCATCATAAAATCCCCTTGACGGGTAAAATTTTTGGAGAAAATGA
Organism: Rhodomyrtus psidioides; assembly: GCA_021437785.1. Taxonomy (NCBI): domain Eukaryota; kingdom Viridiplantae; phylum Streptophyta; class Magnoliopsida; order Myrtales; family Myrtaceae; genus Rhodomyrtus; species Rhodomyrtus psidioides. The sequence goes on along the minus strand of JAILYB010000031.1, from coordinate 4,096,371 downwards.
AAGAGATTTTTTCCAATCAAAAGTTCAAAACTTTCAAAAGGACGTTTTCTCAAAAGACGAAAGGCAAAGCCTAATCCAAACACGTCCTATACACACTTGAGAGAGAAGTGGAGCGGATCAGATAGCAAAATTTGGACCTACGGAAGTAGGGACCATCCGCAGCGATTACATGGAATGGGACGACGGAGGCATTCGTTTCTTATCCCCAAACACTACAAGTGACCATTGACAACCCCTTCGAACGGCGTTTTTCATTCTCAACCCTGTCAAGAACCACCCCACATTGGGGCAAAATGGAGGTGAGTCCAGCAACATCAGGAGAAAATGGTTAGAAATTTTCTTGCTCGGACTAACATCAATCTTTGTGTATTGTTTATATGGTAATCCAAATGTCATAGGATGATGAGAAGCATTCATTTCTCTATCCCACACACCATATCCTTTGCATAGCCAAGTTGAGCCTGCAAATTCATTTCATAAACCCATTGGTGATCATTGCAAGTTCCAAAGCAAAGACAAATCACTTCAGGAACGGAGAAGTTCAAGACTTAGGGTTTACGAAGAAAACTACTAAGTTGATACTCAAGCGTGCTAAGAGCCAAGTCATATATCTAGCACAATTGCCAAGCATCCCACTTTCGACAAGAGATTAAAGAAATCCCCAGCATCAAGAAAAAGCAAAGTGCCTGGTAAAAGCGAGGCCGATGCTCGGGTGAACAATTTGATCGATCCCTAAAGAAACCTGGTAGGGAAAAGAAGAGGGAAAAACCCCTAATGGAGTCAGATCAAGAAGACTGCTCCCCAAATGATGTCAGCCGTGGAGCAAAAACACAGAAAGAGTTGTCAACCTCTTAATACCACAAGAGACGCTCTCTAAAGAGCTGGTGCACACCTCAAAATCGGTTGCGCACCTCAAAGACTAAAGATGCAGAAAGGAAATGACAGGAGGCAAATCAGCAATGATCACCAATGTCAAACCCGTCACGAATTCTGGGCCAAAAACAAGCCTTTTTCGGTCCCCAATCCTACCAATGTCACAACCCTGAAACAGTCTTCTCTGACTAAAACACTTGGGTTAACATATTGCTTAGCTCGAAGAAGTACGAGCAAGACTATTTCTTTCTCATTTTGCAGGGTTCTTGACTTGTAAACCCGGAGCAGATGGTGAAGACTTTCATTCAATGGCCCCGACTCAAAAGTGAGTCCCCCATTTGAAAACCAATATCCAAGCCCAACATTACGGTCCCGTGGAAGACCTCCCGACCGATCAAATTGTATGCGCTGCGAATGAGCCTAAAACCTAGGCACAGGTCAGTAGGGAATTGAGTACATCCCCTATAAAAATCATTACCTCAAAACAGATGAGATGGCCTCCTTGTCGAGAAATATTCCAATTGATGTTTTGAACAAACTCTTTTTGGAATTTTCAAACTGTTGATCCGAATTTTCCATGCAAGGAATTTGTGATCACATTTGCATGTTGTAAGAATGCTTTGGATAACCTCCAGCATCAAAATGCACATTTCATGACTAAAACTTAAGTCATAAAATTTTGTCAATTGGACAATTATTGTCTTCCCAAAGATTATTAACATTTTCTTGGTGAAGAAAAATCTTTCAGGTTTGAACTTTCTGCAGGATACCTGGAGAACCCAGCTCTCAGAATGTCGGCTCAGCAGACTCAAGTGAAGCTTTGTCAAAATAAAATCTTTCACTCCTTCAAAACTGAATTCCCGACAAACTTCGGGATCTCTAAAAAAAAGGGGAAGAAAAACCCTTTTAAAAGAAACAGTCTCATCGGACGTGGAGAACCCTCGTCATGAGACCCATTTTCAAAAATCAGGCAGTCTCATTGGACGTGGAGAACCCTCGTCATGAGACCCCTTTTCAAAAACCAGGCAATCTCATCGGACGTGGAGAACCCTCGTCATGAGACCCCTTTTCCAAAATATCAAACAGTCTCATCGGACGTGGAGAACCCTCGTCATGAGACCCATTTTAAAAAATCAGGCAGTCTCATCGGACGTGGAGAACCCTCGTCATGAGACCCATTTTCAAAAATATCAAATAGTCTCATCGGACGTGGAGAACCCTCGTCATGAGACCCATTTTCAAAAATCAGGCAGTCTCATCGGACGTGGAGAACCTAAACAACCTCCTGGCTTCGAAGAACCTAAACAAAAGGATATGGTTTATGTCTTAAAAAAGGCACTCTATGGATTGAAACAAGCACCCCGTGCCTGGTATGAAAGGTTAAGTAATTTTTTACCTCAACACAGCTTCACTAAAGGTAATGTAGATACCACTCTTTTTATTCAAAGAAAAGGTAAAGATATCCTTTTAGTTCAAATTTATGTTGATGATATTATATTCGGCTCCTCTAATGAACTTCTCTGCAAGAAATTCTCTAAAACAATGCAGGATGAATTTGAGATGAGTATGATGGGAGAATTACGGTTCTTTCTTGGTCTTCAAATTCATCAATCCCAGAAAGGAACCTTCATATTTCAAGAGAAGTATGCATTGGAAATAGTGAAGAAGTTTGGTATGGAAAATGGCAAGAAGACAGAAACTCCTATGTCTCACTCTTCCAAATTAGATAAGAATGAAGATGGAAAAGAAGTCAATCCCAAACTATATCGAAGCATGATCGGATCATTACTCTATCTCACAGCTTCAAGACCCGACATACTATATAGTGTCTGCTTATGTGCAAGATTTCAGTCAAGTCCGAGAGAATCACACCTATCAGCAGTCAAGAGAATAATCAAATACATAGGGACTTATCCCAACTATGGTTTGTGTTATTCTAAATCTTCTGATTTTACACTAAAAGGTTATTCAGATGCAGATCTTGCAGGTTGCAAAATTGATAGAAAAAGTACATCTGGAACCTGTCAACTCATAGGAAACATGCTTGTCTCATGGTACTCAAAGAAGCAAAATACAGTGGCACTCAGTACAGCTGAAGTAGAATACGTATCTCTTGGAAGCTGCTGCACTCAAATACTTTGGCTAAAACAGCAGCTCAAGGACTATGGTGTTGAAGAATCAACTGTGGAAATCCTATGTGACAACACAAGTGCCATAAATCTCACAAAGAATCCTGTACTTCACTCAAGAACAAAGCATATTGAGATCAAGCATCACTTCATACGTGATCATGTTCAAAACCATGATGTTAACATTCAATACATTGACACGAAAAATCAACTTGCAGATATTTTTACTAAACCACTTGATAAACAGAGTTTCAATTTTATCAGAAATGAATTATATATTATTAACCTTCCTTCTTAAGTATACCTTAGAACAGGGTACGTCAGAAGGAGAGTCAGAAAGAGCATCATAAGGAAAGTCAGAAAGAGCATCAGAATGAGCATCAGAAGGAGCATCAGAAGGAGCGTCAGAAGGAGCATCAGAAGGAGAGTCAGAAGGAGAGTCAGAAGAAGCATCAGAAGAAGCATCAGAAGGAGCGTCAGAAGGAGCATCAGAAGGAGCATCAAAAGGGACGCCAAAAAGGCGCGTAAGAAAAAATTGACACTTTTCTTAAATCAAAAGGTCAGTTCCTCATATGAATAGATATCGCTTAGTATCTGATTGACCGTGAATATTTTTTTTAAGAATTCCTTTTTAAATCAAAATTCTCTTTTGTGTTTCCAAAAATAACCGCCTCTTTTATAAAAACGCTGAACCGTCACCTATGTACTCTTACTTTCAAAATTCTCTCAAATCAAAACCCTAAAACCGTGTTGAAAACCTCTCGCTCTCGATTTCCTCCTCAAAGCAATACTCTTTCACTCAAAGTTTCAAACTTTCTACGCATCAATGGCTCCAAAATCAGTCTCTGACTCGAAGAAGACGCCTCAGACCAAGAGGAAGTTCTCCGCATCAACTGCAAGCAGCGCGGAACTCACAGATACCCAAATCAACGAACAACGAGAAGCACTCCGCCTGACAAAAGGTCTATCTCTGTCTGCTTTTGAAATAAAAGAATCTATGGCTCATTCTATTAAGCCAATGTATGATAGAATCAAGGACGCAGGAGATTTTGGAATCGAACTTAGAAAACTGCTGAAAACTCATCACTTTGATAGTGAGGGCGAACTTTTGGAGTTTCTTAGTCTGCCTGGAAAAATCGTTGAACCACTTGCTGTAGAAAAACCTACGTCTGTCTCTAGAAAAGGAAAGGAGAAAGTGGCAGAGACAAGTTCGAAACGTAGACGATCCCCAATTACACCTGGCGGTACGAAGGCGAAGGTGGAAGACGATGATGACATTCTATTCAATGAATTTGTGAAAAATATAGGCTTTAATTTGGATAAAAGCTTTCCTGATCCATTGTTCCAGAATCAGGCTCAGAAAGAACGGTTTGAAGCAATGAAACAGAGAGGTGTTATACCTCAAAGGGTATTTGAGTTACAGTACTTTGACAGCAATGGCATCTATCTGAGGAAGCATCTAGAAAATATGAAGCTAGATCAGTTTATAACTAGGAGAGGCTACACTTTTCCTGATATGGTAGCTTACTTCTATTCAAATCTTCAGTTTGTCAACTTCAACTCTCTGGCTTTCACAATCAAAAGAAAGCAGTATTTTCTGACTGTTGATGAATTGGCTTCAATCATGGGAACCAGAAAGGAAGATTTCAAACCCTTAGATATCACTGCAAGTGAAGCTTTCTGCTTCCTGACTGGCAAATCGAGTTTCTCAATGTTGACACCTAAATTTTGATCAAGCTTTTTTTCTTTTTTTAAAAAATTCATAGAAAATCTATAAAAATTTCAAAAATTGAAAAATCAATTTTGGTGACCTTGGCCAAGCTAAATGAACCATTTTGACCAAAAAATTTATTTTCATAATTTTCATTTTTTTAATATTTTCGAAAAAAAAAGAAAAAAAAAGAAGAAAATCAAGAAAAATAATATTTGAGGTCACAAAGATATATAAAAATAGTCGGTATTTTTATTTTTATTTTATCTATTTTCTAACCTCATAAATATTAAAATTCCGGTTTGATTTTAGGTGTTCTCTGATCACCATAAAATTGAATTTGACAAAAATATTAGTAATGATTAAAAGGAAAAGGAGGGAAACATCATCATTTAAAAGGAAAAGGGGACTAATGATTTTTTCTTCTCTTTTTGTTATTTTATTTTATTTTTACTTTTATTATTTTATTATTTTATTATTTTATTATTATTATATTTTTTTTCTCTCTCTCTCTCTCCCCCACTCCCTCTCTCCTTCCCGCTGCCTATTTATCTCCTCCCCCTCATCATCTCCCGACTCTTCTTCTCCCTCAACTCTCTCTCTTTCATTTTCGTTTTTTCCTCTCGCTCAGCTCGCCGCCCAGATCAAAAACTGTCCGGTTTTTCGGCCATAACTCTTTCGTTAGACATCGTATGAGAACGAGCCATATACCATTGGAAAGATTATTCTCTTGCCGTTCTAATGACATATCGTGAGGCCAATTTGGACCAGCCGTTTGTCCCGTAGAGCTGTTTGAAGGAGCAAAGGTCAGACTGATCAGACTTGAGTCCGCGGGTGCCAAATTGGATTTTCGGGTTTGTTTTGGGTTCAATCTTGGTAAGACCACCTCTCACTCCTTGTTAAGACATATATTATTGTGTTTTATGGTTTGAATATGGATTATATTTGGATTTAAGGGCTGATCCCTTATTGTTTTGTTCGAAAAATCTGAACCGGTTCTGTCAAGGTGGTGCCGTGAACATTGTGAGTGATTCAAGGGCTTGCCTTGCTTCCAATATTCGATAAAATGTCTCTAGCACCTAAATTAGGAATCTAGCAAGCTGAGATTGTAGTCTAGTTGAGTTTTGGATGGGTTTTAATGGTTGAATTGAAGGAGTTTTCTGGGACAGATTCTGGTCATTGGGCGATTGAAAACCGTCCGGTTTTTCGACCATAACTCTTTCGTTAGGAATCGTATGGGAACGAGCCATATACTGTTAGAAAGCTTATTCTCTTGCCGTTCTAATGACATATCGTGAGTCCAATTTGGTAAGACCACCTTTCACTCCTTACATTTTACCTATTAGACCCAGAATCGGAAGGCCGAGCCTCCTGTTGGTGTCTAAATATTTGCTGTGTATTTACTTTATGTCATAGCATTTCTATATTTCGCATAAAAGACCCAGAATCGGAAGGCCGAGCCTCCTGTTGGTGTCTAAATATTTGCTGTGTATTTACTTTATGTCATAGCATTTCTATATTTCGCATAAAAGACCCAGAATCGGAAGGCCGAGCCTCCTGTTGGTGTCTAAATATTTGCTGTGTATTTACTTTATGTCATAGCATTTCTATATTTCGCATAAAAGACCCAGAATCGGAAGGCTAAGCCTCCTATTGGTGTCCAAGGTGTTTTATTTATTTATTTTCTGTAAATTATATTGTGCTACTCCAGAATCGGAAGGCCGAGCCTCCTGCTGGTGGTATATACCCCCCACACATTGTTGCACGAGCACCGACGGACTCCGACGTCGTAAAATTTACCGGATCCCATCTCCATTGCTTATTTTTATGTTGTATAATGACTTAATATCTTCTTTATTTTTTGCATTGTGTTGCGTCCTATAAAAACAAAAACAAAAAATGCTAGATCGGACGTCTGCAGATGAGCCACGTGTCGTGATTATGTGATTTTCAGAAAAAAAAATATTTTTAACATTAAAAGAAATGAATTTCGAATTTTACAAAAATTGAAATAATTCGATTGTCACCGAGACGCCACGTGGTGAGTTAGGGACTGTCAGTTGGGATTTATTCTCAGAAATTTGTAAAAAAAAAAATCAAATAAAAAAAAATTCCAAAAAAATGAATTATTAAGGAAAAATTCAAAAACAAAATTGAGAAAAATTGCAGAAAATTCCTAAAAACTTCTAAAAAATTTTGAAGGCTGAAAATGACAAAAAAAAATTGATTTGTTTCCATTTTTTGGATTTTCTCCCATTTAATCCAAAATGACGATTTTACCCCTCAAAGGGTAAATCGTCTTTGATATTCCGATGAATTGTGGAAATTGCTTAGAATTTGGTGATGGGCCAGATAGGTGGCTAAACCTTATGTCTAAGATTTTCACATTTCATTCCCATTTTTAGAAAATGACGATTTTACCCCTTCGAATGGTAAATCGGTTTCTAAAATTTCAGAAAATCATGAAAATTGCAAAAAAAAAAATAGGAAATGGGTCAATTGAGTGACCAAACCTATTTTTGACATTGTTTTACTCCGGATTCATTCCGAAATGACGATTTTTCCCTTTTTAGGCAAATCGTCCCTTTTGTCTCAAAATTACGACTTTACCCCTGATGGGTAAAATCATGTCTAAATCATTCCTAAGCTTGATTGATACTTATTTAGGCTAATAGAGCCTTATTAGGAGTGTCATGTTGATTTGGTGTGATTATTTTACATATTTGGATTCATTGATTTGCGCATTTTATTACTGATTGTGATTGCTAGGATAGTCATTCCTATTTGCATGAATTCCTAGATTTAGGATTCGTACTCCACTCATCTGCATGAAATCTTAGGTCAGAAAATTCAGTCAACTTAGGTACCGAAAGGGCGTCAACTCTGACAGTTGACGTAACTAAGTCCCCGAACCCATTTCTCTAGTTATCGCAGAATTGAATAGAAACTCCCGACTATTCAATAGGGTGGTCCAATCATACCCTCCAAAAAATGATTGGTGGCGACTCCATGGCATGCACACTTAGCACATGTCACCAGACCACACTGAAGGTCGACTACGCATACCTCCGTTGCGATTTGGGTAACGGGCCTTGGGAGAGGCCCGCGTCCGACTAGACTGGACGGCCCATTAGCCCTCGAGAGCCCACATGCAACCTCGAGAGGGTCGCGACACTCAAGGGAATCAAAGTCACACATTGCCTACACAGACTTTCCCCTGAAACATATCATGATGCACAAAGTGATCATTGAATGTCTCAGACCCAAGGCAGCATCAAAGACAGATATCTCAAAGTACGAGGCAAAGCTGTTATGGGGAATCTTGACAGGACAAAGGATTTCTTTTGCTCACACTGTACTACTGCATATGTACAGATCAGCTCTCAAGCCAAAGGGACAACTTCCTTATGCGGCGTTGATCTTCAAAATAATCAATCATTTCAAGATTGATAGCCTAGGTGCCTTTGTCGAGCAAGAAATTCCTTTAATGACTGCTGGAGAGACTATGGTAACAAAGATGGGATTCAAGATGACTCATGCTGGATGGAGAACAAAGAACAATGAACCAGTCATTGTGGACTTTGAGGAAGAGTCAAGGCAGAAATCTCCAAAGAAGAGAAAAGTCATGGCAGTTAAGGGGCAACAAACAGAAATTCCTGCTGATAGGGACTCAGACGCAAGTGAGGAAGAAACAGGGGAATATGATTCTGAAGCTACCCAATCTCGAGGTGGATCAGATGAAGGTGGTGAGTCTGAAAATAGTAATGCTGGAGGAGATGAGGAAGAAGGAGATGAAACAGAAATACAACCACAAGAAAAGGTTGTATATCCCTATGATCTGACTGAGGAAGAATTCCTCACAATGTGGAATGAGGAGCAAGTTGCACGATTTGCAGATGACATAGAGTATGACATCCAAATCGTCAACTGTGGTCATGAGGAATTGCTAGCTCAAGTTCTAGTAACATTGGCGTCACAAGCACAGGAGCAAGAACAAGATGCCTTTGACGCCTACTCTGTCTCCTCCACCAGACGCACTATTCAGAAAGGTGCTACAAGTCTAGCCTCAGCAATAGCATGAGAAGATCAGCTGTCCAGTGCACAGTCCATTCCAATGGACATTGATGAAGAAATAGTCTCCGTGCCACCATCAAAGGAGAAAGGAAAAAGAGCTATACTTCAGGGGGAGAAAGAGCCTGAGCCTGTCACATCAGATGTCTTTCTCACTGAAGTCCTAGCTTCTCAAGCCTTCACTAAGGCTCAAACTGAGGGGGAGACTTCCGAACCTACACCTCCACACCCTCATATGGACCTTCACGCGCATTTTGAGAATCTTCAAAATACTGTCATTCAAACAATGGCTGCAATTGAAACAAGATTTGTTCAGCAACTGCAGGCTTTTGAACAGAAGACAGATAGGAAGCTGCAGGATCTGACTAGTCAGGTGACTAGGCTAGAAAAATCCATTGATGTCTATGGGAAAACGTTTCGTGATGAGATAGCCAACCTGCCTACATACACACTGGTCAGAACGGACAGAACAGCTGCACACATGCCATCTCCTCAAGCTGTTAGAGACCATGCTCAGATGTTGAGAAGCAGTTTTGCAGGACCTTCCCGAAGGGAGACTGATGTTGAGCCTGAAGATCATCCCTCTTCTTAAAAACTCAGCTATTTTTTTCTTTTCCTCTTCATGAACGCATTTTCATCTCAAGAACTTTTTCGATGTTGACAAAAAGGGGGAGAAGTTGAGATTATTTTTATGTTTATGCAGTCTAAATATATTATCTCTAATCATATTTTTCTATTCATATAATATCTCAATTTAGATAAAAGGAGGAGAAGACCTAACCTACCGTTTTGCAGGACAATTCGTGCAGGATTATTGCAGGATAATCTTACTCTGGTCATGCTCTCTTATGAGCACACTTTCATTATATTTCAAACTCTAATGATGATTACCTGCATGAACAAATATGATGGCTACTCACTTTTATTAAATTATCACTGGTTAAATTTTCCTTTAAATTTACAACTGGAGAAGTTTTTGTCATCATCAAAAAGGGGGAGATTATTGTGGAAATACTCCTATATTTTGATTCTGACAAAACCTTCAAAAGATATTGTTTAATGAAATGTGATGCAGGAAGAATGAGTAAGCAGCAGATTGAGATACTCCAATTTTGTCGCGCTGACGAAGGGTCAGATGGAAGTGCTTCTGACGAAGGGTCAGATGGAAGTGCTTCTGACGTAGAGTCGGATGGAAGTGCTCTTGACGATCCAAACAGTGACGGATGGATCACATCAAATCTCTGTATTACCATTCCATGCCAACTGATCAAATTTCTCCTAGACGAATATGAAGAAAGATCAGTTCCTGCATTTTTCAAAACACGAAGACCCACGTATGGCAGGTTTCCGATCAAGGCAAGTGATATTCAATTATCCTGATATCCCCTCTTGTCAATCAAGGGACTTTTTAAAATAGGATATCATCTTCTAAGGAAAATATCCTCGGGAATCAACTCAAACTTATCACACTTATGGAAGCTGGAGATTCAGTTGTATGGGCGACTGAATCAGATGGGTTCAATATCTTACCCAACGGTCTACATATCTTCTGAAGATACAGTCTCTTTCAATCACGATTGATGACGTCTAATCAAGGATTGAAGAGCGATCCCTTGGTTGGAATCCAACGGCTAGTTCGGAGGCAGTGGAGTATAAAAGAAGTATAATGTTCGACTAGAGGGTAAGAGGGCGAACAACAATCCAAAGTGCAAGAATAATTTGAGTTTCATCTGAGAGAGTATTCTGTGTACTCAAAATCCTTCACTGTGAAAATCTGTGTGAGAAGGAAACAAAACACTTGAGTGATTGTAATCTTCTTGATTCTTCATAGTGAAATCCAGCCAATCGGCTGTCATCGTGGGAGAGTGGACGTAGGCTTGATCCAAGCCGAACCACTATAAACATCGCGTGCAATATCCTCTTCTCTAAACTCTTACTTTTGTGTTTAGATTTCCTGCACACTGTTATACTGCTTTTGTTCCTAATCGTACACTGAACTCTATCCATTCCGCAAGAAATTTACAATTGTGTTCAGAATCTCCTATTCACCCCCCCTCTAGGAGATATTGCTAGTTACATCACCTAGTCGATTCATCACTCATTCCCACATTCAGAGGCTCTACAGGAATTTCATTTCCCGTAAATCCCACGACGGAGGAGTCTTACTTCATCAACTCATAGCTCGTGCTCTTCACCATTAGCACACAACGAGCATCTCTTTAGAGTCCATAGGATACTCTCAAAATCGTTCATGTTTCTCATGACTCCCTAGATGAGTCCAATCATCGTCTCTCTAGACGGTAACAACCATTTCAATCCTTCTTTGGACACCCAATCCGACTGCTATCCACTTCATTACTATCAAGTGTCGAACCATTTCAACTGTCCATGGTACCATCCACTTGAGAGCTCATATCTCGCTCTTCTGCTCTCATGGGTTTCCACTTGGACCATACCACATTTTGTTCATTTTGTCACTCTTTCCTCAAGAAGCATTAGTGCCTTGGCTTCTTGGTTCCATAACCAGCTAATGCGATCAAGTCTCGATTTCATTCATTTAACTGAATGTCAACATTATCCTGGAATTCAACGCTGTCTACAGGACAGTTTCTCGGGCTTCACTTCCAGGAATCATTCTAGTTCTGCGTTTTCTTTCTCAATCTAGACGCTCAGTCTTAACACCCAAACAATTCAGATTTTCTCTTCCTTTCACACTAGGGTCTCTTACCCCATGAAGGAAACTATACACTTTAGTTGCATTCTTTTATTTCGAATCTACCTTGTCCTTCATTTGCCATAGGATGTCAATCTTGGAGTCTATGTCAACAGCAGTACCTCCACTCCAGGATTCAAATTTCATCATGTCTGACACTTTTCTTCTAGTGACTCAGTCACCTCAAGTGACAAAATTCCAAGGAGTCGAGGTTCTTCATCGGTCTCCACAAACTCCCATACCGATTACTCAATTCGACTAGCTCGAGTCACTTGTAATTACATTCTACGCGTTGTTTTCGCTTACCAAACCAATTATTAGAATTACGAACAACCAGGACCATCAAGTCCATTCACTTTCCTTTCCCTCAACGACCATCTCATGATACAATCTCCCTTTAAGGGCGACACCCTACTCTTTAAGGCTGACAACACACAATGCCACTTCTAGTGGTCCCGATTCATCCTCAATCAATCTCATTTCATTCAACAAGGTTAAACAATTGACATAACTTCTTCCTTAAATTTTCCTCACGACGGAAGAAACAAAACATCAATCACTCATTGCAAGCCTTACGCCAAGGTAAAAGTCGTTTCTCGCAGGCACGTTCCATGTTCCATAATGAACATTTCTTTGCTTGTAATCCATGAGCAGGAGTTCTCTTATTTACATGTCTTTCGATCATTCACTTCTCTTACTGAGTCTCATTAACATTCCTCAAAGTCAGGAATAACCACTAGCCACAAGGCTTTCGAATTCCAATCCACTCGGAGACCTTACGTCTCACTCAAAGGGTCATTGACCACACTTGGCACACTTAGACCACCTTGAGAACTCTGTCTCACACTGGTCGATCGTTCTCAGATCCTTGCAAGATTATTAGGATCCTCACAACTATTGCCCTCAAGCAATCCCAAGAAGGTGCTTCCATTGGACAACTCAACAAAGGCGGTCCAAACGTATACCATGCCTTTAGGGAAAATTCTTCCCTTGATGACACTCCACCAATCATCAATAGCCTCTTAAGGCTAACAACAGCAGGGTCACTTTCTTTCTTTAGTGTACCCAAAACCTCTAAAGTTTTCTCACGAAACTCTTAATTTATAAACATGCAGTTTCAATTTCCATCCTTTCATCAAGTTCAGTCAATCTCAACTTTAGAAATAGCTTCACAAGCTTTTCAAAACTTTCGTGGTTCCTGTCCACGTTTCCACTTTGGAAATGAATAATCTCAAAGTCACCTTTCTTGTGACTTCCATAACTTAACTCATCAACACTAGCATTAGTCATCTCAGTGACTTAGGTACATGGGCAGCTTCTTCTCGAGCTTGCCTACCCATCAAATTTCCTCATTTCCATTTAAAGTTCTCACGACCCCTTACTACACTTGAGTCTCGCACGATTAACAAGATCGAGCCATATTCTCTTCCAGTACTCATACTAGAGTTGCTCATCTTTACTCAATTCTCACGATCCCTTTCTATTCTCGGATCTTTTCATATCTTGCACACTTGAGCCAAATGCTCCTCTAGCGATCGTACTCTGGTCTTTCAACCTTGTCAAGTTCTCATGCCAGTTGAACCACTATGATCTCTCCAAGAATCAAAGACTTAAGTCATCTACTCAAGTCTCGCAGTCTCAGGTTGTTCATCTCATCATCTTTCACCATCAACCATCCAGTGGTTTCCAAACAACTCTCAACTAGTTGCTCATTATTCAAGGATTCCAAATCATCCTTATGCAGCAACCATACATCAAGCAAGCCTCCACGAGGAAACTTCTTAAATAACAGCCAATTACTAAGCAAGCCTCACTAGGCTAAAACTCAACTAAGCCAACGTCAAGCAAGTACTCAAAGTGCCATCTCAATCGTTCATGCCATAAATCCAGGGGCATCCGCCACACTAGCATAAACACAGCATGTTATCTCAATCTCAATAGGCATCAGTTCAATGGGTATAAACCACACATACCGTCTAATTTCTCAGTTAGACCTTGGCCAAGACAGTAACACGATGCCAATCATAAAACACGCCTAACAGGCCCATCACAACATCACTTTTCTTTTTCCAACTGTATCCACTGCCAATCACAAAGCTTTCAACCATGCCACTTTTGATCATTCATTTCGAAAATCAATTCCGTGCCACACATCTCTTAACCACAATTGGACTCAACCGGATACCTAGACTTTCCCTTTCAAGTTATGACTTGGGTCATTCCTGCCTCTTGCCATCTTAGAAGCCTGCCAGGAGCCGCTCCTTCTCCGGACCTCTTTGTTCCGGCGATCACTCCACGCCCTCATCAGACCTGGCCGTTACAGGTTGTCCCAAGTCATAAATCTACTAAGAAAACCCCGTTCCACACTTCCCATACAATGCTTCATAATGGTTTATAGGTATCCCATCAACTTGTCACAAACCAAGCGACAGTTTATTAAGTCCAACAGCGATAAGTGCATGCACGCACCCTCATCCGCTTTCGTTCCAAGGCTGCAAACACATGCACAACACGTTCGTTCTCACCACTTGTCACACCCAGAACCCGACGTGCTCGCGAACATCCCACCAGGTCGTTATAACTCTGTAGTCTCGTAGGTTCCACGGCCAACTACTCCACTCACCTAAAGGACACCTTGACGCGGAAACAAGAAAAACGACTCCAGACAAAATAAACCCAAGATGACTTAGGACATAAAAAGGTACACCCCTCAATATTGACAAATTCACTTCAAAGGTTACAATCCTCCAATACCCATGGTTCAATTCTAAATCCACAAATCAAAGTAAAATTCTTAAGATCACAAATAAGTTTACGTCCATCTTCTTTAAACACTTCTTCCAATGCCATTCCATGGTAACCTCGGGTTTCCATCGCCTGGAACCTGAAAAATGTTAAGCCCCCATTGGGGTGAGATATAAATCTCAGTAAGTAAACCCTAAACCTAGACCAGACCACCAGTCCCACCAGACTACACCACAAGTAACAAGCAGAAGCTCAGCCAAACAACATCACGTAATAAGAGATTCAAACTTCGCATGTTAGCACAAACAAACACACTACTTTCACAGGCCATAAAAATGACATTTTACTCAATCATCTCCAGGGCTCCAAGCCATGATGTATTTCTCTAGGGCACTCTGGCCAATTCACTCACAAGGGCTCTCTGGCAATTTGATATCACAGGGGCTCTCTGGCCAATTCATTTGCATTAGGGCACTCTAGCCATGCAAAGCATCAGGGCACTCTAGCTAATTACGATCCACAAGGGCTCTCTGGCCAATTACAAAGCATCAGGACACTCTAGCCAATTACGGTGCATTCACACAGGGCATTCTGACCATTCATTTGCATTAGGGCTCCCGAGGCAATTGCGATGCAAAAAGGGCTCCAAGCCAATTGATCGCTGGGCACTATAGCTAATTGACATCTCAGGGCATCAAGCCAATTCACATATCAGGGGATCAAGCCAAATCGTTTCACGTGGGCATTCAAGCCAAATCGTTTCACGTGGGCATTCAAACCAAATTATTACACATGTTCTCATATTCGACCATCACAAATCAAATTTCAATCAATTCACTCATTAATCAAATCACCAGTCAAACGCATCCAGCAGTGTCCTAACGTCGTAGTAGAGGTTTAAGGGACACTTACCTCTTCAATTGAGCTAGTACTTCCACTCAGAATCCACCACCATGCACAATCTTCAACCAGCCAGAGTAGGACAAATGCACGGCCAATTAGCCAAGCTAGTCAATACCACGTGCAATTCACTTCCATGGCCCACAAATGCATAGCCAAATCATGTCTCCCGTCGTCCTACGAATAAATTACAATTCCCATCACTAAACTCCGCCAATTCCGATCCAATCAAAAATTTGTTGCCGAGACATCAATTGACATCTTAGGACATCCCAATAATCATTTTGGCCCATGGAAACACATCCTAGAACCATCAAAGGGTTCAGCCAAGGCCAAAACAGAACCATGAACCGTTCTGTTCTGCCTTCCCTCACAATCCACAGCCCATATTTCACCTCACATCACCATTTTATTGTCCAATCCTCTTACCAAGACCTAAATTTACACGTGTAGGACATCCACCAGTAATTTGGAGTCAAAATAATACCTCTAGGTACCTCAAATGGTTCGGTTTCCACAATACCTTCACCGATCAGATTTTAGTTCAGTTCTGTCCACTCAATCTTAGCCATGAAACACCCCTAAATCTCAATTGAAAAATTTATTTCTGCTTAGTCACATATAGTACTATATGTTATGAAGCTACCCTCGAAAATTTGAGGTCATTTGGATTTTCTATGAGCTAGAATCACCACCTTTCCTCAGCTAGCTGAGAATCTGTCCGCTTTTCTTCCAAAAATCACCATAAATTAACCAGACCTCCAAAAATCATAAAACCAACGAGAAAATGTCAAGGACATCTTGAACTAACTTTTGGAGGTCGGTGACCGGCCAAAAGGTCATCAGAACGGGACTTCGTATGGACCGAAGGAGTCGGCTGTGGCTGGTCGGGCGGCAGGGTCTGGCCAGAGAGAAAATGGTGAGAAAAATGGAGACACTGGAGAGACTTTCGGGAATTGGCTCTTTGGGGCATAAGATCAATGGTATATGGGTCTCCAATAATTTGTTCTGATTTTTCTTACAACTTTTTGGGGGATTAGATGGCCATCCACTCTCACATTAACACTTGGCTAATGTACCAAAAATAGAGCTTAATCCTTTGACTCACATTGACCACTTTCTTGGCTAATTTTCTATCTACTTTCGGTAGCAATAGATGGAGGGGCAATTGTCCATTTTTCTCTTCTTAATTTTCCAAGGACAAGAATTAAGTTTGAGGGGAAAAACGGTCATTTTGCACTTTTCATCCAAACTTCGTTTTTCAGTCTTAATTGTCCCATTTGGCTAGGCGTCGTCAAATTCAAATCTAATGTATGAATTCCTCAATTCCATTTCCCAATTTCGAGCTTCCAATCCATGTCGTTAGTCTCGAGGTTCAAAATGTCACACCGCCCATCTTGGGCTGCGAGATGATTCGGCCTCCCTATGACCCGTCGGTCCATATGAGACTATCGCATCCGGACCTAGAGATGATTCGATCACCATATGACTCTCGACGCCCATTTTCACTCGAGATGAATAGTGTCAGTATGGGACTCTCTAGCTACACAACCTCGTCAGGTCAAATGGGAGTAACTCCCTCCCACTATGTTGGCCAAATTATAATTTCTCGGCGATTCCACACGCCATTGGCGATCCCACACGCCAGTACACTTATACTTTTTTTCGGCGATCCCACATGCCATTAGCGATCCCAAACGCTAGTGCACAAGTAATTTCCATCGGTGATCCCACACGACATTTATTCATAAAGAAATTTTAGTTGCAAAAGCCGTAGTTTTCGTTCGAAAACAAACTCATGGCTCAATTTTCGTTTGTGAACAAACTCAGGAAAATTCAGTATTTCATCACCTATTCGAGGCATTCATTCCAAATGTCCCTCACTGGACAAAAAACGTTTCACGTTACGAAATTCCCATTAAGAAAACAAGCATCATTCAACCATTGGTTGACATCAGTCACGGTTTCAAAATCTCCATTCGAGACTTGGTTAGTCATCCATTCCCCTTAATACACTCGATTCAAATGGGAATTTTTACAAAACATGCCAAGAGGTTTAACCACATTCCATGACCTGATCAAGACTCCTCCAAATCACCTTGACTTCACAGTTTCTCATGCCGTAATTCACTCAAGCATAACACGCCAAAACGGGTAGATTCGGGTATGGAATTCCTCAAGTAAAATCGGTTCATAATCATCAATTTCCTCAAACAATATCGTCTTGTAGTAACCTAACATCCTAATAAAGGGTTAGGATCAGCTTACCATGTAAATAAGCTACCTAAAGTCCTCCAAAGCCTCCTTGGAGCTCACGGCCAGAATTGATTCCCAATGGACAGATGTGTCCTCTCTAAAGTCTAAGCAAGAAATAACCATCAAACTCCATCAATTTCTCCCCAAACTCTAACCAATAGCTCATTAACATGCCAAGCTAAGATTTAGGGACATCCACCCTTTAGTTCCAAGCAAAATCAGTCCATAAATCACTCCTAAGTTCACGGTTCAGCCCATGTACACCAATCTGTTCGGTTTAAGTAAATACGTCACAAACGGCCATTTAATCCTAATGAATTCTCACTAATCCTCAACCATTATTCTCTTAATATGTTAATCTAAGCCTTTGAAGTCTCTTACCTTGAGAACCAAGCTAGGAATCTCCAAAGCACCCTTCAATGTTCTTGGGTCAGGCTGGTCGGTACAGGGCAGATTCTATTCTTCAAAGAATCACACGAAATCGGCTATTAAAATCCATCCAAACTCAACCCTAGCTCACTCACAACTTGCTAACACATAATACTTTGTCTTAAGATGGCTTACCGACAATTTCCAAGCAAGACAAAGCCCCAATTACCCTCAAGGAGTCAGGGTTCCAAGTCTGAAGGGTGGGGGCAGATTTTATTCTCTTGAAGACCAAGAAGATTCAACCATTAAAACTCATCAAAATCCAACCAAATTTCATGAGCACAATGAGGGATGTCTTAAATAGGCTTAAGAGGTGGTCTTACCAATAATCAAGCCATAGCAAGCTCATAAATCCAACTTGAAGCTTCTCGGGTTCGGATCAGACCGGTCAGCGACCTTCGCCCACTAAAACGGCTCTACGGGAAAAATGGCTGGGTGGATTTGGACGCATAATACCTTGTTGGAACGACAAGAGAAATAGATTTCTAATGGTGAGTGGAGCGTCTCCATCGGATAACGAACGACGAAGTTATGGCCGAAACAGTGAAGGGTGTTGGGATTGGGTTTTCTGAGCGAGTTGAGCGAGAGAGAGAGTTAGAGTGAGATAGAGCATTCTCGGCCAAAAATGAGCAAGAAGAGGGAGAGAGAGGGCTTGGCTTCATCCACAAGCCAAGAGGAGAGAGAGAGAGAGGGTAGGTGAGGATTTGACACTAATTAATGCTCTTAGAGGTCTATTCTAGCCTAGGTGTACTAATAAACCCTCATAATGACACTTGTCTTCACCCTCATAAAAATCTTGAAAACCAAATGACCATCTTGTCCTCACTTGTTCAGCCATCATAGGAAGAAATACAAATGACTAAATTGCCCTCGACTTGTCTTAAAAGAAGAAATGTCCTTGAGGGGCAAAAGGGTAATTTTCCACCTCCAGTCCAAATTTCACTTTCCCAATCTTAATTATCCTCGATGAGGTGACGTCCAACTCTCTTCCAATGTTGGAATTCCTCAATTTTCGATACCCAATTCTGAGGCCAAATTCATGTCGAGTTCTCGTTAACTATAATTCTAGTTTATCTCAAACTGATGGGCGACTCTTGCAGGCGCTACGCGTATCGACCTTAGGATTTCTCAAGTCGTGGGGACTTTGGTTGTCATGTGATTGCGAGGATTTATCGCTAGTTCCTGCGGTCCTGATCATCAGAATCCAATTTAGGAAATTCTTGCAAATTACACATTGGTTAGGCGGAATCACCCACATCCCAACGTATAATGCTAGCAAGGTACTCCATGATCGTTCCTTGATTATTCTCTACTGGCTCAAAATATACCATCGACAATCCTTATGGTCAAAGTGCCATTTCTTATTCGAATTTCTCAGGTCCACGTACTAACTCCGCGTTAGTTTTTCCCTTTCAGTCAGTTAACTCGAGAGTGGCTTGCTCCGAGCGAGATGCAACTGAAATACACCGATCGATATCTTTCCAATCCATTGCCTCGAAGAGGGCCGGAATTCAAAATGTCACAACTCTTCCCCCCTTAAAGAAATTTCGTCCTTAAAATTTACAATCTTCCAAATCATCCAATCTTATGGGTTATTAACGCCTCACCACTTCTTCGCTTTCTAAAATAGCTCGTTTCGTATCATCGGGGACGCACAAGTCCCATTTGGTTAACCTTGATTGTCCAAATCGAACCATAGCCTTCTCGACTTCTGAGGCAAATTCACGATTGAGTCCTTAGTAGTTCGTCCTCGATTCCATTCGAGATTCTCTAATGACCATTTATTCCACCAACTTGCAACGGTTACGCTTTTCCTCGCTGGCACGTTTCAACTTCCAGCCACATGCATGATTTCCTTCGCTTCCAATCCATCCATTCCTAGTACCAGTGTAAGTTTTGGCACACCTTCGTGCCATTCCACTAGGTGCCATGGTTCCTCCTATGAACTTCTCATAAGATCCTCTCCGCAAATTTCCCTTCCATTTGTGGGCATGTTTCTTCGTCCTTGAACTTTAAGGTTTCCACCTTTCAATTTCAATGTTCCTTCTCCAGGTGCTCCGGAGTCTGAATTTTCTCCCTATTACTTTTATTCACACTATCCCTTGGACATTAAGGTTCACGGATTATCATACCTTACTCTCTTCCTGACCCTCAGGTCCAATACTTGCGTTAGTCATTATACCAGTCAATTGGCAAACTTCCGATTTAGAAGTTGAATCTCTCACTTCATGAGGTAAGGTCTATCCTCCAATCGCCAATCACGCGATGCTCGATTTCCTACTATTCGCATCCGCTGCCTTATTCACCCCTCCCAAAGCGATATAGGATATCTTATCCTTAGTTCTTAGGCAACTCCTTCCATCCACGTTGCTCCCCATTCGGTCCTCTCGGGGAACTAATAGTTCATGTTCTCGTAGTTTGTATTAACTTATAGTCCTTTCTCCATGCAAGTAATGTTTCCCAAACTTCGTCGCAAGGATGCTTACAAGCCAATTCCAATCATGCATTGGGCGTTCCAACTTATGAAGTCTTACTATCATAGTGCCTAGGCAACGCCCACTTCCGAGTGCCTTGTTACGCCTCTAAATTTCCTTTCGGCGATATGTCATTGTAACATGCCCAACTTTTCAATTTCAATTCGAACACCAATACCAGTGCGATCACCAACTAGGCTTAAGTCCTTGAAAACTCCCTTTTATGTTCGTTTATCCATCCGCGCTACATTTCATCCTCAGTCCATTTCCTTAATGGGATAATCCTTGTCGGAAATATTCCCACGATTCATCAATAACAACCCATCAATTCTAGGGGAAAATTCTAATTTCAGTAACTGATATTGACCTTAGTTTTGCCATCATTCATTCCAATCCTCAAAGGATTCAGAGAGATTCCATTCCCTAGAAACTTTATGTCCAAGAGGTTCCACTTACTAAACTCAAATCTCGTGCACTTACACTCGGCATACAATGAGCGTTCATGTTCTTCATGGCTCCTTGAATAATTCAATCATCGTCGCTAAGACGGTAACAACTAATCCAATACGACTTTGTCTCAATTGAAACCATTCGACTGAAGATCGACATTATCTCAGAATTCAACATTGTCCACAGGACAAGTCTCTTAGACTTAATTCTCAGAAATCATTCAAGGTCCGCGTCTTCATCCTTAATCCAGACTTCAACCTTAACACCAAGATACTTAGGATTTTCTCTTCCTTCCGCACTAGGGTCTCTTATCCTATGAAGAAAACTCTGGCTTAAGTACACCCCAAGTGCCATAAGTTCTGTACGGCGCTCACTTTAGTGCCAAAACTTTCAAATCGATCACTTTAGTGCTACGTTTTTGTAACTTCGATCACTTCAGTGCCAAAACTTTCAAATCGATCACTTTAGTGCTAAGTTTTTGTATCTTCGATCACTTAAGTGCCAATTTCTTTTAAAAATGATCACTTCAGTGCCAAATTCGATGAGCCACGTCAGCTTAAATAATAATAAAAAATGCACGTGTCAGATTTTCGATGAACCACGTCAGCTTAAATAGGAGTTGGCATTAAAGTGATCGTTTTTTTAAGGAAGTTGGCACTTAAGTTATCGAAGTTACAAAAACTTAGCACTAAAGTGATCGATTTGAAAGTTTTGACACTAAAGTGATCGTCGTACACAACTTATGGCACTTGAGGTGTACTTAACCCAGGAATTATATACTTCAGTGGCATTCTTTTATTTCTAATCCACCTCGTCTTTCTCGTTCCACAAGACGTCAATCTCAGAGTCTACGCCACAACAGTACCTTTACTCCAGGATTTAGATGTCACCATACTCGACACTCTTTTCCCCAATAACTTAGTCACCTCAAGTGACAAGGTCCAAAGAGATCGAAGTTCTTCCTCGGTTTCCACAATCCCACACCTAGGATATTCAAGTCGATTAAATCAATCATCTTGCGATTATAATCCAAGCAACCCTCTTTGGTTGCTTAACCATTCATTAAAATCACGAATAGCTATGGCTATTCAGTCTATTCACTTTCCTTTCCCTCAACGACCATCTCATGGTCCAATCGTCCTTAAGGACAACGCCCTATCCTTTAGGGGATAATAACTTATGACTCCCTTTCCAATGGTGTTCCAGTTCAATCTCAATCAATCCCACGGCGGGAGAAATGAAGCATCAATTTCTCTTTACTAGCCCTATGCCAAGGCAATAGCCATTCCTCACAAGCACAACCCATGATCCATAAACAGCAACCTTCTCACTTGAATCTCTTTCGATCATTCACTTTTTTCATTTAGATCCATCACAGTTTCTCATATTCAGGATTAGCAATTGACCATAAGGCTTCCAAATTTTCAATCCACTCAGGTACTTACTTGTCTTATTCAAAGGGGTCCTTGACCGCCTTTAGTACACTTAGGCGACCTTGAGAACTCTGTCTCGCACTAGTCGATCATCCTCAGATCCTTGCAAAGCTACTGGATTTCAAGCAACCTTTGCTCTCGAGTAACCTTAGAAAGGCATCCTCCATTGCACAACTTAACGAAGGTAATTCAGACAGATATCATACATTCAAAGAAAACTTTTCCTTTGGTGAACTTTCACCAATCATTGACGGCCTCTTAGGGTTAATAATTGCTAGGGTCACTTTCTTTCTTCAATGTACCCAAAACTTTTAAGGTTTCCTTCCAAATTCTCAATCTAGAGAAAAGCAATTTCGAGATCATCTTCCCCATTGAACCTTAGTCGATCTCGACCTCATGATCCATTTCACAAGTTATTCAAAACTCTCGTGGTTCTTTTCCACATTTTCAATTTAGAGATGAGTAGTCTCAGAGTCACTTTTCTCGTGACTTCCATCACTTAATTCATCAACACTAACATCAGTCACCTCAGTGACTTAGGCAACAACGGCAGCTCTTTCTTGAGTCTGCTTACACTTTTTTTTTATTCCTATTTCCATTCAAAGTTCTCACAACCCCATTAGTCCTTGGGTCTCATACAATTCACAAACTCGAGTCAAATGCTCCTTAAATGCCCTTATTCCGTTGGCCCAACCTTGCTAGGTTCTCGTGACATTCGAGTCACTACAATTCCCTCTAGGAATTAAAGTCCTAAGTCATTCATCCAGGTCTAGCCGTCTCAAGCTGCTCAACATCATGGCAATCTCAAGCAATCACCCAATCATCCAAGGATTCCAAGTAATTCTCAATTGGTAATCGCTTATCCAGCCAGCCTCAACTAGGCAATTTCTCAACTAATCGCCATCTACTAGGCAAACTCTCGAGTCACAATTCATTGGGTCAAGTGCTCACACCTTAAGTCCAAACGTATTTGCGACTTAGCAATAACTCAACAGGCTATCTCAATTCAAAAGGTATTAGCTAACGGCATTCAATGCCAAGACTTGCCATACAGGTCAAACACAAGGGCCAATTTTATTTTTCAAGCAACACCCACTGCCATGTACGAAACTCCTAACCATGCCAATCACATACGCCATTACAAATTCCATGCAATTTTGAAAATTCACCTCGAGGATCACTTTAGTGCAATACATCTCTTAACCAAAATTAGACTCAACTCGATACCTAGACTCTCTCTTTCAATTTATGACTTGGGTCATCCATGCCTCTTTGCTATCTTAGAAGCCTGCCAGGAGCCGCTCCTTATCCGAACCTCTCTATCTCGGGGTACACTCCCCGCCCTCATCAGACATGATCGTTGCAGGTTGTCTCAAGTCATACATCTACGAAGAGAGTCCCGTTCCACATGTCCCATAACATGCTTCATTATGGTTTGTAGGTATCACGTCAGCTTGTCCCATACCAAGTGATGGTTTATCAAGTCCAAGGATGATATGCCCATGCATGCACATTCCTCAAGTCTCATTTTAATGCCATAAACACATGCACTGCATGATCGTCCTTAATAGTCGTCACACCACATTCACCCTCAAATCAATTCTTATCAATAAAGGATTTCTAATTCCAGAAAGGACTATCAGTCACGCCCCGAACCCATTTGGTCCGCGAACATCCCACCAAGGCCTTATCATTCATTAGGTGCTGCCTAGGGCTCATCGGCCTTCAAACATCACTATCCATTGAAAGTATGGAAGCGATAAAACAACTCCACTTTGTTATTACAACAAGATGACTTGGGACAGGAACATGGTACATCAAGGTAGGGGTGAGCAAAAAAAAACCGCCCGGACCGGGACCGCCAGGACCGGACCGGGACCGGTGGTCCGGTTCTCGGTTTTAGGGGGATCCGGTCCGGTTCCCGGTTCCTAAAATCGGAACCGGTGACCGGGCGGTCCGGTTCCCGGTTCCAAGGACAGGTTTCGGAACCGAACCGTCCAGACCGCCCGGTCTCTAATAAACAAAAAGACAAAAATATTCTCGCTTCTCAAGGTCTCGGTCATTACTCATTAGGGTTCTTTCTGCCGGACATTCTCTCGCTTTCTCTCGCCTCTTCATCTCCTCTTCTCTCGCCTCTCAGAGTCTCAGAGACGTCGCGATAGCTTGGAGCTTCGAACGGAGGTGTAGATCGGAGCGCGAGAGATTCGACGCCGTCGAGCTTCATCTGCCTCTCGTCTCTGGTGAGAGACGTCATCTCTCGCCTCCCAGAGTCTCGGAAGAACTGCTCCGTTCCTTCAATTTCACCGGTCTTCATTTTTTCTCTCTCTTGCGCTCTGGGATCTCTATGTTACTTCAGCATTCCTTTTTATTGTTCTTCGAATGCGCTTCCAAATCTGACGAGTGATCTTCCAGGTAATTCTACAACTTCTCTTCAATCAAACTCCTTTGCTGCTAGATCTCTCTCTCTCTCTCTCTCTCTCTCTCTCTCTCTCTCTGTGCAAATGCTTGCTCATGGATCGGAGTTACGCTAGTCGTAGTTCATAAGCTAGTTCTTACGGTATAGCTGCAATCTCTGAGCTGGGGCATCGTCTGATTCGGCTGTGAGATTGAGGTTAATGGGGACGATCATGTCAGTGATGTGTCCGTGCTTGGTCATAGGGAGAAGCGCGCTGATATTCGTAATTGTTGTTTCTGTGCTTTCACGTCCTTTTTCTTTTGCAATTGACACTGAGAATGGCGAATTGGAGTTTCAGGTGAATAGGTATGGAGTGGTCCACGGTGCAGCATCTGGATCTAAGACACATAGGAAGAGGCCTCAAACCCTTGCAACCTCATTCCGCGGCATTCCATCCGCATCAGGCGATTGTCGCCGCAGCTATCGAAACCCATGTAGTCGGTAAATGTCAATTTCACGATTTTCGTATCTCTGCTTTGGCGACATGTTTTTGCGTTATGTTGTTGGAAGTGCTGAACGACGCTTTGTGAGTTTTGTCGAGTTCTAATGCTCGTTTTGCAGTAGTTTGGGAGTCATCTAAATCCCAGTATTAGTCAGCTTTCTAGTGATTGGTTGGGATCAAACTACTCAGTGTGATTGGTTTTGAGAGTTTTTTTGTTTGGTTCTCTGACTTAGAATGGCTGAGTCCAACTTCACATGTGTTGCAGAGTGGTTTAGTGGAGTTTTGAAAATATTTTTCAATGTAGATCGATTGGTTCCTTGGAACCGGACCGGAACCGGACCGGACCGACGGTCCGGTCCGGTTCCCGGTTCTCGAGTGGCCGGTCCGGTTCGCGGTTTCGAAAAATGGGAACCGGGATTATTGGTCCGGTTCCCGGTTCTTGAGGGGAACCGGACCGGACCGGGAACCGCTCACCCCTACATCAAGGTCACATTAATCAAATACCAAAATTTCAATTCCTAATCCACAAATCAAAAGGACAATCCCTAATATCACCAAATGTGAATCCATGTCCTCCAATTCCATCATCGAATACTCAACCTCAACAAACTTGTCGTCTCATCGCCTAGGACTTGAAAAAAGTTAAGCCCCCACTGGGGTGAGATATAAATCTCAGCAAGTAAACCCTAAACCTAGATCAGACCATCAGTCCCACCAGACTACACCACAAGTAACAGGCAAAAGCTCAGCCAAACAACATCACATAATAGGATATTCAAACTTCACACGTTAGCATAAACAAGCACACAACTTCATAAGTCATAACTGTGACAAAACAATTTAATCATCGCCAGGGCCCACAGCCGCGATGTCATCGCCAGGGCTCAAAGTCACGATATAGTTCACAAGAGCATCTAGCCAAATCATCACCAGGGCCCACGACCGCGATGTAGTTCACAAGGGCACATAGTCAGGGCCCACGGCCGCGATGTAATTCTATAGGCCATCACAGCCAATTTAATAACAATAACAGGGCCCACGGCCCATTCAATAGCAATAATAGGGCACACGACCAACGATCGCTTGGACACTCTTGCCCATTCACATCTCAAGGCATCAAACCGATTCACATCTCAGGGCATCAAGCCAATTCACATCTCAGGAAATTATGTTGCAGACATCACACAAGCCAGTCAATCCTCATCACAACCGAGATCATATATGCATTCTAGCCAAATCATTTCACATGCTCATATTCAATCATCATGAATCAAAGTTTAATCAATCCACTCATTGATCAAATCACCAGTCGAACGCATCCAGTAGCGTCCTAACGTCCTAGTATAGGTTTAAGGAGCACTTACCTCATTAAGAAAGCTAGCAAATTCCATCCAAACGACCCTCCTAGGTCAGCAAGCCTACGGCCAAACATGGCTCTCACGACAAGCCTAGGAAAACCACATTATAAGTCGATTATTTCTCAATTCCATCGCGCCAATACCTCAATAACACTAACAACACCTTATTCTCAAGTCATCATAGTGTTAATTCAATGCCCCTAAGCATGCCAATTGTTGTTTTACTAAGGCAAGTCATCAGAATTTCATTCCACTCAAATCTGCCCCTTTTATAAGCTCCACGACCAGGTTCATTCTCTCACAAATTGCAATTTTTCTACTGACTTTTTCAGAAAAAAATTGCAAGGTCTTAAACTTCAAGATCTTATGGACATGTGGACGAAAACGGAGCTCAATTCGGATACCGGACGACTTAGAACGACTCAATTCAAAATCAGTGCGCGTTGAGGACAGATTGGACGGCACCTAGCGTTTTTCGGCTCAACAGCCCTTAAATCACTTCTAATTCTCAATCCACTTCACACACTTCCCATTAACACCTCAATCAACATTTTGAGTAGCCTCTTGAGTCATTTTGAAGTCAAAATACCCATTAAAGAACCCCCATCAGGTTCGGCCAAAACAAAATAGCAACACAACAAATTCTGTTTTGATTTCAATCACATATTTCCATCCAAAACTCAACCCTGTATCCCAATTTTTCATAAAATAATATTTCTAAGACCTCAATATATGTGTTAAGGAGGCTCATCAAGAGTTTTGGAGCAAAAACATCTCTTTTGGTCTTCCGTTTATCCCGTTCCCTTTTGGCGTGCAAAAGGCCAAAATCTGTCCAAATTTGGTCACACACAATCAGCCATGAAAACCTATTTTAACACCATCAAACTTGCGGTCAAAGCTCATCCAACATGAGTACTAGATGCTATGAAGATCTCACAAATAGTTTGAGATCATTTGGAATTTCTAAGAGGGAATACGGTGGCCTTATCCCAGCTCGCTCAGATTTCGTTTGGTTTTAGTCTCGGACTCACGCCGAATGAAGAAATTCCAATTGGAGCTTGTCAAGGACACATAGATCTTACCTCTAGTGGTCGAAGCACATCAAATGGCTGCTGGGAAGGGCCGCTCGAGATGACCGAACGAGAGGCACAGAATCTGTCTGGCCAGCAGTGTTCGGCTAGAGAGGAAATAGAGAGGAAAATGAAGGAAAATGGGAGGAGGGGGAGAGGGAGCACGACTTGGCAGCAGCTAGGGGTGATGTTCCACAAATAATTGGTGCCAATTTGTCAAGATCACATTTAATGGTAATTAATGCTTGGCTTCTTCTCTAATTGACACTTGGCAAGCCACCAATAATTGATCCCAATTACCATTGACTTCCTTTGACTTCCTTGACCCCATCCCCTATCATTTTCGACAGCTTCCTTGGGAGGGTAGAATGACTATTTTGCCCTCCAAATTTTCTTAAGGCAAGGGTAAAAGGTTGAGGGGCAAAATGGTCATTTGCCACTTTTCGTCCAAAACTTCGTTTTTCTAATTTTGAGTGGCCATTGGCAAGGCGACATCAAATCCTTTTTCAAATTTTGAAATTCTTCATTTTCAATTGTCAATTCGAGCTTCCAATCCATGTCATTAGCCCCGAGGGGTCAGAAATTTAGAATGTCATACCATCACATCTCAAGTGCATTCACCACCTCAAATCCATGCCTATATCTCCACAATTTCTATTCGCTTCCTTGTGAGCCTCAATTATATCACCACTCATGACCATCGATCTAAAATCGATACTAAAATCATTAGAGTACAACATAAGTTCAAGCTTATAATCCTCGAGGTCAGCAATCAATACCTAATCCAAAAGGTCTCACTATCCAATCGTCCTTAAGTCAGCACTCCTTATCACTCCAAGTCCCAATCAAATTGGATCGAGCTAACCTTGCTCTGATACCAAACAAGCGGAGATGTCACGCCCCCGAACTCGGTGGGCACGCGAGCATCCCACCTTCGCCGTTACCTTTGATGAACTCCCAAGATCCAACGGCCAATAACTTAAAACTTCTAAATGATGATTGCATGCGGAAGCGAGAAAATATCCCATATAAAAATAATATACACAAGATGACTTAGGACAGAAAAAGGTACATTTCTCATTCGAGTTCCCAAAGTCAGGTACAATCCTAACTCCAAAATAATATACAATTCCTAAGGCCACATAACAGTTGAATCAATTCCTCCAAAATTCCTTCAATTGCCTAACCATGGCCATCTTGGATTTCCATCGTCTGGGACCTGAAAATGTTATCCCACGACGGGGTGAGATATAAATCTCATTAAGCTAAACCTAACCCTAAACTAGGCTATCAGTACCTCCAGACGTTTTTGAAAGACAGGGTATTTTAGGATAAAATATTTGGCATGGCAAAAACATGATTCCATCAAAACATGGCTTTTCAGCATTTCCAAATCCATTCGTCTCAATCACAAATCATGGCAAAAATCTGCGCTTCGTACAGTGGCAAGATTTTCAATCAAAAGCAAGCATTCGACGCCATCTCAAAACATGAGGCAACTTTCAAATTTCATCAAAATACCAATTCCTTGAATATCTAGAAAACACATTATTTACATTTACTCTCTCGCCCCTTCCCGGGCCTTTTTAAAACTCGAGGAAAATATCAATTCAAGAGGCATTTTAGTTTCTCAATAATCCATTCTTGATCCTTTCCAGAAAATCATATCTTTTCATTTTTGCCCATCTAGGGCCGCCCACTTGGGCTGTGAGATGATTCTGTCTCCATATGACCAGTCGGTCCATATGAGACTCTCGCGCCCAGACCTAGAGATGATTCGATCACCATACGACTCTCGACGCCCATTTTCAATCGAGATGAATCATGTCAGTATGGGACTCTCTAGCCGCACGACCTCCTTAGGTCAAATGGAAGTAACTCCCTCCTAATATGTTGGCCAAATTATAATTTCTCGGGCGTTCCCACACGCCATTGGCGATCCTATACGCCAGTACACTTATACTTTTCCTCGGCGATCCCACACGCCATTAGTGATCCCACACGCCAGTGCACATGTAATTTCCATCGGCGATTCCACACGCCATTTATTCATAAAGAAATTTCAGTTACAAAAGCCTCAGTTTTCATTTGAAAACAAGCTCTTGCCTCAATTTTCGTTCGTAAGCAAACTCAAGAAAATTCAGTATTTCATCGCCTATTCGAGGAATTCATTCAAAACGTCCCTCACTAGACAAAACACGTTTCACGTTACGAAATTCCCAATAAAAAAAATAAGCATCATTCAGCCATTTTCACAAAACTCAAGCTTGACATCAGTCACGATTTCAAAATCTCCATTCAAGACTTGGTTAGTCATCCATGTCCCTTAATACACTCGATTCAAATGGGAATTTTTATAAAAGATGCCAAGAGGTTCAACCACATTCTAGGACCTGATCAAGACTCCTCCAAATCACCTTGATTTCACAGTTTCTTAAGCCGTAATTCACTCAAGCACAACACGCCAAAACGAGGCAGATTCGGGTATGGAATTCCTCAAGTAAAACCGATTCATAATCATCAATTTCCCCAAACAATATCGTCTTTTAGTAATCTAACATCCTAATAAAGGGTTATGATCAGTTTACCATGTAAATAAGCTAGCTAAAGTCCCCCAAATCCTCCTTGGAGCTCACGGCCAGAATTGATTCCCAATGGACAGATTTGTCCTTTCTAAAGTCTAAGCAAGAAACAACCATCAAACTCCATCAATTTCACCCCAAACTCTAACCAATAGCTTATTAACATGCCAAGCTAAGATTTAGGGACATCCACCCTTTAGTTCCAAGCAAAATCAGTCCATAAATCACTCCTAAGTTCACGGTTAGCTCATGTACACCAAACTGTTCGGTTTAAGCAAATACGTCACAAACGGCCATTTAATCCTACTGAATTCTCACTAATCCTCAATCATTCTTCTCATAACATGTTAATCTAAGCCTTTGAAGTTGCTTACCTTGAGAACCAAGCTATGAATCTCCAAAAAGCCCTTCAATGTTCTTGGGCCAGGCTGGTCGGTACAAGGCAAATTCCGTTCTTTGAAGAATCACACGAAATCGGCTATTAAAATTCATCCAAACTCGACCCTAGCTCACTCACAACTTGCTAACACATAACACTTTTTCTTAGGATGGCTTACTGGTGATTTCCAAGTAAGACAGAGCCACAATGACCCTCGAGGAGTCACGGTTCCAAGTCTGACGGGTGGGGGCAGATTCTGGCCTCTTGAAAACCAAGAAGATTCAACCATTAAAACTCATCAAAATCCAACCAAACTTCATGAGCACAATGAATGATGTCTTAAATAGGCTTGAGAGGTGGTCTTACCACGAATCAAGACATAGCAAGCTTAGAAATCCAACTTGAAGCTCATCGGGTTCGGATCAGACCGGTCAGCGACCTTCGTCCACTAAAATGGCTCTGCGGGACAAATGGCAGGGTGGATTTGGGCGCATAATACCTTGTTGGAACGGCAAGAGAAAGTGATTTCTAATTTTGGGTGTATCGTCTCCATCGGATAACGGA
Source organism: Rhodomyrtus psidioides (assembly GCA_021437785.1). Taxonomy (NCBI): domain Eukaryota; kingdom Viridiplantae; phylum Streptophyta; class Magnoliopsida; order Myrtales; family Myrtaceae; genus Rhodomyrtus; species Rhodomyrtus psidioides. The sequence goes on along the minus strand of JAILYB010000031.1, from coordinate 4,065,337 downwards.
CGAGGAAGTTATGGCCGGAACAGTGAATGGTGTCGAGATTGGGTTTTCTGAGCGAGTTGAGCGAGAGAGAGAGTTAGAGGGAGAGAGAGCATTCTCGACCGAAAATGAGCAAGAGGGAGAGAGAGGGCTTGGCTTCATCCACAAGCCAAGAGGAGAGAGAGAGGGGGGTAGGTGAGGATTTGAAACTAATTAATGCTATTAGAGGTCTAATCTAGCCTAGGTGTACTAGTAAACCCTCATAATGACACTTGTCTTCACCCTCATAAAAATCTTGAAAACCAAATGACCATCTTGTCCTCACTTGTTCAGCCATCATAGGAAGAAATACAAATGACTAAATTGCCCATGACTTGTCTTAAAAGAAGAAATGTCCTTAAGGGGCAAAATGGTAATTTTTCACCTCCAGTCCAAATTTCACTTTTCCAGTCTTAATTACCCTTGATGAGGTCACGTCCAACTCTCTTCCAATGTTGGAATTCCTCAATGTTCGAAACACAATTCTGAGGCCAAATTCATGTCGAGTTCTTGTCAACTATAATTCCAATTTATCTCAAACTGACGAGCGACTCTCGCAGGCACTACGCGTATCGCCTTAAGATTTCTCAAGTTCTGGCGACTTTAGTTGTCATGTGATTACGAGGATTTATCGCTAGTTCCTGCGGTTCTGATCATTGGAATCCGATTTAGGAAATTCTCGCAAATTACACATTTGTTAGGCGGAATCACCCGCATCCCAACGTATAACGCTAGCAAGGCATTCCATGATCGTTCCTAGATCGATCTCTACTAGCCCAAAATATACCCCTCGACAATCCTTATGGTCAAAGTTTGATTTCTTATTCGAATTTCTCATGTCAACGTACTAACTCCGCGTTAGTCTTTCCCTTTCGGTCAGTTAACTCAATAGTGGCCTGCCCCGAGCGAGCTACAACTGAAATACACCGATTGATATCTTTCCAATCTATAGCCTCGAAGAGGACCGAAATTCAGATTGTCACACTTTCTCATATGTGTGGAACCAATCTCTATTTGGGCACATATGGTATGAACAAGCCGAATCCAAAATTCATTCATTGTCTACACGACAATTCGAAGATAAAATAGTAAGAACATTATCTGCATTAGCAGACTCATTATCCTTTACCAGACTAGCAGAATCAGAACTATCCATCGACTTTTTCCCCTTAGCTTTGAACAAAGGACACTAAGTTTTATAATGTCCGAAATTGTGACAATAGTAACATTCAACCTTTTTCTTGTCCTAGCCTGATCTAGATTTCGAACGCCCTTTATTATTACCGCGTCTATCCCGATGATTCGACCTTCCCATAACAACTAAGCCATCTGCTTTATCTGCACTACTTTGTATTCAACTTTGTACGCATCTCCGTGGAATTCAGCGAGGCCTTCACATCCTCAAGAGTTATGGATTCTCTTCCATACAACATAGAATTCACAACATTCTCATATGAGCTCGGTAGCGAGCATAACACAATTAAGGCTTGATCCTCATCATTTAACTTCAAATCTAGATTTTTCATATCCATAACGATTTTATTAAATTCATCTAGATGTTCTTGGATATGAGTACCTTCTCGCATCTTTAATGTATAAAAACGCTGCTTCAAGAATAATGTCGTCGTAAGAGACTTCTTCATATAGAGACTTTCTAGCTTTTGCCATAATCCCGAAGCCGTTTCTTCATCAGCAACCTCGTGAAGCACCTTGTCTGACAACGACAATTGGATGGTACTATGCGCCCTCTCTTCCATCTCCTCGAGCTCTGCCGTCATCATGTCATCGGAATATTTTCCATCCAAGGCTCTAACCAAACCTTCCCGATGCAGCAAAGGTTTCATCTTTATCCTCCATAGCCCAAATTTATTTTGGCCATCGAAGGGTGCCACTTCAAACTTGATAGATGCCATCTCGAACAAAAGACCGAAATTCCTTCGCTCTGATACCAATTTGTTGCGGAAAACGCCAAGAGATGCGTAAATTCAAGTGCGTAATAGCAAGGATGAAAGCAAAATAAAACACGAGACACGATGTACCTATAAAACCCAAAACATGAAAAACCACGGGGAGAGAGAGGGGTTTCACTATCTTCAATAACTAGTACAAGCGTATAATCAAAGATCCAAAGATCAAACATGAAGAAAGTGAAAACAAAGGGTTTTGGGGCAGAAGCTAAAGTAAGCATCCCCTATGTGATATGCAAGATATCCTTTTTATAGCCCTCATCAAAGAAACCCTAAAACAAATCGAATGGTCCAAAATAACCTTATCACTAATTTGGAAGTCAGAATATAACCGCCACAAAAAGAAATATTGGTTGATTATTACAGCCGTTGGTAATTTCGAAAGTATAAACAAATGTGGTTCGTTTAAAAACATGGCAAGATAAAAAAAAAGTTGATAAGTGATTAAAATTAGTTGGTATGGTCAATTAGTCAAAGTGAGGTTGCTGATTTTGTATATTGATTAGCAACTTTAATGCGTCGTAGATTATTATTTGTATTATGGAAAATAATTGCTACTTTTAAAAGTATAAATTAATGTCGATATTATTAAAAAATAAAAATATATATTAACTGACTAAGGTTACTTATTATTTGGCAGAAGCATCTCAAGTGCCTATATTTGTGTATAGACATTGTGGTGCCATTATTTTTTTTTTGGGTTAATTTCCTAAAGAAGCACCAACTTTATGTCTAATAATGATTTTGGCCCCAACTCTTTTTTTGTCTCATAAAAAAACACCAACTTTAGGTCCAATGACCATTCTAGCTCAACCTTTTTTTCATTCCATGAAAAAACACAAATTTTAACTCGAGTCCCAAATTCGGCCCCCTTAATTCGAAACAATTAGTTGTCTAACATAGCAATTCCACGTTATCAATAAATCCACGTGGCTTGTTGACATGGATTTAGTATACTATTAATCATCTTATTGGCACAGAATATGAAGTCATTCATCCTCTTCAGGGAGCGGGTAGGGCCATGCTTGTTAAAAAAAGAATGCTTTACTCATGAGCTTGGCGGATCTCGTCCATGACGTCTCTCTATGAGTGGTAATACACAGTTTTGGATTCAAATTAGACAACTGATGCTTGCGAGTGAAATGAAGGAGACGATGAATAGGTTAATCGTTGTCCTTCATGTTATGCCAGAGGTGAAGCAGATGAACAACTTTAAATTCGTGGTAAGAAGATGATGCCTTAAATCCACATCAGCAAGCCACGTAGATTTATTGATGACGTGAAATTGCCATGTTGGACAATAATGGTTCCAAATTAAAGGGAGGCCAGATTTGAGATTCGAGTTAAAGTTTGTGCTTTTCATAGGATGAAAAACAGTTTGGGCTAGAATCACCATTGGACCTAAAGTTAGTGTTTTTATGAGAGAAAAAAAAAAACTTCGGCCCAGAATCGTCATTAGTGCTAAAGTTTGTGTTTTTATATGGAATTCACCCATATTTTTTTAATCACTTAAGTATCATTTAAAAAAAATATTTACTTCAATGCCAATTCTAGTGAGTTTCATCAAAAATCATACATAACATCTATGTGGCTCACCGGACGATCCTAGTTAGTAACAGAAAAAAGCTAAAAATCAATAAAAAAAAATTCCACTTAATATTAGAAAATTAAAAATAAGCTAAAAATAAAAAAAGATAATAACAAAAGAAGTTGATACAGGGAGAGCTTGCATAGCCCTCGTCGGCGCCCTACCATCGCCGGTGAGAGTGGGAGATGGTTGATAGGGATCGCTGATCCCTATTGACCCCAGTTGAGGCCTTGCTAGGGTCGGCGAGGTTTGGCCGAGGCCTCGTAGACCCACTATGAAGCTGACCTCGCCGAGCTATGACTAGGCAAGGTTGACCTCGCTGTAGGTTGTCGAGGCTCGGTGACCCACCTTGCCATTCCGCAGCCTTGTCAGCCATTGCTGGTGATGGTGGGGCGACGCCGGTGATGGCTGTCCAAGCCCCCGACGCTGCAACTTCTTCTTCTTCTTCTTTGATTTTTTAGCTTAGTTTTCTGTTTAATTTTAATTTTTTAAAAAAATTACTTACTTTTAAGTTTAAAAGTCCACATGGCTTGATTTTATTTTTAAAAAATTACCACGTATATTAAAAAATTAAAAACGACATGTATTTTGTTTGTCAGAATTTTTCTCCCTTGGCACTTAAGTGATTATTTTTTCTATAATTTGGCACTTAAGTGGGTCGATGTTGGCTGGGTCTGCCTCTTTTGTGGGCCTGGTAGATTTTATTTTATTTATATGTTTAAAAGAAAAAGGCAAGAAAGAGACAAAAGAAAAAAAAGCCAAAAGTCAAAAAGGAAAGAAAGTGGGTTGTATTTTATGTGGTGTTCTCGTGCGTGTGTGTGTGGTGAGGGACGCCGAGAGGAAAAAAGAGAGAGATCAGGAGCGTGCGCAAGGAAAACATTATCTGTTTTGGCTCAAATTTCAGTCAGTTATTCGTGAGGCCAAGCTCAACGAGTTGATCAGTTTCGTTCGTTGAGATTTGTCTCCAAAATCTCCTATTACGGTTAAGATTTTCTTGCCCCTTTTTGTATTATTCCACCTTTGTGGTCAGGAAAACTCTTGGAATATTGATGTTGAGCCTCTAGTGTGTGACTAGAGAGAAATACTTTGTGTAGTCTGTTGTTCTTGGTGATTTGTAGAGATTGTTTGGGCCGTCCGAGGTTTTTCCCGATTTGGGTTTTCCACGTAAATCTTGGTATATTTTCCCTTTATCATCCCGCTATTATATTTGCTTGTTGCAAGGTTGTTTTTTGCTGCATATAGTTGTTGATTGATCTTGCATTGAATTGGAGTATTGTCGGGAGCTATTATTTGATCCTGGATTGGCTTAGTTTGTGCCGAGGTGCTATCCATTTTTTCCCAACAAAGTGGTATCAGAGCTAGAGCTGAGATTCTAGTACTAGGTGGAGAATACGAGTGGCACTATGTTTAAGTTAAATGCCTTGAATTACTCTATATGGAAGCCTCGGATGGAAGATGTGTTAGATTGTAAAGATTTGTTTGATCCGGCCGAAGGTAATGAAGTTAAAGGAGATACGAAAGATAAAGAGTGGGAGCGAATGAATAGGAAGACTGTTGAGTTTATCCGACAATGAATTGATGATAGTGCATTTCATCATGTTGCTCAAGAAACGAAGGCGGATACTTTGTGGAAGAAATTGCAAGATCTCTATGAGAAGAGAACTCCACAAAATAAGTCTTTCCTAGTTAAACGACTTGTGAATTTGAGATACAATGAGAGAAGTAGCATGTGGGAGAATTTGAGTGAATTTCAAGATGTTGTAAACCAATTGACAAATCTTAAGATTGACCTTGTTGATGAATTGCAATGATGTTTGCTGCTTGGTACTCTTCCCGATAGCTGGGACACCTTGGTTGTGGCATTAAATAATTCAGCTCCTTATGGTGTGTTTTCTATGAGCATGTTTAAAGAAAGCTTGTTTAATGAAGAAACAATGAGAAAAGATTTGAATTATGCTTCCAAATCGGAGACGCTTGTCGTAGAACACAGAGGGAGAAGTCAGTCAAGAAAGTTTCAAAGTATTGACAGAGGCAAGTCAATAGGAAGATCGAAGTCAAGGCCGAGGAAGGCGGTGAAGTGTTACAATTGTGGTAAGATGAGACATTATGCCAAAGAGTGTTGGGGGTCGAAGAGAGATAAATTCCATGATAAAAATGGAGATAAAAAGAAAGAAGAGAATCAACCTACAACAGCAGTTGCAGCCGACGGTGATATTGTGTTCATTTGTGATGATGGTTATATAAATCTCACATGTCAAGATTCTAGTTGGGTTGTCGATTCTGCAGCTTCTTATCATGTTACCTCACAGCGTGACTTCTTTACATCTTATCGTAGTGGTGATTTCACTTGTGTTAGGATGGGAAACAGTGGTGTCTCCAAGGTTATCAGCATAGGAGATGTTTACTAGAGATCGATATGGGATGTACTTTGATTCTGAAAAAAGTGAGACATATTCCAAATATTCGATTTAACTTGATCTCCACAAGTTCCTTAGACGACGATGGTTATTGCAATTCCTTTTGTGATGGCAAATGGAAATTAACTAAAGGCTCTATAGTAGTGGCAAAAGGCAAGAAGACATGTAGTCTCTATACCATGCAAGCAAATTTGATGCGACAAGAGATAAATGCAGTGGAGGATTCCTCAGTTGACTTATGGCATATGACGCTTGGTTATCTTAGCGAGAAAGGGCTTGAAACTCTTGCTAGGAAGAATCTTCTACCATTGAAGGAGAAAAATCCAACGGAGTGTACTCACTGTCTCACGGGTAAGCAACATCGATTCTCATTTCACGGTTCGTCTCCACACACACGAAACCTGATGTACTTGATTTAGTTCACACTAATGTTTGTTGCATGGATGCTAGAACACTTGGCGGTGCACTGTATTTTGTAACATTTATTGATGACTGCTCTAGAAAAGTATGGGCTTTTGCTTTGAAATCAAGTGCTTGCGGCATTCAAACAATCTCATATCAGTGTTGAAAGGAAAACATGAAAAAAGATTAAATGTGTTCAAGCTGACAACGATGGTGAATATAGAGGACGTTTGAGCATTACTGCAGGGACTATGGTATCAAGATTGAGAAGACTGTTTCGAAAACACCACAGCATAATGGAGTAGCAGAGAGAATGAACCGGACGATTAATGATCGGATTCGGTGTATGCTATATCATGCGAAGTTGCCTAAGACATTTTGGGACGAAGCGATGAGAACGGCAGTTGACTTGATAAATCTTTCTCCATCAGTTCCTTTTAAAGGGGATGTTTCGCAAAGAGTTTGGAGTGGGAAAGATGTCTCCTACAGTTATCTGAGGGTGTTTGGTTGCCGGGCATTTGTACATGTTCCAAGAGATTAGAGGTCCAAGCTTGATAACAGGTCTAAACAGTGTATCTTCTTGAGTTATGGACATGAAGAGTTTGGCTACAGATTGTGGGATCCAGCTACGAAGAAAGTCATTAGAAGCCAAGATGTGGTATTCTTTGAACATCAAACCATTGAAGACATCGAGAAGCCAAAGAATACAGTTCAACATGTTGTTAGTTTCAACCTAAATCCTCCTACCGTATTGGGTGAAAATCACGAGGGAGAAGTGCATGGAAATCATGAAGAAAGTGAATCCTCACAGAATGTTGATTCTTCAGTTAAAACAGGTGAAGTAGTTGAGCCAGCACAATAAGATGAGCAAGAGCAAATAGTTGAACCAGTTGAGCTTGAATAAGTAGTCCAACACGAAGTTAGAAGATTAGAAAGAGATCGTCGACCCTCACAAAAATAGCAGCCACATGAGTATGTGTTACTTACTGATGCATGAGAGCCTGAAACTTATGAAGAGGCTGTGTCATGCGATCAAAAGAATAAGTGGCACGAAGTTATGCAAGATGAGCTCAAATCTTTGCATGAGAATCACACATTTGAATTGGTGAAGTTGCCTAAGAACAAATGGACACTCACAAATAAGTGGGTGTATAAGTTAAAGTTGGAAGAAAGAAATTTGAAGCCATGATACAAGGCCAGGCTTGTTGTGAAGGGCTTTCGTCAGAAGAAGGTAATCAACTTTGAAGAGATTTTTTCACCGATTGTGAAAATGCCATCTATTAGAGTTGTTCTTGGGTTAGTCGCCAATTTGGATTTGGAAATTGAACAGGTTGATGTAAAAATAGCTTTTCTTCATGGAGACATAGAAAAAGAAATATACATGGAGTAACCGAAACGTTTTAAAGTTAAAGGCAATGAGCATCTTGTATGTAGGCTAAGAAAGAGTCTATACGGTCTCAAGCAAGCGCCAAAACAATGGTACTTAAAGTTTGATTTATTCATGAAAGCTCATGGATATGGTAAGACCACTTCTGATTCTTGTGTCTTTATGAAAAGATTCACAGATGATGATTTTATTATCCTCATACTTTATGCGGATGACATGTTGATAGTTGGGCATGATGCTAACAAAATCAAGATCTTGAAAAATGAGTTGAGTAAAGCTTTTGCGATGAAGGATCTAGGGCCGGCTAAGCAAATCCTTGGCATGAGGATCACTCGTGATAGGAAAAATAGAAAACTTTAGCTATCTCGGGAGAAGTACATTGAAAAGGTGCTTGAAAGATTCAACATGAGCACATGTAAACCAGTAAGTACTCTACTTGCTGGTCATGTTAAGTTGAGTAGCAGTGAATGTCCTACGAGTGAGAAAGAGAAGGAAGAGATGATGAAAGTTCCTTATGCATCCGTCGTGGGTAGTCTGATGTATGGCATGATTTGTACGAGACCGGATATTGCTCATGCAGTTGGTGTTGTGAGTAGATTTATCTCAAATCTAGGTAAAGAGCATTGGAGCATTGTCAAATGGATTTTGCAGTATCTTAAAGGCACTTCCAAATTCTGCTTGTGTTATGGAAGTGAAAAGCTTGAGTTTAGTGGCTATTCAGATTCTGACTATTTCGGAGATGGTGATTCCCGAAAGTCCACTTCATGTTATATGATGACCTTTGCAGGGGGAGCAGTTTCATGGCAATCGAGATTGCAAAAATGTATTACTTTGTCTACAACTGAAGTGGAGTATATAGCTATCACCGAAAGAGGCAAGGAACTTTTGTGGATGCAGAAATTCTTACAAGAGTTGGGTTTGAAGCAAGAAAAATTTGTTCTCTATTGTGATAGCATGAATGCTATCTATCTCAGCAAGAATCCAATGCTGCATTCGAGATCAAAGCATATTGATGTCAAGTATCATTGGGTTCGAGAGAAGTTAGAAGAGAAGTCTTTTCTTCTTGAGAAGGTCTGTACCGACTACAACAAATCTGATATGATGACCAAAGCCTTACACATGGTGAAATTTAGCTCTTGTAGAAGCAAAGCGGGCATGATGAAACTTCCCACATAAGGCGGAGAGGGAGATTTGTTGGCTGGGTCTGCCTCTTTTGTGGGCCTAGCAGATTTTATTTTATTTATTTGTTTAAAAGAAAAAGGCAAGAAAAAGACAAAAGAAAAAAAAAAGTCAAAAGTCGAAAAGGAAAGAAAGTGGGCTGTATTTTATTTGGGGTTCTCGTGCGTGTGCAAGGAAGGAGAAAGAAAGGGACGCAATTTCGCAGTCCCGATTTGAAGGCAAAACATTATCAATTTTGGCTCAAATTTCAGTATGTTGTTCATGAGGCCAAGCTCTACGCGTTGATCGGTTTCATTCATTGAGATTTGTTTCCAAACTCTCCTATTGCAGTTAGGGTTTTCTTACCCCATTTTGTATTATTTCACCTTTGTGGTGAGGAAAGCTCTTGGAATATTGACATTGAGCATCTAGTGTGTTACTAAAGATAAATACTTTGTGTAGTCTGCTATTCCTGGTGATTAGTGGAGATTTTTTAGGTTGTCCGTGGTTATTCCCGATTCGAATTTTCCACGTAAATCTTGGTGTATTGTCCCTTTTTCATTCCGCTATTATATTTGCTTGTTGCAGGGTTGTTTTTTGCTGGATATAGTTGTTGATTGATCCTGCATTGAATTGGAGTATTGTTGGGAGCTACTATTTAATCCTAGATTGGCTTAGTTTGTGCCAAGGTACTGCCCGTTTTTCCCCAACAGTCGGCAAAAAATATTGGCATCAAAGTGAATACAATACACAATTACTAGCACTTTAGGTGTTCTTCTAGCCTTTTATCAGTATGATTTTTTGTACCACTTGAACTTAAGAGAGAAGAGTCATTGGGACAGAACATCAAGTGGTTAATTAACCATCAAGACATGCACAAAATAAACTCGAGGTAAGATGATTTAGTTACGTTGAACGAAGACCTTCAAGTGCAAATGGTAGGAGCAAGGAACGGAGACTCGCGTCACAAGGTACAAGGGAAGAATTTATAGAGAAGAAACCAAGAAGAATGATATAGAGCACTTAAAAAGATAGTATAGTAACCATTGACTTAGCAGGATAGTTCTCAACTTATTCTTGTTGTAGATTATCTCATTAAGATTTTAGTTATGGTGTTCATAATTTTGTAGTTATACTACCTTAATACTACCTATATTGGTGTTAATGCATTGTAAAACCATAATCAATCATCAAGAACGGGAATAGGACATTGCAAGTGCCATAACTTTCGTACGACACTCACTTTGGTGCTATAATTTCGAAAAAAAAGTCCACTTAAATGCTATAACTTTCGATTAATCACTTGATTACCATAATTTTTAAAAACGTCCACCCAAATGTTGGAAATCAAATGTAGCATGGAACTTGTGGTGAATGCCTTTAGAAAGTTATGACACTCAACTGATCAATTGAAAAATGATATAGCACTCAAGTGATTGGAAAAAAAAAAGTTGTGGAACCCAAGCAGACATTCCAAATCTTTAGTCGCCGAGAGAGCGGCGAAGGGAATCAACACGGAGAAGTTGATCTTCCAAGGCATCATACTGAAAAGCAGTCAAGGAATGTTGCTCCAAATTCCAATATGGAATCAACCATGAAAATATTGCTTGAAGGACAACATAATGACATAGCTAACTATAATGGTAATCACATATTAGATATGATCAAATCAATTATCATCAATGCTTTGAAAATGCCTTGTCAAAGCTAGGATCGTCCAATCAACGTCCACAACTCCAAGCAAAGTGAGTGGAAATAGAGTACGTTTCTATAGGAACGAGCATGGTTCCACAGTAGAACCAGAAACTAGAGAACCGAACTTGTTATTTCGGTTCGGTTCCAGGTTCTAGTGAAATAGAGTCTGGTTCTAGGTTTCGCATTTTCAAGAATCACAGGTTCTGGTTCTGGTTCCGATTTCCAGTTTCGCATTTTGAGGAACCGCAAGATCCAGTTCCGGTTCCCGGTTCTCTATGGAATGGAATCGGAACCGACATTTTGTATATGTGTCATAGAAATTGGAAATGTTGCTACTTATGTTGTATAAGTGTCATAGAAATTGGGAATGTGATCTTAAAATCACTCAAACTTTTTTAATAGACTGAAGTGGAGAGGGAGCGAATTGCTCTGGAGTTGGTGGAGGAAAAGAAAGCCCAAGCTAAACGTGAGAGAAGTTGACAATTGCAAGCTATTTTATTTTTAAAAAAAAAAACTTGAGCTGCATTGTATCGTACTCATATAGGGAAGAGATTCGAGATAATTTCAAAAAATGTATTGTACAGGCACTACAAAAAAACAGCGATTTAACCACGAGCATTTAGCCACGAGATCATTTTCGTCGCTAATTTGTGACTAAAATAGCGACGACATGGAAGTTCGTCGCTATTCGCGTTGAAAATAGTGACAAAAAAGTTCTTCGCAAATTTTGTGACGATTTTTGTGACGAAAAAATATTTGTAGCTAATTCGTGACGAAATTAGCGACGAACAAGAAATTCGTAGCTAATTAGCTACGAAATTAACGACAAACAAGACATTTGTAGCTAAATTAGAGACGAAAAATTAATTTCGTCGCTAAATTGAGATGAACTTAGCGACGAAGAACAATCCGTCGCTAATTTAGTGACGGATATACAATTTCGTCGCTAAATGACCAGAAATTAAAAAAAAAAGAAATAATTTAGCGACGAGAATCATTATTCGTCGCTAAATTGGCCACAAACAATGTTATTCGTGACTATTTTTTTTTTATTTTAATTTTTATTTGGTTTTTGGTCTATTTAGCGACGACTAAGACCGTTTGTTTAGCGACGACAATTAGTGTTTGTCGCTAAATTTTATTTATGATTTTTTTTTGTTTTTGCTCAACTTAGCGACGAACAGTGTTGTTCGCTAATTTAGTGTTTCTTTTGTATTTGTTTTTTTGGCAAATTTAGCGACGAACAGTGTTGTTTGTCGATAATTTGAGGAAAAATAAAATAAAAAGAATTGATTAGCGACGAAAGACTTTGTTCGTCGCTAAATATTATTTTTTATTTAAATTAATTTAGTGACGAAATGTCAATTTTGTCGCTAATTAGTTCTTTTTTAAAAAAAAAATTCTTTTATCAATTGCTACAAGCTTCGTGAATCTTATGTAATTTTTCTATGGCGACAAAAACAATTGTTCGTCGCTAATTGCTATCCTTAATTTATATTTTTTCAAGGTTTATTAGGACCCTTTTTTATATTTATTACATATATAAAGTTGTGAACAAACAAAAAATGGAGATCAATTCTTTTGATAAAATATAACTTAGAAAAAAAATCGTCGTTGATGAGATACTAAATAGAGTAGAGTAAGGATCTATTCGAAAATGATTTACTTTGCATATATAATATTTGATCACCAAAAATATATATTGTAATTGTGTGATCCACGAAAATGAAATCGATCGGTTCTTTCTTCTAATTTTGAAAGATAGATAAGATACTATAAGCGAATAAGAGATGTTCTAAATCAATTAATAAAGATTTCAAAAACATTAGAAGGATCAATTTTTTAGCAAGGTACGGAATGTATCATAAAATATTCAAATGTGATTCTATAAGATCTAGTTTCGTTCAATATTAGTCATGAGGGTTCAATATATCACACGTTAATCAACCAAAGAAATGTTCAATAATAACTAAAAGAAAGATCGATTATTTGGAATCTTTGCTCTCTTCAAACGGTGAATGATATAAATAAGAAACGCTTATGATACGTCGTTTAGCTTAGCTTATTTATGTTATTTCTTCGATTATATTATTTTATATTAATCTACATTAATTCTTTTTAAAAGAAAATGAAAATAGAGCGAAATTTTTTTTGAAATTTAAAAATGAATATATTATTAATTAAGTAAAGATTACATTAATAAGCATAAATGAAGAGCGATCAATTTATTTATTTTTATTATCCTTGTTCCTGAATTAGAAAGAATTCATTTTGTTCCTAGATAGCTTCTTTGAAAAGGGTTTCTGCTTCTTCAGTGAATGCTTTAAAGAAGATATAATTTCTTGGAATTGAGGTTTATTTCTATTATTCTTATTCTTGAATTAGAAAGCATTCATTATGTTTCATTATTTATGTGTAATCATTATTACACATCATACCATATCTTTTGCCTTGTTGGTTGTCACATGGATGAAGTATTTCGGTGATCGCGGGTTCCATTCCCATCGTGTTTCATCTTATTCATTTTTTTTTCGTTGCTAATTTAACGAATTCTTTGAATTATATAGGATATATATTTTCTTGCTAATTTTAAGAAGCTTCACATTTTTATTAAATATGTATTGAAATTTATGCACTTGGTCTGATTCATCACCCAAAAGTAGAGAAAAAAATGAGATTTGGTTCATGACACGGAGAACGAACATCTCTTTTCGTGGCTAAATTAGCGACAATATTCGAAGGTCGTCGCTAATTTTCAATTTTGAGCGGCCCTGGAAAAAAAGCGCCTTTTTTTTTGCAGCGAAATTGAAAATTAGCGACGAGATTCGAAGGTCGTCGCTAAACCAGCGACGACCTTCGAATCTCGTCGCTAAACCAGCGACGGTTTAGCCACAACCTTCGAAGGTCGTCGCTAATTTTCAATTTCGCAAAGTCAAAAAATGGCGTTGTTTTTCCCGGGCCGCTCGTCTATAAATTAGCTTCCCCGGCCGCTCTCGTCACTCCCTCTCTCGTCATTCCACTTGCCACTCCCTCCCTTTTCTCTCCCTTCGCCTCGATACCAAACTCCGTCGTCCACCTTCAACAAAATCGTCGAGGAGCGAGCTCGGACGGAATAAGCTCACTCCGGCGATCGACTCGACATCCCCGGTCGTGAGCAGCTCAGAGGGAAGGAAGCTCACTCCGGCGATCGACCCGAACCCCTCCCTCTCCGGTCGACGGCGGAGCCGGTGATTTCACCGCCCTAGAATGCCGTCCTACGTCTTCGTTGTCGGCTTTTGGCTTAACTTTCATGTGTCTATGTATTTGGAATTGTAGCCATCATTGGAAATGCTTCTGCTTTCATTTTCCTCGCAATCTTCGTTGCCATCTTCTTCTTGGACAATTTCCCAGAACTTCCTCCGACCCAAAAAAAAATTACAAATTAGCGACGAACAGCAGTATGCGTCGCCAAATTTTGGCGACGTACACAGTGGTTCGTCGCCAAAATTGGCGACGAACAAAGCCGTTCGTCACTAAAATTTGGCGACGAACCCCTTCGTTCGTCGCCAATTTTGGCGACGACCTTCGAATTTTTCGTCGTTAAATTTAGCGACGCCGAATTAGCTACGAATTTTTTCTCGACGCTAATTTGTCGCCAAATCAATTTAGCTACTAATTTTTGCGAAATTCTCGTCGCTAATGTCGTGGCTAATTGCGTGTTTTTTTGTAGTGAGGTGTCATGCTGATATATGGCAAATACTTTGAATTCTCTGAGTCTCATGTTTTATAATTCACAATATTGTACTTTGATTATGTATTTTTTTTTATCAATTTCTATTCACTCTCTCTTATTAAAAATGATTATGTGGATGTTGGAGCTGTTTTTTTTTAATGTTCTTAATAAAATTACAGGTTTTCGGGTACCCTAAAATCGGCTCTGGAACTTGTGACAAGAAAATTTCCAGGTTCTAAGGTACGTAGGATAAGTTCTAGGTTCCAAAAAATGATGAACCTGTACTAGTAGGTAGGTTCCAAGTTCTAGGTGAAACCTACTTAGAACAGCTCACCCTTACATTTCTAATCTCTCTCCATTTATTGATGCTAATAATATTAGTTAGAGCAGTCAAGCCCCAGTTAGAGGGCCAAATACGCTAAATAACCTCTAACTTTAGCTCGTCTTGATTATACATTCTGTCTCATGAAAAACCTCCAATTTTATGTCTAGTCTCAATTTTACCTAAAAAATTTGTCCTATAAAAAATCCATAGGTTTATGTCATTCCCAATTCTAACCAAATTTTTTTATCTTAGAAAAACTCCGAAATTTAGGTCTTGTCCCAATATTACCGTCCAATCTCAATTTTATCGTAATTTTTTTTTGGTAAGGTAAGTTTGTATAGACTTTTCAAATCGCTAAGTACAAGTGTGGAGCCGGACACAAAAACCATGAACCAATAATGGCATCAGGGTGCCAAAATGGGTTCAACGGTGAACCGGCCGCAAGATACGTCATCGCGGCATGCGTGCATAACCTAGATGTCGATGGACAGCCATCACAACATAAAGGACAGTAGTAGCATCAGCCCATAAGCAGACCTGGTCAAGAAAATAAAAGAAAAAAATGCCAAACAAGCGGCCAACATAGAGCGGGGGAGGGGTGGTCAGTAGAATGACCAAACAAGGGTGGGGTTATAAAGAAAAACAGCTGGGCGGGAGGCACTTGAAGGGCCTCAAGTCGGCAAGCCAAGTCACGAGGCTGGAGTTGCCAAAGTGCAGCTTCACCAGTTGAACCTGTGAAAGATAAACAAAAGCATATGATCAAACAGTGGCCATACCGGAATAAAAAGGATGCCAAATACACGACTAGGAAACACACCAAGCTTCATAGAAGGAGAGCTGAGTGGTCTGCCACAACAGCCGCCAAAACAGTTCGCCAAAGGTACACCAACCAGAGTAGCAGCAGTAGAAGTGGAACTGAGCAGTGTTGCAGATGAGTAGCAAGGTCCAAGGAATGAGGTGCAATGAAGAGAAGTGGCCTGGCTCCAGAGCAATAGCAAGCAAGCAAAACTGGCCAAAGAGCAAACCAGGAAGCAGCTTGGGGCGAGAAGAACAGCCAAAGAACCAGACCCACAAAGTGCTAAACCTATAAACTAAGGACCAACAGAAAGGACCACAACAGAGTGGCAACTGACTCAGTAGGAGAGAAAACATAAAAATAAAAAGCAAAGAAAGAGCTACCCAGGAAACACTACACTTTAGGGTTCCAAAAACAGCCACCAGACCAAAACCGCAAGGCCAAAAACTCAGTTTGGGTGACAAAAAAACTAGAGGAGTAAGATGGGTTAAAAAGAAAACTACAAGCCAACATGAGGCCACTAAACTAGAACAACAAAGCCAATAGGCCAACATACCAGCCAAGTGAAAGCTATACGTAAAAATAAAACTAGAAAGAACTAATAGGCACCAGAATAGACAGCAGAAGACCAACACTCAATGGAGGAATGAAGGAGCCAGGAGCAAACCCAGCAAGGGGCCAGCAAGTCGTCCCCTTAGTAGATAGACCTGGGAGTTGCCTTCTAAGCAGCATTGCAGCATCAGTGTGCTAGTTGCACACAAGACTAGGACTGAAGTAGTACTCTGGGATAATAGTACCATCTGTGGGTATGAATCTTGCCTCCCTTCAACGCCGAACCAAATTGACGAGACAACCAGCCAAGCTCCAGCCATTTCCTACCACAATCAAAGACCAACAGGCCTAGAGTGCTATGTGCAGAACAGATACAAATGCATGACCAGACCACAGCCAAAGAAGCACTGCGAGATGGCCACCTATACGACTCACAATCAAAAAATAATGTAGCCATAAAAATACACATTACAAGGCAAAACCAGTGGCTACCCAACGTTGTGAAAGTCATCAAAAATATTAGTAGATAGCCCTCATTTCCTTTGAATGCTCCTATTGCTGGGACAGTCATGGATGTCGCCAAACAATAGTGTTCCATCTTTCACCTTCTTGGTGAGATGTAATGTGATAGTCGGTATATAGAGTTTCTTCCCTCAGAAGAGAATGTTGTTCCTTTCCGTCTAGATAATGTGACAAAGCGCACCAAGAGAGTACTTGGCAATCCAATGAGTAAAGGATTGGCCACCTAAATGCTGCTTGGCCCACTTGAAGAAGTCATCCTAAGGTTTGTTTTGCCACGACAATTCGCAGTTAGCCGCCCATGTAGAAGCAAGGTTACCAGTAATGGAGCATTCGAAAAATAAGTGGTCAATAGAGTCCGATGTAAGCCGACAAAAGGTACAAAGTCCTTCATGTATTCGCCGGTATTGGAGTAAAAGTATTTGAGTAGGCAGTCAGTTATGCGATGCAAGCCACAAAATAAAAGCATCTCTCGGGGCTAAGGCCTTATCCCATATGAATGAATGCCAGTGAACACGCTATCTTTTAGGCCTAACAATATCACAAGTCGATGTAACTGAGAAGGTTCCAGAGGAATGGCCAATCCAGGTTGGTCGATCCTCCTTGTTTTCCATGAAGGAGGGTGTCGGTTCCATCCAAGAGAGAATAGTATCCATCATAGTAGAGGCCGGCCAATCTGAGTAGAAGAAATCTCGGACAGTAACATCGCGGGGTACTCTAGATTGGTATATATCTCTATCGGATGGAAGCTAGTGTAAGGGACCTCAGTCATGCCAATGATCAAACCAGAACGATGTGAGGTGTCCATTACCAATGCTCCATCTGTAATGTGCGATAAAATTTGACCGTAGGTCCAAGATCTTTTTCATGCCCATGAACATATAGTAGGCCTTTTGGCTACCCAGAAGTTAACCTTCTTCAGGAATATCGAATGAATCCATTTGCACCAAAGCGACTCTTTATCAGTAAAGGGAATCCATATATGTTTTAAGGTCATCGCCTTGTTCCAATCCACAAGTCCTCTAATCCCTAGGCGACCCTCCTTCTTTGGAAGACATATGTCTGACCAGGATACCTTAGCCTCCCCAACACCTAGTTCAGGACCTTTCCATAAAAATTGTCTAAGAATCATCTCAATCCTATTCAACACAAACTTAGGGAGAGTAAAAATGGAAGCCCAATACACATGAATAGACTGGAGGACCGGTTTGACCGATTTGATGAGTCGTAACCGACCGGCATAAGATAAGTATCTCTGAGACCACGACCGAGCTCTACAGTAATAGCATTTACTAGGGCGTTGCAGTCGGATTTGCAGATTCTGGATGAAATAACAGGGACTCCAAGATATCGAAAGGGAAGTGTACCTTCTTGAAAGTCTAGGTAATGTCGAATCTGTTCATGAAAGGCAATTGTACCACCCGAAAAGTATATGTCACTCTTGTTAGGGTTCGGCCATAGCCCTGACCAAGAAGAAAATAAGTCTAGTCCTTCCTTCAACAGTTGAATGGTAACCAAGTTTGCTTCGGCAAATAAAAGTACATCATTAGCAAAGAACAAGTGTGAAACCCTATTATGTTTACATCTCCAGAAAAATTTATACAAAGGCAAGGTAGTCTTGGAGTGTAAGATGCCCGAAAACACTTCCATCACCATAGTGAAAAGGTATGGAAAAAGCAAATCACCCTGTCGAATGCCTCTAGAGCTCGAGAAGAATCCATGAATTTCCCTATTTATGGCCACTGAGAATTTAGGTGTGGAAACACACTCCAAGATCAGTTCAACGGTGATTGCTGAGAACCCAAAAGCCGTCAAAACCGCCTCAAGGAATGCCCAATCTACTGTGTCATATGCTTTGCGAAAGTCTACCTTGATAGCACATTTGGGAAGATAAGCCCCATGATGAAAATCCGCAAATAACTCTTGCGCAAGCATTATATTGTCACTTATATGCCTTCCTCTAACAAAAGCGGTTTGAGAAAGAGAGATGATGGATAGCAATATAGATGCTACTCTATTGGCTAGTATCTTAGTGATGCATTTGTATAATGTATTACAACATGCAATAGGTTTGGAGTCACCTATAGCCATGGCATTCGGGATATTCGGGACAAGAGATAAGATGGTTGTATTGGTTTCTTTTAGGAGGCGTCCACTTCTAAAGAAGTCTTGGATTGCCAAAATGACTGAAGGTCCGACGATATCCCGCGATGAAATAAAGAATTCAACACTAAAGCCATCAGGGCCAGGAGCTTTACCCTTTGCTAGTGAGAAGAAAGTAGTACGGATTTCATCCTCCGTGACGGGCGGAGCTAAAGACTCCACTTGCTCCTCATGTAAAGTGTGGGAGAGAAATTCCTGGATGTTCGGGATTGAAGGCCGAATGGTAGGAGAATCACCATTTAGCAACTCCTCAAAGTGGCCAACAATATGCTCCTGAACTTGAGTAGGCTCGGTCGAGATCTGACCATCCGAGTCCACAACCGAGAGAATGCGATTCTGGAGTCTTCTCTTGTTGATGAAGTGATGGAAATATCTTGTGTTCATATCCCCTTCCTTGAGCCATCTTATTCTAGATTTCTGTCTATAAAATGATTCCTCTTGAAGCCGAAGGGAAGAGAAATCCTTAAGAAGTTCCAATTCCCTATCCACCAAGCCTTGGTTAGTCAGATCATTTTGCAAGGTATCTTGGACAGAAGTTAGAGCTATTTTTGCTTGCTCAGTTCGGTAGGAGATATCAGAAAACGAGCTCCTATTCAACTGCTTGAGGCAGTACTTGAAAAGCTTGAGTTTGCGGCAAAGCATGTACATGGGGGAGCCACTAAAGGAGGTAGCCCAGACCTGAGTAACAATCTCTTTGTAAGAAGGGTGCGTAGTCCAATAGCTGAAGAACTTGAATGGTTTCTTCGTGTTTGGAGAAGGCATGATTTTGACCACCATAGGGGTATGGTAAGAGATCCCTAGAGCCAAGAATGTAGCCTCATAGTAAGAGAATAGACGGCTCTAGTGTTCATTAATGAGAACACGGTCAATCTTGCGTTGTTTTCTAGATTTTCCAAAGGAAGTAAACCAAGAGAACCTGTGGCCTATATATCTAAGATCATCCAGTCCCGCCTAAGCTAGACAATCTGCAAATTCGTCAAAAGCTGGGATCCAAGAGTTAGAACTGCCCATCCTGTCAGCATGATCACGGATGGCTTTAAAGTCACCAGCAACTATCCAAGGCTCCTCGCAAACACTAAGTTCAATAAGTTTAGTCCAGAGAGCCCTCCTCGCAACAAAGGTGTATTCCCCTTACACAACAGATAACAGGCAGGATTTATTCCCAGCGAGCATGCTTAGCCTAGCATGAAAGAATAAGGAGATCAATCTCCTGGGGGTCCTACCCAATCCATATTCTACCTCAAGATTAATAAACATAGTTGGCCGCCCACCGCCAACCCGGTAGTAGACTGTCAGAAATACTCGCAAAGAAGGGTTCTTTGACCTTTGTTTCCACGATTCCAATACAAGAAAGACGGTTGCTCCTAACAAGGGCTCGAATTTCAGCTTGTTTTAGGGGTTGAACAAGACCCCCGATATTCCATACACAGAATAACATATTTACAAGGAAGGGAAAGAGTTACCAATGGTGTCTCCTCCTAGCCTTCTTCTTCTTAGACTTGTGGTTGCCAGTCTTAGAAGAAGAAGGTTGTTATCATCTCCAGCAGAGTCATCTTCCAGTTGAGACATGCTAATTTTTTCCTTGAGTGCACAACCTGTCGTCAAGCTCTAGTGGGTGGTGGTGATGGGGAAGAAGTGTCGTCCTCCTCATCGCTGCTAATAATACTAACTACTTCCTCACTAATTTTTGAGTAGGAGGTGTCGCGACCCTCTCTCGCGGGTTGCCCGCCGGAGGGCTAATAGGCCGCCCGATGTTGCCTGATCGGACGCGGGCCTCTCCCAAGGTCCATTACCCAAATCGCAACGGCTGGATATACGTGGTCGACCTTCAATGCGGTCTGGTGACATGTGATATGTGTACATGCCAAGGAGTGGCCACCAATCGTTTCATGGAGGGCACAATCGGAAACCCTATAGAATAGTTGGGAGCGATCTATTCAATTTTGCGAAAACCAAAGAAACGGGATCGAGGACTATGTTATGCCAACTGTCAGAGTTGACGCCCTTTCGGCACCTAAGCTGGATGATTTATCTGATTCTAGGATTTCATGCAGATGAGTGGGGTACGGATCCTAAATCTAGGAGTTCATGCAGACAGGAATGGCTACCTTATCACTCATAGTCAGTAAGGGTAAATGCGCAAATCAAGGATCCAGTACATGCTGATAAAACACATGAAAGCAGCATGGCATCCCTAATGAGGCTCTATTAGCCTAGAGAAGTATCAATCAAGGCTTGGGAGTAATTTGACACGATTCGCCCATGAGGGGCAAAATCGTAAATTTGAGGAATTTTGGGGACAATTTGCTTTAGAAGGGAAAAATCGTCATTTCAGATGAAATATGCAGTCAAAATAGGGTGGAAATGGGATTGGCGATCAAATCCTTCCATTTCCTATTTTTCGGGAATTTCCAGAATTTTTATGAATTTTAAAAGTGATTTTACTTTTGGATGGGTAAAGTCTTCATTTTGGACAAAGATGAGAACTGAAAATCTCAAATATTAGGGTTACTCATCCACCTGACCCAAACCCTAACTTTAAGCAATTTTCATGACTCGATTGAAATGGGAAAGACGATTTACCCATTGAGGGGTAAAATCGTCATTTTGAGAAAATGGACGAGACTCGAAAACCCAAGCCCAAGAATTGATCGCCTAACTGACCCTAATTCTTGCCTTGGCATTATCGACTTTATCTCGCTTACACAACAGAGGGGGCTTAGCCCTAAAGGGTAATATCGTCAATTTTCGGAAGAACAGATAAAAAAACAAAAATAGGGTTGACCAGTTGTCTGTGGTCAATCCTCAATTTTTGGGATATCTGGAATATCTAGGATTTTCCCACAATTTTTCTATTTTTTTTTTTTTGGAATTTTATGGAATTTGCTAGCATTTTTTAGGGTTTTCTAAGATTTTTTCGATTTTTTTGATTTTTTTTTAAATCATTTTCTGATTTATTATTAAAAAAATGTTTCTGAAAGGGTCGACCCGACCCACTCGGGTGGGAACCCTGCCCAGCCCTGGACCCGCACAACCCACGCCAAAACGATGCCTTATCCGTCCTTTTTTTATTTTTGGATTAATCGGATTTGATCCGACGGCCCTCATTGAACCACGCGGCTAATCCACGACCACAGAATGATTTGACTGGAACCTACGGTCTAGATTAAATGAAGACTTGACCAGGGCCGTCCGATTGACCTATTGAAATCTACGGCCAAGATTAGAACCTAAGACATGATCTGGACCGTCTATTCTCATTAAACCTAAACGTTGCCGCTCGACCCTTCCCCTAAACGGCACCGTTTCAATTGGTTTTGATTTTCTATTTTTTGAATAATCCCAATTATTAATCGGACGGTCACCATTTATTAGACTCAATTAATCTCAGCCGTTGGATCTAGACCATCTCAGCCTAACAGACTAACGGTCGAACTGACTCGACAACCATGTGGACCAATCCTAGGATGACACCTAGGCCTTTGACTCGTTGACCCGCCACGTACGCATTGTCTTCAACCTCGCACCTGCAACTGCTGGATATACGTGGTCGACCTTAGGTGTGGTCTCGTGACATGTGATATGTGTGCATGCCAAGGAGTCGCCACCAATCGTTTAGTGGAGGGTAAGATTGGAAACCCTATCGAATAGTTGGGAGCGATCTATTCGATTCTGCGGAAACCAGAGAAACGGGATCGGGGACTTTGTTACGCTAACTGCTAGAGTTGACGCCCTTTCGGCACCTAAGTTGAATGATTTATCTGACCCTAGGATTTCATATAGATAAGTGGGGGTATGGACCCTAAATCTAGGAATTCATGCAGACATGAATGACTACCCTATCACTCACAATCAATAATAAATACGTAAATCAAGGATCCAATAAGTACGGATAAAACGCATGAAAGCAGCATGGCATCCCTAATGAGGCCCTATTAGCCTACAGAAGTATCAATCAAGGCTTAGGAGTAATTTGACATGATTCGTCCATGAGGGGCAGAATCGAAATTTTGAGAGATTTTGGGGCAATTTGCCAAAAAAGGGAAAAATTCTCATTTCAGATGAAATATGCAGTCAAAATAAGGTAGAAATGCGATTGGTGATCAAATCCTTCCATTTCCTATTTTTCCGGAATTTCCAGAATTTTTCAAGAATTTAAAAGTGATTTTACCCTTAGAGGGGTAAAGTCATCATTTTGGACATAGATAAGAACTGAAAATCTCAAATATTAGGGTTGGTCACCCACCTGACCCAAAACCTAACTTTAAGTAATTTCTAAGATTTAATTGGAACAAGAAAGACGATTTTCCCATTGAGGGGGCGAAATCGTCATTTCGAGGAAAGAGACGGTACTCGAAAACCCAAGCCTAAGAATTGGTCGCCTAACCGACCCTAATTCTTACTTTGGCATTATCGGTCTTATCTTACATATACATCAGATGCGACTTACCCCTAAAGGGTAATATCGTCGAGTCTCGGAACAAATGGATAAGAAACCCAAAAAATAGGGTTGACCAGTTGTCTGTGGTCAACCCTCGATTTTTGGGGATTTCTGGAGTGTCTAGGATTTTCCCACGATTTTTCTATTTTTTTGGAATTTTCTAGGATTTTCTAGCATTTTTTAGGATTTTCTAGGATTTTTATGATTGTTTTTTATTTTTAAAAATCATTTTCTGATTTTTATTTTATTTTTAAAATCATTTTCAGATTTTTTTTATTAAAAAAACATATTTCGGACCTGGTTGACTCGACCCACTCGGGTCGGAACCCGGACCCGCCCATTCCACGCCAAAACAACGCCGTGTCCGTCCTTTTTTATTTTCGGATTAATCGGATTTGATCCGACGGCCCTCGTTGAACCGCGTGGCTAATCCACGACCACCGGATGATTTGACTGGAACCTACGGCCTAGATTAAACGAAGACTCGACCAGGGCTGTCCGATTGACCTATTAAAATCTACGGCCAGGATTAGAACCTAAGACTTAATCTGGACAGTCTATTCTCATTAACCTAAACGACGCCGGTCGACCCTTTATCTAAACGGCACCGTTTCAACTGGTTTTGATTTTCTATTTTTTGAATAATCCCAATTATTAATCGGACGGTCACCATTTATTAGACTCAATTAATCTCAGCCGTTGGATCTAGACCATCTCAGCCTAACAGACTAACGGTCGAACTGACTCGACAACCATGTGGACCAATCCTAGGATGACACCTAGGCCTTTGACTCGTTGACCCGCCACGTACGCATTGTCTTCAACCTCGCGCCTGCAACTGGATGAACGACTGTGCTTCTCCGACGACTATCCAACGGTGAACTATTGACGGAATCGAACGAGATCGGCGGCAATCAACTTGCCATGACCTCTAGTTTAACATATCTAAGAATTGAAGCATTTCATTCACAAAATCACGATCACCATGCGAAATGCCGAGTACGGCCATGGAAACTCAATCGCACAAATCACACGAAATCAGATCGATTCATTCTCATATTAACACTGCATGAGGTTCAGAACACTTACCTCAAGCTCCGATCGAGCTCGCACGGCCTAGATTAGGCTAGGTATGGATGAACAGTGTTCGGCAATGAAGGTTGGATTGGGAGATTCGATTCGACGTGTTAAGACAAAATCGATGCAAAACAGATATGCGACGATGGTCAGTGATGTCCAGGGAACAAAACGCACACTCTAAATGCAAGCATGAACAAGAAATGCATGAGTCGCCATTGATGCATAGTGAGAAGCTCCAAACTGCGACTCACCTATTCCCGCGGTTTCAGGCTGCGTGGCCGACAGTGATTTCTTCCTGGAGCCTCAAGCGAGCTCGTGGTGACCTTCTTTGGCTTCGGTTTGGCCGGAGAAGGCCTAACCAGTGCCTTCTAAATTGGAGCTCTTCCCTCGGCAATGGCGATGGAGGAGAGCTCTCTTTCTCTCGTTTTTTTCTCTCCTCTCGATTCTGTTTCTCTTCCCCGAACTGAATCAACTACCTTCTTGCTTCGCGAAAGCCCTGTGGACTATATTCGATTTCAAGAAGCCTTTGCCGTCAATCGGGAGGACCAACAGACTCGAAATGGCACGTGATTACACGTGACTTTCATAGGTCCGCCGGATTGACCGGCCGATTACTCCCTCCTCCGGAGACCATTGGCCGTGATTCTCGTGTCAATCGACGGGGAATGGACTAAAGGACTAAACGCCCTCCAATGCTTCTCCAATTGTAGTCGATTGGACCGTCAATTTTGTCATCAAAATCAAGCTTGGTACTGTTCATCGGCGCAGGAATCTGAGGAAGAATAAGACACTGTAGCAGACCGGTTCGACCGGTGGTCTGACCGGTCCGAACCGGTTCCAAATCACGATTTTCCAAATTAAACCCAAATTAATGGGAAATATTTGCAATTAGTCCTCAGAATCGAACTTAGAGCATGAATTTTATTCAAAAATATAATTTTGCCCAAAAGTTCATGTCAATTTTAACAAAAACCCCAAATTTTCATTTAATTGCAAATCGGGGAATTGTGCAATTGAAGGTTCAAATGATCAAATTGGACAAAACCACCTATGCCATTTGATTCAAAATAATGAAAAGTATTAGGCAGTGACTTCAATTTGCAATGATAGTCCCTGAATTGAAAGCAATTTCAATTATGCCCAATTTCAAGGACTAAAATGCAATTGAGCAATTTGTGCGAAAAATTGGGCTAAATTGCAATAAGGGACAACTAAATTGAATGTCAAGATCCTAAAAATGCCAAAATTGCAAATTAAAAGATTCAATTGACATTTTTTTTATCAAATTCAATCATATGTATTACGAAGGAACACATAAAAGTGAATCTGATTTTGGACTTTTTGTGAGGTCAAAAAGACAAGGGATTTAAAAGAAAAATATTGGATATTTTTCCATATTTTTGTGACCTCGAATGCTATTTTTCTTGATTTTTCTAGTATTTTCCAAATTTCTGAAAATATTAAAAAAATTACGAAAATTATGAAAAATTATTTTTTTTTATCAAAATGGTTCCTTAGGCTTGGCCAAGGCCACCAAAGTTGATTTTGTAATTTTTTGACTTTTTATGGATTTTTTATGAATTTTCTAAGAAATAGCTAAAAAAAAGCTAATCCAAAAATTAGATGTCAACAGCTGCCCCTCTTTAAAAGGAATCTCGCGAGAGGTTTCTCTCAAAGATAGGTGACACCTTAGTCTAGATTGACTCTACTGGGGAATAGAAAAATGAATCTTGACATCTAATCTTTCTTGTCCCGCTTGTAAATGTTTTGCCTTATCTTTGCTGGTGCGAGAGGGAGAGAGGCGGGATAGAGATGCTCACCTGTTACTTACATGCCTGATGCTCGTGGGGCATGCGCGGTGTATAGCGGGTTCAAGTGGATACCTAGGGGCTCGTCTCTTGGGCGTCCTAGGGCGGTTAAATTCTAGCCTGTATGGTAGGCCAAACCAGAGTGGGATTCCTATGTTTGATAGGAATCTGTGAATGACGCACCCGTTCTTTAGGAATTATCAGGGGCTTTGATCCGTATGGTGGATCAAATCATGAATATGACTCCTTTCTGCTAGGAACCTATAGATGATGCACCCGTTCTGTTGGGATTGTCGAACATTTTGATCCGTCAAGGGGATCAGGCCGAGAATAGGACTCGTTTCTGCTAGGAACCTATGGATGACGCACCCGTTCTGTAGGGATTGCCGAACATTTTGATCCGTCATGGGGATTAGGCCGAGAATAGGACTCCTTTCTGCTAGGAACCAATGGATGACGCACCCGTTCTGTAGGGATTGTCGAACATTTTGATCCGTCAAGGGGATCGGGCCGAGAATAGGACTCCTTTCTACTAAGAACCTATGGATGACGCACCCGTTCTGTTGGGATTGTCAAACACTAAGCTGATCTCACACTCTGTGGAATCAACTAGGGTCTATACAAGTGAGGTGTACCTAACTCTTAGGTTTACCAAATGAGCTATTCTGATTTTAGGGATTACCTAGAACCTTACAGATAGCTGATTCTAAAAATTATCCTTTTGACGTGCATGGCGTTATTCTGGGATTTGGGGACTCCAAGTATCCTGCAGAAAACTCAAACCTGCAAAAACTTTGATAATATTTTTCTAGGATTGTCGCGACCCTCTCCCTCGGAGGAGGAGCGAGGGCAAATAGGCCGCCCTATGCTGCATGATCGGACGCGGGCCTCTCCCAAGGTCCATTACCCAAATCGCAACGGCTGGATATACGTGGTCGACCTTAGGTGTGGTCTCGTGACATGTGATATGTGTGCATGCCAAGGAGTCACCACCAATCGTTTAGTGGAGGGTAAGATTGGAAACCCTATCGAATAGTTGGGAGCGATCTATTCGATTCTGCGGAAACCAGAGAAACGGGATCGGGGACTTTGTTACGCTAACTGCTAGAGTTGACGCCCTTTCGGCACCTAAGTTGAATGATTTATCTGACCCTAGGATTTCATATAGATAAGTGGGGGTATGGACCCTAAATCTAGGAATTCATGCAGACATGAATGACTACCCTATCACTCACAATCAATAATAAATACGTAAATCAAGGATCCAATAAGTACGGATAAAACGCATGAAAGCAGCATGGCATCCCTAATGAGGCCCTATTAGCCTACAGAAGTATCAATCAAGGCTTAGGAGTAATTTGACATGATTCGTCCATGAGGGGCAGAATCGAAATTTTGAGAGATTTTGGGGCAATTTGCCAAAAAAGGGAAAAATTCTCATTTCAGATGAAATATGCAGTCAAAATAAGGTAGAAATGCGATTGGTGATCAAATCCTTCCATTTCCTATTTTTCCGGAATTTCCAGAATTTTTCAAGAATTTAAAAGTGATTTTACCCTTAGAGGGGTAAAGTCATCATTTTGGACATAGATAAGAACTGAAAATCTCAAATATTAGGGTTGGTCACCCACCTGACCCAAAACCTAACTTTAAGTAATTTCTAAGATTTAATTGGAACAAGAAAGACGATTTTCCCATTGAGGGGGCGAAATCGTCATTTCGAGGAAAGAGACGGTACTCGAAAACCCAAGCCTAAGAATTGGTCGCCTAACCGACCCTAATTCTTACTTTGGCATTATCGGTCTTATCTTACATATACATCAGATGCGACTTACCCCTAAAGGGTAATATCGTCGAGTCTCGGAACAAATGGATAAGAAACCCAAAAAATAGGGTTGACCAGTTGTCCGTGGTCAACCCTCGATTTTTGGGGATTTCTGGAGTGTCTAGGATTTTCCCACGATTTTTCTATTTTTTTGGAATTTTCTAGGATTTTCTAGCATTTTTTAGGATTTTCTAGGATTTTTATGATTGTTTTTTATTTTTAAAAATCATTTTCTGATTTTTATTTTATTTTTAAAATCATTTTCAGATTTTTTTTATTAAAAAAACATATTTCGGACCTGGTTGACTCGACCCACTCGGGTCGGAACCCGGACCCGCCCAATCCACGCCAAAACAACGCCGTGTCCGTCCTTTTTTATTTTCGGATTAATCGGATTTGATCCGACGGCCCTCGTTGAACCGCGTGGCTAATCCACGACCACCGGATGATTTGACTGGAACCTACGGCCTAGATTAAACGAAGACTCGACCAGGGCTGTCCGATTGACCTATTAAAATCTACGGCCAGGATTAGAACCTAAGACTTAATCTGGACAGTCTATTCTCATTAACCTAAACAACGCCGGTCGACCCTTTATCTAAACGGCACCGTTTCAACTGGTTTTGATTTTCTGATTTTAAAACATTTTTTAATAATCCCAATTATTAATCGAACGGTCACCATCTCAACCTAACAAACTAACGGTCGAGCTGACTAGACAACCACGTGGACCAATCTTAGGATGACACCTATGCCTTTGACTCATGACCCGCCACGTATGCATCGTCTTCAACCTCGCGCCTGCAACTGGACGAACGGCTGTGCTTCTCCGGTGATTATCCAACGGTGAAATATTGACGGAATCGAACGAAATCGACGGCAATCGAGTCGCCATAACCTCTAGTTTAACATATCTAAGAATTGAAGCATTCCATCCACAAAATTGCGATCACCCTACGAAATGCCGAGTACGGCCATGGAAACTCAATCGCACAAATCACACGAAATCAGATCGATTCATTCACAGATTAACACTGCAGGAGGTTCGAAACACTTACCTCGAGCTCCGATCGAGCTCGCATGGCCTAGATTGGGCTAGGCAGGAATGAACAACGTTCGGCAATAAAGGTTGGATTGGGAGACTTGATTCGATGTGTTAAGACAAAATCGATGCAAAACAGAAATGCGACGATGGTCAGTGATGTCCAGGGAACAAAACGCACACTCTAAATACAAGAATGAACAAGAAATGCATGAGACGCCATTGATGCACAGTGAGAAGCTCGAAACTGCGACTCACCTGTTTTCGCGGTTTCAAGCTGCGCGGCCGACGGCGATTGCTTCCTAGAGCCTCAGGCGAGCTCGTGGTGACCTTCTTTGGTTTTGGTTTGACCGGAGAAGGCCTAACCAGTGCCTTCTAAATTCGAGCTCTACCCTCAACAATGGCGATGGAGGGGAGCTCTCTCTCTCTCTCGTTTTTTCTCTCCTCTCGATTCTGTTTCTCTTCCCCGAACTGAATCAACTAACTTCTTCCTTCTAGAAAGCCCATTGGCTTATATAGCTTTTTGAATTTTTTAGCGCCGAGCCGGGAACTGCGCACCAACCTCAATTGCACGTGAGGCCACGTGCCTTTAGGTCCAACCGGCGCCGGGGACGATGGATGTCTCGTCCAATTCTGTATGGTCCTCCGGCGGGTCTCATTCTGCGTGAATTTAGAACAAATTTGACCGGCGCTTGGTGAATGTTCACTTTCGCAGGTCCAAAGTTTGACCGACCGATTGCTCTCTCTTCCGGCGGCCATTGATCATCATTCCGGTCCCAATCGACGGGGAATGGCCTAAGGAACTAAACGCCCAACAATTTTTCTCCAATTATAGTTGATTGGTCGGTCAATTTTGTCATCAAAATCAAGCTTGGCACTGTTCATCTGCGCAGGAATCGAAGGAAGAAAAAGACACTGTAGCGGGCTGGTTCGACCAGTTCGACCGGCGGTCTGACAGGTCTGAACCGGTTCCGACTTACAATTTTCCAAATTAAACCCGAATTAATGGGAAATTTTTGTAATTGGACCTCAGAATCGAATTTAGGGCATGAATTTTATCAAAAAATGTGGTTTTGTCCAAAAATTCATATCAATTTCAACAAAAACCCCAAATTTTTAGTTAATTACAAATTGAGGAATTGTGCAATTGAAGGTTCAAATGATCAAATTGGACCAAATTACCTATGCCAATCGATTCAAAATGATGAAACACATTGGGCAGTATGTTTATTTTACAATGATAGTCCTTGAATTGAAAGTAATTTCAAATACGCCCAATTTCAAGGACTAAAATGCAATTGAGTACGCAATTTTGCCAAATTCATGCAATTGAGCAATTTGTACAAACAATTGGGCTAAATTGCAATAAGGGACAATTAGATTGAATGTCAAGATCCTAGAAAATGCCAAAATTGCAAATTAAATGACTCAATCGACATTTTTTTACAAAATTCAATCATACGTGTTACAAAGGAACATGTAAAATTGAATTTGATTTTGGACTTTTCGTGTGGTAAAAAAGACAAGGGATTTAAAAGAAAAATATTGGCTATTTTTCCATATTTTTGTGACCTCCAATGCTATTTTTCTTGATTTTTATAGTATTTTGCTAATTTCTGAAAATATTAAAATATGCGAAAAATATGAAAAATTATTTTTTGTCAAAAATTGTTCCTTAGGCTTGGCCAAGGCCACCATAATTGATTTTGTAATTTGTTTTACTTTTTATGGATTTTTCATGAATTTTCTAAGAAATAACTAAAAAAAAGTTGATCCAAACTTAGGTGTCAATAGCTGCCCCTCTTTGAGAGGAATCTCGCGAGAGGTTTCTCTCAAATACAGGTGACACCTTAGTCTAGATCGACTCTGCTGGGAAATAGAAAAATGAATCTTGACATATAATCTTTCTTGTTCCTATTGGTGAACGCTTTGCTCATTCTCGTTTTAGCTTATGTGAGAGAGAGAGAGAGGCGGGATAGAGATGCTCACATGTTACTTACCTGCCTGATGCTAGTGCGTCATGCGCAGTCTATAGCGAGTTCAAGTGGATACCTAGGGACTCGTCTTTTGAGTATCCTAGAGCGGTTAAACTCTAGCATGTATGGTAGGCCAAACCAGAGTGGGATTCCTATAATTGATAGGAACCTACGAATGACGCATCCGTTCTTTAGGGATTGTCAGGGGTTTTGATCCGTTTGGTGGATCAAACCATGAATAGGACTCCTCTCTGCTAGGAACCTATGGATGACGCACCCGTTCTGGAGGGATTGTCGAACAGTTTGATCCGTCAGGGGGATCAGGCCGTGAATAGGACTCCTTTCTGCTAGGAACCTATGGATGACGCACCCGTTCTGTAGGGATTGTCGAACATTTTGATCCTTCAGGGGGATCAGGCCGTGAATATGACTCATCTCTGCTAGGAACCTATGGATGACGCACCCGTTCTGTAGTGATTGTCAAACATTTGGATCCTTCAGAGGGATCAGGCCGTGAATAGGACTCATATCTGCTAGGAACCTATGGATGACGCACCCGTTCTGTAGGGATTGTCGAACATTTCGCCGATCCTGTATTCTAAGGAATTAACTATGGTCTATACAAGTGAGGTGTACCTAACTTTCAGGTTTACCAAATGAGCTATCCTAGGTTTAGAGATTACCTAGAACCTTACAGACAGCTGGTTCTAAAAATGGTTCTTTTGATGTGCAAGGTGTTATTATGGGATTTGGGGACTCCAAGTATCCTGCAGAAAACTCAGACCTGCAAAAACTTTGATAAGATTTTTCTAGGATCTAGGGGTTACCTAAAATCTCACAGAAAGATGATCTTGAATATCGTCCTTTTGACATTGGGGGTGATATTCTCGGATCTGGGGGCTCCAGGCATCCTGCAGAAAGCTCAAACCTATAAAACTGAAATCTCATATAAAGATGATTCTGAAGATTGTCCTTTTCACGTTAGAGATGACATTCTGGGATCTGGGGGCTCCACACATCCTGCAGAAAGCTCAAACTTATAAAACTGAAATCTCATGAAGAGATGATTCTGAAGATTGTCCTTTTGACGTTGGAGGTGACATTCTGGGATCTGGGGACTCCAGCCATCCTGCAGAAAGCTCAAACCAATAAAACTGAAATCTCATGAAGAGATGATTCTGAAAATTGTTCTTTTGACATTGGAGGTGACATTCTGGGATCTGGGGACTCCAAGCATCCTGCAGAAAGCTCAAACCTATAAAACTGAAATCTCTCATAGAGATGATTCTGAAGATTGTCCTTTTGACATAATGATAAACATAATGCAGATAAAGGTTCATTTTAACCTATGCAATTATGTAAAATGACTTGAGATGCTGGAGATTGTTCAAAATATCTTCAAGCATGCGAGGATGACCGAGAACCCTTGTGAGGAAAATCCTTGGATCGAACAATTTGAAGTTTCCAACCAAAGCTTGCTTTCGAGCATTCTAGTGGAATATTTCTGTCAAAAAGGTCTTCTTACCAATTTTTCTGACTTGGTCTTTTCATAACAAGAGCACTCGAATTTCCTAATACCCTGTACCTGGGTTTTCGGGACCGTTCGCAGTGCATACATTCAGATCAATTGGGAGGTCTTTACAGGACCGTAATGTTGGGCTTGGACATGGTTTCCGAAATAGGACTCACTTTCTGAGTCAAGTCTTTTGCACACAAAATTTTCTTCATCTGCTCCGGGTTTACAAGTCAAGAACCCTGCAAAAATGAGAAATAAATAATCTTGCTCGAACTTCTTCGAGCTAAGCTTAGACATTAAACCCTACATTAACCCGGATGCTTTAATCAGAAAAGACTTCTCAGGGTTGTAGCACAGGTAGGTTTGGGGACCAAACAGAAAGGCTTGTTTTTGGCTCAGAACACGCGAAGGTTGATGCAAGTCTGAGCAAGAGAATTCCTAACCATTTACCTCTTGATACTACTGGATTTACCTCCAGTTGGCCCCAATATGGGGTGGTCCTTGACAGGGGTAAAGAATGAAACCGCCATTCAAATGGTTATCAATGGTCACTTGTAGTGTTTAGGATAGGGAAATGAATGCCTCCATCTTCCCGATCCATGTAATTGATGCGAAGGGTCATTATACCCTCAGATTCAGGCTTTCCTATTCTCACCCTTCTCTCATCTCTCGAGTGTATGTAGGATGTGTTTGGATCAAGTTTGCCTTTCATCTGGAGAAATATTCCTGCTAGAAAGTCTAAGCAAGCCATGTCTTTGGAAAAATCACTTTGTTTTTCTCCAGGCGTTTTACTCCGCAAGAGATTCTAATGATGCATCATGCATACTTTGAGCATGCTTAAACAATCTCTGGTCTTGACAGGTGTGCAATAAATGCAAGGAATTCATTTTCAGAAATAATGTTTATTCCTGAGTCCAATTATGTGAATATCCATTCTCTCATTCTTTTCATCTTACAGTGAGAGAGACTTTAATGTGTTTTTTTTGTTGTCTTCTGTCTTCACCAGACATTCCTGCATGTAGGATAGAAGAGACATTCTTGTGAGTGAAAGATGGTTTAACCTTTGATGGAATAGATACATATCACCTGATACTTGGTGTTGAGGTCCCTTTTGTCTAGGGTTCCGTTTGAATGAATCCAATTTTGAGCTTAATTCTTGGAATCCTGCAAAACCGAACACATACTAGTGTATGCATGGATGAATGATATGCTTTATGTAATGGCCATTACGACGATTTGGATCAGTTCGGGACAAGCCACATGACCAATATCTGATTTTATTTCAAGGGTAATACTTCTTCACAACATCTGAATTTACATGGTTCCCCAATTCTTCTCTTTCAGAATTTATAAGAATCAATGCTCCTCCTGTAAGAATTTTCTTGACAACATAGGGGCCTTCGTAATTCGAGGTAAACTTTCCTCCCGGATGGACAACATTTGGCAGAGTCTTCCTTACCACCAGATCATTCACCTCAAAATTTCTAGCTCTAACTTTTCGATTAAACGACTTGGCCACCCTCTTTTGGTAATCTTGACCATGATAGATTTCTCTAAGACGCTTCTCGTCTATCAAATTCAGCTGTTCATATCTGTGCTCGGAGTATTCTGACTCGGAGAATTTACCTTCTGATAAGATTCTTAAAGAGTGAACCTTTACTTTCATGGGTAGGACCGCCTCCATCCCGTACACCAGATTGTAAGGAGTTGCCCCTGTAGAGGTCCTAATCAAAGTTCGAAATGCCATTAAGACAAAGGGTAGCCTTTCATGCCAATCCCTATAGTTTTCTGCAGTCTTAGCCAATATTCTCTTGATGTTCTTGCTGGCTGCTTCCACTACCCCATTCATTTGTGGGCGGTAAGGGGACGAATTAAGATGTCGAATACTAAAGTGGTCCAGCAGATCATCGACAATCTTGTTGTTCAGGTTGGACCCATTATCTGTAATGATCGCTTGAGGGGTACCATATCGAGAGATTATGTCCCTCTTAATAAACCTTGCCACATTTCTCGCAGTTACATTCTTGTAAGAACTAGCCTCTATCCACTTTGTGAAGTAATCAATCGCCACCAGGATGAAGCGATGACCATTTGAGGCAGTTGGGTTAATAGGTCCTATCATGTCTATCCCCCACATAGAAAAAGGCCAGGCTTCAGACATTTGATGTAGTTCATTCAGGGGCCCATTAATCTTATCGCCGTATATTTGGCACTGGTGGCATGACCAGACATGTTGACAACAGTCTGATTCGATGGTCATCCAATAATAGCCAAGTCGCATGATCTTTCTAGCGAGAACATGGCCGTTCATGTGCGGCCCACATATACCTTCATGGATCTCCTTCATGAGAATATTTACTTCTTTAACATCTACACATCTTAACAGAGTGGAATCAAATGACCTTTTGTACAGAACTTGTCCACTGAGGAAGAACTTGCTGGCCATCCTAGTTATGTATCTTCGGTCTCCCGCTTGGCACCCCTCAGGAAACTCCCCCTTTAAGAGATAATTCTTGATGTCATAATATCACGGCTCTCCGTCGAATTCTTCTTCTATCATCATACAATAGGCCGATTTTTCGACCATGCCAATTCTTAGTAGTTCTATTTCTAATCCACCAGTTACTTGTAACATTGAGGCCAGGGTGGCTAGTGCGTCTGCAAATTGATTATGAGATCTTGGTAAGTATTCAAATGACACCTCTTCGAATTTGAGTGTCAACTCTTCAAGGTATTCATGATAAGGGATGAGCTTTGCGTCCTTCGTTTTCCACTCTCCCTGTGTCTGTAAAATGATGAGCATGAAATCTCCATAAACTTGCAGCCTAGGTATTCCCATGGAAATGGCTAACCATAAGCCTAGAATACACGCCTCGTATTCTGAGATATTGTTGGTGCAAGGGAAAGTCATTTTTGCCGCAACAGGATAATGTTGATCATCAGGAGATATCAATACTACCCCAGTGCCAGCTCCTGATAGATTAACAACACCATCGAAATACATGACCAACTTATCCTCTGTCAGGTTCAAAACTTGACCTTCTGCCTTTATTTTTCCGAAGGACTCGCAGGTTGATGAGTTTTCTGCCAACATGTTTGCTATGGCTCTCCATTTTACTGATTTTTGTGGAGAACACCTGATGTCAAATTCAGATAACATCACCTGCCATTTTGCTAACTTTCCAACCAGCGCGGGTTTCTCCAGAAGGTATTTGACGGGATCATTTTTCGTTACCAGCTGAATATGGTGATGTAGGGTATACTATCTTAATCTGCGAAGCACCCATACCATTGCTACGCAAGCCCTTTCAGCAGGTACGTATTTTGTTTCAGATGGCGTGAACTTCTTGCTCAAGTAGTAGATGGTTATTTCCTTACCATCTATTGGGCTTGTTTGGGCAAGTAAGGCTCTTAAAGATTCATGATATATAGTCAAGTATAAGGTCAAGAGATGACCTGGGATGGGCGGCACGAGCACTGGTGGAGTAACTAGATAGTTCTTGATCTTTTGGAACGCCTGACTGCATTCTGCGTCCCACGTCACTTTCGCGCCCTTCTTGAGTAGTCTGAAGATCGGTTTAGCTACACCTGACAACTGATTGATGAATCTGGCAATTTAGTTTAGTCTCCCCAGAAGACTTCTTATTTCTTTTATCATGAAGGGAGTTGCTAGATCATGGATGGCTTGAATCTTTGAAGGATCAATCTCAATGCCCCTGCTACTGACCATGAATCCGAGAAGTTTCCCAGATTTTGCCCCAAACACACATTTGTTAGGGTTCAACCTCAATTTGTATTTGCACAGTCGTTCAAATAATTTTCTTAACACCTGAATATGATCATGTCCCTTCTTGGACTTAGCGATCATGTCATCGACATATACTTCGATTTCCTTATGGATCATGTCGTGAAATAATGTGATCATAGCCTTCTGGTAGGTGGCCCCAGCGTTCTTTAATCCAAAGGGCATAACCTTATAGCAAAAGTTTCCCCAAGGCATGGTAAAAGCAGTCTTTGGTTTGTCCTCCTGTTTCATGAGGATTTGATTATACCCGAAGAATCCATCCATGAATGAGAATAATTCATACCCCGCGGTACTATCCACCAACACGTCAATGTGAGGTAGTGGAAAATCATCTTTTGGGCTTGGTCTATTCAGATCTCGATAATCCACGCAGATCCGAATTATGCCGTCCTTCTTTATGACGGGGACTATATTTGCAATCCAGTTCGAGTATGGGATAGCTTCAATAAAGCCGACCCTGAGAAGCTTCATCACTTCTTCCTTGATTATGTCTCTAATTCGGCTTTCATCCGTCTGCTACCTTGCCTAACAGGTTTGACACTGGGATCTGTGGGTAATGCATATTCCACAATTCTGGGATCCAAACCCGGCATGTCGGCATATGACCATGCGAAGACGTCTTGATATTCCCTCAGTAATTCGGTAAACCTAAGCCTTTCATATCGGGACAAATGTCCACCGATCTTCACTTCCTTAATATTCTTAGAGTCCCCCAAGTTAATAACAACTGGTTCCTCTGAAGTGGGAGGCATTGACTCTTCGAAGGCACTCCATTCTCTACGGATAGACGCATAACTTTCGTCCTCGTCTTCTTCAATGTTGTAGGAGCAATCAACGTGGCAATCCGAATTACATAACAACCTAGTAAATATGTTTGAGATGATATGCCTGAAATGTCATGAGCATGGTTAGTCTATACTTCATATGGAAATGCCATGCATGAGTGTGAAAAATCTTTTCGAAAGAGATTTTAAAATAAGTGGAAGTGTAAATAGGACTAGTTCTCATATCATAGGACATTCTTGTCCCTGAGAAATCTTTTGGAAATCAGGAATCATATGGAAAATCAGGCCTCAAGCTTCTGTATGGAAGACTAATATCATCATCAGGCTGATTTGTGGTTCTATATGTCCTTAATAAAACTTGTGTGATTTTATTGAATGCAAAATGAGCTGCATTACAAGCTATGCTGTTTGGACCAACGGCCGGAAATCCAAAGGCGTTTTCTTACTGTATCTATAACAAAAACTGAAAATGCAACAAAATGCAGAAAATTCTAAGTGCAGTATTTGAAAGCAGGAGAGAGGTTTCTTTACTTAGAAGTAGTGGCTTCATCGCTCAGCCACTCTATGATGACATTCACAAAATTATCTTCCAGGAAATGGTTTGCCAGATCCGGCTCTGCTATTGGAGTTATATCTTCCTCTGACAACTACCTAGAGTTCTTGCTAAAATAGGCGTTCAAAGGGTTTTTGAACATCTGCGACCTGCCTTTCCAGGTTGGAGAACCAATGAATGAATCTTTCGGGTTGTTTTGGCTTCCATGGCGTCCCAGGCTCTTGCCTCGACCTTGGCCTATTGCCTTGGGGGCAGACTCGCCCAAGTGACTTTTCTGATATCCCAGGCCCATCCTATGCTGGTTAGCTTTCAACTGCAGGGGGAATTCATTCCTTGACCATACTTGCCCAGACCTTCCCCAGGGTTGTATCCATATGTTAATAGCATCTTAGCTAGTAAAATATTGGCTTTAGAAATATATGGAGTTTTCAATCTTGCCCCTACGGGAGTGTGTACTGTTGCCACCAACTCCAAGGAATAATAGCTTACTTCCATCTCGATTTCAGGCTCGATGTAGAGAATAGCGCTATTCTGATATGTTTGGAAGTCGATTTCTCCATGCACGGTAATCACCTTCCCACCTACTACGAAGTTCACTTTCTGATGCAAGCTTGAGGGTACGGCTCCTGCTACATGGATCCAAGGTCTCCCTAGCAGGAATCCGAATGCACTAGGTAGATTCATTACTTGGAAATTTATAGAGAATTTGGTTGGGTTGATGAGCACTTCTAGCTCAATTTCGCCTACCACTGTCTTCTTCATTCCATCAAAAGCTCTAACCGCTATTTTGGAGGTTTTAATCATCTCCTCGTTGATCCCCAACCTCCTTAACGTAGGCAGAGAGAAAATGTTGAAGGCAGATCCGTTGTCGATTAATACGTGTGCCACTCTCTTCCCATTACATTACGCAGAAATGTATAAGGCCTTGTTGTGTCATCTTCCTTCCATAGGGAAGTCTTCATCTGAGAAGCTCAACTGATCTTTCAAAAGGATCGCCCCTACAAAGTCCCCTAATTGTACATCATTAATCGTTTCAGGGACGTGCACCTCATTGAGTATCTTCAACATTGCATTCTTGTGCTTCTTTGAATTGATGAATAAATCTAGTAAAGATATTTGAGCTGGCATCTTCGTCAGCTGCTCTATTACTTCAAACTCGCTGGTTTTAATGATGGACATGAGCTTTTCTGCGTCTTCCTTCAAGACTTCCTTCTTTTCGGACTCGCCTTCCCTAGGGGTATAGAATCGTCCAAACCTCATTACTACGTCCACTTCCCTTGTTCTGTAGTCCCAGTGGACTGCCTTAGGATTGTACTCTTCTATTGGAGGGACTTGTATGGTTATTGTCTTTAGATAAGATGTTTCTGGTTCAGTTGTGTTGTCTTCTTCTTCTTTCGGTAATCGAATCACAACAGACTTGACTAGGCAATCTTCTACCTCATTCAATACATCAAGATCTTCCAATTTGATCACCATAGTCGCAGCGGCTTCGATCATTGACAAAGTGTTGTCAAAGCCCTTTGAGAGGATTTCGTTTCCCAATTGACAATGCCGGTCGCTGTCACCTAGTACTGTTGATGTCGCAGATCTCGGGTATTCTCTCCTTCCCTTGAATAGTTCAGCTGAACCTTGCTGTTGATCCTCTGATCTCTCATACTGTTTCGTGTTAAGCTTGGTATCCATCATCTGGTCAAGCAATGATTCAAGCCCTTTCGTAAAAGGCTTTTCCGCCTCCTTTGGGATTTGAATGGGATCGTCCATACATCCCCATTCGTCTAGTATAATATCCACCATTCTCTAATAAAAACTAGGAGGAGCAGAGTATTTCACCTTGAAGTTATATCCCCCAGAATCTTGACCCAAGTTGTCAATAATTTCTCCCATTTCTAGCGCGTTAGCCATGAATCTGCGATCTGCTAGACTTCGCCTCTTGGCTTCCAGTTCGTCCTCGTCGGGTTCTTCTTTTGGTTCAATGATCGGCCCAAAAGTGCCTACCAGACCCTTATACGGGATGTTCCACATGCTTTCCTACTCAGTTTTAATCATAAAGTGACTTCCTTCCAAAGTTAGAGAAGCTTTGACTCCCTCGAATCTTTCATCGGTAACATTTGACATTATCCCCAAGCTCATCATTTTAGCGATACACAATTTCTTCACGACAGCAGAGTCTCCCCTTCTTTCGGGTATAGTGAAGCGATTGCCAAAATGTCGGTCAGCTTAGACACGTCCACCTTCAACTTAAGGTGGTTTTCCTCCTCTTCAATGAATATTGCCCCTACTGCTTGGTGATTAGGGAGCGAATTTTCTTGCACATTCGGAGCCATGTTATCAAATTTCAGAATCTGACTATCAATCAGAGCTTGTACCTTCAATTTAAGGATATAGCAATTATCAACGTTGTGTCCCATTTCGTCCATGTGGTAGACACAAGTCTGGCTCTCGTCAAAACCTGGATACTTGATAGGATTCACCCTAGGTGGTTCCTTTGTCACCAAGTGTTGCTCTAGCAGTATCGGGAGCAGCTTGGATAATGGCCTCGGGAGTTGAGAGAACTGCCTTTGGGGTTGCCTCTTTCTAGGCTCCTGCCCCTTTGGCGCCGACCACGACGAT
Organism: Rhodomyrtus psidioides; assembly: GCA_021437785.1. Classification (NCBI taxonomy): domain Eukaryota; kingdom Viridiplantae; phylum Streptophyta; class Magnoliopsida; order Myrtales; family Myrtaceae; genus Rhodomyrtus; species Rhodomyrtus psidioides. The sequence continues at coordinate 4,025,200 of JAILYB010000031.1, read as the reverse complement.
CCTCCTTTGGTTTGATTAGAACTGTTAAATGTTTTGGGCTTATGGGGGTTCGGTATGAATGCTACAAGCCCAACCTCTTTCTCCTTCTTCAAGGGGTACTGCTTTCTGATAGAAGCTTCATGAGGCCTTCTTTCTCTTAAGGCACATCTAGCCTTTCAGCCACCTTTATCAAATGTGCAAAGGTTTGACATCCCGAGGTGTTTAACTTGTCAAAGTATTCATAGGGGAGTGCTTTCAGGAACAAATCAATCAGTTCATCTTCTGGGATTGACGATTTTACTTGGGTTGCCAAAGCTCGCCATATTTGGGCATATATTCTGATCAACTCGCCCCTTACTTTTGAGGTTCGCAGCAAATCTTCTCTTGTTGGGGCTGTAGCTGTGTTGAACTTATACTGCCTGAGGAAATCCCCAGCAAGATCTTCCCATCCATCATAGTCATCCAGGTCCAATTCAATGAACCAAGCCAGAGCGGCGCCAGCCAGACTTTCTTGGAATGTATTCATTAGCAGTGGAACATAGTTTGAATATTACTCCATTTGGCGCAGGTAATATTTGAGGTGAGCGCGGGGACAGCTTGTCCCATTATACTTCCTCACGAAGTCTGGTTCCTTGTAGTCAGGAGGGGTCTCCACTTTGGCGAAGGGAGATATCATGTCGAAACAAGCCAACTCATAACATTGGCTACTCAAGCATTCTTCAATTTTGGCTATCCTCTTAGCCTCTGCTTCAGTTTTCACGGTCTGCTTCCCTTTTTCTTCCTTCTCGAGGTTGATGACAACAGGGGGTGCCTTTTGCTGTGGCTGGAAGTTCGGCACAAAAATATATTCCTCTGTACGTTGAGTATCTCTTGTTGTTTCTTTGTCAGCCATATCAGGTGTGAATGGCAGATTTGAATTGTTCTGGTTGGGAGTTACTGTCTGTCTGGCTTGAGAGGCTTCCAGCATTGCCTTAATATCAGCCATCATAGTCGCCATAGAAGTCATTTGAGTTTCCAGCATGCCTACGCGTGGGGTCAACTCTTGTTGTTCCATTCTCGTCTTAAGCCGAGTGCGAAAATGATGCGTTGGTAATTCCGTGATGAGAGTGTATCTGTTTAAAAAGGAATTCCAATGAGTATTTCTTTGGCATTGACAAAAAGAAGTACTTGATCCTTCTAATTGCATGTTTTCTATTGGTGAATAAGAAAAAGGACTACCTTGTGAGCCTTAGTCTCATGTAAGCAGTTCTTTTGATCATTTTCCAAAGAAAATTCATGAAATTAAAAGAAGTGTAATTTTTTACGATAGTTTTTATGCATTGTAAAATATGTCCACATTCATGCTCATGTGTCCAAAATAATATCCGGTACAAGTGAAAATGCATGAAAAGACGTCACAGTGTTTGCTTATTTTACACTTGACAGAATAGCCTATTCAAGTCTAGGACGCTTGAGGTCTAAGGTGTCCTCATCATCCCAATATGGATTCCCCTCTTCAGTTTGGGACTCTTTATCTTATGAATATGATGGCAGTCCTATGTCTTCGGGCACGTACGGCTCTATCGCAGGCACGTATGGTACAATATATTAAGGTACATAGGGCTCGACAAGGCTGCGTCTGGTCGCTTCAAAGTGCTGAATGTATTCTGTGGTAGCCATGTGAATGTTCTGCTTACGAGTCATGTTTTCTAGCCAATTTATATCTTCGGCTTGAGAGTTCTTCAAAGAGTGTATAATAAACGCCACCTTGGCTTCAAGCTGTTTCTTTTCTTCTCCTGCAAGGGTCTCTCTTGGCTTGTCAAATGAGAAGATACCAGGTCGGGGTGGTGAAGGAATCTCCTGTAATACCCCAAATTGCCGGATAACCCTCTTTGGATAATATGCAGTAGCGCCTGTGAATCCTAGCAAAGGGACTGGGTTTTCGTCATTACATGTGAACTTGACTTTGCCCAGTGTTGGCAATCTAAGCCGCCATCGGAGCTGTTCCAGTTTCAGAGTTCCAAGGAAGTTCTTTCATTCTATGAAGTTGAACTTAGGAATACGTGTATGGGTTCTGACAAAGGTTTTAAGAGGATAGGCATCAGAGCTGATCTCAGTGAAACCCATGCGGATATGGAACTGTCTGATATGAGATGTGAACCACAAGTACAGAAGATCACTAGAGGCTCTAAAGATTCCCTTCTTATTTTTCTTGAAGCGATTTAGGGAAATGAATGTCTCAGCAAGGATAATGTTTGAGTAATCCCACCCACAACAGACTTGTCTGACTACTACAGCCATAATAGGGTCGAAGGTGATAAATGAGATCGAGAATAGCACAAAGCTAAAGAAGGCCAAGACAAAGGCTCTACCAGATTTAGTCCCTTTAGCAGCAGGGAGGTTGGGGAATCGATCTAGGAGGAAGGATAGTGAAATTCTCCCAGAATTGCTTTTGGCATCTGCTTTGACTTCTTTGAGGCTCGTGTCAAGGAATTCGGCTAGTTGACTCAAGGGATCAAATCATATGGGAGGTTGAACTAGTGAGTGAGTAAATTCAACTCCGATGACGACGCTGTATTATTCAAGAATAGGGGTAACTTCCAGCCTTTCCACGCAGAAAGTAGCGGTGGTAGGATCCCAATAAAGTGCCATGGCTTGAATAAAGGCCGATGGGCACTCAATCTTCAGCAGGTCCAATAGATACTCTAGCCGTGATTTGGCGTATTTCTGGCTGGCTTCGCCCATGCTATCCCACCATGATAGGAGCTTGGTCCGCGGTACTTTACACACTTGAATATCATTCTTTCCCATCAAGTCTAAAATATACAAATGATTTTGAAAAGTCAATCGTCAAAAATTACTTTAAACATGTGACTATGCAAATGCCATGAAGTATGCATGGGCCAACTTAATTGCATAGTTCAATTGAAGAAATGAAAATTAGAATTCTTTTCAGGTACTGAAAACATGACTTGAAGTCTAATTTGAATTTCAGGAAAGTGAATTATGCAATTTAGTCAGGTTCACTCTAGTGACTAAGGGAACTAACAAACTCACATTCCATTGGTCAAAACATCAAATGGGAGAAGAGCAGAATGAATCCCTTAGTACAACTAGGACAATTGACGAAAGAAAGTTAAAAAGAGACTCTTCAAACAAGAAAGCCATAAAAGGCCGATGGAATATGAGGATCCAAACTATCATTTTCCAAAGGTCTACTCTTCTTTACAACGATAACTAGCCGGGAATCCTTCTCCAATTGAGTTTAAGGGGTCGTCTTCAATGCATTGGTCGAGGTATCTTAGCTCCTCCGGCCATTCTCTGGTCCATGGTATTATGACTTCAGGGGTCTTCTCGAGTTTTACCTTTTTGAGTGTGATGTGTTTCGGCTTTGTCTTGATCGTAAGGCGTTTCCTTTTTCCCCAAAAGGTGATCATGGGCATGTCTTCATTAGCTTGACGTTCAGCCTTTCATCGGGCGTACGCGTCTCTAGCTAAGTGGTTGCGATGTTGCTTCTTCATCTCCAATTAATTCTTGAACATCTCGTCTGCTTGTCGCTTGAATCTGAGGTTGTCGACATAGTAGTGGGTTTGGCAATCTTCAGCGTATCCCAACTTGCGCCCAGTTAGTTCTCGGCCATGCACAAATCTAGTAAAGTGCAACCTCGTGTTCGGTCCAGGGCGAGTGACTTTCCTTAGGTACTCGAAGGTTACCAATTCAGTTGAACTTTAGGAAACAGCGACATCCTACCCCATTATCGTTGTTGTTTCAATTAGTCACTTGAGTGATTTCCATGATACATGCAAATGCATGCGGATGTATATAATGCATGAGTCATACTATGAAACATGGAATAGTGAAGTACAACGAAAGTAAATGCCTTACCAACCACACTTGGGGAATGTGAAATGTTCCCTTGTAACAATGGGCGGTTTTAGATATACCAACCATCCACAGACATGCGCATGAGACAAGTGGGTATACTCTAAAAAATTAGAAATCAGGTGAGGAACCTATAGCTCAGGCTCCCACGATCCAAATGAGGCAGATTCCTCCCCAAGGGTACCCACCCAAGAGGGCTAGATATCGCCAATTTGGATCATGAGCGGGAACGAACACGAAAGTCTCAAGTGCCATCAAACATGGGATCCTTTCGTATCCTTTCCCTATCTAAGGTAACCTAGGGGTGGTTGCAATCGGGGTTTGACCGCCAGTGTGTGCGATGTGTCGTGATCATCACAATGCAAGGTCATGCACAGCAGTTTGTATCAAACACCGCTTCAATATGTGCGTAAGATAAACATACATTCCCAACTCCATCCTGCATGAAAGATGTCAACAATCACTCCACCCCTTATTTCTCCAATCTGCAACAACATCTAACACAATTGTTAGGATACGTACCTCACCTTCGAGAGCATTTGCGGAAAATAATGTCAGATAAACCAACCAACTTTTTTAATCGGCTCAAGTCCTTTGGAATTCTACGAAACTAGAGATTATGGTTTAGAATAGTCCCCAGTGGAGTCGCTAGTCTGTCACGACCCTCTCCCTCGGAGGAGGAGCGAGGGCTAATGGGCCGCCCGATACTGCCTGATCGGACGCGGGCCTCTCCCAAGGTCTATTACCCAAATCGCAACGGTTGGATATACGTAGCCGACCTTCGGTGTGGTCTGGTGACATGTGATATATGTACATGCCAAGGAGTCGCCACCAATCGTTTCGTGGAGGGTAAGATTGAAAACCCTATCGGATAGTTGGGAGCGATTTATTCGATTATGCGGAAACCAGATAAACAGGATCGGGGACTTTGTTACGCCAACTGCTAGAGTTGACGCCCTTTCGGTACCTAAGTTGAATGATTTGTCTGACCCTATGATTTCATACGGATGAGTGAGGGTACGGACACTAAATCTAGGAGTTCATGCAGACAGAAATGACTACCATATCACTCACAATCAATAATAAATGCGCAAATCAAGAATCCAATACGTGCGGATAAAACGTATGAAAGCAGCTTGGCATTCCTAATGAGGCCCTATTAGCCTAGAGAAGTATCAATCAAGGCTTAGGAGTAATTTGACATGATTCGTCCATGAGGGACAAAATCGTAATTTTGAGAGATTTTGGGGATAATTTGCCCAAAAATGGTAAAATTGTCATTTCAGATGAAATATGCAGTCAAAATAGGGTAGAAATGGGATTGGTGATCAAATCCTTCCATTTCCTATTTTTCGAGAATTTCCAGAATTTTTCTGAAATTTAAAAGTGATTTTACCCTTAAAGGGGTAAATTCGTCATTTTGGACATAGATGAGAACTGAAAATCTCAAATATTAAGGTTGGTCACCCACCTGACCCAAACCCTAACTTTAAGTAATTTCCAGGATTTAATTGGAACAAGAAAGACGATTTTCCCAAAGAGGGGGCGAAATCGTCATTACAAGGAAAGAGACGGGACTCGAAAACCCAAGCCTAAGAATTGGTCGGCTAACCGACCCTAATTCTTACCTTGGTATTATCGATCTTATCTTACATATACAGCAGAGGCGACTTACCCCTAAAGGGTAATATCGTCGAGTCTCGGAAGAACGGATAAGAAACCCCAAAAAAAGGGTTGACCAGTTGACTATGGTCAATCCTCAATTTTTAGGGATTTCTAGAGTGTCTAGGATTTTCTCACGATTTTCCTATATTTTTTTTGGAATTTTCTAGGATTTTCTAGCATTTTTAGGATTTTCTAGGATTTTTCTAATTTTTTTTATTTTTAAAATCATTTTCTGATTTTTTTATTAAAAAAATATTTCGGACCTGGTTGACCCAACCCACTTGGGTCGGAACCCGGTCTAGACCTGGACCCGTGCAACCCACGCCAAAACGACGCCGTATCCGTCCTTTTTTATTTTCGGATTAATCGGATTTGATCCGACGGCCTTCGTTGAACCGCGTGGCGAATCCACAACCACCGGATGATTTGACTAGAACTTAACGGCCTAGATTAAACGAAGACTCGACCATGGCCGTCCGATTGACCTATTAAAATCTACGGCCAGGATTAGAACCCAAGACTTAATCTGGACCGTCTATTCTCATTAACCTAAACGACGCCGCTCGACCCTTTATCTAAATGGCACCATTTCAACTGGTTTAGATTTTCTGATTTTAAAACATTTTCGAATAAACCCAATTATTAATCGAACGGTCACCATTTATTAGACCCGATTAATCTCAGCCGTTGGATCTAGACCATCTCATCCTATCAGAATAACGGTCGAGCTGACTCGTTGACCCGCCACGTACACATCATCTTCAACCTCGCGCCTGCAACTGGATGAACGGTTGTGCTTCTCCGGTGATTATCCAACGGTGAAATATTGACGGAATCAAACGAAATCGACGGCAATCGACTCACCATGACCTCTAGTTTAACATATCTAAGAATTCAAGCATTTCATCCACAAAATCGCGATCACCTTACGAAATGCCGAGTACGGCCATGGAAACTCAATCGTACAAATCACACGAAATCAGATCGATTCATTCACAGATTAACACTGCAGGAGGTTCAGAACACTTACCTCGAGCTCGCACGGCTAGATTGGGCTAGGCAAGAATGGACAGTGTTCGGCAATGAAGGTTGGATTGGGAGACTCGATTCGATGTGTTAAGACAAAATCGATGCAAAACAGATATGCGACGATGGTCAGTGATGTCCAGGGAACAAAACGCACACTCTAAATACAAGAATGAATAAGGAATGCATGAGTCGCCATTGATGCACAGTGAGAAGCTCAAAACTGCGACTCACCTATTTCCGCGGTTTCAGGCTGCGCGGTTGTTGACACCTGATTTTTTATCAGTCTTTCATAGTTTATTTTTAAAAAATTCATAAAAAATCTATAAAAAGTTAAAAAAATTAAAAAATCATCTTTGGTAGCCTTGACCAAGCTAAAGGAACCATTTTTGATAAAAAAATAATTTTTCATATTTTTTAATATTTTTTAATATTTTCCAAAAATAGAAAAATACATGAAAAATGAAGAAAAATAGCGTTCGCTGTCGTAAAAATATAGAAAAATAGTCAATATTTTTATTTTAATTTCTTTTACATTTTGAACTCATAAATAGTCAAAATTCAAGTTCAATTGCATGTGTTTCTTCACGACGCATAGAGTTGAATTTAGCAAAAAAATGTCATTCGAGTATTTTAATTTGTAAATTTCTACATCTTTTTTAGTCTTGACGTCCAATTAGATCGACCACCATCTACAATAAATGCCCCTTGCTGAATATTTTCGTTTTTGTTTCACATGATTTTATGGTGTAAAACGCCGAGTGGATCCCCAAATATAATCGGGTCGGCATGAGCTCGATAGCTCGTCCAAGACCAAACCAGGGCACGGCAAACCCCATGTGAGTACTCTCGAACTCCTTCGATGCTTCCTAATATTTTTCTTAGGTTAGATCGTGTGTAGAATGGCTAGGACAGCTAAATTATTCTTGAGCTGTGATTGATAAATAGGACCTTACTAGGAATGCCATGTGATTTATTTGCATATCTAGATTCCTTGAGTTGGGCATTTTATTACTGATTGTGTTTGCTAGGATAATCACTCCTATCTACATGAATTTCTAGATTTAGGGTTCATACCTTACTCATCCGCATGAATCTCAGGCTAGAAAATTCAGTCAACTTAGGTACCGAAAGGGCGTCAACTCTGACAGTTGGTGTAACTAAGTCCCCGAAACCATTTCTCTGGTTCTCGCAGAATTGAATAGAAACTCCCAACTATTCGATTGGGTGGTCCAATCATACCCTAAAAAAATGATTGGTGGCGACTCCATGGCATGCACACTTAGCACATGTCACTAGACCACACTGAAAGTCGATCACGCATACCTCCGTTGCGATTTGGGTAATGGGCCTTGGGAGAGGCCCGCGTCCAACCAGACAGGACGGCCCATTAGCCCTCGAGAGCCCGACAACCTCAAGAGGGTCGCGACAGACTGGCGACTCCGCTGGGGACTGGTTTTTAACCATTTAGTGGACTTGAGCCGATTAAAAAGTTGATTGATTCTTCTAACCTAATTTTATTCAGATGCTCTCGAAAGTGGGGTGTATATGCTAACGAATGTGTTAGATGTTTTTGTAGACGGGAGAAATAAGGAGTGAAGTGCTTGTTAACTTTGTTTTATGCAGGCAGGAGTTTTGGATGTATGATTGTGTGGATGTTTATATTGAAGCGGTGATTGTTAAATAAAATGCATGTCTATTGCTTTAGCACGACACAATGAATACACACAATTGCGCCTAAAACCCCGGGCACCCTCTTTAGGAACACAATAGAAGGAATTGAAAATGGAATCTCCGTGAGGAAAAACATGGGGTAATCCACTTTTCAATTCCGCTCACTTCGAACTATGGATTGAGTCCCAATGCAACGATAGTTGTGCAATGGAATCGGCTCTTCCCAGAATTCGAGGTGAGAACCTTGGCTTTAGGTACCAAGCCCTATCTTTTGATTTTTAGGAGTTTTCCCTCACTTGTCTCATGCGTTTGTCTATGGAAGGTTAGTATACCTAACACTGCTAAAAATACAGAGAAGCTTGATTTTCTCTTAAGTTTGGTTGGTAAGACTTTTCTATCCCTCGAACTTGTTACAGCTCTTAATCATTATATTCATTGCATAATTCCGGTGATTGGATTAAATGCCATTTTGAGGATAGATAGGTGTGTTTTCCTCCCAATGTTCTTGATGGAAGATGAAGATGGTGTCATCCCATTACGAGCGCCAAGTGGACAAGAAGAGCCTGCTATGGACATCATTAAGGTATCATCTAATGAAGATGACGATTTGGAATAGGTGATCCTGAAGTCACGTCTCAAAGATCGAAACTGGGGCATCTCTAAGTATTAAGATCACATTCTTTTGTTTTAATTTTTATTTCTAGCCTTCTTGTATAGGATTTATTTTGCTGAGATCCTCTCTATCTGATCCCTTAGATTGATTGTATTAGGGATCTATTTGTGTTTATATACATTCAGATTGAAATTTGTTGTATTTCTATTGACTTGTCATTGGAATGTGATAGTGGCATTTCTTCTAATCACTCGAATACTCCAAAATCAATTTTATAATTCCTTTGGATGAAATTGAAATTGGAAGTCTTATACAACCTTTTGGCCGTATAGGGCAATACAATCCCAATTTCGCCAGAAGGAACTATAAACTTGAATTGGTTCATGCATGTTTTGCATCATTGGTAATCCACAATAATTGATCAAGAGTATTCGTGTTTTTCAAATTTAATGAAAAGATAGATATCCAAATTACTCTCGTTCTTAGCAAACGGCTTTAATTTGGATACCGTATCTTCAATTGAATTTAAAACACATCGTAATTGTGTACTTTTGAACATTCCATTGATTTTCTTGGAATTGATCAAAGGCGATTATCGTGAATTACATTCCTTTCAATGATATGCTTTCCTTTGAGGAATATTGATAAAAGCTTTTGCACAAGGCCAAAACCCTTGTAAATGCTCTTATCCCTATTAATCACAAGTAAGCATAAAATTGAAAGGATTTATGCTTTATTTTTCAAATTCTTTCTTTTGATTCTGTCTTTTCATTTGAAACAGGTTAAAAACAAGTAGAGAAGAGAAGTCTTTTTGTGGATAATCGCGGTGGGAGGTTCCTTTATCCGATCATAAGCAAGATTAAAAAATCAAGATGTACACGCTCGAATCATCAATGTCAAAGCGCAGCTTGCCTAGGTTGAGAGTGGTCAGGTGTTCGAGAAAGTCAGCCATACAGAAGTTGAGACACACACATTAGAGCTTTCATTCATTTCGCTCAATCGAGGGACCTTAAAAGCAGATCATACAAATCATCGGGGTGGAAACATAAAACCGCAATGAGCCCTAATTAGCATCACAAAGGAACCAAGTTGGCCCTCCATATTATTGATGCTTTGCTTATACTCACCACCTCGAGACTCGAGATCTGCAAGCTTAAGAAGAAGGCGTTTACATTCCCCTTTAAGCTCGGCAACCTTGGTCCCGTGATCTTCGGCGGCTATTTCCAGGTCCCGAACTAGTCCTCTCCCATGGGCTATATCCGCGGTAATGCTGTCAAGCCTTTCTTCCTGCCACTCACATTGAAACTTCAACACGACATTACGACGGTCGTGCTCATAGGTGGTCAGGGATAAGGCCAAGCGCTCCACCAAATTTCCCCTCTCGCGAAGCAACATCGAGACTCGCTTGTTGGCGAACTCAACAGCCTTTCTATGACTATCGGCCACAAGGTTGGCCAACACCAAGCAGTTGGACCGATCCTCATAGCGAGCTCGCAAAACGTGAGCCACGGTAGCTTTTCGATGAGCGACACGGTAAGTCTCTAAAAAGTTTATAAAGAGGGTTGGGAAGATTCTATATTCCCTCTCTAAATTAGTGCCCTCGATGGAGGTGGTGTCTATTTCCACGAGCAAAATGCGGATTTCATCTTCAGTTTCTGGGTGATCGGCTATATGAGCATAGCCTCGACCGAGGAGGTTATAGAGTTTTTCCCACTGGGCCAAAATTTCGGCCGAGAAAGCGCGAATAGGAGAGTAGGTCATTTTCGTTGGAGTGAGGGAGAAGAAGATGAGTGTGGTAGAGTGATTAAAATAAGAAAAGGCAATTATGTAAGAGTGTTAATCTTCTCTGCATTAACTCCTCATTTTATAGCAACTCGAGAATGAAGAAAGGCACAGCAATAATGCTCGTGGAGCCAAGTTAATTGGGTAAAGCAGTGGTGGCTCTTTCGGTGAACCATCAGATCTGTCCCAGTCCGCGATTTCAGGCTTGATAAACCTAAAAAAGTTGTAAAAAGATATGTCGGTGTCACCATATTAAAATTGAGCGGGAGTTAAGCGCAACTATCGAAAAAAGTTGCGAAAGGATTTGGCGGTCTCATCATATTAAAAAACTGAGCAGGAGGCGAGAGTAGTTCCACCTTTTTGAAAATAAGTGGGAGACAGACATGGATATCGAGAAAAGGAAATCGATTTGGTGTCCCTCCACGTTGAAAAGAAGAAAGAAGACGACAAAGCGGGAAATACGAAATCTTGGGAGCAACGCTTGCCTGATGATCTTCATCCATGTTTAAAGAACGTTTCATGGGCATACAGAACCACTCAAAAGAAAATTTAGAGAGAGTGAGCATACATGAGAGAGTAGAGAACCCTGAGTGAGCAAAAATTGATCGAACATTTTTCGATCCAACATGTTTGAGGGTTACCATCAGTTGCTAGAGGCGACTGATCCAAAAATCTCAGAAAATGAACTACTGAGAGATCTCGAAGATTCCAGGATGGCGTCTGGTACCAGAACCACAGAACCCAACCCTTTCGGCAACGAAGTTCAGGATCTCAGCAGCGACGACAACAGCAGTAGCGATGGTCAATCCCGGAAAAGGAAACGTCGCCAGTGCCACACTCAGAATGAAATCCAAGAGCTTGAAGCTTTCTTTAGTGAATGCCCTCTCCCGAACATGAAACAAAGAAATGAATTGGGCCAGAAGCTAGGGATGAAACCTTTGAGGGTCAAGTTTTGGTTTCAAAATAAGCGAGCCAAATTGAGGGCTCAACACAGACGTCAAGAACTTGCGATTCTAAAGGAGGAAAACGAAAAGCTTCGAGCGGAGAACATGAGGTATAAGAAAGCTCCCAGCACTATCGCTTGCCTTAATTGCGGTGGCCCTATCACTCTCGGCGAAATGTTCCTTGATAAGCCTTATATGAGGATTGAAAATGCTCATTCACCACCCCACTCCCTCGAACCATCTTCGATACAATCGGATTTTGTTGGAGATATGCATGAACAAATCAATTCTACGAAGTCAATATCGATGCCTTCTAAAGGATGTGATATGCGTCACCATGATTGGAGTTTCCTTAACGATGAGCTTACTATCACGACCGACCAATCCAAAGCTGATGAATTCCCTCCACAACAATTTCCGGCTCGATCAAATTCTACTGGAAATAGGCCAGAGAGCAATAGCCAAGTTGTCAACACTGTTCCGGGTCGCAAGAAGACGAGGGTCAATTGGTCCCCCGAGCTTCATCTCAAGTTCCTTAGTGCGGTTCAGCAACTAGGGATCAACTCAGCATATCCAACGCGCATACTTGAGATCATGAACATACCAGGACTCACTAAAGATGGAGTCGCGAGTTACCTCAAGAGCTACAGAAGGGCGCTAAGACAGCGCCACACAGCACTGAACCTGAAAGAACTCAACTTGTGCCTAAACACTAGGCATGGCTATAACTACAATGCCCCTGAAGTAAGAAATACCCTGCCGAATCTAGGCACCGACCAAGCTGGTAGCAGCACCATCGACTACTTGGGCGCTAATCAAAATATTCCCTCGAATCATCTCAGCACCCCTCAAGAGTATATGCCACAAGTGCAGCAGGTACGAACTCCTTGGTTTGAGCAGCAACTTTTCGCTAGTGCTCTTCCTATCCCCGATCAACATATTGCGCCTAGTGTTCAAAGATCTGCCCGGCTTGGGCATATGATTTCGGAAGATCAAGCGGGCGGATGCTTTGAGGATTTTTGTTTCTCCCATTCCCAAATGGAAGGTGCTTTTGATAGTGAACCGATCAATCATCCTCTTATAATCTCGAGCAACGACGAAGGTTCTAGCTCGAAGAATCAGATCGCTCACAACAGAAACAGGAATCCTTCAACGCCAAGCGATGATGGTCAACCCGAATATCAGTTGCTCGAAGAATCAAAAGATTTCCTTGATGAGGAGCTCCATATCTGGATCGATCAGTTTAAAACTGATGGACTTATGAAGTTATGATCCAAAATGACGATTATATGTCTGATTCATGGTGTAGCTGGCTGATCACCGAGAATCCTCAAGGGAACTAGGCACATGTGAATGGATGTATCATTAATCTTTCTGTCATAAAGTCTTCCATGCAAGATAATCTTCCTTAATGCCTAGAGTTAATCTGGGGCAGCGATCAGTACTACCTGCGAGCATCATCATGCTTGAGTACGACAATCCCTTGTTAGATTAGAGTCGAGGCGAATCAATTGAACGCCACGAAGAAAAACATTTAAAGGCTTCACATAGGAAAATGCGAGCAAAAGCCCGAGCGAGCTCAAAGACGGTTAGCTCTGTATCGTTCTAAGGGACCTTTAGTCGTTATGAACTCTAAATTGAGCTTGTTTCATTCTCGATGGGGGTCGCTAACTGCTTCAAGAATTTTATAACAAAAAACGAACCAGTTAGGGACGCCAATAGTACTGTGTCCTGGTAGTCAGTGAACTGGAAGTGGTACGAAACGTCAGGAGTTCGATCTCAGGATTGAAAAATCATTTTATCAGTTTGTCTATCACCCGATGAAGTTCAAAGAGATTCGACGCAGATGACTATAGAACTTGGGGCAATTCGAAAATCATCGATTCATTTTCATCAAGCGGCGAAGTTGGTATTGTAAAATGTGAAGCATGCAAATGACAAATCCGAAGCAGAAGGAGATGAATCATGATTCGCTTATCCAAGGTCGGGATTTCAACCTTCGACTAAAGCCAAATCTAGGATGAGTTTTTGATCTTGCCCACTCGACAAAACCCATCTCCACTGAAAATGGGGGCAAACCATTCCTACATCTGGAAAGCATGTCGAAGCCGAAGACATCAAATTCATCGTTTGATCCGTGGGGCAAGTCCCCGAAGCGATATTTATCATCCGCAGAGCGTAATGGAATCCATCCTTTCAATGTAAAACACATTTGGCCGCGGAGCCACCCATTTGGTAAAAAGAACGTATCGTTCCTAAATGATTTTCAATCAGATGCGGGGATAATGTTCTCTCATTTTCCTCTCAGGTGATGAACAGAGATGAGGCACCCAAGAAGCCATGCATTCAAATAACAAAACAGTGCATGAAACACGCCCAAAAAGATGAATGAATCTCCTCCGACGTAAATCCTCGAGGTGGATTCGTTGCCCAACCAGACGAAGAAATCATGGCCACAAGCTTAAGGGCCGGCTTCTACAATCCGCACATTGGCATGCAGAATGGAATTCAAATCAAGAGTAAAGTAGTATCGTCCCAATTTGTTTTGAATTTGGAAACCCAAAATAATGCTTAATATTTATCCTTGGCAGGAGCTCGCCATCAGGGCAGACATGTAAGTTTCATTTTTCTCCAAAAACCAAGAAGTCGAAAGAACTTTAGAACACCCAACAATCTTGTGTTACTATGTGAAGTGCAGATTTTCACAACCCTTGTACACTCGTTGGAGCATATGACCAAGGGTAAGATGTATCGTTCCAATTTTTGTAAAGTTTTAGAATATACAATGACATATCCCTTTTATATCTCCAGGATCTCCAGCCTCGATGGGCAGGTAAGTATCCCTTTTCCCAATTCATTGGAGATTAAAAACTTTCAGAATTAATTCGATTCTCACATCTAAAAAGACATAGAATTCTTACTTTATTGACATTCATGTTTTAAAACATGAGATTGTCTGAACATGAATTACACATGTATGGTGCATCATAAAATCCCTTTGAAGGATAAATCTTGATGAAATGAAATGAATTTTTCCAACAAGAGTCGTTTGAACTGTTCAAAAGGGTATTTTCTCATAAGAGAAGCGAGCCTAATCCAAACACGTCCCATACACACTTGAGAGATGAGGAGATTGGAAATGATAGCGAAACCTTAACCTATGGATATAAGGGTCATTCGCAACGATTACATGGATCGAGATGACAGAGGCATTTATTTCTTCATTCTAAACACTACAGATGCCCATTGAGAACCCCATTGAACGGCGATTTTCATTCTCAACCCTGTCAAGAACCACCCCACATTGGGGCAAATGAAGGTTAGTCCATCAGTATCAGAAAGTAAACGGTTAGAAATTTTCTTGCTCGGACTAACATAAATCTTTGTGTGTTGTTTATATGATAATCCAAGTGTCATAGGATGACGAGAATAATTCATTTCTCTATCCTACACACTGTTATCCTTTGCACAACCAAGTTGAGCCAGCAAATTCATTTCATCAACCTATTGGTGATCATTGCATATTCCAAAGCAAAGGCAACATCACTCTAGGAATGGAAGCGTGCCAAAGTTTAAGTTGCATATCTAGCATGATTGCCGAAAATCCTAGCTCCAAAAGAAAAGAAAAACACGGGATTAAAAAAAAGGGGGAAAAGAAAAATCCCTAGACATAAAAAAAAAGCAAAGTGCCTGGTAAAAAGCAAGGCTGATGTCTATTCAAAATATCCCCAGTAAAGTCTAGAGAGACGATGGAAAGACCCTGCAAAGGAGTTAGATCAAGATGACTACTCTCCAAATGATGTCGTGCTCAAATTGCAAACACACAAACAGACGGTCTCTTAATGTAACAAGAGACGCTTTTAAACATCCTTGTGCGCTCTAAAAGAGGAGTGTACACTTCAAGAAATGGAGATGTTCTTCGAATGACATGTGGCAAATTTGCAATGATCACCAATGTCAAACCCTTCACAATTTCTGGGCAAAAAATAAGCCTTTTTCGGTCCCCAATCCTTCCAATGTTACAACCCTGAAGTAGTCTTATCTGACTAAGACACTTGGGTTAATGTATAACTTAGCTCAAAGAAGTACGAGCAAGACTATTTCTTTCTCATTTTGCAGGGTTCTTGACTTGTAAACCCGGAGCAGATAGTGAAAAATTTCGTTCAACGGCCTTGACTCAAAAGTGAGTCCCCCTTGGAAACCGATATCCAAGCCTAACACTACGGTCCCGTGAAAGACCTCCTGATCGGTCGAAATGTATGCGTTGCGAATGATCCTGAAACCCAGGCACAGGTCGGTAGGAAATTGAGCACTTTCCCTATTAAAGATCATTATCACAGAGCAGTGAGGAGCCTTCTTGGGTGAGAAATACTCCAATGGATGTTTTGAGCAAACTCTTTTTGAAATTTTCAAATTGTTTGATCTAGAGTTTCCGTGCAAGGAATTTATGATCACATCTGTATATGGCAGGAATGTTTTGGATAACCTCCAACAATCAAAATGCACATTTCATGACTAAAACTTAAGTCGTAGAATTTTGTCAGTTAGATAATTATTGTCTTCCCAAAGATTACTAATATCTTCTTGGCGAGGAAAATTTTTTCAGGTCTAAGCTTTTTGCAGGACTTTTGGCCACCCCAAAGACTGGGTGCGTCATTCTTAGGTGAAGCCTTTTAGTAGGCAAATCTTTTCTAAGACCGATCCACAGAATGATCGAGTCTCCGACTAGCCCCGAAGAGCGGGTACGTCATCCTTTGATTCATATCAATTTGGAATCTCATAAATGGTAGAAACCGCCTGAAGGGTCAACTCAATGGTAGAAACCGCCTGAAGGGTCAATCAACGGTAGAAACCGCCTGAAGGGTCAACACAATGGTAGAAACCGCCTGAAGGGTCAATGTATGGTAGAAACCGCCTGAAGGGTCAACCAATGGTAGAAACCGCCTGAAGGGTCAAAACAATGGTAGAAACCGCCTGAAGGGTCAATGTATGGTAGAAACCGCCTGAAGGGTCAACCAATGGTAGAAACCGCCTGAAGGGTCAACTCAATGGTAGAAACCGCATGAAGGGTCAATGAATGGTAGAAACCGCATGAAGGGTCAAAGGACTGGTAGAGACCGCCTGAAAGATCAACCCAATGGTCTGATCCACCATACGGATCAAAACCTTGATGAATCCCGAACGCGGGAGGAGTCGTTTTCCCTAATAAGCCTTACATTAGGCAAGCCATTTCTAGTTTAGTCCACCACACGGATCAAAACCCTTGGCAAATTCCCAAATGTGGGATGCGTCTTCCTTAGGTTCCTATCAGTTAGGAATCCCATTATGGTTTGACCTACCATACAGGTCAGAGCTTAACATCCCCAGGACACTCCGATGACAAGTCCTTAGGAATCTACTTGAACCCATCAGACACAGCAAATGCCGCAAGCATTCGGCAGGTAAGGGGCAGGGAAGTCTATCTACTCCTTAACTTTCTTACATCATATCAGGGAATTGAATGAGCACATCTCTTTTTAAGGAAAAACACACATTGATGGGCATGAAAATTGGATGTCATGATTTCTTTTCTTTTCCCAGTCGAGTTGATCGGAACACAGGTGTCACCTTGTCTTTGAGAGAAACCTCTGACGAAATTCCTCTCAAAGAGGGGCAGCTGTTGACACCTGATTTTTGATCAGTCTTTCATAGTTTATTTTTAAAAAATTCATAAAAAATCTATAAAAAGTTAAAAAAATTAAAAAATCATCTTTGGTAGCCTTGACCAAGCTAAAGGAACCATTTTTGATAAAAAATAATTTTTCATATTTTTAAATATTTTTTAATATTTTCCAAAAATAGAAAAATACATGAAAAATGAAGAAAAATAGCGTTCGTGTCGTAAAAATATAGAAAAATAGTCAATATTTTTATTTTAATTTCTTTTACATTTTGAACTCATAAATAGTCAAAATTCAAGTTCAATTGCATGTGTTTCTTCACGACGCATAGAGTTGAATTTAGCAAAAAAATGTCATTCGAGTATTTTAATTTGTAAATTTCTACATCTTTTTTAGTCTTGACGTCCAATTAGATCGACCACCATCTACAATAAATGCCCCTTGCTGAATATTTTCGTTTTTGTTTCACATGATTTTATGGTGTAAAACGCCGAGTGGATCCCCAAATATAATCGGGTCGGCATGAGCTCGATAGCTCGTCCAAGACCAAACCAGGGCACGGCAAACCCCATGTGAGTACTCTCGAACTCCTTCGATGCTTCCTAATATTTTTCTTAGGTTAGATCGTGTGTAGAATGGCTAGGACAGCTAAATTATTCTTGAGCTGTGATTGATAAATAGGACCTTACTAGGAATGCCATGTGATTTATTTGCATATCTAGATTCCTTGAGTTGGGCATTTTATTACTAATTGTGATTGCTAGGATAATCACTCCTATCTACATGAATTTCTAGATTTAGGGTTCATACCTTACTCATCCACATGAATCTCAGGCTAGAAAATTCAGTCAACTTAGGTACCGAAAGGGCGTCAACTCTGACAGTTGGTGTAACTAAGTCCCCGAAACCATTTCTCTGGTTCTCGCAGAATTGAATAGAAACTCCCAACTATTCGATTGGGTGGTCCAATCATACCCTAAAAAAATGATTGGTGGCGACTCCATGGCATGCACACTTAGCACATGTCACTAGACCACACTGAAAGTCGATCACGCATACCTCCGTTGCGATTTGGGTAATGGGCCTTGGGAGAGGCCCGCGTCCGACCAGACAGGACGGCCCATTAGCCCTCGAGAGCCCGACAACCTCAAGAGGGTCGCGACAGCGGTCGACGGTGATTGCTTCTTGGAGACTCAGGCGAGCTTGTGGTGACCTTCTTTGGCTTTGGTTTAGCCGTAGAAAGCCTAACCAGTGCCTTCTAAATTCGAGCTCTACCCTTGACAATGGCGATCGAAGGGAGCTCTCACTCTCTCTCTCGTTTTTTCTCTCCTTTCGATTTTGTTTCTCTTCCTCGAACTGAATCAACTAACTTCTTCCTTCTAGAAAGCCCATTGGCTTATATAGCTTTTTGGATTTTTTAGCGCCGAGCCGGGAACTGCGTACCGGCCTCAATTGCACATGAGGCCACGTGCCTTTAGGTCCAACCGGCGTCGGGGACGATGGGTATCTCGTCCAATTCTATTTGGTCCTTCAGCGGGTCTCATTCTGCGTAAATTTAGAACGAATTTGACATGCGCTTGGTGAATGTTGACTTTCGTAGGTCCGCAGTTTAACCGACCGATTGATCTCTCTTCCAGCGGCCATTGATCATCATTCTGGTCCCAATCGACGGGGAATGGCCTAAGGAACTAAACACCCAACAATTTTTCTCCAATTGTAGTTGATTGATCGGTCAATTTTGTCATCAAAATCAAGCTTGGCACTTTTCATCTGTGCAGGAATCTTAGGAAGAAGAAGACACTGTAGCGGACCGGTTCGACCAGCGGTCTGACCGGTCTAAACCGGTTCCGACTTACAATTTTCTAAATTAAACCTGCATTAATGGGAAATTTTTGCAATTGGACCTCAGAATCGAATTAAGGGCTTGAATTTTATCTAAAAATGTGATTTTGCCCAAAAGTTCATATCAATTTCAAGAAAAACCCCAAATTTTTATTTAATTGCAAATTGAGGAATTGTGCAATTGAAGGTTCAAATGATCAAATTGAACCAAATTACCTATGCCAATCGATTCAAAATGATGAAACCCATTGGGTAGTATGTTTAATTTACAATGATAGTCCTTGAATTGAAAGTAATTTCAAATATGCTCAATTTCAAGGACTAAAATGCAATTGAGTACGCAATTTTGCCAAATTCATTCAATTGAGCAATTTGTACAAATAATTGGGCTAAATTGCAATAAGGGACAATTAGATTGAATGTAAAGATCCTAGAAAATGCCAAAATTGTAAATTAAAAGACTCAACCGACATTTTTTTACCAAATTCAATCATACGTGTTACAAAGGAACATGTAAAATTGAATTTGATTTTGGACTTTTAGTGAGGTCAAAAAGACAAGGGATTTAAATTAAAAATATTGGCCATTTTTTCATATTTTTGTGACCTCAAATGCTATTTTTCTTAATTTTTATAGTAGTTTCTTAATTTCTGAAAAATTATTTTTTGTCAAAAAAGGTTCCTTAGGCTTGGCCAAGGCCACCAAAGTTGATTTTGTAATTTTTTGACTTTTTATGGATTTTTCATGAACTTTCTAATAAATAACTAAAAAGAAGGCTGATCCAAAATTAGGTGTCAACAGGGATTTAGGGGTTACCTGAAATCTCGTAGAAAGACGGTGTCATTCTGATATCTAGGGACTCCAGGCATCCTGCAGAAAGCTCAAACCTATAAAACCGAAGTCTCATGAAGAGATGATTCCAAAGATTATCCTTTTGACATTGGAGGTGACATTCTGGGATCTGGGAACTCTAGGCATCCTGCAGAAAGCTCAAACCTATAAAAATGAAGTCTCCTGAAGAGATGATTCCGAAGATTGTCCTTTTGACAAGATGATAAACATAATGCAGGTAAAGGTTCATTTTATCCTATGCAATTATCCAAAATGATTTAGGATGCTGGAGGTTATCCAAAACATCTTTAAGCATACGAGGATGATTAGGAATCCTTATGAGGAAAATCATTGGATCAAACAATTTGAGGTTTCCAACCACAGCTTGCTTTGGAGCTTTCTATTGGAATATCTCTGTCCGAAAGGGCTTCTTACCAATTTTTCTGACTTGGTCTTTTCATAACAAGAGCACTCGAATTTCCTAATACCTTGTACCTGGATTTTTGGGACCGTTCGCAGCACATACATTTAAATCAATCGAGAGGTCTTCACGGGACTATAATATTGGACTTGGACATGGCTTCCGAAGGGGGACTCACTTTCTGAGTCAGGTCTCTTCTTTTTTTTTTAACTCAAAATTTTCTTCATCTGTTCCGGGTTTACAAGTCAAGAACCCTGCAAAAATGAGAAAGAAATAATCTTGCTCGAACTTCTTCGAGCTAAGCTTAGACATTAAACCCTACCTTAACCCAAGTACTTTAATCAAAAAAGGCTTCTCAGGGTTGTAACATATGTAGGTTTGGGGACAAAAAAATGGCTTGTTTTTGGCTCAGAATACGTGAAGGGGTTAACATTGGTGATCACTGCAGGTTTGTTGCCGATCTGGTCCCTTGCGGTTCAAAGAGAACCTCAGTCTTTGAGGTGCATTAGTAGTCTTTGGAAGAACTTCTCTCTCGTGTTAGCGCGGCGTCAACATCTGAATGTGACATAATTTGGGAGTGTCTTTCACAGTTTGTCTCCCTTGGGATTTTATTTTACAACCAGATCTCACTAGTGATTCATACACTTATCATGCCATCTTTTGGCATTTACGAGGTCAAAACACATGATTTACAAGTGTACAAATATTTGGATGGGAATCGGCCTTGCTTTTACCAAGCACTTTGCTTTTTCTTGATGCCCAAGATTGGACTTTTCTTTCTTTCTTTTTTCCTCATCTTTTGTTGAAATCCCTTCTTTTCCTTTCTTTTGAGATTTAAGATTTTCAAATAAGTGTGCTAGATGTACCACTTGAATCTTAGCACTTAGATATTAACCCAGGAGTTTTTCATAATTCCTGTTCTTTTGAACTCTTCCATTCTTGAAGTGACATTGCTTCTACCTTGAGATATACAATGATCACCAACGGGTTTGTGAAACGAACGTATAGGCTCAACTGGACTGTGCAAGGAGTAAAAGTGTATACGATAGGGAAACGAATGCTTTTCGTCATCCTAAAGCACTTGAATTATCATAGAAGTTAAAATGACAAGCAACACACGAAGATTGATGCAAGTCTGAGCAAGAGAATTTCTAACCATTTACCTCCTGATACTGTTGGACTCACCCCCAGTCGGCCCCAATGCGGGGTGGTTCTTGACATGGGCAAAGAATGAAACCGTCGTTCAAAAGGTTATCAATGGTTACCTGTGGTGTTTAGGATAGAGAAATGAATGCCTCTGTCATCTCAATTTGTGTAATCGATGCGAAGGGGCCTTGTATCCCCGGATCCAGGGTTTCCTATTCTCATACTTTTCTCATCTCTCGAGTGTATGTAGGACGTGTTTAGGTTAGGTTTACCTTCCATATGGGAGAATACTCCTGTTAGACGGTTCTAAGCAAGCTATGTTTTTGGAAAAATCACTTTGTTTTTCTCCAGGCATTTTACTCTATAGGAGATTTCGATGATGCATCATGCCTACTTGGATTATGCTTGGATAACCTCCGGTTATGACGGGAGTGCAATAAATGTCAGGAATTTATTTTTTGAAAAAGAGGTTTGTTTCCAAGTTCAAGCATGTGAATGTTCATTCTCTTGTTCTTTTCGTCTTATAAGAAGTGAGAGAGGTTTTACTGCGTTTATCTTCCGTCTTCATCAGACATTCCTGCATGTAGGATAGAACATACATTCTCGTGAGTGAAAGGTGATTCAACCCTTGGTGGAACAGATACATGTCACCTAGTACTTGATGCTGAAGACCCTTCCGTCTAGGGTTCCATTTGGATGAATCCAATTTTGAGTCTGCTTTTTGGAATCCTGCAAAACTAAGCACATGCTAGTGTATGCATGGATGCATGGTATGCTTATGCAATGACCATTATGGCAATTTGGATCATTTTAGGACAAGCCACATATTCAACATCTGATTTCATTTCAAGGATAATATTTCTTCATCGCATCTGAATTTACAAGGTGCCTCAATTCTTCTCCTTCATAATTTACAAGAATCAATGCTCCTCCTATGAGAATCTTCTTGACAATATAGGGGCCTTCGTAATTCGGGGCAAACTTGCCTCCTAGGTGGACAGCATTTGGTAGACTCTTCTTTACCACCAGGTCATTTACCTCAAAACTTCTGGCTCTAACCGTTCAATTGAATGACTTGGCCACCCTTTTCTAGTAGCATTGACCATAACAGATCGCTCTGAGACGCTTCTCGACTATCAAATTCAGCTGTTCATATCTGTGTTTGGAGTATTCCGTCTCGGAAAGTTTACCTTCTGATAAGATTCTTAAAGAAGGAACCTTAACTTCTATGGGCAGGACCGCTTTCATCCCGTATACCAGAGCGTAAGGAGTTGCCCTGTAGAAGTTCTGATCGAAATTCGATACGCCATTAAGGCGAAGGGTAGCCTTTCATGCCAATCCCTATAATATTCTGTAGTCATAGCCAGGATCTTTTTGATATTCTTGTTAGCCGCTTCTACTGCCCCATTCATCTGTGGGCGGTAAGGGGAAGAATCAAGATGTCGGACATTAAAACGGTCCAGTAGATCATCGACAATCTTGTTGTTCAGGTTGGACCCATTATCTGTAATGATCGCTTGAGGGGTACCATATCGAGAGATTATGTCCCTCTTAATAAACTTTGCCACACTTCCTGCGGTGACATTCTTGTAAGAATTGACCTCTATCCACTTTGTGAATTAATTGATTGCCATCAGGATGAAGCGATGACCATTTGAAGCCGTCGGATTAATAGGTCCTATCATGTCTATCCCCCACATAGAAAAAGACCAGGCTTCGGACATTTGATGCAGTTCATTCGGGGGCGCATTAATCTTGTCGTCGTATACTTGACACTGGTGGCATGATCGGACATGCTGGCAGCAGTCTGATTCGATGGTCATCCAATAATATCCGAGCCGCATGATTTTCTGGGCGAGGAGGTGGCCGTTCATATGGGGCCCGCATATACCTTCATGGATCTCCTTCATGAGAACATTTGCTTCTTTAGCATCTACGCTTCTTAACAGAGTGGAGTCAAATGACATTTTGTACAGGACTTGTCCACTGAGGAAGAATTTGCTGGTAATCCTGGTTATGTATCTTCGATCTCCTACTTGGCACCCTTCAGGAAACTCCCCTCTTAAGAGATAATTCTTGACGTCATAGTACCAGGGCTCTCCGTCGAATTCTTCTTCTACCATCATACAATAGGCCGATTTTTCAACTATGCCGATCCTTAGTGGTTCTATTTCTATCCTACCGGCTAATTGCAGCATCGAGGCCAGTGTGGCTAGTGCATCTGCAAATTAGTTATGAGACCTTGGTAGGTATTCAAATGACACCTCTTCGAATTTGAGTGTTGATTCTTCAAGGTACTCATGATAAGGGATGAGCTTTGCATCCTTCGTTTTCTACTCTCCCTGTGTTTGTAAAATGATGAGCATGGAATCTCCATAAACTTGCAGCCTAGGTATTCTCATGGAAATGGCTAATCGTAAGCCTAGAATACACGCCTCGTATTCTGAGATATTGTTGGTGCAAAGAGAAAGTCATCTTTGCCGCAACAGGATAATGTTGATTGTCTGGGGATATTAATACTGCCCTAGTACCGGCTCCTGATAGGTTAACAGTGCCAACGAAATACATGACCTACTTATCCTCTGCAAGGTTCAAAATTTGATCTTCTGTCTCTGTCTTTCTAGAAGATTCACGATTTTGTGAGTTCTCTGCCAACATATCAGCTATGGCTCTTCATTTTACTGATTTTTGTTGAGAACACCTGATGTCAAATTCAGATAACATCACTTGCCATTTTGCTAACTTCCCAATCAGAGCAGGCTTTTCCAAGAGGTATTTGACAGGGTTATTTTCTGTTATCAACTGAATATGGTGATGTAGGGTATACTGTCTTAATCTGTGAAGTACCCATACACTTGCCAAGCACGCCCTTTCAACAGGTATGTATTTTTCTTCGGACGAGGTGAATTTCTTGCTCAAGTAATAGACGGCTCTTTCTTTTCCATTTATGGGGCTTGTTTGGGCGAGTAAGGCTCCCAAAGATTCCTGCTGTATAGTCAAATATAATGTCAAAGGATGACCTGGGACGGGCGACACAAGTACTGGTGGAGTGACTAGATAGTTCTTAATCTTCTAGAATCCCTGACTGCACTCTGCATCCCATATCACTTTTGCACCCTTCTTGAGTAGCTTGAAAATTGATTTAGCCACATCCGATAACTGATTGATGAATCTGGCAATATAGTTCAGTCTCCCCAGAAGGCTTCTTACTTCTTTTACTGTAGAGGGAGTTGCTAGATCATGGATAGCTTGAATTTTTAAGAATCAATCTCAATACCCCTGTTACTGACCATGAATCCGAGAAGTTTCCCAGATTTTGCCCCAAACACACATTTGTTAGGGTTCAATCTCAACTTATATTTGCCCAGTCGCTCAAATAGCTTTCTTAATACCTGAATGTGATCTTGTCCCTTCTTGGATTTGGCGATCATGTCATCGACATATACCTCGATTTCTTTGTGGATCATGTCGTGGAATAATGTGACCATAGCCTTCTAATAGGTAGCCCCAGCGTTCTTCAGTCGGAAGGGCATAACCTTATAGTAAAAGTTTCCCTAGGTGGTGGTAAATGCGGTCTTCGGTTTGTCCTCCTTCTTCATGAGGATCTGGTTATATCTGGAGAATCCATCCATGAATGAAAATAATTCATACCCCGCGGTACTATCAACCAGTACATCAATGTGGGGTAGTGGGAAATCATCCTTCGGGCTTGCTCTATTCAAGTCTCTATAATCTACACAGATCCGAACCCTGCCGTCCTTTTTCATGACGGGGACTATGTTCGCAATCCAGTCAGAGTATGGGATAGCTTCAATAAACCCCACCATGAGAAGTTGCATCACCTCTTCCTTAATTTTGTCTTCCAATTCGGCTTTCATCCGTCTATTGCCTTGCCTGACAGGTTTAGGGTAGTGCATGTTCCACAATTCCGAGATCCAAACCCGGCATGTCGGCATATGACCATGCGAAAACATCCTGATATTCCCTTAGTAATTCTGTAAACCTGAGCCTTTCATCTTGGGACAAATGTCCACCGATCTTGACTTCCTTGATATATGCGGAGTTCCCCAAGTTAATAACAACTGGTTCCTCTAAAGTGGGAGGCACTAAATCTTCGAAGGCACTCCATTCTTTGAGGATAGATGCATAACCTTCATCCTCATCCTCTTCTTCAATATTGTAGGAACAGCCGACATGATGATCCGAATCGCACAACAACCTGGTATGTATGTTTGAGATGATATGCCTGAAATGTCATGAGCATGATTAGTCTATACTTCATATGGAAATGCCATGCAAGAGTGTGAAAAATCCTTTCGAAAGAGATTTTCAGAAATAAGTGCATGTGTAAATGGGACTAGTCCTCACATCATAGGACATCCTTATCCCTCAGAAATCCTTTGGAAATCAGGAGTTATATGGAAAATCAGGCCTCAAGCTTCCGTATGGAAGACTAATCATCATCATTGGGCTGATTTATGGTTCCATATGTCCTTAATAAAACGTGTACAATTTTATTGAATGCAAAATGGGTTGCATTACAAGTTATGCTGTTTGGACCAACGGCCGGAGATCCAAAGGCGTTTCCCTACATCTATTTCAAGCAACAATTACTAAACGTGTAATGAAATCCGGGAAATTTAAATGCAGTATTGAGAGCAGGAAAGAGGTTTCTTTACTCAGAAACGGTGGCTTCATCGCCCAGCCACTCTATGATGACGTTCACGAAGTTATCTCTCAGGAAAGGGTTCGCCAGATCCGGTTCTGCTGTTGAAGATATATCCTCTTCTGACAACCACCTAGAGTTCTTGCTGAAGTGCTCGTTCAAAGGGTTGTTGAACATTTTGGATTTGCCTTTCCAAGCTATAGAACCAATGAATGAATCTCTCTGGTTTTTCTGGCCTCCATGGCGTCCCAGGCTCTTGCCTCGACCTCGGCCGGTTGTCTTAGGGCCAGACTCGCCCAGGCAGTTCCTCTGATACCCTAAGCCCATCCTGTGCTGGTTAGATTCCAACTGTAGAGGGGTATTCATTCCCTGATCATATTTTCCTAGGCCTTCTCCAAGGTTGTACCCATACGCTAGTAGCATCTTGGCTGATACAAGGTTGGCTTCAAAAATATAGGGAGTTCTCAATCTTAGCCCCACGGGGGTGTGCACTACTGCTACCAACTCTAGGGAATGATAACTTTCTTCCACTCTAGTTTCGGATTCAATGTAGGGAATGGCGCTGCTCTGATACGTTTGGAGGTCAACTTCTCCATGCACGGTAATCACCTTCCCATCTACTACAAATCGTACTTTCTGGTGTAGGCTTGAAGGTACGGCTCCTGCTATATGAATTCAAGGTCTGCCTAACAGGAACCCGAACGCACTAGGCAAATCCATTTCTTGAAAGTTTATAGAGAACTTTGTTGGGCCGATGAGTACGTCGAACTCGATCTCGCCCACCACAGTCTTCTTCATTCCATCGAAAGCTCTGTTGACACCTAATTTTGGCGATCCCATATTTTATTTTATTCGTGAAATAGAATATTGTTTAATTTATTAAATATGCATCTTTTCTTGAGTTGTTGAAAATATGAAAATTTGATAATTAATTAATTTCTTATTTTCATTAAAAAAAGAAAATAGAAAAAGAAGAAAATGAATTGGGCCGGCTTGGCCCAATGCCGCGCGGGCAGAGCATGGCCCGCGCGTCCAATCCGCGGGGCCAACTCACCCAATGCCCTATTTTGGCCTTTTCCAAGTGTGGGCTGGCCTGCCCCCTTTTATTTCCCAGCCCATTTCCTCTTTATTACTTCCCTTACAGCCCATCTCCCTTTTATTCCTCATCAGCCCACTCGGCCGCCCAGACCCATTCACTCACGTGACCCTTGCCCTCATCATCACGATTCACCCACCTGCACTTCACTCACATCACCCATTAATCCTACGTACACTTCACGTGGGTTGATAACCCAACGTCAACCTCAGGAGTAATGGACGCCCGTCCAAAAGAGAGGGGAAGGGGCTGAAGGTTGGGGGAGTTTTTCAGTCACGAAAATAGGGGAGCTCCAGCCGGGGGGAGCTGGAGTCACGAGAAAAAGGAGGAGCTCCCGCGGCGGACGAGCGTTGAGAGAATGAGAGAGTAGAGAAAGAGAGGAGAGACCGAGAAGTATCAGCGTCTTCTCTGGCCGTCTCCACTTCCTCTCCCTCACCAGTTGCCTCAGCTATCCGCCTCGCCACCTTGACTAGTGGTAGGGCTGTCGATCTGTCTGTAGAGGAGGAGGCAGAGGGTGAAGAAGAAGAGCACGGCCGTTGGTCTTCGGGAACTCGCTGGTGGCTTCGTAGATAAAGTTTTGAGCTGTGACAAGTCTTTGAGTGACCAACCGTTCTTCAAGGTTAAGCGGGGCTGAAACAGAGCGGCGGTGGAAGGTCTCGAGCCCTGGTCGAGTCGGTTGTTCTCGGTCGTCGGTCCTTCGGTTGTCGTAGTGAGATGTCGGAGGCATTGGCGTGGCTGGCGAGTTTCAGCGTCGAGGTCTTGATACTGGAAAAGCATATCGGAGTTGGTGGCGGCGTCGGGGTCTGGTGGAGCGTGACCAGGCGTCGAACGAATCCCGTCAGATATGCAGGTGACTCGAGTTTGAGCCGAGACGACGCGAGGTTAGATATGGGCGGCGCTAGCGCCAACGGACGCAGCTCACGGGCAGAGCTGGCGAGCGAGTTTAAGCGAGCAGGGCATGGTGCTGTTATCGACGTCCGGAGGTGACGAGCGACGGCCGAGGATGTCAGTAGGCGCGACCTGGACAGAATAGGCTGGCTTCTTGGAGGAGCCGGTTCCGAGCGGTGGCGCACGACGACGACCGATGAGAAGTCGTTGAATAGACGAAGCCTGGCCAGACCGGCGTAGAAACCAGACGGCCGACGAATCCGACGTCGATGCCGACTTTCTGACTGGCGGCGTCCCTTTTTTGGCCGCGATGCCCCGTCATGCAGGGACGTCGCGAAGAAGATGATGAACAGGAGTAGTCTAGCCTTTTTGCTCTTTGTCTTTTCGTCTGGGCTGGTCGGTTGGGCTGATGAGGAAGGAAATGAAGGCTTTTGGGCTTGGGCTACTTTGTTCAAGAGTGGCTGTTTTTGGGCGTGAGCGAGCGAGCTTGGGCCAAAAGGAGGGCAAAGCCCAATTCGGTCAAGACAAGGGCGAGGTGGGCCTGACTCCTTTGTGTCGCCGGGCCCAGTTCGGGTTCTCTCTTTCGGGCCGAATTAGGTCCAGCGACCTGATCCAAGCCTGGGCCCGGTTCTATTTAATTAATTAATTAAAAATAATTAAAAATTAGAAAATTTCACAAAATATCAAAAAATAAGAAATAGATAGGAAGTGCTTCTATTTGCTTATTTTGTCTAATTATGCTTCTTATATGCTTGATTATCGCTTATTTTCCATGTTTAATTCGCATGACTTAATTTGAACTTCGCATACGAATATCTAGATATAATTTATTTTGTGACGTATTTCTCAATAGATAAATTAGCACAGTAATTAGAGTTTAATTCGAAACACTCGTTTTTGCCTTTAATTGACTGAACTTTGCTGATTATCTATTTTGAGTGATTGCACGTGCTTTCGACGTGGTGGTCCACGATGATGCCCATGGAGATGGTAGCCCACTGAAGCTTGATGATTGAAGATCGACGTCAAATCCGGTCCCCTTTTGTTTATCCGATCCACGTGTCGGGGTTACTTTCTTTAAATATCGCCATTATAGATTTGGATTGCATGTGCTTATTCCAGTCTTTATTTGGCATATTTACCTGATTGAGTGTTCATAACACTGTCTTTTGAAAAATTGCCTGTTAATTGCTTTTCCTGGATGCTAGGTTAAAGGTAAATAGGTAATTGCACGAGATGACAGAAAAACGTTATGCATGATCATCTAGCATTGGTTAGATACCTGGTAAGCTTAAGATGACATGCAAAATGTTTGGTCACCTTAGGGAATATTAACTGGTTAGGTACCGAAAGGGCACTAATTATCTAATTAGCGTAAACAAGTCCCCGAGCCTAGAATCTCTGGTTGCGTAGGAATCGAGATAATACTCCCGTATCTCGATTGGTTTCTAGCCGACCCCAATAGGCTAGTGGCGACTCTTAATAGTATTTTAGTTTGCTAATCCGTAAAACGAAATCCAACGTCACTCGAGGTAGGACTTGGGAGAGTTCACGCCATTGGCCGATGGCAATATCTCTAAACCCGCCTGACTCCTCGGGAGAGGTTTCAGGCAGGTCGCGACAGCTTGGCGACTCCACTGGGAATTGATCATGAACAGGAACCAGTGTAGACTTAGGCCATAATAACCAGTTTATTGTTCCCTAATTTGATCTCCATTTTGCAGTGCTGCGAGGAAAATATGGTTAATGTGCTAACTTTGTGTTAGATGCTCTTGCAGGTTGGGAGTAATAAGGGGGGTAGTGATTGTTGACCTGTCTGTTTTGCAGGGAGTCGTGGAAGTGTATGTTATTTTTATATATATTGAAGCGATAATTTGATATACCCTGCTGTGCATGCCTCTCATACACTGCACTCTTGCACACATATCCAGCGGTCAAACCCCCACTGCGACCTTAGGAAACCATTAGGAGGTATCAGAAATTGATTGGGCCATACGCAAGTCCGCAAATGGCACGATCATTTCTGATCCCGCTCATCAGAAATTGATTGGGCCATACGCAAGTCCGCAAATGGCACGATCATTTCTGGCACGATCATTTCTGATACCGATTGTGCTGTCAGCATTTTTGGGGGCGGTATATCATTTCGTTGTGGTGGGAGCCTTTAACCATTAGTCTATCCTACCCATTATGTGTCAAACCTCACTGTTAGCATGCGCATGTTTATGCCATTGACAGGTATTGTTCGCCAACCACTGTGAGTAGAATTCTTTCATTATTTGGTTTACTCCAAATTTTATTTTCGCCAATTCACGAATATCAATTGGACGCCCTACGTGGCCTAAGCTCGTAGCTGAAAATTTTTGTGATCATTTTTTGCAGTGAACTTGGAGAATAATTTTTCAAATGAATGAATCATTTTGTCATCATTTTCACGTCATTTTGCAAAAGGAATATCTCGAAACAATTTTTCAAAATTGGTGATGTTTTGTGTGCATTAAGCTTTTGAAATTAAATGGGCATCCTATTGATAATCACGAACAATCTTTTAATGGCGCCTCCTCTTACAATAAAATTGCAACGAAATATCGATGCCTCTAGATTTAGATTGTGGGGGCAAGTGTCATCGCCTCATTTTCATGTAAGAGACGACCTCATTAAAAGATCATTTTTCATCCGCATACTGACATTGATGTCTTCTTATCGTAGGACATGTATGATGGTCACTCTTTGAGATTGTCTTGATTGACCATGTAAAGATTGCATCGGAAAGCGAGCATTGAAAATGCTAAACCTGTGTTGGACGGAAAGCATGAAGAGCCCACTTCCAAATGAATCGGTGACCTATCACTCAATTTCGCAGGATAGGAAACTCACATTCCTCGTCGTTTTTCAAGTTAGAGTCGATCAACAAAAATGCGAAAATGGACAAGAGGAACCACTCTGGGGGCAGCTCCTTGAAGGATAAAGACCTGTTCTAATGATAGCGGAAGATAGCCTCTAGGGAGAGGCAATCATTCCTTTGTGTAAATGAAAAGGAAGTCGTTCATGATCTCTTTCATTTTCAGATATATATTGGATATTGTTCCCTTTTTCCATATGCAGTTAAATAAATCAAAGCTGGTCTAGATATAGATGTCAGATAATCACCTGCCTAGAGGTGATGAATTGAGGATTTAAATGTGACGGCTAGCCCTCCCGTCGAGGAAAAGTGGCACATGATGTTCGAGTCAGAAAAGTCGACAATCACTCTAATAGAAAGGGATTACCAAACAGACTCAGTGGAGCACCTGGTGTTAAAACCTTTTAGACAAAGGACGAAGGAAGACTAAAATGATATAGTTTGTTCCTGTACTCAGTCCGATTCATTGTAAACAGTTGATCTGTTTCATATTCACTGTGCAGGAAGCCTTTAATCAGGAGAAACTACATAATAGACCGGCGGCATAAAATATCATGGTTACTCGACTCAAGTGGAGAAAAGTTAATAAACCACACAATCTGACGGACGACGCTACATCGCCTTTGTCCGCATGAACACCAATCCTCCTTGCTAGAAAAAGCTTGATATGATGCAGTAATCCAGACTGGCCTCAAAAGATGAGTGGGACAGTGGACTCAACTACTGGGGCAGCCTCTAGCATCAAAACATGATGAAATATTTTGATTCGAAATAAGAGGATGTATCGTTCCAAGGTATCATCCAAATCGATATATGAAATAACATTTTGTATACATTTCCTACAGATAACAAATGGAAAAGCATGACAACGGCCACGATGATGAAGTCCAAGCTACGCGAGAAATACATGCTGACCCATGAGGATCTTGTCACCCTTGTTAACACCGTCATGAAGCTGTAGCTGCTCAGGCTTTCCCCTTTTTCCATCCTTCGCTTTCTTCAAACAGGATAGCAACAAGGTCAATTATCTTTCTGGTCCTGAGAGAAAAGCTTTGAAAAAGCTAGAACAGGTCATCCACGAGACCTTCAACACCATCACTTTCTTTTCCAATCAAACCTCGAAGTAGGAACGTGATGTGGACGAGGCCTCCACCTCTTTTCGAGAATTTTCAATCAAGGGAATCCCGTTACTCAAAGACGAGCGGACCGATGTCCCGTTCAAATTCCTCCGGTCCCATGACTTCAAGTCCAGGGATGTGTGTTGACACCTGATTTTTTTACCATTTATTATTGTGATTTTTATTCTTTAAAATTAATTAAAAATACCAAAAAAGGTCATAAAATCACAAAATCAACTTTGGAAGCCTTGGTTTAACCTTAGGAACCAATTTTGAACAAAAAATAGTTTTCGGTATTTTTAATATTTTTCGAGTTTATTTAATTATAAAAATACCCAAAAAATCAGAAAAAATACCATTCGTGGTCAGAAAAATACCCAAAAATATTCGATAATTTTGTTTTAATTTCCTCTTCAAGTGTGTCACTTTAAATCTCAAAAATTCGGCTCGGGTCAATATGTTCCTTCACAAACATAAACCCGAACCGAGCCTAAAAAAAATCATTTTCGAGTCTTTTAGTTTTCAATTCTCACTTTTTATAAGCTATGACATTGGATTCTAAAGTCTTAAAGTGCAATTAGGTCAATTTGCCCTCCAATTTAATCAATTTTTACCAAAAGGGCTTAATTGCACATTTTTCTTTCAATTAGTCCCCGGTTTCACGGATGTATATGTATGCTCTATGTATTTATACGTCATACGTATTTATACGTTATGCATATTTGTACTGTTTGGTAACCTCTTTAACTCTTGTAATAATAATAATGGTTATTATTTTTAACACCTTTGTTAGTGCCTTTTTTTAGCATTTTTGTATTGTGAGTGCTATTGCTAGTGCTATTTTTAAATAGCATTTTTGTATTATAAATTGTGAGTGCTATTGTTAGTGCTATTTTTAAATGACATTTATTTATCATAAATTGTGAGTGCTATTGTTAGTGCTATTTTTAAATGGCATTTATTTATCATAAATTATGAGTGCTATTATTAGATAGAATTTATAATTGTTAGTGCTATTTTTAAATAGCATTTTTGTATTATAAATTGTGAGTGCTATTGTTAGTGCTATTTTTAAATAGCATTTTTGTATTATAAATTGTGAGTGCTATTGTTAGTGCTATTTTTAAATGTCATTTATTTGTGAGTGCTATTTTTAGATAGAATTTATAATTGTTAGTGCTATTTTTAAATACAATTTATTGGAAGGTATTTTTGGCTATAAAAGGATGGCAAGAGTTTTGAGGTTGAGGGGGGAGACATTTTGTAGAGTGTGCAAATTTTTGAGAGCTTAGAGAGAAGAACACAAACACTCTCTATATTCTCATAATCTTGAGTGAGCAAAATATACTAAGTTCGGAATATTGATTCCGCATATTGCTAGCACAATTGTTGTGGAGTTATTAGTCGTCTCCCCGTTCGTCAATTGGTGGTGCGTTTGAACTAGATGCCTAACACTTGTGGAGGCTGAGATCGAAGAACATCGAACCGACACCTCCGTTCAAGCACGCTACGAGAGGTAATCTATTTACTCCCTTTGAGGCTTTGTGATTTTTTTCGATTGAAATGCACGAAGTACGCCTCTGGAGATACATGTATGGGTTGTTATTTATTTCCGCTACGTGTTACGTGGATCCCAACAGTGGTATCAGAGCCGATCCTTAGGTGTTTTCGTGCATTTAATTGATTTTTTGCAATTTTTGCAATACTATGGCCAATATGTATTAACGAATTGTTCGTCTTACATGGCTAATGGAGGTTGATTATTTTATATGATAAATTAATCAACGTAGCAAAAATTGAGACTAAATCAATTTTGAATCGAAAATTTATGGCTATCTTATTTTACGTAAAAATTCTGAATATTATTCAACGTAGAATTTTTATTGTGCCTTCCTAAGTTTTAAATTGTGAATTTATTACTTACGTGGAAGGGTGGTGATCATGGAAAAATCCCTAATCAATGTGATTGATGTATGTATGAATGTATGGTGATTATTTATATATTTGGGGTTGTAATTATTAAATGGAGGCTGCGTACTCCTTTTATTTTTCATGTAATCTTTATTTTTAGCATAGTCAATTGTTGATGTAAATGCTACGAGGATTACGTGGAGGAGCCTTTTAAGTCGGCGAGCTCTTTGGGGCCCGATTCTTGAAGAGTTCAAGAAACCAGGAAGAAGCGAAGAGCGGCTCTCCATTATTAAAATATTAAAATGATTAAATGTGGTCTCATTGGCTCGAGACCCATTAAATCATAATTCCATGATCACCACGTAGGATAGATGTTTATGTGATTGACATCTATTTATTTATTATGATTACGTGAGCATGTTAAACTGGTTAATGTGCAAAGTCAGACTTACCTCACCCAAAATTACGCCTGCATGAAATCCTAGTTAGGAAAATCACTCGCGTTAGGTACCGAAAGGGCGTTGGTAACGACACCAGCGTAACCAAGTCCCCGAACCCAAAATCTCTGGTTCCGTGGAACTGATCGATCTCTCCCAATCGATCAGTAAGGTTTCCGGTCTACCCTCCAAGAAAGACCGGTGGCGACTCCAAATGCATGCACAAGTTGCACATGCCACCACGACCACACTAAGGTCGAAAGCGATCTACTCTTATCGTCGAATCCTCCTGAAAAATACTCCCGCCGCGATTTGGTATGGGCCTGGGAGGGCTCGCGCCGATCCAAGACCCGCGATCGGTAATCCATTAGCCGCGTCCGCTTTCGGACGGGTCGCGACAGCTGGCGACTCCGCTGGGGACACTGTGTTCTAGAACCTATGGTTCTAGACCCCAAGTGGACTTAGGCCGTAATTAAAACGCTGAGTGATTTTTCTAACCATGTAGGCGCTCGTGAAGGTGAGGTAAGTCCGCTTACGATAGGTGTTATATGTTTTTGCAGATTGGAGAAATAAGGGGTGTAGTCCGTGATTAACATTGTCTTATGTAGGTTGGGCGTAGGAATGTATGTTGTGTGGATGATTTGAAGTGCTGATTGATAAACTGCTATGCATGAATTGCATTGTGATGATCACAACACGTGGACACACACAACCGCGCCTAAAACCCCGGGCGTCGCCTATAGGAACACAATAGAAGGAATTGAAAATGGAATCTCCGTGAGGAAAAACGCGGGGTAATCCACTTTTCAATTCCGCTCGCTTCGAACTATGGATCGAGTCCCAATGCAACGATAGCTATGCAATGGAATCGGCTCTTTCTAGAACTCGAAGTGGGAACCTTAACCTTAGGTGCCAAACCCTCTGATTTTTAGAAGTTCACCATAACTTGTCTCATGCGCATGTCTTTGGGCGGTTGGTACACCTAAAACCGCACATAAGTCGACGAGTTTGGTTGGTAAGACTCTCTATACCTCGAATCTATTACAGTTCATATAAATATAGGCATTTCATTCATTGCATTCTGGTGATTAGATTAAATGCCATTTCAAGGATAGATGTGTGTGTTTTTCCCAAACGTCCTTGATAGAAGACGAAGAGGATGATATCCCATGACAAGCACCGAGTGAGCAACAAAGGAGCCTACTATGGACATTATTGAGATATCGTCCAATGAAGGTGACGAGTTGGGGCAAGTGATCCGGAAGTCACAGATCGAACTTGGGGCATCCTTAAACGTTAGGATCACATTCCTTTGTTTCATTTTCCATTGCTAGTCCTCTTGTATAGGGTTTACTTTTATCGAGGCTTTCTCTATCTCACCCCTTAGAGTGATTGTATTAGGGATCTATTGGTATATACATTTAGATGGAACTTGGTTGTATTTCTTTTGACAGGTCATGGGAATGTGATAGTGGCATTTTCTCTAATCATCCGAATACTCCCAAGTCAAGTTTATAATTCCTTTAGAGGAAATTAAAATTGGAAATCTTGCACGACCTTTTTGGTCGTATAGGGTAATCCAACCCCAATTTCGCTAGAAGGAATTATACACTTGAATTGGTCCATGCATGTTTTACGTCGCTGGTAATCCACGATAATTGATCGAGAATATCGGCGTTGTTTTGAATTTAATGACGAGATAGATGTCCAAATTACTCTCGTTCTTAACAAAACGGCCTTGATTTGGATGCCGTATCTTCAATTAAATTTAAAACACGTTATTATGCCTCGCACTTTTGAGTAATTCGTTCCTCTCGAAATTGATCAAAAGCGATTATTGTGAATTACATTCCTTTCAATAGTATGCTTTCTTTCGAGGAATATTGATAAAAACTTTTCGCGCAAGATTAAAACCCTTGTAAAAGTTCTTGTCCTTATTAATCATGGGCAAGCATAGGATTGAAAGGAGTTTTTGATTTCTTTTTCAAATTATTCCTTCTGATTCTGTCTTTTTATTTGCAGGTAAAAAAAAAAAATAGCTAATAGAGAGAAATCTTTTCCTGGACAAGTCTAAGGCTATTATCTCATCTGATCATGAGCGAGTTATAAAATCAGGACATATTTGCTCGGCTTACTGATATTATGGTTCGGCTCACCCAAGTTGAAGATGTTCGATGCTCGAAGAAATGAACCATACATAAGTTAAAACACACACACAAGAGTTCTCATTTATTTTGCTCAGTGGAGGGTTTTCAAAAGCAGGTCATACAATTCGGGGTAGAAAAGTAAAGCCGAAGTGAGCCCTAATTAACGACACGAAGGAGCCCAACTGACCCTCCATGTTATTAATGCTCTGCTCATACTCCCAACTCCGCATATCATGGTCGGCAAGCCTGAGGAGAAGACTTTTGCATTCTCCCTTAACTTCGGCGACCTTGGCCTCATGTTCTTCGGCGATTGTTTCCAGGTCTCGAACCAGTCCATTCCCGCGAGCTATGTCCGCGGTTATTTTGTCGAGCCGTTCTTCCTGCCAGTCGCTCTGAAGCCTCAACAGGACATTGCGGCGGTCATGCTCGCCGGTGGTCAGGGATAGGGCCAATTGCTCCACCAGATTTCTCCTCTCGCGAAGCAACGTCGCGACCCGCTCATTAGCAAACTCGACGGCCTTTTTGTAACTATCGGCCAGATAGTTGGTCAGCACCAAATGATCAGATCGATCCTCATAACGAGCTCGCAAGACGCGAGCCACGAGAACCTCCCGATTAGCAGCACGGTAGGCCTCTAAGGAGTGTGCAAAGAGAGTCGGGAAAATTCTATATTCCCTCCCCAGTGTAGTACCTTCGAGAGAAGTGGTATCAAGGTCCTCGAGCAGGACACGGATTTCATCCTCGGTCGCAGAATGATCGGTTATGTGTGCGTAACTGCGACCCAGTAGGTTATAAAGCTTTTCCCACTGGGCCAAGACATCAGTTGAAAAAGTGCGTACGGGAGAGGAGGCCATTTGCGTTGGGTTGGCTTGAGAATAAGACGAGTTTGACAGAGAGATTAGAAGGAAGAAGCTGATTATGCGAGAACGTTAACCTTCCATACATTAATTCCTCATTTTATAGCAACTCGAGGATGATGAAGGGTCTCAGTAATAATGCTGGTGGAGCCCAGTTAGGGGGTAAAGCAGGAGGTCCCCTCACGAGAACCATTGGATTCGTTTCGGTCCGCGATTTCCGGCTCATCAATTAAAAGATGTAAAAGATTTGTCGGGATCACCATTATTAGAGTTAGGTGGGAGGTAAGCGCAACTATCGAAGAGAGCCCTAACAGGATTTGGCAGTCCCATCACGATTGAAAAGTTAAGCGAGAAATTCAAAGTCTTGAGGGGGAACGTTTGCCTAATGATGCTTGAAGAGCGTCTCCTGAACATACGAAGTCACTCGAAGAAAACTTTATAGGGAGTGAGCATACATGAGAGAGTGGAGAACTCTGAGTGGGCAAGAACCAATCAAACATTTCTCAATCCAACATATTTAAGAGGTTATTGTCAGCTGCTAGAGGCGACTGACTCAAAAATCTCAGAAATTGAACTACATAGGGATCTCGAAGATTCCAAGATCAAGTCTAACGCCAAAACCATGGAGCCCAACACTTCTGGCAACGGAAATCAAGATAACGGCGACGACGACAACGACATCCACGATGTTCAACTCGGGAAAAGAAGACGTCCTCACCAATACTCTCAGGAGGAAACCCAAATGCTGGAAACCCTTTTCAGTAAAAGCCATTACATGAAAAAGAAGTGGAGAATTGAATTGAGCCGGGAGTTGGGGATTAATCAGTCGAGGATCCAGTTTTGGTTTCAAAATAGGAGATCCAAATCGAAGGCTCAACGCAAACGTCAGGTGGTCGAGATTTTAAAGGAAGAAAACCAAAAGCTGCGAACAGAAAACATGAGGTATGAAAAAGCTCTCAATATTACCGTTTGCCCTCATTGCGATAACCTTGTCGCCCTCGGTAAGATATTCCCCGATAAGCCTCACGCGATGATTGAAGACGTTCATTTACCACCTTACTCCCTCGGGGCATCTCCTGCTCAACCAGATTTTGCCGGAGTCACGCATGAGCAGGATGATCCTACGAAGATGATACAAATGCCTCCTGGGGGATGGGATTTGCATCGCTTTGATTGGAGTTATAGTTTCAAGGAGCTGGATGTTACCGCCGACCAGCTCAAAGCATATCAGCCTCATGCACAACAATTTTCGATAGGGTCAGGTCCTGCTGGAGATGAGTTAATCAGTCGTCAAGCCATCGATGCAATTTTGGGCCACGATAAGAGGAGGTTCGCTTGGCCCCCTGAACTGCATTCCAGATTCCTAAACGTGGTTCACCAAATGGGGATCGACTCAGCAACTCCGACGCGCATATTTAAGGCCATGAATGTACCGGGGCTTAGTAAGGAGCTGGTCAGGAATCACCTTGCTGCCTACAGAAAGCTATTAAAACAACGTCGAGCGGAGCTAAACCGGGAGGAATCCGTCTCGAGCTCAAAAGCTAGGGGCGACCGCCATTGTAATGTTCAGGCATCAAGAGATACCCGGCCAAATCTAAGCATCAATCAAGCTAGCAACCCGACCACCGGCAAACTGAAAGCTGATCAGAATGTCTTCCCAGGCCATTTCAACACTTCTCAAGAGCGCGTGTCACAAGTACAGCGAGTGCGCACTCCTCCATTCGAGCAACAGTCGGCTGGTGCTCTGCCTGCCGCTGGTCAACCCACGACAGACGATTTCTTCGATGAGGGGCTCGATGCCTTGTTCAATCAGTGGGAAGCTGGCATGCTTGGACAGCCATGATCTAGCACCTGGCTCGGGGCACGATGGGTCGGTCACTACGAACACCCATAGGAAGAAGAACATGTTCACGAGTAGATCACTCATTTTATCCGTTGTAAAGTTCCTACGGGAACATTTTTCTTTAATGACTATAGTTAATTCTATATTAAAACCAACGCTATCGACGAACATCGTCATGCTCAGTTGTGATGATCCCTTGTTAGATTAAGTCTGAAACCAGAGACGGTCTTTAAAATTTTGAGTGGCCACGAACTCATTCCTCACCAAGCGCCCGGGATGCTGAAATGAAGAGTAACAGCATGCACAGGGAAAATGTCACCTTCGTTTGAACGATGAAAAGGGGTTGAGAGAAGATCATAGCGTTAATTCCCATGGAGATAAATGAATTAAACGGAGTCATTAATTGCGGGTCCACCGCTGCTCCCCACGTTCTCGGGCCTAGCAAATCATAAAAGGCGCCGAAAGATTGTAGACCCACCACTTTGAAGACTGAACTAGGGGACGAGCGCAATACTCGATGAAACCGAATCAATGCAAGAGAGTTTGTGATCCTATCACGAGGAAAAAGAAAGGGGAATACAGACGATGAGTAATTGCAGAATCTCGGGAGGAGCGCTTGCTTGCTGGTCTTCATATGCAGCCTGAAGGATGGTTCCAGGACACGCACAATCACTTGAGAAAATTTCTAGAGTGAGCAAACACGTAAGAGCGAATTGAGAAAGCTGAGTGAACTAGATCAGCCCGAGATACCCCGATCCATCATGTTTAAAAGTTATTCCCATCTGCTAGAAACGCCCGACCTGGACATTTCTGAGCACGAACTGCTGGGAGACTTTGAAGATCTTGGAGCTGAATCCTGCCCGAAGGCCATAGAGACTGACTCCTCCAGCGATGAAATTCTAGGTTTCAGCTACGAAGAAGGAGTATACAATGATGACCGGAGCCGGAAAAGGAAGCAACTACAACGCCACACTCCAGGCCAAATCCGAGAGCTCGAAACTTTCTTCAATGAATGCCCCACTCCAAGCAGACAACAGAAAATGGAGTTGAGCCGAAAGATAGGATTGGAGCTTTCGAAGGTCAAGTTTTGGTTCGCCAACAAACGAACCCGGGTGAAACAGCAATACGCAGACCATGAGTTACTGGTCCTGAAGGAGGAGAATGAGAAGCTTCAAGCTGAAAGCGCGAGATATAAGGAAGCTCTGACCAAGGCCACCTGCCTTAATTGTGGTAATCCTGTTGTCCTCGGCGAGGTGTTCCTCGATGAACCATCCCTGTTGACGAATAACGCTCAGCTGTTACCGTATTCTCCACAGCATTTTCCGACACAGCCAGATACCGCCGGAGATCTGCATGAGCAAGTCAACACCATAGGATCAACACCAACATCCTCTGAGAAATGGGATATGAATCATCACAGGGGGAATTCTCTCAATGACGAACTCGCTGTCGCAGCCAGCCAATCCAAAGTCGGTGAGTCCCTCCCTGGACAACTTTTGAAACGACTAGATCCCGTAGAGAATAGCTACCGAAGTATTGACGAAATTTTGGGTGATAAGAGAACAAGGTTTTACTGGACCTATGAGCTTCACACCAAATTTGTTGATGCAATTCGAGAACTGGGAGTTGATTCGGCTAGCCCACTGCGCATACTCGAGATTATGAATGTGCCGGGGCTCTCTAGAATTAACGTTGAGTCTCATCTCAAGTACTATAGGAGATTGCTAAGGGATGGAAGGATAGCGTTAAACCATCATAAAGCCAGTTGGAGCTCAAGTGCTGGGCAGAGTTACAACCATGATGATTGGAGAGCCAAGAGCACCCAACCGTGTTTCAGCAATGACGGGACTAGCAGTCGTGTCAGCGACTCCTCTAACCCAAATCAGAATGCTCCGCCGAGCTATCTCAATACTCCTCATGAGTATATGCCACAGTTCCAGCACATAGAAATTCCTCAGTTTGAGCGCGAATCAGTCATTAATGTTGTCCCTGAAGCGGATCTGGCATTGGTAGAGAGTGCACATATGAACCTGCCGGTCATCGGAGGAAGTTCCAATTCGAGGGGTCAAATTGCTCACGGCGAGAGCAAAGAGAGGAATCCCTCGCCTACAGTCGACGACACCCAATCTGGGCACCAAGGGCTAGAAAGAACAGGTGATTTCCTTGATGAGGAGCTGGACACTTGGATCAATACTCTTCGGGAATGTATGTCTCAACCCCAACAGGGCAATGATGAAGGTTCCAGCTCAAAGACTCCAATCCCTCACAACGAAGGCAATGAAAGAAATCTGCCCCCAACAATCGTTGATACCCAACTTGAACATCAATGGCTCGAAGACCCGAGCAATTTCCTTGGCGATGAGTTCAATCTTTGGCTCGATCAATTTGGAGCTGGAGGACCATCGCAGTGGTGACGCGAGGCCGGTGATCAAACGTCTGATGCAAGGCATGGCTACTCGATGAAAAATGCTTCGAGAAAAGGGGTTGAATACTCCTATTGCATATGTTGTTGATCGCACTGTAAGGTTCTCACGGGAACATTTTTCATTAATATCTAGAACTAATTGCGCGTGAGTGTCAACATCACCCTTTGAGCATCTTCAAGCCGAAGGCCGTTGATTAATCACTTAATCCGTGGAGCAAGTTCCATGAACCATAATTATCACCCGCTGAGCATAATGGGATCTACCCCTTCAACACGAAATACGTTTGGCCGCGAAGCCACCTATTTGGTAAAACGATGTATCGTTCCTAAACGATCTTCAATCGAATACCGAAGTAATGTATTCTTTCTTTTCCTTCTCAGATGATAAACATGGATAAATCACTCAATGAGTCATGCGTTCAAATAGCAGAACAGACGCTGCCCAGCTGGGGGCAGATGAACCATTGATGTTACAAACACTCCAAGCATGGATAGGCGGATTTGATAGAGGGGAATCGCCTTGGAGACGAATGAGTTTTTACATCCCACATACTACCTGTTAGGGTACATGAGGGTAGGATGTATCGTTTCAATTTTCAAAAAAATTCGTGAACATACAATGATATGCTTCTTTTACATTTTCAGGGATCTCCAGCCACGGTGGACAGGTAGGTATCCCTTTCCCCCAATCCATTGAAGATGTTAAACCAAAAACACAGAGAGAAAAAGAAAAAAGCTTTCAAAATCTGATATCTAGAAAAGACATGGAATTCTAACTTCATTGGCATTCATGTTTTGAAACATGAGGTTGTCTGCACATGCATTGTGCACCATAAAATCCCCTTGACGGGTAAAATTTTTGGGAAAACGAAAGAGATTTTTCCAATTAAAAGTTGTTCAAAACTCTCAAAAGGATGTTTCCTCAAAAGAGAGGCAAGCTCAAATCCAAACACATCCTACATACACTTGAGAGATGAGTGGAGCGAATCAAATAGTAGAATCTGGACCTACGGAGGTAGGGACCATTCGCAGCGATTACATGGATTGGGACGACGGAGGCGTTCGTTTCATATCATAAACACTACAGGTGACCGTTGACAACCCACTTGAACGGCGGTTTTCATTCTTAACCCTGTCAAGAACCACCCCACACCGGGGCAAAAAGGAAGTAAGTCCAGCAGCATCAGGAGAAAATGGTTAGAAATTTTCTTGCTCGGACTAACATTAATCTTTGTGTGTTGTTTATATGGTAATCCAAGTGCCATAGGATGACGAGAAGCATTCATTCTCTATCCCACACACCATATCCTTTGCACAGCCAAGTTGAGCCTGCGAATTCATTTCATAAACCCCTGTTGGTGATCATGGGATGTTTCAAGATAGAAACTGCATCACTCCAAGAACGGAAGAAATCAAGAGATGGGATTTATAGAAAAATCTCATATCGGCGTTTAAATGTGCTATGATTCAAGTTGTATATCTAGCACAATTTTCTGAACATCGTAGTTCCAAAGGAAAAGAAAAGGCGGGATTTCAACAAAAAATCCCCAGCATCAAGAAAAAGCAAAGTGCCTGGTAAAAGCAAGGCCGATGCTCGTGAAAACTGTTTGATTGATCCCCAATAAAGCCTAGTTGGGAAGAGAGAAAAACCCATAAAGGAGTCAGATCAAGAAGACTGCTCCCCAAACGATGCCAGCCGTGGTGCAAAAACACGGACAGAATTGTCAATCTCTTAATACCACAAGAGACGTTCTCTAAAGGACTTGTGCACACCTCAAAAGCGGTTGCACACCTCAAAAATGGAAGATGCAGAATGGAAAAGACATGTGACAAATTTGCAATGATCACCAATGTCAAATCCTTCGTGATTTCTTGGCCAAAAATAAGCCTTTTTCGGTCCCCAATCCTACCAATGTTACAACCCTGAAACAGTCTTCTCTGACTAAGACACTTGGGTTAACATATAGCTTAGCTAGAAGAAGTACGAGCAAGACTCTTTCTTTCTCATTTTGCAGGGTTCTTGACTTGTAAACCC
Organism: Rhodomyrtus psidioides; assembly: GCA_021437785.1. Taxonomy (NCBI): domain Eukaryota; kingdom Viridiplantae; phylum Streptophyta; class Magnoliopsida; order Myrtales; family Myrtaceae; genus Rhodomyrtus; species Rhodomyrtus psidioides. The sequence continues at coordinate 3,981,431 of JAILYB010000031.1, read as the reverse complement.
GGAGCAGATGGTGAAGATTTTCATTCGATGGCCTCGACTCCAAAGCGGGTCCCCCTTGAAAACCAATATCCAAGCCCAACATTACGGTCCCGTGGAAGACCTCCCGACCGATCAAAATGTATGCGCTGCGAATGAGCCTAAAACCTAGGCACAGGTCAGTAGGGAATTGAGTGCATCCCCTAAAAATCATCACCTCAAAACAGGTGAGATGGCCTCCTTGTCGAGAAATATTCCAATTGATGTTTTGAGCAAACTCTTTTTGGAAATTTTCAAACTGTTGATCCAGATTTTCCATACAAGGGATTTGTGATCACATTTGCATGTTGCAAGAATGTTTTGGATAACCTCCAGCATCAAAATGCACATCTCATGACTAAAGCTTAAGTCATAAAATTTTGTCAATTGGACAATTGCTGTCTTCTCAAAGATTACCAATATTTTCTTGGGGAAGAGAAACCCTTAAAAAAAAAATCCTTTTCAAAATCAGACAGTCTCATTGGACGTGGAGAACCCTCGTCATGAGACCCCTTTTCAAAATTCAGGAAATCTCATCGGACGTGGAGAACCCTCGTCATGAGACCCCTTTTCATTTAGGCAGTCTCATCGGACGTGGAGAACCCTCGTCATGAGACCCCTTTTCAAAGTCAAAACTGATGGTAGACACCGCCTGAAGGGTCAAACAAAGGTAGATACCGCCTGAAGGGTCAAATGAAGGTAGATACCGCCTGAAGGGTCAAATCAAGGTAGATACCGCCTGAAGGGTCAAAATATGGTAGATACCGCCTGAAGGGTCAAATCAAAGGTAGATACCGCCTGAAGGGTCAAAATCAAAGGTAGATACCGCCTGAAGGGTCAACACAAGGTAGATACCGCCTGAAGGGTCAACACATGGTAGATACCGCCTGAAGGGTCAACACAAGGTAGAAACCGCCTGAAGGGTCAAATCAAAGGTAGAAACCGCCTGAAGGGTCAACTCAAGGTAGAAACCGCCTGAAGGGTCAAACCAAGGTAGAAACCGCCTGAGGGATCACATTAATGGTAGAAACCGCCATAAGGGTCAATTCATTGGTAGAAACCGCCATAAGGGTCAACTCATTGATAAATATCGCAGTAAGGATCAACACAAAGGTCTGATCCACCATACGGATCAAAATCCTTGGCAAATCCCAAAGCGTGGGATGCGCCTTCCTTAGGTTCCTACAAGTTAGGAATCCCATCATGGTATGACCTACCATACAGGTCAGAACTTAATCTCCCTAGGATATTCTGAATGACGAGTCCTAGGCATCTTCTTGAAAGTCATCGCAACCGGCAGCATCCGACAGGTGAGCTTCAGGTAAGCCTCTCTCACTCCGGCCCATGTTCAAATTGTTAGAGCAAACCGGGGATTGATTTGAGCTTTTATCAATAGGCTTAAGGATCCGATGTCATAACATTTCTTCTCTTATTTTCCCAGTTGAGTCGGTTAGGAATCAGGTGCCACCTTATCTTTGAGAGAAACCTCTAACGAGATTCCTCTCAAAGAGGGGCAGCTGTTGACACCTGATTTTTTTACCATTTATTATTGTGATTTTTATTCTTTAAAATTAATTAAAAATACCAAAAAAGGTCATAAAATCACAAAATCAACTTTGGAAGCCTTGGTTTAACCTTAGGAACCAATTTTGAACAAAAAATAGTTTTCGGTATTTTTAATATTTTTCGAGTTTATTTAATTATAAAAATACCCAAAAAATCAGAAAAAATACCATTCGTGGTCAGAAAAATACCCAAAAATATTCGATAATTTTGTTTTAATTTCCTCTTCAAGTGTGTCACTTTAAATCTCAAAAATTCGGCTCGGGTCAATATGTTCCTTCACAAACATAAACCCGAACCGAGCCTAAAAAAAATCATTTTCGAGTCTTTTAGTTTTCAATTCTCACTTTTTATAAGCTATGACATTGGATTCTAAAGTCTTAAAGTGCAATTAGGTCAATTTGCCCTCCAATTTAATCAATTTTTACCAAAAGGGCTTAATTGCACATTTTTCTTTCAATTAGTCCCCGGTTTCACGGATGTATATGTATGCTCTATGTATTTATACGTCATACGTATTTATACGTTATGCATATTTGTACTGTTTGGTAACCTCTTTAACTCTTGTAATAATAATAATGGTTATTATTTTTAACACCTTTGTTAGTGCCTTTTTTTAGCATTTTTGTATTGTGAGTGCTATTGCTAGTGCTATTTTTAAATAGCATTTTTGTATTATAAATTGTGAGTGCTATTGTTAGTGCTATTTTTAAATGACATTTATTTATCATAAATTGTGAGTGCTATTGTTAGTGCTATTTTTAAATGGCATTTATTTATCATAAATTATGAGTGCTATTATTAGATAGAATTTATAATTGTTAGTGCTATTTTTAAATAGCATTTTTGTATTATAAATTGTGAGTGCTATTGTTAGTGCTATTTTTAAATAGCATTTTTGTATTATAAATTGTGAGTGCTATTGTTAGTGCTATTTTTAAATGTCATTTATTTGTGAGTGCTATTTTTAGATAGAATTTATAATTGTTAGTGCTATTTTTAAATACAATTTATTGGAAGGTATTTTTGGCTATAAAAGGATGGCAAGAGTTTTGAGGTTGAGGGGGGAGACATTTTGTAGAGTGTGCAAATTTTTGAGAGCTTAGAGAGAAGAACACAAACACTCTCTATATTCTCATAATCTTGAGTGAGCAAAATATACTAAGTTCGGAATATTGATTCCGCATATTGCTAGCACAATTGTTGTGGAGTTATTAGTCGTCTCCCCGTTCGTCAATTGGTGGTGCGTTTGAACTAGATGCCTAACACTTGTGGAGGCTGAGATCGAAGAACATCGAACCGACACCTCCGTTCAAGCACGCTACGAGAGGTAATCTATTTACTCCCTTTGAGGCTTTGTGATTTTTTTCGATTGAAATGCACGAAGTACGCCTCTGGAGATACATGTATGGGTTGTTATTTATTTCCGCTACGTGTTACGTGGATCCCAACAGTGGTATCAGAGCCGATCCTTAGGTGTTTTCGTGCATTTAATTGATTTTTTGCAATTTTTGCAATACTATGGCCAATATGTATTAACGAATTGTTCGTCTTACATGGCTAATGGAGGTTGATTATTTTATATGATAAATTAATCAACGTAGCAAAAATTGAGACTAAATCAATTTTGAATCGAAAATTTATGGCTATCTTATTTTACGTAAAAATTCTGAATATTATTCAACGTAGAATTTTTATTGTGCCTTCCTAAGTTTTAAATTGTGAATTTATTACTTACGTGGAAGGGTGGTGATCATGGAAAAATCCCTAATCAATGTGATTGATGTATGTATGAATGTATGGTGATTATTTATATATTTGGGGTTGTAATTATTAAATGGAGGCTGCGTACTCCTTTTATTTTTCATGTAATCTTTATTTTTAGCATAGTCAATTGTTGATGTAAATGCTACGAGGATTACGTGGAGGAGCCTTTTAAGTCGGCGAGCTCTTTGGGGCCCGATTCTTGAAGAGTTCAAGAAACCAGGAAGAAGCGAAGAGCGGCTCTCCATTATTAAAATATTAAAATGATTAAATGTGGTCTCATTGGCTCGAGACCCATTAAATCATAATTCCATGATCACCACGTAGGATAGATGTTTATGTGATTGACATCTATTTATTTATTATGATTACGTGAGCATGTTAAACTGGTTAATGTGCAAAGTCAGACTTACCTCACCCAAAATTACGCCTGCATGAAATCCTAGTTAGGAAAATCACTCGCGTTAGGTACCGAAAGGGCGTTGGTAACGACACCAGCGTAACCAAGTCCCCGAACCCAAAATCTCTGGTTCCGTGGAACTGATCGATCTCTCCCAATCGATCAGTAAGGTTTCCGGTCTACCCTCCAAGAAAGACCGGTGGCGACTCCAAATGCATGCACAAGTTGCACATGCCACCACGACCACACTAAGGTCGAAAGCGATCTACTCTTATCGTCGAATCCTCCTGAAAAATACTCCCGCCGCGATTTGGTATGGGCCTGGGAGGGCTCGCGCCGATCCAAGACCCGCGATCGGTAATCCATTAGCCGCGTCCGCTTTCGGACGGGTCGCGACAATGTGTTCGACCTAATACGAAGCAATGTCCGCTGGCAAAAACAGTCTAACATCAATGTCTTCCTGGACCAAACCTCGACGGCATTCTTGATAGAAACGCGGGCATAAACAACCATGATTGAGAAGTTTATCCCGTGTGCTTCAGTGACTGAGGGAAGCTTCAAGACCAAGAGCTGTATCAGAAGGCATTTGCCAACGACGAATAGGCAAGCCAAGTTCTCGAGATAGAAAAGACAGCACTTAACAGGGAAGTACAGAGTCTTGACAAAGCCAATTTCTCCGACGAATCATAGCATGTTGTGGATGCGATGACTCTCGCTAATGAATCTGGATAACAAAGAATCATTCGACTTTGGTAACAATGTGTATCGTTCCTAGCTTAGCTCAATTGAGAATAGAAATGACTCGTTCTATCTCTTATTTTGCAGATAAATGAGTGTGCTCAACCGTATGTGACAATGCATCCTAGGAGGGAAGGACAATCAAGCTGAGCCATCCAGTCGAGATAAAAGGGAGTATTTAGTTCCTAAAATTGAATTCATCTGAAATGCAAGCCAACGCATTATTTTTGCTCATGCCAGGTGAAAATGAAGAATGGCCTAAGCGATGAGCACATGAAATCAAGCGAGGTTTTCTATTGGTTCAAGCCGAGATCACCTATGACTCAGATTCTTAAGGAGGAATTATTCAAATTCAGATAAGTGACCGCGAAGACCCGAATGTGATAAAGTTCGAATGGAACCTCCACAAGAAGTCAAAGCCACTACCAGCAAAACCGACCGTGGCGGTAAGTCTAGGTGATGCGGATAGTGTCTTAGAGGCCAAAAATGGGGCAGGGTTGCAGGAGGCAGAGGCCTCTCGATTGGCCAACCTTCCCCAAGAGTTTCTAGATGTGATTGCTTAGTCTAACACTGACGCGTCAAGGTTAAACTCGGGCACTGTGTGATGCTTTGCCAACCAATCCAAATGCACCACTAAAGAGGCGGCGTTTGGGAAGGATGCCCAAGAAAATCGAACGGGAAGCGATCAAGATTCTAAGTGGTTTATTTCATTAATATTGCTTACCTTTTTGGGTGGATAGAAATTATCGTCTCGTGGTGAGGAAGCACAATGAAATCAGGACATGAGCTGATTATTGAGATCTCAATTGGGATAGTCTAAAGGAAAGCTTTTCACTCCAATACATTGATGTTCAGCTCAATGGTAAGGCGAAATTCGAGTTATTCCCTTTCATGGATGTTTTTTCTGGCTGTATCCATAATCGCATGAAGAGGGAGACTAGGAGCAAGACTCCATTCATAAGCCCACGGGGAACCTTTCATTTCAAGATAATGCCCTTCAGCCTAATGAATGCCGGAGCTAAATATCAAAGAACCCTAGGGATTTGGAAGACTCGCAACCCCAGATCCCAAAGTCAATTTGCATATGCCTTGGCCACCCTATCCTCAATGTTCCGAGTGACAGCAGGTTCAAATATCGAGCCATTGAGAATCGAGATCTTGGAACGATCAGCCTACTCCATGTTAGTAGAGGAAGAGGCAGACGGCAGGCCATGGTACCAGACATTAAGGCATACTTGCAAAAAAGGGAGTTCCTTGAAGGGAGTGAGGCAGCGGCGACACTTTGTGTAAAAGGTCATATGACTCCGTTCTCCTGAGATGCGTCGACGCTTGGGAAGCCAATCAACTGATGCACGAAATCCATGAAGGTGAATGTAGCCCCCACATGAGCGGCCACCTACTAAGTAAGAAGATCATGAGGTTGGGGTACTATTGGCACACTTTGAAAATCGACTATGTCCAGCATGTTCATTCCTGCCATCAATGTCAAGTTTACAGAGATAGAATTGCTGCTCGACCAAGTGAGTCGCACCAAAGGTCGGAGGCATGGCCTTTCTCCATGTGTGGGGTTGAAATCATAGGGCCAATTAATCCCAAAGCTTCGAATGAGCATCGTTTTATACTTGTGGCCATCGATTACTTCTCGGAGTGGATTGAAGCCAACTCATACGCCAGCGTCATGGCTAACAATGTGGCTAGGTTTTTGTTTCGAGATATTTTCGCCAGATACGGGGCACCAGAGGTGATAGTCATCGATAATGGCTCAAACCTTAATAGAAAATTTGTTGACAAGGCCCTTGGCGAGTTTTGCGTTCGCCACTCGAACTCTTCGCCTTATCGCCCACAAATGAATGGTGCAGTAAAAATGGCGAACAAGGATATCAAGAAGATCATGCCCAGGACAACGCAGAATTATCGTGATTGGCATGAGAGGCTCCCTTATGCACTAGTGGCATACCAGACGTCGATCTGTACCTCAACCGGGGCAATTCCTTTCTCTTTGGTGTATGGAATGGAAGCGATGCTGCTAGTGGAAACAGAGATTCCATCATTGAGGATTCTGCCCCAATTGAAATTGTCAGAAGCCGAATGGATTTATCAGAGATATGAACAGATGAATTTGATCGATGAGAAAATACTCCAGGCTGTCTGTCATGGCCAATGCTATCAAAAACGCGTGGCAAAGTCGTTCAACCGAAAGGTTCGACTCCGGCATTTTGAGATCGTTGACTTAGTACTGAAGAAGAGATTGTCGTTTATCCCGCATCCTGGTGACAAGTTTACCCCGAATTACGAAGGACCATATGTGATCAGGAAGGTTCTCCCTCGGGGCGCTTTGATTCTAACTGAGATGGATGGCCAGGTCTGGTCTAGCCCTAAATGCTGATATGGTGAAAAAGTATTCCCCGTGAGTAGATTAAAGGGCATTGTTTGCCATTTTCATGTGCTAGACATAGTCACTTTAACTGTTGGCGTCATGCATACATGTGTGTCATATCTGTGTTCCAGATGAGGTGCGATGTTCAATGAACCTAAGCCAGATGACTGGGTTAAATCAATTTGGAGCGCTTTAGGTAAAAGAGATTTGTGAGTGACCGACGCCTAAGGCCACGCGAAAAGTCGAGCTACGACTCGGCAGGGATCGCTTAAATAAAAAGCGAAGCACCTCGAGAACGCCAACAGTGCTGCTGCGTAGTGGTATGGGGAGTAGCATTGGTCCGAGCGCGACCTGGGTTCGATCCCCGCGGTTGGCATCAAATGTAAATATTGTACATTAATTAATAAAAAAAACTTTTTGCATCATTTTTTTATTTACAGAAAAAGATGAGAATACCTGTCAAGCGAGATTGAAGACGGCGCCTTTTCACAAAGCCGGCCTTGATGCTTCAAGGCTCAATGAATTTTCGAGAAGCTTGACCCGGATCGGTGCAGAGCCTTGGATACTTCACAACCCTTGGGCGTAATTGGTCCATCCAGCCAATCGACAAGTAGCAAAGTCTGGAAAAGAGGAGTGCCAAGCTCCCCAAAGGACAATGTCGAAGTGAAGGGTGGCTTCGTATCGATTCCAGTTTACCTTTTTAATAACAAATCTAACATGTTTTCCCTTCTGATAGGAGACGTGGACATCAAAAGACGAGCCCCACGAGTATCCAAGAAAATTTGATACTCGAGTTTCAAGGATTCGCACAAATTCCCATTTCCAGCTCTCAAATAATAGTCGAGCACATAGAGAGGAGGAATCACACATCGCAAATGGTTTTACACTCCTCTATCCGCCCAAGGAACTGCTTAAGTAGCTCAACTAAAGCCACCAGAGGGGCGAGCATGAAGATTTAGCTGGCTGACATAGATCAACATCCAGTCTAGTAAAGTCCCGAGATGGATCACATCTGGCCTGCCTAAGAAGATTTCTTTCTTCGTAATGGGAAATGAAACTTCAGCAACAAGAAATTGGTTGAGCCAAGAAAGGTATGAAGATGAGTTGTCACTAACCATTCTATTGTAACCAATGTATGCAGATCATGTCAAGAGTTCCATCAAGTATTGCAAGAAGAAAGAAATCTGGGTTGGCTAGTCATTTAAGGTGAATCAGCAGTAGCGGTCGGTCAGCTCGAAAAGACAGAATTAGAAAGTCTCAGCTCCTACATGTCTTAAACACTGGACTAGGCCACGGGCAGCAAAGCTTATAGACCCCCTGAACAGAAGCGATCTCCAGTCCATTGGAAGAGACAACGAAGCTTGCCACCCTTGTAACTCGGACTTCTGTCCCTATGCACATGTGGAGAAGATTGGAACAACCACATCCACTCACTATCATGTATTGATGGATGAAGTCAATTCCCAGCAGATGATCGAACCTCTCATCAAAAGCGAGCATGCATCGAAGACATCGCGTAGTCATTGCGAGTCGATATTCCTTAAAGTCGTCCCTTAAGCGACAAAGCTGCAAGATGATTCCAGCAACTCCATAAGCCTTTTATAACCCGCTCATGCATCATTGTGACCTTTGAGGTCAAGTTAGGATGCAGCTTCAGCCATATGAAAATTGGCCCAGATGAAGGGTAACGCCGTATCGTTTCTAGCTTTTTAATCCCGAGAAAACATGTGGTGACATGTTTCTTGCTGTTCATGACAGGGTTACCAGATTGCCTTGCCGTAGGTAATTCCCTTAAAAGAAAAAATCAGATGAGAAACTCTCTTACAAGAAGTCTACAAACGAAAAGATAAAAATGGGGCATGCCAGAAGAATGGTGAGATGAACCAAACAAGCGGGAAATCATCAATCCCCAGAAACGTAGACGAGGGTAACGTTGTATCATTCCAAGTTATCATTTCTAGGAAAGGGCACCCACTAACGTGCTCTCCTTTACATAACCGTCCAGTGTGGATCAGGTAAGTATCATCTTCCTTAAAACCCTTTTAGAAAAAAGGTTCCTCAAGACCTAGCAAAGAGCCTAGGCGTCTTGTTTTAAATGACATTCTGGAATGAGAAGTTATCAAATCCAACATCCAATATGAGCATGAAGCCATTGTAGAGTAGCCGACGGTCGGAGAAACGAAGTCGGCAATTTCCAATTTGTACAAATCTCAGACGGGGAGTCAGAGCACGCACATGAATCTTACCATTCCCCAAAAGTTTTCTTTATCTTAGTTTATGCAAGTCTTAAATATAGATTTTGACTTTGCTGATAAGACTGACATGTTTCCTGACCGAAGGTGATTCTCAAAATTGCAGTGATCGTTGCTCGGAAAAATTATCATGTTATTTGATTCCTAGCAAGATCATCATGCAAATACTCCCCAATCGGGATTCTTGAAGAAGGACGTAGAAGGTCATTTCCCCAATAGTGGGTCAATGAGGATTTGTTCTCCCATTTATCTCGAATGTGGCACTGTTAGCATATATCCTCAGAGGTGTAGACACAAAGCGTCTACTGGCCACTGCAGTCCAGGTAAGTATCCCCCTCCTAAAACTTCTGTAGGGAGCATGACTGTTCAAATGGTTCACCCCCAGTCGGATCATGACATCTATCCATAAAGCATTGCTAAAACATCTCATCCCCCAGTGCATTTGGAGTAAACATTTCAGCTTGTCCTAAGAAAGCATCCATGTTCACTAAACTGGTGCATCCATTCATGTGTACATGCATCCTACATTGAAGTCTCCAGCAGGTTCATTTGATAGGATGATTTTGCTAAGTGAAACGGAGGTATTGAGTATGCCAACCGTGAGTGATTAAGATGAAAGGCGAGCCCTGTCTAAACACGTCCCTAACACACTCTGAGAGTGAGTGAAAAAAAAAAAAGGATTCATGTTTTAGGGCAGAGGATTTATTCGCAATGTGTACATGGGTCGAAGTGACGAAAGGCGTTTCTTTCTTTTCCCCATACACACAATACATCCCTTGCTAGCCCCGTTGAACCTGAATAAGGAGAGCATTCAAAATTACCCTGTCAAGAACCACCCCACATTGGGGCAGATACAGGAGATTACAGTCGAAAATCAATGGTGAAAGAGGTAAGAAAGATTTAATTGCCTTCACTTGCATTAACCTTTGTGTGGCAGCTTCAGGTGAATCTCCATGGAAGCTCGAAACATCTCGAAATGAAGAAGAGCATTTCTTTCTCTACCCAAACACTGAATACCCTTTGCTAGCCAAGTTGAGCCTGAAATCATTCATTTCTAGAACCTGAGTGGTGATCATCTCCCTAAATTGGGGCAAGATGTATGATTTATCAAAAAACCGGTGTCATTGTGGAATGCCTTGAGAGTCCAGAGAGCTCATGAAATAGCAAAGAAGAGAAAAAATAATAAAAAATAGAGGGCTAAAAAAGCAAAGTGCCTAGTAAAAGCAAGGCCGAAGCCCAAAGAGAAAAAAAAAAGAAGTCAAATGCAAAGAAAGCATTGAGCTTAGCTTGACAAAAAAATAAATGCAGAAAATAGAGTGTAACTCTTTTGTTGCAAAAAAGGGAAACCGATAGCTTGTTGGACTCTCGAGACATATTGTGATCCCCAGAGTTAAATGATTTCCCTAAGCGGGGCGAAGTTGTTGAAGATGCCAAGATGGTCACCAACTCATAAAGCCCAAAAGAAAAATTTAGAGCCTTATAAGCCTCCCCTAAACCGGCATTACAACCCATTCGAAGACTCTTCCGATTGGGATGTTTCGCGCGACATGAAGACTTCGCAAAGAAGCTACCGCTCGAAGGAGTGGAGCCAATCATTTCTCATCTTATCTTCTAGGTTCTTGACTTGTAGACCCAATGAAGGTAATAATTTCAAATGTTTCCCCTAATGTGGCCTCAAAGCAGGAAAAACCCATTGTGTAAGCCCGTGACCAAGCCAACATTACAGTCCTGAAAGACCTTTCAGATTGACCAAGAATGTATGCATTGCGAATACGTCTAAAGCCTTAGACACGAAAAGAGTGCGAGATACCGAGATGATTTTATCCTAAATCCTCAAGTGAGTGATTGAGATTGATAGATATCCCCCAGCGAGAGTGTGTGAGGACCCCTTTCAGATTAAGGATCTTAGCTTGGCATGCTCAATAAACTCTTTTCATGAAGTAAAGTTGTCGTTTTTAATGAACTGAGGTTTTCATAAAAAAAAAAAAAAACATTTTCGAGAGCGATAGTTCTCTCATCAATTGATTTTTCCCATGGAGTTTAATGGTTGACACTATCATCTAACTGAGTAAGAAGCTTTCAGCATCATGTTGTACCAAGTAGCTTCCCCAGCAAGTAGACTTGCTTCATATGCCCATGCATTTAATGTCATCTGCCCATCATTCCAAATTTGTTTCAAAAGTCCCGAGTTTGTAAGGACCCGACATGCACATTTCGGTTATCTGTGGCAAGTTTCAAGTCGTGAAAGAACACATCATAGATGTTCATTGGTGTTAGTATTTGCTTGAGCTAACCTTGTTTGAACAAGAAGGGCGAGCTTTAATGTCCCTAAACCAGTTCCACAATAAGCTTCCTCAGTTTGGCAAGTCTAACAACCTAGAACATAGATGACGCCAAGTGTTTGTCAAAAGCCAAGTCACGCGAGTGTGAATCGCGGTGGTAGAGTTCGCAGACGACATTTTCACTTCATTTAGCAAGCTCCAAACAACATGCAAGTGCGAAGGTCGAGAGCTTGTTCCATCGAGTCTGGCGAATATACTCCAGAAGGCCGAAGTGTACAGTGAACTTTCGTTTCCCGAGATCCGTCCAGTAGGTGGGTTTCCCCATTCTGGTGAGCATGTATAACGCTCCGTCATTTTTCGTGGTTAAAAAAAATAGCACAGATCATGTCTTTTTAATCACCTTTTCATGAGTCAAAGCACTATGAATTGTGACTTTTTCATTAGCCATTTCACGGGTCGGAGACCGTGAACTGTGTCTTTTATTTAGCCTTTTCACGGGTCGGATACCATGAACTGTGACTTTTTCAATAGCCTTTTCATGGATCGGAGATCATGAATTTTGACTTTTTCGTTAGCCTTTTCATGGATCGGAGATCATGAATTGTACCTTTTCATTAGCCTTTTCACGGGTTGGATACCGTGAACTGTGACTTTTTCGTTAGCCTTTTCATGGATCGGAGATCATGAATTATGCCTTTTCATTAGCCTTTTCACGGGTTGGATATCGTGAACTGTGACTTTTTCGTTAGCCTTTTCATGGATCGGAGATCATGAATTGTGACTTTTTCGTTAGCCTTTTCATGGATCAGAGATCATGAATTGTGCCTTTTCATTAGCCTTTTCACGGGTTGGATACTGTTGACACCTAAATTTTGATCAACTTTTTTTATTTATTTATTTATATTTCATTTTTTTGAAAATTCATAGAAAATCCATAAAAAGTTGAAAAATTGAAAAATCAATTTTGGTGACCTTAGCCAAGCTAAATGAACCATTTTGACCAAAAAAATAATTTTCATAATTTTCATTTTTTTAATATATTTTCGAAAAATACAAAAAAAAAGAAAAAAAGAAAAAGAAAATCAAGAAAAATAATATTTGAGGTCACAAATAGTCGGTATTTTTTATTTTTTATTTTTTTTATTTTAGGACCTCATAAAACAGTAAAATTCAAGTTTGATTTCGGGTGTTCTCTGATCACCATAAAATTGAATTTGACAAAAATATTAGTAATGATTAAAAGGAAAAGGAGGGAAACATCATCATTAAAAAGGAAAAGGGGACTAATGATTTTGTCTTCTCTTTTTGTTATTTTATTTTATTTTTACTTTTATTATTATTTTATTATTATTATATTTTTTTTTCTCTCTCTCTCTCTCCCCCACTCCCTCTCTCCTTCCCGCTGCCTATTTATCTCCTCCCCCTCATCATCTCCCGACTCTTCTGCTCCCTCAACTCTCTCTCTTTCATTTTGGTTTTTTCCTCTCGCTCAGCTCGCCGCCCAGATAAAAAACCGTCCGGTTTTTCGGCCATAACTCTTTCGTTAGACATCGTATGCGAACGAGCCATATACCATTGGAAAGCTTATTCTCTTGCCGTTCTAATGACATATCGTGAACCCAATTTGGACCAGCTGTTTGTCCCGTAGAGCTGTTTGAAGGAGCAAAGGTCAGACGGATCAGACTTGAGTCCGCGGGTGCCAAATTGGATTTTCGGGTTTGTTTTGGGTTCAATCTTGGTAAGACCACCTCTCACTCCTTGTTAAGACATATATTATTGTGTTTTATGGTTTGAAGATGGATTATATTTGGATTTAAGGGCTGATCCCTTATTGTTTTGTTCGAAAAATCTGAACCGGTTCTGTCAAGGTGGTGCCGTGAACATTGTGAGTGATTCAAGGGCTTGCCTTGCTTCCAATATTCGATAAAATGTCTCTAGCACCTAAATTAGGAATCTAGCAAGCTGAGATTGTAGTCTAGTTGAGTTTTGGATGGGTTTTAATGGTTGAATTGAAGGAGTTTTCTGGGACAGATTCTGGTCATTGGGCGATTGAAAACCGTCAGGTTTTTCGGCCATAACTCTTTCGTTAGGAATCGTATGGGAACGAGCCATATACTGTTAGAAAGCTTATTCTCTTGCCGTTCTAATGACATATCGTGAGTCCAATTTGGCCGAGCCATTTGTCCCGTAGAGCTGTTTGAAGTAGCAAAGGTCAGACTGATCAGACTTGAGTCCGCGAGTGCCAAATTGGATTTCCGAGCTTGTTTTGGGTTCAATCTTGGTAAGACCACCTTTCACTCCTTACATTTTACCTATTAGACCCAGAATCGGAAGGCCGAGCCTCCTGTTGGTGTCTAAATATTTTCTGTGTATTTACTTTATGTCATAGCATTTCTATATTTCGCATAAAAGACCCAGAATCGGAAGGCCGAGCCTCCTGTTGGTGTCTAAATATTTGCTGTGTATTTACTTTATGTCATAGCATTTCTATATTTCGCATAAAAGACCCAGAATCGGAAGGCCGAGCCTCCTGTTGGTGTCTAAATATTTGCTGTGTATTTACTTTATGTCATAGCATTTCTATATTTCGCATAAAAGACCCAGAATCGGAAGGCTAAGCCTCCTATTGGTGTCCAAGGTGTTTTATTTATTTATTTTCTGTAAATTATATTGTGCTACCCCAGAATCGGAAGGCCGAGCCTCCTGCTGGTGGTATATACCCCCCACACATTGTTGCACGAGCACCGACGGACTCCGACGTCGTAAAATTCACCGGATCCCATCTCCATTGCTTATTTTTATGTTGTATAATGATTTAATATCTTCTTTATTTTTTGCATTGTGTTGCGTCCTATAAAAACAAAAACAAAAAATGCTAGATCGGACGTCTGCAGATGAGCCACGTGTCGTGATTAGGTGATTTTCAGAAAAAAAAAATATTTTTAACATTAAAAGAAATGAATTTCGAATTTTACAAAAATTGAAATAATTCGATTGTCACCGAGACGCCACGTGGTGAGTTAGGGACTGTCAGTTGGGATTTATTCTCAGAAATTTATATAAAAAAAATTCCAAAAAAAATGAATTATTAAGGAAAAATTCAAAAAAAAATTGAGAAAAATTGCAGAAAATTCCTAAAAACTTCTAAAAAATTTTGAAGGCTGAAAATGACAAAAAAAAAAATTGATTTGTTTCCATTTTTTGGATTTTCTCCCATTTAATCCAAAATGACGATTTTACCCCTCAAAGGGTAAATCGTCTTTGATATTCCGATGAATTGTGGAAATTGCTTAGAATTTGGTGATGGGCTAGATAGGTGGCTAAACCTTATGTCTAAGATTTTCACATTTCATTCCCATTTTTAGAAAATGACGATTTTACCCCTTAGAATGGTAAATCGGTTTCTAAAATTCCAGAAAATCATGAAATTGCAAAAAAAATAGAAAATGGGTCAATTGAGTGACCAAACCTATTTTTGACATTGTTTTACTCCGGATTCATTCCGAAATGACGATTTTTCCCTTTTTAGGCAAATCGTCTCTTTTGTCTCAAAATTACGACTTTACCCCTGATGGGTAAAATCATGTCTAAATCATTCCTAAGCTTGATTGATACTTATTTAGGCTAATAGAGCCTTATTAGGAGTGTCATGTTGATTTGGTGTGATTATTTTACATATTTGGATTCATTGATTTGCGCATTTTATTACTGATTGTGATTGCTAGGATAGTCATTCCTATTTGCATGAATTCCTAGATTTAGGATTCGTACTCCACTCATCTGCATGAAATCTTAGGTCAGAAAATTCAGTCAACTTAGGTACCGAAAGGGCGTCAACTCTGACAGTTGACGTAACTAAGTCCCCGAACCCATTTCTCTGGTTATCGCAGAATTGAATAGAAACTCCCGACTATTCAATAGGGTGGTCCAATCATACCCTCCAAAAAATGATTGGTGGCGACTCCATGGCATGCACACTTAGAACATGTCACCAGACCACACTGAAGGTCGACTACGCATACCTCCGTTGCGATTTGGGTAACGGGCCTTGGGAGAGGCCCGCGTCCGACCAGACTGGACGGCCCATTAGCCCTCGAGAGCCCACATGCAACCTCGAGAAGGTCGCGACAGATACCGTGAACTGTGACTTTTTCATTAGCCTTTTCATGGATCGGAGATCATGAATTGTGCCTTTTTCATTAGCCTTTTCACGGGTTGGATACTGTGAACTGTGACTTTTTCGTTAGCCTTTTCATGGATCGGAGATCATGAATTGTGCCTTTTCCAAAGCCTTTTCACGGGTTGGATACTGTGAACTGTGACTTTATCATTAGCCTTTTCATGGATCGGAGATCATGAACTGTGACTTTTTCTATAGCCTTTTCACGGGTCGAATACCGTGAACTGTGACTTTTTTATAGCCTTTTCACAGGTCTGAGACCGTGGATTGTGACTTTCCCTCTGAGGACCAAATCCGTATCATTCTTACGGTCGTCCAAGAGGTGTGTTTGTTTGAGCTAACCTTGCCTAAGCCGCTGCGAGAGACATAGATCCTCGAAGCCAGCTCCCCGAGCAGTCCCCTCAAATTTGGAGAGCTTTAAAGCCCAGAGCAAACACATTACCAAGGCATGGAGCCCCGGAGTTTTAACCTTACATGCGCAGGTTCCGATGTGAGTCTCCCCAAGCCTTTTTGTTTTTGTTAACCTTGTATATGCAGGTTATGAGTAGCGCGGAGCCCTGGGGATAATCATGCATGCGCAGGTTTCCCGAGCGAGTCTCCTCCAGCCAAACCAAATCCGTGTTTTTACATGGTCGTCCAAGAGGTGTGTTTGTTTGAGCTAACCTTGCCTGAGTAGCTGCGAGAGACATAGATCCTCGAAGCCAGCTCCCCGAGCAGTCCCCTCAAATCTGGAGAGCCTTAAAGCCCAGAGAAAACACATTACCAAGGCATGGAGCCCCGGAGTTTTAACCTTGCATGCGCAGGTTCCGATGTGAGTCTCCCCAAGCCTTTTTCTTTTTGTTAACCTTGTATATGCAGGTTATGAGTGGCGCGGAGCCCTGGGGATAATCATGCATGCGCAGGTTTCCCGAGCGAGTCTCCTCGAGCCAAACCAAGTCCGTGTCTTCACACGGTTGTCCCAGAATTTTATTTGTTTGAGTTTAACTTGCATGCGTAGGTACCTCAAGCGAAGCCAACCCGTATGTTTATACGGTCTTCCTAGAGATTTTTGTTTGCTTGAATAACCTTGCATGCACAGGTACTAAGAGGTGTGGAGCCCCGGAGCCAGTTCTCCGAGTGAGTCTCCTCAGTTTTAGCCTCGATAGTTGCTTTGGTGGTTTTCCCAAGCACTACCAGGTTTGTTTATTCATAAAATTAGGTGTCTTTTCGTCTTGAAATGGAATCTCTCTGAGCTCCCATTTCAAGAGGGGCAGCAGTTGACACCTAATTTTGGCGATCCCATATTTTATTTTATTCGCGAAATAGAATATTGTTTAATTTATTAAAGATGCATCTTTTCTTGAGTTGTTGAAAATATGAAAATTTGATAATTAATTAATTTCTCATTTTCATTAAAAAAAAAAGAAACTAGAAAAAGAAGAAAATGAATTGGGCCAGCTTGGCCCAATGCCGCGCGGGCAGAGCATGGCCCGCGGGTCCAATCCGCGGGGCCAACTCCCCAATGCCCTATTTTGGCCGTTTCCAAGTGTGGGCTGGCCTGCCCCCTTTTATTTCCCAGCCCATTTCCTCTTTATTACTTCCCCTACAGCCCATCTCCCTTTTATTCCTCATCAGTCCACTCGGCCGCCCACACCCATTCACTCACGTGACCCTTGCCCTCATCATCACGATTCACTCACCTGCACTTCACTCACATCACCCATTAATCCTACGTACACTTCACGTGGGTTGATAACCCGACGTCAACCTCAGGAGTAATGGACGCCCATCCAAAAGAGAGGGGAAGGGGCTGAAGGTTGGGGGAGTTTTTCAGTCACGAAAATAGGGGAGCTCCAGCCGGGGGGAGCTGGAGTCACGAGAAAAAGGAGGAGCTCCCTCGGCGGACGAGCGTTGAGAGAATGAGAGAGTAGAGAAAGAGAGGAGAGACCGAGAAGTATCAGCGTCTTCTCTGGCCGTCTCCACTTCGTCTCCCTCACCAGTTGCCTCAGCTATCCGCCTCGCCACCTTGACTAGTGGTAGGGCTGTCGATCTGTCTGTAGAGGAGGAGGCAGAGGGTGAAGAAGAAGAGCACGGCCGTTGGTCTTCGGGAACTTGCCGGTGGCTTCGTGGATAAAGTTTTGAGCTGTGGCAAGTCTCTGAGTGACCAACCGTTCTTCAAGGTTAAGCGGGACTGAAACAGAGCGGCGGTGGAAGGTCTCGAGCCCTGGTCGAGTCGGTTGTTCTCGGTCGTCGGTCCTTCGGTTGTCGTAGTGAGATGCCGAAGGCATTGGCGGGGCTGGCGAGTTTCGGCGTCGAGGTCTTGATACTGGAAAATAATATCGGAGTTGGTGGCGGCGTCAGGGTCTAGTGGAGCGTGACCAGGCGTCGAGCGAATCCCGTCAGATATGCAGGTGACTCGAGTTTGAGCCGAGACGACGCGAGGTTAGATAGGGCAGCGCTAGCACCAACGGACGCGGCTCACGGGCAGAGCTGGCGAGCGAGTTTAAGCGAGCAGGGCATGGTGCTGTTGCCGGCGTCCGGAGGTGATGAGCGACGGCCGAGGATGTCAGTAGGCGCGACCTGGGTAGAATAGGTTGGCTTCTTGGAGGAGCCGGCTCCGAGCGGTGGCGCACGACGACGACCGATGAGACGTCGTTGAATAGAGGAAGCCTGGCCGGACCGGCATAGAAACCAGACGGACGACGAAGCTGACGTTGATGCCGACTTTCTGACCGGCGGCGTCCCTTTTTTGGTCGCGGTGCCTCGTCATGCAGGGACGTCGCGAAGAAGATGATGAACAGGAGTAGTCTAGCCTTTTTGCTCTTTGTCTTTTCGTCTGGGCTGGTCGGTTGGGCTGATGAGGAAGGAAATGAAGGCTTTTGGGCTTGGGCTACTTTGTTCAAGAGTGGCTGTTTTGGGCATGAGCGAGCTTGGGCCAAAAGGAGGGCAAAGCCCAATTCGGTCAAGACAAGGGCGAGGTGGGCCTGACTCCTTTGTGTCGTCGGGCCCAGTTCGGGTTCTCTCTTTCGGGCCGGATTAGGTCCAGCGACCTGATCCAGGCCCGGGTCCGAGAACCCGACCCGGGCCCGGTTCTATTTAATTAATTAATTAAAAATAATTAAATAATTAAAAATTAGAAAATTTCACAAAATATCAAAAAATAAGAAATAGATAGGAAGTGCTTCTATTTGCTTATTTTGTCTAATTATGCTTCTTATATGCTTGATTATCGCTTATTTTCCATGTTTAATTCGCATGACTTAATTTGAACTTCGCATGCGAATATCTAGATATAATTTATTTTGTGACATATTTCTCAATAGATAAATTAGCACAGTAATTAGAGTTTAATTCGAAACACTCGTTTTTGCCTTTAATTGACTGAACTTTGCTGATTATCTATTTTGAGTGATTGCACGTGCTTTCGACGTGGCGGTCCACGATGATGCCCATGGAGATGGTAGCCCACTGAGGCTTGATGATTGAAGATCGATGTCCAATCCGGTCCCCTTTTGTATATCCGATCCACGTGTCGAGGTTACTTTCTTTAAATATCGCCATTATAGATTTGGATTGCATGTGCTTATTCCAGTCTTTATTTGGTATATTTACCTGATTGAGTGTTCATAACACTGTCTTTTGAATAATTGCCTGTTAATTGCTTTTCCTGGATGCTAGGTTAAGGGTAAATAGGTAATTGCACGAGATGACAGAAAAACGTTATGCATGATCATCTAGCATTGGTTAGATACCTGGTAAGCTTAAGATGATATGCAGAATGTTTGGTCACCTTAGGGAATATTAACTGGTTAGGTACCGAAAGGGCGCTAATTATCTAATTAGCGTAAACAAGTCCCCGAGCCTAGAATCTCTGGTTGCGTAGGAATCGAGATAATACTCCCGTATCTCGATTGGTTTCTAGCCGACCCCAATAGGCTAGTGGCGACTCTTAATAGCATTTTAGTTTGCTAATCCGTAAAACGAAATCCAACGTCACGCGAGGTAGGACTTGGGAGAGTTCACGCCATTGGCCAATGGCAATATCTCTAAACCCGCCTGACTCCTCGGGAGAGGTTTCAGGCAGGTCGCGACAAGCTCTTACAGCTGTTTTGGTGGTTTTAATAATTTCTTCTTTGATGCTTAAACTCCTTAAGGTAGCTAGAGGGCACATGTTAAAAGCTGATCCGTTATCAATCAGTACATGTGCTATTCTCTTTCCGTTGCACTGTGTAGTAATGTATAAGGCCTTGTTGTGTCCTCTCCCTTCCATGGGAAAGTCTTCATTTGAGAAGCTCAATTGATCTTTCAAGAGGATCGCCCCTACAAAGTCCCACCAACTGTACATCATTAATTGTTTCAGGGACATGCACCTCGTTCAGGATCTTCAATAGTGATTACACGTGCCATTAGGTCCAAACGGCGACGGAGACGATGGGTGTTCCGTCCATGTCCGTTTATTTCTTCGGCAACTCTTAATTCGTGTGAATTTGGCGTGAATTTGCACTGAGTTTGGGAGATGTTGACTTTTATAGGTCCGCCGGATTGACCGGCCGATTACTCCATTCTCCGGCGACCATTGGCCGCGATTCTGGTGTCAATCGACGGGGAATGGACTAAAGGACTAAACACCCTCCAATGCTTCTCCAATTGTAGTCGATTGGACCGTCAATTTTGTCATCAAAATCAATCTTGGCACTGTTCATCTGCGCAGGAATCTGAGTAAGAAGAAGACACTGTAGCAGACCGGTTCGACCGGCGGTCTGACCGGTCCGAACCAATTCCAAATCGCGATTTTTCAAATTAAACCCAAATTAATGGGAAATTTTTGCAATTGGTCCTCAGAATCGAACTTAGAGCATGAATTTTATTCAAAAATGTAATTTTGCCCAAAAGTTCATGTCAATTTCAACAAAAACCCCAAATTTTCATTTAATTGCAAATCGGGGAATTGTGCAATTGAAGGTTCAAATGATCAAATTGGACAAAACCACCTATGCCATTTGATTCAAAATGATGAAAAGTATTGGGCAGTGACTTCAATTTGCAATGATAGTCCATGAATTGAAAGTAATTTCAATTATGTCCAATTTCAAGGACTAAAATGTAATTTATTATGCAATTTTGCCAAATTTATGCAATCGAGCAATTTGTGCGAACAATTGGGTTAAATTGCACTAAGGGACAACTAGATTGAATGTCAAGATCCTAAAAAATGCCAAAATTGCAAATTAAAAGACTCAATTGACATTTTTTTTATCAAATTCAATCATATGTATTATGAAGGAACACATAAAATTGAATCTGATTTTGGAATTTTTTTTTTGTGAGGTCAAAAAGACAAGGGATTTAAAAGAAAAATATTGGCTATTTTCTCATATTTTTGTGACCTCGAATGCTATTTTTCTTGATTTTTCTAGTATTTTCCTAATTTCTGAAAATATTAAAAAAATACGAAAATATGAAAAATTATTTTTTTTGTCAAAAATAGTTCCTTAGGTTTGGCCAAGGCCACCAAAGTTGATTTTGCAATTTTTTGACTTTTTTATCGATTTTTTATGAATTTTCTAAGAAATGGCTAAAAAAAGCTGATCCAAAAATTAGGTGTCAACAAGAGGAGGGGATAGAATCAGTTTGCCGAGATAGAGCCTTGGAGGGAAGCTGATGGTCAGCTAGAGGTAGGAGTCTCCCGGAGGCAAGGACCGACCGAGAGCTGGTCTGGGGTGGAGGAGGTGCTGGCGGAGACTTTTGGGTAGCATTTCTTGTTTTTGAAAAAGAAGGAAGTTCCCTGGCAAGGTGGGGAGTACTTGCCCAATCCTCACCAATTCTAGAGTCAAATGAGGTGAAGAACTCAGCTCTTGGAGAATGTGACAAAGAGGGGGGATGAGGGATAACATCTTCTTTAGAACTCTCAGTAATAGAGGCATCCCGAGGACTAGACTGGGAAAAAGAGGGTTGTAGCCGGGCCTCATCTGTAGTAGCTCTCGCCTTTGGAGAGGAAGTACTGGGCGAGAGCTGCTGCAGGTCTTCCTTTTTGTGGCTTTCAACATCTGCACGTTAGAGGCATTCAGTAGCCGCAATGACAGGAGGAAGAACCTGTTGTTTCCTTTCACCGTGAAGTCTCTCAATGCCCACCTTAGCAAGGGTTGGATTTTGAGTGAAGGGCTTACAGGACCCAACTTTCAAACTTGGAGAGGGCTGCATAAGCTGCATTGTATCTGCACGTAGTTGGCACTCAGTGGCCGCAATAGCAGGTGGAGAGGTAGGGGTTGGAGGCTCTAAGAGACCAGCATTTGAAGTAGGAGATGGTGGCCGAGCCCTTCAAGCAGAATTCCTTGTTGTTGTAGAGGGTAGCAAGTCTTTGGGGGACAGCTGCTGCTCCACATTTGCTATGACTCTGACCTAAACAGGAGGCAAGGACTCCTTGAGGAGTGGGGCAGGCCGAGAGGTCGAGATAGCCTCCATGAATTGGGCAGCATCTGTTTGAGCATCACCTTGCTGAATATGAGGCCTGGACTCTTGTAAAATCTGGGTAGCAAGACTTTTTCGTTGACAATCGAGAAATGAAAAACTCTCGAGCATGAGCTATTCGAGTATCTTGAGCTCGATCTCTTTGATTGCGAAAGATGGAGCATTCTCAAGCACAAGAGATCGAAGATCGAGCGCAAAATCACTAAGGATAATTTTAATGGAGGGTTGATTGGGGCAGATTTAAGACTCAAGTAAAAGTTGATGATGTTTTATGAAACAAAAAAATTAGAGTAAAATAAAAACTAGATCTAAAGTTGGGATTTCTTTTATGAGACAAAATAAAGTTTAGAGTAGTATTGGTACTGGACCTAAATTTGAGGATTTAATTTAAGATAGAATTGAGATTGGATCTATAGTTTGGGGTTTTTAATGAGACAAAAAAATGTTTAGGATAGAATTGAGACTGCACTTAAAATAGGCATTTTTGAATTGATGAAATTGAAGAATTCATTTTTTTGAAATTGGCTATGAAATTACTCGGTACCGATCAATTAAAGAAAATTCTTTTGGCCAAGATTCCTCTTGTAAGTTTAAGTCATTTGAGTTTCTTAACTTACCTCGCAATAAAAATGCTATTACAATACTCAAAGTTGGGAAATCTACGCAAAATTCTTGAACTGTTAATATGCTTGACAAAATCGACTACGGGCTATATAATTAAATATGTAGACAATTGGAACGTAGTTGACGGGTAATTGATTTTAGGTGCCGACAGGGCTTTCTCAATTAATCAAGTCTATTCTCAAAACTAAGATTGATGTTGAAACCTGTGAGCAAGAATTCCATTGGTTTCGCAAAAAAAAAAAAATTGATTTGAAAATCCTTTTCAAAAAAATGATCGTTTAAAACAATTAGTCAATAAAAAAAATTCCATTGTCAACAATAAATTATGTTTAAATATTTTGAAAATTCTTTTCAATTTATTCGATTTCGGTGAAGAACCTGGGGGAAATATTTGAACATGAAATGATAAGAAGAAATAAAATAAGGGGAACCAAGGGGGAAATGTCCGGGGTTCACGTTAGGTAAAAGTCATTTGCGACGAGCGACGTAGACTAGACTCCGTCCAACATATTACCGAACATATCCAAACGGTTCGATGATTGATTCGACATATGTCATCGTACTGATGAACGTCAGTCTCATGCATGAGCTGGCTGACTAAAGCGCAGAGACGGCATGTGATTGGTCATACCAGTCAAGTTTTTTTTTTTTTGGTCGGATTCATATCAATCAAGTTATTTAAAGTAAAAAAAAAAAAGTTGATTAAAGCGTTTTTGGGCCCTACATATGTCTTATGCTCTAGACTTGAACAGTACTTCCACGTTTTGGCCAACCAAGAAACTTCCAGTGAACGCCAATCTCGTGGTGGGTTCAAAGAAATATCTTTGGGGCTGCATGTCGTCGTGCTTTGCGTGCGAAATGGTCCAACAATATCTAATCCATATACATGACATACTGTACAGAGCACCTCAATCTCTATGTAAGGAACTCACTTTAATATTAATGTTTTTTGCCGGCACATTCAAATATCAAATTGGATAAAAAAACGATCACTCAAATATTAATGGCTATAAATTTCGGTAAACTAAATACGTGTCATTTATTTTTATTTTTTAACATTTTTTGTCGATTTAATTTTTTAACATGGACTTTTAAACTTAAAAATTAGTTTAACAATTAAAATTAAACAAAAAATAAGCTAAAGAATTAAATTAAAAAAAAAAGTTGCAGCGGCGAGGGCTTGCACGGCTCTTGCTGCCACTGCCCCACTATAGCCGGCAATGGTTGACAAGGGTGGGGAATGGTCGATGGGCCTTGACAACCCCCGCCGAGGCCTTACAAACCCATGGCAAGGCCGACCTCGCCAAGCCATTGCATTGGCCAAGCCTCGACCCTGACGAGACCTCGATGTAGGTCAACGGGGCATGGCGACCCCCTTAGCCAAACCCCACCCTCGCCAACGATGGGGCGGCGACAGTGAGGGTTGTGCAAA
This sequence comes from Rhodomyrtus psidioides, assembly GCA_021437785.1. Classification (NCBI taxonomy): domain Eukaryota; kingdom Viridiplantae; phylum Streptophyta; class Magnoliopsida; order Myrtales; family Myrtaceae; genus Rhodomyrtus; species Rhodomyrtus psidioides. Next base: position 3,957,357 of record JAILYB010000031.1, on the reverse strand, counting down.
CCCTCGTCACTGCAACTTTTTTTTAACTTATTTTTTAGTTTATTATTTTATTTTTAGTTTTTAGTTTCATAGCTTTTTTGTAATTGTTGATTGAAATTTTCTGGTGAGCCGCATAAATGCCACATATGACTCCGGTGAAACTTATTGGGGTTGACATTGAAATAATCATTTTTCAAAAAAATTAGCACTTACGTGATAAAAAAAATGCGCCAAGTGAGCACTGTACATAAATATTGAAACTCCCTCAATCTGTATCATTCATCGGTGGGTTACAAGTGTGGCCATCATTAATATGTAATTTTGCTTAAGTTTGTTTAACAACTATTAGTCTCACCAATCAGATGTATGATCCGACTCCCTCCCACCTGTCGGAGAAAAATAGATTAGTTTCTCTCTTCAAAGTTTTGAAGGCCTAATACCCTAAAGTAACCTCAACTATAAATCCAGTCCTAATTCTATCCTCCTTTTTTTTTATCCGATGAAAAATTCCTAACTTTAAATTTAGTGCCAACTCTACCCTAAACATTTTTTTGTCCCATAGAAAACTCTCAACATCATGTCGTATCCTAATTCTGCCATTCAGTCCAATTCTACTTTAAATTTTTTTTTTTTGGTTTCATAAAAAACTAACTACTTTTACTTGAATCACAAATCTAGTCACGTTTTCCCTCTGTCCAAAATTTCTTGTTAACAACTGATAGATGGAAAGCTCTCAAGCACAAGCTGTTCGACCGTCCTGAGCCGAGTGTCTCAAGAACAAATTCTTTGGCCGCGGGAGATGGAAAACTCCTGAGCATTAGAAATTCAAGATCAAACGCAAAAAAAAAAAAAAAAAAAAAAAATCACGAGTGAGATAGACGGACGACTCAATAAGAGCAATTGAACAAAACCGACCCTCATTGCTTCAGTTTTTACCCAATTTAAGATCCAAGAGGACGTTGTTTGGACTGATAGGGGAATTCGTCTCCAAAAAACGTCTTCTTGGATCTGAATTTTGGGGAAAAACCGTAGCAATGACTTGGAAATGCCATGTAGGGTCACTAAGGGAGATTTTGGATGAAGAGTTTATGAGGGCAGATTTGTGATTCAAGTAAAAGTTAGTGATTTTCTATTAGACAAAAAATTACTGTTAAAATGGAACTTGACCTAAAGCTGGATATTTTTATGAGACAAAAATGTAAGGTAAAATTTGGGACTAGACCTAAAGTTTGGATTTTTTTTATGAGACATAAGAAGTTAAGGGTAGAGTTAGGACTAAGCCTAAAGTTGGAGACTCTTTGAGACCAAAAAAAAAAGTTTAGGGTCGAGTCGAGACTGAAGCTAAAGTTGGGGTTTCTAGTCCTAAATGCTCAATGGTGTTTGTCAACAAAATTGAATTTGAGCTGAGGAAAGCGGCCAATGCCAACTTGTGCCTCGTTCATCCAATAACTAATTAGTACAAAAAAAATTTTTTTTGACCGAGTTGATGGAATGATGTAATAAGGAGGAGAACGTGTATGGCTTCGTAATCTGATGCACGATTGCCGGTCAAAGCAATTTCAAGAGAGCATGAATGGCAATAACTTGGAAAAGCAATTTCACTTCCTTCTCTTCCAGATTGATGGCGGGCTCATCTTTCTGCGTCTTCAATAGGACTCGCCTCTTTCTCTATCTCCATGTCCTCGCGATTTGTTTCATGCACAAAGGTTATACTTTTGGAGTAGAAGGGAAGATCACAAGCCACTGCATCAGTCAGCTCTCTATTGCCTTCTCCTTCTTGCTCGACTTCCACTAGCAAAGGTCTCTCTCTCTCTCTCCACGGAATTATCCATTGTTCGATATATCGGTTATATATGGATGTGTATTGTAGTTTTGTTCGGCAGGAAAGTGATTTTTACGGATCATGAACGAACTCAAACATGAACAATATTGGTTCAATTCGGTGCCTGTGATAATCGAACATGAACCATAGGACGGAGGCAAAGCGAGGCATAAAAGTGATTTTTACTATTTTTCACACAGTACCCTTTTTGGTTCTGATCCAGCTTGGCTAAGTAGGCTTTGCTTTAAACTATTTGTTCAAATCAATGAATGTAACCATATTAACGAGGAAATTGAAGAGGTAAGAGGATGATTAGAAGAAGACATACATGCAGATAATCCGTCTCCTTCGCATTAGATCGCGCTGGATAGTTCAAATTTCATTTGGTCGTCATACAAATGATGGTGATCGTGTTGATTTTTCCATGCGTGCGCCGGGTAGTTCAGATTGAGCTGAGCTTGCGAGCCGATGGATTGGGCCTGATGCCCCCTCATCATTTTTCCGATTCAGAAAGCCAAGTCTTTTGCTACATTTAGTGGACGACTTGGTCTATAATCAACTTTCATCACAATTATTTAAGAGTTGACTGGAAAAGTAGAACAGTATTTTCTTTTTACCAACGCGTTATCACTTTACTAATTACTGTTTCACATTATCTCTTACTCTCACGTTACATGCTTTTATAGCTAGCATCAGAAAGTCGACCTTGGAAGTAATTCACAAGCATGGCCAATGCTCTCACCTTGTTCAAGACCCCAATCCGCTAAATCACACTAAACTCCTGCTCCATGATGAGTCAAGGGTCAAGTGGATTCAGTCCCAATCCTCAAACGGCGGCAGCGACGGCCTAGAAGATTCAGCCGTGGTCAGACTTCCGACGAAGTCTGGCATCACCATCGGCACTGGCAATAACATGGTGACAATCGGCCTCGGCACGCCGAAGGACCTCACTCTCGAATTCGACACCTGCAGCAGCCTCACGTGGACCCAGTGCGAGCCGTGCGTCGGATCTTGCTACAATCAGTCCGAACTGCTCTTTAAGGGTGCGCATGACAACACTTCTGCTTCAGAAATATCACCAGAAACAGAAGTTGATTTTTCAACTTCTCCATGTCGCGACCCGTCTCGAGCGCGCTGCTGGGCTCTCAAGGGCTAATGGGTCGCCCGATGTCGCCTGATCGGACGCGGGCCTCTCCCAAGGTCCATTACCCAAATTGCAACGGATAGATATACGTGGTTGACCTTCTGTCGCGACCCGCTCGCGAGCGTGAGGCGGGAGCGGGCTAATGGGCCGCCCGATCGCTGGCCTGATCGGACGCGGGCCTTTCCCAAGGCCCATTACCCAAATCGCAACTGCTGGATATACGTGGTCGACCTTCAGTGTGGTCTAGTGACATGTGATGAACGTACATGCCAAGGAGTCGCCACCAATCGTTTCGTGGAGGGTACGATCGGAAACCCTATCGAATAGTTGGGAGTGGTCTATTCGATTCTGCGGAAACCAGAGAAGTGGGTTCGGGGACTTAGTTACGCCAACTGTCAGAGTTGATGCCCTTTCGGTACCTAAGCTGAATGGTTTATCTGATCCTAGGATTTCATACAGACGAGTGGGGTACAGATCCTAAATCTAGGAGTTCATGCAAATGGGAATTACTACCCTATCAATCACAATCGATAGAAATAAGTGCGCAAATCAAGGATCCAGTACGTACGGATAAAACACATGAAAGCATCATGGCATCCCTAATAAGGCCCTATTAGCCTAGAGAAATATCAATCAAGGCTTAGGAATGATTTTGGCATGATTTGCCCATAAGGGGCAAAATCGTAATTTTGAATGGTTCGGAGATAATTCACCTCAAAAGGGCGAATTTGTCATTTTCAGATGAATTGGGAAGTCAAAAGACAGGGGAAATAGGATTGGCCATCAATCCAATCCATTTCCTATTTTTTTGGAATTTCCAGGATTTTTCTGGAATTTAAAAGTGATTTTACCCTTGGAGGGGTAAAGTCGTCATTTTGGACAAAGACGAGAACTGAAAACCTCAAATATTAGGGTTGGTCGTCCACCTGACCCAAACCCTAACTTTAAACAATTTTCAGAACTCGATTGAGACAAAAAAGATAATTTTCCCATTGAAGGGCAAAATTGTCATTTTGAGAAAAAAAAAGGCGGGACTCGAAAACCCAAACCTAAGAATTGGTCGCCTACCCGACCCTAATTCTTACCTTGATATTATCGGTCTTATCTCGCATATACAGCAGAGGCGACTTACCCCTAAAGGGTAATGTCGTCAAGTCTCGGAAAATTGGGTAAGAAACCCAAAAATAGGGTTGACCAGTTGTCTGTGGTCAACCCTCGATTTTTGGGGGTTTCTGGAATGTCTATGGTTTTTCCACAATTTTTCCAGATTTTTTTGGAATTTCCTGGAATTTTCTAGCATTTTGTTTTGGATTTTCTAAGATTTTTCTGATTTTTTTTTTTTTCGGATTTTTTTTATTTTAAAAAAAAATGTGATTCGGACCGGGTCGACCCGACCCACTCGAGTCGGAACCCGGCCCAGACCCGGATCCGCGAAACTCTCGGCTCCAAAATGACGCCACATCGCGTTTTCGTTTTTCATATTATCCTAATCTGATCTAACGGCCTCTATTGAACAACGTGGCTTGTCCGCGTCCCTTAGATTTGATTACTAGATCCTACGGTCTAGATTGAACGGAGACTCGATCCGGACCGTCTGATCTAACTACTTGAATCTACGGCCACGATTAGAACGTGGAACTTGATCTGAACCGTCTATTTTCATTAACCCAAAACGACGTCGCCTAATCCTTCATTTAAACGGCACCGTTTCCGTTCTGATTGATTTTACGATTAAAATCATTTTCGGATAATCCTAATTTCTAATCGGACGGTCACCATTTATCAGACTCGATAATCCTAGACCGTCCGATCTAACGCTGACTGGTCCTAACAAACTAACGGTCGAGCTGACTCGACACTGACGTGGACCAAAGGCCGGACGCCACCTAAGGCTTTGACTCGTTGACCTGCCAGGTTGGCATCATCTTCAACCTCGCGACCATTGCTGAACGAACGGCCACGACTCCCCGGCGATGATCCGACGGTAGAATCTTAACGGATTGGAGCGAGACCGGCGGCAATCGACTCGCGATGATCTCTATTTTAACATATCTAGGAATCGCAGCATTTTATTCACAGAATCGCAAGAATCATGCAAAGTGCCGAGTACGGCCATGGGAGTTCGATCGCGTAAGTTATGTAAAATCGCAGCAATTCAATCACAGAACAGCACCGGTAGAGGTTCAGAAGACTCACTTCGAGCTCCGATTGAGCTCGCTCGGCCCAGATTTGGCTGGGGAAAGATGAACAGTATCTCGACAATGGAGGTTGAATTGGAATACAAGATTGGGCACGTTAAGACAAAATCGATGCAAACAAGGTACGCGACGATGGTCAGTGATGTTCAGGGAATAAAAGGCACACACTAATTGCAAGAATGTTCAAGAAATGTGTGAATCGCCATGAATGCTCAAAGAAGAACTCGAGACTGCGACTCACCTGTTCTTGCGATTTCACAGGGCGCGGCCGGCGACGATCGCTTCTTAGCGCTTCAGACGACCTTCTAATGGCTTCGTGGAGCTTTGGTTAGCCTGGGAAGGCCCAACCGGTGCTCTACAATTCGAGCTCAATTTCTCGACGACGGGGGTCGGAGAACGAGCTCTCTCTCGCGTTCTCTCTCTCTTACGCGATTTAGTCTCTCTTTCTTCAACTGAATCAACCGTCCTCTGCTTCGCGAAGGCCCTATGCCTTATATACCATTTTCAGTTTTGGGCGCCAAGTTGGGTAGTTGAAACAGGCGACCTTCGCACGTGAGAACACGTGCGAAATGGTCACCGGCGACCGGCTTCTAACGGGCATCAAGTGGCAATTCCGTTCGGGGTCTTCGGCGACCGCATTTGGCATGAATTTGGGTGAATTTCATCCAAATTCTGTCGTCGTTGACTTTCACGGGCGCCGCGGCCTTGACCGGCCGATTACTCTCCGTTCCGGCGGCCATTGGTCATGTTCTTGGTGTCAATCGACGAGGAATGTTGTGGCGAATGAAACCCCCACTAGTTCTTTTTTAATTGCCGCCGATTGCTTGGTCAATTTCCCTGTTGAAATTCAACCTTGCACTGTTCATTTGTGCGCAGGCTTGATGAAGACGATGACACTGTAGCGGACCGGTTCGACCGGTCTGACCGGCGGTCTGACCGGTCTGAACCGGTTCCGAACAGGATTTTTCAAATTAATCCCAAATTAATGGGAAAAGTTTGCAATTGAACCTCAAAATCGAATCTAGAGCATGAATTCTATCAGAAAATATAATTTTGCCCAAAAGTTTACATCGATTTCAATAAAAACCCCAATTTTCCTTCTAATTGCAAATTGGGGAATTATGCAATTGAAGGTTCAAATGATCAAATTGGGTCAAATTACCTGTGCCAATCGATTCAAAATGGTGAAACCCTTTGGGAAGTTTGTTTAATTTGCAATGATAGCCCTTGAATTGAAAGTAATTTCAATTATGCTTAATTTCAAGGACTAAAATGCAATTTTAGTATGTAATTTTGCCAAATCCGTGCAATTGAGCAAATTGCACAAACAATTGGGCTAAATTGAAATAGGGGATAGTTAGATTGAATGTCAAGATGCTAAAAAATGCCAAAATTGCGAATTAAAAGACTCAATTGTTATTTTTTCTTCAAATTCAATAGTATGGGTTACAAAGGAACACCTAAAATTGAATCTGATTTTGGATTTTTTTGTGAGGTAAAAAATACAAGGGATAAAAAGGAAAAATATTGGATATTTTTCCATATTTGTTTTGACCTCAAATACTATGTTTCCTGATTTTTTGAATATTTTTCTATTTTCTAAAAATATTAAAAATATGAAAATTATGAAAAATTATTTTTTGGTCAAGAATGGTTCCTTGGGGTTGGCCAAGGCCACCAAAGTGTATTTTGTAATTTTTTGACTTTTTATGAATTTTTTGTGATTTTTCAAAGATAAAACTGAAAAAAACTTGGTCAAAAATCAGGTGTCAACAGCTGCCCCTCTTTGAGAGGAATCTCGTGAGAGGTTTCGCTCAAAGACAGGTGACACCTGAGTCTAGACTGACTCGACTGGGGAAAAGAAACACGAATCTTGACACTCAATCTTCCTTGTCCCACGGGTGAATGCTCTGCTCTTCATTCTTTTGCTGACGTGAGAGAGAAAGTAGGAAGACCCACCTATTACTTACCTGTTGATCACCTGCCTGATGCTCGTGCGGCATGCGCGGTGTATAGCGAGTTCAAGTGAATACCTAAGGACTCGTCTTTTGAGTATCCTAGGGCGGTTAAACTCTAGCCTGTATGGTAGGCCGTACCAGAATGGGATTCCTATATTTGACAGGAACCTGTGAACGACGCACCCAGTCTCCTAGGGATTGTAAGAAGTTTTGATCCGTATGGTGGATCATACCATGAATAGGATTCCTTTCAGCTAGGAACCTATGGATGACGCACCCAGTCTCTTAGGGATTGTCGGAAGTTTTGATCCGTATGGTGGATCGGACCATGAATAGGACTCCCTTGCTAGGAACCTATGGATGACGCACCCAGTCTCTTAGGGATTGTCGAACATTTTGATCCTATATTCTAAGGAATTAACTAGGATTTATGCAAGTGAGGCGTGCCTAACCTTGAGGCTTTACCGCATGAGCTATTCTGGGTTTAGGGGTTACCTAGAACTTCACAGAAAGCTGATCTTGAAAATTGTCCTTTTGACATGCAATGCGTTATTCTGGGATTTGGGGACTCCAAGTATCCTGCTGAAAACTTAAGCCTGCAAAAACTTTGATAAGATTCTTCTGGGATCTAGGGGCTACCTGAGATCTCATAGAAAGACTATCTTGAATATTGTCCTTTTGACATTGAAGGTGACATTCTGGGATTTGGGGATTCTAAGTATCCTGCAGAAAGTTCCAACCTGTAACACTAGGATCTCATAGAGAGATGATTTCTAAAGATTGTCTTCTTGACATGGGAGGTGACATTCTGGGATCTGGGTATTCCATGCATCCTGCAGAAAGCTCAAACCTATAAATTTGAAATCTCACAGAGGGATGATTTCGGAGATTGCCCTTTTGACATTGGAGGTGACATTCTGGGATCTGGAAGCTCCAAGTATCCTGTAGAAAGATCAAACCTACAAAATTGTTCATAAGAATGTGTTTTCCTGAGATATGGAATTACTAGGGATCTTGCAGGAAAATAAACTTGAAAGCTCTTCTTCACAAAGCAAGGCATCCTTCTAGAATCTGGGGTTACCATGACTCCTATAGAAGTTTAACCAAGAACAATAGCATCCTAGAATCTGGGGTTACCAAGAATCTGTCAGAAGCTCAGGCATATAAACTTTCCTTCTTAGAGAAACGTGTCATTTTGGGACTTGGGGCTACCACGAGTCCAGGGGTCCTACAGAAGCTTGAACATGTAGACTCTTTCTTACCAAGAGAGGTTGTGTTCTTCTGAGATATGGGGTTACCAGAAATCCTGCAGAAGTTTAGACATATGAATCATTTCTCACCAAGAGTGATACAAGCCATTTTAGGAGCCGAAGTCATCAAGAATCTTACAGAAGCTCCAATCTGAAAATTTTCTTACCAAAGGCACGTCAATGGTTTTTAAGTAATATCTGATGTCAAATTGATAGCATTTTATGACTTATATCATAGTTATGAAAAGATTTCAATGAATGCATTACAATGCTGGAGGTTATCCAAAACACCTTGCAACATACGGGAGTGATCAAACATTCCTTGTGGGGAAAGTTTGAATCAAACAATCTGAAATTAACAAAAGAGTTTGGTTAAAATATCCAACGGAGTATTCTCATCAAAGAGGACTTCTCACCATTTTGAGATAATGGTCTTTTACCAAGAATGCACTCGGATTTCCTATCAAACCTGCGCCTAGGGTTCAGGATCGTTTGCAGTGAATACACCTCGATTGATCAGGAGGACTTCCCAAGGACCGTAATGTTGGGCTTGGTCAACGGTTTTTCAAAGGGGGACTTTCGTGCAAGTCAAGGCTTTTGAAGAGAAGTCTTCAATGTCTGCTCCGGGTTTACAAGTCAAGAAACCTGCAAAATGAGAGAGAAATAATCTTGCTCGAACTTCTTCGAGCTAAGCTTAGACATTAAACCCTATGTCAATCCAAGTGCCTTAATCAGAAAAGGCTTTTCAGGGTTGTAACGTAGGTAGGATTGGGGACCGAAAAAAGGCTTGTTTTTGGCTCAGAATATGCGAAGGGTTTACATTGGTGATCACTGCAGGTTTGCTGCCAATCTGGTCCCTTTTGGTTCGAAGAGCGTCTTCAGTCTTTGAAGCGCATTGGTAGTCTTTGAATAGCATTGTCAGTCTTCGAAGCGCACATTTGTCTCTAGAGAATATCTCTTTCATGTTGAGACGGTGTCAACATCTTGTCTACACTTTCATCATCTGAGTGTGACATAATCTGGGAGTATCCTTTGCCGTCCAGATCCCTTGGGGTTTTCTTTTACAATCAGATCTCACTAGCGACCTATACAAAGGTATCATGCCATCTTTTGGCATTTACAAGATCAAACACATGATTCACAAGTGTACAAGTATTTGGATGGGCATCGGCCTTGCTTTTGCCAGGCACTTTGCTTTTTCTTGATGCCCAGGATCGATTTTTTTTTTTGTCGAGATCCCACCTTTCCTTTTCTTTTGGGGATCAGAATTTTCAAATGAGTGTGCTAGATGTACAACTTGAATCTTAGCACTCAAACATTAATCTATGAATTTTTCACAAATCCTATGTTTTGAACTCTTCCGCTCTCAAGGTAACGTCGCTTCTGTCTTGGAATATGCAACGATCACCAACGGGTTTGTGAAACGAACGTACAGGCTCAACTGGGCTGTGCGAAGGGTAAAAGTGTATAGGATAGAGAAACGAATGTTTTTCGTCATCCTAAAGCACCTGAATTACCATAGAAGTTAAAATGACAAGCAACACACGAAGATTGATGCAAGTTTGAGCAAGAGAACTTCTAACCATTTACCTCCTGATACCGCTGGACGTATCTTCAGTTTGCCCCACTGTGGGGTGGTTCTTGACAGGGGTAAAGAATGAAACCGCCGTTCAAAGGGTTATCAATGGTTACCTGTAGTATTTATGGTAGAGAAACGAATGCCTCCGTCGTCTCAATCCATGTAATCACTGCGAATAACCCCTACTTCCGTAGGTCAAGGTCTCGCTGTCCTTACCACTCCACTCATCTCTCAGGTGTGTATAGGACGTGTTTAGATTAGGCTTGCCTCTTGTTTGAGGATACATCCTTTTGAACAATTCTAAACAACTTTTGTTGGGAAAGTTCATTTCGCTTTTCTCCAAAACTTACCCTCCAAGGAGATTTATGATGCGCAATGCATATTTCAATCATGTTCAGATAACCTCCAAGTTTAAATATGAATGCCAATGATATGACTGTGAGAATTTTGCGTCTTTCTAGACATGAGATTTGAATGCATGCTAGATTCCAAGAAGCCTTCAAATTCTATCAATAAGAATTCTGACAGTCTTGTAAACCTAAAAGATTGGGAAATGAATATTTACCTGCCCAGCGCGGCCAGAGATTCCTGAAAAACATAAAGGGGTGGGTCAGTGTATGCTCTCGAATTTCAGAAAATTAGGACGATACACTTTACCCTTGACCATGCGCTCCTATGGGAGTTGATAGATTCGTGAAACTCTGACCATCACGACAATAAGTCCTCTTGACCATGTATTCAAATTGATCGCTACCCCCGCTTCCTTGGGTCCTGCAATAATGAGCATATGCCAATGTATGTATGGATGCATGATATGCTTATGTCAAGACTATGTAGGCTCGATTCGGGGTAAGTCATATGACCGGAATCTGATTTTATTTCAATGGTAATATTTCTTCACAGCATCTGAATTTACAGGGTGCCCCAGTTCTTCTCCTTCTGTGTTTACAAGAATTAATGCTCCCCCCGTGAGAATTTTCTCGACAATGTAGGGGCCTTCGTAATTCGGTGTGAATTTTCCCCCTGGATGGGTAGTATTTGGCAAAACTTTCCTAATTACCAAGTCACTTACTTCGAAGTTTCTGGTCTTGACCTTTCGACTGAACGCCCTGGCTACCCTTTTCTGGTAAGTTTGTCCATGGCAAATGGCTTTGAGACGTTTCTCGTCTATTAAATTCAGCTGTTCATATCTGTGCTTGAAATATTCTGACTCAGAGAGTTTATCTTCGGATAAGATTCTCAAAGAGGGAATCTTAACTTCTACTGGTATAACTGCTTCTATCCCATATACCAAACTATAGGGAGTTGCCCCTGTAGAAGTTCTGATCGACGTTCAATAAGCCATCAAGGCGAAGGGCAGCCTTTCGTGCCAATCCCTGTAGTTTTCTGTTGTTTTAGCCAAGATTCTCTTGATATTTTTGTTGGCTGCTTCCACTGCCCCATTCATTTGTGGGCGGTAAGGAGATGAATTCAGATGTCGAATGCTAAAGTGATCCAGTAGATCATCGACAATCTTGTTGTTTAGGTTAGACCCGTTATCTGTGATGATCGCTTGAGGGGTACCATATCGGGATATGATGTCTCTTTTAATGAATCTTGTCACATTTCTTGCAGTGACATTCTTGTAAGAGCTGGCTTCTACCCACTTCGTGAAGTAATCAATCGCTACCAAGATGAAGCGATGACCATTCGAAGCCACAGGATTAATAGGCCCTATCATGTCTATGCCCCACATAGAGAAAGGCCAAACTTCAGACATTTGGTGTAGTTCGTTTGGGGGTGCATTGATCTTATCACCGTAAATTTGGCACTGGTGGCATGACCGGACGTGCTGACAGCAATCTGATTCGATGGTCATCCAATAGTAGCCAAGTCGCATGATCTTCCGAGCAAGGAGGTGGTCGTTCATGTGAGGCCCACACACACCTTCATGGATCTCTTTCATGAGAATATTTGCTTTTTTGGCATCTACACATCTCAATAGAGTAGAATCAAAGGATCTTTTGTATAGAATTTGTCCATTGAGAAAGAACTTACTAGCCATCTTGGTTATGTATCTTCAGTCTCCTGGTTGGCATCCTTCAGGGAATTCACCTTTTGAGAGATAGTTCTTGATGTCGTAATACCATGGTTCCCCATCAAATTTTTCTTCAATTAGCATACAATAAGCTGGCTTTTCGACTATGCCGATCCTCAGAGGTTCTACATCCAACCCTTCAGTTGTTTGTAACATCGAGGCTAGGGTGGCTAATGCATCTGCAAATTGATTGTGAGACCTTGATAGGTACTCGAATGATATTTCTTCGAACCCAAGTATCAACTCTTCAAGGTATTCATGATAAGGGATGAGCTTTGCGTCTCTCGTCTTCCACTCTCCCTGTGTCTGCAGGATGATGAGCATGGAATCTCCAAAGACTTGCAACCTAGGTATCTCCATAGAAAGGGCCAATCGTAGACCTAGAATGCACGCCTCATATTCTGAAATGTTGTTGGTGCAAGGAAAAGTTATCTTTGCCGCGACAGGGTAATGTTGATCATTTGGGGATATCAGTACTGCCTCAGTGCCTGCCCCTGATAGATTGACAGCACCATCGAAATACATGATCCATTTGTCCTCTGCTAAGTTCAGAATTTGACCCTCTGTGCTTATTATTTCGGGGGACTCATTGCTTGATGGGCTTTCTGCCAGCATGTCAGCTATAGCTCTCCCTTTTACTGACTTCTGTAGAGAACACTTGATGTCAAATTCAGACAACATCACTTGCCATTTTGTCAATTTCCCAATTAAAGCGGGTTTCTCCAGGAGGTATTTGACAGGATCGTTCTCTGTTATGAGCTGGATATGGTGGTGTAGGGTATACTGCCTTAGTCTATGAAGTACCCATACCGCTGCTACACATGCCCTTTCAACTGGTATGTATTTTGCTTCAGATGGCATGAATTTCTTACTTAGATAATAGATTGCCCTTTCTTTTCCATCTATCGGGTTTGTTTGGGCAAGTAAGGCTCCCAAGGACTCCTGCTGTATAGTTAGATATAAGGTCAATGGGTGACCGGGAATTGGTGGCACAAGCACTGGCGGTGTGATCAGATAGTTCTTGATCATTTAGAATGCCTTGCTACATTCAGCATCCCATGCTACTTTCGCGCCTTTCTTAAGCAGTTTGAAGATTGGCTTAGCCACATCAGACAGTTGATTGATAAATCTGGCAATATAGTTCAATCTCCCTAGAAGGCTTCTCACTTCTCTTACTGTGGAGGGGGTTGACAAATCGTGGATGGCTTGAATTTTTGAGGGATCAATCTCAATGCCCCTGTTGCTGACTATGAACCCGAGGAGTTTCCCGGATCTTGCCCCAAACACACATTTGTTAGGGTTCAGCTTTAACTTGTATTTGCGCAGGCGCTCAAATAGCTTCTTTAATACTTGTATGTGATCCTGTTCTTTCTTGGATTTAGCAATCATGTCATCGACATATACTTCAATCTCTTTGTGGATCATATCATGGAATAATGTGACCATAGCCTTCTGGTAGGTGGCCCCGGCGTTTTTCAATCCAAAGGGCATGACTTTGTAGCAAAAATTTCCCCATGGTGTGGTAAATGCAGTCTTGGGTTTGTCCTCTTGTTTCATGAAGATTTGGTTGTATCCCGAAAATCCATCCATGAATGAGAATAACTCATAACCCGTCGTACTATCCACCAATACATCAATGTGGGGGAGTGGAAAGTCATCTTTTGGACTTGCTCTATTTAGATCTCGGTAATCTACACAAATCTGAACTCTTCCATCCTTTTTCATGACGGGGACTATATTTGCAATCCAGTCTGAGTATGGGATAGCTTCAATGGAGCCTACCCTAAGAAGTTTCATGACTTCTTCCTTAATCTTGTCTTCTAACTCTGCTTTCATCCGCCTGCTGTCTTGTTTGACAGGTTTGATACCGGGATCCGTGGGCAATGCATGTTCCACAATCTTAGGGTCAAGGCCTGGCATATCCGCGTAAGACCATGCGAAGATGTCTTGATATTCTTTTAGTAATCTGGTGAACTCAAGCTTCTCATTTCGGGATAGGTGTCCGCCGATCTTGACCTCTTTGACGTTCACGGCGTCTCCCAAATTAATAATGACTGGTTCTTCTGAGGTAGGAGGTTTCGACTCTTCAAAGGTATTCCAATCTCTGCGAATAGATGCATAGTCCTCGTCTTCATCTTCCCCAATGTTATAGGAGTGGTTAACGGAGGGATCTGAATTTTGTAACAACCTGGTATGCATGTTTGAGATGATATGCCTGAAATGTCATGAGTATGGTTAGTTTGCACTCCGTAAAAATGACATGCATGATCATGGAAAGTCTTTTCGAGAAAGTCTTTTCGAAAAAGTTTTCAAAACAGGTATAGGTACAAACGGGACTAATCCTCATGTCATTGGACATCCCGGCCCCGCAGAAATCTTTTGGAAATTAGGAATCATATGGCAAATCAGGCCTCAAGCTTCTGTATGGAAGACTATTATCATCATTGGGCTGATTCGTGGTTCCATATGTCCTTAACAAAACATGCGTGGTTTTATTGAATGCAAGATGGGCCACGTTACAAGGTGTGCTATTTGGACCAACGGCCGGAGATCCAAAGGCGTTTTCCTATGCGTACAATAAGGAAAGAAAATACAATGAAATGCAGAAAGTTCTAAACGCAGTATTTAAAGATGAAGGAAGAGTCTCTTTACTCAGAAGAAGTGGCTTCATTGTCCAACCACTCCATGATGACATTCACAGCGTCATTTTCGAGAAAAGGATTTGTCAGATCTGGTTCCATCGGTGAAGTGACATCCTCTTCAGATAGCCATTTGGAGTTCTGGTTGAAGTAGGCATTTAAGGGATTCTTGAACATTCGAAACCTGCCCTTCCAGGTTGGAGAACCAATGAATGAGTTATTCGAGCTGCTTTGGCCTCCCAAGCGTCCCAGGCTTCTGCCTCGGTCTTGGCCCTTTGTTTTTGGGCCAGATCCATCTATGTGATATTTTTGATACCCCAAGCCTATTCTATGTGGGTTAGCTTTTAACTGCAGAGGGGTATTCATCCCTTGATTGTGTTTACCCAGACCTTTTCCGGGGTCAAACCCATACGCCAGTAGCATCTTAGCTGGTAAAAGATTGGCTTCTGAGATGTAGGGTCTCAGCCTTGTCCCTGCCGGGGTATGAACTGTCGCTACCAGTTCTAGGGAATGGTAGCTCGCTTCTGTTTTCACTTCAGGTTCAATATAGGGAATGGCACTGTTCTGGTATGTTTGGAGGTCGACTTCCCCATGTACGGTAATCACCTTCCCATCTACAACGAAACGTACTTTTTGATGCAAGCTCGAAGGGACAGCTCCTGCTGTATGGATCCAAGGTCTTCCTAGCAAGAACCCAAATGCACTGGGCAGATCCATCACTTAGAAGTTTATAGAGAACTTCGTCGGGCCGATGAATACGTCAAGCTCGATCTCACCCACTACAGTTTTCTTCATGCCATCGAATGCTCTTACAGCTGTCTTGGATGCCTTAACCATCTCTTCATTGATTCCCAGCCTTCTTATGGTAGCCAAGGGGCAGATGTTGAAGGCTGATCCATTGTCGATTAGTATGTGTGCCACTCTTTTGCCATTACATTGCGCGGAGATGTATAGAGTTTTGTTGTGCCCTCTTCCTTCCATGGGGAAGTCCTCGTCAGAGAAGCTCAATTGGTCTTTTAAAAGAATTGCCCCTACAAAATCCCCTAGTTGTACCTCATTAATTGTTTCAGGGACATGTACTTCGTTGAGCACCTTCAACAGTGCGTTCTTGTGCTTCTCTGAATTGATGAATATGTCTAATAGGGATATTTGAGCGGGCATCTTCCTCAGCTGCTCTATCACTTCAAATTCGTTGGTTTTGATGATCGATATGAGTTTCTCGGCATCTTCCTTTGAGACCTCCCTTTTTTCGGATTCGCCCTCCCTAGGGGCATAGAATCATCCGGACCTCATTATCGCATCTACCTGTGTGGTTCCATAGTCCCAATGGATTGCTTTAGGATCGTATTCTTCTGTTGGGGGACTTTTATAGTTATAATTGCCTGGCGAGATATCTCTGTTTTAACCGCGTCGTCTGTTTCTTCTTTTGGCAGTTGAATGATAACGGGCTTGACTAGGTAGTCTTTCACCCCGTTCATGTTGTCAAGTTCCTCCAGTTTGATTACCACTATTGAAGCGACTTCGACCATCGATACGGTGTTGTCAAGTTCTTCTATGCCCTTCGAGGTCTCTGGTTGAGAGAGATCATCCATACCTCCCCATCCGTCCGGTATAATGTCTGCAATTTTCTGATAAAAGCTGGGAAGGGCCGAATATTTCACTTTGAAGTTGTATCCTCCAGAATCTTGGCCCAAGTTGTCTACAATTTCGCCCTTCTCAAATGCATCGGTCATAAATTTGAGGTCTGCTAGACTTCGTCTCTTGGCTTCCAGTTCGTCTTCTTCGAACTCTTCCTCTGACTGAGTGACTGGCCCAAGACTGTTTATCAGATTCTCATGTGAGGTACCCCAGGCATTACCCTGCTCAGTCTTGATCACGAAGTAGTTACCTTCCAAAGATAAATAAGCTTTGACTCCTTCGAACTCTTCATTGGTGATGTCAGACATTATCCCCAAGCTCACCATCTTTGCGATGCATAGTATCTTTTGGTCAGTCGAGATTGCTCTTGCTTTTGGGTATGACGAAGCGGTTATTAGCAGGTTGGTTAGCTTGAGCATATCTACCTTCATCTTAAGGTAGTCTTCTTCCCCTTCAGAGAATATTGCCCCTACTGCTTGATGATCTGGCAGCGGATTTTCTTGCACATTTGGGGCTGCATTGTCGAATTTTAGAATCTGATTATCAATCAGGGCTTGCACTTTCAGCTTAAGGATACAACAGTTATCCACATTATGCCCTCTCTCGCCCATATGGTAGGCACAGGTCTGGCTCTCATCAAAGCCAGGATATCTTGTAGGGTTTGCCCTAGGCGGTTCTTTCGCCACCAGTTGTTGTTCTAGCAGCATCGGGAGTAGCCTGGATAAAGGCCTCGGGAGTTGGGAGAATTGTTTCTGAGGCTGCTTTCTTCTAGGCTCTTGCACTTTCGGTGTCGACCAGGATGATCCTCCTTTGGTTTGATTGGAATTACCAAACGGCTTGGGTTTGTGGGGATCTGGTATAAATGCTATGTCCAGTCCGGCTTCTCTCTCCTTTCTCAAGGGATACTGCTTCCTAGTAGGAGCTTCATGAGGCCTTCTTTCTCTCAGGGCCCATTCTAGCCTTTCAGCAACCTTATCAAGTGTGCAAATGTTTGATACCCAGAAGTGTTCAGCTTGTCAAAGTACTCATAGGGGAGTGCTTTCAGGAATAAGTCGATAAGCTCCTCTTCTGGGATTGATGGCTTTACTTGGGTAGCCAAGGCTCGCCACCTCTGGGCGTAGGTCCTGATTGATTCGCCCCCTCGCCTTTGAAGTTCGTAAAAGATCCTCTCTCGTTGGGGTTGTAGCCGTGTTGAACTTGTACTGTCTGAGGAAGTCTTCTGCAAGATCCTCCCATCCATCGTAATCTTCTAGATCTAGCTCAATGAACCAGGCCAGAGCGGCGCCAGCCAGACTCTCTTGGACCAGCCAGACTCTCTTGGAATGTGTTCATTAGCAACGGGATGTAGTCTGAATAGTGCGCCATCTTGCGCAGGTAATACTTGAGGTGCGCTCGGGGACAGCCTGTCCCGTTGTATTTTCTCACGAACTCTGGTTCCTTATAGTCAGGAGGAGTCTCTACTTTAGCAAAAAGGAGATATCTTATCGAAACGGGCTAACTCGTAACCTTGGCTGCTCAAACACTCTTCGATTTTGGCCAGCCTTTTAGCCTCTGCTTCAGTTTTAACGGTCTGCTTCCCTTTTTCCTCCCTCTCGAGGTTGATAACAACAGGCGAGGCTTTTGGTTGTGATCGGCTGTTTGGCTCATGGACATCCTCCTCTGTATGTTGGGTACCCCTTGTTACCTCTCTATCCGTTACATCAGGTACTGCAGAAGGGTCTGAGTTGTTCTGATTTATGGGCCATTGTCTGTTTAGCTTGGGAGGCCTCCAGCATGGCCTTAATGTCAGCCATCATAGTTGCCAGGGCAGTCATCTGAGATTCCAGCATGCCCACACGTGGAGTCAATTCTTGCTGCTCCATTCTTGTCTTAAGGCGAGTTCGGAAGCGATGTGTGGGAAATTCCGTGATGAGAGTGTACCTGTTTCGAAAAGATTTCGAGTGAGTACTTCTTTTATTTTAGCAAAAAGGGGCAGCTAATTCTTTCAGTTGCATGCTTCTTGTCAATAGATGAGAAAAAGGGCTACCTTGTGAGCCTTAGCCTCATGTAAGTAGTTCTTTTAATCATTTCTCAACAAGAATTCATGGAATTAAAAGAAGTGTAATTTCTGACGATGGTTTTTATGCATTTACAAAACATGTTCACATTCATGCTCATGTGTCCAAGATAGTATTCCACAGAAATGAGAATGTATGAGAAGGCATCACAATGTTTGCTTATTTTACACTTGACAGAATAGCGTATTCAAGTCTAGGACGTTTGAGGCCTAAGGCATCCTCATCATCCCAGTATGGACTCCCCTGTTCAGTGTGGGGCTCCTCGTCCTCTGAATACGATAGTGGTCCCATGTCTTCGGGTATGTACGGCTCTATTCCCGGTACGTACGGCACGATATATTCGGGTATGTAGGGCTCGACAAGGCTTCGTTGGGTTGCTTTGAAGTGTTGAATGTATTCTGCGGTGGCTCTATGAGTGTTTTCTTCTCGAGTCATGTCTTCTGGCCAACTTATTTCTTCAGCCTGAGAATTCTTCAAAGAGTGTATGATGGATGCCACCTTGGCTTCAAATTGTCTCTTCTCTTCCTCTGTGAGAGTCCTGCTTGGTATGTCAAAAGAAAAGGTATCAGGTTGCGATGGAGAAGGGATCCTCTGCAGCGCTCCAAACTGTTGGATCACCCTCTTCGGATAATATGCTGTAGCGCCCGTGAATCCTAGCAAGGGGACTGGACCTTTGTCACCACAGGCCAATCTGACTTTGCCCAGCGTTGGCAACCTTAGCCGCCATCGGAGTTGTTCGGGTTTTAGGACTTTGAGGAAGTTCTTCCATTCTATGAAGTTGAACTTAGGAACACGTGTATGGGTTCTGGAAAATGTTTTAAGAGGGTGTGCATCGGGGCTGATTTCGATGAAACCCATGCGGATGTGGAATTGTCTGATATGGGATGTGAACCATAGATACAGAAGATCACTAGAAGCTCTAAAGATTCCCTTTTTATTTTTCTTGAAACGATTTAAAGAAAGAAGGGTTTCGGCAAGGAGGATGTTTGAGTAATCCCACCCACAACAGACTTGTCTAGCTACTACGGCCATGATAGGGTCAAAGGTGACAGACGAGATCGGGAATAGCACAAAGCTAAAGAATGCCAAGATAAAGGCTCTACCATATTTGGTTCCTTTAGTGGCAGGAAGGCGGGAAAATTGGTCCATAAGGAAGGATACGGAAACTCGTCCATGTCGCGACCCGTCCGGAAGCGGACGCGGCTAATGGATTACCGATCGCGGGTCTTGGATCGGCGCGGGCCCTCCCAGGCCCATACCAAATCGCGGCGGGAGTATTTTTCAAAGGATTCGACGATAAGAGTCGATCGCTTTCGACCTTCAGTGTGGTCGTGTGTCATGTGCAACTTGTGCATGCATTTGGAGTCGCCACCGGTCTTTCTTGGAGGGTAGACCGGAAACCTTACTGATCGATTGGGAGAGATCGATCAGTTCTGCAGAACCAGAGATTTTGGGTTCGGGGACTTGGTTACGCTGATGTCATTACCAACTCCCTTTCGGTACCTAACGCGAGTGATTTTCCTGACTAAGAGTTCATGCAGGTGCAGTTTTGGATGGGGTAAGTTTGATTCAGGGTTTCATGCAGATTGGAAGACTATTCCTATCAATCACAATCAATTTTAATAAAGACGCAATCAAATGCATAAATAAATTTCATATCAATGCACGTCAATTCAAGTCAATGACTTCCTAGTATAGCCATAAGGGTTTAGGGAGGGTGTGATTTCGGACCGGGGTAAAATGAGAAGATTTGGAGATGATTTAGCCCGAAGGGCAAAATCGTCAATTTTTGGAAGACTTGGATATGGAATTACCCAAAATATTCCATGGCCAGTTGATTGTGGCCATTTCCCATTTTTGAGAATTTTTTTGGAATTTCTTGATTTTTCTTCAATTTTTGGAAGACAATTCGCCCAAAGGGCGAAATCGTCATTTTAAGAAGGGTCGGGGTTCAAAACACCCGGAATGAGTCTTGGCCAGTTGATTGTGGCCATTTCCTATTTTTGGGGATTTTCTTGGATTTTTTTTTAGAATTTTTTTTTTGGAAGACGGTTTGCCGGAAGGGCAAAACCGTCATTTCTGGAAAGACCGGGGGTCGAAAGACCCGGAACAGGTCATGGCCAGTTGAATGTGGCAATTTCCTATTTTCTGGAATTTTTTTAGAATTTTTCTGAATTTTCTGAATTTTTTGAATTTTTTATGATTTTCCATTTTTTATTGAATTTTTGAATTTTTTTTATTTTTTTATTATTATTATTTTAAACATTTCGAAAATAATGTTCTGGACTGGGCTGCAAGGCCCAACCCTTCTAAAGTCACGAGCTAAGAAAAACCATGAAGCCCAAATAAGAATCTAAAGGATAATGGCCCAAATTTCCTTCTAGAGCCCACTCCGAAAATTCAATGAATGGCCCAAAATTATTTCTAAAACCCATTGTCCAACCTATTTTCGGACCACACCAAGCCCAGCTCACACTCTCCTCAAATAAAACAAAATAAGCCCATCCTCATAGCAAGGGCTCACGCCCAAATCATCCAAACAGACCCACGCCACGCACGTTTAATTTGCAGCTCCACGTTTTTTTGTTTGTTTCTTTTTGTTCCTTTTCTTTAATAATTTTTTTTTATGATTTTCTTTATTCTAGCCCCCCACGAACAGCCGAGGGAGATGAACCTGCAACCACTATTCAATCTTCTTTTTCGTGCGACATCCCTTCATTCACAGCACTGAGGCAGAGAATGGATGCCTCCGGTCAGGACGTCGGCTTCGTCGGCCGCAGGGTTTCAACTCCGCTTCGCTCCGGTCTCGTCAACTGTACTATGTTTCTACACTCGTCGCATTGCCATCCTGAAGGCTTCTGGACTTAGTGTTGTTTTATGGCGATGATGGTCATTGCAGATGATGGGGGGAAAGGCTGAAGATGATGGTCCGTCCGGGGCAAACGTGAGAGAGAGGGAGCTGTCAGAGAGAGAAAAATCAAAAACTGCCAGAGTGATCATCAGAGGTGTCCCCGGAGTGCTCGCGAGAATTCAAGAGAAAAAAGAAATCCTGGGGACCAGGGAATCCGAAAAAAAAAATGAGAAAAACTGAGAGAGAGCGGTGGTGAATTGAGAGAGTTAGCGAGAGAGAATAGAATAACCAAAAAAAAAAAGAAGCTTTCGTCCAGAAACTAAAAGAATTGCCATGGAAAGCAATGTCAGTCCAAAAGATTCGGCAGAGAGAGAGAGTTAATGGAGAGTGGGCTCTTTGTTTTTTTTTATCAATGAGAGAGAGAGAGAGTTAATGGAGAGTGGGCTTTTTGTTTTTTTTAATGAGAGAGAGAGGATTAATGGATAGTGGGAGCATCAGAATGTGGGGGCGTGAGAAAAAAAATGAGAGCAGAAGAATGAGAGGGAATAAGTCAGAATTTTTTTTTTGTAATGTAATTTTTCGAAAATATATTAAAAAAATGAAAATTACGAAAATTATTTTTTTGGTCAAAATGGTTCATTTAGCTTGGCTAAGGTCACCAAAATTGATTTTTCAAATTTTCAACTTTTTATGGATTTTCTATGAATTTTCAAAAAAAAATAAAAATAAAAATAAAAATAAAAAAAATTGATCAAAATTTAGGTGTCAACAGCTGCCCCTCTTTGAGAGGAATCTCGTTAGAGGTTTCTCTCAAAGATAAGGTGACACCTGAGTCATGATCGACTCGACTCGGGAAACTAAAGGAAAATGAGTCATGACATCCAATCTTCATGCTTGTCCATGTATGCTCTTTCTTGAAGGGGGATAATAGAGAGACATACCTGCCATTTACCTGTTCGATGTTTGTGCGATTTTCGCGGTGTTTGATGGATTCAAGAGAATTTCTAGAAACTCGTTACTAGAGTATCCTAGAGAGGTTAAGCTCTGACCCGTATGGTAGGTCATACCATTATGGGATTCCTAATTGGCAGGAACCCTAGGAAGGCGTATCCCACGCTTTGGGGATTTGCCAAGGATTTTGATCCGTATGGTGAATCGGACCAGAAATGGTTCGCCTACTGTAAGGTTTACCTAGGGAAACGACTTTTTCCGTGTCTGGAATTTGTCAAGGTTTTGATCCGTATGGTGGATCGGACCATTAGGCTGATCCTTCAGGCGGTTTCTACCATTGGTTGACCCTTCAGGCGGTTTCTACCTTTAGTTGACCCTTCAGGCGGTTTCTACCTTTGTTTTGACCCTTCAGGCGGTATCTACCTTTGTTTTTGCTTTGAAAAGAGGTCTCATGACGAGGGTTCTTCACGTCCGATGAGACTGTTTGATATTTGAAAAGGGGTCTCATGACGAGGGTTCTTCACGTCCGATGAGACTGTTTGATATTTGAAAAGGGGTCTCATGACGAGGGTTCTCCACGTCCGATGAGACTGCCTAAATTTTGAAAAGGGGTCCCGGGACGAGGGTTCTCCACGTCTGATAGGGATTGCTTGATTTTTTTGAAAAAGGGGTCCTAGGACGAGGGTTCTCCACGTTATGCTAGGACTTGGGTCTGTTGAGGCGACATTCTGGGAGCTGGGTTCTCCAGGTATCCTGCAGAAAGTTCAAACCTGAAAGATTTTTCTTCACCAAGAAAATGTTAATAATCTTTGGGAAGACAATAATTGTCCAATTGACAAAGTTTTATGACTTAAGTTTTAGTCATGAAATGTGCATTTTGATGCTGGAGGTTATCCAAAGCATTCTTACAACATGCAAATGTGATCACAAATTCCTTGCATGGAAAATTTGGATCAACAGTTTGAAAATTCCAAAAAGAGTTTGTTCAAAACATCAATTGGAATATTTCTCGACAAGGAGGTCTTCTCACCTTTTAAGATAGTGGTTTTTATAGGAGGTGCACTCGATTCCCTACTAGCATGTGCCTAGGTTTTAGGCTCATTCGCAGCGCATACATTTTGATCGGTCGGGAGGTCTTCCACGGGACCGTAATGTTGGGCTTGGATATTGGTTTTCAAGGGGGACCCGCTTTGGAGTCGAGGCCATTGAATGAAAGTCTTCACCATCTGCTCCGGGTTTACAAGTCGAGAACCCTGCAAAATGAGAAAGAAATAGTCTTGCTCGTACCTCTTCGAGCTAAGCTATATGTTAACCCAAGTGTCTTAGTCAGAGAAGACTGTTTCGGGGTTGTAACATTGGTAGGATTGGAGACCGAAAAAGGCTTGTTTTTGGCCTAGAATTCATGAGGGGTTTGACATTGGTGATCATTGCTGATTTGCCACCTGTCTTTTCTCTTTTTGCATCTTTAGCCTTTGAGGCGCGCAACCTATCTTGCTGTGTGCACCAGCTCTTTAGAGAGCGTCTCTTGTTGTATTCAGAGACTGACTCACTCTATGTCTTTGTTCTGTGCTTGATAGCATTTGGAGAACAGTCTTTTTTATCTGACTTGATTCCTTCAGGGATTTCCTCTTTTCCCATTCAGGCTTCATTGTGGATCAATCAAAGAACTTACATGAGTATCGGCCTTAAACCAGGCACTTTGCTTTTTCTCGATGCCGTGGATTTTTCTCATTCATTTTTGAAATCCCACTTTTTCTCATCTTCATGGGATCGCGTTAGACCTATGATCAAAGGTCTAACAAGGTTAAACATTAACTTAGGAATTTTTTTTGCAAACCCTAAGTCTTGAACTCCTTCGTTTCTGAAGTGATGCTGCATCCGTCTTGGAATGTGCAATGATCACCAACGGGTTTATGAAATGATTCTGCAGGCTCAACTTGGCTATGCAAAGGATTCGGTGTGTGGGATAGAGAAATGAATGCTTCTCATCATCCTATGGCACTTGGATTACCATATAAACAACACACAAAGATTAATGTTAGTCCGAGCAAGAAAATTTCTAACCATTTTCTCCTGATGCTGCTGGACTCACCTCCATTTTGCCCCGATGTGGGGTGGTTCTTGACAGGGTTAAGAATGAAAACCGCCGTTCAAAGGGGTTATCAACTGTCACCTGTAGTGTTTGGGGGATATGAAACGAATGCCTCCGTCGTCCCAACCCATGTAATCGCTGCGAATGGTCCCTACTTCCGTAGGTCCAGATTTTACTATCTGATCCACTCCACTTCTCTCTCAAGTGTGTATAGGACGTGTTTGGATTAGGCTTTGTCTCTCGTCTTTTGAGAAAACGTCCTTTTGAAAGTTTTGAACAATTTTTTATTGGAAAAATCTCTTTCATTTTCTCCATGAATTTTACCCGTCAAAGGGGATTTAATGATGTCCCATGCATGTTCTTATTCATGTTCAGACAACCTCCTGTTTCAAAACATGAATGCCAATGAAATTTGAATTCTATGTCTTTTCTAGACATTAGATTCTGAAAGCTTTTCTTTTCTTCTCTATTTTTTATTCAACATCTTCAAGGGATTTGGGAGAGGAATACTTACCTGTCCCTCGCGGCTGGAGATCCCTGAAAATGCGGAAGAAACATGTTATTGTACGTTCACGAATTTTTCAAAAAATTAGAACGATACCATTTACCCTTGGTCATGTATTCTAACGGGTAATACATGGGATGTGAAAACCTGTTCGTCTGTAAGGCGATTCCCCTGTCAAGGATAAATAACGAGTATCAATTCATATTCTCAAATTCAAGACAAATTGGAACGATACAACTTTACTCTTGGTTCTCATCCCGTTCTGATATTGCGTATTGATATGAACAACATCTATCAAATCCGCCTATCCATTCTTGGAGTGTTTGCAACATCAATGGTTCATCTGCCCCCAGTTAGGCGACGTCTGTTCTGTTATTCGAACAAATGGCTCCTTGAGTGATTTATCCACGTTTATCACCTGAGAAGGGAAAGAAAGGAGACATTACTTCGGTATTCGATTGAAGATCGTTTAGGAACGATACATCGTTTTACCAAATAGGTGGCTTCGCGGCCAAACGTATTTCGTATTGAAGGGGTAGATCCCATTATACTCCGCGGGTGATAGTCATTGTTCGGGGAACTTGCTCCACGGATTAAGCGATTAATCCACGGCCCTCAGCTTGAAGATGCTCAAAGGGTGATGTTGACACTCACGCGCAATTAGTTCTAGACATTAATGAAAGATGTTCCCGTGGGAACCTTACAGTGCGATCAACAACATATTCAATAGGAGTGTTCCACCTCTTTCGTCTAAGAATTTTTCATCGAGTAACCATGCCTTGCATCAGACGTTTGGTCACCTGCCTTGCGTCACCACTGCGATGGCCCTCCGGCTCCAAATTGATCGAGCCAAAGATTGAACTCATCGCCAAGGAAATTGCTCGGGTCTTCGAGCCATTGATGCTCAAGTTGGGTATCAACAATTGTTGGGGGCAGATTTCCTTCATCGCCTTCATTGTGAGGAACTGGAGTCTTTGAGCTGGAACCTTCATCATTGCCCTGTTGGGGTCGAGACATACATTCCTGAAGAGTATTGATCCAAGTGTCCAACTCCTCCTCAAGGAAATCGCCTGTTCTTTCTAGCCCTTGGTGCCCAGATTGGCTGTCGTCGACTGCAAGCGAGGGATTCCTCTCTTTGCTCTCGCCGTGAGCAACTTGACCCCTCGAATTAGAACTTCCTCCAATGACCGGCAGGTGTCGCGACCCGTCCGGAAGCGGACGCGGTTAATGGATTACCGATCGCGGGTCTTGGATCGGCGCGAGCCCTCCCAGGCCCATACCAAATCGCGGCGGGAGTATTTTTGAGGGATTCGACGATAAGAGTCGATCGCTTTCGACCTAAGTGTGGTCGTGGTGACATGTGCAACTTGTACATGCATTTGGAGTCGCCACCGGTCTTTCTTGGAGGGTAGACCGGAAACCTTACTGACCGATTGAGAGGAGTCGATCAGTTCTGCAGAACCAGAGATTTTGGGTTCGGGGACTTGGTTACGTCGGTGTCATTACCGACGCCCTTTTGGTACCTAACGCGAGTGATTTTCCTAGCTAAGAGTTCATGCCTAGGCAATTTCAGGTGAGGTAGGCTTGATTCAGGGTTCATGCAGATTGGAAGACTATTCCTATCAATCACAATCAATTTAAATGAAAGCGCAATCAAGTACATAAATAAATCACATCAATGCACATCAATTCAAATCAATGGTTTCCTAATATAGCCATAAGGGTTTAGGGAAGATGTGATTTCGGACCAGGGGTAAAATGAGAAGATTCAGGGACGATTGGCCCGAAGGGCAAAATCGTCATTTTTGGAAGGTTTGGATACCGAATTACCCAAAATATTCCATGGCCAGTTGATTGTAGCCATTTCCCATTTTTGAGAATTTTTTGGAATTTTTCTGATTTTTTTTTTTGATTTTCTATTTTTTTTATTGAATTTTTGAATTTTATATTATTTATTATTATTTTTTTTTTGAATTCTGAAAATGGTGATCCGGGTTGGGCTTCTAAGCCCAACCCTGCTAAAGCCCCGTGTTTGGAAAGGACGGGAAGCCTAAATAAGGCCTAGAAGAAAGACTTGTTCTCATATATATATATATTTTTAACTATAAGAGGGGGGGGCCTAATTGGAAACCCAAATGTGATCAGAAATTAGACAAGTCCACACGCCAGCCCAAAACCAAGTTGACTTAATCTGCAGGAATAGCCCAACGTGTGCAACCAAGGTGACACCGCCCACGTTTTTCATATTCTTCTCCCCTCTCTATTTTTCGTTTCTTTCATTTGTTATTTATTCATTCTTTTATCACTTCATCTTCTTCTTTGGGTCTTCAGAATGCAATAACAATTCTGTAACTAACCTATGAAAGAACGAACGAGAAAGCATCTTACCGTGACTCCACGCACGCCAACTTCACCGGACCTCTACCATCGTCGCCATCCAGAACTACCCCACACGGCCGCTGGTTCGGTTCGCCTCACCGCCCATCGCTCAAGCATGCCGTCATACCATTACGGGACAACGCAACGGGGCAAGTGGGAGTAGGATGCAACGACGCCGGAGCAGAGAAGGTGTGACGGGACCAGCGACAAACGAACAGGGAGAAGCGAGCAGAACCGGTCTTTGAACGGCGACGAACGGACGTCGGTCTTCAAGCGGGGCGGCGAGCTGTAGTAGTGACGTCGGGGGCGTAGCACCTCGAGCGGGAGGCAGCGGCACGACGGTCCTCGAGAAGTAGCAAGCAGAGACGGCAGTGGAACAATAGGAGGCGCGATGAAGCAGCAGCGACCAGAAGGAGTCTGGCGAGAGAGCGAGGAAAGGCGTCGCGCAAAGCCCGAGGGAGACTGAAGCGGTATGTGAACGCGAGGTCGTAGGGAGAGTCTGGAACCTCCGAAAATGCCTGCAGTAGGTACTAGCCCAAGTAGCCAGTACCACCAACGACCAAGATCCGCTTCCGGGTCATCTTCTTCCTCGCCGACCTCCTCTTCTCTTCTTCGACGTGCTTGTTTGATGGTGGACGACTATGGCTGCGGCTGGAGCGCCACAGCAGCTGCAAAACAACGACGCAGCAGACCGAGCTCGAAACAGAGTAGGGCTGACTGCTGGTTCTTTGATTTTTTTGGCGGCTCCGCGACGGTCCGGCTCGGTGCGACGGGTGGAGGTGGTGATGGATTAGCGCCACGTCAAAGGCTCCCAGGTTGGCTCATAACTCGGAGAACACTGCGGGTCTTTCGGGTCAAGCTTGACAGGGCGACGGGGCTGGCAGCTTCGCCTGAACAAGGCACGGTGGCTTCTCTGAGGTTCCTCTCCTCAACTGGACTTGCCACGAGTTTCATTCGATCTCCGCAACCCACGAGACCCATCTCTTATTTTCTGTCTGAAGTTCTCCTCTTCCAGCCCCCGCTCTCCACTGCCGAGCCTCTATCCTTTTTTTATGCATGGCATCAACGTGTGAAGTGCCTTTTCTTTTTCTTTTCTTTTCCTTTTTAACACCTTTGTCCCCCACTTTCCTTTGATGCCTCTTCTTTCAAGATAGTGGAGGAATAATCAATGAATCCTCATGCTATTCTTCGTTGGATGGGCAGTGAGTAGTGTTTTTTTTATAGCTCTCATGTGCTCTCGCTTCGACTACCACCGCTCGTCTTTATTATTGTGTTGTCCAGCTTGCGAAGCTTGACCATCATCATCAACTGTCGTTGAACCATAGGAACCTGCTCATCTTGCCGTCATATCATTGATTTGCTTATCCGACAATTCTAAACTCAATTGACTCACTCTATCCTAAATGCCAAATGAATGACAGAAAATATACAATGCATGCGAAACTATTTTGTGAGAATTATGACTAATTCTCATTTTTACGCTCACACGAATAATAATAAAATAAATAAAGATAAAATTTAGGTGTCAACAGCTGCCCCTCTTTGAGAGGAATCTCGTCAGAGGAATCTTCAGAGGTTTCTCTCAAAGACAAGGTGACACCTGAGTCTTGATCGATTCGACTCGGGGAAACCAAAAGAAAACTAGTCATGGCATCCAGTTTTTTTTTTTTTTAAGATGAAAATCACAATAATAGATGGTCAAAATTTAGGTGTCTCTCAAAGATAAGGTGGCACCTGATTCCTAACCGACTCAACTGGAAAAATGGGAGAAGAAATGCTATGACATTGAATCCTTAAGGCTTTTGATGAAAGCTAAAATTAATCCCCGGTTTACTCTAACAATTTGTACATGGGCCGGAGTGAGAGAGGCTTACCTGAAACTCCCCTTTCGGATGCTGCCGGCTGCGACGACTTTCAAGAAGATGCCTAGGGCTCGTCATTCAGAATATCCTAGGGAGATTAAGCTCTGACATGTATGGTAGGTTATATCATTATGGGATTCCTAACTGGTAGGAACCTAAGGAAGGCGCATCCCACGCTTGAGGATTTGCCAGTGATTTTAATCCGTACGGTGGATCGGACCTTTGTGTTGATCTTTAAGTACCTCGTGTTGACCCTTATGGCGGTTTCTACCATGAGTTGACCCTTCAGGCGGTTTCTACATTGAGTTGACCCTTCAGGCGGTATCTACCTTGAGTTGACCCTTCAGGCGGTTTCTACCTTGAGTTGACCCTTCAGGCGGTATCTACCTTGAGTTGACCCTTCAGGCGGTTTCTACCTTTGGTTTTGACTTGAAAATGGGTCTCATGACGAGGGTTCTCCACGTCCAATGAGACCGTTTCATATTTTGAAACTGGGTCCTGGGACGAGGGTTCTCCACGTCATGCTAGGACTGTTTGATATTTTGAAAATGGGTCCTGGGACGAGGGTTCTCCAGGTATCCTGCAGAAGTTTGAGCCTGAAAAATTTTTCTTCACCAAGAAAACGTTAGCAATCTTTGGGAAGACGACGGTTGTCCATCTGACAAAAACCGTATGACTTAAGTTTTAATCGTGAAATGTGCATTTTGATGCTGGAGGTTATCCAAAGCATTCTTGCAACATGCAAATGTGATCACAAATCCTTTGCACGGAAAATCTAGATCAACAGTTCGAAATTTCCAAAAAGTGTTTATTCAAAACATCTATTGGAGAATTTCTCATCCAAGAGGGCTCCTCACCGCTCTGTGATAATGGTCTTTTGTAAGGAATGCGCTCAACCTCCTACTAACCTGTGCCTAGGTTTTAGGATCATTCGCAGCGCATACATTTTGATCGGCCGGGAGGTCTTCCACGGGACCGTAATGTTGGGCTTGGATATTGGTTTCCAAGGGGACCCGCTTTGGAGTCGAGGCCACTGAATGAAATCCTTCACCATCTGCTCCGGGTTTGCAAGTCAAGAACCCATGTAAAATGAGAAAGAAATAGTCTTGCTCGTACTTCTTCGAGCTAAGCAATATGTTAACCCAAGTGTCTTAGTCAGAGAAGACTGTTTCAGGGTTATGATGTTGGTAGGATTGGGGACAGAAAAAGGCTTGTTTTTGGCCCAGAATTTATGAGGGGATTGACATTGGTGATCATTGCAAACTTGTCACATGTCTTTTCCATTTTGCATCTTCAATTTTTGAGGCATGCAACCGCTTTTGACAACTCTATCTGCGTCTTCCACGCCTGACATCATTTGGAGGAGTAGTCTTTTTGATCTGACTCCATTAGGGATTTCCTCTTTTCCCATCCAGCTTCATTGAGGATCAATCAAACAACTTACACGAGCATCGGCCTTGCTTTTACCAGGCACTTTGCTTTTTCTCGATGCCGTGGATTTTTTTTCATTTATTCTTGAAATCCCACTTTTCTCATCTTCATGGGATCGTGTTAGACATATGTCTGAAAGTCTAAACATCTTTAAATATCAGCCCGGGAATCTTCTTCGTAATCCCTGAGTCTTGAACTCTTCCATTTTTGAAGTGGTGGTGCATCCGTCTTGGAATGATCACCAATGGGTTCATGAAATGAATTTGCAGGCTCAAGTTGGCTGTGCAAAGGATCCAGTGTGTGGGATAGAGAAATGAATGCTTCTCGTCATCCTATGGCACTTGGATTACCATATAAACAACACACAAAGATTAATGTTAGTCCGAGCAAGAAAATTTCTAACCATTTTCTCCTGATGCTGTTGGACTCACCTCCATTTTGCCCCGATGTGGGGTGGTTCTTGACAGGGTTAAGAATGAAAACCGCCGTTCAAAGGGGTTATCAACGGTCACCTGTAGTGTTTAGGGGATATGAAACGAATGCCTCCGTCGTCCCAACCCATGTAATCGCTGCGACTGGTCCCTACCTTAGTAGGTACAGATTTTGCTATCCGATTCACTTCCCTCGTCTCTCAAGTGTATGTAGGATGTGTTTGGACTGGGCTCGCCTCTCTTTTGAGTAAATTTCCTTTTGAATGATTTGACAAATAATCATATTTGGAAAAATTCATTTCTTTCTTTCCCAAAATTTATCCATCGATGGGATTTTGTGATGTATCGTGCATGTTTTATTCATGCTTTGGGCGACCTCCCGATTTAAATCATGAACATCGATGCATTGGATAATTTTCATGACGGCTAAAAGGATTTTAACATTCTTTATCTCCAGCTAACTGGGAAAGGGATACTTACCTACCTGTCGCGGCTGCAGACCCCTGCAAATGTAAAGAAGTCATATCATTGTAGGTTCACGAATTTTTCAAAAATCGAAACGATACATCCTACCCTTGGTCATGTACTCTGACGAGTAGTACATGGGATGTAAAAACTTGTTCCTCTGCAAGGCGACTCCCCTGTCAAGGATAAACAATAAGTGTCAATTCATATTCCCAAATTCGAGACAAGTTGGGACGATACAACTTTACTCTTGGTTCTCATCCCGTTCTGACGTTGCGTATTGATATGAACAACGTCTATCAAATCCGCCTATCCATGCTTGGAATATTTGCAACATCAATGGTTCAGCTGCCCCCGGTTGGGCAACGTCTGTTCTGTTATTTGAACAGATGGCTCCTTGAGCGATTTATCCACGTTTATCACCTGAGAAGGGAAAGAAAGGAGACATTATTTCGATATGCGATTGAAGATCGTTTAGGAACGATACATCGTTTTACCAAATGGGTGGCTTCGCGGCCAAACGTATTTCGTATTGAAGTGGTGGATCCCAATACGCTCCGCGGGTGATAGTCATTGTTCATGGAACTTGCTCCACGGATTAAGTGATTAATCCACGGCCCTCGGCTCGAAGATGCTCAAAGGGTGATGTTGACACTCACGCGCAATTAGTTCTAGATATTAATGAAAGATGTTCCCATGGGAACCTTACAGTGCGATCAACAACATATTCAACAGGAGTATTCAACCCCTTTCCTCTAAGCATTTTTCATCGAGTAGCCATGCCTTGCATCAGACGTTTGATCACCGGCCTTGCGTCACCACTGCGATGGTCCTCCGGCTCCAAACTGATCGAGCCAAAGATTGAACTCATCGCCAAGGAAATTGCTCGAGTCTTCGAGCCATTGATGTTCAAGTTGGGTATCAACGATTGTTGGGGGCAGATTTCTTTCATTGCCTTCGTTGTGAGGGACTGGAGTCTTTGAGCTGGAACCTTCATCATTGCCCTGTTGGGGTTGAGACATACATTCCTGAAGAGTATTGATCCAAGTGTCCAACTCCTCATCAAGGAAATCACCTGTTCTTTCTTGCCCTTGGTGCCCAGATTGGGTGTCGTCAACTGCAGGCGAGGGATTCCTCTCTTTGCTCTTGTCATGAGCAATTTGACGCCTCGAATTGGAACTTCCTCCAATGACCGGCAGGTTTATATGTGCACTCTCTACCAATGCCAGATCCGCTTCAGGGACAGCATTAATGACCGATTCGCGCTCAAACTGAGGAATCCCTATGTGCTGGAACTGTGGTATATACTCTTGAGGAGTATTGAGATAGCTCGGCGGAGCATTCTGATTTGGGTTAGAGGAGTCGCTGACACGACTGCTGGTCCCGTCATTGCTGAAACACGGTTGGGTGCTCTTGGCTCCCCAATCATCATGGTTGTAATTCTGCCCAGCGCTTGAGCTCCAACCAGCTTTATGATGGTTTAACGCTATCCTTCCATCCTTTAGCAATCTCCTATAGTACTTGAGGTGAGACTCAACGTTAATTCTAGAGAGCCCTGGCACGTTCATAATCTCGAGTACGCGTAGTGGGCTAGCCGCATCAACTCCCAGCTCTCGAATTGCATCAACAAATTTGGTGTGAAGTTCATAGGTCCAGTAAAACCTTGTTCTCTTATCACCCAAAATATCGTCAATACTTCGGTAGCTATTCTCTACGGGATCTAGTCGTTTCAAAAGTTGTCCAGGGAGGGACTCACCGACTTTGGATTGGCTGGCTGTGACAGCGAGTTCATCATTGAGAGAATTCCACCTGTGACAATTCATATCCTCTTGGGACTCAGAGGATATTGGTGTTGACTCTATGGTGTTGACTTGCTCATGCAGATCTCCGACGGTATCTGGCTGTGTCGGAAAATGCTGTGGAGAATACGGTAACAGCTGAGCGTTATTCGTCAACAGGGATGGTTCATCGAGGAACACCTCGCCGAGGACAACAGGATTACCACAATTAAGGCAGGTGGCCTTGGTCAGAGCTTCCTTATATCTCGAGCTTTCAGCTTGAAGCTTCTCATTCTCTTCCTTCAGGACCAGTAACTCATGGTCTGCGTATTGCTGTTTCACCCGGGTTCGTTTGTTGGCGAACCAAAACTTGACCTTCGAAAGCTCCAATCCTATCTTTCGGCTCAACTCCATTTTCTGTTGTCTGCTTGGAGTGGGGCATTCATTGAAGAAAGCTTCGAGCTCTCGGATTTGGCCTGGAGTGTGGCGTTGTAGTTGCTTCCTTTTCCGGCTCCGGTCATCATTGTATACTCCTTCTTCGTAGCTGAAACCTAGAATTTCATCGCTGGAGGAGTCAGTCTCTATGGCCTTCGGGCAGGATTCAGCTCCAGGATCTTCAAAGTCTCCCAGCATTTCGTGCTCAGAAATGTCCAGGTCAGGCGTTTCTAGCAGATGGGAATAACTTTTAAACATGATGGATCAGGGTATCTCGGGCTGATCTAGTTCACTCAGCTTTCTCAATTCGCTCTTACGTGTTTGCTCACTCTAGAAATTTTCTCAAGTGATTGTGCGTGTCCTGGAACCATCCTTCAGGCTGCATATGAAGACCAGCAAGCAAGCGCTCCTCCCGAGATTCTGCAATTACTCATCGTCTGTATTCCCCTTTCTTTTTCCTCGTGATAGGATCACAAACTCTTTTGCATTGATTCGGTTTCATCGAGTATTGCGCTCGTCCCTTAGTTCAGTCTTCAAAGTGGTGGGTCTACAATCTTTCGGCGCCTTTTATGATTTGCTAGGCCCGAGAACGTGGGGAACAGCGGTGGGCCCGCAATTAATGACTCCGTTTAATTCATTTAGCTCCATGGGAATTAACGCTATGATCTTCTCTCAACCCCTTTTCATCGTTCAAACGAAAGTGGCATTTTCCCTGTGCATGCTGTTACTCTTCATTTCAGCATCCCGGGCGCTTGGTGAGGAATGAGTTCGTGGCCACTCAAAATTTTAAAGACCGTCTCTGGTTTCAGACTTAATCTAACAAGGGATCATCACAACTGAGCATGACGATGTTCGTCGATAGCGTTGGTTTTAATATAGAATTAACTATAGTCATTAAAGAAAAATGTTCCCGTAGGAACTTTACAACGGATAAAATGAGTGATCTACTCGTGAACATGTTCTTCTTTCTATGGGTGTTCGTGGTGACCGACCCATCGTGCCCCGAGTCAAATGCTAGATCATGGCTGTCCAAGCATGCCAGCTTCCCACTGATTGAACAAGGCATCGAGCCCCTCATCAAAGAAATCGTCTGTCGTGGGTTGACCAGCGGCAGGCAGAGCACCAGCCGACTGCTGCTCGAATGGAGGAGTGCGCGCTCGCTGTACTTGTGACACGCGCTCTTGAGAAGTGTTGAAATGGCCCGGGAGGACATTCTGATCAGCTTTCAGTTTGCCGGTGGTCGGGCTGCTAGCTTGATTGATGCTTAGATTTGGCCGGGTATCTCTTGATGCCTGAGCATTACAATGGCGGTCGCCCCTAGCTTTTGAGCTCGAGGTGGATTCCTCCCGGTTTAGCTCCGCTCGACGTTGTTTTAATAGCTTTCTGTAGGCAGCAAGGTGATTCCTGACCAGTTCCTTACTAAGCCCCGGTACATTCATGGCCTTAAATATGCGCGTCGGAGTTGCTGAATCGATCCCCATTTGGTGAACCACATCTAGGAATCTGGAATGCAGTTCAGGGGGCCAAGCGAACCTCCTCTTATCGTGGCCCAAAATTGCATCGATGGCTTGACGACTGATTAACTCATCTCCAGCAAGACCCGACCCTATCGAAAATTGTTGTGCATGAGGCTGATATGCTTTGAGCTGGTCGGCGGTAACATCCAGCTCCTTGAAACTGTAACTCCAATCAAAGCGATGCAAATCCCATCCCCCAGGAGGCATTTGTATCATCTTCGTAGGATCATCCTGCTCATGCGTGACTCCGGCAAAATCTGGTTGAGCAGGAGATGCCCCGAGGGAGTAGGGTGGTAAATGAACGTCTTCAATCATCGCGTGAGGCTTATCGGGGAATATCTTACCGAGGGCGACGAGGTTATCGCAATGAGGGCAAACGGTAATATTGAGAGCTTTTTCATACCTCATGTTTTCTGTTCGCAGCTTTTGGTTTTCTTCCTTTAAAATCTCGACCACCTGACGTTTGCGTTGAGTCCTCGATTTGGATCTCCTATTTTGAAACCAAAACTGGATCCTCGACTGATTAATCCCCAACTCCCGGCTCAATTCAATTCTCCACTTCTTTTTCATGTAATGGCTTTTACTGAAAAGGGTTTCCAGCATTTGGGTTTCCTCCTGAGAGTATTGGTGAGGACGTCTTCTTTTCCCGAGTTGAGCATTGTGGATGTCGTTGTCGTCGTCGCCGTGATCTTGATTTCCGTTGCCAGAAGTGTTGGGCTCCATGGTTTTGGCGTTAGACTTGATCTTGGAATCTTCGAGATCCCACTGTGGTTCAATTTCTGAGATTTTTGAGTCAGTCGCCTCTAGCAGCTGACAGTAACCTCTTAAATGTGTTGGATTGAGAAATGTTTGATTGGTTCTTGCCCACTCAGAGTTCTCCACTCTCTCATGTATGCTCACTCCCTATAAAGTTTTCTTCGAGTGACTTTGCATGTTCAGGAGACGCTCTTCAAGCATCATTAGGCAAACGTTCCCCCTCAAGACCTTGAATTTTTCGCTTAGCTTTTCAACGTGATGGGACTGCCAAACCCTGCTAGGGCTCTCTTCGATAGTTGCGCTTTCCTCCCACCTAACTCTAATAATGGTGATCCCGACAAATCTTTTACATCTTTTAATTGATGAGCCGGAAATCGCGGACCGAAACGAATCCAATGGTTCTCGTGAGGGGACCTCCTGCTTTACCCTCTAACTGGGCTCCACCAGCATTATTACTGAGACCCTTCATCATGCTCGAGTTGCTATAAAATGAGGAATTAATGTATGGAAGGTTAACGTTCTCGCATAATCAGCTTCTTCCTTCTAATCTCTCTGTTAAACTCGTCTTATTCTCAAGCCAACCCAACGCAAATGGCCTCCTCTCCCGTACGCACTTTTTCAACTGATGTCTTGGCCCAGTGGGAAAAGCTTTATAACCTACTGGGTCGCGGTTACGCGCACATAACCGATCATTCTGCAACCAAGGATGCAATCTGTGTCCTGCTCGAGGACCTTGATACCACTTCTCTCGAAGGTACTACATTGGGGAGGGAATATAGAACTTTCCCGACTCTCTTTGCACACTCCTTAGAGGCCTATCGTGTTGCTAATCGGGAGGTTCTGGTGGCTCGCGTCTTGCGGGCTCGTTATGAGGATCGATCTGATCATTTGGTGCTGACCAACTATCTGGTTGATAGTTACAAAAAGGCCGTCGAGTTTGCTAATGAGCGGGTCGCGACGTTGCTTCGCGAGAGGAGAAATCTGGTGGATCAATTGGCCATATCCCTGACCACCGGCGAGCATGACCGCCGCAACGTCCTGTTGAGGCTTCAGAGCGACTGGCAGGAAGAACGGCTCGACAAGATAACCGAGGACATAGCTCGCGGGAATGGACTGGTTCGGGACCTGGAAGTAGTCACCGAAGAACACGAGGCCAAGGTCGCCGAAGTTAAGGGAGAATGTAGGAGTCTTCTCCTCAGGCTTGCCGACCACAACATGCGGAGCTGGGAGTATGAGCAGAGCATTAATAACATGGAGGGTCAGTTGGGATCCTTTGTGTCGTTAATTAGGGCTCATTTTGGCTTTACTTTTCCACCCCGACTTGTATGACCTGCTTCTGAAAACCCTCCGCTGAGCAAAATAAATGAAAGTTCTTGTGTGTGTGTTTTAACTTCTGTATAGTTCATTTCTTTGAGCATCCAAACATCTTCAACTTGAGTGAGCCGAACCATAATAGCAATAAGCCGAGCAAATACGTCCTGATTTTATAACTCGCTCATGATCAGATGGAAGAATAGTTGCGGATTTGTCCAAGAAAAGATTTCTCTATACTACTTGTTTTTCACCTGCAAATAAAAGACAGAATCAGAATGAATAATTTGAAAAGGAAATCAAAAACCCCTTTCAATCCTATGCTTGCCCATGATTAATAAGGACAAGAACTTTTACAAGGGTTTTAATCTTGCGCGAAAAGTTTTTATCAATATTCCTCGAAAGAAAGCATACTATTGAAAGGAATGTAATTCACAATAATCGCTTTTGATCAATTTCGAGAGGAACGAATTACTCAAAAGTGCGAGGTATAATAACGTGTTTTAAATTTAATTGAAGATACGGCATCCAAATCAAGGCCGTTTTGTTAAGAACGAGAGTAATTTGGACATCTATCTCGTCATTAAATTCAAAACAACGCCGATATTCTCGATCAATTATCGTGGATTACCAGCGACGTAAAACATGCATGGACCAATTCAAGTGTATAATTCCTTCTAGCGAAATTGGGGTTGGATTACCCTATACGACCAAAAAGGTCGTGCAAGATTTCCAATTTTAATTTCCTCTAAAGGAATTATAAACTTGACTTGGGAGTATTCGGATGATTAGAGAAAATGCCACTATCACATTCCCATGACCTGTCAAAAGAAATACAACCAAGTTCCATCTAAATGTATACACCAATAGATCCCTAATACAATCACTCTAAGGGGTGAGATAGAGAAAGCCTCGATAAAAATAAACCCTATACAAGAGGACTAGTAATGGAAAATGAAACAAAGGAATGTGATCCTAACGTTTAAGGATGCCCCAAGTTCGATCTGTGACTTCCGGATCACTTGCCCCAACTCGTCATCTTCATTGGACGATATCTCAACAATGTCCATAGTAGGCTCCTTTGTTGCTCACTCGGTGCTTGTCATGGGATATCATCCTCTTCGTCTTCTATCAAGGACGTTTGGGAAAAACACACACATCTATCCTTGAAATGGCATTTAATCTAATCACCAGAATGCAATGAATGAAATGCCTATATTTATATGAACTGTAATAGATTTGAGGGATAGAGAGTCTTACCAACCAAACTCGTCTACTTATGTGCGGTTTTAGGTGTACCAACCGCCCAAAGACATGCGCATGAGACAAGTGATGATGAACTTCTAAAAATCAGAGGGTTTGGTACCTAAGGCCAAGGCTCCCACCTCGAGTTCTAGAAAGAGCCGATTCCATTGCACAACTATCGTTGCATTGGGACTCGATCCATAGTTCGAAGTGAGCGGAATTGAAAAGTAGATTACCCCGTGTTTTTCCTCACGGAGATTCCATTTTCAATTCCTTCTATGATGTTCCTAAAGGCGGCGCCCGGGGTTTTAGGCGCAGTTGTGTGTGTCCACGTGTTGTGATCATCACAATGCCCTTCATGCACAACAGTTTATCAATCAGCACTTCAAATCATCCACGCAACATACATTCCTACGCCCAACCTGCATAAGACAATGTTAATCACGGACTACACCCCTTATTTCTACAATCTGCAAAAACATATAACACCTACCATAAGCGGACTTACCTCACCTTCAAGAGCGCCTGCATGATTAGAAAAATCACTCAGCGTTTTAATTACGGCCTAAGTCCACTTAAGGTCCAGAACCAAGTGTTCTAGAACAAAGTCCCCAGCGGAGTCGCCAGCTGTCGCGACCCGTCCGGAAGCGGACGCGGTTAATGGATTACCGATCGCGGGTCTTGGATCGGCGCGAGCCCTCCCAGGCCCATACCAAATCGCGGCGGGAGTATTTTTGAGGGATTCGACGATAAGAGTCGATCGCTTTCGACCTAAGTGTGGTCGTGGTGACATGTGCAACTTGTACATGCATTTGGAGTCGCCACCGGTCTTTCTTGGAGGGTAGACCGGAAACCTTACTGACCGATTGAGAGGAGTCGATCAGTTCTGCAGAACCAGAGATTTTGGGTTCGGGGACTTGGTTACGTCGGTGTCATTACCGACGCCCTTTTGGTACCTAACGCGAGTGATTTTCCTAGCTAAGAGTTCATGCCTAGGCAATTTCAGGTGAGGTAGGCTTGATTCAGGGTTCATGCAGATTGGAAGACTATTCCTATCAATCACAATCAATTTAAATGAAAGCGCAATCAAGTACATAAATAAATCACATCAATGCACATCAATTCAAATCAATGGTTTCCTAATATAGCCATAAGGGTTTAGGGAAGATGTGATTTCGGACCAGGGGTAAAATGAGAAGATTCAGGGACGATTGGCCCGAAGGGCAAAATCGTCATTTTTGGAAGGTTTGGATACCGAATTACCCAAAATATTCCATGGCCAGTTGATTGTAGCCATTTCCCATTTTTGAGAATTTTTTGGAATTTTTCTGATTTTTTTTTTTGATTTTCTATTTTTTTTATTGAATTTTTGAATTTTATATTATTTATTATTA
Organism: Rhodomyrtus psidioides; assembly: GCA_021437785.1. Taxonomy (NCBI): domain Eukaryota; kingdom Viridiplantae; phylum Streptophyta; class Magnoliopsida; order Myrtales; family Myrtaceae; genus Rhodomyrtus; species Rhodomyrtus psidioides. The sequence goes on along the minus strand of JAILYB010000031.1, from coordinate 3,917,613 downwards.
TTTTTTTTTTGAATTCTGAAAATGGTGATCCGGGTTGGGCTTCTAAGCCCAACCCTGCTAAAGCCCCGGGTTTGGAAAGGACGGGAAGCCTAAATAAGGCCTAGAAGAAAGACTTGTTCTCATATATATATATATTTTTAACTATAAGAGGGGGGGGCCTAATTGGAAACCCAAATGTGATCAGAAATTAGACAAGTCCACACGCCAGCCCAAAACCAAGTTGACTTAATCTGCAGGAATAGCCCAACGTGTGCAACCAAGGTGACACCGCCCACGTTTTTCATATTCTTCTCCCCTCTCTATTTTTCGTTTCTTTCATTTGTTATTTATTCATTCTTTTATCACTTCATCTTCTTCTTTGGGTCTTCAGAATGCAATAACAATTCTGTAACTAACCTATGAAAGAACGAACGAGAAAGCATCTTACCGTGACTCCACGCACGCCAACTTCACCGGACCTCTACCATCGTCGCCATCCAGAACTACCCCACACGGCCGCTGGTTCGGTTCGCCTCACCGCCCATCGCTCAAGCATGCCGTCATACCATTACGGGACAACGCAACGGGGCAAGTGGGAGTAGGATGCAACGACGCCGGAGCAGAGAAGGTGTGACGGGACCAGCGACAAACGAACAGGGAGAAGCGAGCAGAACCGGTCTTTGAACGGCGACGAACGGACGTCGGTCTTCAAGCGGGGCGGCGAGCTGTAGTAGTGACGTCGGGGGCGTAGCACCTCGAGCGGGAGGCAGCGGCACGACGGTCCTCGAGAAGTAGCAAGCAGAGACGGCAGTGGAACAATAGGAGGCGCGATGAAGCAGCAGCGACCAGAAGGAATCTGGCGAGAGAGCGAGGAAAGGCGTCGCGCAAAGCCCGAGGGAGACTGAAGCGGTATGTGAACGCGAGGTCGTAGGGAGAGTCTGGAACCTCCGAAAATGCCTGCAGTAGGTACTAGCCCAAGTAGCCAGTACCACCAACGACCAAGATCCGCTTCCGGGTCATCTTCTTCCTCGCCGACCTCCTCTTCTCTTCTTCGACGTGCTTGTTTGATGGTGGACGACTATGGCTGCGGCTGGAGCGCCACAGCAGCTGCAAAACAACGACGCAGCAGACCGAGCTCGAAACAGAGTAGGGCTGACTGCTGGTTCTTTGATTTTTTTGGCGGCTCCGCGACGGTCCGGCTCGGTGCGACGGGTGGAGGTGGTGATGGATTAGCGCCACGTCAAAGGCTCCCAGGTTGGCTCATAACTCGGAGAACACTGCGGTCTTTCGGGTCAAGCTTGACAGGGCGACGGGGCTGGCAGCTTCGCCTGAACAAGGCACGGTGGCTTCTCTGAGGTTCCTCTCCTCAACTGGACTTGCCACGAGTTTCATTCGATCTCCGCAACCCACGAGACCCATCTCTTATTTTCTGTCTGAAGTTCTCCTCTTCCAGCCCCCGCTCTCCACTGCCGAGCCTCTATCCTTTTTTTATGCATGGCATCAACGTGTGAAGTGCCTTTTCTTTTTCTTTTCTTTTCCTTTTTAACACCTTTGTCCCCCACTTTCCTTTGATGCCTCTTCTTTCAAGATAGTGGAGGAATAATCAATGAATCCTCATGCTATTCTTCGTTGGATGGGCAGTGAGTAGTGTTTTTTTTATAGCTCTCATGTGCTCTCGCTTCGACTACCACCGCTCGTCTTTATTATTGTGTTGTCCAGCTTGCGAAGCTTGACCATCATCATCAACTGTCGTTGAACCATAGGAACCTGCTCATCTTGCCGTCATATCATTGATTTGCTTATCCGACAATTCTAAACTCAATTGACTCACTCTATCCTAAATGCCAAATGAATGACAGAAAATATACAATGCATGCGAAACTATTTTGTGAGAATTATGACTAATTCTCATTTTTACGCTCACACGAATAATAATAAAATAAATAAAGATAAAATTTAGGTGTCAACAGCAGGTTTATATGTGCACTCTCTACCAATGCCAGATCCGCTTCAGGGACAGCATTAATGACTGATTCGCGCTCAAACTGAGGAATCTCTATGTGCTGGAACTGTGGCATATACTCCTGAGGAGTATTGAGATAGCTCGGCGGAGCATTCTGATTTGGGTTAGAGGAGTCGCTGACACGACTGCTAGTCCCGTCATTGCTGAAACACGGTTGAGTGCTCTTGGCTCTCCAATCATCATGGTTGTAACTCTGCCCAGCACTTGAGCTCCAACTGGCTTTATGATGGTTTAACGCTATTCTTCCATCCCTTAGCAATCTCCTATAGTAGTTGAGGTGAGACTCAACGTTAATTCTAGAGAGCCCCGGCACATTCATAATCTCGAGTATGCGTAGTGGGCTAGCCGAATCAACTCCCAGCTCTCGAATTGCATCAACAAATTTGGTGTGAAGTTCATAGGTCCAGTAAAACCTTGTTCTCTTATCACCCAAAATATCGTCAATACTTCGGTAGCTATTCTCTACGGGATCTAGTCGTTTCAAAAGTTGTCCAGGGAGGGACTCACCGACTTTGGATTGGCTGGCTGCGACAGCGAGTTCGTCATTGAGAGAATTCCCCCTGTGATGATTCATATCCCATTTCTCAGAGGATGTTGGTGTTGATCCTATGGTGTTGACTTGCTCATGCAGATCTCCGGCGGTATCTGGCTGTGTCGGAAAATGCTGTGGAGAATACGGTAATAGCTGAGCGTTATTCGTCAACAGAGATGGTTCATCGAGGAACACCTCGCCGAGGACAACAGGATTACCACAATTAAGGCAGGTGGCCTTGGTCAGAGCTTCCTTATATCTCGCGCTTTCAGCTTGAAGCTTCTCATTCTCCTCCTTCAGGACCAGTAACTCATGGTCTGCGTATTGCTGTTTCACCCGGGTTCGTTTGTTGGCGAACCAAAACTTGACCTTCGAAAGCTCCAATCCTATCTTTCGGCTCAACTCCATTTTCTGTTGTCTGCTTGGAGTGGGGCATTCATTGAAGAAAGCTTCGAGCTCTCGGATTTGGCCTGGATTGTGGCGTTGTAGTTGCTTCCTTTTCCGACTCCGGTCATCATTGTATACTCCTTCTTCGTAGCTGAAACCTAGAATTTCATCGCTGGAGGAGTTAGTCTCTATGGCCTTCGGGCAGGATTCAGCTCTAGGATCTTCAAAGTCTCCCAGCAGTTCGTGCTCAGAAATGTCCAGGTCGGGCGTTTCTAGCAGATGGGAATAACTTTTAAACATGATGGATCGGGGTATCTCGGGCTGATCTAGTTCACTCAGCTTTCTCAATTCGCTCTTACGTGTTTGCTCACTCTAGAAATTTTCTCAAGTGATTGTGCGTGTCCTGGAACCATCCTTCAGGCTGCATATGAAGACCAGCAAGCAAGCGCTCCTCCCGAGATCCTGCAATTACTCATCGTCTGTATTCCCCTTTCTTTTTCCTCGTGATAGGATCACAAACTCTCTTGCATTGATTCGGTTTCATCGAGTAATGCGCTCGTCCCCTAGTTCAGTCTTCAAAGTGGTGGGTCTACAATCTTTCGGCGCCTTTTATGATTTGCTAGGCTCGAGAACGTGGGGAGCAGCGGTGGACCCGCAATTAATGAATCCGTTTAATTCATTTAGCTCCATGGGAATTAACGCCATGATCTTCTCTCAACCCCTTTTCATCGTTCAAACGAAAGTGGCATTTTCCCTGTGCATGCTGTTACTCTTCATTTCAGCATCCCGGGCGCTTGGTGAGGAATGAGTTCGTGGCCACTCAAAATTTTAAAGACCGTCTCTGGTTTCAGACTTAATCTAACAAGGGATCATCACAACTGAGCATGACGATGTTCGTCGATAGCGTTGGTTTTCATACATAATTAACTATAGCCATTAAAGAAAAATGTTCCCATAGGAACTTTACAATGGATAAAAAGAGTGATCCACTCGTGAACATGCTCTTCTTTCCATGGGTGATCGTAGCGACCAACCCATCGTGCCCCGAGTCAGGTGCTAGATCATGGCTGTCCAAGCATGCCAGCTTCCCACTGATTGAACAAGGCATCGAGCCCCTCATCGAAGAAATCGTCTGTTGTGGGTTGACTAGCGGCAGGCAGAGCACCAGCCGACTGCTGCTCGAATGGAGGAGTGCGCACTTGCTGTACTTGTGACACGTGCTCTTGAAAAGTGTTGAAATGGCCCAGAAGGACATTCTGATCATTTTTCAGTTCGCCGGTGGTCGGGTTGCTAGCCTGATTGATGCTTAGATTTGGCCGGGTATCTCTTGATACCTGAGCATTACAATGGCGGTCGCCCCTAGCTTTTGAGCTCGAGACGGATTCCTCCTGGTTTAGCTCCACTCGACGCTGTTTTAATAGCTTTCTGTAGGCAGCAAGGTGATTCCTGACCAGTTCCTTACTAAGCCCCGGTACATTCATGGCCTTAAATATGCGCGTCGGAGTTGCTGAATCGATCCCCATTTGGTGAACCACGTCTAGGAATCTGGAATGCAGTTTAGGGGGCCAAGCGAACCTCCTCTTATCGTGGCCCAAAATTGCATCGATGGCTTGACGACTGATTAACTCATCTCCAGCAGGACCCGACCCTATCGAAAATTGTTGTTCATGAGGCTGATATGCTTTGAGCTGGTCGGCGGTAACATCCAGCTCCTTGAAACTGTAACTCCAATCAAAGCGACGCAAATCCCATCCCCCAAGAGGCATTTGTATCGTCTTCGTAGGATCATCCTGCTCATGCGTGACTCCGGCAAAATCTGGTTGAGCAGGGGATGCCCCGAGGGAATAGGGTGGTAAATGAACGTCTTCAATCATTGCGTGAGGCTTATCGGGGAATATCTCACCGCGGGCGATGAGGTTATCGCAATGAGGGCAAACGGTAATATTGAGAGTTTTTTCATACCTCATGTTTTCTGTTCGCAGCTTTTGGTTTTTTTCCTTTAAAATCTCGACCACCTGACGTTTGCGTTGAGCCTTCGATTTAGATCTCCTATTCTGAAACCAAAACTGGATCCTCGACTGATTAATCCCCAACTCCCGGCTCAATTCAATTCTCCACTTCTTTTTCATGTGAGGGCTTTTACTGAAGAGGGTTTCCAGCATTTGGGTTTCCTCCTGAGAGTATTGGTAAGGACGTCTTCTTTTCCCGAGTTGAGCATCGTGGATGTCGTTGTCGTCGTCGCCGTGATTTTGATTTCCGTTGCCATAAGTGTTGGGCTCCATGGTTTTGGTGTTAGACTTGGTCTTGGAATCTTCGAGATCCCTCAGTAGTTCAATTTCTGAGATTTTTGAGTCAGTCGCCTCTAGCAGCTGACAGTAACCTCTTAAATATGTTGGATTGAGAAATGTTTGATTGGTTCTTGCCCACTCAGAGTTCTCTACTCTCCCCTGTATGCTCACTCCCTATAAATTTTTCTTCGAGTGACTTTGTACGTTCAGGGGACGCTCTTCAAGCATCATTAGGCAAACGTTCCCCCTCAAGACCTTGAATTTCGCGCTTAGCTTTTCAACGTGATGGGACTGCTAAATCCTGTTAGGGCTTTCTTCGATAGTTGCGCTTACCTCCCACCTAACTCTAATAATGGTGATCCCGACAAATCTTTTACATCTTTTAATTGATAAGCCGGAAATCGCGGACCTAAACGAATCCAATGGTTCTCGTGAGGGGACCTCCCGCTTTACCCCCTAACTGGGCTCCACCAGCATTATTACTGAGACCCTTCATCATCCTTGAGTTGCTATAAAATGAGGGATTAACGTATGGCAGGTTAGCGTTCTCGCATAATCAGCTTCTTCCTTCTAATCTCTCTATTAGCCTTGTCTTATTCTCAAGCCAACCCAACGCAAATGGCCTCCTCTCCCGTGCGCACTTTTTCGACTGATGTCTTGGCCCAGTGGGAAAAGCTTTATAACCTATTGGGTCGCGGTTACGCGCATATAACCGATCATTCTGCAACCGCGGATGAAATCCGTGTCCTGCTCGAGGACTTAGATACCACTTCCCTCGAAGGTACTACGCTGGGGAGGGAATATAGAACTTTCCCGACCCTCTTTGCACACTCCTTAGAGGCCTACCGTGTTGCTGATCGGGAGGTTCTTGTGGCTCGCGTCTTGCGGGCTCGTTACAAGGATCGGTCTGATCATTTGGTGCTGACCAACTATCTGGCCGATAGTCACAAAAAGGCCGTCGAGTTTGCCAATGAGAGGGTCGCGACGTTGCTTCGCGAGAGGAGAAAACTGGTGGATCAATTGGCCCTATCCCTGACCGCTGGCGAGCACGACCGCCACAATGTCCTATTGAGGCTGCAAAGCGACTGGCAGGAAGAACGGCTCGACAAAATAACTTCAGACATAGCTCACGGGAATGGATTAGTTCGGGACTTGGAAATAATCACCGAAGAACACGAGGTCAAGGTCACTGAGGTTAAGGGAGAATGCAGAAACCTTTTCCTCAAGCTCGCGGACCAGGACATGCGAAGTCGTGAGTACGGGCAGAGCATTAACAACATGGAGGGTCAATTGGGCTCCTTTGTGTCGTTAATTAGGGCTCACTTTGGCTTTACTTTTCCACCCCGAATTGTATGACCTGCTTCTGAAAACCCTCCGCTGAGCAAAATAAATGAAAGTTCTCGTGTGTGTTTTAACTTCTGCATGGTTCCTTTCTTCGAGCGTTCGAACATCTTCAACTTAGGTGAGCCGAACCATAATATCAATAAGTCGAGCAAATATGGATTTTATAACTCGCTCATGATCAGATGAAAGAATAGCCTCAGACTTATCCAGGAAAAGATTTCTCTCTGTTATCTATTTTTTACCTGCAAATGAAAAGACAGAATCAGAAGGAATAATTTGAAAAAGAAAGCAAAACCCCCTTTCAATCTTATGCTTACCCATGATTAATAAGGACAAGAACTTTTACAAGGGTTTTAATCTTGCGCGAAAAGTTTTTTATCAATATTCTTCGAAAGAAAGCATACTATTGAAAAGAATGTAATTCACAATAATTGCTTTTGATCAATTTCGAGAGGAACGAATTACTCAAAAGTACGAGGCATAATAACGTGTTTTAAATTTAATTGAAGATACGACATCCAAATCAAGGCCGTTTTGTTAAGAACGAGAGTAATTTGGACATCTATCTCGTCATTAAATTCAAAACAACGCCGATATTCTCGGTCAATTATCGTGGATTACCAGCGGCGCACAATCATGCATGAACCAATTCAAGTGTATAATTCCTTCTAGCGAAATTGGGGTTGGATTACCCTATACGACCAAAAAGGTCATGCAAGATTTCCAATTTTGATTTCCTCTAAAGGAATTATAAACTTGACTTGGGAGTATTCGGATGATTAGAGAAAATGCCACTATCACATTCCCATGTCCCGTCAAAAGAAATACAACCAAGTTCCATCTGAATGTATACACCAATAGGTCCCTAATACAATCACTCTAAGGAATGTGATCCTAACGTTTAAGGATGCCCCAAGTTCGATCTGTGACCTCCGGATCGCTTGCCCCAACTCGTCATCTTCATTGGACGATATCTCAATAATGTCCATAGTAGGCTCCTTTGTTGCTCACTCGGTGCTTGTCATGGGATATCATCCTCTTCGTCTTCTATCAAGGACGTTTGGGAAAAACACACACATCTATCCTTGAAATGACATTTAATCTAATCACCAGAATGCAATGAATGAAATGCCTATATTTATATGAACTGTAATAGATCTGAGGGATAGAGAGTCTTACCAACCAAACTCGTCGACTTATATGCGGTTTTAGGTGTACCAACCGCCCAAAGACATGCGCATGAGACAAGTGATGGTGAACTTCTAAAAATCAGAGGGTTTGGCACCTAAGGTTAAGGTTCCCACTTCGAGTTCTAGAAAGAGCCGATTCCATTGCACAGCTATCATTGCATTGGGACTCGATCCATAGTTCGAAGCGAGCGGAATTGAAAAGTGGATTACCCCGCGTTTTTCCACACGGAGATTCCATTCTCAATTCCTTCTATTGTGTTCCTAAAGGCGGCGCCCGGGGTTTTAGGCGCGGTTGTGTGTGTCCACGTGTTGTGATCATCATAATGCAATTCATGCACAGCAGTTTATCAATCAGCACTTCAAATCATCCACACAACATACATTCCTACGCCCAACCTGCATAAGACAATGTTAATCACGGACTACACCCCTTATTTCTCCAATCTGCCAAAAACATATAACACCTACCATAAGCGGACTTACCTCACCTTCGAGAGCGCCTGCAAGGTTAGAAAAATCACTCAGCGTTTTAATTACGGCCTAAGTCCACTTGAGGTCTAGAATCATATGTTCTAGAGCAAGATTCCCCAGTGGAGTCGCCAGCTGTCGCGACCCGTCCGGAAGCGGACGCGGCTAATGGATTACCGATCGCGGGTCTTGGATCGGTGCGGGCCCTCCCAGGCCCATACCATATCGCGGCGGGAGTATTTTTCAAAGGATTCGACGATAAGAGTCGATCGCTTTCGACCTTCAGTGTGGTCGTGTGTCATGTGCAACTTGTGCATGCATTTGGAGTCGCCACCCGGTCTTTCTTGGAGGGTAGACCGGAAACCTTACTGATCGATTGGGAGAGATCGATCAGTTCTGCAGAACCAGAGATTTTGGGTTCGGGGACTTGGTTACGCTGATGTCATTACCAACTCTCTTTCGGTACCTAACGCGAGTGATTTTCCTGACTAAGAGTTCATGCAGGTGCAGTTTTGGATGGGGTAAGTTTGATTCAGGGTTTCATGCAGATTGGAAGACTATTCCTATCAATCACAATCAATTTTAATAAAGACGCAATCAAATGCATAAATAAATTTCATATCAATGCACGTCAATTCAAGTCAATGACTTCCTAGTATAGCCATAAGGGTTTAGGGAGGGTGTGATTTCGGACCGGGGTAAAATGAGAAGATTTGGAGACGATTTAGCCCGAAGAGCAAAATCGTCAATTTTTGGAAGACTTGGATATGGAATTACCCAAAATATTCCATGGCCAGTTGATTGTGGCCATTTCCCATTTTTGAGAATTTTTTTGGAATTTCTTGATTTTTCTTCAATTTTTGGAAGACAATTCGCCCAAAGGGAGAAATCGTCATTTTAAGAAGGGTCGGGGTTCAAAACACCCGGAATGAGTCTTGGCCAGTTGATTGTGGCCATTTCCTATTTTTGGGGATTTTGTTGGATTTTTTTTTTAGAATTTTTTTTTTGGAAGACGGTTTGCCGGAAGGGCAAAACCGTCATTTCTGGAAAGACCGGGGGTCGAAAGACCCGGAACAGGTCATGGCCAGTTGAATGTGGCCATTTCCTATTTTCTGGAATTTTTTTAGAATTTTTCTGAATTTTCTGAATTTTTTGAATTTTTTATGATTTTCCATTTTTTATTGAATTTTTGAATTTTTTTTATTTTTTTATTATTATTATTTTAAACATTTCGAAAATAATGTTCTGGACTGGGCTGCAAGGCCCAACCCTTCTAAAGTCACGAGCTAAGAAAAACCATGAAGCCCAAATAAGAATCTAAAGGATAAAGGCCCAAATTTCCTTCTAGAGCCCACTCCGAAAATTCAATGAATGGCCCAAAATTATTTCTAAAACCCATTGTCCAACCTATTTTCGGACCACACCAAGCCCAGCTCACACTCTCCTCAAATAAAACAAAATAAGCCCATCCTCATAGCAAGGGCTCACGCCCAAATCATCCAAACAGACCCACGCCACGCACGTTTAATTTGCAGCTCCACGTTTTTTTGTTTGTTTCTTTTTGTTCCTTTTCTTTAATAATTTTTTTTTATGATTTTCTTTATTCTAGCCCCCCACGAACAGCCGAGGGAGATGAACCTGCAACCACTATTCAATCTTCTTTTTCGTGCGACATCCCTTCATTCACAGCACTGAGGCAGAGAATGGATGCCTCCGGTCAGGACGTCGGCTTCGTCGGCCGCAGGGTTTCAACTCCGCTTCGCTCCGGTCTCGTCAACTGTACTATGTTTCTACACTCGTCGCATTGCCATCCTGAAGGCTTCTGGACTTAGTGTTGTTTTATGGCGATGATGGTCATTGCAGATGATGGGGGGAAAGGCTGAAGATGATGGTCCGTCCGGGGCAAACGTGAGAGAGAGGGAGCTGTCAGAGAGAGAAAAATCGAAAACTGCCAGAGTGATCATCAGAGGTGTCCCCGGAGTGCTCGCGAGAATTCAAGAGAAAAAAGAAATCCTGGGGACCAGGGAATCCGAAAAAAAAAATGAGAAAAACTGAGAGAGAGCGGTGGTGAATTGAGAGAGTTAGCGAGAGAGAATAGAATAACCAAAAAAAAAAAAGAAGCTTTCGTCCAGAAACTAAAAGAATTGCCATGGAAAGCAATGTCAGTCCAAAAGATTCGGCAGAGAGAGAGAGTTAATGGAGAGTGGGCTCTTTGTTTTTTTATCAATGAGAGAGAGAGAGAGTTAATGGAGAGTGGGCTTTTTGTTTTTTTTAATGAGAGAGAGAGGATTAATGGATAGTGGGAGCATCAGAATGTGGGGGCGTGAGAAAAAAAATGAGAGCAGAAGAATGAGAGGGAATAAGTCAGAATTTTTTTTTTTTGTAATGTAATTTTTCGAAAATATATTAAAAAAATGAAAATTACGAAAATTATTTTTTTGGTCAAAATGGTTCATTTAGCTTGGCTAAGGTCACCAAAATTGATTTTTCAAATTTTCAACTTTTTATGGATTTTCTATGAATTTTCAAAAAAAATAAAAATAAAAATAAAAATAAAAATAAAAATAAAAATAAAAAAAATTGATCAAAATTTAGGTGTCAACAGTCCAGAATTGCTTTTTGCATCTGCTTTGATTTCATTCAGGTTTGTGTCAAGGAATTCAGCCACCTGACTCAGGGGTTCAAGTCCTATAGGGGGTCGGACGAGCGTAGGGGTGAACTCAACTCCTATGACGGCGTTGTTTTCCTCGATAGTGGGAGTGATCTCTAGTCCTTCCATGCAAAATGTAGCGGTGGTAGGATCCCAGTAAAGCGCCATGGCTTGAATAAAGGCAGGTGGACACTCAATCTTCAGCAAGTCCAATAGGTACCCTAGTCGTGATTCCGCATACTTCTGGCTGGCTTCGTCCATGCCATCCCACCATGATTGGAGTTCAGCTCGGGGGATTTTGAACACTTGAATATCGTTCTTTCCCATCAAGTCTAAAATATGCAAATGGTTTTTTTAAAAAGTCAATCGTCAGAAATTACTTTAAACGTATGAATATGCAGATGTCATGAGGCATGTATGAGCTAACTTGATTGCATAGTTCAATTTGAAGAAATGGAGATTAGGACCTCTTTCAGGTCTTGAAAGCCTGACTCAAAGCCTAATTTTCATTTCAGGGAAGTGAATTATGCAATTTAGTCAGGTTTACTTAGTGACTAAAGGGAACAGCAACGTCACATCCCATTGGTCAACACATCAAAGGAACAAAGTGGGATGCATTTTTATTACAATCAAGATGTCTAATAGAAGAAAGGTAAAGAGAGGTTTTTCAAACAAGAAAGCCATAAAAGCCAATGGAACGTGAGGATCTAAATCACTCTTTTCCCAGAAGTCTACCCAAATGACAGTCGGTCATGAACTTTCCCTTAATCTAGGGTAGGGGAGTTATCTTCAGTGTTTTGGTCGAGAGGTTGTAGTTCCTCTGGCCATTCTCTAGTCCAGGGTATGACGACTTCGGGAGCTTTCTCGGGTTTCATCTTTTTGAGTGTGATACGCCTTGGCTTGGTCTTGATTGCAGGGCGTCTTTTCCTACCCCAAAAAGTAATCATGGGTATATCCTCCCTGGCCAGCAGTTTAGTTTTCCGACGGGCGTATGCGACGCTGTCTCTTCATCTCCATATAGTCCTTGAACATCTTGTCTGCTTGTCGCTTGAATCTGAGGTTATCGACATAGTAACGGGTTTGGCAATCTTCGGCGTATCCCAACTTACGTCCAGTCAGCTCTCGACCATGCACGAATCTAGTGAAGTGCAGCCTTGTGTTCGGTCCAGGGCGAGTGACCTTCCTCAGATATTCGAAGGTTACCAATTCTGTCGAGCTCTTGGGGAACAGCGACATTCTAACCTATTACCATTGCTGTTTCAATTAGTCACTTGAGTGATTTGCATGATGCGAATGCACATGAATGTATGTAATGCATGAGTCAAATCATGGAGCAGGGAATAGTAAAGTACATCGAAAGTAAGTGCCTTACCAACCATACCTAGGGGAATGTGGAATGTCCCCCTCTTATTAATGGGCGGTTTTAGGTATACCAACCATCCATAGACATGCGCATGAGATAAGTGGGTATACTCTAAGAAATCAAAAATCAGGTGAGGAACCTACGGCTTAGGCTCCCACGATCCACACGAGGCAGATTCCTCCCCAAGGGTACCTTCCCAAGAGGGTTAGATATCGCCAATGCAGATAGTAGGCGGGAACGGGTACGAGAGTCTCAAGTGCCATCAAACACAAGATCCTTTTCGCACTTTTTCCCTATCTAAGGTAACCTAAGGGTGGTTGCAGTCGGGGTTTGACCGCCAGTGTGTGCAATGTGTCGTGATCATCACAATGCAAGGTCATGCACAATAGTTTTTATCAAACACCGCTTCAGTATGTGCGTAAAGTAAACATACACTCCCAACTCCAACCTGCAGAAAAATGTCAACAATCACTCCACCCCTTATTTCTCCAATCTGCAAAAACATCTAACACAATGGTTAGTGTACGTACCTCATCTTCGAGAGCATCTGCGGAAAATAAGGTCAGATAAACCAGACAACTTTTTTTTAATCGGCTCAAGTCCTCTGGTCTGCGAAACCAGAGATTCTGGTTTAGAATATTCCCCAGTGGAGTCGCCAGTCTGTCGCGACCCGCTCGCGAGCGTGAGACGGGAGGGGGCTAATGGGCCGCCCGATCGCTGGCCTGATCGGACGCGGGCCTCTCCCAAGGCCCATTACCCAAATCGCAACTGCTGGATATACGTGGTCGACCTTCAGTGTGGTCTAGTGACATGTGATGAGCGTACATGCCAAGGAGTCGCCACCAATCGTTTCGTGGAGGGTACGATCGGAAACCCTATCGAATAGTTGGGAGTGGTCTATTCGATTCTGCGGAAACCAAAGAAGTGGGTTCGGGGACTTAGTTACGCCAACTGTCAGAGTTGACGCCCTTTCGGTACATAAGCTGAATGGTTTATCTGATCCTAGGATTTCATACAGACGAGTGGGGTACAGATCCTAAATCTAGGAGTTCATGCAAATGGGAATTACTACCCTATCAGTCACAATCGATAGAAATAAGTGCGCAAATCAAGGATCCAGTACGTGCGGATAAAACACATAAAAGCAACATGGCATCCCTAATAAGGCCCTATTAGCCTAGAGAAATATCAATCAAGGCTTAGGAATGATTTTGGCATGATTTGCCCATTAGGGGCAAAATCGTAATTTTGAATGGTTCGGAGACAATTCACCTCAAAAGGGCGAATTTGTCATTTTCAGATGAATTGGGAAGTCAAAAGACAGGGGAAATGGGATTGGCCATCAATCCAATCCATTTCCTATTTTTTTGGAATTTCCAAGATTTTTCTGGAATTTAAAATTGATTTTACCCTTGGAGGGGTAAAGTCGTCATTTTGGACAAAGACGAGAACTGAAAACCTCAAATATTAGGGTTGGTCGTCCACCTGACCCAAACCCTAACTTTAAGCAATTTTCAGAACTCGATTGAGACAAAAAAGATAATTTTCCCATTGAAGGGCAAAATTGTCATTTTGAGAAAAAAAGGCGGGACTCGAAAACCCAAACCTAAGAATTGGTCGCCTACCCGACCCTAATTCTTACCTTGATATTATCGGTCTTATCTCGCATACACAGCAGAGGCGACTTACCCCTAAAGGGTAATGTCGTCAAGTCTCGGAAAATTGGGTAAGAAACCCCAAAAATAGGGTTGACCAGTTGTCTGTGGTCAACCCTCGATTTTTGGGGGTTTCTGGAATGTCTATGGTTTTTCCACAATTTTTCCAGATTTTTTTGGAATTTCCTGGAATTTTCTAGCATTTTGTTTTGGATTTTCTAAGATTTTTCTGATTTTTTTTATTTATTTTTTTTATTATTTTCGGAATTTTTTTATTTTTTTAAAAAAATGTGATTCAGACCGGGTCGACCCGACCCACTCGGGTCGGAACCCGGCCCAGACCCGGATCCGCGAAACTCTCGGCTCCAAAACGACGCCGCATCGCGTTTTCGTTTTTCAGATTATCCTAATCTGATCTAACGGCCTCTATTGAACAACGTGGCTTGTCCGCGTCCCTTAGATTTGATTACTAGATCCTACGGTCTAGATTGAACGGAGACTCGATCCGGACCGTCTGATCTAACTACTTGAATCTACGGCCACGATTAGAACGTGGAACTTGATCTGAACCGTCTATTTTCATTAACCCAAAACGACGTCGCCTAATCCTTCATTTAAACGGCACCGTTTCCGTTCTGATTGATTTTACGATTAAAATCATTTTCGGATAATCCTAATTTCTAATCGGACGGTCACCATTTATCAGACTCGATAATCCTAGACCGTCCGATCTAACGCTGATTGGTCCTAACAAACTAACAGTCGAGCTGACTCGACACTGACGTGGACCAATGGCCGGACGCCACCTAAGGCTTTGACTCGTTGACCTGCCAGGTTGGTATCGTCTCCAACCTCGCGACCATTGCTGAACGAACGGCCACGACTCCCCGGCGATGATTCGACGGTAGAATCTTAACGGATTGGAGTGAGACCGGCGGCAATCGACTCGCGATGATCTCTATTTTAACATATCTAGGAATCGTAGCATTTTATTCACAGAATCGTAAGAATCATGCAAAGTGCCGAGTACGGCCATGGGAGTTCGATCGCGTAATTTATGTAAAATCGCAGCAATTCAATCACAGAACAGCACCGGTAGAGGTTCAGAAGACTCACCTCGAGCTTCGATTGAGATCGCTCGGCCCAGATTTGGCTGGGGAAAGATGAACAGTATCTCGACAATGGAGGTTGAATTGGAAGACTCGATTGGGCACGTTAAGACAAAATCGATGCAAACAAGGTACGCGACGATGGTCAGTGATGTTCAGGGAATAAAAGGCACACACTAATTGCAAGAATGTTCAAGAAATGTGTGAATCGCCATGAATGCTCAAAGAAGAACTCGAGACTGCGACTCACCTGTTCTTGCGATTTCACAGGGCGCGGCCGGCGACGATCGCTTCTTAGCGCTTCAGACGACCTTCTAATGGCTTCGTGGAGCTTTGGTTTAGCCTGGGAAGGCCCAACCGGTGCTCTGCAATTCGAGCTCAATTTCTCGACGACGGGGGTTGTAGAACGAGCTCTCTCTCGCGTTCTCTCTCTCTTACGCGATTTAGTTTCTCTTTCTTCAACTGAATCAACCGTCCTCTGCTTCGCGAAGGCCCTCTGCCTTATATACCATTTTCAGTTTTGGGCGCCGAGTTGGGTAGTTGAAACAAGCGACCTTCGCACGTGAGAACACGTGCGAAATGGTCACCGGCGACCGGCTTCTAACGGGCATCAAGTGGCAATTCCGTTCGGGGTCTTCGGCGACCGCATTTGGCATGAATTTGGGTGAATTTCAGCCAAATTCTGTCGTCGTTGACTTTCACGGGCGCCGCGGCCTTGACCGGCCGATTACTCTCCGTTCCGGCGGCCATTGGTCATGCTCTTTGTGTCAATCGACGGGGAATGTTGTGGCGAATGAAACCCCCACTAGTTCTTTTTTAATTGCCGCCGATTGCTTGGTCAATTTCCCTGTTGAAATTCAACCTTGCACTGTTCATTTGTGCGCAGGCTTGATGAAGACGATGACACTGTAGCGGACCGGTTCGACTGGTCTGACCGGTTTGAACCGGTTCCGAACAGGATTTTTCAAATTAAACCCAACTTAATGGGAAAATTTTGCAATTGAACCTCAAAATCGAATCTAGAGCATGAATTCTATCAGAAAATATAATTTTGCCCAAAAGTTTACGTCGATTTCAATAAAAACCCCAATTTTCCTTCTAACTGCAAATTGGGGAATTATGCAATTGAAGGTTCAAATGATCAAATTGGGTCAAATTACCTGTGCCAATCGATTCAAAATGGGGAAACCCTTTGAACAGTATGTTTAATTTGCAATGATAGCCCTTGAATTGAAAGTAATTTCAATTATGCTTAATTTCAAGGACTAAAATGCAATTTTAGTATGTAATTTTGCCAAATCCGTGCAATTGAGCAAATTACTCAAAAAATTGGGCTAAATTGAAATAGGGGATAGTTAGATTGAATGTAAAGATCCTAAAAAATGCCAAAATTGCGAATTAAAAGACTCAATTGTTATTTTTTCTTCAAATTCAATAGTATGGGTTACAAAGGAACACCTAAAATTGAATCTGATTTTTGATTTTTTGTGAGGTCAAAAATACAAGGGATAAAAAGGAAAAATATTGGATATTGTTCCATATTTTTGTGACATCAAATGCTATTTTTCTTGATTTTGTGAATATTTTTCTATTTTCTAAAAATATTAAAAAATATGAAAATTATGAAAAATTATTTTTTGGTCAAGAATGGTTCCTTGGGGTTGGCCAAGGCCTCCAAAGTTGATTTTGTAATTTGTTGACTTTTTATGAATATTTTGTGATTTTTCAAAGATAAAACTGAAAAAGACTTGGTCAAAAATCAGGTGTCAACACCTTAGGTGCGGTCTGGTGACATGTGATATGTGTACATGCCAAGGAGTTGCCACGAATCGTTTCGTGGAGGGTACGATCGGAAACTCTATCGAATAGTTGGGAGCGATCTATTCGATTCTGCGAAAACCAGAGAAGTGGGATCGGGGACTTTGTTTTGCCAACTGTCAGAGTTGACGCCCTTTCGGCACCTAAGTTGAATGATTTATCCGATCCTAGGATTTCATACAGATGAGTGGGGTATGGATCCTAAATCTAAGAGTTCATGCAGACAGGAATGGCTACCCTATCACTCAAAGTTAGTAAAAATAAATGTGCAAATCAAGGATTCAAAACATGCGGATAAATCACATCAAAGCAGCATGGCATCCCTAGTAAGGCCCTATTTGCCTAGAGAAGTATCAATGAGGGCTTTGGAGTGATTTCGACATGATTCGCCCATGAGAGGCAAAATCGTAATTTTGAGAAATTTGGGGACAATTTACCGCAGAAGGGAAAAATCGTCATTTCAGACGAAGTGTGTAGCCAAAATTTGGCGAAAATAGGATTGAAGGCGAGACCAATCCATTTCCTATTTTTCGGGAATTTTCAGAATTTTTCTGGAATTTAGAAGTGATTTTACCCTTGGAGGGGTAAAATGGTCATTTCGGGCAAAGACGAGAACTGAAAATTTCAAATATTAGGGTTGATCACCCACTTGACCCAAACTTTAATTTTAAGCAATTTTCAGGACTCGATTGGAATAAGAAAGACGATTTACCCACTGAGGGGGTAAGATCATCATTTTGAGAAAAGGGACAAAATCCGAAAACTCAAGCCCAAGAATTGATCGCCTAACCGACCCTAATTCTTACCTTGGCATTATCGGCTTTATCTCGCATATATAGCAGAGGCGACTTACCCCTAAAGGGTGATGTCGTCAATTCTTCGGAAGAATGGATAAGAAATCCCAAAAATAGGATTAACCAGTTGTCTGTGGTCAATCCTCGATTTTTGGGGATTTCTGGAGTATCTAGGATTTTCCCACAATTTTTTTTTTGGATTTTCTAGGATTTTCTAGCATTTTTTAGAATTTTCTAGAATTTTTATGATTGTTTTATTTTTAAAATCATTTTCTGAATTTTTTTATTAAAAAATGATTTGGACCGGGTCGACCCGACCCACTCGAGCCGGAACCCGGCCCAAACCCGGACCCGCGCGACCCATGACTCAAAACGACACCGTATCACCGTTTTTTATTTTTCTGATTATTTAGACTTGATCCGACGGTTCTTATTGAACCGCGTGGCTAACCCACGGCCGCCGGATCAAATTACTAAAACCTACGGCCTAGATTGAACGGAGACCCGACCAGGGTCGTCTGATCAACCTACTAAAACCTACGGTCAGGATTAGAAGGCATGACTCGATCTGGACCGTCCATCCTCATTAACCTAAATGACGCCGCACTGCCACTAACCTAAACGGCACCGTTTCGACTCATTTTTATTTTTTGATTTTAAAACATTTTCGGATAAACCTAATTACTAATCGGACGACCACTATAATTTAGACTCGATTTACCTGAGCCGTCCGATCTGTTTATTTGAATAACAGACCCTCAACGGCCGTGCTGACTAGACTAACACGTGGACCAATGGCCGACTGCCACCTAGGAACGCTGACTCGTTGACCCGCCACGTCAGCTTCGTCTTCAACCTCGCGACTGCCTCTGAGAGGACAGTCACGACTCTCCGGCGATGATCCAACGGTGGAATCTTGAAGGAATCGAGCGAAACCAGCACCAAT
The DNA here is from genome assembly GCA_021437785.1 of Rhodomyrtus psidioides. Classification (NCBI taxonomy): domain Eukaryota; kingdom Viridiplantae; phylum Streptophyta; class Magnoliopsida; order Myrtales; family Myrtaceae; genus Rhodomyrtus; species Rhodomyrtus psidioides. The sequence continues at coordinate 3,899,067 of JAILYB010000031.1, read as the reverse complement.
TGACTCGCAACAGTCTCTAGTTCAACATATCTAAGAATCATGGCATCTAATTCACGAAATCACGAGTATCATGCAACATGCCGAGTACGGCCATGGAAGTTCAATCGTACGATTCACTCCAAACCATGGCAATTCAGTCACAGGATAGCATCAATGAGGTTCAGAACACTTACCTCGAGCTCCGATCGAGCTCGCACGGCCTAGATTTGGCTAGGCAAGAACGAACAGGGATCGGCGATGAAGGCTAAGTTTGAAGACTCAATTCGAGGTATTCAAGCGAAGTCGATGCAAAATGAAGATGCAATGACGGTTAGGGATGCTTGAAGAGCAAAACACCTACCCTAACTCGAAGAATCAAGGTCGGAATTGAGTTCCGCCATTAAAGCATAGTGCGAAAGCTTGAAGACCAGACTCACCTGTTTTCGCGGCTTCAGCTTGCGCGGTCGACGGTGATCGCTTCCTGGGAGCCTGGTCGACCTCCTCACGACCTCGTCGAGTTTTGGTTTAGCCTCAAGAGGCCCAACAGGTGCTCTGCAAATCCGAACTCTACCCTCGACAATGGCGATGGAGGAGAGCTCTCTCTCTCTCTCTCTCTCTCTCTCTCTCTCTCTCTCTCTCTCTCTCTCTCTCTCTCTCTCTCTTCGATTCAATTCTTCCTCCTCTAACCCTCTTAATAGAAAGCCTCCATAGGCTTACATAGCTCTTCGAATTTTGGCGCCGAATCGGGGAAGTGTGTACCGGCTTCAATCGCACGTGAGGCCACGTGCCTTTAGGTCTAAACGGCGTCGGAGACGATGGGCATTCCGTCCAGGCCCGTTTAGTTCTCCGGTAGGTCCTATCTAGTGCGAATTTGACACGAATTTGCTCTGAGTTTGGGAAGTGTTGACTTTCGCGAGTTTGCAAGTTTGACCGACCGATTACTCCTCTCTCCGGCGACGTCAAACTGTGATGCCGGCGTCAATCAACAGGTAAGGGTGAAAGTAACAATACGCCTACCAATGCTCCTCCAATTGTTGTTGATTGGTCAACTAATTTGAGGATAAAAAATCCCCTCAGAACTGTTCATCTGCGCGAAAGCTTAATGAAGAAGACGACACTGTAGCGGACCGGTTCGACCGGTCGGACCGGGCGGTCTGACCGGTCTGAACCGGTTCCGACTTGAAATTTTCAAATTAAACACAAATTGGTGGGAAATTTTTGCAATCAAACCTCAGAATCGAACTTAGGGCACGAGTATTATCTAAAAATGTGATTTTGCCCAAAAGTTCACATCAATTTCTATGAAAACCCCAAATTTTCCTTTAATTACAAATCGGGGAATTGTGCAATTGAGGGCTCAAATGATCAAATTGGACCAAATTACCCATGCCAATCGATTAGAAATGGTGAAAAACATTGGGTAGTGATTTCAATTTGTAATGGTAGTCCTTGAATTGAAAGTAATTTCAATTATGCCTAGTTTCAAGGACTAAAATGCAATTTAGTACACAATTTTGCCCAATTCATGCAATTAAGCAATCTGTACGAATAATTGGGTTAAATTACAATAAGGGACAATTAGATTGGATGTCAAGATCCTAAAAAAAGCCAAAATTGCAAATTAAAAGACTCAATTGACATTTTTTTACCAAATTCAATCATATGTGTAACAAAGGAACACGTAAAATTCAATTTGATTTTGGATTTTTTGTGAGGTCAAAAAGACAAGGGATTTAAAAGAAAAATATTGAATATTTGTCATATTTTTGTGACCTCAAATGCTATTTTTCTTGAATTTTCAAGTATTTTTCTAATTTCCAAAAATACTAAAAAATACGAAAAATATGAAAAATTATTATTTTTGCCAAAAAGGTTCCTTAGGCTTGGTCAAGGCCACCAAAGTTGATTTTATAATTTTTTGACTTTTTATAAATTTTCTAAAGATAAGCTAAAAAAAGCTGATCCAAAATTAGGTGTCAACACTCCATCAAAAGTTGATTTTTGATCAAAGAAATGTGTTTGATAAAATTTCTACTTTTGAAACATTATTAACAAAATCTCCAACAGTGGTGGTCGGTGGAGACCGGCGGCGGCGGCAGGGGACCGGCGGCGACCGGCAAAGGCGGCGGGCGGTGACAGCTGCCGGCGACGGGTGGCGGGCGGTCGGGGGGTGCCGACAGGCGGGCGTTGATCGGCGAACCGGTGTAGTTGAAGGTGTGATTTCTGAAGCTGAGAAGCTACAATTTTTAGCTTCTCATAGTTAGCCAAAAATCCAACCAAAAGTAGAAATCTCTTTCAGAAGTAGAAAATCTCAATTTTTTTACCAAACGGATTTCAGTTTCAGAAGAACTTCTGATGTGTCTTTACCAAACAGATTTCTGCTCTAGAAGCACTTCTGAAGTAGAAATTCTCTTCCAAAAGTGTTACCATGCGCACCCTAACCCATCCCAATCGTCGTCCTATGCTAATATTTCGTGCGCCTCGACATCATGCTCTCAACTTGGTAATAATATTGTCTTTCTAGAATGTTCTTGAAGCATAGATGAGGACTCAAAAGTTTCTTAGAGTGAAAACCATCAAAAGAATAACTAGAACTAATTAAAGCAATGAGTTGTGCTCTATCTTCGGGTCGTTTGGGATGCTCCGGATCGACATTCCTATACTTCATTGAATACGGAGACCGGTCGATTACGGCCGATTTCTTCGCAACCGAGAAGTTGACTCTAACACATACGGAGGTGATCGACAATTTTGAATTCGGCTGCAGAGAAAACAATCAAGGCCTTTTCGGCGGATCCGCAGGTTTGATGGGACTATCAGATGACAAGATCTCCATCGGGCAACAAACCGCGGCCAAATATGGCAAGTATTTCTCCTTCTGCTTGCCCTCCTCCCCTAGCTCGACCGGACACTTGACTTTCGGCAAAGATGGCGGAGCATCGAGCTCGGTTAGCTTCACCCCGTTATCAACGGTCCCACCAAGCTCGCAGTTCTACAGAATAAGTATCGAAGGAATCAGTGTGGGACGGAATCGCCTATCGATACCATCGACGGTTTTTTCATGTGGAGATGCCATCATCGACTCGGGAACTGTCATTAGCCGGTTGCCTCCGACAGCTTTTGGTGCCTTGAGAGACGCATTTAGGGCAGCAATGGCGAACTACACGATGGCATCGGCGATACGCCCTTTCGATACTTGCTACGACTTCAGCAAAGAGAGCACAATCGTGGTCCCATTCGTAACATTCTCTTTCGCCGGCGGAGTCGAAGTCAATTTGGACCTTAGCGGGATATTATTCGCTGTCGAGGCCTCTCAATTTTCCCTAGCCTTTGCAATGAATCCTGCTGATAGTAATTGGGCCATCTATGGTAACACGCAGCAGAAAACATTTGATGTTGTCTACGACGTTGCCGGAGGGAAGCTAGGTTTCGGTTCGAATGGCTGTTCCTAAGATGGATGTAATAAGACGAACGTTATTATAGACTCGATGACACTTGGGAGTATGCAAAATGAATATGTCATCGCGAGTTAAATGCTCTGAATAGTAGCCATTGCAAATTGAGAATAACGGAAGTGCTCTTACTGTTAAGATGGACGTATGAGTGAGCTGTTTTAAAGAGTTAAGAAAATCCCATATCAGAGAATCAAAGTGATGTAGAGCAGTTAATATATTCATGTTTGCTTATAACTCATCAGCTTAAACTTTTGAGTGAAGATGGGTTTGACTGGATATATTAATGGGCTCGGACATGAGCTCTTTCTTGGCGATCTTCCTGGTTGAGGTATTAGACTTCTACTGTGTAGAAGCTAAGAGGGAGCGGACCGGACCTAACACTGATCTTACGCGCGAGGGGGAGATTGCTAAGATGCACGTGTGAGTGAGTTGTGTTAAAGCATTAAGGAAATCAAACATTGAGATAAGTTGATGCAGAATGATACCTGAATTAAGGAGGAGTGGACCGGACCTAGCACTGAGCTTACACACGATGGGGAGATTGTTAAGATGCACGTGTGAGTGAGTTGTGTTAAAAAGTTAAGGAAATCACACATCGGAGAATCAAAATGGTGTAGAGCAGTTAATATATTCACGTTGGCCCATAGCTCATCAGCTTCAGTTTTTGAGTGAAGATGGGTTTGACTGGATATATTGATGGCCATAACTCATCAACTTAAGTTTTTTAGTGAAGTTGGGTTTGATTGGATAAATTGACGGGCTTGGACATGAGCTCCCTCTTGGTGATCTCCCCGGATTATCTGTTGTGCGCTCCCATCACTTACTATGCCCTTCTTTGGTGTCATTCAACCTCAACATGTGTGTTACAACTTGTGGACAAGACTAAAGGAAACGAATTCTAATTCTACAACGAAAAATGTGCGGGAAAATATACAAAATGTGCCCGATGGAATTACAAACTTGTATCACTAATCGTAGAAATATATCACATAATAGACATACCTCTTTTTCCACAGATTAAGTGCCTTTGAAATGCGGCTTTGCGAGAATCGTCTACCATTCGAGTGCCAAGGAGTCTCGGGAGAATTATTATTCCTTTTGAGAGTGTTTGGAAAAGAAGTGGAAACTGACGTCCGAGGAACTAACTTACGTTCCTCTTTCTCTTATTCAAATACGAGATAACTGCTCTCCAATAATCTCCGATAGCCGCCGTGGGTTGTACTTCCATTATGGGCGTACAATATGGGATCATGGGCATTAAGGGTGGATTAATTAATTCAAATCAATTAATTTCAACATATGACTAATATGCAAATTTGACTAACCAAAAATGTGAGCGATGTCCATATTTTTAAGCATTTTGTCCAATCATAGATGAAGGAAAACATTAAGAATTTTGTCCAATCATAGATGAAGGAAAACATGACCAACTAGAGAACCAATTACAATCTTTCCTATGTGCTTGGGAATAATTTTGAAGCTTATGAAATAAATGTTTATCATAGTACATGTGAAGAAATCTCCATTTGCTTAGAGTAGTACTCCTTTTACGCTCGTAAAGACAAAGCTTGACTTGCATTTTAAGCCCGTCCATCGTCTCGACAAGTTTCTCTACTTCCTCAGCCCAATCAAAGAAGGCTTCAATGGCGACGTGGATCTTCTCATATTCCATATGTTCTTGCCGTTGGATGGTACTGGGTCATTATGTGGCATCTCTAGATTAATTCACTGAGGTATAGTCCACTTTGACCCGTCCCATAACAAACCTCTTTTCCTTTAACGTATAGGTGCGCACCTTCCCAGAAGATCACCCCCACTCATCCGGGAGTACTCCGAACTGTGCACCAAAGGACAAAACCTTGAGGATCATTATGGGATGGGTAAAAAAGGATAATACTTCAGTAAGTTAATCCTGGGATGTCACACCTTTCATCTCCATCTCCATCTTTGTCTCCCGATTCTCTTCCGTAGACTTTTGCGTCCTAGGTCATCAATTAGGATCCTTTCGGTTATCGAATTGATTTCGAACTTCATCTTCACCTTGGATCCGATTGCCTCTATGAGTATTCAAGTACATCTTATTTTCATCATCTTCTTTTCATAGAGCGAAAGTGAAATGGAGTAGAATTGATTTGGCAAGCAGCCTCCAAAATTCGAGGAATAGAATCTCTGGCACGCCAGGGATACATTTGTTTGTCTGAACATGATGACATAGTTGAGTAGAGCTTTTCCACAATGTCCAATTTGTCGAAACTTGACAGTCGGATCTCAACATATTTCTTTATTTTGACGGCCCCATTTTGAAAAAAACTTAGAAGGGAGCTGCAATATGAGATTGTTCTCATCAATTATCAATAAGCTTCATTCATATCTTGTTGGGAGTATGCAGCAGAAGTCTGATACTTTCATCGGGGAGATCGCCAAGAGGGAATCTAAGTCCGAACCCGTCAACATATCCAGTTAGATCCAACTTTACTCAAAAGTTTAAGCCAATGAGTTATGGCCCATCCTGTGTATATAAGTGCTCAATACCACATTAATTCTCCAATGTGGGATTTCTGTAACACAACTCAAACATACATCATAACATCTCTTCTTCAATCTAATGCACGTAGTGCCTTCCAAGGTTTAGGGCATGTTTGACAATGTTTCTGCTGCAAGGAATATTTTCTAAACAGAAATGATTTTTTAAAATTCTACTCCCATAAACAATTTCTAAGCAAAGAAACACGTTTAACAAGTACACAAAATTTATATTCATATAATAGGAAAAGAACATAAATGAGTTTGGTACTGATGCTGGAGCATTCGTTGAAGACATCGAAGGCCATTAATAACTTCTTATATTTTCAAGATGTTGCGATCTAAAAATTAGGCTAATGAATTATCAAGCCAATTAAATTAACTAACCTAATTTGGACCCTCCCAAGTCCTATCGAATCGCAACTTAAGTTCAATTCATGAAAAATTATTTGATTGGAGTTGCCACAAATCGTTTCTTAGTAGGTCGATTAAAAATCTAAATAAAATAACATAAGAACTATTTTACTTCTATGAACCAGAAAAAATGAGTTCGACGATTTGGTTACATTAATTAGAAAAATCAATGCCCTTTTGGTTCCAATTTCTTGAAAAATCATTTTTAATTGATTGGTGTGAATTGATTTTGATTTAGGAAAAGATATGACATGAGTTCCATGATATGCAAAAATAATTTGATTTTTTAAAATTAAATAAACGCACTCAAAAGCAAAAATAATTGAACAAAAATAAATAAAAATGTCCATAATATACCTTAATATTCCGAAGTTTTCAAAAAATTCACTTATTCCCAAAGATTTGGGTGAAAGAAGAATTGTTTTCTGCTACATCCTCGAAGATTCGAGCTAATATGCAGATAAGGCTATATAACAACATCGCCCCTTTTACCAAAGGGGTAGAACGCGAAGTTCTATACTAAATTGCCATCCCATTCCATAAGATCATGGCTAAGGCGTGCAATTTAATGTTTCAATAGGACAAGGTATATTGAGAAGCATATAGTAGGAGCATTTTTGTTTAAAGTGAAAACGAGTCGATTTAAATTTCAAATATATGGAGGGGTGACCGAAATTGTGCAAGTGGGGTCCACCTTTCCTCATCCAAAGTTTGATTCAATTTTTTGAGAAAAATTATCTTTAAGGATCGAAAAAATTATTTTAAGATAATTCTCAAAACAAATCCAATCAAATCTTATCTCTAATCGAACCTACTCAGAAAAATTGCAAGAGATAAGATAAGAGTTTTTCGGATAAAACATCAACCAACTCGCATGTTAAATATAACAAGAAGCCCAAAACTTTATCCATTAAGAATAGATAGTATCCAATTGAGCTCAAATATTCATCAATAGCATAGAGATAGCATCTAACAAATAATGGACAAACATAATTCAACAATTCAAGAGCAAGAGGTAATCGTTATATCACAACAAAGCTCATCCACATGTGTGATTTGGCCAAGGCAATGTATATGTGCCGAAAATTGATCTCCAAATTCAACCAAAATTCTGATTTTATTAATCAATCCAATTTGATATTAACAAAAGAGTTAAGCAATTTCTACTTTGAGAAAAGACATGGTTCCAATTTAATTTTATCAATTCGCAAGAGCTTTACAACATCAATTCATGTTCAAATTGAGTTTGATCAAAAGAAAAATCAGATTTTGATTTACAATGTTCAATGTAGGCTCTAGCATAAAAGTTAGCAAGAAAGGTTCGAATTTTCAATTTCAATTGCGAATCGAATATGTCTGTCAAATCATTAGAACATATATGCTGACCAAGCGTTCTTAAAAAAAGGACCACAACAACTTGGTCACCAAGTTGTTGACCGTGGTAGGTCAACAGCTAGGTCTCCAAGTTCAAGAACTTGCAGGCCAAGTTGCTCGTGCTTATATGAAGCTAGTGGTAGTGATTTCGAGCAAGGAGTGAGGAGACAGTTTTCTCTTATCTCTTGAGTGCGTGTGTAATTTGACAGGAAAATCCGTTTCTCTCATAAAGTGTTCTTGGTGCGCAGAAGCCATTCGTGAAAGAACAAACAAAAGTAGTTTTTTCTTTCGTGCTCTCGTTACATTCTTGCCGCGACACCCAAAAAGAGAGACAGAGTTCGAAGAATTGTGTTCATGAGATTGTTAGCACAATCGAAAGTGGTGAATTTCGCAAATTCTGTCTTTCCGTTCATTGTGCGATTGGTGGTGTGTCTTAATTAGAAATCTGACACTTGTGAGACTTGAAGAACATCTGAACCAAGTAACTTCGAGCACGCTTCAAGAGATAATCCGCAAACCGCCTTCATTTAATTTGATTTTCGATGGAAACGCACGCATGATGCCTCTGGAGATACGTGTATAAGTTTATTTCCGTTGCGTTTTATTAGTAATATTTTCCTAAACATGTTCCATCAAAATCCAACATATGTGTGAATTATAAATTGTGGACATGACTAAAGGAAATGAATTCTAATTCTATCACAAAGAACCGCAAAAAAACATACGAAACATGCCCAATGGAATCACAAATTTGTATCACTGATTGTAGAAATATATCACATAACGGACATACCTCGTTTTCCACAGATTAAGTTCTTTCGCAATGTGGCCTTGCGAGAATCGTTGTCGGTTCTAGCACGAGAGAGTCTCAGATTACTGTTCCTTTTGACTTTATAGAGTGTTTGGAAAAGAAGTGGTAACTGATGTTCTGACGAACTAACTCATGTTGGTCTTTCCTCTTAGGGTTAATACTACCAAATGATGCAAATTATCATGTATTCAAAAATCGTTCAATTTTGGCGAAACTAACGGATTCTTTAGTTTAAGCGTTCTAACCTTGCTATCAAGGGAATCCCACCAAAAGGAGAAAAGTCCATTATAGTAGCTCTTTCTATGCAATTCGCAGAGATAAGTTCTGAGATGCTATGCTCCCGGTATTCCTACTGTTCCTTCTTGCAAGTTACTCTTTGAACTCCTATGGTATGCTACAAGTGAATATCCAATCCTCCATAAGGAATGCGAATCTTTGAAGAGAAGAAAAAAGTAGAGAAAAAAAGACAATCAAATTTTTTACTTGGAAAAAGCCTTTTAAATCAGAAAGGGAAAAAGAACTATGGTGCCGCACTAGACAATCTCTCCGCTATCAGTTTTCAGCATTATAGATACAAAAGATATTGCCCCAATATATAACAGAAGTTTAGGGCTGTTGACACCTGATTTTTTATTAGTCTTTCATAGTTTATTTTTAAAAAATTCATAAAAAATCTATAAAAAGTTATAAAAATTAAAAAATCATCTTTGGTAGCCTTGACCAAGCTAAAGGAACCATTTTTTATAAAAAAAAAATAATTTTTCATATTTTTTAATATTTTTTAATATTTTCCAAAAATAGAAAAATACATGAAAAATGAAGAAAAATAGCGTTCGATGTCGTAAAAATATAGAAAAATAGTCAATATTTTTATTTTAATTTCTTTTACATTTTGAACTCATAAATAGTCAAAATTTAAGTTCAATTGCATGTGTTTCTTCACGACGCATAGAGTTGAATTTGGCAAAAAAATGTCATTCGAGTATTTTAATTTGTAAATTTCTACATCTTTTTTAGTCTTGACGTCCAATTAGATCGATCACCATCTACAATAAATGCCCCTTGCTGAATATTTTCGTTTTTGTTTCACATGATTTCATGGTGTAAAACGCCGAGTGGATCCCCAAATATAATCGGATCGGCATGAGCTCGATAGCTCGTCCAAGACCAAACCAGGGCACGGCGAACCCCATGTGAGTACTCTCGAACTCCTTCGATGCTTCCTAATGCTTTTCTTAGGTTAGATCGTGTGTAGAATGGCTAGGACAGCTAAATCATTCTTGAGCTGTGATTGATAAATAGGACCTTACTAGGAATGCCATGTGATTTATTTGCATATCTAGATTCCTTGAGTTGGGCATTTTATTACTGATTGTGATTGCTAGGATAATCACTCTTATCTACATGAATTTCTAGATTTAGGGTTCATACCTTACTCATCCGCATGAATCTCAGGCTAGAAAATTCAGTCAACTTAGGTACCGAAAGGGCGTCAACTTTGACAGTTGGTGTAACTAAGTCCCCGAAACCATTTCTCTGGTTCTCGCAGAATTGAATAGAAACTCCCAACTATTCGATTGGGTGGTCCAATCATACCCTAAAAAAATGATTGGTGGCGACTCCATGGCATGCACACTTAGCACATGTCACTAGACCACACTGAAAGTCGATCACGCATACCTCCGTTGCGATTTGGGTAATGGGCCTTGGGAGATGCCCGCGTCCGACCAGACAGGACGGCCCATTAGCCCTCGAGAGCCCGACAACCTCAAGAGGGTCGCGACAGACTGGCGACTCCACTGGGGACTGGTTCTTAACCATTTAGTGGACTTGAGCCGATTAAAAAGTTGATTGATTCTTCTAACCTAATTTTATGCAGATGCTCTCGAAAGTGAGGTGTATATGCTAACGAATGTGTTAGATGTTTTTGTAGACGGGAGAAATAAGGGGTGAAGTGCTTGTTAACTTTGTTTTATGCAGGCAAGAGTTTTGGATGTATGATTGTGTGGATGTTTATATTGAAGCGGTGATTGTTAAATAAAATGCATGTCTTTTGCTTTAGCACGACACAATGAATACACACAATTGCGCCTAAAACCCCAGGCGCCCTCTTTAGGAACACAATAGAAGGAATTGAAAATGGAATCTCCGTGAGGAAAAACATGGGGTAATCCACTTTTCAATTCCGCTCACTTCGAACTATGGATTGAGTCCCAATGCAACGATAGTTGTGCAATGGAATCGGCTCTTCCCAGAATTCGAGGTGAGAACCTTGGCTTTAGGTACCAAGCCCTATCTTTTGATTTTTAGGAGTTTTCCCTCACTTGTCTCATGCGTTTGTCTATGGAAGGTTAGTATACCTAACACTGCTAAAAATACAGAGAAGCTTGATTTTCTCTTAAGTTTGGTTGGTAAAACTTTTCTATCCCTCGAACTTGTTACAACTCTTAATCATTATATTCATTGCATAATTCCGGTGATTGGATTAAATGCCATTTTGAGGATAGATAGGTGTGTTTTCCTCCCAATGTTCTTGATGGAAGATGAAGATGGTGTCATCCCATTACGAGCGCCAAGTGGACAAGAAGAGCCTGCTATGGACATCATTGAGGTATCATCTAATGAAGATGACGATTTGGAATAGGTGATCCTGAAGTCACGTCTCAAAGATCGAAACTGGGGCATCTCTAAGTATTAAGATCACATTCCTTTGTTTTAATTTTCATTTCTAGCCTTCTTGTATAGGATTTATTTTGCTGAGATCCTCTCTATCTGATCCTTTATATTGATTGTATTAGGGATCTATTTGTGTTTATATACATTCAGATTGAAATTTGTTGTATTTCTATTGACTTGTCATTGGAATGTGATAGTGGCATTTCTTCTAATCACTCGAATACTCCAAAATCAATTTTATAATTCCTTTGGATGAAATTGAAATTGGAAGTCTTATACAACCTTTTGGCCGTATAGGGCAATACAATCCCAATTTCTCCAGAATGAACTATAAACTTGAATTGGTTCATGCCTGTTTTGCATCATTGGTAATCCACAATAATTGATCAAGAGTATTCGTGTTTTTCAAATTTAATGAAAAGATAGATATCCAAATTACTCTCGTTCTTAGCAAACGGCTTTAATTTGGATACCGTATCTTCAATTGAATTTAAAACACATTGTAATTGTGTACTTTTGAACATTCCATTGATTTTCTTGGAATTGATCAAAGGCGATTATCGTGAATTACATTCCTTTCAATGATATGCTTTCCTTTGAGGAATATTGATAAAAGCTTTTGCACAAGTCCAAAACCCTTGTAAAAGCTCTTATCCCTATTAATCACAAGTAAGCATAAAATTGAAAGGATTTATGCTTTATTTTTCAAATTCTTTCTTCTGATTCTGCCTTTTCATTTGAAACAGGTTAAAAACAAGTAGAGAAGAGAAGTCTTTTTGTGGATAATCGCGGTGGGAGGTTCCTTTATCCGATCATAAGCAAGATTAAAAAATCAAGATGTACACGCTCGAATCATCAATGTCAAAGCGCAGCTTGCCTAGGTTGAGAGTGGTCAGGTGTTCGAGAAAGTCAGCCATACAGAAGTTGAGACACACACATTAGAGCTTTCATTCATTTCGCTCAATCGAGGGACCTTAAAAGCAGATCATACAAATCATCGGGGTGGAAACATAAAACCGCAATGAGCCCTAATTAGCATCACAAAGGAACCAAGTTGGCCCTCCATATTATTGATGCTTTGCTTATACTCACCACCTCGAGACTCGAGATCTGCAAGCTTAAGAAGAAGGCGTTTACATTCCCCTTTAAGCTCGGCAACCTTGGTCCCGTGATCTTCGGCGGCTATTTCCAGGTCCCGAACTAGTCCTCTCCCATGGGCTATATCCGCGGTAATGCTGTCAAGCCTTTCTTCCTACCACTCACATTGAAACTTCAACACGACATTACGACGGTCGTGCTCATAGGTGGTCAGGGATAAGGCCAAGCGCTCCACCAAATTTCCCCTCTCGCGAAGCAACATCGAGACTCGCTTGTTGGCGAACTCAACAGCCTTTCTGTGACTATCGGCCACAAGGTTGGCCAACACCAAGCAGTTGGACCGATCCTCATAGCGAGCTCGCAAAACGTGAGCCACGGTAGCTTTTCGATGAGCGACACGGTAAGTCTCTAAAAAGTTTATAAAGAGGGTTGGGAAGATTCTATATTCCCTCTCTAAATTAGTGCCCTCGATGGAGGTGGTGTCTATTTCCACGAGCAAAATGCGGATTTCATCTTCAGTTTCTGGGTGATCGGCTATATGAGCATAGCCTCGACCGAGGAGGTTATAGAGTTTTTCCCACTGGGCCAAAATTTCGGCCGAGAAAGCGCGAATAGAAGAGTAGGTCATTTTCGTTGGAGTGAGGGAGAAGAAGATGAGTGTGGTAGAGTGATTAAAATAAGAAAAGGCAATTATGTAAGAGTGTTAATCTTCTCTGCATTAACTCCTCCTTTTATAGCAACTCAAGAATGAAGAAAGGCACAGCAATAATGCTCGTGGAGCCAAGTTAATTGGGTAAAGCAGTGGTGGCTCTTTCAGTGAACCATCAGATCTGTCCCAGTCCGCGATTTCAGGCTTGATAAACCTAAAAAAGTTGTAAAAAGATATGTCGGTGTCACCATATTAAAATTGAGCGGGAGTTAAGCGCAACTATCGAAAAAAGTTGCGAAAGGATTTGGCGGTCCCATCATATTAAAAAACTGAGCAGGAGGCGAGCGTAGTTCCACCTTTTTGAAAATAAGTGGGAGACAGACATGGATATCGAGAAAAGAAAATCGATTTGGTGTCCCTCCACGTTGAAAAGAAGAAAGAAGACGACAAAGCGGGAAATACGAAATCTTGGGAGCAACGCTTGCCTGACGATCTTCATCCATGTTTAAAGAACGTTTCATGGGCATACAGAACCACTCAAAAGAAAATTTAGAGAGAGTGAGCATACATGAGAGAGTAGAGAACCCTGAGTGAGCAAAAATTGATCGAACATTTTTCGATCCAACATGTTTGAGGGTTACCATCAGTTGCTAGAGGCGACTGATCCAAAAATCTCAGAAAATGAACTACTGAGAGATCTCGAAGATTCCAGGATGGCGTCTGGTACCAGAACCACAGAACCCAACCCTTTCGGCAACGAAGTTCAGGATCTCAGCAGCGACGACAACAGCAGCAGCGATGGTCAATCTCGGAAAAGGAAACGTCGCCAGTGCCACACTCAGAATGAAATCCAAGAGCTTGAAGCTTTCTTTAGTGAATGCCCTCTCCCGAACATGAAACAAAGAAATGAATTGGGCCAGAAGCTAGGGATGAAACCTTTGAGGGTCAAGTTTTGGTTTCAAAATAAGCGAGCCAAATTGAGGGCTCAACACAGACGTCAAGAACTTGCGATTCTAAAGGAGGAAAACGAAAAGCTTCGAGCGGAGAACATGAGGTATAAGAAAGCTCCCAGCACTATCGCTTGCCTTAATTGCGGTGGCCCTATCACTCTCGGCGAAATGTTCCTTGATAAGCCTTATATGAGGATTGAAAATGCTCATTCACCACCCCACTCCCTCGAACCATCTTCGATACAATCGGATTTTGTTGGAGATATGCATGAACAAATCAATTCTACGAAGTCAATATCGATGCCTTCTAAAGGATGTGATATGCGTCACCATGATTGGAGTTTCCTTAACGATGAGCTTACTATCACGACCGACCAATCCAAAGCTGATGAATTCCCTCCACAACAATTTCCGGCTCGATCAAATTCTACTGGAAATAGGCCAGAGAGCAATAGCCAAGTTGTCAACACTGTTCCGGGTCGCAAGAAGACGAGGGTCAATTGGTCCCCCGAGCTTCATCTCAAGTTCCTTAGTGCGGTTCAGCAACTAGGGATCAACTCAGCATATCCAACGCGCATACTTGAGATCATGAACATACCAGGACTCACTAAAGATGGAGTCGCGAGTCACCTCAAGAGCTACAGAAGGGCGCTAAGACATCGCCACACAACACTGAACCTGAAAGAACTCAACTTGTGCCTAAACACTAGGCATGGCTATAACTACAATGCCCCTGAAGTAAGAAATACCCTGCCGAATCTAGGCACCGACCAAGCTGGTAGCAGCACCATCGACTACTTGGGCGCTAATCAGAATATTCCCCCGAATCATCTCAGCACCCCTCAATAGTATATGCCACAAGTGCAGCAGGTACGAACTCCTTGGTTTGAGCAGCAACTTTTCGCTAGTGCTCTTCCTATCCCCGATCAACATATTGCGCCTAGTGTTCAAAGATCTGCCCGGCTTGGGCATATGATTTCGGAAGATCAAGCGGGCGGATGCTTTGAGGATTTTTGTTTCTCCCATTCCCAAATGGAATGTGCTTTTGATAGTGAACCGATCAATCATCCTCTTATAATCTCGAGCAACGACGAAGGTTCTAGCTCGAAGAATCAGATCGCTCACAACAGAAACAGGAATCCTTCAACGCCAAGCGATGATGGTCAACCCGAATATCAGTTGCTCGAAGAATCAAAAGATTTCCTTGATGAGGAGCTCCATATCTGGATCGATCAGTTTAAAACTGATGGACTTATGAAGTTATGATCCAAAATGACGATTATATGTCTGATTCATGGTGTAGCTGGCTGATCACCGAGAATCCTCAAGGGAACTAGGCACATGTGAATGGATGTATCATTAATCTTTCTGTCATAAAGTCTTCCATGCAAGATAATCTTCCTTAATGCCTAGAGTTAATCTGGGGGAGCGATCAGTACTACCTGCGAGCATCATCATGCTTGAGTACGACAATCCCTTGTTAGATTAGAGTCGAGGCGAATCAATTGAACGCCACGAAGAAAAACATTGAAAGGCTTCACATAGGAAAATGCGAGCAAAAGCCCGAGCGAGCTCAAAGACGGTTAGCTCTGTATCGTTCTAAGGGACCTTTAGTCGTTATGAACTCTAAATTGAGCTTGTTTCATTCTCGATGGGGGTCGCTAACTGCTTCAAGAATTTTATAACAAAAAACGAACCAGTTAGGGACGCCAATAGTGCTTTGTCCTGGTAGTCAGTGAACTGGAAGTGGTACGAAACGTCAGGAGTTCGATCTCAGGATTGAAAAATCATTTTATCAGTTTGTCTATCACCCGATGAAGTTCAAAGAGATTCGACGCAGATGACTATAGAACTTGGGGCAATTCGAAAATCATCGATTCATTTTCATCAAGCGGCGAAGTTGGTATTGTAAAATGTGAAGCACGCAAATGACAAATCCGAAGCAGAAGGAGATGAATCATGATTCGCTTATCCAAGGTCGGGATTTCAACCTTCGACTAAAGCCAAATCTAGGATGAGTTTTTGATCTTGCCCACTCGACAAAACCCATCTCCACTGAAAATGGGGGCAAACCATTCCTACATCTGGAAAGCATGTCGAAGCCGAAGACATCAAATTCATCGTTTGATCCGTGGGGCAAGTCCCCGAAGTAATAGTTATCATCCGCAGAGCGTAATGGAATCCATCCTTTCAATGTAAAACACATTTGGCCGCGGAGCCACCCATTTGGTAAAAAGAACGTATCGTTCCTAAATGATTTTCAATCAGATGCGGGGATAATGTTCTCTCATTTTCCTCTCAGGTGATGAACAGAGATGAGGCACCCAAGAAGCCATGCATTCAAATAACAAAACAGTGCATGAAACACGCCCAAAAAGATGAATGAATCTCCTCCGACGTAAATCCTCGAGGTGGATTCGTTGCCCAACCAGACGAAGAAATCATGGCCACAAGCTTGAGGGCCGGCTTCTACAATCCGCACATTGGCATGCAGAATGGAATTCAAATCAAGAGTAAAGTAGTATCGTCCCAATTTGTTTTGAATTTGGAAACCCAAAATAATGCTTAATATTTATCCTTGGCAGGAGCTCGCCATCAGGGCACACATGTAAGTTTCATTTTTCTCCAAAAACCAAGAAGTCGAAAGAACTTTAGAACACCCAACAATCTTGTGTTACTATGTGAAGTGCAGATTTTCACAACCCTTGTACACTCGTTGGAGCATATGACCAAGCGTAAGATGTATCGTTCCAATTTTTGTAAAGTTTTAGAATATACAATGACATATCCCTTTTATATCTCCAGGATCTCCAGCCTCGATGGGCAGGTAAGTATCCCTTTTCCCAATTCATTGGAGATTAAAAACTTTCAGAATTAATTCGATTCTCACATCTAAAAAGACATAGAATTCTTACTTCATTGACATTCATGTTTTAAAACATGAGATTGTCTGAACATGAATTACACATGTATGGTGCATCATAAAATCCCTTTGAAGGATAAATCTTGATGAAATGAAATGAATTTTTCCAATAAGAGTCGTTTGAACTGTTCAAAAGGGTATTTTCTCATAAGAGAAGCGAGCCTAATCCAAACACGTCCCATACACACTTGAGAGATGAGGAGATTGGAAATGATAGCGAAACCTTAACCTATGGATATAAGGGTCATTCGCAACGATTACATGGATCGAGATGACAGAGGCATTTATTTCTTCATTCCAAACACTACAGATGCCCATTGAGAACCCCATTGAACGGCGATTTTCATTCTCAACCCTGTCAAGAACCACCCCACATTGGGGCAAATGAAGGTTAGTCCAACAGTATCAGAAAGTAAACGGTTAGAAATTTTCTTGCTCGGACTAACATAAATCTTTGTGTGTTGTTTATATGATAATCCAAGTGTCATAGGATGACGAGAATGATTCATTTCTCTATCCTACACACTGTTATCCTTTGCACAACCAAGTTGAGCCAGCAAATTCATTTCATCAACCTATTGGTGATCATTGCATATTCCAAAGCAAAGGCAACATCACTCTAGGAATGGAAGCGTGCCAAAGTTTAAGTTGCATATCTAGCATGATTGCCGAAAATCCTAGCTCCAAAAGAAAAGAAAAACACGGGATTAAAAAAAAGGGGAAAAGAAAAATCCCTAGACATCAAGAAAAAGCAAAGTGCCTGGTAAAAAGCAAGGCTGATGTCTATTCAAAATATCCCCAGTAAAGTCTAGAGAGACGATGAAAAGACCCTGCAAAGGAGTTAGATCAAGATGACTACTCTCCAAATGTTGTCGTGCTCAAATTGCAAACACACAAACAGACGGTCTCTTAATGTAACAAGAGACGCTTTTAAACATCCTTGTGCGCTCTAAAAGAGGAGTGTACACTTCAAGAAATGGAGATGTTCTTCGAAGGACATGTGGCAAATTTGCAATGATCACCAATGTCAAACCCTTCACAATTTCTGGGCAAAAAATAAGCCTTTTTCGGTCCCCAATCCTTCCAATGTTACAACCCTGAAGTAGTCTTATCTGACTAAGACACTTGGGTTAATGTATAACTTAGCTCAAAGAAGTACGAGCAAGACTATTTCTTTCTCATTTTGCAGGGTTCTTGACTTGTAAACCCGGATCAGATAGTGAAAAATTTCGTTCAACGGCCTTGACTCAAAAGTGAGTCCCCCTTGGAAACCGATATCCAAGCCTAACACTACGGTCCCGTGAAAGACCTCCTGATCGGTCGAAATGTATGCGTTGCGAATGATCCTGAAACCCAGGCACAGGTCGGTAGGAAATTGAGCACTTTTCCTATTAAAGATCATTATCACAGAGCAGTGAGGAGCCTTCTTGGGTGAGAAATACTCCAATGGATGTTTTGAGCAAACTCTTTTTGAAATTTTCAAATTGTTTGATCTAGAGTTTCCGTGCAAGGAATTTATGATCACATCTGTATATGGCAGGAATGTTTTGGATAACCTCCAACAATCAAAATGCACATTTCATGACTAAAACTTAAGTCGTAGAATTTTGTCAGTTAGACAATTATTGTCTTCCCAAAGATTACTAATATCTTCTTGGCGAGGAAAATTTTTTCAGGTCTAAGCTTTCTGCAGGACTTTTGGCCACCCCAAAGACTGGGTGCGTCATCCTTAGGTGAAGCCTTTTAGTAGGCAAATCTTTTCTAAGACCGATCCACAGAATGATCGAGTCTCCGACTAGCCCCGAAGAGCGGGTACGTCATCCTTTGATTCATATCAATTTGGAATCTCATAAATGGTAGAAACCGCCTGAAGGGTCAACTCAATGGTAGAAACCGCCTGAAGGGTCAACACAATTGTAGAAACCGCCTGAAGGGTCAATGTATGGTAGAAACCGCCTGAAGGGTCAACCAATGGTAGAAACCGCCTGAAGGGTCAAAACAATGGTAGAAACCGCCTGAAGGGTCAATGTATGGTAGAAACCGCCTGAAGGGTCAACCAATGGTAGAAACCGCCTGAAGGGTCAACTCAATGGTAGAAACCGCATGAAGGGTCAATGAATGGTAGAAACCTCCTGAAGGGTCAAAGGACTGGTAGAGACCGCTTGAAGGATCAACCCAATGGTCCGATCCACCATACGGATCAAAACCTTGATGAATCCCGAACGCGGGAGGAGTCGTTTTCCCTAATAAGCCTTACATTAGGCAAGCCATTTCTAGTTTAGTCCACCACACGGATCAAAACCCTTGGCAAATTCCCAAATGTGGGATGCGTCTTCCTTAGGTTCCTATCAGTTAGGAATCCCATTATGGTTTGACCTACTATACAGGTCAGAGCTTAACATCCCCAGGACACTCCGATGACAAGTCTTTAGGAATCTACTTGAACCCATCAGACACAGCAAATGCCGCAAGCATTCGGCAGGTAAGGGGCAGGGAAGTCTATCTACTCCTTAACTTTCTTACATCATATCAGGGAATTGAATGAGCACATCTCTTTTTAAGGAAAAGCACACATTGATGGGCATGAAAATTGGATGTCATGATTTCTTTTCTTTTCCCAGTCGAGTTGATCGGAACACAGGTGTCACCTTGTCTTTGAGAGAAACCTCTAACAAAATTCCTCTCAAAGAGGGGCAGCTGTTGACACCTGATTTTTGATTAGTCTTTCATAGTTTATTTTTAAAAAATTCATAAAAAATCTATAAAAAGTTATAAAAATTAAAAAATCATCTTTGGTAGCCTTGACCAAGCTAAAGGAACCATTTTTTATAAAAAAAAAATAATTTTTCATATTTTTTAATATTTTTTAATATTTTCCAAAAATAGAAAAATACATGAAAAATGAAGAAAAATAGCGTTCGATGTCGTAAAAATATAGAAAAATAGTCAATATTTTTATTTTAATTTCTTTTACATTTTGAACTCATAAATAGTCAAAATTTAAGTTCAATTGCATGTGTTTCTTCACGACGCATAGAGTTGAATTTGGCAAAAAAATGTCATTCGAGTATTTTAATTTGTAAATTTCTACATCTTTTTTAGTCTTGACGTCCAATTAGATCGACCACCATCTACAATAAATGCCCCTTGCTGAATATTTTCGTTTTTGTTTCACATGATTTCATGGTGTAAAACGCCGAGTGGATCCCCAAATATAATCGGATCGGCATGAGCTCGATAGCTCGTCCAAGACCAAACCAGGGCACGGCGAACCCCATGTGAGTACTCTCGAACTCCTTCGAT
This sequence comes from Rhodomyrtus psidioides, assembly GCA_021437785.1. Taxonomy (NCBI): domain Eukaryota; kingdom Viridiplantae; phylum Streptophyta; class Magnoliopsida; order Myrtales; family Myrtaceae; genus Rhodomyrtus; species Rhodomyrtus psidioides. The sequence continues at coordinate 3,878,912 of JAILYB010000031.1, read as the reverse complement.
GCTTCCTAATGCTTTTCTTAGGTTAGATCGTGTGTAGAATGGCTAGGACAGCTAAATCATTCTTGAGCTGTGATTGATAAATAGGACCTTACTAGGAATGCCATGTGATTTATTTGCATATCTAGATTCCTTGAGTTGGGCATTTTATTACTGATTGTGATTGCTAGGATAATCACTCTTATCTACATGAATTTCTAGATTTAGGGTTCATACCTTACTCATCCGCATGAATCTCAGGCTAGAAAATTCAGTCAACTTAGGTACCGAAAGGGCGTCAACTTTGACAGTTGGTGTAACTAAGTCCCCGAAACCATTTCTCTGGTTCTCGCAGAATTGAATAGAAACTCCCAACTATTCGATTGGGTGGTCCAATCATACCCTAAAAAAATGATTGGTGGCGACTCCATGGCATGCACACTTAGCACATGTCACTAGACCACACTGAAAGTCGATCACGCATACCTCCGTTGCGATTTGGGTAATGGGCCTTGGGAGATGCCCGCGTCCGACCAGACAGGACGGCCCATTAGCCCTCGAGAGCCCGACAACCTCAAGAGGGTCGCGACAAGGGCATACATAGTTGAGAAGTAAATTACAAGTATACCATGTAAAAGCTCTGCGCTTAATAATTACAATTATGTCATGTAAAATATCTAAGCTTAATATTGCTTTTCATTTCTATCAGACTCTACAAAATCCATCAATCTCCTATTTGGAGGCTGATCTTCAACTTGGCAATAAACTTTCATAGTATTCATTCCTCTTTGTAACAAAACTTGTCCTAGTACGGCGGCCCCCCTAATCACTATCCATGGAGGCCAACTGAGGTAATGCATAGCCTCAATTTCTCAATGGTGACAACCTTTGTTAACATGTATGCTAGATTTTCTACACCAAGAATCTTCTTCAATGACAATGTCCCATTATCTATCAACTCACAAATATACTAATACTTCAACTCAACGTGTTTTGTCCATAAATGAAATACCGGATTCTTTTCAAGACAAATACACTCTAACTGTCACTGAAAAAACACTGCTATCTTGCTCCTTTAAATTTTCCTTCAGAAAATTTTTCAACCAAATCATCTCCTTACCAGCTTCAGATATAGCAACATTCTCTGCTTCGGTGGTTGAGAGAGATGTATATGTCTAAAGTCTAGATAGCCAACTGATTGCAGTGCCACCTAAAGTAAAAACATAACCCGAGGTGCTTTCCTGTTATCCAAGTCACCACTAATATTTGCATCAACAAAGCCTTGTAAAGTTACACCGTTTTTCGCAAAATATAATGACATACTTGAAGTGCCTCTCGGGCATCATAATAACCACTTTACAGCTTCCCAATGCTTTATTCCTAGATTAGCCATGTATTTGCTTGCAACTCCCACTACATGAGCTATGTCTAGTCTGATGCACACCATTGCATACATTAAACTACCAATAGCTGACGCATACGACACTTTAGCCATATATTCTTGCTCTTTGTTGACACTTGATTTTTTACCAAGTCTTTTTCAGTTTTATTTTGAAAAATCACAAAAAAATCATAAAAAGTCAAAAAATTACAAAATCAACTTTGGTGGCATTGGCCAAACCTAAGGAACCATTTTTGAGCAAAAAATAATTTTCTCTATTTTTCACATTTTCTTATTATTTTTGAAAAATAGAAAAATAAATGGAAAATCAAGAAAAATAGTATTTGAGGTCACAAAAATATAAGAAAATAGTCAATCTTTTTCTTTTAAATCCCTTGTCATTTTGACCTCATCAAGAGTCGAAATGCAAGTTTAATTTTGTGTGTTTCTATGTAACGCACATGATTGAATTTGTCAAAAAAATTATGTTTTGAGTTTTTTTATTTGCAATCATTTGCATTTTCAGAGTCTTGACATTCAACTTGATTGCCCACATTTCAATTTGGTTCAATTGTGCGCTGATTTGATCAATTTTGGCTTTAGGGACTTAATTGCATGAAAATCTATTCATTTTAGTCCCTAAAGTGCCAAATCCAAAATTAAACTTTTCTGAGGGACAACCATAGAACCCCAATGCTTCCTCCCTATAGTTTTGACCTCCTAAATCTTACGGTGGGCTCAATTGACTCCAATTCATTCGTTAAGAAGTCTAATTTGGCAAAAATCGATTTCAGATCCTACTCAACATTTGGGGTTTTCACACGACTATAGGCGTTTTGGTCACAAAAATCACATTTTTAGATGAAGTCTATGCCATACAGTCTAATTTTAGTGTCAATTTTGTGATATTTGCACATTAGGACACCTACTTTGTAAAACAAATGCCAAATCGAGTCAACTGGGTCGGGTTGACCCAACCCAGTCAACCCATTGACCAAAGTTGGTCACAAGTAGAAAGAAGACAACGTTATCTCCTTGGGCTTCATGGCACACATACAGAAAAACCAGAGGAGGAAGCCAAAGATTGAAGACCGAATGGAGGCACCGAGTTCACGAGCCTTCTCCGATCACTCACCCACACGCGGCCAACGATCTCCAGCTGGCCAGAATCGACGACGCACGTGCGAGTTCCATTTGGAACACCCATAACAGAACCAGCGCCGAGAATTCAAGGGGGAGCGGAGTTGAAGTCTGTTAAAAAAGGGGAGTCGGTTAGGGGGCTCAAGAAGAACGACGACGAGGAAACGACCACATAAGAGAGAGAGAGAGAGAGAGAGAGAGAGAGAGAGAGAGAGAGAGAGAGAGAGAGAGAGAGAGAGAGAGAGAGACGGCGACCGAGGCTTGCTCCCACCGATCCTGTGTAAGCTTTGCTAGATCATCATCGGCGAAACCGAAGCCGGCGATGACCATATTCGAATTCTCTGAACTCTAGAGAAGCGACTGAACCCTTCCGATCGGCCTTTCACCTCGAAAAACGGTGAGATCCTCCTTCGAGGTTCCTCTCGGCCTCTAATGGCAACTTAAGTTAGAGCCATTCATTGGCTGCGATTCTGGTTGCAATCTGTTTGTCTTGATTCACTGAGCATTTTTGCTTTTGGTCGCATGATATTCCATCGCCTAAATCGTCGAGTCCACCCTCCACCATGACCGATCGGTCGCAAGCTCCATGGCTCGTTTTAGACCAAACCGAGCCCTCGCGATGGCCAGGTAAGTCTTCTCGGCCCTTTGTGATGCTTCCTGATTGATTTGTTCGGTCAGGTAACGCTAGAAAAGGCTAGGGCGAGTAGTCACCGGAGCTTAGCTTCGGTCGGGGATAGGATGCATACGAGTTGTGTTTCTGCTGTTGTGAGGCTGTTATATGTTGTAGAGGAAGTCACGGCGAGTTGAAAGTCGTTGGTTTCGCGTCGATCGAATATCGAAAGGTCGAGATATGGCCTTTCGACGTGGCGCCGGCGAGACAGTGCCGGCGCCGATCGTCTTCCCTGATGAGTCGTTGACCGGTCAACGGCGGTTGACCAAGTTAACGCCAATGTGGCACTGACGTAGCGCCCACGTGGCATCCTCGTCAGCCGTTCGGTTATAACCGAATAAAAACAAATTTGATCCGACGGTGTAGAGTTAGCCACGTGTCGCGATCTCGCATTTTTCAAAATAAAAAATGATTTTCAGAAATTAAAAATACCTTAGATCGGACGGCCACGGTTCAATCTAGCTCTTTAATCTGGGCAGTTGGTTCCTTGCTTAGATCGGGCCGTCCGTGCGTACACCACGTGGCGCAATCAGGCCACTGGTTCAATTTGGGCGAGAATTTGAAATTCGAGCGGGAGAGGCCAAAATGACGTCGTTTCAGTGCGGCCCGGATCCGGGCCAGGCCAGTCGCCTGTGGGTCGTGGGCCGGGTTACCTGACCCGGTCCGAATAAAATCTTTTTTTCAATAAAAAAAATCAGAAAAATGATTTCAAAAATTAAAAAAAATCAGAAAATTCTTAGAAAATTCTAAAAAATGCTAGAAAATCCTAGGAAATCCAAAAAAAATATGTAGGAAAATTATGGGAAAATCCTAGATATTCCAGAAATCCCCAAAAATTGAGGATTTACCACAGACAACTGGTCAATCTTATTTTTGGGTTTTCTTATCCGTTCTCCCAATAATTGACGATATTACCCTCTAAGGGTAAGTCGCCTCTGCTGTGTATGCGAGATACAGTCGATAATGCCAAGATAAGAATCAGGGTCGGTTAGGCGATCAATTCTTGGGCTTGGGTTTTCGAATCTCGTCCATTTCTCCAAATGACGATTTTACCCCTCAATGGATAAATCGTCTTTCTTATTCCAATCGAGTCCTGAATATTGCTTAAAATTAGGGTTTGGGTCAGGTGGGTGACTAACCCTAATATTTGAGATTTTCAGTTCTCGTCTTCGCCTAAAATGACGATTTTACCCCTCCAAAGGTAAAATCAGTTTTAAATTCTAGAAAAATTCTGGAAATTCCTGAAAAATAGGAAATGGATTGGTTTAATCGCCAATTCCATTTCCACCATCTTTTGACTATACACTTCATCTGAATTGACGATTTTTCCCTTCCGGGGCAAATTGTCTCCAAATTTCTCAAAATTACGATTTTAGCCCTCATAGGCGAATCATGTCAAAATCACTCCTAAGCCTTGATTAATACTTCTCTAGGCTGATAGGGCCTTATTAGGGATGCCACACTGCTTTCATGTGATTTATACGCATGTTTTGGATCATTGATTTGCACATTTATTTTTACTGATTGTGAGTGATAGGGTAGTCATTCCTGTCTGCATGAACTCCTAGATTTATGATCCATACCCCTACTCGTCTGTATCAATCTTAAGACTAGATAAATATTCGACTTAGGTGTCGAAATGGCGTCAGCTCTGACAGTTGGCGTAACAATGTCCCCGATCCCACTTCTCTGATTTTCGCATAATCGAATATATCGCTCCTAACTATTCGATAGGGTTTTCGATCGTACCTGTCGCGACCCGTCCGAAGCGGACGCGGCTAATGGATTACCGATCGCGGGCCTTCCCCCGCACAAGGGTGCAGATCGCGGGCTTTGGATCGGCGCGGGCCCTCCCAGGCCCATACCAAATCGCGGCGGGAGTATTTTTCAAAGGGATTCGACGATAACAGTCGATCGCTTTCGACCTTAGTGTGGTCGTGGTGGCATGTGCAACTTGTTCATGCATTTGGAGTCGCCACCGGTCTTTCTTGGAGGGTAGACCGGAAACCTTATTGACCGATTGGGAGAGATCGATCAATTCTGCGGAACCAGAGATTTTGAGTTCGGGGACTTGGTTACGTTGATGTCATTACCAACGCCCTTTCGGTACCTAACGCGAGTGATTTTCCCTAACTAGGATTTCATGCAGGCGCAATTTTGGGTGAGGTAAGTCTGACTTTGCACATTAGCCAGTTTAACATGCTCACGTAATCATAATAAATAAATAGATGCCAATCACATAAACATCTATCCTACGTGGTGACCATGGAATTATGATTTAATGGGTCTCGAGCCAATGAGACCACATTTAATCATTTTAATATTTTAATAACGGAGAGCCGCTCTTCGCTTCTTCTTGGTTTCTTGAACTCTTCAAGAATCGGGCCCCAAAGAGCTCGCCGACTTAAAAGGCTCCTCCACGTAATCCTCGTAGCATTTACATCAACAATTGATTATGCTAAAAATAAAGATTACATGGAAAATAAAAGGAGTACGCAGCCTCCATTTAATAATTACAACCTCAAATATATAAATAATCACCATACATTCATACATACATCAATCACATTGATTAGGGATTTTTCCATGATCACCACCCTTCCACGTAAGTAATAAATTCACAATTTAAAACTTAGGAAGGCACAATAAAAATTCTACGTTGAATCATATTCAGAATTTTTACGTAAAATAAGATAGCCATAAATTTTCGATTCAAAATTGATTTAGTCTCAATTTTTGCTACGTTGATTAATTTATCATATAAAATAATCAACCTCCATTAACCATGTAAGACGAACAATTCGTTAATACATATTGGCCATAGTATTGCAAAAATTGCAAAAAATCAATTAAATGCACGAAAACACCTAAGGATCGGCTCTGATACCACTGTTGGGATCCACGTAACACGTAGCGGAAATAAATAACAACCCATACATATATCTCCAGAGGCGTACTTCGTGCATTTCAATCGAAAAAAAATCACAAAACCTCAAAGGGAGTAAATAGATTACCTCTCGTAGCGTGCTTGAACGGAGGTGTCGGTTCGATGTTCTTCGATCTCAGCCTCCACAAGTGTTAGGCATCTAGTTCGGATGCACCACCAATTGACGAACGGGGAGACGACTAATAACTCCACAACAATTGTGCTAGCAATATGCGGAATCAATATTCCGAACTTAGTATATTTTGCTCACTCAAGATTATGAGAATATAGAGAGTGTTTGTGTTCTTCTCTCTAAGCTCTCAAAAATTTGCACACTCTACAAAATGTCTATCCCCCTCAACCTCAAAACTCTTGCCATCCTTTTATAGCCAAAAATACCTTCCAATAAATTGTATTTAAAAATAGCACTAACAATTATAAATTCTATCTAAAAATAGCACTCACAAATAAATGACATTTAAAAATAGCACTAACAATAGCACTCACAATTTATAATACAAAAATGCTATTTAAAAATAGCACTAACAATAGCACTCACAATTTATAATACAAAAATGCTATTTAAAAATAACACTAACAATAGCACTCACAATTTATAATACAAAAATGCTATTTAAAAATAGCACTAACAATTATAAATTCTATCTAATAATAGCACTCACAATTTATGATAAATAAATGCCATTTAAAAATAGCACTAACAATAGCACTCACAATTTATGATAAATAAATGTCATTTAAAAATAGCACTAACAATAGCACTCACAATTTATAATACAAAAAATGCTATTTAAAAATAGCACTAGCAATAGCACTCACAATACAAAAATGCTAAAAAAAGGCACTAACAAAGGTGTTAAAAATAATAACCATTATTATTATTACAAGAGTTAAAGAGGTTACCAAACAGTACAAATATGCATAATGTATAAATACGTATGACGTATAAATACGTAGAGCATACATATACATTGGTTCCTAAAGTTAAACTAAGGCTTCCAAAGTTGATTTTGTGATTTTATGACCTTTTTTGATATTTTTAATTAATTTTAAAGAATAAAAATCACAATAATAAATGGTAAAAAAAAATCAGGTGTCAACAGCTGCCCCTCTTTGAGAGGAATCTCGTTAGAGGTTTCTCTCAAAGATAAGGTGGCACCTGATTCCTAACCGACTCAACTGGGAAAATAAGAGAAGAAATGTTATGACATCGGATCCTTAAGCCTATTGATAAAAGCTCAAATCAATCCCCGGTTTGCTCTAACAATTTGAACATGGGCCGGAGTGAGAGAGCCTTACCTGAAGCTCACCTGTCGGATGCTGCCGGTTGCGACGACTTTCAAGAAGATGCCTAGGACTCGTCATTCAGAATATCCTAGGGAGATTAAGCTCTGACCTGTATGGTAGGTCATACCATGATGGGATTCCTAACTTGTAGGAACCTAAGGAAGGCGCATCCCACGCTTTGGGATTTGCCAAGGATTTTGATCCGTATGGTGGATCAGACCTTTGTGTTGATCCTTACTGCGATATTTATCAATGAGTTGACCCTTATGGCGGTTTCTACCAATGAATTGACCCTTATGCCGGTTTCTACCATATGTGACCCTTCAGGCGGTTTCTACCATTAATGTGATCCCTTAGGCGGTTTCTACCTTGGTTTGACCCTTCAGGCGGTTTCTACCTTGAGTTGACCCTTCAGGCGGTTTCTACCTTTGATTTGACCCTTCAGGCGGTTTCTATCTTGTGTTGACCCTTCAGGCAGTATCTATCATGTGCTGACCCTTCAGGCGGTATCTACCTTGTGTTGACCCTTCAAGCGGTATCTATCTTTGATTTTGACCCTTCAGGCGGTATCTACCTTTGATTTGACCCTTCAGGCGGTATCTACCATATTTTGACCCTTCAGGCGGTATCTACCTTCATTTGACCCTTCAGGCGGTATCTACCTTTGAGTTGACCCTTCAGGCGGTATCTACCTTCATTTGACCCTTCAAGCGGTATCTACCTTTGTTTGACCCTTCGGCGGTATCTACCTTTGTTTGACCCTTCAGGCGGTGTCTACCATCAATTTTGACTTTGAAAAGGGGTCTCATGACGAGGGTTCTCCACGTCCGATGAGACTGCCTAAATGAAAAGGGGTCTCATGACGAGGGTTCTCCACGTCCGATGAGATTTCCTGAATTTTGAAAAGGGGGTCTCATGACGAGGGTTCTCCACGTCCGATGAGACTGTTTGAATTTTGAAAAGGGATCTCATGACGAGGGTTCTCCACGTCCGATGAGACTGCCTAAATTTTTGAAAAGGGGTCTCATGACGAGGGTTCTCCACGTCCGATGAGACTGCCTAAGTTTTGAAAAGGGGTCTCATGACGAGGGTTCTCCACGCCCGATGAGACTGCCTAAATTTTGAAAAAGGGTCTCATGACGAGGGTTCTCCACGTCCGATGAGACTGCCTAAATTTTGAAAAGGGGTCTCATGACGAGGGTTCTCCACGTCCGATGAGACTGCCTAAGTTTTGAAAAAAGGGTCTCATGACGAGGGTTCTCCACGTCCGATGAGACTGTTTGATATTTTGAAAATGGGTCCTGGGACGAGGGTTCTCCACGTCGGATGAGACTGCCTAAATTTTGAAAAGGGGTCTCATGACGAGGGTTCTCCACGTCCGATGAGACTGCCTAAGTTTTGAAAAAGGGGTCTCATGACGAGGGTTCTCCACGTCCGATGAGACTGTTTGATATTTTGAAAATGGGTCCTGAGACGAGGGTTCTCCACGTCTGATAGGACTTTTTCTTTTAAAAGGGTTTTTCTTCCCCCTTTTTTTTTTGGAGACCCCGAAGTTTGTCGGGAATTCAGTTTTTTTGAAGCAGTGAAAGATTTTATTTTGACAAAACTTCACTTGAGTCTGTTGAAGCGACATTCTGGGAGCTGGGTTCTCCAGGTATCCTGCAGAAGTTTGAGCCTGAAAGATTTTTCTTCACCAAGAAAACGTTAGTAATCTTTGGGAAGACTACGGCTGTCCATTTTGACAAAACCGTATGATTTAAGTTTTAATCATGAAATGTGCATTTTGATGCTGGAGGTTATCCAAAGCATTCTTGCAACATGCAAATGTGATCACAAATCCCTTGCACGGAAAATCTGGATCAACAGTTTGAAAATTCCAATAAGAGTTTGTTCAAAACATCAATTGGAATATTTCTCGACAAGGAGGTCTTCTCACCTGTTTTGCGATAGTGGTTTTTTTTATAGGGGATGCACTCAATTCCCTACTAACTTGTGCCTAGGTTTTAGGTTCATTCGCAGCGTGTACATTTTGATCGGTCGGGAGGTCTTCCACGGGACCGTAATGTTAGGCTTGGATATTGGTTTTCAAGGGGGACCCGCTTTGGAGTCGAGGCCATTGAATGAAATCCTTCACCATCTGCTCCGGGTTTACAAGTCAAGAACCCTACAAAATGAGAAAGAAATAGTCTTGCTCGTACTTCTTCGAGCTAAGCAATATGTTAACCCAAGTGTCTTAGTCAGAGAAGACTGTTTCAGGGTTATGATGTTGGTAGGATTGGGGACTGAAAAAGGCTTGTTTTTGGCCCAGAATTTATGAGGGGATTGACTTTGGTGATCATTGCAAATTTGTCACCTGTCTTTTCTATTCTGCATCTTCAGTTTTTGAGGTGTGCAACCGCTTTTCAGGTGTGCACAAGTCCTTTAGAGAGCGTCTCTTGTTGCATTAAGAAGGTTGACAACTCTGTCTGCGCCTTTCCTCCGCGCTTGACATCATTTGGAGAGCAGTCTTTTTATCTGACTCCTTTAGGAATTTTCTCTTTTCCCATCCAAGTTTCACTGGCAATCAAGCAAACAGCTTGCACGAGCATCGGCCTCGCTTTTACCAGGCACTTTGCTTTTTCTTGATGCGGTGGATTTTTCTCATTCATTTTTGGAATCCCGCTTTTTTCTCATCTTCATGGGATCATGTTAGACATATAGTCTAAACATGCTTTAAATATCAGTCCGGGAATTCTCTTCGTAATCCCTGAGTCTTGAACTCTTCCATTTTTGAAGTGGTGTGGCATCCGTCTTGGAATGATCACCAATGGGTTCATGAAATGAATTTGCAGGCTCAAGTTGGCTGTGCAAAGGATTCGGTGTGTGGGATAGAGAAATAAATGCTTCTCGTCATCCTATGGCACTTGGATTACCATATAAACAATACACAAAGATTAATGTTAGTCCGAGCAAGAAAATTTCTAACTATTTTCTCCTGATGCTGCTGGACTCATCTCCATTCTGCCCCGATGTGGGGTGGTTCTTGACAGGGTTAAGAATGAAAATCGCCGTTCAAATGGGTTGTCAATGGTCACCTGTAGCGTTTGGGGATATGAAACGAATGCCTCCGTCGTCCCAATCCATGTAATCGCTGCGAATGGTCCCTACTTCCGTAGGTCCAGATTTTGCTGTCTAATCCGCTCCACTCCTCTCTCAAGTGTGTATAGGACGTGTTTGGATTTAGGCTTTGCCTCTCGTCTTTTGAGGAAGTGCCCTTTTGATTGTTTTGAACATTTTTTTATTGGAAAAAATCTTTTTCATTTTCTCCAAAGATTTTACCCGTCAAAGGGGATTTTATGATGCCCCATGCATGTTTTTATTCATGTTCGGACAACCTCCTGTTTCAAAACATGAATGCCAATGAAATTTAAATTCTATGTCTTTTTCTAGACATTAGATTCTGAAAGCTTTTCTTTTCTTGTCTATTTTTTATTCAACATCTTCAAGGGATTTTGGGAGAGGGATACTTACCTGTTCCTCGTGGTTGGAGATCCCTGAAAATGCAGAATAAACATGTTATTGTTCGTTCATGAATTTTTCAAAGAAAATTAGAACGATACATTTTACCCTTGGTCATGTATTCCAACGGGTAATACATGGGATGTGAAAACCCGCTTTGCCTTGATGGTGAGCCCCTGTCAAAAACAAACAATAAGTGTCAGTTTGCGTTCCAAAATTCAAGACAAATTGGAACGATACCGCCTTGTTCTTGCTTGGTGTTTTCATTTGAACACAAACGCGCGGCTTGCAGAAATTGGCCATCTATATTGCGGCCACGATTCCTCCGTTTGGTTGGCGATGAATCATTCTCGAGGATTTGCCCCAAAGGAGATCCATTTGTGTTTTTGGGCGCATTCCAGCGCCATTCTTCATAGTTCCTTTTATTCAAGAAAAATGAAATTTTTATCAGAATGTATGTCAAAGCATGAAGTGTGGAAGCGATACTTTTTACCATCCACTAGGTCTTATGATCAAAGACCATCTCCTGGAATTCTGACTTCTAGGGCCACTGATTCAATTCGCCTCCCTGTTAGCGCGCTCTTTTCATTTGGGGCTTTCAGCGCCAACGACTTCCTGCAAAATGAGTAAAAACTCATGTTAGGTATGTGGTCTTCGAAGACTAAATTGGAACGATACAAGGTTACCGTTCACCCAAATTCGTATCTTGGGGTTTAATTCTGATGCGGACGACTCTGTTATTGCGTCCATTGACTTTGCCAGAGGAGAAACGTCATTCTTTGTCTGGCGCACAAATGATTCACTTGCCCCAGTTGGGTGTGATTTGTCGTAGCTAGGTGACGCTTGCCCCAGCTAACTTCATTCCTGCATTTTGTTGCAATCCCCATCCTATTTGGGGGTGTCTTTTCTCTTGGGATTCATGATGACGTCTTACTGATGTATTCCCTTCTTTCGCCGATTATTGACGCTTCTCATTTGATGGAGGTCGTTTCAATATCGTATATTGATGTGGATGATGAGTATTGCTTCATCTCGTCTGCATTTGTGGGTGTTGTTCGTGAGATGATTCCTGATTACTTCCAAAACTGCTTTCCCCAGTTGGGCGATGTTCGTCTTGGCAACATGCCTTAGCACTTTGCGTGTTTGTTGGCAATTTTCAGTTCAATTTTGACAACGTCCATGCACTCCCATGGGTTTCGCCGATTCTGATCTTCTATCTCAATTGTCAGAATCTTCAATTATTTTTATCCGTCTCTAGGTAGCTTGACGGCCTTGGGATTTGTCGTGTGGCGGTTTTGTGATTCTCTCGATCATCGTCGCCATTTGAAGTATTTGATGTTTGCCTGTTGAAGAGAAGAGACCTCATGAGTAAATGGCATGTATAATTGACTATTGGAGTCGATACAATTTACCCTTGAAAATTATCCTGCGGGAACCGGCATTTCTCCCTTTGGGTTATCTGTATGCAGGATATGTACATGATATACATGATGCATGTTAGGTATGCTTGCAACGAAAAATGAGTTCGTGCTTTTCACTCTATTCAGAGAAAGCATTTTTATCAGATGTGTCAATCTGCAAAACTTGAATTTTTCTTTTCAAGTGTTCTTTTCACGGAGATTTCTAAATGATGAGAAACTTCTTCAGGTTTTCTCAAAGGTTTTGTTCACAAATTGAGCCATTAGAATGCTCTTGAAAATATTTAGCCACAATGCATGTCTGAGATGCCATGAAAAGGGGTACTCCCTGTTTGTCATTGGAAAGCACTGCATCCTGAGTCCTCTGCTTTTGATCATCATCTGAGAGGAAAAGGAAGGAAGCATTATTCCCATATAGAAAAAACAATCATTTTGGAACGATACGTCCTTTTACCAAATGGATGGCTCCGCTTTAATTGAAACGACTACGGATTTACTATCCCTGCTCTGGTCACTTCTGGCATCCAAGATGCTGGAAATTTTTCAGTGGTCCCATTCATTTTTGTCATCACCTGCAAGAATGGAAAACCATATCAACTCGTGAACCGGTCAATCCGATTTGGAACGGATACAACTTTTTCGACTTGGGGAGAGTCGATCCAAATTAGGTTGCCCCAGCTTCACGTTGTCTACTTAAGGCTCATCACAATAAATCCATCTTGTTTTTGCAAACCCAATGGGTGATGCCCGATGAAGGTGCACTCATTTCCATCTTGTAGGGAAGGCAAGCTCCCTTTTGTTGGCCTTTAACCATCTTATCCTGAGAGGAAGAGATATGAAATATTATGCCATTATCTGATTGAAAATCAATTAGGAATGACACGTCCTTATCCTTGATTCGGTTGCCCGGTCAAGATGCATTTGCCCTCGTCAGTTGACTCTCCAAGGTGGTCCAGCGCTTTTCCATGCCATCCTGGTTCGTTTCAACTCGCGACTGATTCTTCACACAAGTTTTTGGATTTTGACTCATAAGCGGCGCTGAATGACATTTTGGTTTCGAGGTGTACCAATCATTCACATACATACGCATGAGACCAGTGAGGTTTGACTCTAAGAATCAAGATAGGGTTTGGAACCTAAGGCCAAAGCTCCCACCTCGAGTTCTAGAAAGGGTAGATTCCATTGCACAACTATCGTTGCATTGGGACCCAATCCATAGTTCGAAATGAGCGGAATTGAAAAGTGGATTACCCCGTGTTTTTCCTCACGGAGATTCCATTTTCAATCCCTTCTATTGTTTTCCTATAGGCGGCGCCCGGGGTTTTAGGCGCGATTGTGTGTGTTCATGTGTTGTGAGTATCACAATGCAAGTCATGCACAACAGTTTATCAATCGGCGCTTCAAATCATCCATACAACATACATTCCTACGCCAACCTGCATAAGACAATGTTAATCACGGACTACACCCCTTATCTCTCCAATCTGCAAAAACATATAACACCTACCATGAGCGGACTTACCTCACCTTCAAGAGCGCCTGCAGGGTTAGAAAAATCACTCAGCGTTTTAATTACGGCCTAAGTCCACTTGAGGTCTAGAACCATAGGTTCTAGAACAAGGTCCCCAGCGGAGTCGCCAGCTGTCGCGACCCGTCCGAAGCGGACGCGGCTAATGGATTACCGATCGCGGGCCTTCCCCCGCACAAGGGTGCAGATCGCGGGCTTTGGATCGGCGCGGGCCCTCCCAGGCCCATACCAAATCGCGGCGGGAGTATTTTTCAAAGGGATTCGACGATAACAGTCGATCGCTTTCGACCTTAGTGTGGTCGTGGTGGCATGTGCAACTTGTTCATGTATTTGGAGTCGCCACCGGTCTTTCTTGGAGGGTAGACCGGAAACCTTATTGACCGATTGGGAGAGATCGATCAATTCTGCGGAACCAGAGATTTTGAGTTCGGGGACTTGGTTACGTTGATGTCATTACCAACGCCCTTTCGGTACCTAACGCGAGTGATTTTCCCTAACTAGGATTTCATGCAGGCGCAATTTTGGGTGAGGTAAGTCTGACTTTGCACATTAACCAGTTTAACATGCTCACGTAATCATAATAAATAAATAGATGCCAATCACATAAACATCTATCCTACGTGGTGACCATGGAATTATGATTTAATGGGTCTCGAGCCAATGAGACCACATTTAATCATTTTAATATTTTAATAACGGAGAGCCGCTCTTCGCTTCTTCTTGGTTTCTTGAACTCTTCAAGAATCGGGCCCCAAAGAGCTCGCCGACTTAAAAGGCTCCTCCACGTAATCCTCGTAGCATTTACATCAACAATTGACTATGCTAAAAATAAAGATTACATGGAAAATAAAAGGAGTACGCAGCCTCCATTTAATAATTACAACCCCAAATATATAAATAATCACCATACATTCATACATACATCAATCACATTGATTAGGGATTTTTCCATGATCACCACCCTTCCACGTAAGTAATAAATTCACAATTTAAAACTTAGGAAGGCACAATAAAAATTCTACGTTGAATCATATTCAGAATTTTTACGTAAAATAAGATAGCCATAAATTTTCGATTCAAAATTGATTTAGTCTCAATTTTTGCTACGTTGATTAATTTATCATATAAAATAATCAACCTCCATTAACCATGTAAGACGAACAATTCGTTAATACATATTGGCTATAGTATTGCAAAAATTGCAAAAAATCAATTAAATGCACGAAAACACCTAAGGATCGGCTCTGATACCACTGTTGGGATCCACGTAACACGTAGCGGAAATAAATAACAACCCATACATATATCTCCAGAGGCGTACTTCGTGCATTTCAATCGAAAAAAAATCACAAAACCTCAAAGGGAGTAAATAGATTACCTCTCGTAGCGTGCTTGAACGGAGGTGTCGGTTCGATGTTCTTCGATCTCAGCCTCCACAAGTGTTAGGCATCTAGTTCGGATGCACCACCAATTGACGAACGGGGAGACGACTAATAACTCCACAACAATTGTGCTAGCAATATGCGGAATCAATATTCCGAACTTAGTATATTTTGCTCACTCAAGATTATGAGAATATAGAGAGTGTTTGTGTTCTTCTCTCTAAGCTCTCAAAAATTTGCACACTCTACAAAATGTCTCTCCCCCTCAACCTCAAAACTCTTGCCATCCTTTTATAGCCAAAAATACCTTCCAATAAATTGTATTTAAAAATAGCACTAACAATTATAAATTCTATCTAAAAATAGCACTCACAAATAAATGACATTTAAAAATAGCACTAACAATAGCACTCACAATTTATAATACAAAAATGCTATTTAAAAATAGCACTAACAATAGCACTCACAATTTATAATACAAAAATGCTATTTAAAAATAGCACTAACAATTATAAATTCTATCTAATAATAGCACTCACAATTTATGATAAATAAATGCCATTTAAAAATAGCACTAACAATAGCACTCACAATTTATGATAAATAAATGTCATTTAAAAATAGCACTAACAATAGCACTCACAATTTATAATACAAAAAATGCTATTTAAAAATAGCACTAGCAATAGCACTCACAATACAAAAATGCTAAAAAAAGGCACTAACAAAGGTGTTAAAAATAATAACCATTATTATTATTACAAGAGTTAAAGAGGTTACCAAACAGTACAAATATGCATAACGTATAAATATGTATGACGTATAAATACGTAGAGCATACGTATACATCCGTGAAACCGGGGACTAATTGAAAGAAAAAAGTGCAATTAAGCCCTTTTGGTAAAAATTGATTAAATTGGAGGGCAAATTGACCTAATTGCACTTTAAGACTTTAGAATCCAATGTCATAGCTTATAAAAAGTGAGAATTGAAAACTAAAAGACTCGAAAATGATTTTTTTTTTTTTTAGGCTCGGTTCGGGTTTATGTTTGTGAATGAACATAGTGACCCGAGCCGAATTTTTGAGATTTAAAGTGACACACTTGAAGAGGAAATTAAAACAAAATTATCGAATTTTTTTGGGTATTTTTCTGACCACGAATGGTATTTTTCTGATTTGTTTGGGTATTTTTATAATTAAATAAACTCGAAAAATATTAAAAATACCGAAAAATATTTTTTGTTCAAAATTGGTTCCTAAAGTTAAACTAAGGCTTCCAAAGTTGATTTTGTGATTTTATGACCTTTTTTGATATTTTTAATTAATTTTAAAGAATAAAAATCATAATAATAAATGGTAAAAAAAAACCAGGTGTCAACAGTACCCTCCATGAAACGATTGGTGGCGACTTCTTGGCATGTACACATATCACATGTCACCAGACCACACCAAAGGTCGACCACGTATATCCAGCCATTGCGATTTGGGTAATAGACCTTGGGAGAGGCCCGCGTCCGATCAGGCGACGATCGGGTGGCCCATTAGCCCCCTTCTCCGTGAGAGGGTCGCGACAGACTGCCGACTCCGCTGGGGACTATTCTAAATCAGAATCTCTGGTTAGGAATTTTAAAGGACTTGAGCCGATTAAAAAGTTGATTGGTTTATCTGATCTTATTTTCTGCAGATGCTCTCGAAGGTGAGGTACGTACGCTAACCATTGTGTTAGATATTTTTGCAGATTGGAGAAATAAGGGGTGTAGTGATTACTGACCTCTTTTCTGTAGGTTGGAGTTGGGAATGTATGTTTATCTTATGTATATATTGAAGCGGTGTTTGATACAAATTGCTGTGCATGACTTGCATTGTGATGATCACGACACATCGCACACACTGGCGGTCAAACCCCGACTGCAACCACCTCTAGGTTACCATAGATAGGGAAAGGGTACGAAAGGATCTCGTGTTTGATGACACTTGAGACTTTCGTGTTCGTTCCTGCTCACAATCCAAATTGACGATATCTAGCTCTCTTGGGTGGGTACTCTTGGGGAGGAATATGCCTTATTTAGATCGTGGGAGTCTAAACCATAGGTTCATCACCTGATTTTTTATTTTTAGAGTATACCCACTTGTCTCATGCGCATGTCCATGGAAGGTTGGTATACCTAAAAACAAATTCTCTTGGATCACTGTAAGTATGATTTCTCCCTCTACTTGTTCATTTCCTAGTGAAATTTCATGATAGGAAATTCATGGAAATCAACCGAATGCCTTGGGTGTTTGAGTTTACAAATGAAAATTTTTTGACAATGAATTTTAGATACAAAGTTGAAACACTTCTAAGCCGTCCCTACGGAATAGATGGTTCATCCAAATTTTCAATTGTGGATTAAGATGACATTTTTTATGTCTAAAATTCTTCCAATTCAAGATTTTGGGGCATAAAGTTAAGGTCATATTTGCAATCACATTTTGTGTAGTGATTTCTTAAAATAAGGATCACATGATTTTTACAAGAAAAATGTCACAAAGCAATCTTTCAAGATTAATGCCCCCATTTGTATGTAAAATCTTTGGAATTAAATGGGCGTTCGATTGATAACCGTAGATCGATCTTTTAATATGTCTCCTATTATTTTGAAATCTTGGCTGACATCAGAAGCCCGTAAATAGGGATTATGGGATATGTATTGTCACATTGCTTTCATTATAAGAGGCGACTTCATTGAGAGATGTCTTTGCTATGTAAAATGCTAAGTGTGTCTCCTTTCTGATAGGTTATACATGGCAGATATTTATTGAAGATTTCTTCATCTAATCACGTGCGAGATGTGATGGAACAATGGTAAAACTGTAATCGTTCCAATAAAAACTTCGAGTGTTATACTTGACTTGCTCGGTTATTTCTTTTGCCAACAGGTCAAAATGGTTGAAGGCCAATGATGCGAGACTTGTTTTCCCTGTAAGATGAAAGGAAATGCGCCTTCATCAGGTGCCACCCAATGGGTTTCCAAAATAAGATGAATCGACTATGATAAGCCCAAAACAGACAACATGAAAAAGGGGCAACCTGATTTGGATCGACCTCTCTAAGTCAAAAAGGATGCATTCATTCCAAATTAAATTGATTTGTTTATAGGATGACATGGTTACTCACACTTGCAGGTGATTGTAAAAAGATCAATGGGATCGTTGAGGAACATTCCTTCATTTCTGATGATCAAAATGATGAGAGCTGAGGAAATATCCTTTGGGGATAGTAAATCTGTGATCGTTTCAATTAGAGCTTTTTGTGCAACAATGGACTTATTCATCCCTTATGTCATGTAGGTGAAATAAAAGGATTGTGTAAAGTCGACATTCGTCTCTTTAAAAAAGATTCAATTGTGAACCCTCAAAACTGGAGGCCAATGCGCCAATTGAAGCGCATCTCAAGAGTACAAGTACTCGTGTTTCTCACCATGAGATTGATGATCACTCAACCACAAAAGGGTGTATATCGTTCCTCATTTCAATCCTCTCAAGATATGAAATGATCATCTACTTTTCTATATGTAGGGATGAAGAAAACTGAATGCTTATTCGCGAAGCAACACTTCAAGGTGTAAATGTACACAAATAGAGATAAATCTACACTTGTGGATGTCGAGTCGTCATGAAGTTATGACAAATCGAAAAGACCATGAAGAGATGATCGTTGCCCATCTTTGAATCAAGCGGGAGTACTTGTTTTAGTAATTGATTTTCACAATTAAATGTCAAACATTTTTTCTTTCACTCTAAACTGATTGAAATGCATCAATAGAGCGAAAGTGGCGAAAGATCACCCAACCTCAAGAAGGAGAATGACATAACCCAAGTAGTGTGGAACATTGTGGAACAACAAATGCCGAGACCTTCGGATAATTACGATGAAGTTTTATCCTCTGATGTTACAAAACGGAGTGAATTGTCCCTTATTCTGATTTCATTCCATACAAATGACTAAGATATTTCTCTTTCATATATAGAGAATGTTAGTTTAAGACAGGTGTCAAAGTAGATTGAAGGGCGCGAAACGCCAAAATCACTTGACATGGAAGTGATTGACCCAACCAACAAGGAATGCATTAGTGTGATACGATGGAGTTACATGTGATGAGCTAACTCAAAATGCAGTACTAAGTTGCTGGGGGCAAATCATTCCCCTATCTAGAAAGCATGCCGAAGTCGAAGACATCAGATTTGCCATGGTGATACATGGGGCAAGTCCCTGAAACGATGGTTATCACCCATGGAACGTAATGAAATGAAATCCATCCATTGAATGCAAAAAGTGTTTCGCCATAGCAACAACGCTTCCAAGAAGAACAATGTCGATCCATCCCTCGTGATAGAAAATGACATATCGTTCCTAAATAAGTTTCAATCAGATGTGGGAATAATATTTCCTATCTTCTTCCTCTCAGGTGATGAACAGAGTCAAGACACCCAAGAAGCAATGACTTCAAATGACAGAACATGGAGTACCCATTTTCATATCATCTCATGCATGCATTTAGGATAAATGATTTCAAGAGTGTCATAATGGCTCAATTTGAAAAAAAAAATCTCGAGAAAACTTGAAAAAGTTTCTTAACAATTAAGAGTCTCTTTGAAAAGAGAATTCAAAAAGAAAGAATTCAAACCTTACAGATTGACATACTTGATAAAGAGATGCTTTTTGTTAAAAGAGTGAAAGGCACAAATCCATTTTTCGTTGCAGGCACGAATCATCTTAGATCACTTGCATCATACATATCATGCATGCATCATTTATATGCATATTCTTCCTTGAAAGATGTTGACAGGTCAAGGCAAAAGAATCCAAATGAAAGGAAAATGCCAAGACCCAAAAGACGAACGAAGGGGTAAATTGTATTAACTCCAATGGCCCATTTTATATACCATTTAAACATGACCCTTATTTCCTTTGGTAGGGAAACATTTGACACTTCGAGGGCGATTGTGATTGAGAGAGTCGCCAAGTTGCTGTGTGAAAAATTCCAAAGTTGTCAAGCTACCAAGAGACAAACGAAAACAATAGAAGATTCTAGTAGTCAAGATATATGAGTAAAGTCAACAAAGAAAATTCATTGGGGGAAAACCCCTCTTTTCTTGTCAAAGAACCAAGTTGGGGGCAAGATTCTCATGTGCCACCAAGATAGCATATTGGAGCAAGTTATCAAGCCCAAAGACGACAATCATCAAGACATGCCCTACTGGGGCAAAGCAACCAAAAAAGACAATTTCCTTGATCATTGAAAACGCAATACCTCAAAGGGAGTGTCATGTTCCTTGGTGATTTAAATAAAGTTAAACATCGATGAATATTCATTACTTCATGTACAGGTACAAAGACCTCTTCAAATGGGATTGAAAATTGTCAAAGGATATGAAAAATGCTATGGCATTTGGCCAAGGTAGACGTCGCCTGTCGCGACTCGTCCGAAAGCGGACAGGGCTAATGGATTACCGATCGCGGGTCTTGGATCGGCGCGAGCCCTCCCAGGCCCATACCAAATCGCGGCGGGAGTATTTTTCAGGAGGATTCGACGATAAGAGTCGACCGCTTTCGACCTTAGTGTGGTCGTGGTGGCATGTGCAACTTGTGCATGCATTTGGAGTCGCCACCGGTCTTTCTTGGAGGGTAGACCGGAAACCTTACTGATCGATTGGGAGAGATCGATCAGTTCTACGGAACCAGAGATTTTGGGTTCGGGGACTTGGTTACGCTGGTGTCGTTACCAACGCCCTTTCGGTACCTAACGCGAGTGATTTTCCTAACTAGGATTTCAAGCAGGCGCAATTTTGGATGAGGTAAGTCTGACTTTGCACATTAACCAGTTTAACATGCTCACGTAATCATAATAAATAAATAAATGTCAATCACATAAACATCTATCCTACGTGATGATCATGGAATTATGATTTAATGGGTCTCGAGCCAATGAGACCACATTTAATCATTTTAATATTTTAATAATGGAGAGCCGTTCTTCGCTTCTTCTTGGTTTCTTGAACTCTTCAAGAATCGGGCCCCAAAGAGCTTGCCGACTTAAAAGGCTCCTCCACGTAATCCTCGTAGCATTTACATCAACAATTGACTATGCTAAAAATAAAGATTACATGAAAAAATAAAAGGAGTACGCAGCCTCCATTTAATAATTACAACCCTAAATATATAAATAATCACCATACATTCATACATACATCAATCACATTGATTAGGGATTTTTCCATGATCACCACCCTTCCACGTAAGTAATAAATTCACAATTTAAAACTTAGGAAGGCACAATAAAAATTCTACGTTGAATCATATTCAGAATTTTTACGTAAAATAAGATAGCTATAAATTTTCGATTCAAAATTGATTTAGTCTCAATTTTTGCTACGTTGATTAATTTATCATATAAAATAATCAACTTCCATTAGCCATGTAAGACGAACAATTCGTTAATACATATTGGCCATAGTATTGCAAAAATTGCAAAAATCAATTAAATGCATGAAAACACCTAAGGATTGGCTCTGATACCACTGTTGGGATCCACGTAACACGTAGCAGAAATAAATAACAACCCATACATGTATCTCCAGAGGCGTACTTCGTGCATTTCAATCGAAAAAAAATCACAAAGCCTCAAAGGGAGTAAATAGATTACCTCTCGTAGCGTGCTTGAACGGAGGTGTCGGTTCGATGTTCTTCGATCTCAGCCTCCACAAGTGTTAGGCATCTAGTTCGGACGCACCACCAATTGACGAACGGGGAGACGACTAATAACTCCACAACAATTGTGCTAGCAATATGCGGAATCAATATTCCGAACTTAGTATATTTTGCTCACTCAAGATTATGAGAATATAGAGAGTGTTTGTGTTCTTCTCTCTAAGCTCTCAAAAATTTGCACACTCTACAAAATGTCTCTCTCCTCCAACCTCAAAACTCTTGCCATCCTTTTATAGCCAAAAATACCTTCCAATAAATTGTATTTAAAAATAGCACTAACAATTATAAATTCTATCTAAAAATAGCACTCACAAATAAATGACATTTAAAAATAGCACTAACAATAGCACTCACAATTTATAATACAAAAATGCTATTTAAAAATAGCACTAACAATAGCACTCACAATTTATAATACAAAAATGCTATTTAAAAATAGCACTAACAATTATAAATTCTATCTAATAATAGCACTCACAATTTATGATAAATAAATGCCATTTAAAAATAGCACTAACAATAACACTCACAATTTATGATAAATAAATGTCATTTAAAAATAGCACTAACAATAGCACTCACAATTTATAATACAAAAAAATGCTATTTAAAAATAGCACTAGCAATAGCACTCACAATACAAAAATGCTAAAAAAAAGGCACTAACAAAGGTGTTAAAAATAATAACCATTATTATTATTACAAGAGTTAAAGAGGTTACCAAACAGTACAAATATGCATAACGTATAAATACGTATGACGTATAAATACGTAGAGCATATGTATACATCCGTGAAACCAGGGACTAATTGAAAGAAAAATGTGCAATTAAGTCCTTTTGGTAAAAATTGATTAAATTGGAGGGCAAATTAACCTAATTGCACTTTAAGACTTTAGAATCCAATGTCATAGCTTATAAAAAGTGAGAATTGAAAACTAAAAGACTCGAAAATGATTTTTTTTAGGCTCGGTTCGGGTTTATGTTTGTGAAGGAACATAGTGACCCGAGCCGAATTTTTGAGATTTAAAGTGACACACTTGAAGAGGAAATTAAAACAAAATTATCGAATATTTTTGGGTATTTTTCTGACCACGAATGGTATTTTTCTGATTTTTTGGGTATTTTTATAATTAAATAAACTCGAAAAATATTAAAAATACCGAAAAATATTTTTTGTTCAAAATTGATTCCTAAGGTTAAACCAAGGCTTCCAAAGTTGATTTTGTGATTTTATGACCTTTTTGATATTTTTAATTACTTTTAAAGTATAAAAATCACAATAATAAATGGTAAAAAAATCAGGTGTCAACAGCTGCCCCTCTTTGAGAGGAATCTCGTTAGAGGTTTCTCTCAAAGATAAGGTGGCACCTGATTCCTAACCGACTCAACTGGAAAAATAAGAGAAGAAATGTTATGACATCGGATCCTTAAGCCTATTGATAAAAGCTCAAATCAATCCCCGGTTTGCTCTAACAATTTGAACATGGGCCGGAGTGAGAGAGCCTTACCTGAAGCTCACCTGTCGAATGCTGCCGGTTGCGACGACTTTCAAGAAGATGCCTAGGACTCGTCATTCAGAATATCCTAGGGAGATTAAGCTCTGACCTGTATGGTAGGTCATACCATGATGGGATTCCTAACTGGTAGGAACCTAAGGAAGGCGCATCCCACGCTTTGGGATTTGCCAAGGATTTTGATCCGTATGGTGGATCAGACCTTTGTGTTGATCCTTACTGCGATATTTATCAATGAGTTGACCCTTATGGCGGTTTCTACCAATGAATTGACCCTTATGGCGGTTTCTACCATATGTGACCCTTCAGGCGGTTTCTACCATTAATGTGATCCCTCAGGCGGTTTCTACCTTGGTTTGACCCTTCAGGCGGTTTCTACCATTAATGTGATCCTTCAGGCGGTTTCTACCTTGGTTTGACCCTTCAGGCGGTTTCTACCTTGAGTTGACCCTTCAGGCGGTTTCTACCTTAATTTGACCCTTCAGGCGGTTTCTACCATGAGTTGACCCTTCAGGCGGTTTCTACCTTGGTTTGACCCTTCGGGCGGTTTCTACCTTAAGTTGACCCTTCGGGCGGTTTCTACCTTAATTTGACCCTTCGGGCGGTTTCTACCATGAGTTGACCCTTCAGGCGGTTTCTACCATGAGTTGACCCTTCAGGCGGTTTCTACCTTTGATTTGACCATTCAGGCGGTTTCTACCTTGTGTTGACCCTTCAGGCGGTATCTACCATGTGTTGACCCTTCAGGCGGTATCTACCTTGTGTTGACCCTTCAGGCGGTATCTACCTTTGATTGACCCTTCAGGCGGTTTCTACCATGTGTTGACCCTTCAGGTGGTATCTACCTTGTGTTGACCCTTCAGGCGGTATCTACCTTTGATTGACCCTTTAGGCGGTATCTACCTTTGATTTGACCCTTCAGGCGGTATCTACCTTTGATTGACCCTTCAGGCGGTATCTACCTTTGATTGACCCTTCAGGCGGTATCTACCTTTGATTGACTTTGAAAAGGGGTCTCATGACGAGGGTTCTCCACGTCCGATGAGACTGTTTGAATTTTGAAAAGGGGTCTCATGACGAGGGTTCTCCACGTTAGATGAGACTGTTTGAATTTTGAAAAGGGGTCTCATGACGAGGGTTCTCCACGTCCGATGAGACTGCCTAAATTTTTGAAAAGGGGTCTCATGACGAGGGTTCTCCACGCCCGATGAGACTGCCTAAATTTTGAAAAGGGGTCTCATGACGAGGGTTCTCCACGTCCGATGAGACTACCTAAGTTTTGAAAAAAAGGGTCTCATGACGAGGGTTCTCCACGTCCGATGAGACTGTTTGATATTTTGAAAATTGGTCCTGGGACGAGGGTTTTCCACGTCTGATAGGACTTTTTCTTTTAAAAGGGTTTTTCTTCCCCCCTTTTTTTTGGAGACCCCGAAGTTTGTCGGGAATTCAGTTTTTTTGAAGCAGTGAAAGATTTTATTTTGACAAAACTTCACTTGAGTCTGTTGAAGCGACATTCTGGGAGCTGGGTTCTCCAGGTATCCTGCAGAAGTTTGAGCCTGAAAGATTTTTCTTCACCAAGAAAACGTTAGTAATCTTTGGGAAGACTACGGCTGTCCATTTTGACAAAACCGTATGATTTAAGTTTTAATCATGAAATGTGCATTTTGATGCTGGAGGTTATCCAAAGCATTCTTGCAACATGCAAATGTGATCACAAATCCCTTGCACGGAAAATCTAGATCAACAGTTTGAAAATTCCAAAAAGAGTTTGTTCAAAACATCAATTGGAATATTTCTCGACAAGGAGGTCTTCTCACCTATTTTACGATAGTGGTTTTTTATAGGGGATGCACTCAATTCCCTACTAACCTGTGCCTAGGTTTTAGGTTCATTCGCAGCGCATACATTTTGATCGGTCGGGAGGTCTTCTACGGGACCGTAATGTTGGGCTTGAATATTGGTTTTCAAGGGGGACCCGCTTTGGAGTCGAGGCCATTGTATAAAAGTCTTCAACATCTGCTCCGGGTTTACAAGTCGAGAACCCTGCAAAATGAGAAAGAAATAGTCTTGCTCGTACCTCTTCGAGCTAAGCTATACGTTAACCCAAGTGTCTTAGTCAGAGAAGACTGTTTTAGGGTTATGATGTTGGTAGGATTGGGGACCAAAAAAGGCTTATTTTTGGCCCAGAAATCACGAGGGGTTTGACATTGGTGATCATTGCTGATTTTGCCACCTGTCTTTTCCATTTTGTGTCTTCAACTTTTTTGAGGTGCACGACCGCTTTTGAGGTGTGCGCAAATTCTTGTGAAAGCGCCTCTGGCTGCATTAAGAGACTAACAAACTCTATATGTGTCTCTGCTCCGCGCTTGATACCGTTTGAGGAGTAGTTTTTTGGGAATCTGACTCCTTCTGAATTTTTCTTCTCCCCTTTTTCAAACAGGTTTCACTGTGGGGTTGATACAAATTGTTCACCCAAGCATTGGCCTTGCTTTTACCAGGCCCTTTGCTTTTTCTTGATGCTGGGGATTTTTCTCATCATTTTTAAAATCCCACTTTTTCTCATCTTCATGGGATCATGTTAGACATATAGTCTAAACATGCTTTAAATATCAGTCCGGGAATTCTCTTCATAATCCCTGAGTCTTGAATTCCCCCGTTTATGAGGTGATGATGCATTTATCTTGGAAGGTGCAATGATCACCAACGGGTTCATGAAATGAATTTGCAAGCTCAACTTGGCTGTGCAAAGGATATGGTGTGTGGGATAGAGAAATGAATACTTCTCGTCATCCTATGGCACTTGGATTACCATATAAACAGCACACAAAGATTGATGTTAGTCCGAGCAAGAAAATTTCTAACCATTTTCTCCTGATGTTGCTGGACTCACCTCCATTCTGCCCCAATGTGGGGTGGTTCTTGACAGGGTTGAGAATGAAAACCGTCGTTCAAAGGGGTTGTCAATGGTCACCTGTAGTGTTTGGGGATATGAAACGAATGCCTCCGTCGTCCCAATCCATATAATTGCTGCGAATGGTCCCTACTTCCGTAGGTCCAGATTTTGCGGCCTGATTCGTTTCACTTCTCTCTCGGGTGTGTATAGGACGTGTTTGGATTAGGCTTTGCCTCTCGTCTTTTGAGAAAATGTCCTTTTGAAAGTTTTGAACAGTTTTTGATTGGAAAAATCTCTTTCTGTTTCTCCAAAAATTTTACCCGTCAAGGGGATTTTATGATGCACCATGCATGTTCTTATTCATGTTCAGACAACCTCCTGTTTTAAAACATGAATGCCAATGAAGTTTGAATTCTATGTCTTTTCTAGACATTAGATTCTGAAAGCTTTTCTTTTTTATTTAATATCTTCAATGGATTGGGGAAAGAGATACTTACCTGTCCCCCGTGGCTGGAGATCCCTGAAAATGCAGAGAAAACATGTTATTGTACGTTCACGAATTTTTCAAAAATTTAGAACGATACATCTTACCCTTGGTCATGTATTCCAACGGGTAATACATGGGATGTGAAAACCTGTTTCACCTTGATGGCGAGCCCCTGTCAAAGACGGGAATTATGTGTCAGTTTGCGTTCCAAAATTCGAGGCAAATTAGAACGATACAACCTTGTTCTTGCTTTGTGTTTCCATTTGAACACAAACGCGCGGCTTGCAGAATCTGGCCCTCTATCTTGTGGCCTTGATCCCTCCGTTTGGTTGGCGATAAATCCTTCTCGAGGATTTACCATAGAGGAGATCCATTTATGATTTTGGACGCATTCCAGCGCCGCTCTTCATAGTTCCATCCACTAGGTCTTATAATCAAAGACCGTCTCCTGGAATCCTGACTTGCGAGGCCAATGATTCTATTCGCCTCCTTGTTAGCGCGCTCTCTTCTTTTGAGGCTTTCGGCGCCAATAACTTCCTGTTAAATGAGTAAAAACTCATGTTAGGCATGTGGTCTTCGAAGACCAAATTGGAACGATACAGGGTTACCGTTCACCCAAATTCGTATCTCGGGGTTTGATTCTGATGCGGACGACTCTGTTATTGCGTCTATTGACTTTGTCAGAGGAGAAACGTCCTGCGTACAAATCATTCACTTGCCCCAGTTAGGCATGGTTTTGCTGTTTGTCATCTCTGGATTTGATGACCTTGGTCTGATGCGCTTTCATGGGGGATCATGAGAGTTTGCCCCCGGTTTGGCTCCTCAAAGCAAATGGGGGGAACCTGCTCCCATTGATTTTTGCAGATTCTGATCATCCATCTCGATTGTCATAGTCCTTGATCAATTTTATCTGTCTCAAGACAGCTTGATATTCTTGGGATTCTTCATGTGGCGGTTTGGTGATTCTCTCGATCACAGTCGCCATTTGAGGTATTTGATGTTCCCTGTTTGTTATTTGAAAGCATTTACATCCTGCGTCCTCTGCTCTTGATTATCATCTGAGAGGAAAAAGAAAGGAAGCATTATTCCCATATCAAGAAAATAATCATTTTGGAACGATACGTCCTTTTACACTTGATTTGCATTCCGTTTTGATGTTGCATATTGATATGCACAACATCTATCAAATTCCTCCATCCGTGCTTGAAGGTATTTGCAACGCCTACGGTTCATTTGCCCCAGCTGGACGACGTCTGTTTTGTCATTTGAATGCATGAGCTTTTGGGTGCATTGTCTCTTTTATCACCTGAGATAAAAAAAAATGGAGAAAAACTTATCCCCAGATCTGATTAAAAATCAATTAGGAACGATACGTCCTTTCACCAAACGAGTGGCTCTGCGGCCAAATGTATTTTGCACTGAAGGGACGAATTCCACTATGCTCCACGGGTTTGGGGAATTTGCCCCCATTTTCGATAGAAATGAGCCTTATCAAGATGTATACAATACAAATAGATCCCTAATACAATCAATCTAAGGGACGAGATAGAGAGTATCTCAGCAAAATTAATCTTATACAAGAGAACTAAGAATGTCAAATCAATCAAATGAATGTGGTCCGAACACTTGGAGATGCCCCAGTTTCAGTCTTCGAGATGTGATCCAGGATCACCGATTTTTTTTTAGGTGGTTTTAGATATACCAACCATCAAAAGACATGCACATGAGACAAGTGAGGATAAAACTACTAAAAAATCAAAGGATTTGGCACCTAAGGTCAAGGTTCCCACCTCGAGTTCTAGAAAGAGCAGATTCCATTGCACAACTATCGTTGCATTGGGGCTCGATCCATAGTTCGAAATGAGCGGAATTGAAAAGTGGATTACCCCGTGTCTTTCCTCACGGAGATTCCATTTTCAATCCCTTCTATTGTTTTCCTATAGGCGGCGCCCGGGGTTTTAGGTGCGGTTGTGTGTATTTTCGGTGTCGTGCTAAAGCGATAAGCATGCATCTTATTTAACAATCACCGCTTCAATATAAAACATACACACAATCATTCATTCCTACGCCAACCTGCATAAGACAATGTTAATCACAGACTACCCCCCTTATCACTCAAATCTGCAAAAACATATAACACATATCATAAGCGGACTTACCTCACCTTCAAGAGCGCCTGCAGGATTAGAAATATCACTCAGCGTTTTAATTACGGCCTAAGTCCACTTGGGGTCTAGAACCATAGGTTCTAGAACACAAAGTCCCCAGTGGAGTCGCCAGCTGTCGCGACCCGTCCGAAAGCGGACAGGGCTAATGGATTACCGATCGCGGGTCTTGGATCGGCGCGAGCCCTCCCAGGCCCATACCAAATCGCGGCGGGAGTATTTTTCAGGAGGATTCAACGATAAGAGTCGATCGCTTTCGACCTTAGTGTGGTCGTGGTGGCATGTGCAACTTGTGCATGCATTTGGAGTCGCCACCGGTCTTTCTTGGAGGGTAGACCGGAAACCTTACTGATCGATTGGGAGAGATCGATCAGTTCTACGGAACCAGAGATTTTGGGTTCGGGGACTTGGTTACGCTGGTGTCGTTACCAACGCCCTTTCGGTACCTAACGCGAGTGATTTTCCTAACTAGGATTTCATGCAGGCGCAATTTTGGATGAGGTAAGTCTGACTTTGCACATTAACCAGTTTAACATGCTCACGTAATCATAATAAATAAATAAATGCCAATCACATAAACATCTATCCTACGTGGTGATCATGGAATTATGATTTAATGGGTCTCGAGCCAATGAGACCACATTTAATCATTTTAATATTTTAATAATGGAGAGCCGCTCTTCGCTTCTTCTTGGTTTCTTGAACTCTTCAAGAATCGGGCCCCAAAGAGCTTGCCGACTTAAAAGGCTCCTCCACGTAATCCTCGTAGCATTTACATCAACAATTGACTATGCTAAAAATAAAGATTACATGAAAAAATAAAAGGAGTACGCAGCCTCCATTTAATAATTACAACCCCAAATATATAAATAATCACCATACATTCATACATACATCAATCACATTGATTAGGGATTTTTCCATGATCACCACCCTTCCACGTAAGTAATAAATTCACAATTTAAAACTTAGGAAGGCACAATAAAAATTCTACGTTGAATCATATTCAGAATTTTTACGTAAAATAAGATAGCCATAAATTTTCGATTCAAAATTGATTTAGTCTCAATTTTTGCTACGTTGATTAATTTATCATATAAAATAATCAACTTCCATTAGCCATGTAAGACGAACAATTCGTTAATACATATTGGCCATAGTATTGCAAAAATTGCAAAAATCAATTAAATGCATGAAAACACCTAAGGATTGGCTCTGATACCACTGTTGGGATCCACGTAACACGTAGCAGAAATAAATAACAACCCATACATGTATCTCCAGAGGCGTACTTCGTGCATTTCAATCGAAAAAAATCACAAAGCCTCAAAGGGAGTAAATAGATTACCTCTCGTAGCGTGCTTGAACGGAGGTGTCGGTTCGATGTTCTTCGATCTCAGCCTCCACAAGTGTTAGGCATCTAGTTCGGACGCACCACCAATTGACGAACGGGGAGACGACTAATAACTCCACAACAATTGTGCTAGCAATATGCGGAATCAATATTCCGAACTTAGTATATTTTGCTCACTCAAGATTATGAGAATATAGAGAGTGTTTGTGTTCTTCTCTCTAAGCTCTCAAAAATTTGCACACTCTACAAAATGTCTCTCTCCTCCAACCTCAAAACTCTTGCCATCCTTTTATAGCCAAAAATACCTTCCAATAAATTGTATTTAAAAATAGCACTAACAATTATAAATTCTATCTAAAAATAGCACTCACAAATAAATGACATTTAAAAATAGCACTAACAATAGCACTCACAATTTATAATACAAAAATGCTATTTAAAAATAGCACTAACAATAGCACTCACAATTTATAATACAAAAATGCTATTTAAAAATAGCACTAACAATTATAAATTCTATCTAATAATAGCACTCACAATTTATGATAAATAAATGCCATTTAAAAATAGCACTAACAATAGCACTCACAATTTATAATACAAAAAAATGATATTTAAAAATAGCACTAGCAATAGCACTCACAATACAAAAATGCTAAAAAAAAGGCACTAACAAAGGTGTTAAAAATAATAACCATTATTATTATTACAAGAGTTAAAGAGGTTACCAAACAGTACAAATATGCATAACGTATAAATATGTATGACGTATAAATACGTAGAGCATATGTATACATCCGTGAAACCGGGGACTAATTGAAAGAAAAATGTGCAATTAAGTCCTTTTGGTAAAAATTGATTAAATTGGAGGGCAAATTAACCTAATTGCACTTTAAGACTTTAGAATCCAATGTCATAGCTTATAAAAAGTGAGAATTGAAAACTAAAAGACTCGAAAATGATTTTTTTTAGGCTCGGTTCGGGTTTATGTTTGTGAAGAAACATAGTGACCCGAGCCGAATTTTTGAGATTTAAAGTGACACACTTGAAGAGGAAATTAAAAAAAAATTATCGAATATTTTTGGGTATTTTTCTGACCACGAATGGTATTTTTCTGATTTTTTGGGTATTTTTATAATTAAATAAACTCGAAAAATATTAAAAATACCGAAAAATATTTTTTTGTTCAAAATTGATTCCTAAGGTTAAACCAAGGCTTCCAAAGTTGATTTTGTGATTTTATGACCTTTTTTGATATTTTTAATTAATTTTAAAGTATAAAAATCACAATAATAAATGGTAAAAAAATCAGGTGTCAACATCGCCCAACTAGGGCAAATGGATTGATGATATTACCAACACCTTCAAGCATGGATGGAGGGATTCGATAAATGTTGTCCATACCAGTATACAATATTGGAATGGACTCAATCAAAAGAGAAATGTCGACAATTGACAAGAGAAGGGTAGTTGGGTGTCGTATCCAATTTACTCCTTTTTCTCGCATTTGCTAATGCAAAACCATTTCTTTCTGTGGCAGAATACGCCGATAGGACATTATCATGAGTCCAATAAAAGAGAACATCATAAGGATGGTCACAAGGGACAAGACGCCTGAAGAAAATGATTTTCTCAAACATTGGAAGGATGACACCTCAAAGGTGAAAAATAAAGTGAAGATCCAAGTAAGAGATATCCCAAATTGGACAGGGGATTGCATGAAAATGCAAAAATGAACACAGCCATTTAGCTGGGGCAAGCATTACCTAGCCATGACAAGTCACGCCTAACTGGGGCAAGCGAATCATCTGTGCGACCGGATGAAAAAGTGGCATTTCATTCCCAGCAAGATCAATGAACGTGATAGAAGAGTCGTTCACATCAGAGTCAAACCTCAAGATACAAACTTGAGTGAAGGGTAACTTTGTGTCGTTCAAATTTGATCTTCAATGATCTTTCTCATAATATGAATTTGTCCTAAATTCAATAGAAAATTATTGGCATCCAAAAGGACTCATAAGGAAAGAACTCGCCGATGCAAATTCAAGGCAAAATGATCGTTGGAAGATAACAACTTCGGAAGTCAAGCATTCAAGAAATGATTTTTGGCTATAAGATCGAGTAGAGGGTAAAAAGTATCGCTTCCACACCACATACTTTAGCATACATTTTGATAAGAATTCATTTTTCCTTAAATAAGGAACTTCGAAGAGTGGCATGGACCAAGCCCAAAAGGATGAATGGAGTCATCGAGCAGAATTCATTGCCCAATCAGACAAAGGGATCATCGCCGTAGGTCAAAATGGATGATTTATGTAATCCACGCATCGGCATTTAGATTGGAACGCATGATCAAGAGGGCTTACTATCGTGGGGGGCCAGTGTCATGCCCCACGATGCTTTCTCGACACGAGAACGCGACAACCACCTGTAACGAAGACTCTCGAAGTCCCAGGATATCACTATCTAAAGATAAATACGGGAACTAGCATGCGGAAGCGGAAATACAACTCCTTTTGAAAACAAAGGTAATGGGGAACCTAAATAGCAAGACAAAGACCAAATATGATTACATAACTTCCAAATAGCGTACGTACAAAAGTGCAGGTCACCTAGACCGACAAGGTGGTCGAGTAGAAGGTCAGTACAAAAGCTACGTAAGTAAACCTCCCAAAAGACAACACTGAGGTCAACCAAAAAGAACACTATTCAGCCTAGTAGTGACTCCTAAGTCGAAGCACTAGAACCACTGGTCGCCTCGGTATCCTCCGTGGGTACATACTCAGAGAAGGTCTCAGAGTGAACTTCTACAGAATCCTCCAAGGTGTTCTCCATGGTGACATCTTCAGGTCGCTCCACCAAGTTGACCTCAGAGGCCTCTATCTCAATCACCTCGATGGTATCCTCATGAGTCGGGGTCTTCTCAGGTACATTAGTCTAACCCACCACGGAACCATCAACTTCTATAGACTCCCGAGAGGGATGACACCAATTGGGGACTACCCTACGAGGTACATCGATTGGCCTAAGTGGCCCAGTAGTCACCTCACCAACGCGACGAAACCAGGACTCAAACCTATGAGAAACATCCTTTGCGTCAGCCTCGTCTACCCAGACCACAGTGGTCACCGTCTTCCGCACAAAAATAGTTCCCCGTTAGTCAGGAAACTCCTCCCAAAAAGCAGTCATCTCCTTCGGATCTCCATGTCTAGTAGGTAGCATCCTTACGGTCTAGGATCTGAAAAAGAGGTGGTCCCCTGACGGGGTGAGATCGAAATCTCAGCAAAAGAGGCCCTAACCCCAAGTTAGGCCGACCGTACACTCAGGCAAGCAATCAATCACAACAAAAGGACAACTACAATCACATATAGCATCAAATAGTCACATAAAGTACACAGATGCAAACCAGCCTCTAACATGTAAATATGTCAACGAATATCGTCATGTGAGTCAAATATGCGATTCAAGACAAACTACTCCATGCCTCCTCCCAGACTCACATACTTTTCTCGCCCGCGTATACAACGCATCAGGCTCGGTCCGCGTACTTACGCCTGTTGACACCTAAATTTTGATCAACATTTTTCCTTTATTTTTTTAAAAAATCATAGAAAATCTATAAAAAGTTGAAAAAAAATTGAAAAATCAATTTTGGTGACATTGGCCAAGCTAAATGAACCATTTTGACCAAAAAAATAATTTTCATAATTTTCATTTTTTTAATATTTTCGAAAAATACAAAAAAATAAAAACAAAAGAAAAAGAAAAGAAGAAAATCAAGAAAAATAATATTTAAGGTCACAAAAATATATAAAAATAGTTTGTATTTTTATTTTTTATCTGTTTTCTGACCTCATAAATAGTAAAATTCGGGTTTGATTTTAGGTGTTTTTTGATCATCATAAAATTGAATTTAGCAAAAATATTAGCAATAATTAAAAGGAAAAAGAGTTAAGACATCATCATTTAAAAGGAAAAGGGGACTAATCATTTTGCCTTTGCTTTTGATTATATTATTATTATTTTTACTTTTTAATATTTTATTTTATTATTATTATATTATTATTTATTATTTTATTTTTTTTCTCTCCCTCACTCCCTCTCTTTCCCGCTCCTGCTCTCTCCCTATTTCTCTCCTCCCCCTCCATTTTTGCAGTCCCCCTCTCTCCCACGCTCATCTCCCTCTTCTCTCTTCCCTTCCTCTTGTCATCCACCACCACCCTCCGCATTGCTTGAGTTTTCGGTCGATTGGACCGTTGGATCGAGCTGATTTTTTTGTGTGTAAGGTCTTCTTGATCCCTTATTCACATCCACCGTTCGGATCTTTAAAAAGATCTCTCCAAGTGGTCGCACAGCAGCCAAATCAGAAGCTGCTCCAGGCGTGGAAACTGTTCATCCGCCGGCATTTCTTGCGTTTCCGGCCGATTTAACCGTTGGATCAAGCTGATTTTTTGTGTGCAAGGTCGTCTTGATCCCTTCTTCATATCCACCGTTCAGATCTTTAAAAAGATCTCTCTAAGTGGTTGTACAGCAGCTACATCAGAAGCTGTTCCCGGCGCAGGAACTGTTCACCCGCCGTCATTTCTTCATTTTCCGATCAATTCGACCATCGGATCGAGGTGAAATTTTGTGTGCAATGTCATCTCAATCCGTTCTTCATCTTCACCGTTCGGATTTGTGAAAAGAGTTTGCTTGGAAGCTATACAACACCTCTATCAGCAAACAAATCTTTGCGATGAGCATATTTGTTTCAAGTTCAACGTCCTCCTCATCCGAGCTCGGATTACTGTCTATTTTGTATTTTGTCGTATTTACTGTGTATTTATCTTATGTCATAGCATTTCATGCATCATATAGTTAATTTGCATTGTATTGCATCTAATAAAAGTGTGCATTTTCTACATTTTACTTATTAGACCCAGAATCGGAAGGCCGAGCCTCCTGTTGGTGTCTAAATATTTGCTGTATATTTACTTTATGTCATAGCATTTCATGCATCACATAGTTAATTTGCATTGTATTGCATCTAATAAAAGTGTGCATTTTCTACATTTTACTTATTAGACCCAGAATTGGAAGGCCGAGCCTCCTGTTGGTGTCTAAATATTTGTCGTATATTTACTTTATGTTATTTCGCCTATCAGACCCAGAATCGGAAGGCCAAGCCTCCTATTGGTGTCCAAGGCATTTTATTCATTTATTTTCTGCAAATTATATTGTGCTACCCCAGAATCGGAAGGCCGAGCCTCCTGCTGGTGGTTTATACCCCCACACATTGTTGCACGAGCACCGACGGACTCCGACGTCGTAAAATTCACCGGATCCCATCTCATTTGCTTATGTTTATGTTGTATAATGACTTAATATCTTTTTTATTTTTATTATAATTTGCATTGTGTTGCGTCCTATAAAAACAAAAACAAAAACAAAAAATGCTAGATCGGACGGCTGCAGATGAGCCACGTGTCGTGATCCGGTGATTTTCAGAATAAAAAATATTTTAACATTAAAAGAAATGAATTTCGAATTTTACAAAAATTGAAATAATTCGATTGTCACCGAAACGCCACGTGGTAAGTTAGGGACTGTCAGTTGGGATTTATTTTCAGAAATTTATAAAAAAAAAATCAAATAAAAAAATTCTAAAAAATGAATTATTAAGGAAAAATTCAAAAAACAAAAATTGAGAAAAATTGCAGAAAATTCCTAAAAAAAAATTCTAAAAAATTTTGAAAGCTAAAAATGACAAAAAAAAAATTGATTTGTTTCCATTTTTTGGACTTTCTCCCATTTAATCCAAAATGACGATTTTACCCCTCAAATGGTAAATCGTCTTTGATATTCCAATGAATTGTGGAAATTGCTTAGAATTTGGTGATGGGCCAGATAGGTGGCTAAACCTTATGTCTAAGATTTCCACATTTCATTCCCATTTTTAGAAAATGACGATTTTACCCCTTCGAATGGTAAATCGGTTTCTAAAATTCCAGAAAATCATGAAAATTGCAAAAAAAAATAGGAAATGGGTCAATTGAGTGACCAAACCTATTTTTGACATTGTTTTACTCCGGATTCATTCCGAAATGACGATTTTTCCCTTTTTAGGCAAATCGTCCCTTTTGTCTCAAAATTACGACTTTACCCCTGATGGGTAAAATCTTGTCTAAATCATTCCTAAGCTTGATTGATACTTATTTAGGTTAATAGAGCCTTATTAGGAATGTCATGTTGATTTGATGTGATTATTTTACATATTTGGATTCATTGATTTGCGGATTTTATTATTGATTGTGATTGCTAGGATAGTCATTCCTATTTGCATGAATTCCTAGATTTAGGATTCGTACTCCACTCATCTGCATGAAATCTTAGGTCAGAAAATTCAGTCAACTTAGGTACCGAAAGGGCGTCAACTCTGACAGTTGACGTAACTAAGTCCCCGAACCCATTTCTCTGGTTATCGCAGAATTGAATAGAAACTCCCGACTATTCAATAGGGTGGTCCAATCATACCCTCCAAAAAATGATTGATGGCGACTCCATGGCATGCACACTTAGCACATGTCACCAGACCACACTGAAGGTCGACTACGCATACCTTCGTTGTGATTTGGGTAACGGGCCTTGGGAGAGGCCCGCGTCCGACCAGACTGGACGGCCCATTAGCCCTCGAGAGCCCACATGGCGAACCTCGAGAGGGTCGCGACAACGCCTCAGACCAACTCACTGACAAACCCGCGTAAACGCATTAGGTTTTCAGTCTCAACTCCGGCTAGCGTCAGCACAACTCAATACTCGTCCCGTGTCACTCAGCGTATCAGGACCTTGCCATTACAAACCCCGCGTCACTTGGCGCATCAGGGTACCGCAATTCTCAAGCATGCCCGAATCAATCCCAAGATAAACTTCATGATCGAATATAGCTCATACATTGAACTAATGATTTATAGCATGCGAGACAGTTGACTTCGATAATTCAAAGTAGCGTCCCAATCATGTTACATGCATAACTCAAGCATACCAATTCTCGAGATCACTCAAGAACGCACAATGTAAAAAGAATCACATGACAACGCTCCAAAACCAACTCATTTCTCAACTAACTCGCCCAAACGAGTCTAATATTCCTAACTAAAGTTTAGGAGTCCCTTACCTCGCTCTAGAATTAACTAAATTGCTCCCCGAAGTCCTTAATTAATTCAACCTCAATTGTTCCAGAAAAGGGCAGCAGCGTACCTAAGAGAATCACCACTTAATGTGTCAATTCCTTCGTCCGATCGCCAAGTCATCAAGCACGAACCTCCCCAACCCACCAAGTCACATTCTAACATGTCCCTAGGATCAAATTGAAGCTCAATTCTAACACTAGCGGGCCCCCAACAGCTCAGCCTATGCAGAACCGAACAGGGCACAGTTCGATTTCTGCTCCATTCTTCAATTACCAGCCCTTAAACCTAACCAAATCTCCAATTTAATCACCAAACTACTTGCCAACATCTAGTTCTATGAGTTAGAGAGCCTCACCGAGAAAATTAGATGATGGCGACGAAAATGGTCCTCAAGTGGCGCCGATCCTTCCCAAGTCCCAAAATCGGCAGAAACTGACCTCAATTCACAGTAGCCAAAGAACATTGAATCGTCAAAATTTTCGGCCCAAATTTTTACCACATATTCATAATCAAGTCTACTAAATATCTGCAAAATTTGAGCAAGAAACTCCAAGGTTTCGGGGTCCTATGAGGTCAAAATCGTGGCCTACCTCAGATTGCAGCGATTTCTGTCGACCGGCGGGAGATTGCTTGGCCGAGGCTGCTCGGTGATCCAAATGTCGAGCTACCACTTCGAGGAGTTCGACAAGACGATCAGGAAGGCTGTGGTGGCAGGCGTGACGGCTGGAAGTCGCCGGTGGTGGCGCTGGACGTCGGCAAAGTGGACGGGCAGGGCTGGTCGGGTGCTAAGAGCTCACGGCCGAAAGGGAAAAGAAAAGGGGGAAGAAGAAGAAGACGAGGAGGGCCATGTGAGGGAGGGTAATCTGCAGATGAGGGAGTTGGAAATTTAGTCCACTTACTTGAGTCAATCTTGTGGAATGGTAGGTAAAAAGGCAATTAATAAATGCTAGGGCTTAATCCATGGACACTTGTCTTGTAGTCAATCAAAGGGTGATCCAAGGGCTGCAATTCCTTCCCATTTTCGGCAGCAAGGGGAGTGAGGAAAAGACCAAAATGCCCTTGTCCATTGATAAAGAAAAGGCCAAAGCTTGAGGACAAAATGGTAATTTTACCCCCGACATCCGGAACCTCAGTTTTCCAATTCAATTTTTTTTCCTCGATGAGGCGGCGTCCATTCCAAATAAAACGTTAGAATTCTTGATTCTCCATTTTCGAATTTCGAGACTCATCTCTGATTCATTTCTCTATTGAGTGCGATTCCAGCTTATCTCAAACCGATGGGTGGTTTTTGCAGACGTTACGCGTATCGACTCTGTGACTTATATCACACTCAGGGCTCGTCAGTCCATGGCGGCTTTGGTCGTCATCCAATTGCGAGGGTCTATCACTAGTTTCGACGGTCTCGATCGTCATCGTTCGATTTAGGAAATTTTTTGCAAATTATGAATTGGCTAAGCGGCATCACCTGCGCTCCAATCGCATAACGCTAGCAATGGATTCCTTAATCGTTCTTAGATCGGCCTTTTATGGCTCCAAATATTCCCTCGACAATCCTTATGGTCAAAGTGACATTTCCTATACGAGTTCCTAGGTCCACGCACCTTGTCTTGCGTTAGACTTTCCCTTTTGGTCAGTTAACTCGAGATTGGTCAGATCCGAGTGAAATATGACTGAAATACATCACTAGATATATTCTCATTGAATAATCTCAAAATGACAGGAAATTAGAATGTCACAGCCAGGGATCCCTAGCCACGCTGGGCAGGTAAGTATTCATTTCCCAATCTCTTAGGTTTTAAAAACTTTCAGAATCCTAATTACTAGAATTTAAAGGCTTCTTGGAATCTAGTGCGCATTCAATTCTCATGTCTAGAAAGACACCAAATTTTCACAGTCACATCATTGGCATTCATGTTTAAACTTGGAGGTTATCTGACCATGATTGAAATATACATTATGCATCATAAATTCCCTTGTAGGGTAAGTTTTGGAGAAAACGAAATGAACTTTTCCAATAAGAGTTGTTTAAATTGTTCAAAATGATGTTTCCTCAGACAAGAGGCAAGCATAATCTAAACACATCCTATATACACTTGAGAGATGAGTGGAGTGGAAAGGACATCAAAACCTTGACCTACGGATGTAAGGATTATTCGCATTGTTTACATGGATTGGGAAGACAGAGGTGTTCATTTCTCTATCCTAAACACTACAGGTGACCATAACCCTTTGAATGACGGTTGTATTCTTTACCCCTGTCAAGAACTACCCCACATTGGGGCCAACTGGAGGTAAGTCCAGCAATATCAGGAGGTAAATGGTTAGAAATTCTCTTGCTCAGACTTGCATCAATCTTCGTGTGTTGCTCGTCATTTTAACTTCTATGGTAATTCAGGTGCTTTAAGATGACGAAAAGTATTCGTTTCTTTATCCTATACACTTTTACCCTTTGCACAGCCCAATTGAGCCAATACGTTTGTTTCACAAACCTGTTGATGATCATTGCTTATTCCAAGGTGTAAGCGACATCACTACCACAGCGGAAGAGTTCAAAATATAGGAATTATGAAAAATTCCTAGGTTAATGTTTGAGTGCTGAGATTCAAATTGTACATCTATCACACTTATTTGAAAATCCTGGTTCCCAAAAGAAAGGAAAAGATGGGATTTCAACAAAGGATGAGGAAAAGAAAAAAGAGAGAAAAATCCAATCCTGAGCATCAAGAAAAAGCAAAGTGCTTGGTAAAAGCAAGGCCAATGCACATCCAAATACTTGTACACTAGTGAATCATGTGTTTGATCTTGTGAATGCCAAAAGATGGCATGATACCTTTGTATAGGTCACTAGTGAGATCTGGTTGTAAAAGAAAATCCCAAAGGAGTTGGACTGCGAAAGATACTCCCAGATTATGTCACATTCAGATGACAAAAGCATAGACAAGATGTTGACGTCGTCTTAACATGAAAGAGATGTTCTCTAAAGACAAATGTGCGCTTCGAAGACTGATGATGCTCTCCGAAGATCAGTAATGCTCTCCAAACACAAAGAGTGTTCTCAAAAGACTGATGATGCTCTCCAAAGACTATCAATGCACTTCGAAGACTGAAGACGCTCTTTGAACCAGAAGGGACAAGATCTGCGGCAAACCTGCAGTGATCACCAATGTTAAACCCTTTGCGTATTCTGAGCAAAAAATAAGCCTTTTTCGGTCCCCAATCCTACCTACGTTACAACCCTGAGAAGTCTCTTTTGATTAAAGCATTTGGATTAGCTGTCGCGACCCGTCCGAAGGCGGACGCAGCTAATGGATTACCGATCGCGGGCCTTCCCCCGCACAAGGGTGCAGATCGCGGGCTTTGGATCGGCGCGGGCCCTCCCAGGCCCATACCAAATCGCGACGGGAGTATTTTTCAAAGGGATTCAACGATAACAGTCGATCGCTTTCGACCTTAGTGTGGTCGTGGTGGCATGTGCAACTTGTGCATGCATTTGGAGTCGCCACCGGTCTTTCTTGGAGGGTAGACCGGAAACCTTATTGACCGATTGGGAGAGATCGATCAATTCTGCGGAACCAGAGATTTTGGGTTCGGGGACTTGGTTACGTTGATGTCATTACCAATGCCCTTTCGGTACCTAACGCGAGTGATTTTCCCTAACTAGGATTTCATGCAGGCGCAATTTTGGGTGAGGTAAGTCTGACTTTGCACATTAACCAGTTTAACATGCTCACGTAATCATAATAAATAAATAGATGCCAATCACATAAACATCTATCCTACGTGGTGATCATGGAATTATGATTTAATGGGTCTCGAGCCAATGAGACCACATTTAATCATTTTAATATTTTAATAACGGAGAGCCGCTCTTCGCTTCTTCTTGGTTTCTTGAACTCTTCAAGAATTGGGTCCCAAAGAGCTCGCCGACTTAAAAGGCTCCTCCACGTAATCCTCGTAGCATTTACATCAACAATTGACTATGCTAAAAATAAAGATTACATGAAAAATAAAAGGAGTACGCAGTCTCCATTTAATAATTACAACCCCAAATATATAAATAATCATCATACATTCATATATACATCAATCACATTGATTAGGGATTTTTCCATGATCACCACCCTTTCACGTAAGTAATAAATTCACAATTTAAAACTTAGGAAGGTACAATAAAAATTCTACGTTGAATCATATTAAGAATTTTTAGGTAAAATAAGATAGCCATAAA
Source organism: Rhodomyrtus psidioides (assembly GCA_021437785.1). NCBI lineage: Eukaryota > Viridiplantae > Streptophyta > Magnoliopsida > Myrtales > Myrtaceae > Rhodomyrtus > Rhodomyrtus psidioides. The sequence continues at coordinate 3,837,122 of JAILYB010000031.1, read as the reverse complement.
TTTTCGATTCAAAATTGATTTAGTCTCAATTTTTGCTACGTTGATTAATTTATCATATAAAATAATCAATCTCCATTAGCCATGTAAGACGAACAATTCGTTAATACATATTGGCCATAGTATTGCAAAAATTGCAAAAAATCAATTAAATGCACGAAAACACCTAAGGATTGGCTCTGATACCACTGTTGGGATCCACGTAACACGTAGCGGAAATAAATAACAACCCATACATGTATCTCCAGAGGCGTACTTCGTGCATTTCAATCGAAAAAAATCACAAAGTCTCAAAGGGAGTAAATAGATTACCTCTCGTAGCGTGCTTGAACGGAGGTGTCGATTCGATGTTCTTCGATCTCAGCCTCCACAAGTGTTAGGCATCTAATTCGGACGCACCACCAATTGACGAACGGGGAGACGACTAATAACTCCACAACAATTGTGCTAGCAATATGCGGAATCAATATTCCGAACTTAGTATATTTTGCTCTCTCAAGATTATGAGAATATAGAGAGTGTTTGTGTTCTTCTCTCTAAGCTCTCAAAAATTTGCACACTCTACAAAATGTCTCCCCCCCTCAACCTCAAAACTCTTGCCATCATTTTATAGCCAAAAATACCTTCCAATAAATTGTATTTAAAAATAGCACTAACAATTATAAATTCTATCTAAAAATAGCACTCACAAATAAATGACATTTAAAAATAGCACTAACAATAGCACTCACAATTTATAATACAAAAATGCTATTTAAAAATAGCACTAACAATTATAAATTCTATCTAATAATAGCACTCACAATTTATGATAAATAAATGCCATTTAAAAATAGCACTAACAATAGCACTCACAATTTATGATCAATAAATGTCATTTAAAAATAGCACTAACAATAGCACTCACAATTTATAATACAAAAAATGCTATTTAAAAATAGCACTAGCAATAGCACTCACAATACAAAAATGCTAAAAAAAAAAGGCACTAACAAAGGTGTTAAAAATAATAACCATTATTATTATTACAAGAGTTAAAGAGGTTACCAAACAGTACAAATATGCATAACATATAAATACGTATGACGTATAAATACGTAGAGCATACGTATACATCCGTGAAACCGGGGACTAATTGAAAGAAAAATGTGCAATTAAGCCCTTTTGGTAAAAATTGATTAAATTGGAGGGCAAATTGACCTAATTGCACTTTAAGACTTTAGAATCCAATGTCATAACTTATAAAAAGTGAGAATTGAAAACTAAAAGACTCGAAAATGATTTTTTTTAGGCACGGTTCGGGTTTATGTTTGTGAAGGAACATAGTGACCCGAGCCGAATTTTTGAGATTTAAAGTGACACACTTGAAGAGGAAATTAAAACAAAATTATCGAATATTTTTGGGTATTTTTCTGACCACGAATGGTATTTTTCTGATTTTTTTGGGTATTTTTATAATTAAATAAACTCGAAAAATATTAAAAATACCGAAAAATATTTTTTGTTCAAAATTGGTTCCTAAGGTTAAACCAAGGCTTCCAAAGTTGATTTTGTGATTTTATGACCTTTTTTGATATTTTTAATTAATTTTAAAGAATAAAAATCACAATAATAAATGGTAAAAAAATTAGGTGTCAACAGCTGCCCCTCTTTGAGAGGAATCTCGTTAGAGGTTTCTCTCAAAGATAAGGTGGCACCTGATTCCTAATCGTCTCAACTGGGAAAATAAGAGAAGAAATGTTATGACATCGGATCCTTAAGCCTATTGATAAAAGCTCAAATCAATCCCCGGTTTGCTCTAACAATTTGAACATGGGCCGGAGTGAGAGAGGCTTACCTGAAGCTCACCTGTCGGATGCTGCCGGTAGCGACGACTTTTATTAAGATGCCTAGGACTCGTCATTCAGAATATCCTAGGGAGATTAAGCTCTGACCTGTGTGGTAGGTCAAACCATGATGGGATTCCTAACTTGTAGGAACCTAAGGAAGGCGCATCCCACGCTTTGGGATTTGCCAAGGATTTTGATCCGTATGGTGGATCAGACCTTTGTGTTGATCCTTACTGCGATATTTATCAATGAGTTGACCCTTATGCGGTTTCTACCAATGAAATGACCCTTATGGCTGTTTCTACCATATGTGACCCTTCAGGCGGTTTCTACCATTAATGTGATCCCTCAGGCGGTTTCTACCTTGGTTTGACCCTTCAGGCGGTTTCTACCTTGAGTTGACCCTTCAGGCGGTTTCTACCTTTGATTTGACCCTTCAGGCGGTTTCTACCTTGTGTTGACCCTTCAGGCGGTATCTACCATGTGTTGACCCTTCAGGCGGTATCTACCTTGTGTTGACCCTTCAAGCGGTATCTACCTTTGATTTTGACCCTTCAGGCGGTATCTACCTTTGATTTGACCCTTCAGGCGGTATCTACCATATTTTAACCCTTCAGGCGGTATCTACCTTGATTTGACCCTTCAGGCGGTATCTACCTTTGAGTTGACCCTTCAGGCGGTATCTACCTTATTTTGACCCTTCAGGCGGTATCTACCTTTGATTTGACCCTTCAGGCGGTATCTACCATATTTTGACCCTTCAGGCGGTATCTACCTTGATTTGACCCTTCAGGCGGTATCTACCTTCATTTGACCCTTCAGGCGGTATCTACCTTTGAGTTGACCCTTCAGGCGGTATCTACCTTATTTTGACCCTTCAGGCGGTATCTACCTTCATTTGACCCTTCAGGCGGTATCTACCTTTGTTTTGACCCTTCAGGCGGTTTCTACCTTGTGTTGACCCTTCAGGCGGTATCTACCATGTGTTGACCCTTCAGGCGGTATCTACCTTGTGTTGACCCTTCAGGCGGTATCTACCATGTGTTGACCCTTCAGGCGGTATCTACCTTGTGTTGACCCTTCAAGCGGTATCTACCTTTGATTTTGACCTTGAAAAGAGGTCTCATGACGAGGGTTCTCCACGTCCGATGAGACTGCCTAAATTATGAAAAGGGGTCTCATGACGAGGGTTCTCCACTCCGATGAGACTGTTTGATATTTTGAAAATGGGTCCTGGGACGAGGGTTCTCCACGTCTGATAGGACTTTTCTTTTAAAAGGGTTTTTCTTCCCCTCTTTTTTAGAGACCCCGAAGTTTGTCGGGAATTCAGTTTTTGAAGCAGTGAAAGATTTTATTTTGACAAAGCTTCACTTGAGTCTGTTGAGGCGACATTCTGGGAGCTGGGTTCTCCAGGTATCCTGCAGAAATTTGAGCCTGAAATATTTTTCTTCACCAAGAAAACATTAGTAATCTTTGGGAAGACCACGGCTGTCCATTTGACAAAATCGTATGATTTAAGTTTTAATCATGAAATGTGCATTTTGATGCTGGAGGTCATCCAAAGCATTCTTGCAACATGCAAATGTGATCACAAGTCCCTTGTACGGAAAATCTGGATCAACAGTTTGAAAATTCCAAAAAGAGTTTGTTCAAAACGTCAATTGGAATATTTCTCGACAAGGAGGTCTTCTCACCTGTTTTGAGATGTGGTTTTTATAGGGGATGCACTCAATTCCCTACTAACCTGTGCCTAGGTTTTAGGCTCATTCGCAGCGCATACATTTTGATCGGTCGGGAGGTCTTCCACGGGACCGTAATGTTAGGCTTGGATATTGGCTTTCAAGGGGGACTCGCTTTGGAGTCGAGGCCATTGAATGAAAGTCTTCACCATCTGCTCCGGGTTTACAAGTCAAGAACCCTGCAAAATGAGAAAGAAATAGTCTTGCTCGTACTTCTTCGAGCTAAGCTATATGTTAACCCAAGTGTCTTAGTCAGAGAAGACTGTTTCGGGGTTGTAACATTGGTAGGATTGGGGACCGAAAAAGGCTTGTTTTTGGTCCAGAAATTACGAAGGGTTTGACATTGGTGATCATTGCAAATTTACCACCTGCTTTTTCCTCTCTGCACCTTCAGTTGTTGAGGTGCGCAACCGATTTTGAGGTGTGCACCAGCTCTTTAGAGAGTGTCTCTGGCTGCATTAAGAGATTGACAACTCTGTCTGCGTCTCTGCTCCACGCTTGACACCATTTGGTGAGTAGTCTTTTTGATCTGACTCCATTAGGGATTTCCTCTTTTCCCATCCGGCTTCATTGCGGATCAATCAAACAATTTACACGAGCATCGGCCTTGCTTTTACCAGGCACTTTGCTTTTTCTCGATGCTAGGGATTTATTATTACTATTATTTTTTTGAAATCCCGGTTCTTCTCATCCTCGATGGGATCATGTCATACATATGTCTGAAAGTCTAAACATGCTTTAAATATCAGCCCGGGAATCTTCTTCGTAATCCCTGAGTCTTGAACTCTTCCATTTTTGAAGGGGTGCTGCATCCGTTTTGGAATGATCACCAATGGGTTCATGAAATGAATTTGCAGGCTCAAGTTGGCTATGCAAAGGATTCAGTGTGTGTGATAGAGAAATTAATGCTTCTCGTCATCCTATGGCACTTGGATTACCATATAAACAACACACAAAGATTAATGTTAGTCCGAGCAAGAAAATTTCTGACCATTTTCTCCTGATGCCGCTGGACTCACCTCCATTTTGCCCCGATGTGGGGTGGTTCTTGACAGGGTTAAGAATGAAAACCGCCGTTCGAAGGGGTTATCAACGGTCACCTGTAGTGTTTGGGGATAAAAAACGAATGCCTCCGTCGTCCCAATCCATGTAATCGCTGCGAATGGTCCCTACTTCCGTAGGTCCAGATTTTGCTATCTGATCTGCTCCACTCATCTCTCCAGTGTGTGTGGGACGTGTTTGGACTAGGCTTTGCCTCTTGTCTTTTGAGAAAGCGTCCTTTTGAAAGTTTTGAACAATTTTTTTATTGGAAAAATCTCTTTCATTTTCTCCAAAAAATTTACCCTTCAAAGGGGATTTTATGATGCCCCATGCATGTTCTTATTCATGTTCAGACAACATCCTGTTTCAAAACATGAATGCCAATGAAATTTGAGTTCTATGTCTTTTCTAGACATTAGACTCTGAGAGCTTTTCTTTTCTTCTCTATGTTTTACTCAACATCTTCAAGGGATTTGGGAGAGGGATACTTACCTGTCCCTCGCGGCTGGAGATCCCTGAAAATGTAGAAGAAACATGTTATTGTTCGTTCATGAATTTTTCAAAAAAATTAGAACGATACATCTTACCCTTGGTCATGTATTCCAACGGGTAATACATGGGATGTGAAAACCTGTTTCGCCTTGATGGTGATCCCCTGTCAAAGACGGGAATTAGGCGTCAGTTTGCGTTCTAAAATTCCAGGCAAATTGGAACGATACAGCCTTGTTCTTGTTTTGTGTTTCCATTTGAACACAAGCGTGCGGCTTGCAGAAGTTGGCCATCCATCTTGTGGCCTTGATCCCTCCGTTTGGTTGGCGATGAATCATTTTCCAGGATTTGCCCCAGAGGAGATCCATTTGTGTTTTTGGACGCATTCCAGCGCCACTCTTCAGAGTTCCTTTTATTCAAGGAAAAAGGAAATTGTTATCGGAATGCATGTCAAAGCATGAAGTGTGGAAGCGATACTTTTTACCCTCCACTCGATCTTATAATCAAAGACCATTTTCTGGAATCCTGACTTCCAAAGCCAATGATTCTATTCGCCTCCCTATCAGCGAGCTCTTTTCTTTTGAGGCTTTCGGCGCCAACGACTTCCTGTTAAATGAGAAAAACTCATGTTAAGCCTGTGATCTTCGAAGATCAAATTGGAACGATACAAAGTTACCGTTCGCCCAAATTCGTATCTTGGGGTTTGATTCTGATGCGGACGACTCTGCTATTTGACTTTGCCGGAGAAGACACATCTTTCTTTGTCCAGCGCAAAATTAATTCACTTGCCCCAGTTAGGCGTGATTTATCACAGCTAGGTGACGCTTGTCTTGCTGTTTGTCATCTCTGGATTCGATGACCCTGGTCTGATGCGCTTTCATGGGGGATCATGAGAGTTTGCCCCCGGTTTGGCTCCTCAAAGCAAATGGGGGGAACCTGCTCCCATTGATTTTTGCAGATTCTGATCATCCATCTCGATTGTCAGAGTCCTTGATCAATTTAATCTGTCTCAAGACAGCTTGATATTCTTGGGATTCGTCATGTGGCGGTTTGGTGATTCTCTTGATCACAGTCGCCGTTTGAGGTATTTGACGTTCCCTGTTTGTTATTTGAAAGCATTACATCCTGCGTCTTCTGCTCTTGATCATCATCTGAGAGGAAAAGGAAAGGAAGCATTATTCCCATATCAAGGAAATAATCATTTTGGAACGATACGTCCTTTTACACTTGATTTGCATTCCGTTTTGACGTTGCATATTGATATGAACAACATCTATCGAATTCCTCCATCCGTGCTTGAAGGTATTTGCAATGCCTACGGTTCATTTGCCCCAGCTGGGCGACGTCTGTTTTGTCATTTGAATGTATGAGCTTTTGGGTGCATTGTCTCTTTTATCACCTGAGATAAAAAAAAATGGAGAAGAACTTATCCTCAGATCTGATTAAAAATCAATTAGGAACGATACGTCCTTTCACCAAACGGGTGGCTCTGCGGCCAAATGCATTTTGCACTGAAGGGACGAATTTCACTATGCTCCACGGGTTTGGGGAATTTGCCCCTACCTTCGATATAAATGAGCCTTATCGAGATGTATACAATACAAATTGATCCCTAATACAATCAATCTAAGGGACGAGATAGAGAGGACCTCAGCAAAATTAGTCTTATTCAAGAGAACTAAAAATGCCAAACCAATCAAAGGAATGTGGTCCGAACACTCGGAGATGCCCCAGTTCCAGTCTTCGAGATGTGACTCCAGGATCGCCGATTTTTTTTTTTAGGTGGTTTTAGATATATCAGCCATCTAAAGACATGCACATGAGACAAGTGAGGATAAAACTTCTAAAAATCAAAGGATTTGGCACCTAAGGTCAAGGTTCCCACCTCGAGTTCTAGAAAGAGCAGATTCCATTGCACAACTATCGTTGCATTGGGGCTCGATCCATAGCTCCAAATGAGCGGAATTGAAAAGTGGATTACCCCGTGTTTTTCCTCACGGAGATTCCATTTTCAATCCCTTCTATTGTTTTCCTATAGAAGGGCGCCCGGGGTTTTAGGCGCGGTTGTGTGTGTTTTCGGTGTCGTGCTAAAGCGATAAACATGCATCTTATTTAACAATCACCGCTTCAATATAAAACATACACACAATCATTCATTCCTACGCCAACCTACATAAGACAATGTTAATCACAGACTATCCCCCTTATCGCTCCAATCTGCAAAAACATATAACACCTATCATAAGCGGACTTACCTCACCTTCAAGAGCGCCTGCAGGGTTAGAAAAATCACTCAGCGTTTTAATTACGGCCTAAGTCCACTTGAGGTTTAGAACCATAGGTTCTAGAACAAAGGTCCCCAGCGGAGTCGCCAGCTATCGCGACCCGTCCGAAGGCGGACGCGGCTAATGGATTACCGATCGCGGGCCTTCCCCCGCACAAGGGTGCGGATCGCGGGCTTTGGATCGGCGCGGGCCCTCCCAGGCCCATACCAAATCGCGGCGGGAGTATTTTTCAAAGGGATTCGACGATAACAGTCGATCGCTTTCCACCTTAGTGTGGTCGTGGTGGCATGTGCAACTTGTGCATGCATTTGGAGTCGCCACCGGTCTTTCTTGGAGGGTAGACCGGAAACCTTATTGACCGATTGGGAGAGATCGATCAATTCTGCGGAACCAGAGATTTTGGGTTCGGGGACTTGGTTACGTTGATGTCATTACCAATGCCCTTTCGGTACCTGTTGACACCTAAATTTTGATCAACTTTTTTATTTTTATTTTTATTTTTTTTTGAAAATTCATAGAAAATCCATAAAAAGTTGAAAAATTGAAAAATCAATTTTGGTGACCTTAGCCAAGCTAAATGAACCATTTTGACCAAAAAAAATAATTTTCGTAATTTTCATTTTTTTTAATATATTTTCGAAAAAAAAGAAAAAAAAGAAAAAGAAAATCAAGAAAATCAAGAAAAATAATATTGGAGGTCAAAAAAGTATATAAAAATAGTCGGTATTTTTATTTTTATTTTATCCATTTTCTGACCTCATAAATAGTAAAATTCAGGTTTGATTTTAGGTGTTCTTTGATCATCATAAAATTGAATTTGGCAAAAATATTAGTAATGATTAAAAGGAAAAGGAGTGAAAACATCATCATTTAAAAGGAAAAGGGGACTAATCATTTTGTCTTCACTTTTGATTATTTTATTATTATTTTTACTTTTTAATATTTTATTATTATTATTATTATATTACTATTTCATTATTTTATTTTATTTTTATTACTATTTATACTCCCCCCCTCATCATCCGTAGCTTCCTCTCCTCCTCCTCCTCCTTCTTCTTCTTCTTCTTCTTCTTCTTCTTCTTCCTCTCCCACGCTCATTTTTTTCCCCATATTCTCTCTTCCATTTTTTTTTTTGTCATCACACTACCACCCTCCACATTTCTTGCGTTTCCGGCCGATTGGACCGTTGGATCGAGTTGATTTTTTGTGTACAAGGTCTTCTTGATCCCTTCTTCATATCCACCGTTCGGATCTTTAAACAAATCTCTCAAAGTGGTCGTACAGCAACCAAATCAGAAGCTGTTCCAGGCGTGGGAATTGTATACCCGCCGACATTTCTTGAGTTTCCGGCCGATTGAGCCGTTGGATCGAGCTAATTTTTTGTGTGCAGGGTCTTATTAACCCCTTCTTCATATCCACCGTTCGGATCTTTAAAAAGATCTCTCCAAGTGGTCGAACAGCAGCCAAATCAGAAGTTGTTCCTGGCGCGGGAACTGTTCATCCGCCGGTATTTCTTCAGTTTTCGATCAATTCGACCATCGGATCGAGGTAAAATTTTGTGTATAATCTCATCTCAATTCTTTCTTCATCTTCACCGTTCGGATTTGTGAAAATAGTTCAACGTCCTCCTCATCCGAGCTCGGATTATTGTTTATTTTGTATTTTTTCGTATTTACTGTGTATTTACTTTATGTCATAGCATTTCTATATTTCGCATAAAAGACCCAGAATCGGAAGGCCGAGCCTCCTGTTGGTGTCTAAATATTTACTGTGTATTTACTTTATGTCATAGCATTTCTATATTTCGCATAAAAGACCCAGAATCGGAAGGCCGAGCCTCCTGTTGTTGTCTAAATATTTGCTGTGTATTTACTTTATGCCATAGCATTTCTATATTTCGGATAAAAGACCCAGAATCGGAAGGCTAAGCCTCCTATTGGTGTCCAAGGTGTTTTATTTATTTATTTTCTGTAAATCATATTGTGCTACCCCAGAATCGGAAGGCCGAGCCTCCTGCTGGTGGTTTATACCCCCACACATTGTTGCACGAGCACCGACGGACTCCGACGTCGTAAAATTCACCGGATCCCATCTCCTTTGCTTATGTTTATGTTGTATAATGACTTAATATCTTCTTTATTTATTTATTTATTTTTTTTGCATTGTGTTGCGTCCTATAAAAACAAAAACAAAAACAAAAAATGCTAGATTGGATGGCTGCAGATGAGCCACGTGTCGTGATCCGATGATTTTCAGAATAAAAAATATTTTTAACATTAAAAGAAATGAATTTCGAATTTTACAAAAATTAAAATGATTCGATTGTCACCGAGACGCCACGTGGCGAGTTAGGGACCATCAGTTGGGATTTATTTTCAGAAAATTTATAAAAAAAAATCAAATAAAAAAAATTCAAAAAAAATTGAGAAAAATTGCAGAAAATTCCTAAAAACTTCTAAAAAATTTTGAAGGCTGAAAATGACAAAAAAAATTGATTTGTTTCCATTTTTTGGATTTTCTCCCATTTAATCCAAAATGACGATTTTACCCCTCAAAGGGTAAATCGTCTTTGATATTCCGATGAATTGTGGAAAGTGCTTAGAATTTGGTGATGGGCCAGATAGGTGGCTAAACCTTATGTCTAAGATTTTCACATTTCATTCCCATTTTTAGAAAATGACGATTTTACCCCTTCGAATGGTAAATCGGTTTCTAAAATTCCAGAAAATCATGAAAATTGCAAAAAAAATAGGAAATGGGTCAATTGAGTGACCAAACCTATTTTTGACATTGTTTTACTCCGGATTCATTCCGAAATGACGATTTTTCCTTTTTTAGGCAAATCGTCCCTTTTGTCTCAAAATTACGACTTTACCCCTGATGGGTAAAATCATGTCTAAATCATTCCTAAGCTTGATTGATACTTATTTAGGCTAATAGAGCCTTATTAGGAGTGTCATGTTGATTTGGTGTGATTATTTTACATATTTGGATTCATTGATTTGCGCATTTTATTACTGATTGTGATTGCTAGGATAGTCATTCCTATTTGCATGAATTCCTAGATTTAGGATTCGTACTCCCCTCATCTGCATGAAATCTTAGGTCAGAAAATTCAGTCAACTTAGGTACCGAAAGGGCGTCAACTCTGACAGTTGCTGTAACTAAGTCCCCGAACCCATTTCTCTGGTTATCGCAGAATTGAATAGAAACTCCCGACTATTCAATAGGGTGGTCCAATCATACCCTCCAAAAAATGATTGGTGGCGACTCCATGGCATGCACACTTAGCACATGTCACCAGACCACACTGAAGGTCGACTACGCATACCTCCGTTGCGATTTGGGTAACGGGCCTTGGGAGAGGCCCGCGTCCGACTAGACTGGACGGCCCATTAGCCCTCGAGAGCCCACATGCATCCTCGAGAGGGTCGCGACAGACTGGCGACTCCACTGGGGACTGGTTCTTAACCATTTAGTGGACTTGAGCCGATTAAAAAGTTGATTGGTTTTTCTGACATGTTTTATGTAGACGCTCTTCAAATTGAAGTATGTACTTTAACCCTTAAGGTGTTAAACGTTTTTGCAGATTGGAGAAATAAGGGGTGTAGTCCGTGATTAACGTTGTTTTATGCAGGTTGGCGTAGGAATGTATGTTGTGTGGGTGATTTGAAGCGCTGATTGATAAACTGTTATGCATGACTTGCATTGTGATGATCACGACACCTGAACACACACAACCGCGCCTAAAACCCCGGGCGCCCCTATAAGCAAACAATAGAAAGAATTGAAAATGGAACCTCCGTGAGGAAAAACACGGGGTAATCCATTTTTAATTTCGCTCACTTCGAACTATGGATCGAGCCCCAATGCAACGATAGTTGTGCAATGGAATCTGCTCTGTCTAGAACTCGAGGTGGGAACCTTGACCTTAGGTGCCAAATCCTTTGATTTTTAGAAGTTTTATCCTCACTTGTCTCATGTGCATGTCTTTAGATGGTTGGTATATCTAAAACCACCTAAAAAAAAAATCGGTGATCCTGGAGTCACATCTCGAAGACTGGAACTGGGGCATCTCCAAGTGTTCGGACCACATTCCTTTGATTGATTTGACATTCTTAGTTCTCTTGTATAAGATTAATTTTTGCTGAGATCCTCTCTATCTCGTCCCTTAGATTGATTGTATTAGGGATCTATTTGTATTGTATACATCTTGATAAGGCTCATTTCTATTGAAAATGGGGGCAAACTCTCATGATCCCCCATGAAAGCGCATCAGACCAGGGTCATCGAATCCAGAGATGACAAACAGCAAAACCATGCCTAACTGGGGCAAGTGAATCATTTGTACGCCGGACGTTTCTCCTCTGGCAAAGTCAGGGACGCAATGACATAGTCGTCCGCATCAGAAGTAAACCCCAAGATACAAATTTGGGTGAACGGTAACTTTGTATCGTTCCAATTTGATCTCCAAAGATCCCACATGTAACATGAGTTTTTCCTCATTTAGCAGGAAGGCGTTGGCGCCGAAAGCCACAAAAGAAAAGAACTCACTAATTGGGGAGCGAACAAAATTATCGGCCTTGGAAGTCATGCACTCCAAGAAATGGTCTTTGATTATAAGATCGAGTGGAGGGTAAAAAGTATCGCTTCCACACATCATGCTTTGACATGCATTCCGATAACAATTTCCTTTTTCCTTGAATAAAAGGAACTTTGAAGAATGGCGCTGGAATGCGCCCAAAAACACAAATGGATCTCCTCTGGGGCAAATCCTTGAGAATGATTCATCGCCAACCAAACGGAGGAATCGTGGCCACAATATAGTTGGCCAATTTCTGCAAGCCGCGCGTTTGTGTTCAAATGAAAACGCCAAGCAAGAACAAGGCAGTATCGTTCCAATTTGTCTTGAATTTTGGAACGCAAACTGACACTTATTGTTTGTTTTTTACAGGGGCTCGCCATCAAGGCAAAACGAGTTTTCACATCCTATGTATTACCCGTTGGAATACATGACCAAGGGTAAATTGTATCGTTCTAATTTTTTGAAAAATTCGTGAACGTACAATAACATGTTTCTTCCGCATTTTCAGGGATCTCCAGCCGCGGGGGACAGGTAAGTATCCCTTTCCCCAATCCATTGAAGATGTTAAATAAAAAACAGAGAGAAAAAGAAAAGCTTTCAGAATCAAATGTCTAGAAAATACATAGAATTCAAACTTCATTGGCATTCATGTTTTAAAACAGGAGGTTGTCTGAACATGAATAAGAACATGCATGGTGCATCATAAAATCCCCTTGACGGGTAAAATTTTTGGAGAAAATGAAAGAGATTTTTTCCAATCAAAAGTTCAAAACTTTCAAAAGGACGTTTTCTCAAAAGACGAAAGGCAAAGCCTAATCCAAACACGTCCTATACACACTTGAGAGAGAAGTGGAGCGGATCAGATAGCAAAATTTGGACCTACGGAAGTAGGGACCATCCGCAGCGATTACATGGAATGGGACGACGGAGGCATTCGTTTCTTATCCCCAAACACTACAGGTGACCATTGACAACTCCTTCGAACGGCGTTTTTCATTCTCAACCCTGTCAAGAACCACCCCACATTGGGGCAAAATGGAGGTGAGTCCAGCAACATCAGGAGAAAATGGTTAGAAATTTTCTTACTCGGACTAACATCAATCTTTGTGTATTGTTTATATGGTAATCCAAATGTCATAGGATGATGAGAAGCATTCATTTCTCTATCCCACACACCATATCCTTTGCATAGCCAAGTTGAGCCTGCAAATTCATTTCATAAACCCATTGGTGATCATTGCAAGTTCCAAAGCAAAGACAAATCACTTCAGGAACGGAGAAGTTCAAGACTTAGGGTTTACGAAGAAAACTACTAAGTTGATACTCAAGCGTGCTAAGAGCCAAGTCATATATCTAGCACAATTGCCAAGCATCCCACTTTCGACAAGAGATTAAAGAAATCCCCAGCATCAAGAAAAAGCAAAGTGCCTGGTAAAAGCGAGGCCGATGCTCGGGTGAACAATTTGATCGATCCCTAAAGAAACCTGGTAGGGAAAAGAAGAGGGAAAAACCCCTAATGGAGTCAGATCAAGAAGACTGCTCCCCAAATGATGTCAGCCGTGGAGCAAAAACACAGAAAGAGTTGTCAACCTCTTAATACCACAAGAGACGCTCTCTAAAGAGCTGGTGCACACCTCAATCGGTTGCGCACCTCAAAGACTAAAGATGCAGAAAGGAAATGACAGGAGGCAAATCAGCAATGATCACCAATGTCAAACCCGTCACGAATTCTGGGCCAAAAACAAGCCTTTTTCGGTCCCCAATCCTACCAATGTCACAACCCTGAAACAATCTTCTCTGACTAAGACACTTGGGTTAACATATTGCTTAACTCGAAGAAGTACGAGCAAGACTATTTCTTTCTCATTTTGCAGGGTTCTTGACTTGTAAACCCGGAGCAGATGGTGAAGACTTTCATTCAATGGCCCCGACTCAAAAGTGAGTCCCCCCTTTGAAAACCAATATCCAAGCCCAACATTACGGTCCCGTGGAAGACCTCCCGACCGATCAAAATGTATGCGCTGCGAATGAGCCTAAAACCTAGGCACAGGTCAGTAGGGAATTGAGTACATCCCCTATAAAAATCATTACCTCAAAACAGATGAGATGGCCTCCTTGTCGAGAAATATTCCAATTGATGTTTTGAACAAACTCTGTTTGGAATTTTCAAACTGTTGATCCGAATTTTCCATGCAAGGAATTTGTGATCACATTTGCATGTTGTAAGAATGCTTTGGATAACCTCAAGCATCAAAATGCACATTTCATGACTAAAACTTAAGTCATAAAATTTTGTCAATTGGACAATTATTGTCTTCCCAAAGATTATTAACATTTTCTTGGTGAAGAAAAATCTTTCAGGTTTGAACTTTCTGCAGGATACCTGGAGAACCCAGCTCTCAGAATGTCGGCTCAGCAGACTCAAGTGAAGCTTTGTCAAAATAAAATCTTTCACTCCTTCAAAACTGAATTCCCGACAAACTTCGTGATCTCTAAAAAAAAGGGGAAGAAAAACCCTTTTAAAAGAAACAGTCTCATCGGACGTGGAGAACCCTCGTCATGAGACCCATTTGAAAAAATCAGGCAGTCTCATTGGACGTGGAGAACCCTCGTCATGAGACCCATTTTCAAAAATCAGGCAATCTCATCGGACGTGGAGAACCCTCGTCATGAGACCCCTTTTCCAAAATATCAAACAGTCTCATCGGACGTGGAGAACCCTCGTCATGAGACCCATTTTCAAAAATCAGGCAGTCTCATCGGACGTGAAGAACCCTTGTCATGAGATCCCTTTTCAAAAACCAGGCAGTCTCATTGGACGTGGAGAACCCTCGTCATGAGACCCCTTTTCAAAGCAAAACCAAGGTAGATACCGCCTGAAGGGTCAACACAAGGTAGAAACCGCCTGAAGGGTCGATTCAAGGTAGATACCGCCTGAAGGGTCAACTAAAGGTAGAAACCGCCTGAAGGTTCAAACCATGGTAGAAACCGCCTGAAGGGTCAACTCAAGGTAGATACCGCCTGAAGGGTCAAAATGATGGTAGAAACCGCCTGAAGGGTCAATCCAATAGTGAAAATCACTTAAATGGTCAACTCAATGGTCTGATCCACCATACGGATCAAAATCCTTAGCAAATCCCAAATGGGACGCGTCTTCCTTAGATTCCTATCAGTTAGGAATCCCATTATGGTTTGACCTACCATACGGGTCAGAGCTTAACCTCTCTAGGATACTCTAGTAACGAGTTCCTAGAAATTCTCTTGAATCCATCAAACACCGCGAAAATCGCACAAACATCGAACAGGTAAGTGGCAGGTATGTCTCTCTATTATCTCACTCTCTCATGTCACATGAACATTTCCCCCTTCAAGAAAGAGCATACATGGACAAGCATGAAGATTGGATGTCATGACTCCTTTTCCTTTAGTTTCCCGAGTCGAGTCGATCAGGACTCAGGTGTCACCTTATCTTTGAGAGAAACCTCTAACGAGATTCCTCTCAAAGAGGGGCAGCTGTTGACACCTAAATTTTGATCAACTTTTTTATTTTTATTTTTATTTTTTTTTGAAAATTCATAGAAAATCCATAAAAAGTTGAAAAATTGAAAAATCAATTTTGGTGACCTTAGCCAAGCTAAATGAACCATTTTGACCAAAAAAAAATAATTTTCGTAATTTTCATTTTTTTAATATATTTTCGAAAAAAAAGAAAAAAAAGAAAAAGAAAATCAAGAAAATCAAGAAAAATAATATTGGAGGTCACAAAAGTATATAAAAATAGTCGGTATTTTTATTTTTATTTTATCCATTTTCTGACCTCATAAATAGTAAAATTCAGGTTTGATTTTAGGTGTTCTTTGATCATCATAAAATTGAATTTTGCAAAAATATTAGTAATGATTAAAAGGAAAAGGAGTGAAAACATCATCATTTAAAAGGAAAAGGGGACTAATCATTTTGTCTTCACTTTTGATTATTTTATTATTATTTTTACTTTTTAATATTTTATTATTATTATTATTATATTACTATTTCATTATTTTATTTTATTTTTATTACTATTTATACTCCCCCCCTCATCATCCGTAGCTTCCTCTCCTCCTCCTCCTCCTTCTTCTTCTTCTTCTTCTTCTTCTTCTTCTTCTTCTTCCTCTCCCACGCTCATTTTTTTCCCCATATTCTCTCTTCCATTTTTTTTTTTGTCATCACACTACCACCCTCCACATTTCTTGCGTTTCCGGCCGATTGGACCGTTGGATCGAGTTGATTTTTTGTGTACAAGGTCTTCTTGATCCCTTCTTCATATCCACCGTTCGGTTCTTTAAACAAATCTCTCAAAGTGGTCGTACAGCAACCAAATCAGAAGCTGTTCCAGGCGTGGGAATTGTATACCCGCCGACATTTCTTGAGTTTCCGGCCGATTGAGCCGTTGGATCGAGCTAATTTTTTGTGTGCAGGGTCTTATTAACCCCTTCTTCATATCCACCGTTCGGATATTTAAAAAGATCTCTCCAAGTGGTCGAACAGCAGCCAAATCAGAAGTTGTTCCTGGCGCGGGAACTGTTCATCCGCCGGTATTTCTTCAGTTTTCGATCAATTCGACCATCGGATCGAGGTAAAATTTTGTGTATAATCTCATCTCAATTCTTTCTTCATCTTCACCGTTCGGATTTGTGAAAATAGTTCAACGTCCTCCTCATCCGAGCTCGGATTATTGTTTATTTTGTATTTTTTCGTATTTACTGTGTATTTACTTTATGTCATAGCATTTCTATATTTCGCATAAAAGACCCAGAATCGGAAGGCCGAGCCTCCTGTTGGTGTCTAAATATTTACTGTGTATTTACTTTATGTCATAGCATTTCTATATTTCGCATAAAAGACCCAGAATCGGAAGACCGAGCCTCCTGTTGTTGTCTAAATATTTGCTGTGTATTTACTTTATGCCATAGCATTTCTATATTTCGGATAAAAGACCCAGAATCGGAAGGCTAAGCCTCCTATTGGTGTCCAAGGTGTTTTATTTATTTATTTTCTGTAAATCATATTGTGCTACCCCAGAATCGGAAGGCCGAGCCTCCTGCTGGTGGTTTATACCCCCACACATTGTTGCACGAGCACCGACGGACTCCGACGTCGTAAAATTCACCGGATCCCATCTCCTTTGCTTATGTTTATGTTGTATAATGACTTAATATCTTATTTATTTATTTATTTATTTTTTTTGCATTGTGTTGCGTCCTATAAAAACAAAAACAAAAACAAAAAATGCTAGATTGGATGGCTGCAGATGAGCCACGTGTCGTGATCCGATGATTTTCAGAATAAAAAATATTTTTAACATTAAAAGAAATGAATTTCGAATTTTACAAAAATTAAAATGATTCGATTGTCACCGAGACGCCACGTGGCGAGTTAGGGACCATCAGTTGGGATTTATTTTCAGAAAATTTATAAAAAAAATCAAATAAAAAAAATTCAAAAAAAATTGAGAAAAATTGCAGAAAATTCCTAAAAACTTCTAAAAAATTTTGAAGGCTGAAAATGACAAAAAAAAATTGATTTGTTTCCATTTTTTGGATTTTCTCCCATTTAATCCAAAATGACGATTTTACCCCTCAAAGGGTAAATCGTCTTTGATATTCCGATGAATTGTGGAAAGTGCTTAGAATTTGGTGATGGGCCAGATAGGTGGCTAAACCTTATGTCTAAGATTTTCACATTTCATTCCCATTTTTAGAAAATGACGATTTTACCCCTTCGAATGGTAAATCGGTTTCTAAAATTCCAGAAAATCATGAAAATTGCAAAAAAAATAGGAAATGGGTCAATTGAGTGACCAAACCTATTTTTGACATTGTTTTACTCCGGATTCATTCCGAAATGACGATTTTTCCTTTTTTAGGCAAATCGTCCCTTTTGTCTCAAAATTACGACTTTACCCCTGATGGGTAAAATCATGTCTAAATCATTCCTAAGCTTGATTGATACTTATTTAGGCTAATAGAGCCTTATTAGGAGTGTCATGTTGATTTGGTGTGATTATTTTACATATTTGGATTCATTGATTTGCGCATTTTATTACTGATTGTGATTGCTAGGATAGTCATTCCTATTTGCATGAATTCCTAGATTTAGGATTCGTACTCCCCTCATCTGCATGAAATCTTAGGTCAGAAAATTCAGTCAACTTAGGTACCGAAAGGGCGTCAACTCTGACAGTTGCTGTAACTAAGTCCCCGAACCCATTTCTCTAGTTATCGCAGAATTGAATAGAAACTCCCGACTATTCAATAGGATGGTCCAATCATACCCTCCAAAAAATGATTGGTGGCGACTCCATGGCATGCACACTTAGCACATGTCACCAGACCACACTGAAGGTCGACTACGCATACCTCCGTTGCGATTTGGGTAACGGGCCTTGGGAGAGGCCCGCGTCCGACTAGACTGGACGGCCCATTAGCCCTCGAGAGCCCACATGCAACCTCGAGAGGGTCGCGACAGTACCTAACGCGAGTGATTTTCCCTAACTAGGATTTCATGCAGGCGCAATTTTGGGTGAGGTAAGTCTGACTTTGCACATTAACCAGTTTAACATGCTCACGTAATCATAATAAATAAATAGATGCCAATCACATAAACATCTATCCTACGTGGTGATCATGGAATTATGATTTAATGGGTCTCGAGCCAATGAGACCACATTTAATCATTTTAATATTTTAATAACGGAGAGCCGCTCTTCGCTTCTTCTTGGTTTCTTGAACTCTTCAAGAATTGGGCCCCAAAGAGCTCGCCGACTTAAAAGGCTCCTCCACGTAATCCTCGTAGCATTTACATCAACAATTGACTATGCTAAAAATAAAGATTACATGAAAAATAAAAGGAGTACGCAGTCTCCATTTAATAATTACAACCCTAAATATATAAATAATCATCATACATTCATATATACATCAATCACATTGATTAGGGATTTTTCCATGATCACCACCCTTTCACGTAAGTAATAAATTCACAATTTAAAACTTAGGAAGGCACAATAAAAATTCTACGTTGAATCATATTAAGAATTTTTAGGTAAAATAAGATAGCCATAAATTTTCGATTCAAAATTGATTTAGTCTCAATTTTTGCTACGTTGATTAATTTATCATATAAAATAATCAATCTCCATTAGCCATGTAAGACGAACAATTCGTTAATACATATTGGCCATAGTATTGCAAAAATTGCAAAAAATCAATTAAATGCACGAAAACACCTAAGGATTGGCTCTGATACCACTGTTGGGATCCACGTAACACGTAGCGGAAATAAATAACAACCCATACATGTATCTCCAGAGGCGTACTTCGTGCATTTCAATCGAAAAAAATCACAAAGTCTCAAAGGGAGTAAATAGATTACCTCTCGTAGCGTGCTTGAACGGAGGTGTCGATTCGATGTTCTTCGATCTCAGCCTCCACAAGTGTTAGGCATCTAATTCGGACGCACCACCAATTGACGAACGGGGAGACGACTAATAACTCCACAACAATTGTGCTAGCAATATGCGGAATCAATATTCCGAACTTAGTATATTTTGCTCTCTCAAGATTATGAGAATATAGAGAGTGTTTGTGTTCTTCTCTCTAAGCTCTCAAAAATTTGCACACTCTACAAAATGTCTCCCCCCCTCAACCTCAAAACTCTTGCCATCCTTTTATAGCCAAAAATACCTTCCAATAAATTGTATTTAAAAATAGCACTAACAATTATAAATTCTATCTAAAAATAGCACTCACAAATAAATGACATTTAAAAATAGCACTAACAATAGCACTCACAATTTATAATACAAAAATGCTATTTAAAAATAGCACTAACAATTATAAATTCTATCTAATAATAGCACTCACAATTTATGATAAATAAATGCCATTTAAAAATAGCACTAACAATAGCACTCACAATTTATGATCAATAAATGTCATTTAAAAATAGCACTAACAATAGCACTCACAATTTATAATACAAAAAATGCTATTTAAAAATAGCACTAGCAATAGCACTCACAATACAAAAATGCTAAAAAAAAAGGCACTAACAAAGGTGTTAAAAATAATAACCATTATTATTATTACAAGAGTCAAAGAGGTTACCAAACAGTACAAATATGCATAACATATAAATACGTATGACATATAAATACGTAGAGCATACGTATACATCCGTGAAACCGGGGACTAATTAAAAGAAAAATGTGCAATTAAGCCCTTTTGGTAAAAATTGATTAAATTGGAGGGCAAATTGACCTAATTGCACTTTAAGACTTTAGAATCCAATGTCATAACTTATAAAAAGTGAGAATTGAAAACTAAAAGACTCGAAAATGATTGTTTCGGGTTTATGTTTGTGAAGGAACATAGTGACCCGAGCCGAATTTTTGAGATTTAAAGTGACACACTTGAAGAGGAAATTAAAACAAAATTATCGAATATTTTTGGGTATTTTTCTGACCACGAATGGTATTTTTCTGATTTTTTGGGTATTTTTATAATTAAATAAACTCGAAAAATATTAAAAATACCGAAAAATATTTTTTGTTCAAAATTGGTTCCTAAGGTTAAACCAAGGCTTCCAAAGTTGATTTTGCTCACTCAAGATTATGAGAATATAGAGAGTGTTTGTGTTCTTCTCTCTAAGCTCTCAAAAATTTGCACACTCTACAAAATGTCTCCCCCTCAACCTCAAAACTCTTGCCATCCTTTTATAGCCAAAAATACCTTCCAATAAATTGTATTTAAAAATAGCACTAACAATTATAAATTCTATCTAAAAATAGCACTCACAAATAAATGACATTTAAAAATAGCACTAACAATAGCACTCACAATTTATAATACAAAAATGCTATTTAAAAATAGCACTAACAATAGCACTCACAATTTATAATACAAAAATGCTATTTAAAAATAGCACTAACAATTATAAATTCTATCTAATAATAGCACTCACAATTTATGATAAATAAATGCCATTTAAAAATAGCACTAACAATAGCACTCACAATTTATGATAAATAAATTTCATTTAAAAATAGCACTAACAATAGCACTCACAATTTATAATACAAAAATGCTATTTAAAAATAGCACTAGCAATAGCACTCACAATACAAAAATGCTAAAAAAAAAGGCACTAACAAAGGTGTTAAAAATAATAACCATTATTATTATTACAAGAGTTAAAGAGGTTACCAAACAGTACAAATATGCATAACGTATAAATACGTATGACGTATAAATACGTAGAGCATACGTATACATCCGTGAAACCGGGGACTAATTGAAAGAAAAATGTGCAATTAAGCCCTTTTGGTAAAAATTGATTAAATTGGAGGGCAAATTGACCTAATTGCACTTTAAGACTTTAGAATCCAATGTCATAGCTTATAAAAAGTGAGAATTGAAAACTAAAAGACTCGAAAAGGATTTTTTTTTTTTTTAGGCTCGGTTCGGGTTTATGTTTGTGAAGGAACATAGTGACCCGAGCCGAATTTTTGAGATTTAAAGTGACACACTTGAAGAGGAAATTAAAACAAAATTATCGAATATTTTTGGATATTTTTCTGACCACGAATGGTATTTTTCTGATTTTTTAGGTATTTTTATAATTAAATAAACTTGAAAAATATTAAAAATACCGAAAAATATTTTTTATTCAAAATTGGTTCCTAAGGCTAAACCAAGGCTTCCAAAGTTGATTTTGTGATTTTATGACCTTTTTTGATATTTTTAATTAATTTTAAAGAATAAAAATCACAATAATAAATGGTAAAAAATCAGGTGTCAACACAGCGGAGTCGCCAGTCTGTCGCGACCCTCTTGAGGTTGTCGGGCTCTCGAGGGCTAATGGGCCGTCCTGTCTGGTCGGACGCTGGCCTCTCCCAAGGCCCATTACCCAAATCGCAACGGAGGTATGCGTAATCGACTTTCAGTGTGGTCTAGTGACATGTGCTAAGTGTGCATGCCATGGAGTCGCCACCAATCATTTTTTTAGGGTATGATTGGACCACCCAATCGAATAGTTGGGAGTTTCTATTCAATTCTGCGAGAACCAGAGAAATGGTTTTGGGGACTTAGTTACACCAACTGTCAGAGTTGACGCCCTTTCGGTACCTAAGTTGACTGAATTTTCTAGCCTGAGATTCATGCGGATGAGTAAGGTATGAACCCTAAATCTAAAAATTCATGTAGATAAGAGTGATTATCCTAGCAATCACAATCAGTAATAAAATGCCCAACTCAAGGAATCTAGATATGCAAATAAATCAAATGGCATTCCTAGTAAGGTCCTATTTATCAATCACAGCTCAAGAATGATTTAGCTGTCCTAGCCATTCTACACACGATCTAACCTAAGAAAAGCATTAGGAAGCATCGAAGGAGTTCGAGAGTACTCACATGGGGTTCGCCGTGCCCTGGTTTGGTCTTGGACGAGCTATCGAGCTCATGCCGACCCGATTACATTTAGGGATCCACTCGGCATTTTACACCATGAAATCATGTGAAACAAAAACGAAAATATTCAGCAAGGGGCATTTATTGTAGATGGTGGTCGATCTAATTGGACGTCAAGACTAAAAAAGATGTAGAAATTTACAAATTAAAATACTCGAATGACATTTTTTTGCCAAATTCAACTCTATGCGTCGTGAAGAAACACATGCAATTGAACTTGAATTTTGACTATTTATGAGTTCAAAATGTAAAAGAAATTAAAATAAAAATATTGACTATTTTTCTATATTTTTACGACATCGAACGCTATTTTTCTTCATTTTTCATGTATTTTTCTATTTTTGGAAAATATTAAAAAATATTAAAAATTATGAAAAATTATTTTTTTTTTATCAAAAATGGTTCCTTTAGCTTGGTCAAGGCTACCAAAGATGATTTTTTTAATTTTTTTAACTTTTTATAGATTTTTTTATGAATTTTTTAAAAATAAACTATGAAAGACTGATCAAAAATCAGGTGTCAACAACCCGGTACACCCACTTATTCTGCGATGCCTTTTTCCTATCTGGTAATTGAATTAACATCCAAGTTCTATTCTTCTCGAGTGAATCCAACTCATCCTGCATTGCTAACTCCCACTTAACAGAATCTTTAACATGCACTGCTTTCAAAAACTCTTTTGATTCAACAGCATCAGTTAAAAGTAAATAATTTAATGACGGAGAATACCTATGTACTGGTTTATATGTTCTACTAGATCTCCTCAAAGTGGGCTCAGGAGTATATGGTTCTTGTTCTAATTTTTCACTTGAGTTTACAGCAATAGTTTTAGGATTTCTAGCCATAGCACTCCTAGAAACCCCTTCCAATTCAATCTCTCTAATCCCTACCATTTTCTTTTTCACATTAGATTCTACCATAGCTCTATCCTTATATAATAAGTTTTCATTGAATGTAAAATCATTAGTTATTATTATTTTTCTATTTTGCTCATCCCAAAATTGATAGCCAAAATAATTAAAATCATATCCAATGAAAAAATATTTTTTAGCTTTTGCATCAAGCTTATCTCTATTTTCAGAATCTATGTGGACGTATGAAAAAAAAAAAAATTAGGTTCGAGAGATTCACCTTTCTTCCACTCTATTCCTCTTCCGGTAGCTTGAAATCCATTGGAACTAAAGGTCCTCTGTTGATCAGATATGATGTTGTGTTAATTGCATCTGCCCAAAATATCTTGGATATTCTCGCATGCATGTTAATACTTATAGCACGCTCATTCAAAGTTCTATTTATCCTCTCAGCAACTCCACTTTGATGCGGTCTATTGGGAACAGTTCTTTCATTCTGATTTCGTTCTTTGCACAAAATTGCTTGAACTCCTTGCTATCATACTCATCACAATTATCAGACCTTAGACATTTAATCTTCAGGATAGTCTCGTTCTCTACTTCAGCTTTACATCTCTTAAAAATAGTAAACACGTCAGATTTATTTAAAAAAAAAAACCCTAACATTTCTGATGGAGTCGTCAATAGACGTGACATAATAGCACAAGCCTCCAAGGGAGTAGCTGGCCCCAAATATCTGTATGCATCAACTCTAATTTTCTTTTGTTTGATTCTTTCCTAATTTTTGAAAAACTGACACGTTTCTACTTACTCAGAACACAATCCTCACATAGACCAATATCCATGGACTTCAAATCAGGCAATTTTTCCTTAGATGCTAATAACTGCATCCCCTTTTCGCTCATGTGTCCAAGCCTACAATGCCACAAATTTGATTTGCTTGCTGCTGTCCCGGTTGCATAAACTATTGATGGACTATGGGTTGAAAAGGTTGATCTTGCCCCCTATTTTACGGGAACTGATCCTACCCCCTGGCTTGCCATTCTCCCCTAAGGGGGACTGCTATTGTTCCTTAGTTTTCGACAACCATAGGTATAGGCTGTTCATTTGTGGGTATAGGGTTCACCTGGGTGGCAGTTACATACTGAGTGGCATGTACGTTGTGTTGATCGTGATGGCTTGGGAACATACCTGGATCTTAAGGATTGGGCCTATTCACCAGTGGAGTTTCTCATCTTTGTAGAATCCTGATAGGTAAGGCTGGAGGTGTATTCTGACCAGTAAGCCACACGCTTGTCGTTAACAACGGTGCACTCGTTGATGGTATAGATGAGTTTCCCATCTGAGGCTGTTGCCAACTTGGGGATGCTCCGTGCCGTCCTGACGCACATTCGTGATAAGTGTTAATAATCAACGGCCTAACAACTTCAGTCATACGCTGAACCACATGATTAGCAAACTCGTTCTAGGCTTCCTCAATCGTACGCCTTATTGAAGATAGGATAATTGGCTTTACTTCAGGGTTTCATCTTGGTTATTCGACAGGCTGCCGCTAGAGCTTGCCATCCTCTACCTAGGGTGGATCTTGGACCCCCTGGATCGTTGAAGATTCTGCTCGTGGTACCTTCTCCATGAGTTCATCTCCTTCTAAGTTGTTACGACCCCTTGTACGTGGCATAGCACTCTCTCGAACTTGACACAGTGGTCCCACCAGGCTTGCCAAAAAAGGATTGTTGTCGTAAATATTTCCCTCGGTCGGGCCCACTTAATCTTCCCAGGCTTCGGCCCAAGAGGTTGAAGCCCAAATGGGTTGTCGATGCAGGAAAATCTTTTTATCAAACGTTAGCAGTTCATTAAGTAAGAAGGGCTCCGTGCAAGTTTTGGACAGAGAGTGTCAAATGCAGGATATCTTATTAATAAGAGCGTGTCTTTTGACAACTTTGTACAAGATTTCGACAAGACTCTTGGAGACGAATTTCGATGAAACTTGTCGAATTGCTTCGACGAAATCGTAATTGAGATACAACACTGGAATTGAATCGACGGTGCTGAACCTTACTATAGGTCACGATACTGGAATTTAATCTACGACACCGGATGGGTAGAAATGTAGAACACAATATCGAAATTTAATCAACGGTACTGGACGGGTGAATAGTAGACCAACCCAACACTGGAATTTAATCAACGACACTGAATTGGGCTAGTAGACGCCGGAATCGAATCGACGACACCTAACTCTAAATATGAAACACGTCGGAATTGAATCAACGACGGGAATCTGGAAACTATGGCTAAACTAAGAGCTAATTGACAAGATAAAGACTTGTTTGTTGTGTGTTGTGTGTGGGGGGGGGGGGGGGTTTGATGTTGGATACCCATTGGTATTTATAGGCGTAACTTGATAACCGTCGATCAGCTGCTACCTTGGACCCCAAGTATATTCTTCTTCGATGACTAGGCCTGCAACCGTCGAATCAGCTGCTGTCTTGGGCTCCAAGTACGTTCTCTTTCGATAACAGCTGTCGCCTTAGCCTTTTAAGCATGTTTTCCTTCGGTGATCTTTATGGATAAGGCCTTTAACAATTTCCATGCCTTTCGCTGTGCTTGATGGGATTGCCGCTTAATTCTGTAACCACCCTGATCGTGTCTTCTTTTGCGTGTCTTTTCCCTTGGCTTTTTTGACATAAATACCGTCAAAATCACCCTCTACACGTGGCGGATCTGCAACTTGACTTTTACCTTGCTTGCATATGTCTGTCCGTAGCTGATCGTTCCTTCTCCATGCGCGCATCACGTGACCCATAGGGTAATTTTAGGTGTTAATAAGTATAATACTCAAAGTTGGGAAATTTTTGCTAAATTCTTGAACTATTAATATGCTTGACAAAATCGACTCCTGACTATATAATTACAAGTGTAGACAATTGGAACGTAGTTGACGGGATATTGATTTTAGGTGCGGGTGGGGCTTTCTCAATTAATCGAGCCTATTCTCAAAACTAAGATTGATTTTGAAACCCGTGAGCAAGAATTCCATTGGTTTTGTACATGTGTAGACAATTGGAACGTAGTTGACGGGTCATTGATTTTAGGTGCCGGTGGGGCTTTCTCAATTAATCGAGCCTATTCTCAAAACTAAGATTGATTTTGAAACCCGTGAGCAAGAATTCCATTGGTTTTGCCAAAAAATAATTGATTTGGAAAATTCTTTTGTAAAAACGATCGTTTAAAATAATTAATCCATAAAAAAAATTCCCATTGGCGACAATAATTTAGGTTTAAATATTTTTGTTCACGAAAATGTTTATTTTTCATTGTCAAATTATTTCAACCGAACATTATTCTAAAAATACTTTTCAATTTATTCGTTTTTCACTGAGCTTTGGTGAAGAACTTGGGAGAAATATTTGAACATGAAATAACAAGAAGAAATAAAATAAGGGATGTGAACCAAGGGGGAAGGTCCGAGTTTTTTTTTTTTTTAATCCAAAAAGGTCAGAGGTTCACGTTAAGGAAAATATGTGGCTCAAGCGTAGGGACGGCATGTCATTGGTCATATCAGTCAGGACAAGTTGATTAAAGTGTTTGAGGCCCACATTTGTCTTATTATATCGAGTTGAACACTACTTCCACGTTTGGCCCGCAAAGAAACTGATGCGTCGTAAATTATGGTGTGCTCAAAGAAATATCCAGTGACTGCATGTGGTCGTGCGTTGCGTGCAAATATGGTCCGATAGAATCTAATCCATATACATAACAAACGGTGGAAAGATACGTCAAAAACTAATATTTGTGTAATGAGCTCACTTTAGTGTTAATATTTTTTTGCTGGCTCATTTAAATATCAAATCAGAGAAAAAAAAGGATCACTTAAATGCTAACGGCAAGAAATTCCGGCAAACTAACTACGTATCATATATTTTTATTTTTTTAACATTTTTTTGATCGATTTAATTTTTTGACATTATGTGGCTTTTCTAAAAAAAATCCGGCCACCCGCACTTTTAAACTTAAAAATAAGTTTAAAAATTAAAATTAAATAAAAAATAATCCAAAAAATAAAAAGAAGTTGCAGCGGCGAGAGCTTGCATAGCCCTCGCTGCCACCGCCCCACCATCGCCGGCAATAGACAACGAGGGTGGGGAATGGCCGAGTGGCCCTGGTGACCCCCGCCGAGGCCTTACAAACCCACAGTGAGGCCGGCTTTGCAGATCTGGGCGAGGGCAGAATTAGGAATGAGCCTAAAGTTGGAGACTCTTTATGAGAGAAAAAATAGTTTAGGGTCGAGTCGAGACTGAAGCTAAAGTTGGGGTTTCTTGTCCTAAATGCTCGATGGTGTTTGTCAACAAAATTGAATTTAAGCGGAGGAAAGCGGCCAATGCCAACTTTTGGCTCGTTCCTCCAATAAGAGCTTTTTTTTTAAATAATACAAAAAAAAATAATATTTACAAAAATAATACTATTTTTTTTTTTACAAATTTAGGTCTCCCTCGGCGGTTGAACCAAAAGGGTTTTCCTCGGAGACGAGGCGCGTTAATAGTTTTTTTACGTAAATATGATCGCTCTGCGACCTAGCGAGTAAACGTTATCACTTTGTTCGTTCACTCACTTTTCTCGGTGTTGAGATGCGTAAATATTTTTTTACGTAAATGCTGATCCTCTGCGGCTCCATCAAATATAAAACAACTAAAAAATTATTAAAAAAAACAAAAACATATTAAAAAATTTGCAAAACTTAAAAAAAATAAAAAATAAAAATCAAAGGGGAGGGAGAGGAGGGGGTGTGAGGTGGGTGGTGGGTGGGGGGCCCCACGTGGGCCTGCAGCTTTTTGCTGCAGGCCCTCCGTTCCCTCGGCAACTGAGTTGCCGAGGGAATTGGGAGGGGGCCCACCGGTGGGCCCGCTCTCGAGATCTAAATTTGTTAAAAAAAATTAGTATTATTTTTGTAAATATTATTTTTTTGTATTATTTTAAAAAAAAAAAGCTCCTCCAATAACTAAGTGATAAAAAAAAAAGACCGAATTGATGGAATGATGTAATAAATCTTAAGGAGGAGGACGTGTATGGCTTCGTAATCTGATGCACGATTGCCGGTCGAAAATCCTATATAAGAGGCTGAACGGGAGAGCATGAGTGGCAATAACTTGAAAAAGCAATTTCACTTCTTTCTCTTTCAGATTGATGGCGGGCTCATCTTTCTGCGTCTTCAACAGGGCTCGTCTCTTTCTCTTTCTCCATGTCCTCGTGATTTGCTTCATGCACAAAGGTTATGCTTTTGGAGTAGAAGGGAAGATCACAAGCCACACTGCATCAGTCAGCTCTCTACTGCCTTCTCCTTCTTGCTCGCCTTCCACTAGCAAAGGTCTCTGTCTCTCTTTCTCTCTCTCTCTCTCTCTCTCTCTCTCTCTCTCCACGGAATTATCCATCGTTCGACATATCGGTTATATATGGATGTGTATTGTAGTTTTGTTCGGAGGGAAAGTGACTTTTACGGATCATGAACGAACTCAAACATGAACAATATTGGTTCAATTCGGTGCCTGTGATAATCGAACATGAACCATAGGACGGAGGCAAAGCGAGGCATAAAAGTGATTTTTACTATTTTTCACACAGTACCCTTTTTGGTTCTGATCCAGCTTGGCTAAGTAGGCTTTGCTTTAAACTATTTGTTCAAATCAATGAATGTAACCATATTAACGAGGAAATTGAAGAGGTAAGAGGATGATTAGAAGAAGACATACATGCAGATAATCCGTCTCCTTCGCATTAGATCGCGCTGGATAGTTCAAATTTCATTTGGTCGTCATACAAATGATGGTGATCGTGTTGATTTTTCCATGCATGCGCCGGGTAGTTCAGATTGAGCTGAGCTTGCGAGCCGATGGATTGGGCCTGATGCCCCCTCATCGTTTTTCCGATTCAAAAAGCCAAGTCTTTTGCTACATTTAGTGGACGACTTGGTCTCCAGTCAACTTTCATCACAATTATTTAAGAGTTGACTGGAAAAGTAGAACAGTATTTTCTTTTTACCAACGCGTTATCACTTTACTAATTACTGTTTCACATTATCTCTTGCTCTCATGTTACATGCTTTCTAGCTAGCATCCGAAAGTCGACCTTGGAAGTAATTCACAAGCATGGCCCATGCTCTCACCTTGTTCAAGACCCCAATCCGCTAAATCACACGAAACTCCTGCTCCAAGATGAGTCAAGGGTCAAGTGGATTCAGTCCCAATCCTCCAACGGCGGCAGCGATGGCCTAGAAGATTCGGCCGTGGTCAGTCTTCCGGCGAAGTCCGGCGTCACCATTGGCACTGGCAATTACGTGGTGACAATCGGCCTCGGCACACCGAAGAAGGACCTCACTCTCGAATTCGACACCGGCAGCAGCCTCACGTGGACCCAGTGCGAGCCGTGCGTCGGATCTTGCTACAATCAGTCCGAACCGCGCTTTAACCCATCTCAATCGTCGTCCTATGCCAATATCTCGTGTGCCTCCACATCATGCTCTCAACTTGGTAATAATATTGTCTTTCTAGAATGTTCTTGAAGCATAGATGAGGACTCAAAAGTTTCTTAGAGTGAAAAACCATCAAAAGAATAACTAGAACTAATTAAAGCAATGAGTTGTGCTCTATGTTCAGGTCGTTCGGGATGCTCCGGATCGACATGCCTATACTTCATTGAATACGGCGACCGGTCGATTACGGCCGGTTTCTTCGCAACCGAGAAGTTGACTCTGACACAGACGGAGGCGATCGACAATTTTGAATTCGGCTGCGGAGAAAACAATCAAGGCCTTTTCGTCGGATCCGCAGGTTTGATGGGACTATCAAATGACAAGATCTCCATCGTGCAACAAACCGCGGCCAAATATGGCAAGTATTTCTCCTACTGCTTGCCCTCCTCCCCTAGCTCCACTGGACACTTGACTTTCGGCAAAGACGGCGGAGCATCGAGCTCGGTTAGCTTCACCCCGTTATCAACGGTCCCACCAAGCTCGCAGTTCTACAGAATAAGTATCGAAGGAATCAGTGTGGGAGGGAATCGCCTATCGATACCATCGACGGTTTTTTCAAGTGGAGGTGCCATCATCGACTCGGGAACTGTCATTAGCCGGTTGCCTCCGACAGCTTATAGTGCCTTGAGAGACGCATTTAGGGCAGCAATGGCGAACTACACGATGGCACCGGCGATTAGCCTTTTCGATACTTGCTACGACTTCAGCAAAGAGAGCAGAATCGTGGTCCCACTCGTAACATTCTCTTTCGCCAGCGGAGTCGAAGTCAATTTGGACCTCAGAGGGACATTATACGCTGTCGGGGCCTCTCAATTTTGCCTAGCCTTTGCAGCGAATCGTGCTGATAGTAATCTGGGCATCTATGGTAACACGCAGCAGAAAACGTTTGATGTTGTCTACGACGTTGCCGGAGGGAAGTTGGGTTTCGGTTCGAATGGCTGTTCCTAAGATGGATGTAAAATGATGAACGTTATTTATGGATATACTCGGTGACACTTAGGAGTATGCGAAATGAATATGTCATCGGGAGTTAAACGTTCTGAATAGTAACTACTGCGAATTGAGAATAATGGAAGTGCTCTTACTACGCCCTTCTTCTTTGGTATCGTTCAACCTCAACATGTTGTTAGATGTATGCGCTAAAGCAAACCATGTAATAGTTACATATTAGGGATTTTAGTTATACTTTTAATTTTATATTTAATTAAGGGCAAAGACATGTTCATTCATCTGTCCAATTATTTCGATGAATGATTTCATAAGATCAGTTGTGACTGAACCTATTTTCTCAAGACGTCAAGAATATGTGTGACAGGTTCAAAATTAAACTGACTGTTTAAATTTTTCTTTGTCGATGGATCATTGAGTGGAGATTAATAATCCTGATGAGATCGGTGTACTCTTAACTTCGCCATTAAATATTTGATAATTAAGAGAATGACGAGTCATAAGTCATTAGGTATTATGATGCTCAAGTTAGAACACAAATGCTTGTACCGAACAAGTTCATTGAACGTAACACGCATTGAACGATTAGCAACATGGAAGCTTCGAGCGTAATGCGTGGACATATATTGATGTGTCCAATATGCACATGTGTGATTGCCCTATTTTGTTTTTATTTAAAATAATACCTAAAATATAGCATTGCACGCACATAAGATGTGCGTGCAACACTATTGGTCAATATAATGAGTTGTGCCGATCAATCGTTCCAAAAAAAAAAGACAATAACTTGGTCTCCAAGTTCCAGAACTTGCAGACCAAGTTGCTCGTGCTTAATTATATGAAGCTAGTGGTAGTGATTCCGTGCAAGGAGTGAGGAGACAATTTTCTCTTATCTCTAGAGTGCATGTGTAATTTGACAGGAAAATCCGTTTCTCTCATAAAGTGTTCTTGGTGCGCAGAAGCCATTCGTGAAAGAACAAACAAAAGTTGTTTTTTCTTTCGTGCTCTCGTTTCATTCTTGCCGTGACACTCAAAAAAAAAAAGAAAAAAAAGAGAGAGTTCGAAGAATTGTGTTCATGAGATTGCTAGCACAATCGAAAGTGGTGAATGTCTGCAAGTTTTGTCTTTCCGTTCATCGTGCGATTGGTATTGTGTTTTAACTAGAGATCGGACACTTGTGAGACTCGAAGAATATCTGAACCGAGTCACTTCGAGCATGCTTCAAGAGGTAATTCGCAAACCGCCTTCATTTAATTTGATTTTCGATTGAAACGCACGCATGATGTCTCTGGAGATACGTGTATAAGTTTATTTCCGTTGCGTTTTATTAGTAATATTTTCCTAAACATGTTCCATCAAAATCCAACATATGTGTGAATTATAAATTGTGGACATGACTGAACGAAATGAATTCTAATTCTACAACCAAGAACCGCAAAAAAGCTTACGAAACATGCCCAATGTAATCACAAATTTGTATAACTGATTGTAGAAATATATCACATGATGGACATACCTCGTTTTCCACATATTAAGTTCTTCTGAAATGTGGCCTTGCGAGAATCGTCGTTGGTTCTAGCGCGAGAGAGTCTCATATTACTGTTCCTTTCGACTTTTGAGAGTGTTTGGAAAAGAAGTGGTAACTGATGTTCTGACGAACTAACTCACGTTGGTCTTTCCTCTTAGGGTTAATACTACCAAATGATGCAAATTATCATGTATTCAAAAATCATTCAATTTTGGCGAAACTAACGGATTCTTTAGTTTAAGCGTTTTAACCTTGCTATCAAGGGAATCCCACTAAAAGGAGAAAAGTCCATTATAGTAGCTCTTTCTACGCAATTCGCTTAGATAAGTTCTGAGATAGCTACGCTCCCGGTATTCCTACTGTTCCTTCTTGCAAGTTACTCTTTGAACACCGATGGTATGCTACAAGTGAATATCCAACCCTTCGTAAGGAATGCAAATCTTTGAAGAGAAGAAAAAAGTAGAGAAAAAGAAGACAAGAGCATTTTTTACGTGGAAAAACCCTTTTAAATCAGAAAAGGAAAAAAAACTATGACGCCGCATTAGACAATCTCTCCGCTATCAGTTTTCTGCATTATAGATACAAAAGATATTGCCCCAATATATAACAGAAGTCTAGGGCATACATAGTTTAGAAGTAAATTTCAAATATACCATGTAAAAGCTCTACGCTTAATAATTACAATTATATCATGTAAAATATCTATGCTTAATATTGCTTTTCATTTCTATCAGACTCTACAAAATTCATCAATCTCCCACTTGGAGGCTGATCTTCAACTTGGCAATAAACTTTCATAGTCTTCATTCCTCTTTGTAACCAAACTTGTCCTAGTGCGGCAGCCCCCCTAATCACTATCCATGGAGGTCAACTGAGGTAATGTACAGCCTCAATTTCTCAATGGTGACAACCTTTGTTAACATGTATGCTAGATTTTCTACACCAAGAATCTTCTTCAATGACAATGTCCCATTATCTATCAACTCACAAATATAATGATACTTCAACTCAACGTGTTTTGTCCTTAAATGAAATACCGGATCCTTTTCAAGACAAATACACTCTGACTGTCACTGAAAAAAACATTACTATCTTGCTCCTTTCTTATTTCATTCAGAAAATTTTCAACCAAATCATCTCCTTACCAGCTTCAAATATAGCAACATACTCTGCTTCGGTGGTTGAGAGAGACGCATATGTCTGAAGTCTAGACATCCAACTGATTGCAGTGCCACCTAAAATAAAAACATAACCTGAGGTGCTTTCCTGTTATCCAAGTCATCACTAAGATCTGCATCAACAAAGCCTTGTAAAGTTACACCATTTTTAGCAAAATATAATGACATACTTGAAGTGCCTCTCGGGTATCTTAATAACTACTTTACAGCTTCCCAATGCTTTATTCCTGGATTAGCCATGTATTTGCTCGCAACTCCCACTTCATGAGCTATGTCTGGTCTGATGCACACCATTGCATACATTAAACTACCAATAGCTGATGCATACGACACTTTAGCCATATATTCTCGCTCTTCATCTGTCTTTGGTGATTGCTCCTTCGAGAGTTTGAAGTGACTTCCCAAAGGATTGCTTCTAAGCTTTGCATTCTGAACTTCGAATCTATCCAGAACTTTCTCAATGTACTTTTGTTGAGATAACTTTAGAATTCCTTTGGATCTATCCCGCATGATTCTCATCCCAAGAATCTGATTCGTTGCACCCAAATTCTTCATCTCAAATTCTTTTAAACAATTGTTGCTTCAGTATATTGATTTCCCTCATGCTAGATCCTACGATGAGCATATCATCCACATACAATAGCAAAATAATATAGCAATTATCAAATTTCTTGAAGTAACGACAGTGATCCATATCACTTCTTGTAGCATTGTCTAGGAGCCTGTTTCAAGCCATACAGGCTTTTCTTCAGTTTGTAGACATAATTTTCTTTTTCAAATAGTTGAAAACCTTCTGGTTGTACCATGTATATATCTCCTTTTAAGTCACCATAGAGGAATGCAGTCTTTACATCTAACTGCTCTAGATATAAATTCTCAGCAGCAACAATACTCAACACTAACCTGATAGCAGTCAATTTCACAGCTGGAGAGAAAATCTCTATGTAGTCAATACCTTCCTTTTTTCTGAAAAACCTTTTACTATTAACTTTGCTTTGTACCACTTGTTGCCATCAGGTTCTTCTTTGACCCGGTACACCCACTCATTCTGCAATGCCTTTTTCCCATCTGGTAATTGAATTAACACCCAAGTTCTACTCTTCTCGAGTGAATCCAACTCATCCTGCATTGCTAACTCCCACTTAACAGAATCTTTAACCTGCACTGCTTTCAATTTTTTTTTTTGCTCAACAGCATCAATTAAAAGTAAATAATTTAATGACAGAGAATACCTATGTATAGGTTTATATGTTCTACTAGATATTCTCAAAGTGGGCTCAGGAGTATATGGTTCTTGTTCTAATTTTTCACTAGAGTCTACAGCAATAGTTTTAGGATTTCTAGCCATAGCACTCCTAGAAACCCCTTCTAATTCAATCTCTCTAGTCTCTATCGTTTGCTTCTTCACATTAGATTCTACCATAGCTCTATCCTTATATAATAAGTTTTCATTGAATGTAACATCATCAGTTATTATTATTTTCTATTTTGCTCATCCCAAAATTGATAGCCAAAATAATTAAAATAATATCCAATGAACAAATATTTTTTAGATTTTGCATCAAGCTTATCTCTATTTTCAGAATCTATGTGGACATATGAAACACAACAAAAAAAATTTAGATGCGAGAGATTCACCTTTCTTCCACTCTATTCTTCTTCTAGTAGCTTGAAATCCAGTGGAACTGAAGGTCCTCTGTTGATCAGATATGATGTTGTGTTAATTGCATCTACCCAAAACATCTTGGATATTCTTGCATGCATTTTAATACTTCTTGCACGCTCATTCAAAATTCTATTCATCCTCTCTGCAACTCCTCTTTGCTGCGGTCTATTGAGAACAATTCTTTCATTCTGATTTCGTTCTCTACACAAAATTGCTTGAACTCCTTGCTATCATACTCATTGTGACATTCTGAAATTCTACCCTCGCAACTTGAGACATGGAATGGGATCTCGGAAATGGAAAATGGAAATGAAGAGTGGTAACAATTAGTTTGGAACGGACGACGCCTAATTGAAAAAAAAAAATTGCCGGGAAATGAAATTTTGGACGAAAGGTGTGAAATGACCATTTTACCCTTCGAAAGTTAGCCTTATTTTAAGATTTGAAGAAGGGCATTTTAGTCAATTGGAGACCCCCTAGAGCTGCCGAGAGTTTGAGGTTAATTTGGTCTTTGGACTCAAGATATTATTGGACATGAGACAAGTGTCATTAGTGGAGTATTAACACATGTTTAGCCCTTAATGGTGGTCAATCCCCAACTACCATTCAACTTTGACCACAGTGAAACTTGTGGAAGACTCTTCTCTCTCCTATAATCATTTTCGGCAGCCCTCTCTCTCCTCCATCTTCTTCTTCAATTTCCTCCATTGGCCGTGAGAAACCTCCCGACCAGCTCGCTTCCCTGACCGACGCCTCCACTGTTCCGGCCGTAACTTTCTCGTCCGATGGCCGATTGAGGTAATTCCACCGCCCTTAGAAATATTGTCGTCTTTTCTTTCCAGGGATATATTATAAGCTTGATATGACTAAGTATTCCGTCCCGTAGGTCGATTTGAGTGAGCAAGGGTCTGGACGGGGCAGAATTTGATCCGGTTTTGGGAAAAATTCATTTTCGCCCACTTCAAGAGCTCAATTGCCTCCAAATTTTCGGTGAAGACTTCTTAACCCATAGTACTAGTGTTGGCTGAGTTGAAGTGGTGATTTGGATGGGGTTTGGAAGTGTAACCACGGCCATTTTTGTGATGAATCTATGGAGCAGAATATGACCGGCAGTAGGCTGATGGAAACCGGTGTTGTTCGTGAACTTTTGGACGTCAACTCACCCTAAAATCTTCGGTGAGGTTCTGTGACTTGTAGATTAAGATGTTAGCAAGTGGATTTTGTGTTGAATATGAGCTTATGGTGGATTAATGGGCTGTTAGGTGTGGATTGCAAAGAACCGGTTCTGTGAGGTTGGAGTTTTGTGGAAACCGGTTCTGTTTAGGGTTGTTCTTGGTGTCTCCATGATTCTAATTGGTCGTTAAGGCATACTAGAGTGCTAATGGTGGTGTTAATGGGGAGTGTGTGAATTGAATTGGAGTTTAGAAGAGTTTCAAAGATTATTTGAGGTGAAAAACGTGAGGCCGACCAATCTGCCCCGGTTGCGAACCAAATTTGAAATGAGTCGTTTTATATCATCCGACATCCGAATTGAGCTCCGTTTTGGCCCACGCGTCCATAAGAAATTGAAGTTTAAGATTCTGAAAGTTGATTTCATAAAAGGTCGAAGGGTCAATGTCAGTTTATTTAGGAATGAAGCTGAACGTGGAGGCTAAAAAGGGCAGTTTTGGGCGGAATGATATTTATGATGACTTACAATGATAAAATAGCGATTGACATGCTTAGGGCCATTGAATTGGCGCTGTGAAGACATGATATTAAGGGGTTGCGTGTGCTATTGAGGTATTGGTACGAAGAAAATGAGAAATGATTGAGCTTTTATATGGTTTTCCTAGGTGTGCCGTAGATGCCTGTTCGACCTTGAAATTTGCTGACCTTGGAGGAGCATGGTGATTGAAGTTTGCTATTTGAATGAAAAGGTGAGTGACCCCTAACCTTTTATTAGAACATCCGGACGCAACTGGATGGTTTCATTGGGAAATCGATGGATGTATTGACTTGTATTGCTTGATGGAATGAAAGTCGAATGACTTTGATGAGGAATGATGCCGTAAACTCTAGTTTGCCATGAAATTGTGTTTTCGCGATAGAATTGATGACGTGCTAGTACGAGTGCCTTGTTGGCTTATGTGGTGGCATGAGACCACTCTTAAATCGTATGTTGTAATAAAGCACGTTTGGTTGTGGCAAACTCTGTTTTATATCCTATGCCTAAAGTTCCTCGTGATGAGATGAGATTAAATGTTTATCGTGGTGATTATTTTGACTTGAGTCGAACTGCTGGAGGAGATAGGCTGTTGAGTTAGGGAGTCGCATGGGAACTGAGTACACCCTAAGGTGCCTATCTGACACGGGGTTGAGGAATTGTGAAATACCCTGAGGTGCCTATATGACACGGGGTTGAGGAATTGTGAAACACCCTGAGGTGCCTATATGACACGGGGTTGAGAATTGTGAACACCCTGAGGTGCCTATATGACACGGGGTTGTGAAATGAGAAATGCCTTGAGGTGTCCATATGACACGGGGTAGAGAAACATGATGTGCAGGAGGCGGAGTGAATGCAGAGTTGTGACTGAAAAATCCTTTATTTCATGAGATGTTATGATTCATTAAGCTAGTACGGATGCTTGGTCGCTTTTAGGCCAAAACTGTAATGATTTACATGTTTGTGCAATTACCACTTGATGCCATGCCTTGTTTATCTTATGAATGCATACGACGTGACTGTTTGAGTTCGGTGGGACGAATGGCCTAATTTAGGATTAGGGTAGCTCGCTAAGATTTATATCTCACCCTAGTGGGGAATTATTATTTTTTTCAGATCCTTGAAGACGAAGACATTGGCGTGCTGAGGATGAGCTCTAGACGAAGTATTGTAGTGAATGGTTTCTATATTTTTGTGGCCTTAGAGGTTGTATCTGTGAATTGAGGATTTAGGACTTGAAAGTTGGGTACTCGAATGACATAACTTTTGAGGAGAATTTTATTAATAGGAAGTGTATACCCTTTGGCCTGGGTCATCTCATTTTAATTAGTATGGAGCAAGTTTATGGTTTCCGCGACCCTATTCTTTTGTCAAGTGGGTATATCGTTTGGACGTGGGTTCCTGGGACATAATTTAAGAACGTCGGCCTAGTGGGATGTACGTGTCCTCGACGTGGTCGAGGCGTGACATCCCCATTTAAGTGATCAGAGCAAGGTCAGCTCGATCTAATGTGATTGAGGTTTGGAGTAATAAAGAGTGATGACTTGGGGGACAGTTGGATAGTGAGGCCTTCAGGATTAAGAATTGATCGTTGAACCTTGAGGATTTTAGGATTGAACTTTGTCGTATTTACTTGGTCATAGTGTTGATTTTAATGGATGATCCTGAGTGATTCTATGGATAAGGCTCACAAGGAAGTGATTAGAGATTGAAGAGTCGTAAGTCTGGATTTGAGGTTGCTAGAGGATAGCCTATGAATGAAAGGTCAATTGGAGGATACGATCGTGATCGTGGCTTGTCGATGACCCAACTTGAGAAGCATGAGTTATAAAGAGATGACTGGAATTAACGAAGTTAGGCTTGAATTGCATTGTATCTTGATGGTTTAGTTATCGATTGCTACCTTCAACCTTGGATGGTATGAGATGAGGTGTGTACAGAGAAGTGGGCAAGGAATATTTGGATTAAAGATTAATTGTGATTGAATGCAGATGGATTTGACTTGAATAGCGACTACCCTTGGGGTATATGGTTGTATATAGGCAATTGGTTTGTAAGATACGATGGTCATTGGTGGAGCCAGAGGTTTTCTATAACTGAGGCTTGATGTGGAAACGATTGTGGTATGATAAGTGGTGAGAACGAACATGATGTGCTTGTGTTTGCGGCCTTGGAACGAAAGTTGATGAGGGTGCGTGCATGAACTTATCGCTGTTGGACTTAATAAACTGTCGCTTGGTATGGGACAAGTTAATGGGATACCTATAAACAGTCATGAAGTATGGTATGGGACGTGTGGAACGGGGCTTTCTCAGTAGATGTATGACTTGGGACAACCTGCAACGGCCAGGTCTGATGAGGGCGGGGAGTGATCGCCGGGACAGAGAGGTCCAGACAAGGAGCGGCTCCTGGCAGGCTTCTAAGATGGCAAGAGGCAGGAATGACCCAAGCCATAACTTGAAAGGAAAAGTCTAGGTATCAGGTTGAGTCCAATTGTGGTTAAGAGATGTATGAAACGTGATTGATTTTCGAAATGAATGATCGAAAGTGGTATGGCATGTGAAATGACGCCTATGAGTGGCATGATTAAGAGCTTTGTGCTTGGTAGTGAATGCCGTTTGAAAAAGAAAAGTGATGTTGTGATGGGCCTGTAGGCGTGTTTTATGATTCACATCGTGTGGCTGTCTTGGCCAAGGTCTAATTGAGAGATTAGACGGCATGCGGGGTTTATACCCATTGATCTGATGCTTGTTGAGATTGAGGTAGCATATTGTGTTTGTACTAGAGTGGCAGATGCCCCTGGGTGTATGGTGTGAACGATTGAAATAATAATTTGAGTACTTGCTTGGTGTTGACCTAGTTGAATGTTGGCCTAATTGAGGCTTGCCTAGAAATTGGCTGTTAATTGAAAAGTTGCCTCATGGAGGCTGACTTATTATGTGGCTGTTGCTTAAGAGTGAATTGGAAGTCTTGTACAACGAGCAACTAGTTGAGGATTGCTTGGGAACCACTGATGGTTGATAGTAAAAGATAATGAGATGAGCAACCTGAGACTGCTAGACTTAGATGACCTAAGTCTTTGATTCCTGGAGGGAACCATAGTGGTTCAAGTGACATGAGAACCTGATGTAGTTAAATGACCAAAGTATGGTCGTGGGAGAGCATTG
Source organism: Rhodomyrtus psidioides (assembly GCA_021437785.1). Classification (NCBI taxonomy): domain Eukaryota; kingdom Viridiplantae; phylum Streptophyta; class Magnoliopsida; order Myrtales; family Myrtaceae; genus Rhodomyrtus; species Rhodomyrtus psidioides. The sequence goes on along the minus strand of JAILYB010000031.1, from coordinate 3,797,077 downwards.
GGCTCGAGTATATATATGGTATGGAAGACCCGAGAACTGAAGAAGGGATCGTGAGAATTGAGTAAAAAGAACAACTGAAATATGAGTACGAGAAGAACGTATGGCTCGATTTTGTTGATTACGTAAGACTCGAGAGTTGAATGGGTCGTGAGAACTTTGGATGGAAATGGGAAAAGTAGACGAGTAGGTAGACTCGAGAAATAGCAGTATTGTCAACTAAGTCGCTGAGATGACTGATGCTAGTTCTATTGAGTTAAGTGATGGGAGTCACGAGAAGGTGACTCTGAGGTTACTCATTTCTAAATGGGGAAGGTGAATGAGAACCACAAGAGTTCGTATAGTTGTGAGGCGAACCACGAGGTCGAGGTCGAATAAGGTTCGACGGAGGAAATGATTTTGAAACTGCCTTCTGTTGAATTAAGGATTTTGTGAGAAAACCTTAAGGGTTTTGGGTGCACTAAGAAAGAAAACGATCCCGGCAGTTGTTAGCCTTAGGAGGTTGTTGGTAATTGGTGAAAGGTCACAAGAGGAAGGGTTCCTCGAAGGCATGATATCTGCCTTGACTACCTCTGTTGAGTTGTTCGACGGAAAGTACTTTCCTGGGCTTGCTTGAGGGCAAGGGTTGTTTGGATCCTGATAGTTTCGCAAGGATCATATGTTGATCGACCAATGTGAGACAAGTTCTCACGGTCGCCTAAGTACATTAGGAGTGGTCAAGGACCCCTTGATTAAGATAAGCAAATCTCTGAGTGGATTGGAACTTGAGAGCCTTATGACTGGTTGTTATTCTTGATTTTGAGGAATGGTAATGACTCAGTAAACGAAGGGAAGGATCGGAGGACTTATGAATAAGAGAACTCAACCTCATGGGTTACGAGCAAAGAGATGTACATTATGGAACACGAAACGTAACTGCGAGAAAGCAGCTATTACTTTGGCGTAAGGCTCGCCATGAGGGATTGACAATTTGTTTCTTCCGTTGTGGTAAAATTGAGGAAAGAGTTATGTCAGTTGTTTGACATTATGGATTAAAATGAGAATGATTGAGAGTGACACGGAACCACGAGAAGTGGCGTGCGAGTTATCACCCCTAAGGAATAGGGCGTTGTTCTTAAAGGGCGATTGGACCATAAGATGGTCGTTGATAAAAAAAAAGAAAATGAATGGACTTAATAGTCCTAGCTGTCGCAATCCTGGTGAATGGTTGAGTAAGTGAAAAGAGCGCTTAAGGTTTAATTACGGAATGATTTGAGGTAATCGAATCGAGTATTCGATATGTGAAGTGGTGGAGACCAAAGACGAACGAATATTGTCACTTGCGGTGATAGAGTTACTAAAGGAAGAGTGTTAGACATGATGAATTTGAGTCCTGGAGTGGAGTCACTGCCGTTGGCGCAGACTTCAAGATCGACACCTTAAGGAATGGAAAGGATAAGGTAGATTCGAAGTGAGAGAATGCCCCTGAAGTGTGTAGTATTCTTCATAGAGTAAGAGACTCTAGTATGAAAGGAAGAAGAAACTAACTGTCTTGGTACTAAGATTGAGCATCTAGACTGAAAAAGATTATGCAGAACTGGGATGATTCCTAAAAGTGAAGTCCGAGAGATTATCCTTTATACAATGTTGAATTCCAAGATAAAGTTGACGTTCAGTTGAATGGATGAAATTGAAGTATGGTCGCATTAGCTGGTTGTGAAACCCAGTGAGTAAGACAAGGATGCCCCATGAGGGAAGGGTGACAAAAATGAACAAAAGGTAGTGTGGTCTAAGTGGAGACCCTCGAAAGAAGAGAGCCAAGATATGAGCTCTCAAGTGGATAGTACGAAAGACGATTTGAATGATCCAACATCTGATGGCGAGAAATTGATAATAGTCGGATTAAGTATCCAAGGAATGATTGGATTGTTGGTTACTTCTGTAGAGACGGTGATCGGACTCATTTGAGGAATCACGGGAAAGATGAACCACTTTCCAGGATATTTTAGGGACTCTAAGGGGATGTTCATGGTATGTTAAATGTGAAGAGTACGAGTTGTGGGTCCGATGAGACAGGATTCCTCAATTGTGAAAATTTTGGGAAATGAAATTCCTGCAAAATCCTTTGAGGATGGAATAAGTGATGAATCGACTAGAGTCGATGTGAGTTGCGTGAAGATGAAATTCCCTGAGATTGGTGAATTATTACAGACGGATCATGGGAAGTTTCCCCCACAAGAGCTGTTTCATTGGTGAAATGGACTAAGAACGAGACGTAACACGAATGGATGAATGAACGTGAAAAGAGTTTTCGAGGACTTGAGCTAAGCTGATAACTACGCTGTTTATGGCGCTTTCGGTTGGGAGATAAAAAGCTTATGAGGATCGTAATGACACGGCGCAGAATGAAACTTGAGGCATAACAAGGCAATCGGAGGTGGGCATTGCATATTGTTGTGGAAATTCTCTTTTATTTTGATTCTGACAAAACCTTCAAAAGATATTGTTTAATAAAATGTGATGCAGGAAGAATGTGTAAGCAAAAGGTCGAGTGATTCCAATTCTGTCGCGCTGACGAAGGGTCAGATGGAAGTGCTTCTGACTAAGGGTCAGATGGAAGCGCTTCTGACCGAGGGTCAGATGGAAGTGCTCCTGACGATCCAAACAGTGACGGATGGACCACATCAAATCTCCGTATTACCATTCCGTGCCAACTGATCAAATCTTTCTTAGACGAATGTGAAGAAAGATCAGTTTCTGCATTCTACAAATCACGAAGACCCACGTATGGCAGGTTTCCGATCAAGGCAAGTGATATTCAATTATCCTGATATCTCCTCCAATCAATTAAGGGACTTTCTATAATGGGATATCATCTTCTAAGGAATATATCCTCGAGAATCAACTCAAATTTATCACACTTATGGAAGCTGGAGATTTAGTTGTATGGGCGACTAAATCAGAAGGGTTCAATGTCTTACCCAACGGTCTACATATCTTCTGAAGATACAGTCTCGTTCAATCACGATTGATGACGTCCAATCAAGGATTGAAGAGCGATCCCTTGGCTGGATTCCAACGGCTAGTTCGGAGGCAGGGGAGTATAAAAGAAGAATAATGTTTGACCAGAAAAGAACAGACGTGCGAACAACAATCCAAAGTGCAACCATAATTTGAGTTTCATCAAAAGAGAGTATTCTGTGTATTCAAAATCCTTCATTGTGAAAATCTGTGTGAGAGGAAAACAAAACACTTGAGTGATTGTAATCCTCTTGATTCTTCATAGTGAAATCCAGCCAATCGACTGTCATCGTGGGAGAGTGGACGTAGGCTTGATCTAAGCCGAACCACTATAAATATCGTGTGCAATATCCTCTTCTCTAAACTCTTACCTTTGTGTTTAGATTTTCTGCACACTGCTATACTACTTTTGTTCCTAATCGTACACTGAACTTTATTCATTCCGCAAGAAATTTCAATTAAGTTCAGAATCTCCTATTCACCCCCCTCTAGGAGATATTGCTAGTTACATCAATTGGTATCAGAGCAGGTTGCTCATTTTACGAAGTGTTTATTGACTTCAGAGTTAACGATCTACTATGTCTAGCAATCACTCTTCAGGAACAAGCGATTCGCACTTTGCCAACAAGCCTCCATACTTTGATGGAAAGGATTACAATATGTGGAGTAACAAGATGAAGTGGTTCTTCAAAGCCTATGATGATCTGATGTGGGATGTCGTTACAAATGGAATAGTTCCTGCAAATACTACAAATCCAACCTCTGCTGACGGAGTAAATACTGTCACAACAATGACTGATGCTGAAAAGGCTAAAAGAAAAGGCCTTGATTCTAAAGCTGTCAACGCTCTCTTTTGTGCCTTATCTACTCCTCTTTATAATCGTGTCTCAGAGGAAGAATCATCTAAGGCAATATGGGATAGACTTCATGTTACCTTTCAAGGAACAAATCGTGTGAAAGAAACAAAGCTCAGTATTTTACTGAGTGACTATGAAGCATTTGAAATGAAACCTGATGAATCTATTGCTGATATGATAGACAGGTTTCAAACTTTGGCAAGTGGACTTGCAAGACAAGGTGCACCTATTGCTGAACCAATGCAAGTCAGGAAGATACTATGTGGACTCACAGATGATTGGAATTACATCAAGCCATCAATTCAAGAATGCTAAACAATTAGACCACTCTCGGTGGATGAGCTAGTCGGCACTTTGCAATCCTATGAAACAGAACGAGCAAACAAAAAGGGAGAACAGAAAGGTAAAAAATCTATTGCCTTAAAAAGTCAAATTAATCAATGTTTTTCTGACATAGATGATGAAGATGAGGATGATGAAGAATTAGCCCTCATGGTCAAGAAATTCAGGAAGATGGTTCGGAAAGGCAGAAACATCAAAGGAAAGAAACCTTGGAAGAAGAGTGAGGTAAAAATATCAAGCAACGACTCACAAGATAGCAAAGACGTGATTTACTTCCACTGTAAGAAAGCAGGACATATCAAACCGAACTGCCCAATTTTAAAGAAGGACAAACTCAAGTATGAGAAGTACAAGAAGGCTCTAAAGGCAGAAACTTTGAGTGATTCTGATGAAAGTGAGAATGATTATGCAAATATTTGTCTCATGGCCGAATTAGACTCAAGTTCAGATTCAGAAACTGAGGTATGTTCATCTGAACTCCCTGATGAAGTTGTTGAATATATTGATGAATTGTGTAGAAACTACAAAGAAGTTCTTGAGAAGGTTTCTTGTTTGAAAAAGGAAAATACTTCTTTAAAACAACAGAATTTGTCCCAAGAAGAAAAAATTAGTTTTCTACAATAAGAGTTTCACCAGATGAAAGAAAATCATGATTCAGTTTCAAAAGAAAATGCTTCCTTGAAAGAAAAAATTTCTACTATATCAAAAAGTTTTTCACAAAGCTCAGTAACTCTGAATAGCATTATATCAAAACAAATATCCTTCAATGATCGATCTGGGTTAGGTTTTAAAAAGGAAAATAGCCAAAGAAATGTCTTTAAAACTGAATTTCGAAAACCAACGTTTTCCAATTACAAACATCATTTTTATAAGCATTTTACTAGATCCTACATTCGACAACCTTGTGTGAATTGTGGTGATCCTAGCCATACTAAGGATTACTGCAAGAAAATTTGGAGACCTATTAAAAAGTCAAAATATATAACACAGAAGGACCCAAGAAAACATGGGTACCAAAGAAACAGTAAGTTGGTTATCTATTGCAGGACCAAAGAGAAGGAAGAACAAGTGGTTTCTGGATAGTGGTTTTTCAAGTCACATGACTGGAAATCCAGATGTGTTTATATCCCTCTCAGATTGTGATGGAAGAAGCGTGTCGTTTGGAGGAAGGAACAAGGGTAAAGTGATCGGGAAAGGAAATGTAAAGATTGGAAATCTGACCAGTAAAGATGTCTCTCTAGTCAAAGGATTGAACTACAACTTGATTTCGGTAAGTCAACTCTGTGACTCTGGATATGATATTCGATTCCAAGATCTAAAATGCACAAGTATAAGCAAGGATAAGAAGCAATCCTTCACGGGACGAAGGCATGGGAATATTTATCTTTTAGATATTAATGCTGACTGTGAACATGGAAAATGTCTTATTTCTGTTAAGGATGAATCTGATCTTTGGCATAGAAAGTTAGGTCATATTAGTGTAAAACATATTTCAAAGCTTTCCAAGAAGGGACTTGTTCGAGGACTGCCTCAAACTAAATTTGAGAAAAGTGGACTATGTCATGCATGCACACTGGGTAAGCAGGTAAGAAGTTCTTTTAAGTCCTTAAATCAAGTTTCCACTAAGCGTTGTCTGCAGCTACTTCATATGGACATCTTCGGACCTAATAGAACTCTAAGCATTGGAGGTAAGAAATATTGCCTTGTCATAGTTGATGACTTCTCTAGATTTACATGGGTTTCATTTCTTGCTCACAAAAACGAAGCTTTCATATCCTTCTCAAAACTTGCTAAAAGAATTCAAAATGAAAAGGGTTACACTATTTCCAGTTTGAGAACGGATCATGGGGGAGAGTTTGAGAATCAAAATTTCTCAGATTTTTGCACTAAGTTCGGAATTCAGCATAACTTCTTTGCACCTTATACTCCACAACAAAATGAGGTAGTAGAAAGGAAAAATAGATCGTTGCAAGAAATGGCCAGAACTCTTCTTATTGAAAGTAAAATTGCCTTTAACTTTTGGGCTGAGGCCGTTTCAACAGCTTGTTATATCTTAAATCGAATTTCCCTCAGACCTTTTTCTGAGAAAACTCCCTATGAATTTTTCAAAGAAAGAAAGCCTGATATTGCATACTTTCATGTATTCGGTTGCAAATGCTTTATTCTAAAGAATGCTAATGATCGAGTTGGAAAGTTTGATGAAAGATCAGATGAAGGAATTTTCTTGGGATATTCAACAACAAGCAAAGCCTACAGAGACTACAACAAGAGCACTCGTATTATTGAGGAATCAGTGAACATCAAGTTCGATGAAAGCAACCAGTATGATGAACCTGAATCCATTCAAATGCATACACTTCATCAAATCACGAACTCACAAGCAGAATCAGATGTGAATACGAGTTCGGAGAATGCTCAGAAGGAAACTTCCTCAGAAGGAAGACCAGAAGATGATCAGAATGAATCCACAATATCCTCAAATGATGGCCTTGACAAAAACTGGAAGCATAAGTCAAGTCATCCAAAGGAACTTATCATAGGCAGCATAAATGATGGTGTAAAAACAAGATCCAAGTTCAAGCAAGCAATGAGCAACATCGCCTTGGTATCTGAATTAGAGCCAAAAAGGATTGAAGATGCATTAGCAGATGAAAACTGGATAAATGCAATGCAGTAACAGCTACATCAATTCAAAGTCAACAATGTCTGGGAACTAATCAGTCGTCCCAAAAATCGTCCAGTAATTGGAACAAAATGGGTATTCAGAAACAAACTTGATGACAAAGGAAAAGTTGTGAGAAACAAAGCAAGCCTTGTAGCAAAATGATATTCTCAAGAAGAAGGAATAGACTATGATGAAACCTATGCACCGGTTGCCAGGTTAGAAGCCATTAGGCTACTTCTTGCTTATGCTTGTTACAATGACTTCAAACTTTTTCAGATGGACGTGAAAAGTGCCTTCCTAAACGGCTACATCAAAGAAGAGGTATATGTTGAACAACCTCTTGGCTTCGAAGAACCTAAAGAAAAGGATATGGTCTATGTCTTAAAAAAGGCACTCTATGGGTTAAAACATGCACCCCGCACCTGGTATGAAAGGTTAAGTAACTTTTTATCTCAACACAGCTTCACTAAAGGTAATGTAGACACCACTCTTTTTATTCAAAGAAAAGGTAAGGATATCCTTTTAGTTCAAATTTATGTTGATGATATTATATTCGGCTCTTCTAATGAACTTCTCTGCAAGAAATTCTCTAAAACAATGCAGGATGAATTTGAGATGAGTATGATGGGAGAATTACGGTTCTTTCTTGGTCTTCAAATTCATCAATCTCAAAAAGGAACCTTCATATTTCAAGAGAAGTATGCATTGGAAATAGTAAAAAAGTTTGGTCTGGAGAATTGTAAGAAGACAGAAACTCCTATGCCTCACTCTTCCAAATTAGATAAGAATGAAGATGGAAAAGAAGTCGATCCCAAACTATATCGGAGTATGATCGGATCATTACTCTATCTCACAGCTTCAAGACCCGACATACTATATAGTGTCTGCTTATAGCAAGATTTCAGTCAAGTCCAAGAGAATCACACCTATCAGCAGTCAAGAGAATAATCAAATACATAGGGACTTATCCCAACTATGGTTTGTGGTATTCTAAATCTTCTGATTTTATACTAAAGGGTTATTCAGATGCAGATCTTGCAGGTTGCAAAATTGATAGAAAAAGTACATCTGGAACCTGTCAGCTCATGGAAAATATGTTTGTCTCATGGTACTCAAAGAAGCAAAATACAGTGGCACTCAGCACAGCTGAAGCAGAATACGTATCTCTTGGAAGCTGCTGCACTCAAATACTTTGGGTAAAACAACAGCTCAAGGACTATGGTGTTGAAGAATCAACTGTGGAAATCCTATGTGACAACACAAGTGCCATAAATCTCACAAAGAATCTTGTACTTCACTCAAGAACAAAGCATATTGAGATCAAGCATCACTTCATACGTGATCATGTTCAAAACCGTGATGTTAACATTCAATACATTGACACGAAAAATCAACTTGCAGATATTTTTACTAAACCGCTTGATAAACAGAGTTTTAATTTTATCAGAAATGAATTATCTATTATTAACCTCCCTTCTTAAGTATACCTTAGAACAGGGTACGTCAGAAGGAGAGTCAGAAGGAGAGTCAAAAGGAGCGTCAGAAGGAGAGTCAGAAGAAGAGTCAGAAGGAGCGTCAGAAGGAGAGTCAGAAGGAAAGTCAGAAGGAGAGTCAGAAGAAGAGTCAGAAGGAGAGTCAGAAGGAGCGTCAGAAGGAGAGTCAGAAGGAGCATCAAAAGGAGAATCAGAAGGAGCATCAGTAGGAGCATCAGAAGGAGCATCAGAAGGGACATCAAAAAGGCGCGTAAGAAAAAATTCACACTTTTCTTAAATCAAAAGGTCAGTTATCTCTAAAAGCTATCTTTTAGGTAAGTTCCTCATACGAATAGATATCTCTTAATATCTTATTGACCGTGAATTTTTTAATTCCTTTTAAATCAAAATTCTCTTTTGTGTTTCCAAAAATAACCGCATCTTTTATAAAAACGCTGAACCGTCACCTCTGTTATCTCACTTTCAAAATTCTCTCAAATCAAAACCCTAAAACCGTGTTGAAAATCTCTCGCTCTCGATTTCCTCCTCAAAGCAACACTCTTTCACTCAAAGTTTCAAACTTTCTACGCATCAATGGCTCCAAAATCAGCCTCTGACTCGAAGAAAACGTCTCAGTCGAAGAGGAAGTTCTCCGCCTCAACTGCAAGCGGCGCGGAACTCACAGAAACCCAAATCAACGAACAGAGAGAAGCACTCCGCCTGACAAAAGGTCTATCTCTGTCTGCCTTTGAAATAAAGGAATCTATGGCTCATTCTATTAAGCCAATGTATGATAGAATCAAGGCCGCAGGAGATTTTGGCAACGAACTTAGAAAACTGCTGGACACTCATCATTTTGATAGTGAGGGCGAACTTTTGGAGTTTCTTAGTCTGCCTGGAAAAATCGTTGAACCACTTGCTGTCGAAAAACCTACATCTGTCTCTAGAAAAGGAAAGGAGAAAGTAGCAGAAACAAGTTCGAAACAAAGACGATCCCCAATTAGACCTGGCGGTACGAAGGAAAAGGTGGAAGATGATGATGACATTATGTTCAATGACTTTGTGAAAAATATAGGCTTTAATTTGGACAAAAGCTTTCCTGATCCATTGTTCCAGAATCAGGCTCACAAGGAAAGGTTTGAAGCAATGAAACAGAGAGGTATTATACCTCAAAGGGTATTTGAGTTAAAGTACTTTGACAGCAATGGCATCTATCTGAGGAAGCATCTTGAAAAGATGAAGATAGATCAGTTTATAACTAGGAGAGGCTACACTTTTCCTGACTTGGTAGCTTACTTCTATTCAAATCTTCAGTTTATCAACTTCAACTCTCTGGCTTTCACAGTCAAAAGAAAGCAGTATTTTCTGACTGTTGATGAATTGGCTTCAATCATGGCGACCAGAAAGGGAGATTTCAAACCCTTAGATGTCACTGCAAGTGAAGCTTTCTGCTTCCTGACTGGAAAATCGAGTTTCTCAAGGGAATCAAAGTCACATCTTGCATACACGGACTTTCCCTTGAAACATATCATGATGCACAAGGTGATCATTGAATGTCTCAGACCCAAGGCAGCATCAAAGACAGACATATCAAAGTACGAGGCAAAGCTGTTATGGGGAATCTTGACAGGACAGAGGATTTCTTTTGCTCATACTGTACTATTGCATATGTACAGATCAGCTCTCAAACCAAAGGGTCAACTTCCTTATGCCGCATTGATCTTCAAAATATTCAATTATTTCAAGATTGATGGCCCAGGTGCCTTTGTCGAGCAAGAAATTCCTCTAATGACTGCTGGAGAGACTATGGTAACAAGGATGGGATACAAGATGACTCCTGCTGGATGGAGAACAAAGAACAATGAACCAGTCATTGTGGACTTCGAGGAAGAGTCAAGGCAGAAATCTCCAAAGAAGAGAAAAGTCATGGCTGTTAAGGGGCAACAAACAGAAAGTCCTACTGATAAGGACTCAGACGCAAGTGAGGAAGAAACAGGGGAATATGATTCTGAAGCTACCCAATCTCGAGGTGGATCAGATGAAGGTGGTGAGTCTGAAAATCGTAGTGTTGGGGGAGATGAGGAAGAAGGAGATGAAACAAAAATACAACCACAAGAAAAGGTTGTATATCCCTGTGATCTGAATGAGGAAGAATTCCTCACAATGTGGGATGAGGAGCAAGCTGCATGATTTGAGGATGACACAGAGTATGACATCAAAATTGTCAACTTTGGTCATGACGAATTGCTAGCACAAGTTCTAGCAAAATTGGCATCAACAGAACAGGAGGAAGAACAAGATGACATTGGAGCTTACTCTGTCTCTTCCACCAGGGCCACAATTCCCAAAGATGATGCAAGTCTAGCTTCAGCAATTGCCCGAGAAGATCAATTGTCCAGTGCACAGTCCATTCCAATGGACATTGATGAGGAAATAGTCTTCGTGCCAAGCTCAAAGGAAAAAGGAAAAAGAACTATAATTCAGGGGGAGAAAGAGACTGTGCTTGATACATCAGATGTATTTCTCACTGAAGTCCAAGCCTCTCAAGCTTTCACCAAGGCACAAATTGAGGGGGAGACTCACGAACCTGCACCTTCACAACCACAAGTGGAACTTCAGGTGCTGTTTGATAATCTCCAAAATACTCTTCTTAAGACAATGGCTGCCATGGAAACAAAATTTGATCAGCAAATGCAGGCTTTGGAACAGAAAACAGATAGGAAGCTGCAGGGTTTGACTAGTCAAGTGACTAAGCTTGAAAAGTCCATTAATCTCTATGGGAGAATGTTTTGTGATGAGATAGCCAACCTGCCTACATACACACTGGTTAGAACGGATAGAACAGCCTCCAACCTGCACTCTTCTTCAGCTGTACGAGACCCTGCTCAGATGATGGGAAAAAGCTTTGCAAGACCATCCCGAGGGGAGGCTGATATTGAGCCTGAAGATCATCCCTCTTCTTAGAAACTCACCTCATTTTTTTTAATGCGTCATTATTTCAATTTTTTTTTTCATATTTCCTTATGATGTTGACAAAAAGGGGGAGAAGTTGAAATTACTCTTATTACTATTGTGCAGTCTCAATAGATTATCCCTAATTATGTTTCAATTTAGAGGAAAGGAGGAGAAGATCTAACCTACTGTTTTGCAGGACAATTTTCTAAGAAGTTTAGGTTCATGCAGGATTATTGCAGGATAATCTCACTCTGATCATGCTCTACTATGAGAACACTTTCATTACAAGATCTCTAATGATGATTACCTGTAGGAGCAAATGTGATGGCTACTCATCTTTTTTCATATATTACCACTGGTTAAATTCACTCTTAAATTTGCAACTAGAGAAGTTTTGTCACCATCAAAAAGGGGGAGATTGTTGTGGAAATTCTCTTTTATTTTGATTCTGACAAAACCTTCAAAAGATATTGTTTAATAAAATGTGATGCAGGAAGAATGTGTAAGCAGAAGGTCGAGTGATTCCAATTCTGTCGCGCTGACGAAGGGTCAGATGGAAGTGCTTCTGACGAAGGGTCAGATGGAAGTGCTTCTGACGAAGGGTCAGATGGAAGTGCTTCTGACTAAGGGTCAGATGGAAGCGCTTCTGACCGAGGGTCAGATGGAAGTGCTCCTGACGATCCAAACAGTGACAGATGGACCACATCAAATCTACGTATTACCATTCCGTGCCAACTGATCAAATCTTTCTTAGACGAATGTGAAGAAAGATCAGTTTCTGCATTCTACAAATCACGAAGACCCACGTATGGCAGGTTTCCAATCAAGGCAAGTGATATTCAATTATCCTGATATCTCCTCCAATCAATTAAGGGACTTTCTATAATGGGATATCATCTTCTAAGGAATATATCCTCGAGAATCAACTCAAATTTATCACACTTATGGAAGCTGGAGATTTAGTTGTATGAGCGACTAAATCAGAAGGGTTCAATGTCTTACCTAACAGTCTACATATCTTCTGAAGATATAGTCTCGTTCAATCACGATTGATGACGTCCAATCAAGGATTGAAGAGCGATCCCTTGGCTGGATTCCAACAGTTAGTTCGAAGGCAGGGGAGTATAAAAGAAGAATAATGTTTGACCAGAAAAGAACAGACGTGCGAACAACAATCCAAAGTGCAAGCATAATTTGAGTTTCATCAAAAGAGAGTATTCTGTGTATTCAAAATCCTTCATTGTGAAAATCTGTGTGAGAGGAAAACAAAACACTTGAGTGATTGTAATCCTCTTGATTCTTCATAGTGAAATCCAGCCAATCGGCTATCATCGTGGGAGAGTGGATGTAGGCTTGATCTAAGCCGAACCACTATAAATATCGTGTGCAATATCCTCTTCTCTAAACTCTTACCTTTGTGTTTAGATTTTCTGCACACTGCTATACTACTTTTGTTCCTAATCGTACACTGAACTTTATTCATTCCGCAAGAAATTTCAATTAAGTTCAGAATCTCCTATTCACCCCCCTCTAGGAGATATTGCTAGTTACATCACATATATGTCGTAAATGATAATGCTATTTGAGTTGGAATGCTTAGAGCATGATTGGAGTTGGTTTGTGGATGTCCTCGCGACAAGGTTGGGAAACATTACTTGAACGGAAAAAGATTCCGAGTATATATATCTACTCTAAAATATCGAGTAGAGGAGTTGATGAGAAGCAACGCCGATAGATAAAATTATTTACGGATACTGGAGCGTTACTTGTGTAAGAGAAGACCTCGTAACTTTATGAATTGTCTGAGTTGGAAATGTTGACTGCTTCAAGTGGATTGAAGGAAAAGCATAACCGTTACAGGTGGGCAGATTAAATTGATCGTTAGAGCATCTCGAATGTAATCGAGGGAGAGCTATTAAGGACTCAATTATGAGTTTGCCTGAAAAGTCGAGAGGACTATGGTGCGATGTGGACGATCGGGGGTATATTAATAAAATTGTGCATCGTTGACGATACGAAAGGACGTTTGAATTGGATTCTTATGCCAAAGGATATAGGTACTAAAGAGTACGTGCTCGCGATGAGTTGGTAAAGATGGTGATAGAAAAGGAACATGAAATTAAGGTGATGTTAGGGAAAAGCCTTCTGGCTAGGAGTGTTAGAAGCAGGGCAGTGCAATATATGAGTTATCCGTGATCAATAGGCAAATTGAAAAGAAGATCAGAATGCTCGCAGGGTATCACCGACAGAGATTAGGAATGTTGAGAAGGAAAAGAGAAAAGTAAATACGGGATGAACACTGAAGGAAACAAGTCCTGAGGAAGGATGACTTGTATCGGAATAGGTAATCGAGAATGTCAAGTTGAGAAAAGTTAGTTTGGAGAGTGATGATTCGATGAGGCGTATGTACCCCCATGAGATTGGATAACGGGAACATGGCGAATTTCGAGGACGAAATTTCGTTAAGGGGGGAAGAATTGTGACATTCTGAAATTCCACCCTCGCGACTTGAGACATGGAATGGGATCTCGAAAATGGAAAATTGAAATGAAGAGTGGCAACAATTAGTTTGGAATGGACGACGCTTAATTGAAAATAAAAAAAAAATGGCGGGAAATGAAATTTTGGACGAAAGGTGTGAAATGACCATTTTACCCTTCGAAAGTTAGCCTTATTTTAAGATTTGAAGAAGGGCATTTTAGTCAATTGGAGACCCCCTAGAGCTGCCGAGAGTTTGAGGTTAATTTGGTCTTTGGACTCAAGATATTATTGGACATAAGACAAGTGTCAATAGTGGAGTATTAACACATGTTTAGCCCTTAATGGTGGTCAATCCCCAACTACCATTCAACTTTGACCATGGTGAAACTTGTGGAAGACTCTTCTCTCTCTCCTATAATCATTTTCGGCAGCCCTCTCTCTCTCCTCCATCTTCTTCTTCAATTTCCTCCATTGGCCGTGAGAAACCTCCCGACCAGCTCGCTTCCCTGACCGACGCCTCCACTATTCCAGCCGATTGAGGTAATTCCACCGCCCTTAGAAATATTGTCGTCTTTTCTTTCTAGGGATATATTATAAGCTTGATTTGACTAAGTATTCCGTCCCGTAGGTCGATTTGAGTGAGAAAGGGTCTGGACGGGGCAGAATTTGATCCGGTTTTGGGAAAATTTCATTTTCGCCCACTTCAAGAGTTCAATTGCCTCCAAATTTTCGGTGAGGACTTCTTAACCCATAGCACTAGTGTTGGCTGAGTTGAAGTGGTGATTTGGATGGGGTTTGGAAGTGTAACCACGGCCATTTTTGTGATGAATCTATGGAGCAGAATCTGACCGGTAGCAAGCTGATGGAAACCGGTGTAGTTCGTGAACTTTTGGACGTCAACTCACCCTCAAATCTTCGGTGAGGTTCTATGAATTGTAGATTAAGATGTTAGCAAGAGGATTTTGTGTTGAATATGAGCTTATGGTGGATTAATGGGCTGTTAGGTGTGGATTGTAAAGAACCGGTTCTGTGAGGTTGGAGTTTTGTGGAAACCGGTTTTATTTAGGGTTGTTCTTGGTGTCGCCATGATTCTAATTGGTCGTTAAGGTATACTAGGGTGCTAATGGTGGTGTTAATGGGGAGTGTGTGAATTGGATTGGAGTTTAGAAGAGTTTCAAAGATTATTTGAGGTGAAAAACATGAGGCCGACCAATCTGCCCGGGTTGCGTACCAAATTTGAACTGAGTCGTTCTATTTCATCCGACATCCGAATTGAGCTCCGTTTTGGCCCACACGTCCATAAGACATTGAAGTTTAAGATTCTGAAAGTTGATTTCATAAAAGGTTGAAGGGTCAATGTCAGTTTATTTAGGAATGAAGCTGAACGTGAAGCCTAAAAAGGGCAGTTTTAGGCGGAATGATATTTATGATGACTTACATTGATAAACGGCGATTGACATGCTTAGGGCCATTGAATTCGCGCTGTGAAGACATGAGATTAAGGGGTTGCGTGTGCTATTGAGGTATTGGTACGAAGAAAATGAGAAATGATTGAGCTTTGATATGATTTTCATAGGTGCGCCGTGGATGCCTGTTCGACCTTGAAATTTGCTGACCTTGGAGGAGCATGGTGATTGGAGTTTGCTATTTGAATGAAAAGATGAGGGACCCTTAACCTTTTATTAGAACATCCAGACGCAACTAGACGGTTTCATTGGGAAATCGATGGATGTATTGACTTGTATTGCTTGATGGAATGAAAGTCGAATGACTTTGATGAGGAATGATGCCGTAAACTCTAGTTTGCCATGAAATTGTGTTTTCGCGATAGGATTGATGACGTGCTAGTACGAGTGCCATGTTGGCTTATGTGGTGGCATGAGACCACTCTTAATTCTTGTGTTGTAATAAAGCACGTTTGGTTGTGGCAAACTCTGTTTTATGTCCTATGCCTAAAGTTCCTCGTGATGAGATGAGATTAAATGTTTATCGTGGTGATTATTTTGACTTGAGTCGAATTGCTGGAGGAGATAGGCTGTTGAGCCAGGGAGTCGCATGGGAACTGAGTACACCCTGAGGTGCCTGTATGGCACGGGGTTGAGGAATTGTGAAATACCCTGAGGTGCCTATATGACACGGGAGGTGCCTATATGACACGGGGTTGAGAATTGTGAACACCCTGAGGTGCCTATATGACACGGGGTTGTGAAATGAGAAATGCCCTGAGGTGCCTATATGACACGGGGTAGAGAAACATGATGTGCAGGAGACGGAGTGAATGCGGAGTTGTGACTGAAAAATCCTTTATTTCATGAGATGTTATGATTCATTAAGCTAGTACGAATGGTTGGTCACTTTTAGGCCAAAACTGTATTGATTTACATGTTTGTGCAATTACCACTTGATGCCATGCCTTGTTTATCTTATGAATGCATGCGTCGTGACTGTTTGAGTTCGATGGGACGAATGGCCTAATTTAGGATTAGGGTAGCTCGCTAAGATTTATATCTCACCCCAGTGGGGATTTTTTTTTTCAGATCCTTGAAGACGAAGACATTGGCGTGCTGAGGATGAGCTCTAGACGAAGTATTGTAGTGAATGGTTTCTATATTTTTGTGTCCTTAGAGATTGTATCTGTGAATTGAGGATTTAGGACTTGAAAGTTGGGTACTCGAATGCGATAACTTCTGAGGAGAATTTTATTAATAAGAAGTGTATACCCTCTGGCCTGAGTCATCTCAATTTAATTGGTATGGAGCAAGTTTATGGCTTCCGCGACCCTATTCTTTTGTCAAGTGGGTATACCGTTTGGACAAGGGATCCTGGGAGATAATTTAAGAACGTCGGCCTGGTGGGATGTACGTGTCCTCGACGTGGTCGAGGCGTGACACTCATCACAATTATCGGACCTTAGAATTTAATCTTCAGGATAGTCTCGTTCTCTACTTCATCTTTACATCTCTTAAAAATAGGAAACACATTAGGTTTATTTTTCAAAAAATAAACCCATACTTTTCTGGTGGAGTCGTCAATAGACGTGACATAATAGCACGAGCCTCCAAGGGAGAGGCTGGCCCTACACATCTGTATGCACCAACTCTAATTTTCTTTTCTTTGATGCTTTCCTAATTTTTGAAAAACTGACACATTTCTGCTTACTCAGAACACAATACTCACACAGACCAATATCCATGGACTTCAAATCAGGCAATTTTTCCTTAGATGCTAATAACTTCATCCCTTTTTCACTCATGTGTCCAAGCCTACAATGCCACAAATTAGAATTCACTTTCAACTCAGTAATAACTGCGATTTCTCTAATGCTTTCAGTCATGTATAGTGTTTCTGACTTTGTTCCCCGTGCTACAACCAAAGCACCTTTAACTATTTTCGAAGAGCTATCCCCAAAAAATAATTCTGTATCTTGTGTTATCTAATTGACTTATAGAGATCAGATTTCTCTTAAGTCCTGGACCATATCTGACATCATGCAACTTCCATTGATATCCATTAGTTGTTTTAATATAAACATCACCCTTTCTCATAATATACAAAAGCTCATCATCAGCAAGATAAACCTTTCCAAATTTTTCAGCAACAAAATTAAGTATTAATTCTTTGCAAGTTTACAGTGAAACGAAGCACTTGAATTTAGAATCCAAGATTCAATTGGACTATCATTGCTCAAAATTAAAACATCATTATCAACCATCTCTTCAAGAGTTGTACTCACAAATTTCTCTTCTTCTTGATTTCAATCGCAATACTGAAATTTCTTCTTTGAGGCTCTATAATCTCGTCTTAGATGACCCTTTTTTTCGCAATTCCAGCAAGTTATTTCACCACGAGGTCTCGATTTGCTTCTTTCTCTAGATTTCAATCTACCACGATTTTGATTCCTCCATCATTGATTGCTTCTCCCTCTACCTTCGATAGTTAAGGCAGCACCTAAAAATTTGCCTGACTCTCTTCTGCAAATACCCTTGCTAAGATTCAAATCTCGGATTGCTTGAAGCTCCAACTTTTTATTACCAGACGAACTGCTCACTGCAGTCACAGTTGCACTCCAACTTTCAAGTAGAGAAGATAATAAATTAAGCTTTTTCCTCGTCGTCGAAGTTGATTTTCATCGAACTCAACTGAGTCGTGATCACGTTGAATTCGCTGATGTGATCTGTCACAGAAGCACCTTCATCCATCTTCAGATTGAAAAGACGATGCATCAAATATACCTTGTTCGATGCGGAAAGCTTCTCGTACATGTTGGACAAGGCCGCCAACAAATCTAACGTTGTCTTCTCATTAATGATGTTGAAAGAACGTTCTGCACTAATGAGAGACGAATCACACCTAAAGCTTGTCTATCTAACAATTCCCACTTTTCTTACTTCATCGATTTCGATTTGTCTCCCGACAAAGGCTGTGTCGCGACCTAAAAATTAGGCTAATGGATAATTAGGTCAATTAAATTAACTAACTTAACTCAAACCCTCCCAAATCTTACCAAATCGTAACTTAGGTTATTTATGAAAAAAGTTCAATCGGAGCCGCCACTAATCATTTACGGTAGGTTGATTAGAAACCTATATAAAATAGTGGGAGAACTATTTTATCTCTACGAACTAGAGAAAATGAGTTCGAGGACTTGGTTACATTAATTAAAAAACTTAATGCTCTTTCGGTACCTAATTTTCATGAAAAATTCATAGTTTGATGACTTGAATTGTTTTGGATTTTCTTTTATTAAATGCAATGCTAATGCAATCTAATTATATGACATGAGTAATGACATGGCAAAGATGTACGACATGACATAATGACATGGCACATACACATGATGACGTGACAAATATGCATGACATAGAAAATGTGATGATGCAAGCTAAATTATATGCTATGCAATGCGAATGACATTTTTTGGTATTTTTTGCGTATTTTTAGATTTGTGAAAAATGAAGTAAAATTCTATCCTAGAGTCAAAGGAAATGTGATCTAACTTAAGAAAAGCAAGGCATCTTTTGTATTTTTTTTTGAATTTTCAGGAATTTATTCAACCATGAAAACAATGAAAATTTGAACAAAAATAAACGATATTGCACATAAAACACCTTTAAATCCGAAATTTCAATTTTATTCACAACATCCCTCGAGACTAGGGTTAACAGGTGAATATATTATAGAATAACCGTCGTCCCTATATAAATAGGGCAAACCTTGAAATTCTATTTAGGAATTAGCAATCCGCTCCTCGAGATCGAGGATTTGACGTCTAATTCACACGTACGAGCACGGTTGTACTTCGAGATCGAAGTCATATGTTGCCTTTATTGTACGTTTTTCGAGGGACAAGGCACAATTGGGAGCATTTGTTGGGGGCAATATTGTTAAGCAGAACAACACACAATCGCAACAAAAATAAAATGAAGATGAGTCAATTGATTTGAATTTTCGAAAGTTAGAGAGGGATGGCCGAAAATATGAGAGTGGGGCCCATCTTTCCTCATCCAAAATTTAATCCAATTTGAATTTGGGAAAATCATCTTTAAGATTTAAAAAGATTGACTTTCAGATAATTCTCAACAAAACGGCTAAATGTCTAGCCAAATTCAAATCTTATCTCTAACTAGATAATATTCAGAAAACTCACAAGAGATAAGATAAGATACGATAATGATCAAAACAACCACCCTAACAAACTTGCTTGTTACAGATAATAATCATAACCAAAAGCCTATCCATGACAAATTCACCGTTATCCAATTTCAGGGGAATCTTAGCAATTAGATAAAGTCCAATCATTATAGATGAGACCAAATAAAGTTCGTTCAACAACCAACATAGGAATTTCAAGCAAGGACTCATCCAACATGTGACATTCAGTCGTGACAGAATCTACGTGCCAAAAATTGATTTCTTAATTCAACAAAAAAGTAATCTTTACCAATTGAAGCCAATCGATTCTTAAGAACATCATAAAAAAATTGAGCAAATTCATGAACGAACTTATCTTTCACAAAAAAAATAAATAAATCAGATTTTGTTTCCTTCCATTAGCAATTTTCTGTTTTGAACAAAGCTGGATCAAAAAGGGGTTCAACTTTCATCTTTAATTGCAATTCAAGTATGTCCATCAAATAAAGTGTTAAAACATACATGTGAGCTTCCAAGTAAACAAGCATGATTCCAATCAAGGATTAAGAATTCTTACCTTTTTCCAAGCAGATTTTTCAACAAACGTGTACTTGACGTAATAGCGCCCAAAACCGAACGTTCTCAAGTCTGATTAGCTTGAAACTAGTTCCAAACAACCTACCACGAGTAGGAGATGGATTAGGGCTTAAAATATTATTAAAAAGAAGGTCAATTGGCCTCAAACCAGGGACGAACAGTGGGCGGCCTGAAGCTCAAAACTGACAAATCAGCAGGCTGAACCGATCGACAAGAACAGCGACTTCAAAGGCTTGGACAGGAGCTTCTAATGTCGGATCGAGGTGCCGTGAGTGGCTGATGATAGATCATTGAATGTTGAATGTTTTCATATCTGGCACATGTCAATCGGATAACGGACGGCGGCGCACGGTCAATTGACGTAAAACTGCTTTAGGCTGTCGATTGGATGGAACTCTCGACCAAGTCTCTCCCTCTCTCTCAAATTTTCTTTGAACTTTCTGAATGCTTAGGGCTCATAAAAAATGCCGACCCCCTAACCCCAGACTATAATGACATATTTATAGAGCCAGGGTTTATTTGCAAGCACCAGATTTAATTTAGGCTGTCAAATTAGAATTCCTAACTAGGATAGGATTTAATAACAACTGTAGGATAAAAGAATATGATAATTAAAAGTCTCATTGCCTTAAAAGACTTCAAAATTTCGGTCATATGAAGGATGAGAGAGGGCCAGCCGAATATGGCCTTGTTCATGGGCTTGTGCCGACATCTCGGGCCTAAATTGAACTCTAATTAATTAAAGGCATTGCATAATTAAATGAACAAAATGGGTTGAATGGGGTTCAATCAAGGTCCAAACCTTGTAAGAAATTCGGCATGCCCTCTATGCCTTAGTCAAAAATCTCAATCTGAATCTGGTCCAGCCGACTGTCAGATAAACCTTAAATGACTCACCTTTGAACCTAAAAGCGAATCACAAGACTGAATAAATATGCAATGCATGAGGATTTATTTTTGTGAGAATTATGATTAAATCTCATTTTATACATTAAATGGATGAATTACAGAAATCAGAATTTATGTGTCGACAGGTTGATGCAAGTTCTTCTGATACAGCAGATCCTCGATATGCATCTTCTAGAAACCAAAATCCTTGCCATCGAACCAATCCATCTTCATCTTCCCTTCGTCCATATTCGTCGCTCCCACTATTTTGCTAAACCAAACTCTGATACCAGTCATAAAAAACATGAATCTTTGAAGAGAAGAAAAAAGTAGAAAAGAAGAAGAGGACAAGATAATTTTTTACGTTGAAAAACTCTTCTAAATTAGAAAGGGAAAAAAACCACGGTGTCGCACTTGGCAATCTCTCCACTATCAGTTTTCAACGTTACTATTAGAAATATGTCTCGAGTTTGAGGCCAATATTTTATTTGGATATAAGATTTGCATGCAAGATATTAAGCATTTGCCATGGAAATATACTTTCTGTTTGGTATATTTCAAATCTTGATCAAGAACAGAACTTATAAGTTGGAGCCGGCAAGATTTTTTTTTTTTTAAAGATCTTTTGCAATTATCTTATTCTAACTTGGACGTGGTTTCCTCTTCATGATAGCGTCCATTTAAGGAAAAAGGATAATGTGTGTTCAACTTTTCTTGGATTAGCGGAATCAATATTTTGATCCTAAGTGGACTTCAAAGCAGACTACGTCAACTTGGCTTCATATATCAATATATATATATATATATATGAAATTTGCAGCAGGGAATTGGGGGTCTGGAGGCGCCAATATCTGAGTGCTTGGAGCGCCGAAGTTGACGAGCAGAGGTGGTTTTTTTGTGTTCTTGAAGTTTCGGCCACCGAAGATCCACAAGTGTTTATAGTCGATAGAAAATCTTGTTATTAGATTTGTGTAATTTTTTTGTGAGATTAAGAGATTATTTTACGAGGAATTGAGGGCTAAACACTGTGTGCGTTATTAGATATAATTGGGGCTTGGAAAACACTAAGAGTGTTTGTGTAACTCGAGTGATCTGTAATATCTGTGTATCGCTTATTCTATAGTGGAATTTGTAACGCCTCGCGTCCTTTGGAGCTCGTCACATCCGCCACCGGCCTAAATTTATCCCAGGACACACAAGGCCCAAAATGGAATGAAATGCGTATGCGGAAAGCGAGAACTACCTCTCCGTACAAATGACATAAAAAGGAAATTTGGAATGATTAAAAGCACACCCATTTATACATCCTGCAGACTTTCAGTACATAAAATGGAAAGGAAAGGACAAAAGGATAAAGTCGCACACCTGGGTAGGAAAAAGGAACTAAGGCCTAAGCCTAAGGTTACCACCTAGCCTTCTCAAAAGTCTAACCTCAAAATTGTTCCTAGTCCTATTGTCACTACACCCCCTTCCTCTAGCTACTTGGAAGAACCTTGACCCGTTGCTTCCATCATCATCTTCATCCTCTGGATTGTAGTTAGAAAATGTTTCGGATGGCACTTCCACAGTTGTTTCCTCTGAATCCTCCTCAGTTTCCATTTTGTCACCCTCGTCGGAGTCCTCGATCTCGTCGGTAGTGAGCTCAATATAGTTCATATATTCCTCCGTGGGATTGGACATTGACTCTTCAGGAATATTTGTCACACCCCGAACCCTATGAAGCTCGCGAACATCCCACCAGGCCGCTCCTCGAGCAGTAATCTCCTAGGACCCTTCGGCCCTCTACTCAAAGAAAGCCTATTACAAACGGAAGCGAGAGACAACTCCACTTTGACAACAGCAAGATGACTCGGGATAGAAACATGGTACACTTCTCTTTGTCACCAAAATACACCTCGAACCATTCAATAAGTCAAATACTAGTGATTCCATTGATAATCCACAAAACAATTCCAAACCCTAAGGTCACAAAATATCTTACAATCATTCGACTAACTACTTCCTCGAATGCCAATCCTTGGCCAACAGATGCTTCATCACCTGGAACCTGAAAAATGTTAATCCCCAACGAGGTGAGATATAAATCTCAATAAGCTAGCCTAACTCTACCTAGACCAAAGCAGCAAAGCACCACAATAAATTACTAAAGTAAGACATGGCATTAACTCAGGGCATCGAGTCACGTTTCCACCAGCGTTTCAATCAAGGAAAAATGGCATAGAATGACCAAGTTTTTGTACTATCTTACAATCATTTTCAGCATCACGTGGAACAAAAAGAATTCCACTACCACTTTCAAATCTCCAGGGACGAGCCCGCGTTCAGACTTCTCAGGCTATCCCAATCAATAAACCCGCGTTCAGATGCATCAGGTTTAATAGCTTATCACCAAGCTCATGTCGACATGTCAATTTCTCATCATGCATGGGTTTTATTCCCCGCATGACCAAGACTCGGGATATTTCATTTCATGTAATCCCCACATGACCAAGGTCCAAGGTATCACTTATCCCCGCATGGTCAAGATCCAGGGTACAATTTATACATATATATACATATCTCATTTTCATTAGCTTACCTTCTCATGTCAAATTCTCAGCACAAAAGAGCACAATCACAAGAGGGCATATCACAAGTCAATGGTCACACCATACCATTCAAGTCTTAGATTCATCAATCAAGCATTTCATCAATTTCCATCATGAAGAGTTTCTAGGCATTAGAACGTAAATGGATTACTTGCCAACACAAACGTGCTTTAACACCAAATGAAATTTAAGAGCCGGTATCCAACTACCACATAGACGAACAAAGCACGTCAATAAAGACATCATCAACTCAATCACGAGAACACAATTCTATGGCAAACTAATACCCATGGCTCATTCCTCATCAAGGCCATTCGGCTTTCAATCAATCAAGCAATAAAAGTCAATCAATTCATCGGTTTCTCAGTGAAAACCGTCCAGTCGCGTCCAAATGTCCTCAAATAGGTTTAGGGGTCACTTACCTTCGTCCGAGCTAGCCAAAATCCATCAAAAATCCCTTGTCAAGCCTGACTCCAACTCAAAACACCACTGTAAAAAAAAAATAGGGCAGCAAACAACTCAGCGACAATCCAACGTTTCAATCAATTTATTCAATCTAGCCCCAATTCCACCAATCGCGGACCTCACTAACAACTCGAGGGACATTCTAGTACGCCCTAACAACAAATTTAGAGCATGGAGACACCTCAAATAGCCCCCAGCAGAACCGGTTTGCACAAATCCAAAACAGAGCAGAACCGATTCTGCTTCCTCATGGATTAAACAGCCCATGCATCACCTTAAGCTCTAATTTATCGCCAATTCCACTTGGTAAAACCTCAATTAACATGTTATATAGTCCCACGATGAATTTCGAAGATAAATAGCACTCCTAAGAATTTCGAATAGCCCACTTCACCTCAATCCCACCAGCGGTCAGAATCTGTCCTTAAAACAACATCAATTGAACCATTGAAACCTAATCGAAACTTAACCCAATCAGTGGCCCAAGCTCAGTGAACATAGTACTACATGTCATGTAACTTTCATAAAAATTTCGAAGCCAAATGAAGTCTCTAAGAGGGTGAACCATGGCCCTCTTTCAGTTAGCTTAGAATCTATCCACTTTTCTTCCAAAAATCACCACAAATTTAACAGAGCTCCAAAAATCACGAAACCAATGGGAACTTGTTAAGGACAGGTTGAACTAACCTGTGGGGGTCGGCGGCTAGCCAAAAGGTCACCGGAGGTGGCACTCGTACGGACCAAACGGGGCGAGAAGAACTGGGCGAACTGTGCAGTTTTCTGTTCTTGGTGAAAAAACTCAAAATGAAGGGGAAGAAGAAGATGGCTCACAAATTTCTGAGGAAGTAGCTGCTGTAAATCAAGTCCATTCAACTTTGGTCAAAATTCTAGAAGGTTTAGCTTAGTGGTTAATTAATGATCTTCATCCAATGGTTAACACTTGTCCATATATCAATAATATCAAAGCTCCAATGACTCCTTTGCCCCTCAGATTTTTCAGCAGCCTTGGGGAGGAAGTAAAATTGTCAAATGACTAAAATGCCCTTCTCAAATCAGTTAGACAAGGTTAACCCTTCAAGGGCAAAATGGTCTTTTCACACCTTTCATCCGAAATGCCAGTTTTTCGATATAAATCACCCTTGATGAGGCGACGTCCATTTCAATTCAAATGTTTGAATTCCTCAATGTCCAATACCCAAATCTTGAGGTCCAATTTCATGTCGAACTCTCGTCGACTGTAATTCCAGTTTATCTCAAACTGACGGGCGACTCTTGCAAGCGCTACGCGTATCGACCTTGGGATTTTTCTTAAGCCGTGGCGACTTTGATTGTCATGTAATTGCGAGGGTTTATCGTTCGTTCCTTTGATCCTGATAATCGAAATCCGATTTAGGAAATTCTCGCAAATTACACATTGGTTAAGCGGAATCACCCGCGTCCCAACGTATAACGCTAGCAAGACCTTCCACGATTGTCCTTAGATCGATCTCTACCGGCTCAAGATATTCCCTCGACAATCCTTATGGTCAAAGTGTCATTTCTCATTCAAATTCCCCAAGTCCACGTACCCAACTCCGCGTCAGTCTTTCCCCTTTGATCAGTTAACTCTGGAGTGGCCAACTCCAAGCGAGTTACTACTGAAACACATCGATCGATATCTTTCCATTCAATAGCCTCAAGAGGGTCGAAATTCGGAATGTCACAATATTCCTCGAACCTCCTGCTGACGCTGGATCTTCCATTTCTATCTCCGGACGGGATGGATGACGTTAGTTAGCAATCACCTCAAATGGAACATCCTCAAGTAGTAGCGGTCTTATCAAGTTACTATTTCCCAATCGACGGAACCAAGCTTCGAAGCGGTGGGGTTGTAGCTCTAGCTTACCCTCGTCTACCCAAACGGTTGTGTGTTTCCTTACATACACAATACCTTTCCTACCGGGGAACTCATAAAAAAAAAAAGCGGTCATCTCCTTTGGATCGTCCAGTCAGATTGGCAGCATATTTAAGGCTTGGAGTCTGAAAATGGTTCCCACTACGGGGTGAGATTGACATCTTAGAAAGTGAAACATAACCCTAAACCTCAATACCAGTCCCACCGAACCACACACAGATGCCACAAAAAATAAGTAGTCAACCATACAATGGCATAAGGCAACAAACCAAACATGGATGAAACGCAACCAACCACATTTAACCTCAGGGTTCAAGCTCAGTACACAAAACACATGAATCAAAGCACATGAGCATCACAATGTTCACAGTCACTCATCAACTGGCTTTCAGCCACATTATGCGTCTCTGGCACTCTTGCCAACTGATGTCACCGGGGCCACAGGCCAATCGATATGATAATAGTTTTTAGTCCACTGTACCACTGGGGCCACAGGCTAATCGGTACTTCTAGGCTCGTAGCCACCTGATACAGTTGGGGCCACAGGCCAATTGGTACTCAAGGCTCACGACCAATTAATACCACTGGGGTCACAGGCCAATCGGTATCATCTTTCATACTTGCAATTAAATTCACACATCGTAGAATCAATCCATTTCAATTCACAGGCTTCATCAGTCATTCAATTTATTCACTCAATCATCCAGCAATGTCCTAGCATTTAGGTAAAGGTTTAGGAAACACTTACCTTAAACCACTAGCAAAATCCACACTACTCGGTCTTTCTCAATTCTACAAGAGCATGGCCAACCAAAGTTCTCACGTTGTCCTAGAAAATTCCATCAATTTCGGATTAGAAACAATTGAACCTCACTTTCTTTATACCATTCTCTCAATCACCAAACAAATGGCAACCCAGGATGCTTTATCAATCGGCCGAATACACAACATCACCTCCACAAACCCTCAATATATTCGATTCATACAACCATATAAAGGGAAGAATATAATTAGAAGGTTTCGCGCACATATTAGCCCTTAAATCACCTCTAAATCTCAATCCACTTCACATACTTCCCATTAACACCTTAATCAACATTTTAGGTAGTCCCTTGAGTCAATTTGAGGTCAAAATACTCTTCTAACAACCCCCAATAGAATCGGTTCATGTAGAACAGTAATCAAAACAGAACCGGTTTGAGCCTATCCCGCATAATCAGTCCATATTTCAATCCTAGGTCTCAATTTCTCACAAAATAAACTTGCTAGAACCTCAATATATGTGTTAAGGAGGCTCACCAAGAGTTTCGAAGAGAAACAACACCCCGAAGT
Organism: Rhodomyrtus psidioides; assembly: GCA_021437785.1. NCBI lineage: Eukaryota > Viridiplantae > Streptophyta > Magnoliopsida > Myrtales > Myrtaceae > Rhodomyrtus > Rhodomyrtus psidioides. Next base: position 3,769,913 of record JAILYB010000031.1, on the reverse strand, counting down.
CCTCCAATCAGTTCGGTTTCTCCTTGGTGCACGACGATCAGTTTTCTGCTCGATAAAAGTCACTCAAAATCAGCCATGAAAATACCTTAAACCTCCAAAAAAATTATCATTTATGCTCAGTGAACTTGAGTACTGTCACGACCGGCTCGCGGGTTGCCTTCCGGAGGGGGCTAATGGGCCGCCTGATCGCCGCCTGATCGGACGCGGGCCTCTCCCAAAGTCCATTACCCAAATCACAATGGCTGGATATATGTGGTCGACCTTCGGTGCGGTCTGGTGACATGTGATATGTGTACATACCAAGGAGTCGCCACCAATCGCTTTGTGGAGGGCACGATCGGAAACCCTATCGAATAGTTGGAAGCGATCTATTTGATTCTGCGGAAACCAGAGAAACGGGATCGGGAACTTTGTTACGCCAACTGTCAGAGTTGACGCCCTTTCGGCACCTAAGTTGGATGATTTATCTAGTCTTAAGATTTCATGCAGATGATTGGGGTACGGATCCTAAATCTAGGAGCTCATGCAGATGGGAATGGCTACCCCTATCACTCACAATCATTAAGGGTAAATGCGCAAATTAAGGATCCAGTACATGCGGATAAAACACATGAAAGCAGCATGGCATCCCTAATGTGGCCCTATTAGCCTAGAGAAGTATCAATCAAGGCTTAGGAGTAATTTGACACGATTCGCCCACGAGGGGCAGAATCGTAATTTTGAGAAATTTGGGGACAATTTGCTTTAGAAGGGAAAAATCATCATTTCAAATGAAATATGCAGTCAAAATAGGGTGGAAATGGGATTGGCGATCAAATCCTTCCATTTCCTATTTTTATGGAATTTCCAAGATTTTTCTGGAATTTAAAAGTGATTTTACCCTTAGAGTGGTAAAATTGTCATTTTGGACAAAGATGAGTACTGAAAATCTCAAATATTATGGTTGGTCATACACCTGACCCAAACCCTAATTTTAAGCAATTTCCAGGATTTGATTGGAACAAGAAAGACGATTTTCCCATTGAGGGGCAAAATCGTCATTTTGAGAAAAGGGACGGGACTCGAAAACCCACGCCTAAGAATTGGTCGCCTAACCGACCCTAATTCTTGCCTTGGCATTATCGGCCTTATCTCGCATATACAGCAGAGGCAACTTACCCCTAAAGGGTAATATCGTCAATTCTCGGAAGAACGAATAAGAAACCCCAAAATAGGGTTGACCAGTTGTCTGTGGTCAATCCTCGATTTTCGGGGATTTCTGGAATGTCTAGGATTTTCCTACAATTTTTTTTGGATTTTCTGTGATTTTCTAACAATTTTTTTTTTGGATTTTCTATGATTTTTCTGAATTTTTTTTATTTTTAAAATCATTTTCTGATTTTTTTTATTAAAAAATGTTTCCGATCAGGTCAACCCGACCCACTCGGGTCGGAACCCAGCTCAGACCCGGATCCGCAGGTCCCACGAGTCAAAACAACACCGTATCTGCCTTTTTTTATTTTCGGATTAATCGGCTTTGATCCGATGGCCCTCATTGAACCGCGTGGCTAATCCACGACCATCGGATGATCTGACTGGAATCTATGGCCTAGATTGAACGACGACTCGACCAGGGTCGTTTGATTGGCTTACTAAAATGTACGGTTAGGATTAAAACCTAAGACTCGATCTGGACCGTCCACCTTCACTAACCTAAACGACGTCGCTCAGCCACTAACCTAAACGGCACCGTTTCGATTTTTTTTTTATTTTCTGATTTTAAAAATATTTTCGGATAATCCTAATTACTAATCGGACGGCCACCAATTATTAGACTCGATTAACCTGGACCGTCCGATCTACTTATTCGAATAACAACCCTCAACGGCCGTGCTGACTGGACCGACACGTAGACCAATGGCCAACTGCCACCTAAGCTTTTAACTCGTTGACTCTGCCACGTCAACTTCGTCTTCAACCTCGCGACTCCGATGGAACGAATGGCCGAACTTCTCTGGCGATAATCCGACGGTAGGATCTTAATGAAATCGCGCGAAACCAACGCCAATCGACTCGCAATCATCTATAATCTAACATATCTAAGAATCAGGGCATCCTTTTCACGAGATCACGAGCATCATGCAGAATGCCGAGTACGGCCATGGGAGTTCAATCGCTCGATTCACATTAAACCATGGCAATTCAATCATAGGATAGCATCAATCAATGTTCAGAAGACTTACCTCGAGCTCCGATTGAGTTCGCTCGACCTAGATTTGGCTAGGCAAGAATGAACAGTATTCGGCAATGGAGGTTGAATTGGAAGACTCGATTCGACGCGTTAAGACAAAATCGATGCAAAATAGATATGCGACGATGGTCAGTGATGTCGAGGGAACAAAATGCACACGCTAAATGCAAGAATGAATGTGAAACAGGTAAGTCGCCATTGATGCACAGTGAGAAGCTTGAAGCTACGTCTCACCGGTTTTTGCGGTTTCAACTTGCGCGGTCGACGGCAATCACTTCTTGGGAACCTGGACGACCTTCTCGCGACTTCTTCGAACTTTGGTTTAGCCTGAAGAGGCCGAACCGGTGCTCTACAAATCCGAGCACTCCCTCGACAATGGCGATGGAGGGGAACTCTCTCTCTCTCGTTCTCTTTCTCTGTTCGATTCAGTTTTCTCTCCCGTAACTGAATCAACTGCCCTCCTCCTTCGCGAAGGCCCTGTAGACTATATCCGATATCAAGAAGCCTTTGCCGCTAATCGGGAGGATGAACAGACTCGAAATGGCACGTGATTACACGTGCCATTAGGTCCAAACGGCGACGGAAACGATGGGTGTTCCGTCTATGTCTGTTTATTTCTTCGGCAGCTCTTCATTCGTGCGAATTTGGCATGAATTTACACTGATTTTGGGAGGTGTTGACTTTCGTAGGTCCGCCGGATTGAGCGGCCGATTACTCCTTCCTCCGGCGACCATTGGCCGCGATTCCGGCGTCAATCGACGGGGAATGGTTCGAAGAATCAAACCCCCACCAATTCTTCTTCAATTGTAGCTGATTGCTTGGTCAATTTGGCTATCGAAATTCGGCTTTTCAATGTTCACCTGCACGGGAGTCTGAGGAAGACGATGACACTGTTCAAACCGGTTCGACCGGTCCGAACCGGTTCCGAGTTGCAATTTTCCAAATTAAACCCAAATTAATGGGAAATTTTTGCAATTGGACCTCAGAATCGAATCTCTGGCATGAATTTTATTCAAAAATGTAATTTTGCCCAAAGGTTCATGTCAATTTCAACAAAAACCTCAAATTTTCATTTAATTGGAAATCGTGGAATTGTGCAATTGAATATTCAAACGATCAAATTGGGCCAAATTACCTATGCCAATTGATTCAAAATGATGAAATCCATTGGGCAGTGTGTTCAATTTGCAATGATAGTCCCTGAATCGAAAGTAATTTCAATTATGCCCAATTTCAAGGACTAAAATGCAATTTATTATTCAATTTTGCCCAATTTTATGCAATTAATCATTCTATGCGGACAATTGGGCTAAATTTCAATAAGGGATAATTAGATTGAATGTCAAGATCCTAAAAAATGCCAAAAATGCAAATTAAAAGACTCAATTGACATTTTTTTTTATCAAATTCAATCATATGTGTTACGAAGGAACACATAAAATTGAATTTGATTTTGAAATTTTTATGAGGTCAAAAAGACAAGGGATTTAAAATAAAAATATTGGCTATTTTTCCATATTTTTGTGACCTCGAATGCTATTTTTCTTGATTTTTCTAGTATTTTCCTAATTTTTGAAAATATTAAAAAATGGGAAAAATATAAAAAATTATTATTTTTGTCAAAAATGGTTTTTTAGGCTTGGCCATGGCCACCAAAGTTGATTTTGTGATTGTTTTATTTTTTATAGATTTTTTATGAATTTTCTAAGAAATGGCTAAAAAAAGCTGATCCAAAATTAGGTGTCAAAGCTGCCCCTCTTTGAGAGAAATCTCGCGAGAGGTTTCTCTCAAAGACAGGTGACACCTTAGCCTAGATCGACTCTACTGGGGAATAATAAAAAAAATGAATCTTGACATCTAATCTTCCTTGTCCCGCTTGTAAATGCTTTGCCTTATCTTTGCCGATGTGAGAGGGAGAAAGGCGAGATAGAGATGCTCACCTGTTACTTACCTGCCTGATGCTCGTGCGGCATGTGCGGTGTACAGCGGGTTCAAGTGTATACCTGGGGGCTCGTCTCTTGAGCTTTCTAGGGCGGTTGAATTCTAGCCTGTATGGTAGGCCAAACCAGAGTATGATTCCTATATTTGACAGGAACCTGTGAATAACGCACCCGTTCTTTAGGGATTGTCAGGGGTTTTGATCCTTATGGTGGATCAAACCATGAATAGGACTCCTTTCTGCTAGGAACCTATGGATGACGCACCCGTTCTGTAGGGATTGTCGAACACTTTGATCCGTCAGGGGGATCAGGCCGTGAATAGGACTCCTTTCTGCTAGGAACCTATGGATGACGCACCCGTTCTGTAGGGATTGTCGAACACTTTAATCCGTCAAGGGGATCAGGCCGTGAATAGGACTCCTTTCTGCTAGAAACCTATGGATGACGCACCCTTTCTGTAGGGATTGTCGAACACTTTGATCCGTTAGGGGGACAGGCCGTGAATATAACTCCTTTCTGCTAGAAACCTATGGATGACGCACCTGTTCTGTAGGGATTGTCGAACATTTAGCTGATCCTATATTCCGATGAACCAACTAGGGGTGATATAAGTGAGGTGTACCTAACTCTTTAGGTTTACCAAATGAGCTATTTTGGGTTTAGGGATTACTTAGAACTTCACAGAAAGCTGGTTCTGAAGATTGTTCTTTTGATATGCCAGGTGTTATTCTGGGATTTGGGGACTCCAAGTATCCTGCAGAAAACTCAAACCTGCAAAAACTTTGATAATATTTTTCTTGGATTTAGGGGTTACCTGAAATCTCGCAGAAAGTCGATCTTGAATATTGTCCTTTCGACATTGGAGGTGACATTTTGGGATCTAGGAATTCCAGGCATCTTGTAAAACTGGGATCTCATGAAGAGATGATTCCAAAGATTATCCTTTTGTCATTGGGGGTGATATTCTGGGATCTGGGGACTCCAGTCATCCTGCAGAAAGCTCAAACCTATAAAACTGAAGTCTCATGAAGAGATGATTCCGAAGATTGTCCTTTTGACAAGATGATAAATATAATGTAGGTAAAGGTTCATTTTAACCTATGCAATTATGCAAAATGTCTTAGGATGTTGGAGGTTATCCAAAACATCTTTAAGCATGCGAGGATGATCAAGAATCCTTGTGAGGAAAATCCTTGGATCAAACAATTTGAAGTTTCCAACCAAAGCTTGCTTTCGAGCATTCTATTGGAATATCTCTGTCAGAAAGGTCTTCTTACCAATTTTTCTGACTTGGTCTTTTCATAACAAGAGCACTCGAATTTCCTAATACCCTGTACCTGGGTTTTCGGGATCGTTCGCAGCGCATACATTCAGATCAATCCGGTGGTCTTTACGGGACCGTAATGTTAGGCTTGGACATGGTTTCCAAAAGGGGGACTCATTTTCTGAGTCAGGTCTTTTTGCACTCAAAATTTTCTTCATCTGCTTTGGGTTTACAAGTCAAAAACCCTGCAAAAATGAGAATGAAATAATCTTGCTCGAACTTCTTCGAGCTAAGCTTAGACATCAAACCCTACCTTAACCCAAATGCTTTAATTAGAAAAGACTTCTCAGGGTTGTAACACAGGTAGGTTTGGGGACCAAAAAAGAAAGGCTTTTTTTTTGCCTCAGAATATGCGAAGGGTTTAACATTGGTGATCACTGCAGGTTTGCTGCCGATCTGGTCCCTTACGGTCCAAAGAGTGCCTCAGTCTTTGAGGTGCATTAGTAGTCTTTGGGAGAACTTCTTTCTTGCGTTAGTGCGGTGTCAACGTCTGAACGTGACATAATCTGGGAGTGTCTTTCACAATTTGTCTCCCTTGGGATCTTCTTTTACAATCAGATTTCACTAGTGACCTATACAAAGGTATCATGCCGTCTTCTGGCATTCACAAGATCAAACATATATTCATAAGTGTACAAGTATTTGGATGGGCATTGGCCTTGCTTTTACCAGGCACTTTGCTTTTTCTTGATGCCCCAGATTGGATTTTTCTCTTTTCTTTATTTTTCTATTTTTTTTTAAATTCCATATTTTCCTTTCTTTTGGGAATCAGGCTTTTCAAATAAGTGTGCTAGATGTACAACTTGAATTTTAGCACTCAGACATTAACCTAGGAATTTTTTATAATTCCTATTCTGTGTCTACCACATGGTGAAAGGGGACACAACGTCGATAATTATTATATCCTTAAGTTGATGGTGCAAGCTTTGATTGACAACCAGATCTTGAAGTTCGACAACATGGCTCCGAATGTACAAGAAAACCCGCTCCTTGACCACCAAGCGGTAGGGGCGATATTCACTGACGAGGAAGAGGACCACCTTGAGCTGAAGGTGGACATACCAAAACTGACAAATATCCTGACAATCGCTTCACTATACCCGAAAGAGGGGGAAATTTCTGCTGACTTGAAGAAATTATGTATCACTAAGATGATAAGCTTGGGGATAATATCGGATGTTACCGACAAAAAATTCGAGGGAGTCAAGGCCTCTCTAAGTTTGGAATGGAGCCATTTTATGATTAAAACTGAACAGGGAAGCGCATGGACTATCCCACACGAGAGTCTGGTAGGCGATCTTGGGCCGATCATCCAGCCGGAAGAAGAACTCGACGAGGATGAACTGGAAGCTAAGAAGCGAAGTTTAGCAAATCGTAGATTCATGGCTAACGCGTTGGAAAGGGGAGAAATTATAGACAGCCTGGGTGAGGATTCCGGAGGATATAACTTTAAAATGAAATATTCTACTCCTTCTAGCTTCTATCAGAGAATGGAGGACATTATACCAGACGGTTGGGGAGGTATGGGCGATCCCGTTCAAATCCCGAAAGAGGCGGAAAAGCCTTTTACAAAAGGGCCCGAATCACTGCTTAACCAGATGATAGATACCAAACTTAACACGAAACAATATGAGAGATCGGAGGATCAACAGCAAGTTTCAGATGAACTATTCAATGGAAAGAGAGGGTACCCGAAATCCGCAACGTTAGCAAAGCTAAGAAACGACGACTTGCATCGTCAACTAGAAGAAGAAATTTTCTTAGGGAACTTTAACGGCACTGTGTCGATGATTGAAGCCGCTACGACTATGGTAATCAAGCTGGAAGAGCTTGACAATTTGAGTGAGATAGAAGATTGCCTGATCAAGCCTGTTATAATTCGGCTGCCAAGAGAGGAAGCAGACGATACAACCGAACTAGAGGCAGCTCTCCCAACAGCGATAACCATAAAAGTCCCTCCAGTAGAAGAATACAATCCTAAGGCAGTTCACTGGAACTATGGGACAGAGGAAGTAGATGCAGTCATGAGATCTGGACGATTCTACGCCCCTAGGGAAGGCGAGTCTGAAAAGAAGGAAGTCTCGAAGAAGGACACAGAAAAGCTCATGTCCATTATTAAAACCAGTGAGTTCGAGGTGATAGAGCAATTAAAGAAGATGCCGGCCCAAATATCTCTACTGGATTTGTTCATCAACTCAGAGAAGCACAAGAACGCACTGTTGAATATACTAAATGAAGTGCATGTCCCTGAAACAGTTAATGACGTGCAGTTGGGGGATTTTGTAGGGGCGATCCTCCTGAAAGATCAATTGAGCTTCTCAGATGAAGACTTTCCCATGAAAGGGAGAGGACACAACAAGGCCTTATACATTTCTGCGCAATGTAATGGAAAGAGAGTAGCACACGTACTAATCGACAACGGATCTGCTTTCAACATATGCCCTCTAGCTACCTTGAGGAGTTTGGGCATCAAAGAAGAAATTGTTAAGGCCTCCAAAACAGCTGTGAGAGCTTTCGATGGGATGAAGAAGGCTTTGGTAGGTGAGATTGAGCTCGACGTATTCATCGGCCCAACGAAATTCTCTATAAACTTCCAAGTAATGGATTCGCCCACTGCATTCGGATTCCTGTTGGGAAGACCTTGGATCCATATAGCAGGAGCCGTGCCCTCGAGCTTACATCAGAAAGTGCGCTTCGTAGTAGATGGGAAGGTGATCACCGTGCATGGAGAAATTGACCTCCAAACATATCAGAGCAGCACCATTCCCTACATCGAACCCGAAACTAGGGTGGAAGCAAGCTACCATTCCCTGGAGTTGGTAGCCGCAGTACACATTCCCATGGGGGCAAAATTGAGAACTCCCTGCATTTCTGGAGCCAGCCTTTTACCAGCCAAGATGCTACTAGCATATGGATACAACCCTGGAGAAAGCCTGGGCAGATATGGTCAGGGAATGAATACCCATCTGCAATTGAAGTCTAACGAACATAAGATGGGTTTGGGATATTAGAAAACCCACCCGGGTGAGCATTCCTCTAAGACAATAGGCCGAGGCCGAGGTAAGAACCTGGGACGCCATGGAGGCCAAAAAAATCAGAGAGATTCATTCATTGGTTCTCCAGCTTGGAAGGGCAAATCCAAGAAGTTCAACAGCCCTTTGAACGAGTACTTCAGCAAGAACTCTAGATGGTTGTCAGAAGAAGATATATCTCCAACAGCAGAATCAGATCTGGCGAACCTTTTCCTGGGAGATAACTTTGTGAACGTCATCATAGAATGGCTGGGCGATGAAGCCACCGTTTCTGAGTAAAGAAACCTCTTTCCTACTCTCAATACTGCGTTTAAATTTCCCGCATTTCATTACACCTTTAGTATTGTTGCTTGAAATAGATGTAGAAGAACGCCTTTAGATCTCCGGCCGTTGGTCCAAATAGCACAGCCTATAATGCGGCACATTTTGCATTCAATAAAATCACACAAGTTTTGTTAAGGACATATGGAACGACAAATCAGCCCAATGATGATATTAGTCTTCCATACATAAGCTTGAGGCCTGATTTTCCATATGATTCCTGATTTCCAAAAGATTTCTCAAGGACAAGGATGTCCTATGATATGAGGACTAGTCCCATTTACACCTCCACTTATTTTGAAATATCTTTCGAAAGGATTTTTCACACTCATGCATGTCATTTCCATATGAAGTAAAGACTAACCATGCTCATGACATTTCAGGCATATCATCTCAAGCATGCATACCAGGTTGTTGTGCGATTCGGATCATCATTTCGGCTGTTCCTACAATATTGAAGAAGAGGATGAAGATGAAAGTTACGCATCTATCTGCAAAGAATGGAGTGCCTTCGAAGATTCAATACCTCGCACTTCAGAGGAACCAGTTGTTATTAACTTGGGGGACTCCACAGATATCAAGGAAGTCAAGATCGGTAGACATTTATCCCGAGATGAAAGGTTTAGGTTTACCAAATTATTGAGGGAGTATCAGGACGTCTTCGCATGGTCATATGCCGACATGCCAGGTTTGGATCCCAGAATTGTGGACCATGCATTACCCACGGATCCCAGTGTCAAACCTGTCAGGCAGGGCAGTAGACGAATGAAAGCCGAGTTAGAGGACAAAATTAAAGAAGAGGTGATGAAGCTTCTAAGGGTGGGCTTTATTGAAGCTATCCCGTATTCGGACTCGATTGCGAACATAGTCCCCGTCATGAAGAAGGACGGCAAAATCCGGATCTGCGTGGATTATCGAAATATGAATAAGGCAAGTCCGAAAGATGATTTCCCACTACCACACATTGATGTACTGGTTGATAGTACCGCGGGGTACGAGTTATTCTCATTCATGGATGGATTCTCCGGATATAACCAAATCCTCATGAAGTAGAAAGACAAACCAAAAACTGATTCTACCACACCCTGGGGAAACTTTTGGTATAAGGTCATGCCCTTCGGATTAAAGAACGCTGGGTCCACCTACCAGAAGGCTATGATCACATTATTCCACGACATGATCCATAAGGAAATCGAAGTATATGTCGATGACATGATCGCTAAATCCAAGAAGGGACAGGATCACATTCAGGTGTTAAGAAAATTATTTGAGCGACTGCGTAAATACAAGTTGAGGTTGAACCCTAACAAATGTGTGCTTGGGGCAAAATCTGGGAAACTTCTCGGATTCATGGTCAGTAACAGGGGCATTGAGATTGATCCTTCAAAAATTCAAGCCATCCATGATCTAGCAACTCCCTCGACAGTAAAATAAGTGAGGAGTCTTCTGGGGAGACTGAACTATATTGCCAGGTTCATCAATCAGTTGTCAGATGTAGCTAAACCGATCTTCAGACTACTCAAGAAGGGCGCGAAAGTGACATGGGACGCAGAATGTAGTCAGGCGTTCTAAAAGATCAAAGACTATCTAGTCACTCCACCAGTGCTGGTGCCGCCCATCCCAGGTCATCCCTTGACCTTATATTTGACTATATAGTAGGAATCCTTGGGGGCCTTACTTCCCCAAACAAGCCCAGCGAATGGTAAGGAAAGGGCCATCTATTACTTGAGTAAGAAATTCACCTCGTCTGAAGCGAAATATATACCTGTTGAAAGGGCTTACGTAGCAACTGTATGGGTACTTCGCAGATTAAGACAGTATACTCTACATCACCATATTCAGCTGGTAACAGAAAATGACCATGTCAAGTACCTCCTAGAAAAGCCCGCTCTGATTGGGAAGTTAGCTAAATGGTAGGTAATGCTATCTGAATTTGACGTCAGATGTTCCCCACAAAAATTAGTAAAAGGAAGAGCCATAGCTGATATGTTGGCAGAAAACTCACAAAATTGCAAGTCTTCTGGAAAGACAAAGACAGAAGATCAAGTTCTGAACCTGGCAGAGGATAAATGGGTCATGTACTTTGATGGCGCTGTTAACCTATCTGGAGCCGGCACTGGGGCAGTATTGATATCCCCAGACGATCAACATTATCCTGTTGCGGCAAAGATGACTTTCCCCTACACCAACAATATCTCAGAATACGAGGTGTGTATTCTAGGCTTACAATTAGCCATTTCCATGGGGATACCTAGGCTACAAGTTTATGGAGATTCCATACTCATCATTTTACAGACACAGGGAGAGTGGAAAACGAAGGACGCAAAGCTCATCCCTTATCATGAATACCTTGAAGAGCTGACACTTAAGTTCGAGGAGGTGTCGTTCGAATACTTACCAAGATCTCATAACTAGTTTGCAGATGCACTAGCCACACTGGTCTCAATGTTACAAATAACTGGTGGGTTAGAAATAGAACCACTAAGAATCGGCATAGTCGAAAATCGGCCTATTGTATGATGATAGAGGAAGAGTTCGTCGGAGAGCCATGGTACTATGACATCAAGAATTATCTCTTAAAATGGGAGTTTCCTAAAGGGTGTCAGGCAGGAGACCGGAGATACATAGCCAGAATGGCCAGCAAGTTCTTCCTCAGTGGACAAGTCCTGTACAAAAGATCATTTGACTCCACTCTGTTAAGGTGTGTAGATGCTAAAGAAGCAAATATTCTCATAAAGGAGATCCATGAAGGTATATGCGGGCCGCACATGAACGGCCGTCTTCTCGCTAAAAAGATCCTGCGGCTCGGATACTATTGGATGACCATCGAATCAGACTGCTGCCAGCATGTCCGGTCATGCCACCAGTGCCAAATATAAGATTAATGCACCCCGAATGAACTACATCAAATGTCCGAAGCATGGCCTTTTTCTATGTGGGGGATAGACATGGTAGGACCCATCAATCCAACGGCTTCAAATGGTCATCGTTTCATCTTGGTAGCAATCGATCACTTCACAAAGTGGGTAGAGGCCAATTCTTACAAAAATGTCACCACAAGAAACGTGGCAAGGTTTATTAAGAGAGACATAATCTCTCGATATGGTACCCCTCAAGCGATCATTACAGATAATGGGTCCAACCTGAACAACAAGATTGTCGATGATCTACTGGACCGCTTTGGCATTCGACATCTTAATTCTTCCCCTTACCGCCCACAGATGAATGTGGCAGTAGAAGCGGCTAACAAGAATATCAAAAAGATCCTGGCTAAGACTGCAGAGAATTATAGAGATTGGCATGAAAGACCACCCTTCGCCTTAATGGCATATCGAACTTCGATCAGGACTTCTATAGGGGCAACTCCTTACGCTTTGGTATACGGGATGGAAGCGGCCTTATCTGTGGAAGTTAAGATCCCCTCTTTAAGAATCCTATCAGAGGGTAAACTCTCCGAGTTAGAATACTCCGAGTGCATATATGAATAGCTGAATTTGATAAACGAGAAGCGCCTCAGGACGATTTGTCATGGTCAAAGCTACTAGAAGAGGGTGACCAAGTCATTCAATCGAAAGGTTAGAGCCAGAAATTTGGAGGTGAATGATCTGGTGGTAAAGAAGACTCTGCCAAATGTTGTCCATCCAGGAGGCAAGTTTACCCCGAATTACGAAGGCCCCTATATTGTCAAGAAGATTCTCACAGGGGGAGCCTTGATCCTTGTAAATTCTGAAGGAGAAGAATTGGGGCACCTTGTAAATTCAGATGCTGTGAAGAAATATTATCCTTGAAATGAAATCAGATGTTGAAATAACTGGCTTGTTCCGAAATGATCCGAACCGCCATAATAGCCATTGCATAAGTATATCATGCATTCATGCATACACTAGCATGTGTTCAGTTTTACAGGATTCCAAGAAGCGGATTCAAAATTGGACTCATCCAAGCCGAACCCTAGACGGAAGGGTCTTCAACATCAAGTGCCAGGTGATATGTATCTGTTCCATCAAAGGTTAAGCCACCTTTCACTCACAAGAATGTCTACTCTATCCTACATGCAGGAATGCCTGGTGAAGACGGAAGACAAACGCAGTAAAATCTCTCTCATCTTCTGTAAGATGAAAAGAACAAAAGATTGGACGTTCACATGCCCGAACTTAGAAATAAACATTGTTTTTTGAAAAATGAATTCCTTGCATTTATTGCACACCCATCAAAATCAGGGATTGTCCAAGCTATGCATGATGCATCATTGAAGTCTCCTGCGGAGTAAAACGCCTGGAGGAAAACAAGATGATTTTTTTTTTCATAGACATGGCTTGCTTAGGCTATCTAGCAGAAATATTCCTCCAGAGGAAAGGCAAACCCGAGCCAAACACGTCCTACATACACTCGAGAGATGAGAGAATGGTGAGAATAGGAAAGCCTGAATCTGAGGATATAAGGGCCCTTCGCATCGATTACATGGATTGAGATGACGGAGGCATTCATTTCTCTATCCTAAACACTACAGGTGACCATTGATAATCCTTTGAATGAAGGTCGCTTTCTTTACCCTTGTCAAGAACCACCCCACATTGGGGCCAACTGGGAGTAAGCCCAGCGGTATCAGGAGGTAAATGGTTAGAAATTCTCTTGCTCAGATTTGCTTTAATCTTCATGTGTTGCTGGTCATTTTAATTTCTATGGTAATTCAGGTGCTTTAAGATGACGAAAAGCATTCGTTTCTCTATCCTATACACTTTTACCCTTTGCACAGCCTAGTTGAGCCTATACGTTCGTTTCGCAAACCCATTGGTGATAATTGCATATCCCAAAGCGGAAGTGACGTCACTTCAAGAATGGAAGAGTTCAAAATATAGGAATCATGAAAAATTCCTAGATTAATGTTTGAGTGCTGATATTCAAGTTGTACATCTAGCACACTCATTTGAAAATCTCAAATCCCAAAAAAAGAAAAAAAGGTGAGATTTCAACAAAAAAGAAAAGAAAAGAGAGAAAAGTCCAATCTTGGGCATCAATAAAAAGCAAAGTGCCTGGTAAAAGCAAGGCCAATGCCTATCCAAATATTTGTACACTTGTTGATCATGTGTTTAATCTTGTAAATGCTAAAAAGATGGCATGATATCTGTGTATAGGTCACCAGTGAGATATGGTGGTAAAAGATACTTCTAGATTATGTCGCATTCAGATGTCGACGTCGCACTAGCACAAAAGAGGGGTTCTCCAAAGAATACCAATGCGCTTCAAAGTCTGAAGGCGCTCTCTGAACCAAAAGGGACTAGATCGGCAGCAAAACCTGCAATGATCACCACTGTTAAGCCCTCCGCATATTTTGAGCAAAAAACAAGCCTTTTTGGTCCCCAATCCTACCTACGTTACAACCCTGAGAAGTCTTTTCTGATTAAAGCATTTGGGTTAAGGTAGAGTTTAATGTCTAAGCTTAGCTCGAAGAAGTTCGAGCAAGATTATTTCTTTCTCATTTTGCAGGGTTCTTGACTTGTAAACCCGGAGCAGATGAAGAAAATTTTGTGTGTAAAAGACCTGACTCAAAAAGTGAGTCCCCTTTCGGAAACCATGTCCAAGCCCAACATTACGATCCCGTGAAGACCTCCCGATTGATCTAAATGTATGCGCTGCGAACGGTCCCGAAAACCCAGGTACATGGTATTAGGAAATTCGAGTGCTCTTGTTATGAAACGACCAAGTCAGAAAAATGGGTAAGAAGACCTTTCTGACAGAGATATTCCAATAGAATGCTCGAAAGAAAGCTTTAGTTGGAAACTTCAAATTGTTTGATCCAAGGATTTTCCTCACAATGGTTCTTGATCATCTTCGCATGCTTGAAGATATTTTGAACAATCTCTAGCATCCCAAGTCATTTTACATAATTACATTGGTTGCAATGAACCTTTATCTGCATTATGTTTATCATTATGTCAAAAGGACAATCTTCATAATCATCTCTATGTGAGATATCAATTTTATAGGTTTGAGCTTTCTGCAGGATGCTTGGAGTCCCCAGATCCCAGAATGTCACCGCCAATGTCAAAAGGACAATCTTCGGAATCATCTTTATGTGAGATTTCAGTTGTCTAGGTGTAAGCTTTCTGCAGGATGACTGGAGCCCCCAGATCCCAGAATGCCACATCCAATGTCGAAAGGACAATATTCAAGATCGCTTTTCTGCGAGATTTCAGGTAACCCCTAAATCCCAGAAAAATCTTATCGAAGTTTTTGCAGGTTTGAGTTTTCTGCAGGATACTTGGAGTCCCCAAATCCCAGAATAACGCCTTGCACGTCAAAAGGATAATTTTTAGAACCTGCTGTCTATAAGATTCTAGGTAATCCCTAAACCCAGAATAGCTCATTTGGTAAACCTGAAAGTTAGGTACACCTCGCTTGTGTAAAGACCCTAGTTAATTTCTTAGAATATATGATCATCAAAATGTGCGACAATCCCTGCAGAACGGGTGCGTCATCCATTGGTTCCTAGTAGAGAGGAGTCCGATTTCCGGCCTGATCCCCTTGACGGATCAAAATGTTCGACAATCCCTACAGAACGGGTGCGTCATCCATAGGTTCCTAGAAGAAAGGAGTCCTATTTCCCGCATGATCCCCCTGATGGATCAAAATGTTCGACAATCCCTACAGAACGAGTGCGTCATCCATAGGTTCCTAGCAGAAAGGAGTTCTATTCATGGTTTGATCCACCATACGGATTAAAACCCCTGACAATCCCTAAAGAACGGGTGCGTCATTCACAGGTTCCTGTCAAACATAGGAATCCCACTCTGGTATGGCCTACCATACATGCTAGAATTTAACCGCCCTAGGACGTTCAAGAAACGAGCCCCTAGGTATCCACTTGAACCCGCTGTACACTGCGCATGCCACACGAGCATCAGGTAGGTAAGTAACAGGTGAGCATCTCTATCCCGCCTCTCTCTCTCTCTCTCTCTCTCTCTCTCTCTCTCTCTCTCTCTCTCTCTCTCTCTCTCTCTCTCTCTCACATCAGCTAAAACAAGAATGAGCAAATCATTCACCGGCGGGACAAGAAATATTAGATGTCAAGATTCATTTTTCTATTTCCCAGTAGAGTCGATCTAGACTTAGGTGTCACCAGTCTTTGAGAGAAATCTCTCGCGAGATTCCTCTCAAAGAGGGGCAGCTGTTGACACCTAATTTTGGATTAGTCTTTTCGTGGTTATTTCTTGAAAAATTCATGAAAAATAGCATTCGAGGTCACAAAAATATGGAAAAATAGTCAATATTTTTCTTTTAATTCCCTTGTTATTTTGACTTCACCAAAAGTCCAAATTCAAATTCAATTTTATGTGTTCCTTTGTTAAGCATATGAGTGAATTTGGTAAAAAAATGTCAATTGAGTCTTTTTATTTGCAATTTTGGCATTTTTTAGGATCTTGACATTCAATCTAATTGTCCCTTATTGCAATTTGATCCAATTGTCCACGCATAATGTTTAATTGCACAAATGGGGCAAAATTGCATACTTAATTGCATTTTAGTCCTTGAATTTGGGCATATTTGAAATTACTTTCAATTCATGGACTGTAGTTACAAATTGAAGTTGTTACCCAATGTTTTTCACCATTTGGAATCAATTGGCATAGGTGGTTTGGTCCAATTTGACCATTTGGACCCTCAATTGCACAAATTCTCGATTTGCAATTAAATGAAAATTTTGGGGTTTTATAGAAATTGAGGCGAAATTTTGGGCAAAACCACATTTTTAGATAAAATCCATGCCCTAAATTCAATTCTGGGGTTTAATTGCAAAAATTCCCAACAAATTTGGATTAATTTTGAAAATTCCAAATTGGAACCGGTTCGGACCGGTCAGACCCCCGGTCGGACCGGTCCGATACAGTGTCTTCTACTTCCTCAGGCCCCCGCGCGAGTGAACAATCCTCAGCTCAATTTTGATCAAGAAATTGAAGGGCAATTCGCAACTAATTGGAAAGGGAATGGTGGGCGTTTTGTTCCTCTCATCTTCCCCCGTCGATTGACACCAACGGCACCATCCGACGTTGCCGGAGGGGAGAGCAATCAGGCGGTCAAGGTCGTGGGACCTGCAAAAGTCAACGACGTTAGACTCAGCACAAATCCAAGCCAAATTCACGTGAGATTGAAAGAACCGAAGGACCAAACGGAGCTGGACGGATTACCCACTGTCTCCGGCGCCGTTTGGACCAAATGGCACGTGCCATTTCAAAACAGTTGAGCCCCTCCCGTTTGGCGCCAAAATTCAAAGAGCTATATAGTCCATGGGGCCTTCGCGAAGCGGGGGGTCAGTTGATTCGGTTTCAGGAGGATAAACCGAATCGAGAGAGAGAGAGAGAAAGCGACTGAGAGCTCGCCCTCCAACCACCATTGTCGAGGGCTCGAGCTCGAACTGTGAGGCGTAGGTTGGGCCACTTCGAGGCCAAACCGAAGCCGGTGAGCGTTGCTGGAAGATCGCCGAAGCGTCAAGGAAGCGATCGCCGTCGGCCGCGCAGCTTGAAATCGTGATAACAGGTGAGTCGCAGTCTCGAGCTTCTCACTGTGCATCAATGGCGACTCATGCATTTCTTGTTCATTCTTGCAATTAATATGTGCGTTTCGTTCCTTGGACATCACTGACCATCGTCGCATATATGTTTTGCATCGACTTCGCTTGAACTCCCCGAATCGAGTCTTCCAATTCAACCTCCATTGTCGAACTCTGTTCATTCTTGCCCAGCCAAATCTGGGCCGAGCGAGCTCAATCGGAGCTCGAGGTAAGTCTCCTGAACATTGTTTGATGCTATCCTGTGATTGAATTGTAATGATTGGGTGTAAATCGAGCGATTGAACTCTCATGGCCGTACTCGGCACTTCGCTTGGCGATCGCGATTTTGTGGATGAAATGCTTAAATTGTTAGATATGTTAAACTAGAGATGATCGCGAGTTGATTGGCATTGGTTTCGCGCGATTTCGTTAAGATCTCACCGTCGGATCGTCGTCGGAGAAGCTCAGCCGTTCGTCCCACCGGAGTCACGAGGTTGAAGACGAAGATGACGTGGCCGGTCAAGGAGTCAAAAGCTTAGGTGGCAGTCGGTCACTGGTCCACGTGTCAGTCTAGTCAGCAGGCCGTTATGGGTATGTTATTCGAATGAGTAGATCGGACGGTCTAGGTTAATCAAGTCTAATAATTGATGGCCGTTCGATCAATAATTAGGATTATCCGAAAATAGTTTTAAATCAGAAAATCAAAACAGGTTGCAACGGCGCCGTTTAGGTCAATGAGTAGGCGACGTCGTTTAGGTTAATGAGAATAGACGGTGCAGATCAAGTCTCAGGTTCTAATCCTGGTCGTAGATTTAATAGGTCAATCATACGGCCCTGGTTGAGTCTTCGTTTAATCTAGGCCGTAGTTTCCAGTCAGATCATCCTATGGTCGTGGATTAGCCACGCGGTTCAATGAGGGCCGTCGGATCAAATCCGATTAATCCGAAAATAAAAAAAAGGACAAACACGGCGTCGTTTTAGAAAATGGGTCTCGCGGGTCCGGGTCCGGGCTGGGTTCTGACCCGAGTGGGTCGGGTTGACCCAGTCTGAAAACATTTTTTTAATAAAAAAATCCCGAAAATGATTTTAAAAAATATAAAAAAATGAGAAAAATCATAGAAAATCCAAAAAAATGCTAGAAAATCATAGAAAATCCAAAAAAAATATAAAAAAATTGTAGGAAAATCCTAGACACTCCAGAAATCGCCACAAATTGAGGATTGACCACAAACAACTCGTCAATCCTATTTTTGGGGTTTCTTATATGTTATTCCAAGAATTGACGATATTACCCTTTAGGGGTAAGTCGCCTCTGTTGTGTAAGCAAGATAAGGCCGATAATGCCAAGGTAATAATTAGGGTCGGTTAGGCGACCAATTCTTAGGCTTGGGTTTTCGGGTCACGTCCCTTTTGTCGAAATGACGATTTTGCCCCTCAATGGGAAAATCGTCCTTCTTGTCCCAATCGAGTCCTGGAAATTGCTTAAAGTTAGGGTTTGGGTCAAGTGGGTGACCAACCCCAATATTTGAGATTTTCATTTCTCATCTTTATCCAAAATGACGATTTTACCCCTCCGAAGGTAAAATCACTTTTAAATTCCAAAAACATTCTGGAAATTCTCGAAAAATAGGAAATGGAAGGATTTGATCGCCAATCCCGTTTCCACCATCTCTTGACTGCATATTTCATCTGAAATGATGATTTTGCCCTTCTAGGGTAATTTGTCCCCAAATTTCTCAAAATTATTATTCTGCCTCTCATGGACAAATCATATTGAAAACACTCCTAAGCCTTGATTGATACTTCTTTAGGCTAATAGGGCCTCATTAGGGATGCCATGCTGCTTTCATAAGTTTTATCCGCATGTACTGGATCCCTGATTTTCTCATTTACTTTTAATGATTTTGAGTGATAGGGTAGCCATTCCCATCTGCATGAATTCCTAGATTTAGGATCCGTACCCCACTCATCTATATGAAATCCTAGGGTCAGATAAATCATTCAACTTAGGTGCCGAAAGGGCGTCAACTCTAGCAGTTGGTGTAACAAAGTCCATGATCCTGTTTCTTTGGTTTTCGCAGAATCGAATAGATCGCTCCCAACTATTCGATAGAGTTTCCGATCGTACCCTCCACGAAACGATTGGTGGCGACTCCTTGGCATGTACACGTATCACTTGTCATTAGACCACACTGAAGGTCGACCACGTATATCCAGCCGTTGTGATTTGGGTAATGGACCTTAGGAGAAGCCCGCGTCCGATCAGGCGACGATCGGGTGGCCCATCAGCCCCCTCCGGCAAGCAACCCGCGAGAGGGTCGCGACACCTCCATACAGATCAGTCTCTTCGGTTTGGGATTCTTCATCTTCCGAGTACGACGGCGATCCCATGTCTTCGGGTATATTGGGCTCTATCTCAGGTACGTATGGTACGATATACTCAGGTATATAAGGCTCGACAAAGCTGTGTCTGGTCACCTCAAAGTGCTGGATGTACTTAGTGGTAGCCATGTGAATGTTCTCCCTGCAACTCATATTCTCTGGCCACTTTATAACTTCAGCTTGAGAGTTCTTCAAAGAGCGTATAATAAATTGCACTTTAGCTTCAAGCTGTTTCTTTTCTTCTGCTGCAAGGGTCCTTTTTGGCATGTCAAATGAGAAGATACCAGGTCGAGGTGGTGAAGGAATTTCCTGTAATGCCTCAAATTGTCGGATAACCCTCTTCGGATAATACGCAGTAGCGCCTGTGAATCCTAGCAATGGGACTGGGTCTTCGTCATTACATGCGAGCCTGACTTTGACCAGTGTTGGCAATCTAAGCCTCCATCGGAGCTGTTTCGATTTCAGGGTTCCAAGGAAGTTCTTCCATTCTATGAAGTTGAACTTAGGAATACGTATATGGGTTCTAACAAAGGTTTTAAGGGGATGGGCATCAGAGCTAATCTTAGTGAAACCCATGCTGATATGGAACTGTCTGATATGAGATGTGAACCACAGGTACAGAAGATCACTAGAGGCTCTAAAGATTCCCTTCTTATTTTTCTTGAAGCGATTTAGGAAAAGGAATGTCTCAACAAGGATGACGTTTGAGTAATCCCACCCACAACAGACTTGTCTGACCACTATAGCCATAATAGGGTCGAAGGTGACAGATGAGATTGGGAATAGCACAAAGCTAAAGAAGGCCAAGACAAAGGCTCTACCAGATTTAGTCCTTTTAGTGGCAGGGAGGTTGGGGAATCGATCTAGAAGGAAGGATAGTGAAATACGTCTAGAATTACTTTTGGCGTCTGTTTTGACTTCGTTGAGGTTTGTGTCAAGGAATTCAGCTAGTTGACTCAAGGGCTCAAATCCTATGGGAGGTTGAACTAGTAGGTGAGTGAATTCAACTCCGATGGCGGCGCTGTATTCTTTGAGAGTAAGGGTAATTTTCAGCCCTTCTAAGCAGAATGTAGCGGTGGTAGGATCCCAATAAAGCGTCATGGCTTGAATAAAGGCAAGTGGGCACTCAATCTTCAGCAGGTCCAATAGATACCCCAGTCGTGATTTGGCGTACTTCTGGCTGGCTTCGCCCATGATAAGAGCTCGGTCCGAGGAACTTTACACACTTGAATATCATTCTTTCCCATCAAGTCTAAAATATGCAAATGATTTTGAAAAGTCAATCGTCAAAAATTACTTTAAACATGTGACTATGCAAATGCCATGAAGTATGCATGGACCAACTTAATTGCATAGTTCAATTGAAGAAATAGAAATTAGAACCTTTTTCAGGTACTAAAGACCTGACTTGAAGTCTAATTTGAATTTCAGGAAAGTGAATTATGTAATTTAGTCAGGTTCACTCCAGTGACTAAGGGAAACAACAACGTCACATTCCATTGGTCAAGACATCAAATGGGAGAAGAGTGGAATGAATCCCTTATTACAACCAGGATGTCTAACGAAAGAAAGGTAAAGAGAGACTCTTCAAATAAGAAAGCTATAAAAGGCCGATGAAATGTGAGGATCAAACCACACCTTCCTAAAGGTCTATTCTCCTTCACAATGATAGTCAGTCGGGAATCCTTCCCCAGTCGAGTGTAAGGGATCTTCTTCAGTAAATTGATCGAGGCATCTCAGCTCCTCTGGCCATTCTCTGGTCCATGGTACCATGACTTCGGGAGTCTTCTCGCATCTTGGCTTTTTAAGTACAATGTGTTTTGGTCTTGTCTTGATCGCAGGGCCTCTCATTTTTCCCCAAAAAGTTATCATGGGCATGTCTTCATTAGCTTGACGTTCAGCCTTTCGATGGGCGTACGCGTCTCTAGCTAAGCGGTTGCGATGTTGCTTCTTCATCTCCAAGTAATTCTTCAACATCTCGTCCGCTTGTCCCTTCAATCTAAGGTTGTCGACATAATAGCAGGTTTGGCAATCTTCGGCGTATCCCAACTTGCGCCCAATTAGTTCTCGACCATGCACAAATCGGGTAAAGTGCAACCTTGTGTTCGGTCCAGGGCGAGTGACTTTCCTCAGGTACTCGAAGGTTACCAATTCTGTTGAACTTTTAGGAAACATCGACATCCTACCCCATTATCGTTGTTATTTCCATTAGTCACTTGAGTGATTTCATGATATATGCAATGCATATGGAAGTATATAATGTATGAATCATACTAAGAAACAGGGAATAGTGAAGTACATCGAAAGCAAATGCCTTACCAACCACACTTGGGGAATGTGAAATGTTCCCCTGTAACAATGGGCGATTTTAGGTATACCAACCATCCACAGACATGCGCATGAGACAAGTGGGTATATTCTAAAAAATTAGAAATCAAGTGAGGAACCTATGGCTCAGGCTCCCACGATCCAAATGAGGCAGATTTCTCCCCAAGGGTACCCACCCAAGAGGGCTAGATATCGCCAATTTGGATGGTGAGGGGGAACGAACACGAAAGTCTCAAGTGCCATCAAACACGAGATCCTTTCGCATCCTTTCCCTATCTAAGGTGACCTAGATGTGGTTTGCAATCGGGGTTTGACCGCCAGTGTGTGCGATGTGTCGTGATCATCACAATGTAAGGTCATGCACAGTAGTTTGTATCAAACACCGCTTCAATATGTGCTTAAAGATAAACATACATTCCCAACTCCAACCTGCTGGAAAAATGTCAACAATCACTCCACCCCTTATTTCTCCAATCTGCAAAAAATATCTAACACCACGATTAGCGTACGTACCTCACCTTCAAGAGCATCTGCAGAAAACGAAGTTAGATAAATCAATCAACTTTTTTAATCGGCTCAAGACCTCTGGAATTCTGCGAAACCAAAGATTCTGGTTTTAGAATATTCCCCAGTGGAGTCGCCAGTCTGTCGCGACCCTCTCGTGGGTTGCCTGCCGGAGGGGCCTAATGGGCCGCCTGATCGTCGCTTGATCGGACGCGGGCCTCTCTCAATGTCCATTACCCAAATCGCAACGACTGGATATACGTGGTCGACCTTCGGTGCGGTCTGGTGACATGTGATATGTGTACATGCTAAGGAGTCGCCACCAATTGTTTCGTGGAGGGCACGATCGGAAACCCTATCGAATAGTTGGGAGCGATCTATTCGATTCAGCGGAAACCAGAGAAACGGGATCGGGGACTTTGTTACGGCAACTGTCATAGTTGACGCCCTTTCGGCACCTAAGTTGGATGATTCAGCTAGTCTTAAGATTTCATGCAGATGATTGGGGTACGGATCCTAAATCTAGGAGCTCATGCAGATGGGAATGGCTATCCTATCACTCACAATCATTAAGGGTAAATACGCAAATCAAGGATCCAGTACATGCGGATAAAACACATGAAAGCAGCATGACATCACTAATGAGGCCCTATTAACCTAGAGAAGTATCAATCAAGGCTTAGGAGTAATTTGACACGATTCGCCCATGAGGGTAGAATCGTAATTTTGAGAAATTTGGGGACAATTTACTTTAAAAGGGAAAATTTGTCATTTAGGATGAAATATGAAGTCAAAATATGGTGGACATGGGATTGGCGATCAAATCCTTCCATTTCCTATTTTCTGGAATTTCCAAGATTTTTCTGGAATTTAAAAGTGATTTTACCCTTAGAGGGGTAAAATCGTCATTTTGGACAAAGATGAGAACTGAAAATCGCAAATATTTGGGTTGGTCCCCCACCTGACCCAAACCATAATTTTAAGCAATTTTCAGGATTTGATTGGAACAAGAAAGGCGATTTTCCCATTGAGGAGCAAAATCGTCATTTTGAGAAAAGGGACGGGACTCAAAAACCCAAGCCTAAGAATTGGTTGCCTAACCGACCCTAATTCTTGCCTTGGCATTATCGGCCTTATCTCGCATATACAGCAGAGGCGACTTACCCCTAAAGGGTAATATCGTCAATTCTCGGAAGAACGGATAAGAAACCCCAAAATAGGGTTGACCAGTTGTCTGTGGTCAATCCTCGATTTTCAGGGATTTCTGGAATATCTAGGCTTTTCCTACAATTTTTCTATATTTTGTTTGGATTTTATGTGATTTTCTAACATTTTTTTGGATTTTCTATGATTTTTCTATTTTTTTTACTTTTAAAATCATTTTCTGAATTTTTTTATTAAAAAATATTTCAGACCGTATCAACCCGACCCACTCTAGTCGGAACCCGGCCCAGACCCGGATCCGCGCGACCCACGAGTCAAAACGACACCGTATTTGCCTTTTTTTTATTTTCGGATTATTCGGCTTTGATCCGACGGCCCTCATTGAACCGCGTGGCTAATCCACGACCATCGGATGATCTGACTGGAATCTACGGCCTAGATTGAACGACGACTCGACCAGGGCCGTTTGATTGGCTTACTAAAATGTACAGTTAGGATTAGAACCTAAGACTCAATCTGGACCGTCCACCTTCACTAACCTAAACGACGTCGCTCAGCCACTAACCTAAACGGCACCGTTTCGGTTTGTTTTGATTTTCTGATTTTAAAACTATTTTCGGATAATCCTAATTACTAATCGGACGGCCACCAATTATTAGACTCGATTAACCTGGACCGTCTGATCTACTTATTCGAATAACAACCCTCAACGGCCATGCTGACTGGACCAACACGTGGACCAATGGCCAACTGCCACCTAAGCTTTTGACTCGTTGGCTCTGCCACGTCAACTTCGTCTTCAACCTCGTGACTCCGATGGAACGAACGGCCGAGCTTCTCCGGCGATGATCCGACGGTGGGATCTTAATGAAATCGCGCGAAACCGACGCCAATCGACTCGCAATCATCTATAATCTAACATATCTAAGAATCAGGGCATCCTTTTCACGAGATCGCGAGCATCACGCAGAATGCCGAGTACGGCCATGGGAGTTCAATCGCTCGATTCACATTAAACCATGGTAATTCAATCACAGGATAGCATCAATCAATGTTCAGAAGACTTACCTCGAGCTTCGATTGAGCTCGCTCGGCCTAGATTTGGCTAGGCGAGAATGAACAGTATTCGGCAATGGAGGTTGAATTGGAAGACTCGATTCGACGCGTTAAGACAAAATCGATGCAAAACAGATATGCGACGATGGTCAGTGATGTCGAGGGAACAAAATGCACACGCTAAATGCAAGAATGAATGTGACACAGGTAAGTCGCCATTGATGCACAGTGAGAAGCTTGAAGCTACATCTCACTTGTTTTCGCGATTTCAGCTTGCACGGTCGACAACAATCACTTCCTGGGAACCTGGACGACCTTCTCGCGACTTCTTCGAACTTTGGTTTAGCCTGAAGAGGCCGAACCGGTGTTATGCAAATCCGAGCTCTCCCTCGACAATGGCGATGGAGGGGAACTCTCTCTCTCTCTCGTTCTCTTTCTCTGTTCGATTCAGTTTTCTCTCCCGTAACTGAATCAACTGCCCTCCTCCTTCGCGAAGGCCCTGTGGACTATATCCGATTTCAAAAAGCCTTTGCCGCCAATCGGGAGGACCAACAGACTCGAAATGGCACGTGATTACACGTTCCATTAGGTCCAAACGGCGACGGAGACTATGGGTGTTCCGTCTATGTCCGTTTATTTCTTCGGCGGCTCTTAATTCATGCTAATTTGGCATGAATTTGCACTGATTTTGGGAGGTGTTGACTTTCGTAGGTCCGCCGGATTGACCGGCCGATTACTCCTTCCTCCGGCGACCATTGGCCGCGATTCCGGCGTTAATCGATGGGGAATGGTCCGAAGAATCAAACCCCCACCAATTCTTCTTCAATTGTAGCTGATTGCTTGGTCAATTTGGCTATCGAAATTTGGTTTTTCACTGTTCACCTGCACGGGAGTCTGAGGACGACGATGACACTGTTTCAGACCGGTTCGACCAGTCTGACCGGTCCGAACCGGCTCCGAGTTGCAATTTTCCAAATTAAACTCAAATTAATGGAAACTTTTTGTAATTGGACCTCATAATCGAATCTAGGGCATAAATTTTATTCAAAAATGTAATTTTACCCAAAAGTTCATGTCAATTTCAACAAAAACCCCAAATTTTCATTTAATTGGAAATCGGGGAATTGTGCAATTGAAGGTTCAAACGATCAAATTGGGCCAAATTACCTATGCCAATTGATTCAAAATGATGAAAACCATTGGGCAGTGTGTTCAATTTGCAATGATAGTCCCTGAATCGAAAGTAATTTCAATTATGCCCAATTTGAAGGACTAAAATGCAATTTATTATTCAATTTTGCCCAATTTTATGCAATTAATCATTCTGTTCGGACAATTGGGCTAAATTGCAATAAGGGACAATTAGATTGAATGTCAAGATCCTAAAAAATGCCAAAATTGCAAATTAAAAGACTCAATTGACATTTTTTTATCAAATTCAATCATATGTGTTACGAAGGAACACATAAAATTGAATCTAATTTTGGACTTTTTATGAGGTCAAAAAGACAAGGGATTTAAAATAAAAATATTGGCTATTTTTCCATAATTTTGTGACCTCGAATGCTATTTTTTTTTTATTTTTCTAGTATTTTCCTAATTTCTGAAAATATTAAAAAATGAGAAAAGTATAAAAAAAAATTTGTCAAAAATGGTTCCTTAGGCTTGGCCAAGGCCACCAAAGTTGATTTTGCGATTTTTTTTTACTTTTTATGGATTTTTTTTATGAATTTTCTAAGAAATGCTTAAAAAAGCTGATCCAAAATTAGGTGTCAACAAGTACTAGATGTTATAGAGATCCTACAAAACTTTTGGAGTCATTTGAAATTTCTAAGAGGGTATACGGTGGCCTTATCCTCACTCGCGCGGATTTCGTCCGGTTTTGGTCTCGGTCTCACACAGGTAAAAATACTCATCCAAATTACAAAATTCCACTTGGAGCTTGTCAAGGACACCTAGATCTTACCTCTGGTGGTTGGAGCATGGCAAGACGACGATGGGAAGTGGGACTCGAGCAGACCGAACAAGGGAGCAGCGACCGGTTAAACAGGGAAGTCTCGGCTAGGAATAGAAAGAAAGAAAAACAAAGGAAAATGGAGCGGTTGCTTCCCACGGCTGAAGTGCTATATGAAAGGGTATCTCACACATATAATTGAGATTAATCTGACAAGATGGGATTAGGTGGGGGTAATAAATGCCTAGGGCCTTCATTGAGTGACAAGTGGCACAAACCAATAATGCCATTGACAATCCTTGACATCAGGCATATTATTTTCGGCAGCCCCATGGTGTAGAAGAAATGATCGTTTTGTCCTTCTTGAAATCTTAAGACTTAGCAAATGATCGAGGGGCAAAATGGTAATCTTGCGCTTTCAGTCCGAAACTTCACTTTTCCAATTCAAAATTACCATTAACGAGACGACGTCAAATCCTTATTTAGAATTGTAATTCTCTATCTCCAATTGCCAATATTGAGCTTCCATTTCGTGATCAATCGTCCGTCGATTGTAACTTCAGTTTAGCTCGAACTAATGGGCGATTTTTGCAGGCGTTACGCGTATCGACTCTGTGACTCTCGTCACACTTAGGATGACTCAGGATAGGACGACTTTGGTTGTCATGTAATTGCGAGGGTTCATGACTAGTTCCGATGGTCTCGATCGTCATGGCTCGATTTAGGAAAACTTCGCAAATTATACATTGGCCATACGGCATCACCCGCGTTCCAATCGTATAACGCTAGCAAATGATTCCTTAATCATTATCAGATCGGCCTTTATTGGCTCTAAATGTCTCTCAGCAATCCTTATGGTCAAAGCGTCATTTCCATTTCGAGTTTCCCAGGTTCACGTACCTTGTCATGCGTTAGCGTTTCTCTTTTGGTCAATTTACTCAAGATTGATCAGATCCGAACGAGACAAAACTGAAATACATCAATAGATACATTCTCATTCAATAGCCTCAAAATGGCAGGAAATTCAGAATGTCACAATTCTTCCCCCTTACAAAAATTTCGTCCTCGAAATTTACAATAAGCCTAATTTACCAAACAAATGGGGGTACTGACGTCTCATTGCTTCCTCGCTTTCCCACGTTGCGCCTTCAGTTCCATGATGCTCCCATATCACTTTGATTAGAGGAATTTTCTTAGTCCTCAAAACTTGCTCCTTCTGATCCTTAATTCTAATTGGCTTTTCCACATAAGACACCTTGTCATCCAGTTCAATAGTCTCAAAATCCAAAACGTGCGTTGGATCTGGCTTATACTTCCTTAGCATCGACACATGGAATACATTATGTACTTGCGACAAGCTAGGAGGCAGAGCGAGTCGGTAGGCCAAAGTCCCAATTCGCTCTAGGATCTCAAAAGGACCTACAAACCTCGGACTCAATTTTCCCTTTTTTCCAAATCGCGATAATCCTCGCATCGGCGATACCTTCAAAAACACATGATCTCCAACTTGGAATTCCAAAGACTTACGTCTTTTGTCGGCATAACTCTTCTGACGACTTTGTACCGTTTTCAACATTTCTCTAATAATCTTAACCGCCTCAACTGATTGTTCCACCAATTCAGGGCCTGTTATACTCTTTTCGCCAACTTCATCCCAACACACAGGCATTCTGCAAGCTCTATCATAAAGTGCTTCAAATGGTGCTATTCGAATACTCTGCTGGTAGCCATTGTTGTATGCAAACTCCACTAAGTGTAGTTGATCCTCCCATCCACCTTTAAAATCTATCACACAAGCTCGCAACATATCCTCGAGCGTCTGAATTTTCCTTTTTGTCTGTCCATCTGTCTGTGGATGATAGGCTGTACTAAACTCCAATCTAGTTCCCAAAGCCTCTTGAAGACTCTTCCAAAAATTTGCCATAAACTTGGGATCTCTGTCCGAAGTAATAGTAATTGGAACTCCATGTAGACGTACAATCTGACGCATGTATAATTCAACATACTTATCCATTGCGAAATCCTTTCGCACGGGTATGAAATGTGCGGATTTAGTCAATCTGTCTACGACTACCCAAATCGAGTCGTGACCTTTCTGACTTCTCGGCAAACCCATCACGAAATCCATTGTGATGTGCTCCCATTTCCACTCGGGAATTTCCAACGGTTGCAATAATCCTCCAGGTTTGCAGTGCTGAGCTTTCACTTGCTGACAAGTTAAGCACTTTGCCACGTGTCTGGCCACATCTACCTTCATTCCATTTCACCAATAACTCTAGCGCAAATTCTGATACATCTTCGTGCTACCTGGGTGTATGCTATAATTACTTTTGTGAGCTTCAGACAAAATCTTTTCCTTAAGCTCCCCATCACCTGGTACACACAATCGTCCAATCCATCTCGAGGATTTTCTGTATCTTAGGATCCATAGACTGTAAGGCCATAACTCGTTCTCTAATTTCAGGCTCAATCCTCAAAGTTGCCACTAAACTTGACAGTTGCCAAACCTCCAATTTAAACTCAGAATCCCTCAGATTCTCTAACAAGGACCACCCTTTAACCATCAATAGCGCAATGCTAGACTTTCTGCTTAGTGCATCCGCGACTCTATTCGCCTTTCCAGGGTGATACAAAATATCGCAGTCATAATCCTTTAATAATTCCATCCACCTACACTGCCTCTTGTTTAATTCTTTTTGTGAAAACAGATACTTCAAACTCTGATGATCTGTATAAATTTGAAATCTTTCGCCACACAAGTAGTGCCTCCAAATTTTCAAGGCGAAAATAATGGCAGCTAACTCCAAGTCATGCATCGGATAATTCATCTCGTGAGGTCTTAATTGTCGCGACGCATAAGCGACCACTTTTCCATGCTGCATAAGCACGCACCCCAATCCTTTTAGCGAAGCATCGCTAAATATCTCATAACCTCTAGGTCCAGAAGGAATGGCTAACACTGGTGCAGTCGTCAATCGGTGCTTAAGTTCTTGAAAACTTCTTTCACATTTGTCAGTCCATTCGAACTTCGTATCTTTTTTCGTCACTTCGTCAGCGGAATGGCTATAGACGAAAATTTTTCCACAAAGCATCTATAGTACCTGCTAGACCCAGAAAACTCCGTACCTCTGTAACTATCGTAGGTCTAAGCCGATTGATCACTGCCTCAATCTTTGAAGGGTCCACAGAGATTCCGTCACCTGAAATCACATGGCCAAGAAAGGCAACCTTATTCAACCCAAATTCACATTTACTAAATTTGGCATAAAGCGAATGCTCTCTCAAAGTTTGTAGCACGATTCTCAAGTGCTCTTCATGATCCTCATTACTTCTTGAGTAAATCAAAATATCGTCAATAAAAACAATGATGAATCGATCCAAATATTCCTTGAACACACGATGCATCAAATCCATAAATGCGGCAGGGGCGTTAGTCAAGCCGAAAGGCATAACTGTAAACTCATAATGCCTGTATCTCGTTCTAAAGGCAGTCTTAGGAATATCCACTTTCTTAATCCTTAACTGATGATAACTAGTCCTCAAGTGTATCTTAGAGAACACAGATGCTCCTTGCAGCTGATCAAACAAATCATCAATCCTCGGCAAAGGATACTTATTCTTAATAGTCACTTGATTCAACTGCCTGTAATCAATACACAAGCGCAATGATCAATCTTTCTTCACAAACAACACCGGCGCTCCCCATGTTGACGCGCTTGGTCTAATAAATCCTTTGTCAAGCAACTCCTGCATCTTCACCTTTAACTCTTTCAATTCCGATAAAGACATTCTATAAGGTGCCTTAGAGATTGGCTTCGTTCCAAGAGCTAACTCAATCACGAACTCAATCTCTCTCTCAGGTGGTAATCCTGGTAATTCCTTAGGGAAAACATCAGGAAATTCACCCACCACTGCAATACTTTCCAACTTTGATTCATCAATAGTTAGGTCGACTACCAAAACTAGGTAAGCACGACACCCTTCGTTCAGCAGCTTAGTCGCCTCAAGCGACGAAACTAAAGGAATCGAGGCTCCTCCCCGACTTCCTGTAAATTCAAATCTAGGGCGACCATCTGGACAAAAACAGATTACCCTGCTACCACAGTCAACTACAGCCTTTTGTTTCCCCAACCAATCTATTATGATAATCACATCAAAGTCATACATATGCAACACAGCCAAATCTATTCTTTCCTCACCACCACCAATCACTATTTTACAGTTTGCACAACCTAACATTACTAGCACATTATCCTTTAATGGTGTAGTAACATGCAACATCACATTCAGTGGTTTCAACTCTACACTCACCAAATCAGCAAACTGTGCAGATATAAATGAATGCAACGCTCCAGGATCAAATAAAGCATAAGCAGCTTGGTCACACAAATAAATCATACATGTGACTACGCCAAGCGCTTCTTCCGCCTCTCTGCATGCCACAGCATACACTCTTCCTTGGGCTGGTGGTCGATTATGCTCGTTCTGTGGGGCTACGGCTAGTTGTCCAGCTTGTGGCCTCTGTCCCTAAGCTCGGTTTCCTAGAGCCTGATTCGGAAAATTCTTCATCTGGTGGCCCAGCTGACTATATCTATAACATGCTCTTGTCCTGGTAGGGCAAAGACCACTTCCATGTCTTCGCCCACAATTACGGCAATACCAACTCGACTGAATTGGTGGCTTCCCAATATTCCTTTGAGCAGAAGGAACAAAACGTTTATTACTCACCATCGGCCTTTTTACCAACTGCCGATTATCTCCCAGAGGAGTGAACCGCGATCCAGAACAGTAGTTCCTTCTTTAATGTCCCTCTTAATCATTTGACTTCGTTCATATATCTCCCGATACGTTCTCAGGTCCACAGTGATAATCCTGCTTCGAATTTCCGATCTCAAACCATCTCAAAATCTCTGCGCTTTCTCCATCGGATCCTCAACTGACCTCGGCACATACCTCGACAGTCTTGCGAACTCAGCCTCGTACTGATCTACCGTCAGTTGATTCTGCCGCAGCTGCTGAAACTCCAATCATTTCCTTTCTCGAGCCGTTGCCGAGAAATACTTATCATTAAAAGCTGTAGTAAAGGCATCCCATGTTAAGGCAATACCTTCAGGGAACACTGCATTCTTCGAGGCACTCCACCAATCATTTGCAGTTCTCCCTAGCTGATAAACAGTTAACATCACCTTCTCCTCATCGGTGCACCTCAGCACGCCAAAAGCCTTCTCAAGTTTCTCAATCCACCTTGGCGCTAGGTCAAGATCTCCAATTCCATCAAACTGAGTCGGCTTTAACTTTATGAACTGCTCAACTAATTGGGCCATCTGCCTGTTAGCATTCACATCGCCTTGGGCGTTACTAGCCTCAGCGCCCTGAACATATTTCCATTTGCCAAGTTCACAGCTGCCACTGCAGCTTCAGCAGCCTGAGCTATAATCTCAGCTCTATCTTCGACCTGTCGAAGGGCCGCAGTAGCTCTATCTTGAGCTTCCTTTCCCATTAACTCTCCAATCTGAGTCAAGGCCCTCAGGACTCCATCCAGCGTAGGACCCTCAGCCGATGGTGCTCCAGAGCTAGAAGCTCCTCCTCTCGGCCTTCCAGATCTATTGCTCATATTTGCTCAACTTAACTCACTTGAGTCACTATAATTCCACCACAGAATTAGAGGTCTACCTCACTTGCTCAAATCTAGTGATTCTATGCTACTCAGCAAGGCAGCAATCACAGTACAACAATCAATCACTTAGGCATTCTCATGAGCAAATCATCAAGAGTTCACAACCATTCCTCAAGTCCAGACGCATCTGCAACTTAGTACAATCAGAGGTATTATCTCATTTGTCAAACCAACATTCACAACAACATGCTAAGTGCAGAGCTTGACCCTTCAGAGGTTCATCACAACCATGCCATTTCACGATGCCAATCACACGCGCCAATCATATGCCATGCATTCATGCTTGACTCTAACGACTCCCCCTAAGGTTTCACTACCCCAACCAACCAAATCCCTTTACTCCTTATTACTCCAATCCTCAATCTGCTGCATTCTAGTTAACCTGGCTCTGATACAACTTCAATGAGGATGTAACGTCCCGCGTCCTTTGGAGCTGGTCACATCCGCCACCGGCCTAAATTTATCCCAGGACACACAAGGCCCAAAATGGAATGAAATGCGTATGCGGAAAGCAAGAACTACCTCTCCGTACAAATGACATAAAAAGAAAATTTGGAATGATTAAAAGCACACCCATTTATACATCCTGCAGACTTCCAGTACATAAAATGAAAAGGAAAGGACAAAAGGATAAAACCGCACACCTGGGTAGGAAAAAAGAACTAAGGCCTAAGCCTAAGGTTACCACCTAGCCTTCTCAAAAGCGTAACCTCAAAATTGTTCCTGGCCCTATTGTCACTACACCCTCTTCCTCTAGCTACTTGGAAGAACCACTTGACCCGTCGCTTCCATCATCGTCTTCATCTCTGGATTGTAGTCAGAAAATATTTCGGAGGGCACTTCCTCATATGTTTCCTCTGAATACTCCTCAGTTTCCATTTTGTCACCCTCGTCGGAGTCCTCGATCTCGTCGGCAGTGAGCTCAATATAGTTCATATATTCCTCTATGGGATTGGACTTGACTCTTCAGGAATATTCCTCGAACTTCCTGCTGACGCTGGATCTTCCACTTCTATCTCCGGACGGGACGGATGACACCAGTTATGAATCACCTCAGATAGAACATCCTCAGGTAGTAGCGGTCTCATCAAGTTACTATTTCCCAGTCGACGGAACCAAGATTCGACGCGGTGGGGTTGTAGCTCCAGCTTACCCTCGTCTACCCAAACGGTTGTGCGTTTCCTTACATACACAATACCTTTCGTGCCGGGGAACTCATCAAAAAAAAGGTGGTCATCTCCTTTGGATCGCCCAGTCGGATTGGTAGCATAGTTAAGGCTTGGGGTCTGAAAATGGTTCCCACTACAGGATGAGATTAACATCTTAGAAAGTGAAACCTAACCCTAAACCTCAACCTCAATACCAGTCCCATCGGACCACACACATATGCCACCAAAAATAAGTAGTCAACCATATAATGGCATAAGGCAACAAACCAAACATGGATGAAACACAACCAACCACATTTAACCTCAGGGTTCAAGCTTAGTACACATAACACATGAATCAATGCACATGAGCATCACAATGTTTACAATCACTCATCAACTGGCTTTCAGCCACATTATGCGTCTCTGGCACTCTTGCCAACTGATATCACCGGGGCCACAGGCCAATCGATATCATAATAGTTTTCAGTCAGCTGTACCACTGGGGCCACAGGCCAATCTGTACTTTTGGGCTCGTAGCCACTTGATACCACTGGGGCCACAAGCCAATCGGTACTCAGGGCTACAACCAACTGATACCACTGGGGCCACAGGCCAATCGGTATCATCTTTCATACTTGCAATTAAATTCACACATCATGGAATCAATCCATTTCAATTCACAAGCTTCATCAGTCATTCAATTTATTCACTCAATCATCCAGCAATGTCCTAGCATTCAGGTAAAGGTTTAGGAAACACTTACCTTAAACCACTAGCAAAATCCACACTACTCGGTCTTTCTCAATTCTACAAGAGCACGGCCAACCAAAGTTCTCACGTCATCCTAGAAAATTCCATCAATTTCGGATTAGAAACAATCGAACCTCACTTTCTTTATACCATTCTCTCAATCACCAAACAAATGGCAACCCAGGATGCCTTATCAATCGGCCAAATACACAACATCACCTCCACGAACCCTCAATATATTCTGTTCGTACAACCATATAAAGGGCAGAATATAATTCGAAGGTTTCGCGCACATATAAGCCCTTAAATCACCTCTAAATCCTAATCCACTTCACATACTTCCCATTAACACCTTAATCAACATTTTAGGTAGTCCCTTGAGTCAATTTGAGGTCAAAATACTCTTCTAACAGCCCCCAACAGAATCGGTTCATGTAGAACATTAATCAAAACAGAACCGGTTTGAGCCTATCCCGCATAATCAGTCCATATTTCAATCCTAGGTCCCAATTTCTCACGAAATAAACTTGCTAGAACCTCAATATATGTGTTAAGGAGGCTCACCAAGAGTTTCGAAGAGAAACAACACCCTGAAGTCCTCCAATCAGTTCTATTTCTCCTTGGTGCGCGGCGATCAGTTTTCTACTCGATAAAAGTCACTCAAAATCAGCCATGAAAATACCTTAAACCTCCAATAAAATTGTCATTTCTGCTCGGTGAACTTGAGTACTAGATGTTATAGAGATCCTACAAAAATATCGGAGTCATTTGAAATTTCTAAGAGGGTATACGGTGGCCTTATCCCAGCTCGCGTGGATTTCGTCCGATTTTGGTCTCGGTCTCACACAAGTAAAAATACCCATCCAAATTACAAAATTCCACTTGGAGCTTGTCAAGGACACCTAGATCTTACCTCTGGTGATCGGAACATGGTAAGGTGGTGACGAGAAGTAGGACTCGAGCAGACCGAACAAGGGAGTAGCGGCCGGTCGAACAGGGCAGTCTCGGCCATGAAGAAAAAGGAAGAAAAACAAAGGGAAATGGAGGGGTTGCTTCCCACGACTGAAGTGCTATATGAAAGGGTGTCTCACACATATAATGGAGATTAATTTGACAAGATGGGATTAGGTGGAGGTAATAAATGCCTAGGGCCTTCATTGAGTGACAAGTGGCACAAACCAATAATGCCATTGACAATCCTTGACTTCATGCATATAATTTTCGGCAACCCCATGGTGTAAAAGAAATGACCGTTTTGTCCTTCTTGAAATCTTAAGACTTAGCAAATGATCGAGAGGCAAAATGGTAATCTTACACTTTCAGTCCGAAACTTTACTTTTCCAATTCAAAATTACCATTAGCGAGACAACGTCAAATCCTTATTTAGAATTGTAATTCTCTATCTCCAATTGCCAATATTGAGCTTCCATTTCGTGATCAATCGTCCGTCGATTATAACTTCAGTTTATCTCGAACTAACAGGCGGCTTTTACAGACGTTACACGTATCGACTCTGTGACTCTCGTCACACTTAGGACGACTCAGGATAGGATGACTTTGGTTGTCATGTAATTGCGAGGGTTCATTACTAGTTCCGATGGTCTCGATCGTCATGGCTCGATTTAGGAAAACTTCGCAAATTATACATTGGCCATACGGCATCACCCGCTTTCCAATCGTATAACACTAGCAATGGATTCCTTAATCGTTATCAGATCGGCCTTTATTGGCTCTAAATATCCCTGAGCAATCCTTGTGGTCAAAAAGTCATTTCCATTTCGAGTTTCCTAGGTCCACGTACCTTGTCATGCGTTAGCCTTTCCCTTTTGTTCAGTTTACTCAAGATTAATCAGATCCGAGCGAGACAAAATTGAAATACATCAATAGATACATTCTCATTCAATAGCCTCAAAATGGCAGGAAATTCAGAATGTCACAAAATTCATTGCTGATCTCCCCGTAGACGTAGGTCTCTACGACCAAGCCACGTACATTTGATGTTCGATTTACTTTACTCGTTCTGTCTATTTTATTATTCGATCGCTTGGTTCCACACAATAATTGGTATCATAGCTAGGCTTGCTTGAATTGAAGTGCATTGATGAAGACAGAATAAGCTAAAGTAAAAATCGACATATTTGATGGACAGGATTTTGGTTTATGGAAGATGCAGATTGAAGATTATTTGTATCAGATGAAACTGCATGCACCTTTGTTTGGGGAGAAACCAGATACGATGAAGCAAGATGATTGGGAATTGCTTGATAGGCAAGCGATGGGTGTTATTCGGCTGATGTTGGCTCGTAACGTCGCATTTAATATTGTCAAGGAGAAGACCACTGCGGGTTTGATGAAAGCCATGTCGGACATGTACGAGAGACCCTATACGATCAACAAGGCCTACTTGATGTGACCTATATTTTAACTTGAAGATGAGCGGAGGTGCGTCAGTTACTAATCACATCAATGAATTCAATGTGATCATTGGTCAATTGAGTTCAGTTGATATTGACTTTGAAGATGAGGTATGTGCTTTGATTCTATTATCCTCATTGCCTAATATTTGGAATACTACTGTTATTACTGTTAGTAATTTCTCTGGATCAACAAGTTTAACTTTTGATGGGATTTGAGATTCAATTTTGAGTAAGGATATCTGTAGAAGAGAATCTGGCGAATCTGTATCTACTGCTTAGTAGGTGAAAATAGAGGAAGGGCTAGTACTCGGGATCTTTACACAAGGCTTTATAAAGCTTTCATCTCAATTCATATTTAGCCAGCATAAGTAGTATGAATTTGGATAGATGCAGTCAGTCTAGGACTGGTGGTACTGTCTGTTGGAACTGTGACAAGAGGGGGCGTCTTAGAAAGAATTGCTTTAAGCTAAAAAATGAAACGAGTAAGGGAATTAGAGTTGAATCTGCGAATGATATTGTAGCTATAGCTGAAAATTATGATGGTGTCGATAGTGTTTTGTCTGTCACTGAGGATTCGTCATTTGATGGATGGATTATGGATTCTGGTTATTCTTTTCATGCTACATTTAACATGAACCGGTTTGCTACTTATTAGTGCACAGATAATAGTAAAGTGCAGTTGGGAAACAACGCTGAATACGATGTTGTGGGTGTTGGCGATGTTAAAATCAGAATGCATGATGGTTTTGTGAGAACATTTACTGGAGTAAAACATGTTCCAGAATTGAAAAAGAACTTAATTTCCTTGGGTGTCCTAGATTCAGTTGGATGTATGTATTCTTCATGAGGTGGAGTTCTAAAGATTGTTCGAGGTGCCCTGGTTATAATAAAGGGAATTAAGCATGACGACCTATATGAACCTCAAGGTGAGACATTGATAAGTTTCGATCCGGAGATGTCGGCTTCTGTTTGAGAGTCTAACAGCTACTCGAGGAACGCCTGGATGATTGTATCGATGCATAAGTTTGATGATGTTGTTAGGAATATGCAGTCGAGAGCTTTTATCAGAACAGAGACTAGTAAGTTGATCAAGCATGTGCGAACTGGCAGTAGCATGGAGTCCTGCTCATAGCTGGTAAATAAATTTTTCATGAAAAGCGATATAGTAAACACCGCACTAGTGCTAGTAAACCACAATAATTTATAGAATTTACGAATAGAACTTTACTAGAGATGGACCATAAAATGATCTCTAGTGCCGATATGGCTAGGAGAATTCTAGTGGATGTGCTTAGCATGGCGAGCAAACTGGTGAGCAAATCTCCATTAACTGCAATCGAATATCGGACTCTCGAAGAAGTGTGGTCATGTAATGTTGCTGATAATTCTATTAATGGAATGTTGGGTTGTCCGTGTTATTATCGAGTAAGTGATGGTAAGCTCGATGTGAGAGCAATGTGCATATTTCATGACTATACACGAGGTGAGTGTGGCCATCAATTGTGGTGCCCGAATATAAATTCACATGTTCACAGTAGAGAAGTTACCTTTGACAAGTCTCCAGTACTTTTGGCAATGTTAATACGAATCTAGACGGTGTTCAGCTTGAGGTGAAGTTGTAACTAGAAATTCCTAAGGTAGCGGGTACTAGCAAAGTAATCGTCACAGATGGTACTTGCATCGAGGTGGAGCCTATATAGCCAACAGTTGCTGTAACTACAAATATTGACAAGATACGTATTCGGTCTCTTGACAGATATGAATGCAATGATGGTTTTTCTTTATCTGTGATTAAAGAGCTTGTGTCAAATAGTCCTTGTGCAATAGTTAAAGGTGCATGTGCAGTTGGTGTTCTGATGAGGTCTTCGGTTATGGTGAAGTTCAATCGCGGCTTAGACTTGGATGATGTTTGTGGCGATTGAGCCCATTGGGGTTGTGGGAGAGTAATAGCAGTTGAGTTCGGATACTAGTGAAGCGATTGTAACTTGGCTCAAACATCAAGCCAAGGTGGAAATTATTTGTCTCGAGTTTGAGCTCAATATTTTATTTGGATATAAGATTTACATGCAAGATATTGAGCATCTGCCGTGGAAATATACTTTCTGTTTGGTATATTTCAAATCTTGATCAAGAACATAACTTATATGTTAGAGTCGGCAAGAATTTTTTTTTAAAAGGAAGATATTTTACAATTATCCTATTCTAACTTGGACGTGGTTTCCTCTTCATGATGGCATCCATTTAAGGAAAAATGATAATGCGTGTTAAACTTTTCTTGGATTGGCCGAATCAATATTTTGATCCTAAGTGGACTTCGAATCAAACTATGTCAACTTGGCTTCATATATATATATGATATCTAAAGAAGGGAATTGGGGGTCTAGAAACGCCAATATTTGAGTGCTTGGAGCGTCGAAGTTGACGAGCAGAGGCGATTTTCTCGTGTTTTGAAGTTTCGGCCACCGAAGATCCACAAGTGTTTATAATCGATAGAAAATCTTGTCATTAGAAAATCTTGTTATTAGATTTGTGTAGTTCCTTTGCGAGATTGAGAGATTATTTCACGAGAAATTGAGGGCTAAACACTATGTGCATTATTGGATGTAATTGGGACTTGGAAAACATTGAGAGTGTTTGTGTAACTCTAGTGATCTGTAATCTCCATGTATCGCTTGTTCTATAGTGAAATTCATTGATCATCTCCTTGTGGACGTAGGTCTTTACGACCGAACCACGTACATCTGTTATTCGATTTACTTTACTCGTTCTGTCTATTTTATTGTTCGATCGCTTGGTTCCGCACAACAGTTACATATACAAAACAGGAGTCTAGAGCATACATAGTTGAGAAGTAAATTTCAAGTATGCCATGTAAAAGCTTTGCGCTTAATAGTTACAATTATACCATTTAAAATCTCTACGCCTAATATTTCTTTTCATTTCTATTAGACTCCACAAAATCCACCACTTTCCCTCCCCCTTCCCCCTCCCCCCACCTTTCTTTTTAGACGGAGGTAATGCATCTTAAGTACACCAATTAGACCCCTTATTCAATAACAACCAAAAAGCTTAATCGGTTCTCTTTAGCTCATGTATGCCAAAATAAAGTCCAAAGAGGAAGGCTCGCATATCCCATCGTTTCAGTGACTTGCATTTGGTTCTCTCTCTCTCTCTCAACCCATCTGATTTAGGACAGTGAAAGCCGAGCAAAAGCACGAAAATAATGGAAGATTTATGGAGAAATAGATTATATGCTATAAAGTCGTTAAAGAGTCGTTATGTGACCGCTAAAATAATGATGGCTTTCATTGCGCTCATAACTTTTATCAAAGCCATTTTAAAATATTTGAAAACCACTGAAATATCCAATGAAAATTAAATTTTTGCGTAGACCACATCGGTAGAACCGGGTCGAGCTTTTGCTCTAATGGCTTCATTTCGCGTAAGATTCAACCCCATGGCCTCCAAAATAGAGGCAACTCTACCAATTCAACTATAGACGAATTCGTGTATATATCTTCAAGCGAATTCGTGTATATATCCTCAAGCTGCCCGTCTCTTTCGGTTAAACCGGTTCAACCATGTGCTGCTCGTCTCACCGATGTGATCTTTGGTACAATTTTTAAAACACTAGGTAAAATGGGAGATAATCTACTTACATACACATAGTGTTGATCTCCATGGGCTGATCCTAATAAGAATCTACAAATTAGGAAACTTATAGCACTGCAGCGTAAGGAGGGAGATCTGCTGAGAGAATTGAGTGATTCCTAAGTAGCTGATCATCCGTTATTGGGAGCGCGCAGTGGAAGTCCGATACTATCATCCGGCGAGATCGCCAAAAAGGACCCCAAGTCCGAGCCTGTCAATATATCCCGTTGGACTCACATTCACTCAAAAGCTTAAGTCAATGAGTTATGGGTCAACTTGGATATATTAATTGCTCCACACCACATTAATTCTCCAATGTGGGACTTCTCTAACACAACTCACACGTGCATCCTAACAATCTCCCCCTCATGAGTGAGCTCCAGTATTAAGTTAGCTCCCATCATGTGTAAGTTTCAGTGTTAGGTTTGCTCCCCCTTAATTCAAGTATTCTTCCACACCAACTTATTTTAATTTGAATCTTCATCAACATCCATCGAGTCATGTTGTTACACCACAACGTCCATCGGCTCGGAAACCGCGTTGGCCACAAGATTCCTTCTTTAATATCCATCTCAACTTGAATCTCTAAGTCAATTGCAACTATGCACCGCAATCGACCAACATCAACTGTTAAATTGGGATTGCATCACCTATGATCTCCATCTTGCATCTCAGACCAACTGTCCATGGTCTTTTCCCATCAAGACTCATGTTATCCGACCAACTGTCCATGGTCGCTTCTCGCGAGACCAACTATGACGGCAATTTCCACTCGAAACAAGCTTTAATCATGAAATTTCTTTCTCAAGATATTCACTAGAACGGATTGGAGGCTCACCAAATCAACCATCGGCTCCGATACCATTTGTTGAGGACACGCAACAGAAGTTCAATATTTTCATCTTGGAAAATTGTCAAGAGGGAGCCCAAATCCGAGCCCGTCAATAAATCTAGTTGGACCCACTTCTACTAAAAAATTTAAGCCAATGAGTTATGGGCCAACTTGGATATATTAATTGCTCCACACCACATTAATTCTCCAATGTGGGACTTCTTTAACACAACTCACACGTGTATTCTGACATCCCTAAATGTCACTACATAGGTCTCCTTTTAAAAGATTACCTCATGCGAATCTAGATTTTTTAATCCTTTTATCCATATGAAAATTTGTCAAAAAAATCCATAGATATATTGTACGGTGATTAATTCAATACAATTTATTGATAGATCATTTCAATATTGTTAATACGGTCTTTCCAACTAATTTTGGCTGGAAGTAAGTAACGTAGACACCGGCGACAGTCGACTCTAATGGGACATTAATTTTTCATTTCTCTTTTCGTTTAATTTTCCTTCCTTGTCTTCCTTTTTTCTTTTTTCTTTGCCTTAGCAAGGGGCTACATGCCCTCGCTAGATCCTACGATGGCCGCGAACCTAGGCCCTGGCCAGCAAGGGCTCGCAACCCTCCCTAGGGCCCCGACAACCCTTGCCCTTGTGTAAAAAGAAAAGCAAACAAAATATAATGAAATATTAAATATTTATACGCTGTTTAAAAAAAATTACAAAATTTACTTACGTTAGCATTAGTCATGCCACGTACAGCAACCTGTTGATTTGGCTATACCTAACACCTAAAGGGAGTGAATAAGTGCTCGTAATAAAACTTCAGATAAATAATGCGGAATTCAAATAATCAAGTTTAATAAGAGCAAAGGTTATCAACAAAATCATTCAATGCTTCTACTGAAAAGTAAATAGATTCGAGTAGAGAGTAGAAAATAATGCACAAGAGATTATAATGATTCGGCATTTGATAAGTCTATCTCCACTCTCCTACAATAACAACTTATTGGCTAGATTCCACTAAATAATCAAATGAGATATTACATAAAGATGTGACTGTTTGACCACTAGCACTTCCAACCGAAGCGAGCTCTACCTCCACTAAGGCTATCCCAATCTACACACTTGATTCTGTACAACACCTTTCATAGGATTTCAAATAAACGCTCAAGTAAACAAATAGAGCTCTCTCTTGAATAAGGATGATGAATTTTTTATCTATCTCATTGGTCTTCGAACATGATGCTCTTTATAATCCTCATCTTCCACGCTTCATATTGGACAGAACCAGTCCGAGGATCAATCTCCATAAACTAACCATTGGTTGATTAACGAATAAAGATCATGAGCCGTTGAGGTCAGAATGATCAGAATTTTGAGATGATTGTTCATCCATAAAAACAAATCCTAGAATTCTTAAACTAAGGATCTGATAAAGAAAATTGTCTGACGGGTGATTGCCAATCAATCAAGACTACTTGAATGGAAAGTCTCAAGAATATCTTTGAGATTGATCAGCCAATCAATTTATCTTAGGAACGCAATCCTAACCACATAATTGACTATTAGTGAGGAAAATTTAATCTGCCGAAAGATTAAACAATGAGAATAAATCAAAAATCAAAATATATCTCGCCATGATTCTCATATCAGCCAGCTTTTGCCACGAATTCTGCTTCTATCATAATGAAGACATTAAGAATATTAAATATAAAAGGCATAGAGATATATTTATGTTAAATCATCAAAGTATAAATCAAAATCTTTTCAACAAAATATGGTGGTTTGGTTTCCTTCAAAATCAAACATAATTTTTTAACATAACCGGCATTTACGTTAGCAATATCCAGCCAAAATTAATCGGAAAACTACATTGGCAAATCGGGAAAAGATTTAAGACCAATTTAGCACAATTAAAAAGTTTAGCATTGAATTGACTGCCGTATGATGTATTTTAGTACAATTTTTTGCAATTATTCCCGGATGCACCTAATGGCTCAAAATATGAGATATATATTCAAGCCAGCTGTTCTTACTGATAAGCACAGTTACCTGCCCTCCCTACACGTTTTTAGCGGACCATCCATGAGATTGTCGTCCAGCCAAAAGTTGACATAGAATTTCCCTGTCAACCAAATATGAAAACCTTAACACTCGGGCACGTCCGAAAATCCATTTGGCGGATATTCTACGTCGCATGCCCCCGAAGACTTTTCCTTGACGATAATGACCTTCACACCGTTCCCACATGATTGAGAAAGCCCTCACCGGCACCTAACAT
This sequence comes from Rhodomyrtus psidioides, assembly GCA_021437785.1. Classification (NCBI taxonomy): domain Eukaryota; kingdom Viridiplantae; phylum Streptophyta; class Magnoliopsida; order Myrtales; family Myrtaceae; genus Rhodomyrtus; species Rhodomyrtus psidioides. The sequence goes on along the minus strand of JAILYB010000031.1, from coordinate 3,726,357 downwards.
CAACGACATGTCAACGACGACACAATGTTCAATCGCGCTTTAGGATAGGCCAGTCCGTGAACTGTGGTTTGTCGTCATAAACTATTAATTTATTCAATAAGATTCTTGAACTTTAGCTCAATATGTAATGTAGACCCTAAAGTTTTGATACATACTTAATCTACTCCATGAACAATATGACTATATCTAATGTTATCCTTCTATTAATTCAAGTTCAGGGACAACATCGAACATTTTCATATAGTCCAGTGACTAAATTGAACTTATACTTCTGACCCAAAAAAAAAAAAAATTGAACATATACCAAAAAATTCAAGTATTAAAAGTTCAAGGATGACATTTCACATCGAACCAAAGTTCAGCTATTTATGTCATTTTCTTGTATCTTTAGTCGGTATGCTAATTCTATCCCTCTTTACATAGGCCGCCTTACACAAAATACGGATTTCCGCATCTTCAAACACGTGAAACTCATCGTCGTTGTAAATCGAAACTGATGCGGAAAGGATGCACCTAACAGAAGACGGTCGAGATGAGTTTAGAAACGTAGAAAGGGAAGAAAGCTAGTATAGCAAGAAAGGGCAAACTAGTTCGGGATGGAAGGGTAGCAAAGCGCCATTGAGAATCCTAGAAAGGGGATGGCCAAAAAGGGAAGGAAATCATACACAAGATACGGGAAACGGAAAATGCCAAAACTTGACAATAACATAATTACCTCAATATCAATTTATAAGCAAAAGCAAACTAGCGAAATATAAAGATCACTTAAGTGTCAACTCCAACAAGCCATGTAAGCTCAAATATTAAAAAAAAAAAACGTCGGATTTTCGGCAAGCCACGCCCACTCAAAGGCAAGTGAGCATTTTTCAAAAAATTTAGCATTTAAGTGATCGTTTTGACAGTTTTGACATTGCAGTGAGCGCCGTACACAAATTTTAATACTTGTAGTATACTTTAGCCCAATGACAGTGGTATAAATTGTAAGCGGTAAGCAAAATTTCTGAACGAAGCATTATCAATAAAATCTTAAGCATAATAGTAATTTTTAGAAATAATAATAAACTGGCTCGTGCTTTTTCCACCCTTTATGTATAGACTCATACATCATCGAATTGACCGCATTAATTCTTGTGGGTATCACTTTTTTTAATCTTAAAATAATGGCTACAGTTCCATCCAAAAAGCTAAGACTACTACCAAATAGAGGGCTCACTTTACACAAGGCTTTATAAAGCTTTCATGTCAATTCATATTTAGCCAGCATAAGTAGTATGAATTCGGATAGACGCAGTCAGTCTAAGACTGGTGGTACTGTCTGTTGGAACTGTGACAAAAGGGGGCATCTTAGAAAGAATTGCTTTAAGCTAAAAAACGAAACGGGTAAGGGAATTAGAGTTGAATCTGCGGATAATATTGCAGCTGTAGCTGAAAATTATGATGGTGTCAATAGTGTTTTGTCTGTCACTGAGGATTCATCATTTGATAGATGGATTATGAATTCTGGTTATTCTTTTCATGCTATATCTAACAAGAACTTGGTTGCTACTTATCAGCGCACAGATAATAGTAAATGTAGTTGGGAAACAACGCTGAATACGATGTTGTGGATGTTGGTGATGTTAAAATCATAATGCATAATGGTTTTGTGAGGACATTTACTAGAGTAAAACATGTTCCAGAATTGAAAAAGAACTTAATTTCCTTGGGTGTCCTAGATTCAGTTGGATGCATGTATTCTTCACGAGGTGGAGTTCTAAAAATTGTTCGAGGTAACCTAGCGATAATAAAGGGAATTAAGCATGGCGGCTTGTATGAACTTCAAGGTGAGACATTGATAAGTTTCGATCCGAAGACGTCGACATCTGTTCGAGAGTCTAACAGCTGCTCGAGGAAGGCCTGGATGATTGTGCCGATGCATAAGTTTGATGGTGTTGTTAGGAATATGCAGTCGAGAGCTTTGATCAGAACGGAGTCTAGTAAGTCGATCAAGCATGTGCGAACTAACAGTAGCATGGAGTCCTGCTCGAAGCTGGTAAATAAATTTTGCATGAAAAATGATATAGTGAAACACCACACTAGTGCCAGTAAACCACAACAATTTGTAGAATTGAAGAACAGAACGTTACTAGAGACGAACCGTAAAATGATCTCTAGTGCTGGTATGGCTAAGAGAATTCTAGTGGATGTGCTTAGTATGGCGAGCTACCTGGTGAGCAAATCTCCATTGACTGCAATCGGATATCGGACTCTTGAAGAAGTGTGGTCATGTAATGCTACTAATAATTCTATTTTTGGAATGTTTGGTTGTCCGTGTTATTATCGAGTAAGTGATGGTAAGCTCGATGTGAGAGCAAGGTGCATATTTCATGACTATACACGAGGTGAATGTGGCTATCAGTTGTGGTGTCCGAACATAAATTCACCTGTTCACAGTAGAGAAGTTACATCTGACAAGTCTCCAGTACTTTTGGCAATGTTAATACGGATCTGGACGGTGTTCAGCTTGAGGTGAAGTTGTAACAAGAAACTCCTTAGGTAGCGGATACTAGCGAAGTAATCAACACAGATGGTACTTGCATCGAGGTAGCGCCGATATAGCCAACAGTTGTTGTAACTGCTAATATTGACAAGATACGTATTCGGTCTCTTGACAGATATGAATGCAACGATGGTTTTGCTTTATTTGTGATTAAAGAGCTTGTGTCAAATAGTCCTTGTGGAATAGTTAAAGGTGCATGTGCAGTTGGTGTTCTGATGAGGTCTTTAGTTATGGTGAAGTTCAATCGCGGCTTGGATTTGGATGATGTTTGTGGCAATTGAGCCCATTGGGGCTATGGGAGAGTAATAGCAGTTGAGTTCGGATACTAGTGAAGCGATTGTGACTTGGCTCAAACATCAAGCCAAGGTGGAAATTATTTGTCTCGAGTTTGAGCGCAATATTTTATTTGGATATAAGATTTGCATGCAAGATATTGAGCATCTGCCGTGAAAATATATTTTCTGTTTGGTATATTTCAAATCTTGGTCAGGAACAGAACTTATATGTTAGAGTCGGCAAGAAATTTTTTTTTTTTTAAAGGAAGATCTTTTGCAATTATCCTATTATAACTTGGACGTGGTTTCCTCTTCATGATGGCATCCATTTAAGGAAAAAGGATAATACGTGTTCGACTTTTCTTGGATTGGCCGAATCAATATTTTGATCCTAAGTGGACTTTGAATCAAACTACGTCAACTTGGCTTCATATATATATATATATATATATATATGAAATCTACAGAAGGGAATTGGGGGTCTGGAAGCGCCAATATCTGAGTGCTTGGAGCATCGAAGTTGACGAACAGAGGCGGTTTTCTTGTGTTTTGAAGTTTTGGCCACCGAAGATCCACAAGTGTTTATAATCGATAGAAAATCTTGTTATTAGATTTGTGTAATTCCTTTACAAGATTGAGAGATTATTTCACGAGAAATTGAGGGATAAACACTGTGTGCATTATTGGATGTAATTGGGACTTGGAAAACACTGAGAGTGTTTATGTAACTCGAGTGATCTGCAATCTCCTTGTATCGCTTGTTCTATAGTGGAATTCATTGATGATCTTCTCGTGGACGTAGGTCTCTACAACCGAACCACGTACATCTTAAGTACACCAATTAGATCCCTTATTCAATAACAACCAAAAAGCTCAATCGGTTCTCTTTAGCTCATGTATGCAAACAGTCCCCAAAATAAAGTCCAAAGAGAAAGGCTCGCATATTCCATCGTTTCAGTGACTTGCATTCGGTTCTCTCTCTCTCTCTCTCTCAACCCATCTAATTTGGGACGGTGAAAGCCAAGCAAAAGCACGAAAATAATGGAAGATTTATGGAGAAATAGATTATATGCTACAAAGTCGTTAAAGAGTCGTTATGTGACCGCTAAAATAATGATGACTTTCATTGCGGTCATAACTTTTATCAAAGCCATTTTAAAATATTTGAAAACCACTAAAATATCCAATGAAAATTAAATTTTTGCATAGACCACGTCGGTAGAATCGGGTAGAGCTTTTGCTCTAATGGCTTCATTTCGCGTAAGATTCAACCCCATGGCCTCCAAAATAGAGGCAACTCTACCAATTCAACTATAGACGAATTCATGTATATATCTTCAAGCGAATTCGTGTATATATCCTCTAGATGCCCGGTGCTTTCGATTAAACCTGTTCAACCGTGTGCTGCTCGTCTCGTCGATGTGATCTTTGGTACAATTTTTAAAACACTAGGTAAAATGGGATATAATCTACTTACATGCACATAGTCTTGATCTCCATGGGCTGATCCTAACAAGAATCTACAAATTAGGAAACTTATAGCACTGCAGCGAATGAAGGGAGATCTGCGGAGAGAATTGAGTGATTCCTAAGTAGCTGTTCATCCCTTGTTGTGAGCGCGCAATAGAAATCTGATACTTTCATCCCGGCGAGATCGCTAAAAATGAGCCCAAATCCGAGCCCGTCAATATATCCAGTTGGACTCACATTCACTCAAAAACTTAAGTCAATGAGTTATGGGCCAATTTGAATATATTAATTGCTCCACACCACATTAATTCTCCAATGTGAGACTTCTCTAGCACAACTCACACGTGCATCCTAACAATCACGCCCTCACGTGTGAGCTCTAGTATTAAGTTCGCTCCCCTCATGTACAAGCTTTAGTGTTAGGTTTGCTCCCCCTTAATTCAAGTATCCTTCCGGACCAACTTATTTTAATTTGAATCTTCATCAACGCCCATCGAGCCATGTTGCTACACCAGAACATCCATCAGCCCAGAAACCGTGTTGGCCACAAGATTCCTTCTTTAATAGCCATCTCAACTTCAAACTATAAGTCAATTGCAACTATGCATCGCAACCAACCAACATCAACTGTTAAATTGGGATTGCATCACCCATGATCTCCATCTTACATCTTAGACCAACTGTCCATGGTCTTTTCTCGTCAAGACTCGTGTTATGCGACCAACTGTCCATGGTCACTTCTCGCGAGACCAACTATGACGGCAATTTCCACCAGAAACAAGCTTTAATCATGAAATTTCTTTCTCAAGATATTCACTAGAACAGATTGGAGACTCACCAATCAACCATTTGCTTCGATACCATTTCTTGAGGACACGCAACAGAAGTTCAATATTTTCATATGGGAATATCATCAAGAGGGAGCCCAAGTCCGAGCCTGTCAATATATCTAGTTGGACCCACTTTTACTCAAAAATTTAAGCCAATGAGTTATGGGCCAACTTTGATATATTAATTGCTCCACACCACATTAATTATCCAATGTGGGACTTCTCTAACACAACTCACACGTGCATCCTAACATCCCTAAATGTCACTACATAGGTCTCCTTTTAAAAGATTATCTCACGCGAATCCAGATGATTTAATCCTTTTATCCATAGGAAAATTTGTCAAAAAAATCCATAGATATATTGTACGGTGATTAATTCAATACAATTTATTGATAGATCATTTCAATATTGTTAATGCGGTCTTTCCAACTAATTGTGGCTGGAAGTAAGTAACGTAGACACCGGCGACAGTCGACTCTAATGGGACATTAATTTTTCATTTTCTCTTTTCTATTAATTTTTCTTCCATTTGCATCATTTTGGTTTTTTCTTTGCCTTAGCAAGGGGCTACATGCCCTCGCTAGATCCTACGATGGCCGCAAACCTATGCCCTGGCCAGCAAGGGCTCGCAACCCTCCCTAGGGCCCCGACAACCCTTGCCCTTGTGTAAAAAGAAAACAAAACAAAAGATAGTGAAATATTAAATAATTATATGTAGTTTTAAAAAAAAATTACAAAATTTGTTTACGTTAGCACTAGTCAGGCCACGTAGAACAACCTGTTGATTTGGCAAGACCTAACACCTAGAGGGGGTGAATAAGTGCTCGTAATCAAACTTCAGATAAATAATGCAAAATTTAAATAATCAAGTTTAATAAAGAGCAAAGGTTATCAACAAAATCATTCAATGCTTCTACTGAAAAGTAAATAGATGCGAGTAGAGAGTGGAAGATAATGCACAAGAGATTATAATGATTCGGCTTTTGATAAGTCTATCTCCACTCTCTCACACTAACAACTTATTGGCTAGATTCCACTAAGTAATCAAATGAGATATTACATAAAGATGTGATTGTTTGACCACTAGCACTTCCAACAAAAGCGAGCTCTACCTCTACTAAGACTATCCCAATCTACACACTTGATTCTGTACAACACCTTTCATAGGATTTCAAATAAACGCTCAAGTAAACAAATAGAGCTCTCTCTTGAATAAGGATGATGAATTTTTTATCTATCTCATTGGTCTTCGAACTTGATGCTCTTTATAATCCTCATCTTCCACGCTTCATATTGGACAGAACCAGTCCGAGGATCAATCTCCACAAACTAGCCATTGGTTGATTAACGAATAAAGATCATGAGCCGTTGAGGTGAGAATGATCAGAATTTTGAGATGATTGTTCATCCATAAAAAAAAAAAGTTCCTAGAATTCTTAAACTAAGGATCTGATAAAGAAAATTGTCTGACGGGTGATTGCCAATCAATCAAGACTACTTGAATGGAAAGTCTCAAGAATATATTTGAGATTGATCAGCCAATCAATTTATCTTAGGAATGCAATCCTAACAACATAATTGACTATTAGTGAGGGAAATTTAATCTGCCGAAAGATTAAACAATGAGAATAAATCAAATATCAAAATATATCTCGCCATGATTCTCATATCCGCCTGTTTCTGCCACGAATCTTGCTTCTACCATAATGAAGACATTAAGAATATTAAATATAAAAGGCATAGAGATATATTTTTGTTAAATCATCAAAGTATAAATCAAAATCTTTTCAACAAAATATGGTGGTTTTGTTTCCTTCAAAATCAAACAGAATTTTTTAACATAACCACCATTTACGTTAGCAATATCCAGCCAAAATTAATCGGAAAACTACATTAGCAAATCGTGAAAAGATTTAAGACCAAATTAGCCCAATTAAAAAGTTTAGCATTGAATTGACTGCCGTATGATGTATTTTAGTACAATTTTTTGCAATTATTCCCTGATGCACCTAATGGCTCAAAATATGAGATATATATTCAAGCCAGCTGTTCTTACTGATTAGCACAGTTACCTGCCCTCGCTACACGTTTTTAGCGGACCATCCATGAGATTGTCGTCCAGCCAAAAGTTAACATAGAATTTCCCTGTCAACCAAATATGAAAACCTTAACACTCGGGTACGTCCGAAAATCCATTTGGCGGAGATTCTACGTCGCATGCCCCAGAAGACTTTTCCTTGACGATAATGACCTTCACACCGTTCCCACATGATTGAGAAAGCCCTCACCGGCACCTAACATCAACGACATGTCAACGACGACACAACGTTCAATCGCGCTTTAGGATAGGCCAGTCCGTGAACTGTGGTTTGTCGTCATAAACTATTAATTTATTCAATAAGATTCTTGGACTTTAGCTCAGTATGTAATATAGACCCTAAAGTTTTGGTACATACTTAATCTACTCCATGAACAATATGACTATATCTAATGTTATCCTTCTATTAATTCAAGTTCAGGGACAACATCGAACATTTTCATATAGTCCAGTGACTAAATTGAACTTATACTTCTGACCCAAAAAAAAATTGAACATATACCAAAAAATTCAAGTATTAAAAGTTCGAGGATGATATTTCACATCGAACCAAAGTTCAGCTATTTATGTCATTTTCTTGTATCTTTAGTCGGTATGCTAATTCTATCCCTCTTTACATAGGCCGCCTTACACAAAATACGGATTTCCGCATCTTCAAACACGCGAAACTCATCGTCGTTGTAAACAGAAACTGATGCGGAAAGGATGCACCTAACAGAAGACGGTCGAGATGAGTTTAGAATCGTAGAAAGGGAAGAAAGCTAGGATTAGGGGTGTGCAAACTGGACCGGACCGGCCCGGACCGGTCAGGGATCGGCCCGGCCCAAGCAGGTTGGTCCGGTCCTTGAGGTTGGCGGTCCGGTCCCCAGTCCCAATAAACGAGACCGATGACTGGGCGGTCCGGTCCCCGGGTTCTATGATTTGGGACCGGACTGGCAATGTCTTTTTTTTTAATTAAAAAAAACTAATCTAGTTAACCTAATGATTTTTGTTTTAAAAAAAAAAGTTATGAAACACCAATTGGACATACTTCTTGAGAAATGAACAAAAGGAAAGCTAACAAACACAGGAAACATAAAATGAGATGCAGTTGGAAACAAATGATGGATGACATACTAAAGTCTGGTCAATGTGGCTTTTAGAATGAAAAAAATCTCAACCGTCCAGTACACGCACATTTACTAGTGACATTCCTATAGCTTCTATTAAAGTATATAAATTCATCATGGAGCAAATTAAACCGGTTTTGGAGCTCAAATAAAAAGTTTATATCAGTTCTATCATTTTGAAATATTTCCTTCTAGTTAAGATTAGCCATGAGTTAAGAGGGATAGCAAAAATTGTAGCATTCCTGCTGTTGCATAAAAACTCCACCGAAAAAACATGTAATTTTCATAAGCAGTTAGAATTAGCGGTCCTACTGGGCCCGGCCCGGACCAGGACCGGCGCGGACCGCCGATCCGTGGTCCCGAAAATATGGGGACTGGACTACTGGTTCGGTCTCCGATTCCATGCCGGGACCGGACCGGCCCAGACCATGCACACCCCTAGCTCGGATAGCAAGAAAGGGCAAACTAGTTTGGGATGGAAGGGTAGCGAAACACGATTGAGAATCCTAGAAAGGGGGTAGCCAAAAAGGGAAGGAAATCATACACAAGATACGGGAAACGGAAAATGCCAAAACTTGACAATAACATAATTACCTCAATATCAATTTATAATCAAAAGCAAACTAGCGAAATATAAACATCACTTAAGTGTCAACTCCAGCAAACCATGTCAGCTCAAATATTAATAATAAAAAAAAGGTCGGATTTTCGGCAAGCCACGCCCATTCAAAGCCAAGTGAGCGTTTTTCAAAAAAATTAGCATTTAAGTGATCGTTTTGAAAATTTTGGTATTGCAGTGAGCGCCGTACACAAGTTTTAATACTTGTAGTATACTTTAGCCCAATGACAGTGGGCTAAAGTATACTACAAGTATTAAAATTTATACCACTGACATGCAATTCACGTGTTTTCATGTGCAAGGAGCGTGATTTTTCTTTACTGACATGCAATTCACGTGTTAGTGTCCACTCATGATCTGGGCATGTGTTTATCGATGAATTATTTGTTGTGTCGATAGAAGCAAAGAACAAACTGATTCAGGACAGAAGTGGGTAGCAAAAACACGATTGAGAATCGTCGTAGAGGGGAGAAAAATGAAATAGAAAGAAAGGGGAAGAAGTGCTGATAAAAATTGTGGAAGGAGTTCACTTTAGTGTCAAATATTTCGAAATGATCAATTAAATGTTAATTTTTTTAGAAAACAATCGCTTAAGTGCCAACTCCGATATTCTTAGCTGGAGATCTGAAGTGCCATTTTGTTACTAATGCCTGAAGCCGACATGGATTGCCGGTGGTCCAATCAGCAATAGCAAAAAGCTGAAAGTTTAAAAAATTATTTAAAAAATAAATAATACAAAATTATTTTGATTAAAAAATTAAAATAAAAAACATCTAAAAAAAAGGGCACGTGCCTTGGAAATCCTAAAACTTGTCACGAAAGTGCATTTGTGGTAAAAAAAAAAAACTTACGGAAAGTGCAATAAAATACTAAAATTTATCAAATTGATGCAATCAATTCCTTTTATTAACTCCATCCATTTGGACTAACATAAAATACTAACTTGACTTTTTTTAGTATTTTCTCTCTTATACATAGCTGAAACCACGTCATTTTTTTTTTGTCAAAATGGGATTTTTAATACAAATTCTTTTTATATTAAATTTAAAAATAACCTTAAAAAAAGAATAATTGAGCCAGCCTTGGCTGCCACCGCCTCACCATCTGTTAGGGTTCGACGCACAATCAAATCGAAGTAAATATAAAACAAGAAAGAGAAATCGAGACATGAGATTTTATCCTGGCTCACTCTTAAACTAGAGCCACGTCTAGCAAAGGATTCCGCTATAATTAGTACCTCGCACCGCTTGTTATATTACTAAATTACAATCGAAAAAGCAAATATATAGCAGTAAATATTCATAAGCTCAAAGTAGAAATCTGATACCTTCGTTGGAAGAGATGGTCAAAAGAGAGCCATCCAGTTGGAATCACATTCGCTCAAGTTAAGCCAATCATATCAGCAAGAGGGAGCTCAAGTTCAAACCCGGCTTTGGTTTCGTTTGTTGGGAGCGCCCAACAGAACTTCATTGCCTTCATTTAGGTAGATCGTCAAAAGGGAGACCAATCCAAACCTGTCAATATATCTAGTTGGACTCACATTCACTCAAAAACTTAAGTCAATAAGTTATGGGCCTACTAGAATATATCAACTACTTACACCACATCAATTCTCCGAATATGGGACTTTTCTAACACAACATACATGCATCTCAAACATCAATCAAGACATGCATAATTAAAAGTAGATATACTGCCCATCTTGAGAAATATAAAGAATCAAGAGATTTCTCTTAATCAAATTTAAACATCAATGGTTAATTAATTGCTGAACCTTCTGCTCCGTAAGCATCATAGGACGTATTGTTGCTCAGAACCAAGCGATCGAACAATAAAATAGACAGAACAGGTAAAGTAAATCGAACACCAGATGTACGTGGTTCGGTCGTAGAGACCTACGTCCACGGGGAGAGCAGCAACGAATTCTACTATAGAACGAGCGATACACAGAGATTACAGATCACACTCGAGTTACACAAACACTCTCAGTGTTTCCTAAGCCCCAATTACATCCAAAAACGCACACGGGGTTTAGCCCCCAATTCCTAGCGAAATAACCTCTCAATCTCGCAAAGAAATTAAAACACAAATCTAACCTCAAGATTTAATCGGCTTCGATATTTGAATTCTTAATGTAATTCCGCGAACAAAAATCCACGAAGAAGAACCTTTGCCAAGCACTCAACGGCGCTTCAAGAAACTCTACTCAAGCACTCGAGAAAAATACGGCGCTTTAAGACCACTCTACTTCTCAACTTCGGCACCACAAACCCGCGATGAAGTCGCCTGCATAGTATCAGCACTTTCGTTGAAGCACTCATGGCATCACTTTCATCTTGTCTACTTAGTCCATCACAACAATCCAAATATATTAATATATATGCATGGAGTCCATGAGGTCAAGAATCCCAGTTGAATTCAGTCAAGGAAGTCAACTTCCTTCTTCTCTTCTTAGATAACGTAGGAAAGGATATATATTCATGGATTTCAAAACATATTTCGTTCAAAATAAAATCCACAAAATCCGAATAGTAATCTGACAATATTTGGATTTCAACTTTTATGCTTATTCACAAAGCAATTTTAGTCTGGCTCAAATTCGAGACATAATTTCAACAATCTCCACATTGGCTCGACGTTTGAGCCAAGTCATAATTGCTTTGCTAGTATCCGAACTCCACTGCTACTACTCTCCCAACAGCCCCAATAGGCTCAACCGCCATAGATATCATCCAAGTCCAAGCAACGCTTGAACTTTGCCACAACCGAGGACCTCATCAGAGCACCAATTGCACATGCACCTTTAACTACTCTACAAGGACTTTCTGATACAAGCTCCTTCATCACAGTAAAGCAAACCCACCGTTGCATCCATATCTGTCAAGAAACCAAAAACGTGCCTTGTCAATATCAGCAGTTATAGCAACTGTTGGCTCTACAGGCTCCACCACGCTACAAGTATCATCTGTGTCGATTATCACGCTAGTATCTGCCACCTCAGGAGTTTCTGGTTGCAACTCCACCTTAAACTAAACATCGTCCAGATCTGTATTAAGACTGCCATAATCACTCATAGCCTGAAGTATTAGAGACTCGTCAAAGGTAATTTCTCTGCTGCAAACATGTAAATTTATATCCGGGCACCACAGTTGATAGCCCCGCTCACCTCGTGCATAGCCATGGAATATGCATCTTGCCACCACATCGAGCTTACCATCACTTACTCGATAATAACATGGGCAATTAAACATTCTAAAAATAAAATCATCAGCAACATTACCTGACCACACTTCTTCGGGAGTCTGATATCCAATCGCAGTCGATGTGGATCTATTCACTAGGTAGCTCGCCATACTAAGCACATCTGCTGGAATTCTCCCAGCCATACCAGCACTAGAGATCTTTTTATGGGCTATTTCTAGTAATACTCTGCTCATCAATTCTGCATACTGTTATGGTTTGCTAGCGCTAGTGCAGTGTTTCACTATGCCATTTTTTCATACAGAATTCATTTACCAGCTTCGAGTAGGACTCCATGCTACTATCAGTTTGCACATGCTTGATCAACTAACATGTCTCCGTTCCGATCAAAGCTCTCAACCGCGTATTCCTAACAACAGAATCAAACTTGTGCATCGGCACAACCACCCAGGCCTTCCTCGAGTAGCCGTTAGACTCTCGAACAGATGTCAACGTCTCAAGAGTAAAACTTATCAATGTCTCACCTTGAAGTTCTTACAGGCCGCCATGCTTGATTCTCTTCATTATCACTAGGGCACCTCGAACAATCTTCAGAACTCCATCTCGTAATGAATACCTACATCCAGCTGAATCTAAGGCACCAAAGAAAATTAAGTTCTTTTTCAATTCTAGAACATGTCTTACTCCAGTCAATGTCCTCACAATACCATCATGTATTCTGATTTTAACATCACCAATACCCACAATATCGCATTCAGCATTGTTTCCCAACTGTACTTTACTACTATTTGTGCACTGATAAGTAGCAAATCAGTTCTTGTTTGGTGTAGCGTGAAAAGAACAACCAGAATCCATAATCCATCCGCTAAATGACGAATTCTGAATGACAGACAAGACACTATCGACATCATTAGAATTTTCAGGTACAGCTGCAATATCATCTGCATATTCAACTCTAACTCTAATTCCCTTATCCCTTTCGTTTTTCAGCTTAAAACAATTCCTTCTAAAATGCCCTCTCTTGCCACAGTTTCAACAGACATCACCGCTAGTCCTAGACTGACTGCATCTATTCATGTTCATACTACTTCTGCTAACACGAGTACTAGCTCTTTCTCTTTCACCTACTAAAGCAATAGATACAGATTCTCTAGATTCTCTTCTACGGATATCCTCACTCAAAATTAAATCTTGAATCCCATCAAAAGTTATATTTGTTGACCCAGAGGAATTACTAGCAGCAGTAACAGTAATATTCCAACTATCAAGTAATGAGGATAATAAAATCAAAGCACATACCTCATCTTCAAAGTCAATGTCAACTAAACTCAATTGACTAACGATCACATTGAATTCATTGATATGATTAGCAACTAATGCACATTCGCACATCTTCAAATTAAACAGACATCGCATCAACTAGACCTTGTTGATCGCAGAGGGCATCTCGTACATGTCCGACAGGGCTTTCATCAAACCCGCAGTGGTTTTCTCCTTGACGATGTTAAACACGACGTTACGAGCCAACGTCAGTCGAATGTCGCGACCCTCTCCCGAGCTGTGGAGCGGGAGCGGGCTAATGGGCCGCCCGATCGCTGGCTTGATCGGACGCGGGCCTCTCCCAAGGTCCATTACCCAAATCGCAACTGCTGGATATACGTGGTCGACATTCAGTGTGGTCTAGTGACATGTGATGAGTGTACATGCCAAGGAGTCGCCACCAATCGTTTCGTGGAGGGTACGATCGGAAACCCTATCGAATAGTTGGGAGTGATCTATTCGATTCTGCGGAAACCAGAGAAGTGGGTTCGGGGACTTAGTTACGCCAACTATCAAAGTTGACGCCCTTTCGGTACCTAAGCTGAATGGTTTATCTGATCCTAGGATTTCATACAGACGAGTGGGGTACAGATCCTAAATCTAGGAGTTCATGCAGATGGGAATTGCTACCCTATCAATCACAATCAATAGAAATAAGTGCGCAAATCAAGGATCCAGTACATGCGGATAAAACACATGAAATCAGCGGGGTGTCCCTAATGAGGCCTTATTAGCCTAGAGAAGTATCAATCAAGGCTTAGGAATGATTCTGGCATGATTTGCCCATGAGGGGCAGAATCGTAATTTTGAATGATTTGGGGAAATTTACCCTTAAAAGGGTAAATCTGTCATTTTAGACGAATTGGGAAGTCAAAAGGCAATGGAAATAGGATTGGCCATCAATCCAATCCATTTCCTATTTTTCGGGAATTTCCAGGATTTTTCTGGTATTTAAAAATGATTTTACCCTTGGAGGGGTAAAGTCGTCATTTTGGACAAAGATGAGAACTGAAAATCTCAAATATTAGGGTTGGTCGTCCACCTGACCCAAACCCTAACTTCAAGCAATTTTCAGAACTCGATTGAGACAAGAAAGACGATTTTCCTACTAAAAGGGTAAAATCGTCATTTTGAGAAAAGAGGCGGGACTCGAAAACCCAAACCTAAGAATTGATCGTCTAATTGACCCTAATTCTCACCTTGGCATTATCGGCCTTATCTTGCTTACACAGCAAAGGCGACTTACCCCTAAAGGGTAATGTCGTCAAGTTTCGGAAAATTGGATAAGAAACCCCAAAAATAGAGTTGACCAGTTGTCTGTGGTCAACCCTCGATTTTTGGGGATTTCTGGAATGTCTAGGATTTTTCCACAAATTTTTCACATTTTTTTTGGAATTTTCTGGAATTTTCTAGCATTTTTTTGGATTTTCTAGGATTTTTTTGATTTTTTTTTTATTTTTTAAAATCATTTTCGAATTTTTTTATTTAAAAATATTATTTGGACCGGGTCGACCCGACCCACTCGGGTCGGAACCCGGTCCAGACCCGAACCCGCGAAAACCTTGATCGAAAACGACGCCGTATCACGTTTTTATTTTTGGATTTTCCGGTTTTAATCCGACGGTCCCTGATGGACCACGTGGCTTGTCCGTGTCGCTTAGATCTGTTTACTAAAACCTACGGTCCAGATTGGATGAAGACTCGATCAGAGCCGTCTGATCAGATTACTTGAACCTACGGCCATGATTAGATCCGGAGACTTGATCTAGACCGTCGATTCACACTAACCTAAACGACGCCGCACGACCACTAACCTACACGACACCGTTTCAGTTTATTTTTGATTTTCTGATTTTAAAACATTTTCGGATAAACCTAATTACTAATCGGACGGCCACTAGAATTTACGTTCGCTTTATTTGAGCCGTCCGATCCTTTTTATTTGAATAACAGACCCAACGGCCGTGCTAACTCGACACCACGTGGACCAATGGCCGAATGCCAACTAGGACTTTGACCGGTTGACCGCGCCATGTCAGCTTCGTCTTCAACCTCGCGACTCCGGCAGAATGGACGGCTGTGGCTCTCCGACGATGATCTGACGATGAACTCTCGATGAAACCTCATGAAACTAACGGCAATCGACTCGCAATCGCCTCTATTCTAACATATCTCAAGATTACGCGAATCCATTCACGGGGCCAAGCACGATCGAACATGAACCAGTACGTACACATACACTCAAATCGCTCGATTCATGGCGTAATGAACCAACTCATTAACAGGGAAGCATCATTCAATGTTTAGGAGACTTACCTCGAGCTCCGATCGAGCTCGCTCGGCCCAGATTTGGCTGGGGAAAGATGAACAGTGACTCGACAATGGAGGTTCAATTGGAAGACTCGATTGGGCGTGTTAAGACAAAACCGATGCAAACAAGATACGTGAAGATGGTCAGTGATGTTCAGGGAATGAAACGCACACATTAATTGTATGAATGATTAAGAAATGCGCGAATCGCCATGGAAGCTTTGAAGAAAAACTCGGGACTGCAACTCACCTGTTCTTGCGATTTCACTGGGCGCGGCCGGCGGCGATCGCTTCAGGGGACTCTGGGCGATCTCTCAGCGACCTCGTGGAGCTTTGGTTTTGCCTCGGAAGGCCCAACCGGCGCTCTGCAATTTTGAGCTCCAACCTTCGACCACCGCGAGGGAAGGTGAGCTCTTTCTCTCTCTTTCTTTCTCTCTCTCGATTCAGTTTCTTCTCCTCGAACTGAATCCGTTCTCCCTTTCAACTGAAAGCGATCGCGAGCTTATATAGCTCTTGGGAATTTTGGCGCCGATTTGGGGAGTTCCAACTGACTTCCACAGCACGTGCTATCACGTGATTTTAGGTCCAAATGGCGTCGGGGAAGATGGGTAAAACGTTTAACTCCGTTTTGGTTCTCCGGCGGGCTTTATTTCGCATGAATTTGGCAAGAATCTGAGCAGTGCTTGCTTCTGTTGACTTTTACGAGTCTGCGACCTTGACCATCCAATTACTTTCCCGTCCGGCGACGTTGGGTGATTCTGTTGGTGTTGATCGACGGGGGAAGACGAGAGGAACGAAATGCCCACCATTCCCCTTTCAATTAGTCGCGAATTGACCTTCAATTTGGTCTTCAAAACTCAGTCGATCACCATTGATCTGCTCGAGCTCTTTGGGGAAGACGACACTGTAGCGGACCGGCGGTCTGACCGGTTCGACCGGTCTGACCGGCGGTCTGACCTGTCTGAATCGGTTCCGAACAGGATTTTTCAAATTAATCCCAAATTAATAGGAAAATTTTGCAATTGAACCTCAAAATCGAATCTAGAGCATGAATTCTATCTAGAAATGTGGTTTTGCCCAAAAGTTTTCATCAATTTCTACAAAACCCCCAAATTTTCATTTAATTGGAAATTGGGGATCGTGTAATTGAGGGTGCAAATGATGAAATTGAGTCAAACCACCTGTTCCAATCGATTTAAAATGGTGAAATCCATTGGGTAGCATGTTTAATTTGCAATGATAGCCCTTGAATTGAAAGTAATTTCAATTATGCTTAATTTCAAGGACTAAAATGCAATTTTAGTATGTAATTTTGTCAAATCCGTGCAATTGAGCATATTGTGCAAACAATTGGGCTAAATTGAAATAGGGGATAGTCAGATTGAATGTCAAGATCTTAAAAAATGCCAAAATTGCAAATTAAAAGACTCAATTGTTATTTTTTCTTCAAATTCAATAGTACGGGTTACAAAGGAACACCTAAAATTGAATCTGATTTTGATTTTTTTGAGAGGTAAAAAATAAAAGGGATTAAAAGGAAAAATATTGGATATTTTTCCATATTTTTGTGACCTCAAATGCTATTTTTCTTGATTTTTTAAGTATTTTTCTATTTTCCAAAAATACTAAAAAATATGAAAAATGTGAAAAATTATTTTTTGGTCAAGAATGGTTCCTTGGGCTTGGCCAAGGCCACCAAAGTTGATTTTGTAATTTTTTGACTTTTTATAAATTTTTTGTGATTTTTCAAAAATAAAACTGAAAAAGACCTGGTCAAAAAATCAGGTGTCAACATCGAATAACACCCATCGCTCGCCTATCCAGCAATTCCCAATCGGCTTACTTCATCGTTTCTAGTTTCTTCCCAGACATGGGCTAGTGCAGTTTCATCTGATATAAATAATATTCTATCTGCATCTTCTAGAAACCAAAGTCCTTCTCCTCAAATCTGTCGATTTTCACTTTAGCTTCTTATGTCGCCATCATTCACTTCAACTCAAGCAGGCCTAGCTCTGATACCAATTGTTGCGCGGAACCAAGCGATCGAACAATAAAATAGACAGAACAAGTAAAGTAAATCGGACACTAGATGTACATGGTTCGGTTGTAAAGACTCACGTCCACGGGGAGAGAAACAACGAATTCCACTACAGAACGAGCGATACACGGATATTACAGATCACACTCGAGTTATATAAACACTCTCAGTGTTTCCTAAGCCCCAATTATATCCAAGAACGCACACGGTATTTAGCCCTCAATTCCTAGAGTAATAATCTCTCAATCTTGCAAAGGAATTAAAACACAAATCTAACCTCAAGATTTAATAGGTTTCGACACTTGAATTCTTGATGTAATTCTGCGAACAAAAATCCACGAAGAAGAACCTTTGCCAAGCACTCAACAACGCTTCAAGAAACTCTACTCAAGCACTCGAGAAAAATACGACGCTTCAAGACCACTCTGCTTCTCAACTTCGGCGCCACAAACCCGCGATGAAGTCGCCTGCATAGTATCAGCACTTTCGTTGAAGCACTCATGGCATCACTTTCATCTTGTCTGCTTAGTCCATCACAACAATCCAAATATATTAATATATATGCATGGAGTCCAAGAGGCCGAGAATCCCAATTGAATTCGGTCAAGGAAGTCAACTTCCTTCTTCTCTTCTTAAATAACTTAGGAAAGGATATATATCCGTGGATTTCAAAACATATTTCGTAGGGGTGAGCAAATAGGACCACCCAGACCGGGACCGCCCAGACCGGACCGGGACCGGCGGTCCGGTTCCCGGTTCTAGGGGCATAAAAACAGGACCGGACCGGGACCGGACCGATTGATTTTTTTTTTTAAATTATCCCTAAGCAAATTAAGACCGGTTATATTCATCATCGAAATATGTATAATCCATGGATGAAAATCCATATTCAATACACAGTGATCATTCAATACACAACCCGAACCAACTACATCTTTCTATTCACAGATGAAAATCCATATTCACTCCCAAATATTAAGCTGCTAACACTAATTACATCTTTACTTCCACTGCCTTAATACACCACCTGTAACATTCACAAATTCTAAGCAATATCACATGCTCAAATAAATTCGAAAATCGAATTTAGTCCTGCTCGAGTGTCACTAGAATTCCATGCAATAGCATTAACACAACCTTGATGTCCCCGAAAAAGAACGACATTAGTGACATTAAAAACAATATCTACAGAATGTATTGACAAAAAATATGAGAGTAGATGAGTTCTACTTATTAGATACAAACATAAATCATGATTCGTATACCGGCCTCAATGATAGTTCCATTAAAATAATGAAAACTAGAAAGCTATTCAAATTCAGTTCATTATTGAAAATCATCGTCCACGTCCTTACTTATAACAAATGGTTGTTCAAATTTAGTTCATTATTGAAACATGTATAATTTATTGAAATCGCCCAAGAACCGGACCGAATCGGACCGAACCAATGGTCCGATCCGCGGTTCCGAAAAATTGACCAGACCGAACCGGGAACCGATCACCCCTAATATTTCGTTCAAAATAAAATCCACATAATCCGAATAGTAATCTGACAATATTTGGATTTCAACTTTTATGCTTATTCACAAAGCAATTTTAATCAGGCTCGAATTCGAGACATAATTTCAACAGTATTTCTGTCCCATTTAATTTGATCTTGAGTTCAATAATGATGTAGGACAACTAGTGTGTTATCTTTTCGGACAATTTTCTATTTTAGGCAATTTAGAATATTTCGAAATTTTGTTATCTTTAATTCGATTTCTATTAGGATAAGATAGATATGATTTTGATATTGTTATTTTTAATTATTATGATGCCTAAAGGAGCCCTATCTCTATATATAGAGCGTCCATCTTTTGTAATCGACATCTTATCATATTATTCAATCAAATTCATGCATTCTTTGGAATTGCTTTCCAAGATTCGCTTCTCTCTGCGTCATTTGATATCAGAGCAGGTTTCTCCTGTGACGATAACTAATAACGTGAATATCAGTCTCCATGTAGCTAAGGGCCGTGAAAGCGAGCCTATACGCGGGTTGAGTTCACCAATTCGTGGATCAAACCAATCGGAGGTTTCAAGAGATCCTTGAGGACATTGAGGACATCCAGCATTTGTCCACAAACCAAGCACCTAGTGTTCTTCCAGCTGAGCGAATTCCTGTCGCTCGTGATCCCGAAGTTGCCATGGAGCATGGAGGAAATCCCCGACACAGGCGTCAAGACTATATCGAGGATTCTGAAGAAGAAGACGAAGATTTCCAAGACGAACATGAATTTGTTCGTGGAGGCCACCGACATGAGGAATTCCAGGACGAGCATGTTAACTGCATGGTGAGACGATTGCTATTAGCCCCACGACAGGATGATTCGCAGCGAAATAACCTTTTCCGCACCCGTTGCACTATAAGCGGAAAGGTCTGCAACGTCATTATTGATAGCGGAAGTTGTGAGACTATTGTATGGCAGGCGCTTGTCAATCATCTCCAACTGAAGACTGAAGCTCATCCCTCACCCTATACGATTGGTTGGAATCGTAAGGGGCCGGAATTAAAGGTAACTCAGATTTGTCGTTTGCCTATTTCTATTGAAAAAACATACAAGGATACGATAATCTGTGATGTTGTTGAGATGGATGCATGCCATGTCTTGTTGGGACGACCCTGGCAATATGATGTTGATGTTACTCACCGAGCGCATGAGAACATTTATTCGTTCGTGTGGGGAAGGACGAAAATTACCCTTCGTCCCTTGGATGAAGCTGCTTATGTTTCACGATCTGCTCAAAAATCAGAAGGGACGGCTCCTGTTGAGAAAAGGGATCAACTTTTCGAGAAATTAGAGGAGGGACCGAATGTGAGAGAAGAAACGGAGCAGAAAGATCCGGAAATCGCTCCCGAAGCCGAGGCTTCCGTCGAGAAACCAGACGAACAAGAAGGAGGTGAACGAGTTGAAGAACCTGGAGGAAAAGGAAGACCCATTACAATTTTTCCATTAAGTTCTGGTGCTACACAAGAAAAGCCAAAATAGTTCCCCTTCAATGACTAGTTGTTTGCTACTAGCATGCAGATTTTTTTTAGATTTTTCAATTATGTTCACGTTGGGATCACGATGGGGGATGTGACAAGCATGTCTGCTCAGCAAGACTTGGATACTTTTCTTCTAGGGGATCTTCAGGACCGTGATAGAGGCCAAAATGATGGGAAGTTGGTTCAATCAGCTTTGGATGGATTTAACATGTCATTATTTGCTTATGGACAAAACAACTCTGGCAAAGCTCCCACTATGGAAGGATCTAGCCATGATTGTGGTTTATATGCTCGTTGTTTTGAGGAGTTCTTCAATTTAGCGAATTCAGATGCAATTACCACATCTAGATATGTTTTTTCTATCACAGTTTTTGAACTCCACCATGAACAGAAAAGAGGCTGGATGACGAAAAATTGGAAATATAGGAGGAAGCCAATCCTGACACGATAAACTCGAGGACGAGTTCTTTTGAAGAGAAAGAGAATGATGTAGGACAACTAGCGTGTTATCTTTTCGGACAGTTTTCTATTTTAGGCAATTTAGAATATTTCAAAATTTTGTTATCTTTAATTCGAATTATATTAGGATAAGATAGATATGATTTTGATATTGTTATCTTTAATTATTTTGATGCCTAAAGGAGCCCTATATCTATATATAGGGCGTCCATCTTTTGTAATCGACATCTTGTCATTATTATTCAATCAAATTCGTGCATTCTTTGAAATTACTTTCCAAGATTTGCTTCTCTCTGCGTCAAAGAAGCACAGAAAAGCATCTGAATACACGAATGGAGTCCGTAGTTCTTATCCTTTTATGTTCTTTTGAGCCACATTCTCCTATGACCCTAGTCGGGAAAACTCGCCCGAACGATATCTCCGATTAGTAGATTACATGGACATCATCAATATCTAATTTCGGCTAAATTTGCATACGAGTTATTAACGACCCACCAATCGCAAGTATGGTTGGGATCTGCCCCACTAGGTTGACATATAACCTAGTTTATCTCTTCAGAAATTGGACCGGCTCTCATGCTCAATAGTTGTTTATCGACGAAAAAACAAAGGCGAGTGGAGGGTGGTGGCTTGTCCCTTCAGTCACTAATTAGAATTAAACAAAACACAACCAATGGACGGAACAAAGCAATTATTTTAAGGAAGGACGACGTGTATGGCTTTATAATCTTGTGCATGTTTGCCGCCCAAAGAAACCCTATATAAAAAGGCTGAACGAGAGAGCATTATTGGCAAAAATTTGGAGAAGCGATTCAATTCTTTTTTATTTTCTTCCTTCCTTTCTCTTTCAGATTGATGGAGGGCTCATTTTTCCGTGTGTCTAGCAGGGCTCTCGTCTTGCTCTATTTCCATGTCCTCATGCTCTGCTTCATGCACGAAGGTTATACTTATGGAGTAGAAGGGAAGATTGCGAGCCACACTGTATCAGTTAGCTCTCTATTGCCTTCTCCTTCTTGCTCACCTTCCAACACCAAAGGTGGGTCTCTCTCTCTCTCTCTATCGATCTGTAAAATGGAAAGTCGCCATTCGATAGTAGTCTATTACCACGGGATTATTCATCAGTCGATAATCATTTATATGTGGACGTGTAGCGTACTCACGTCCAGTGGAAAAGGCAATTTTCTCGGATCATGAACGGACTCGAACATGAACGGTTGAATTAGGCGCCATGAATAGTCGAACCCCGAACCGTTGTTTGGAGGGAAAGCTTACTGCTCTCCACTTGAGTGTGATTAGAAGAGGGCACATAGGCAGGTTATCTGTCTCTTTTGCATTAGCTCGACGGCGACTAGTTCGAGTTGCCATTTGGTGGAGTGACTTGGTCGTACAAATGATGGTGATCATATCATATTGATTTGTCGTCCCGTTCAAAAAGCGAAGTCTTTTTTATCCAATGGGAGTACTATGGTTAGAAAATGAGAGAACCATTAAATAAATATTTAACTTTTTATTCCACTGTTAAACCAATGATTTTAAGAGTTGATCAAACCAAACCCAAGTCTTTGTTGAACGAAAAAATAGAGCAATCTTTCTTTTCTCTTTTTACCAATGGATTATTAACTTGCTATATATAATGTCTTACTCTTACATGACATGCTTTTAGCTAGCAACCGGAAGTCGACCCTGGAAGTAATTCACAAGCATGGCCCATGCTCTCCCCTTGTTCAAGGCCACAACCCTCTAAATCACACTAAAACCCTGCTCCAAGATGAGTCAAGGGTCAAGTGGATTCAGTCCCGATCCTCCAACGGCAGCAAAGGCCTAAAAGGTTCGGCGGCGACCAGTCTTCCGGCAAAGTCCGGACTTACCGTGGGAACCGGCAATTACATAGTTACAATCGGCCTCGGCACGCCGAAAAAGGACCTCACTCTCATCTTCGACACGGGCAGCCCCCTCATGTGGACCCAGTGCAAGCCGTGCGTGGGATCTTGCTACACTCAGTCCGATCCGATCTTTAACCCATCTCAATCGTCGTCCTATGCGAATATCTCTTGCAACTCGACAGCATGCTCTCAACTTGGTGGTTCCACCGGTAATAATCAACCACATTTGTGATACTTATGATACCGTATTAGAATGTTCTTCACGCATAGATGATGAATCTTGGTTTCTAAAAGTTAGAAACCATCACAAGAATAACTAGAACTAGTGCGAGTGATGTGTTTTGCTCTTGCATCTTTAGGAGGTTCGGGATGCTCCGGATCGACATGTCTATATTCCATCCAGTACGGTGACCAATCATCTTCAGTCGGCTTCTTCGCAACTGAGAAGTTGACAATATCACCGACGGATATTGTCGACAATTTCAAATTCGGCTGTGGCGAGAACAACCAAGGCCTCTTTGGCCGAGCTGCAGGGTTGATTGGGCTCTCGGATGACAAGATCTCCATTGTAGAACAAACCGCGGCCAAATATGGC
This sequence comes from Rhodomyrtus psidioides, assembly GCA_021437785.1. Taxonomy (NCBI): domain Eukaryota; kingdom Viridiplantae; phylum Streptophyta; class Magnoliopsida; order Myrtales; family Myrtaceae; genus Rhodomyrtus; species Rhodomyrtus psidioides. The sequence goes on along the minus strand of JAILYB010000031.1, from coordinate 3,702,576 downwards.
AAGTATTTCTCCTACTGCTTGCCCTCTACAACTAGCTCCACCGGATACTTGACCTTCGGCAAAGACGACAGAGCATCAAGCTCGATTAGCTTCACGCCATTATCAACAGTCCCACAAAGCTCGCAGTTCTACGGAATAAGTATTGTAGCAATCAGTGTCGGAGGAAATCGTCTATCGATACCATCGATGGTTTTTTCAAGTGGAGGCGCCATCATCGACTCGGGAACGGTCATTACCCGATTGCCTCCGACAGCTTATATTGCCTTGAGAACCACATTTAGGAAAGCAATGGCAAATTACACGATGGGGCCGGCGCTTTCCATTCTTGATACTTGCTACGACTTCAGCAAAGAGAGCAGGGTCACGCTCCCATGGGTAACTTTCTCTTTCGCCGGGGGCGTCGACGTTGATTTGGACGTTAATGGGATATTCTTCTTCGCGAAGACCTCGCAGGTTTGCCTAGCGTTTGCAGCGAATGGTGCTGATAGTGATCTGGGCATTTATGGTAATGTGCAGCAGACTACGTTTGAAGTTGTGTACGATGTTGCTGGAGGAAAGCTAGGTATTGGTTCGAAAGGCTGCTCCTAAGAATGATAATTAAAACGAAAGTCATGTATTATGTACTAGATGACAATTAGTTATATACAAATTCCATGTGTCATCATCAAATAAAAGTCATAAATCTTGATTAAACGTTTTGAATTGTAACTATTGCAAATCGAGGATGAAAAAAGTGTTATAATTATGCCTTTCTTTAGTGTCGTTTAACCATGATTTTTGTGAGTTACAATTTATGCATCCGAATACGCAAATTTAACTAAACATAAAAAAGTGACTTGCTTTTTTGGCCCATCCATCGAAAATTTCTCAGCTTCATCTGTTCAATTTTGGAAAAATTATCAAATCAGTCCTAAATATATTACACATATGTCAATGTGGTTCTAAACTTTTCGATTTTCCCAAGATAACTTTAAACATTATTGTGAAAACTTTTAATTGGTCATCTCGGCCAATTTTTACTTGAAATTGGTGACATTGAGGTCTAGTTATCGCTAGCCAGTGGCCATCTTACGCGTCATGCCGGCGATCTGATGTGAACAAAACTTTTCAAAACCAGGTGGTTTTGAATAATTTTATGAATCTTTTGGTTTTTTATTCTTTCCTATTTCTTTAGGGTGGCGCCATTTCCACTCCTATTTTGGTTAAGACACTCATTTTTGCTAGTTAACTTACTAAAATACCCTTCTTTTTATTCAAATAATTTTTTTATCATACTAATCCACAAATCTACCTTTGTTTTTAGTCAATCTTGATAAAACGGAAAAGTAAAATTGATCGTAAAATGAAAAAGATTAATTTGTTAAAAGCATAATAAAATGCCGAACATATTTGTATTATATATGTATTAACAAAAGATAAACACATAAAAAACATGAAATTTCGTGCTATTCAACTATTGATACAAAGAAATGAATTAATATCGATTGCAAAATCAATCTCAAAGCAAGTGGATCAACTTACGTGAGTTTGAAAGTACATAATGTGTAAACAAATTTTTAATCCCATCTTGCAATTCGTATTAAAATGTGAAAAGCTAAAAAAACACAAATAAGTGATTTGTAACTTTAGATACCTACAAGTTTATTTGAAAATTACCCACAAGATCAAAATATGCTTGAGAGTTATATTGGATTTAAAATTTTAACTTTGAAATAAAGTTTCCCTCAAATTGTTTAATAAAAAATAGATAGTTAATTGTGTATTCATAAGCCGTTAAACATTTTATATAGATTTTCTAATTAAAAGCATGAGATCATAAATTAAGAATAACGAACTTCTCTAGGAAAGTGATTAAATGATGCATTATAGAATGATTTTTTAATTAGGTGTAATTTGACATTTATATTGTGAATTTGATATTTAAAAGGGAAAATAGAAACAAGTGCAGTTATGTTGGTTAGATTGATTAAAAAAAAAAAGAAACAATAACTTGAAGAGGGAAGAGGGAGAATGTCATTACGGTTTATTGATTGAAAAGAGGAATGCCTTAGCCAAAATGAGAGTGAAAATAGCGCTGTCCTTTCTTATTGTTCGTCATCTCTGGTTGGATATATAATGCGTTGACGCCAATGGCTGGATGATAACAGCAAGAAAACTGTAGGAAGGGAAGCTTCTGATCAGCGATTTGTTGGGCCTTCATTTTTAAGGAGGAGAAACCCAGAAAATGGACAAGGCCATCAGGTTGTCTTTGTGGCATCCCCTGCTCACTATATTCCTAATGATCAGAAATGGTCAAATGGATTTTGAAGCTGACTTTTGCCTCGAGGATTTGGGAATTCGAAGATTCGCTGAAGTGGCAAGCGAGATGAGGATCTGATTTTCTTAGTAAAATAGACGAACAATGGAGTATTAGTCCGGGATTCTATTTTAAAGGGCGACGATACATGGGATAAAAATTCAAAAAAATCAAGATGACCTTCGGATGGACCGGCTACTTGTGAAATTAAGAGAATTCTTGTACATGGCCATATACTCGAAATTTTCCTAAGTTTGGTGGACGAGAATAGGGCGACCATGGGAAGCAATGCCAAGTGGCGGCATTGTTCCTTCTTGCATGATGTGCCATTGGTTGGTGTCGCGACCCTCTCGAGCGCTATCTGGCTAGCGAGGGTTAATTGGCCGTCCGATGTTGCATGATCGGACGCGGGCCTCTCCCAAGATCCATTACCCAAATCGCAACTGCAGGATATACGTGGTCGACCTTCAGTGTGGTCTAGTGACATGTGATAAGTGTACATGCCAAGGAGTCGCCACCAATCGTTTCGTGGAAGGTACGATCGGAAACCCCATCGAATAGTTGGGAGTGGTCTATTCGATCCTGCGGAAACCAGTGAATTGGGTTCGAGGACTTAGTTACGCCAACTGTCAGAGTTGACGCCCTTTCGGTACCTAAGCTGAATGGTTTATCTGATCCTTGGATTTCATACAGACGAGTGGGGTACAGATCCTAAATCTAGGAGTTCATGCAGATGGGAATAGCTACCCTATCACTCATAATCATTAGAAATAAGTGCGCAAATCAAGGATCCAATACATGCGGATAAAACACATGAAAGCAGCATGGCATCCCCAATGAGGCCCTATTAGCCTAGAGAAATGTCAATCAAGGATTAAGAGTGATTTGGACATGATTCGCCCATGAGGGGCAGAATCGTAATTTTGACCTATCCAGGGACAATTCGCCTTGAAAGGGCAAATTTGTCATTTTAGATAAATTGGGAAGTCAAAAGATGGGGGAAATAGGATTGGCTATCAATCCAATCCATTTTCCATTTTTTGAGAATTTTCAGAATTTTTCTAGAATTTAAAAGTGATTTTACCCTCGGAGGGGTAAAATCGTCATTTTGGACAAAGATGATGACTGAAAATCTCAAATATTAGGGTGGATCGCCCACTTGACCCAAACCCTAATTTTAAGAAATTTTCAGGACTTGATTGGGGACAAGAAAGACGATTTTCCCATTAAAGGGCAAAATCGTCATTTTGAGAAAAGAGGCGGAACTCGAAAACCCAATCCTAAGAATTGGTCGCCTACCCGACCCTAATTCTTATCTTGGCATTATCGGCCTTATCTCGCATATACAGTAGAGGCGACTTACCCCTAAAGGGTAATATCGTCAAGTCTTAGAAAAATGGATAAGAAACCCCAAAAATAGGGTTGACCAGTTGTCTGTGGTCAATTCTCAATTTTTGGGGACTTCTGGAGTGTCTAGGATTTTCCCACAATTTTTCCACATTTTTTTGGAATTTTCTAGCATTTTTTGGATTTTCTAGGATTTTTCTGTTTCTTTTTTATTTTTAAAAATCATTTTTTGATTTTTTTATTAAAAAAATGTTATTCGGACCGGGTCGACCCGACCCACTCGGGTCGAAACCCGGCCCAGACCCGGACCCGCTGAACCGACGCCCCCAAAACGACATTGCTTTTTCCTCTTTTATTTTTGGATTTAATCGAATCTAATCCGACGGTCACTGATGGACCACGTGGCTAATCCACGGTCTTTGGATCGACTTACCAAATCCTACGGTTCTGATTGAATGAAGACTTGATCAGGACCGTCTGATCCGACTATTTAAACCTACGGCCAAGATTAAAACACAAGACTCGATCTAGACCGTCCATCCATACTAACCTAAACGACGCCGCCCGCTTGCTAATCTAAGCGACGTCGTTTCCACCAATTCTGATTTTCCGATTTAAAACTATTTTTGGATAATCCTAATTACTAATCGAACGGCCATCATTTATTAGACTCGATTAACCTCAGCCGTTGGATGTACCTATTCGAATAACAACCCCCAACGGCTTGCTGACTAGACGGACACGTGGACTAATGGCCGAACGCCAGCTAGGAGTTTGACCGGTTGACCGCGCCACCTCATCTTCGTCTTCAACCTCCCGACTCAGACGGAACGAACGGCCGAGCTTCTCCGGCGATGATCCTACGGTAGGATCTTGACAAAATCGCGCGAGACCAACACTAATTGACTCGAAATCACCTCTAGTCTAATATATCTAAGAATCAGAGCATATAATTCACAGAATCAAGAGCATCATGCGAAGTGCCGATTACGGCCATGGAAGTTCAATTACACAGACCACGCAAAATCAGATTGATTCTTTCACAGATTGACACGGCAGGAGGTGCATAAGACTTACCTCGAGCTCCGATCGAGCTCGCTCGGCCCAGATTTGGCTGGGCAAGAATGGACAGTGTTCGACGATAGAGGTTGGGATTGGGAGACTCAATTCGGGGTGTGCAAGCGAAATCGATACAAAATAGATGTGCGACAATGGTTAGTGATGTTCAAGGAGTGAAACGCACATAATAATCGAAAGAATGAACAAGAAATGCAAGATCTGCCATTGAAGCTCAAGGAAGAACTCGAAGCTGTGACTTACCTATTTTTGCGATCTCAGGTTGTTTGGTCGGCAGCGATCGCTTCCTGGCACACTGGGCGAACCCCTGACGGTCTTCTTTGGCTTTGGTTTGGCCGGAAACGGCCCAACCAGCGCCTTCCAATTGAGCTCAAGTTCTCGACGACGGGGGTCGGAGAACGAGCTCTGCCTAGCGTTCTCTCTCTCTCGCGCGATTCAGTTCACCTTTTTCTAACTGAATCAACCGTCCTCTTGCTTCGCGAAGGTCTGTTGGCTTATATACCACTTTCAGTTTTGGCGGCGAACGGGAGGGGCTCAACTGTCTTGAAATGGCACGTGTTGGCACGTGCCATTTGGTCCAAATGGCGCCGGAGACGGTGGGTAACCCGTCCAATTCCGTTTGGTCCTTCGGCTCCTTCCATCTCATGCGAATTTGGCATGGATTTGTGCTGATTCTAACGTTGTTTGACTTTTGCAGGTCTCGCGACCTTGACCATCCGATTACTCTCCCCTCCGGTGACGTTGGATGGTGCTGTTGGTGTCGATCGACGGGGGAAGATGAGAGGAACAAAATGCCCACCATTCCCCTTTCAATTAGTCACGAATTGACCTTCAATTTGGTCTTCAAAACTCGGTCTGTCACTGTTCATCCGCACGAGCGTTTTGAGGAAGAAGAAGACACTGTTCTGGACCGGTTCAACCGGTCCCGACTTGCAATTTTCCAAATTAAATCCAAATTAACAGGAAATTTTTGCAATTGAACCTCAGAATCGAATCTAGGGCATGGATTTTGTCTAAAATTGTGATTTTGCCCAAAATTTCATATTGGGCCAAATCACCTATGCCAATCGATCTAAAATGGTGAAATCCATTGGGCAGCATGTTCAATTTGTAATGATAGCCCCCGAATTGAAAGTAATTTCAATTATGCTCAAATTCAAGGACTAAAATGCAATTATTTTTGCAATTGAGCAATTTCCCTAAACAATTAGGTCAAATTGAGATAGGGAACAATTAGATTGAATGTCAAGATTCTAAAAAATGCTAAAATGGCAAATTAAAAGACTCAATTGATATTTTTTTTCTCAAATTCAATAGTACGAGTTACAAATGAACACCTATAATTGAATCTGATTTTGGATTTTTTGTGAGTTCAAAAATGCAAGAGATTAAAAATAAAAATATTGGCTATTTTTCCATATTTTTGTGACCTCAAATTCTATTTTTGTTGATTTTTCAAGTATTTTCCTATTTTCTAAAAATATTAAAAAAATGTGAAAATTGTGGAAAATTATTTTTTGGTCAAGAATGGTTCCTTGGGCTTGGCCAAGGTCACCAAAGTTTATTTTGTAATTTTTTTGATTTTTATGGATTTTTTTATGATTTTTCAAAATATAACTGCAAAAAGACTTGGTCAAAAATCAAGTATCAACAGTTGGTCATGCCTAGGAAAAGTGCAAGAAAAATCATTGGTTGCCAATCCCTACAAAACCCTATCATCATATTCGACCAGTAGGGAAGGGTGCAAGTGGCGCCTTCATTCTCCTTGCATGGAAGCTCATTGGCCGAATGGACATGGGGAAGATGCATGAAAGGAAATCAATCATTAGCTCTTGTCCATCACAATTCATCTTAGATTGCCGACCACTAAGACTATGCAAGGTGGCGATTACATTCTTGATGCATGAAGAGTGATTGGCCGATCAAACCTAGGAATTGGTGCTAGAAGGAAGATCATCTATTGGTCCATTGTTCCATCACAAATCTAACCTTGATAGTCGACCAATAAGGACTATGCAAGGTGGCGTTCATGACCTTGTGTGCATGAAATTTTATTGGAGAAACAATCTTGGGAATGAGCACTTCCTTGTGTGTGACAAATGACTAATGGGGGTAACGCCAAGTGGCATGAGATTTTGAGGGGAAGATTTCCATACCTTAGCATGAATGGCAAGTGTCACTCGAGAAACTCCCATGGACATGCAACAAAGGACCCTTCATCATCTCCCTTTCCCATTTTTCGACCAAGGCAAGCAAGAAAAGAGAGAGAGTTCGGAGAGAGAGAGCGAGCGGCCGAGAGCTAGAGTGGAAGGGAAGAAGCGGCGCGGCGATTTCCACCACTAAAGCAAGGAAGAAAGTCGCGGAGCACGAGCAATCAAGCTTCTAAGGCAAGAATTCCTTCAATCTTGTCATAGGTTAGAGTGCATGGTGCCGTTGTCTTGTTAGGAAGTTGAAAGGAAGAGCTTGTGGATTGAAAATCAATTCTGTGTCCCGGTGCAAGGTGGTTAATTACAGTTCTGCTCTAGGCACTGAAATGGGAGTTATTTTTTTTTTAAGCTTTCTTACTTGATTTGAGGGTAAATTGCTGAGTAGATTGGGAATGGGGTGGACATAGAGTCACCGACCTAAACTAGAACAAATAAGAGTGGACTGCAGGCTTAGGATCCAAACTGTAATCGGGTATCTTGCTGTTTCTATCTGTTCAGTCATGTATATGGGGTTGATTTGGTCTATATTACAAGCTTTCAAGCTTATTGATGAAGTATGGACTTAAGATGTCGTGAGGGATACGACGGCTTATTCATTGGAAGAAATTAGGACTCAATCTGCATATTGGATGCTGATTACCTTCGGATCAGTGCAGGTTGATGTTCCATTCTGTTCGGTGTGTCAAATAAAATTGAGTTAAGACACATTACTTTGCTGTGTCGATTAATTAAATGTCAAGTCCAAATAAGGATGAGACTTGAGTACCTAGCTGAATCGAGAAGTAATGAAATTGATTTATAGGTCTAGGATAGAGTTTATATTCGGTTTCAAGACAGAAAAACCGTCCTACTCTAGTTGCTGTTTTGTTACAAAGATCTACCCTTTTTATGTGTGATCGTTTTGGACATCGTAGAATTATGTCACTACTCTATATAGGATTGTATGATTGGAAGAGTTGAGGAGCATTGGGTTTATTTTTGGGGCGTAAAATCGTGACTGTGCAGGGGCAGGACAGAGCAAGATGATTGGTGTGAATCAAAGAGAAAACGACCGATTTGGGTTCGTCAGAAAGGAAAGTTGTGAAGTGAACGAAGCCTTCTTATTGATCTTGCGACATGAGCCTTAGTTGAAATACTTATTAGAAACTGTCATTTAATGGTCGATAGTTTGACTATTTTCTTAGTCGATGAGATTTTAGACATGATGCCTTGCTCAATTGATCATTATATCATATCTCATGAACATGTCTTTGTGAATTGGCATGCTTGTTTGTCGGCCTGGCATTGTTACATCATATGCAGGATTGTCACTGAGAATTTTCAGGATTCATGGCCGAGCATGCATTGGTACATGGTACCTGACTGATATATGATGAGATATGTGGAGTATTTGCTCTTTAGTGCACTGAATCGAGTTGACGCCCATGGGCTATGTGCGGGGATTTGTACGTACTTGATGACTCTGAGCTGTGTGCGGGGTAGAGTCGTTCCATGCGTCGAGGATGCCCTAGAGTAGGGGTCGCAAGTCATTTGGCTTGGCGATGGTTGTATGAGCGAAGAGCATGTCATATTCATGATATTCTGGCATTTCTGCATCATATGATTGTTAATTGAATTTTGAAATGCTACTGTACTATATTGCTACAGGTTTGTTTTATAGTTTGTCCTAGGGAGTCATAGGACCCCTATGGTGCGATTGAATGTTTTCTTGCTAGCCGTCGCGCTAACCCACGTTTGTGGACACATTTTCAGATTAGCATCCATGGCGGCAGTCCCCAAACGTTTTGGAGTTCCATATGATTATGAGTCTTATTATCGTGATATGATACATCTTGATGTACCGCATCTGAAACTTGTTGTGCATGTTCATGCTATGTGGGTCAATGAGGGAGAGCCTGCTTTGACCATATATCGTTGGTATGCTATCTATATATGAGTAGGTAATAGACTAGTAGGTCCTTTTTCTAAGAGTACTTTCGATGCACCCCCCGCTCCTGTCGAGCCTGTAGTTCCAGCACCTCCTATAGCTGTTCCTCCTCATCCTGCTGCTGTTGCTGCTGCTACTGCTGCACCCATCCCTCCTCCAGAGCCTATTATGCCAGAGGTGTATGTTCCACCGCCAGAGCCACTTGAGGAGTCTAAGGATGAGGAGATGTTTCCTTCTGACTAGTCCGAGGAGGATTGAGGATTGGAGATAGTCTTGGTGACTTTTTGTGTAGGAGACTATATAGGTTGATGGAGTAGTTTTTTTTTTTTTTTTTTGCTATCCCAATTATGCCTATGGATCGACGAGCTGAGTTCTTGTTTGTTTATATATATGAACTCCTATATGGTCGTGTGTTATGTTTATAAATAAAAGTTTTAGTCCTTATGTTATGAATCCCTCATATTGCTTTCTAAGTTGTTAAATTCCTATTAAAGATTGCCTTGTAGTACTTGTGGCCTGCGGATCATAGACTTTAGTCTATTGGTTATAATAAGAATAATCTCTAATTATCGTTATTAGAGACCTATGACCGTAGGGTGGCGGTCTGGGACGCCACAGCTCTTCGAGGTGGTATTAAGGCATAGTTTTACCCAGAGTAATAAGGTGCGATAGAGATTAGAATGTTAGGATGCATGTAGAAAGGACTAACACGTGCTTGTTTAATAGTCGTATACTTAGCAACCTTGTTTGGACTACTCACAGAGATTTCCATTGGCAGTGACAGTAAGATTTGATAAGTCAGCCTCAATTGAATATGGATTGATGTGCAGGATCAATAGTTCATCATGAGAAGGACAAGGACATCATCTGCAGGAGGAAACGGTGATGCAAGGACGGGAGATAGAGTCGAGGGAACTGTTGATCGGACTGACGAAATCCTACAAGCTTTGGCTAATCTTGGTACAGCAATAGGAGCTCAACCTCGACCAGCTCCAACTAGAGCCGAAGATGGAGCAGGTGACCGACGATTGCAGAAGTTAGTAGAACATTTTCTGAAGATGAAGCCACCACAGTTCACGGGGTTAGGAGAACCTCACGAAGCTGAAAAATGGATAAAGAGTATGGAGAAAATTTGCAGGTTGTTTAACTGTAACAACGTCGATAGAGTTACCTTGGCAAAATATCAATTGGAAGACAATGCCTAGCACTGGTGGAATACGAGCAAGGATGTGGTGTTTCCACCAGGAACAGCGGTAACATGGGAAGCCTTCGTTAATTCCTTTTATGGCTAGTACTTTTCTGATTGTGCGAGGGATCAAAATATTTCTGAGTTTATGAACCTAGCTCAAGGCAGCATGACTGTAGTGCAGTGTGAAGCAAAATTCTTAGAACTTTCCTGGTTTGCTCCACAACTGAAACTCAGGAACGTAGATGCAAGAGGTTCCTAAATGGCCTCAAGATTGAAATACAGAAGCAACTGGTGTCTCTAAGAATTAAGGAGTATACCGAGTTATATGAACGAGCTCAGCAGGTGGAACAAGTGCTGTCGAAAGAAAATAAAGAAGCAGAACAAAAGGCGGGAGCCAACCGCATGGCGACTCAGGAACAGGACAACAAGAGGCCCAGATGGTTTGATAGATCCCAAGAGACTCCTTATAAAAGACGCAATCATGGAATATTTCGTGGAGTTGGAAAGAACAAAGCAATAGGACAAGTTCGAAGTCGAGACAGAGTTTGTAACCGCTATGGCAAGGCTCATGGAAATCTACCGTTGTTGACACCTGATTTTTTTATCAGTCTTTCATAGTTTATTTTTTAAAAATTCATAAAAAATATATAAAAAGTTAAAAAAAATTAAAAAATCATCTTTGGTAGCCTTGACCAAGCTAAAGGAACCATTTTTTATTAAAAAAAAATAATTTGTCATATTTTTTAATATTTTCCAAAAATAGAAAAATACATGAAAAATGAAGAAAAATAGCGTTCGATGTCGTAAAAATATAGAAAAATAGTCAATATTTTTATTTTAATTTCCTTTTCATTTTGAACTCATAAATAGTCAAAATTCAAGTTCAATTGCATGTGTTTCTTCACGACGCATAGAGTTGAATTTGGCAAAAATATGTCATTCGAGTATTTAATTTGTAAATTTCTACATATTTTTTAGTCTTGACGTCCAATTAGATCGACCACCATCTACAATAAATTCCCCTTGCTGAATATTTTCGTTTTTGTTTCACATGATTTCATGGTGTAAAACGCCGAGTGGATCCCCAAATATAATCGGGTCGGCATGAGCTCGATAGCTCGTCCAAGACCAAACCAGGGCACGGCGAACCCCATGTGAGTACTCTCGAACTCCTTCGATGCTTCCTAATGCTTTTCTTAGGTTAGATCGTGTGTAGAATGGCTAGGACAGCTAAATCATTCTTGAGCTGTGATTGATAAATAGGGCCTTACTAGGAATTGTCGCGACCCGTCTGAAGCGGACGCGGCTAATGGATTACCGATCGCGGGCCTTCCCCCGCACAAGGGTGCAGATCGCGGGCTTTGGATCGGCGCGGGCCCTCCCAGGCCCATACCAAATCGCGGCGGGAGTATTTTTCAAAGGGATTCGACGATAACAGTCGATCGCTTTCGACCTTAGTGTGGTCGTGGTGGCGTGTGCAACTTGTGCATGCATTTGGAGTCGCCACCGGTCTTTCTTGGAGGGTAGACCGGAAACCTTATTGACCGATTGGGAGAGATCGATCAATTCTGCGGAACCAGAGATTTTGAGTTCGGGGACTTGGTTACGTTGATGTCATTACCAACGCCCTTTCGGTACCTAACGCGAGTGATTTTCCCTAACTAGGATTTCATGCAGGCGCAATTTTGGGTGAGGTAAGTCTGACTTTGCACATTAACCAGTTTAACATGCTCACGTAATCATAATAAATAAATAGATGCCAATCACATAAACATCTATCCTACGTGGTGATCATGGAATTATGATTTAATAGGTCTCGAGCCAATGAGACCACATTTAATCATTTTAATATTTTAATAACGGAGAGCTGCTCTTCGCTTCTTCTTGGTTTCTTGAACTCTTCAAGAATCGGGCCCCAAAGAGCTCGCCGACTTAAAAGGCTCCTCCACGTAATCCTCGTAGCATTTACATCAACAATTGACTATGCTAAAAATAAAGATTACATAAAAAATAAAAGGAGTACGCAGCCTCCATTTAATAATTACAACCCCAAATATATAAATAATCACCATACATTCATACATACATCAATCACATTGATTAGGGATTTTTCCATGATCACCACCCTTCCACGTAAGTAATAAATTCACAATTTAAAACTTAGGAAGGCACAATAAAAATTCTACGTTGAATCATATTCAGAATTTTTACGTAAAATAAGATAGCCATAAATTTTCGATTCAAAATTGATTTAGTCTCAATTTTTGCTACGTTGATTAATTTATCATATAAAATAATCAACCTCCATTAGCCATGTAAGACGAACAATTCGTTAATACATATTGGCCATAGTATTGCAAAAATTGCAAAAAATCAATTAAATGCACGAAAACACCTAAGGATCGGCTCTGATACCACTGTTGGGATCCACGTAACACGTAGCGGAAATAAATAACAACCCATACATGTATCTCCAGAGGCGTACTTCGTGCATTTCAATCGAAAAAAATCACAAAGCCTCAAAGGGAGTAAATAGATTACCTCTCGTAGCGTGCTTGAACGGAGGTGTCGGTTCGATGTTCTTCGATCTCAGCCTCCACAAGTGTTAGGCATCTAGTTCGGACGCACCACCAATTGACGAACGGGGAGACGACGAATAACTCCACAACAATTGTGCTAGCAATATGCAGAATCAATATTCCGAACTTAGTATATTTTACTCACTCAAGATTATGAGAATATAGAGAGTGTTTGTGTTCTTCTCTCTAAGCTCTCAAAAATTTGCACACTCTACAAAATGTCTCTCTCTTCAACCTCAAAACTCTTGCCATCCTTTTATAGCCAAAAATACCTTCCAATAAATTGTATTTAAAAATAGCACTAACAATTATAAATTCTATCTAAAAATAGCACTCACAAATAAATGACATTTAAAAATAGCACTAACAATAGCACTCACAATTTATAATACAAAAATGCTATTTAAAAATAGCACTAACAATAGCACTCACAATTTATAATACAAAAATATTATTTAAAAATAGCACTAACAATTATAAATCCTATCTAATAATAGCACTCACAATTTATGATAAATAAATGACATTTAAAAATAGCACTAACAATAGCACTCACAATTTATAATACAAAAATGCTATTTAAAAATAGCACTTACAATTTATAATACAAAAATATTATTTAAAAATAGCACTAACAATAGCACTCACAATACAAAAATGCTATTAAAAAAGCATTAACAAAGGTGTTAAAAATAATAACCATTATTATTATTACAAGATTTAAAGAGGTTACCAAACAGTACAAATACGCATAACGTATAAATACGTATGACGTATAAATACATAGAGCATACGTATACATCCGTGAAACCGGGGACTAATTGAAACAAAAATATGCAATTAAGCCCTTTTGGTAAAAATTGATTAAATTAGAGGGCAAATTGACCCAATTGCACTTCGAGACTTTAGAATCCAATGTCATAGCTTAGAAAAGTGAGAATTGAAAATTAAAAGACTCGAAAAGGAATTTTTTAGGCATAGTTCGGGTTTATGTTTGTGAAGGAACATAGTGATCCGAGCCGAATTTTTGAGATTTAAAATGACACACTTGAAGAGGAAATTAAAACAAAATTATTGAATATTTTTGTGTATTTTTCTGACCACGGATGGTATTTTTCTGATTTTTTTTGTATTTTTAATAATTAAATAAATTCGAAAAACTATTAAAAATTACGAAAAATATTTTTTGTTCAAAATTGGTTCTTGAGGCTAGGCCAAGGCTTCCAAAGTTGATTTTTCAATTTTATGATTTTGTTTGCTATTTTTAATTAATTTTAAAAAAATGAAAATCACAATAATAAATTGGTCAAAAATTAGGTGTCAACAGGAATGTCATGTGATTTATTTGCATATCTAGGTTCCTTGAGTTGCGCATTTTATTACTGATTGTGATTGCTAGGATAATCACTCCTATCTGCATGAATTTCTAGATTTAGGGTTCATACCTTACTCATCCGCATGAATCTCAGGCTAGAAAATTCAGTCAACTTAGGTACCGAAAGGGCGTCAACTCTGACAGTTGGTGTAACTAAGTCCCCGAAACCATTTCTCTGGTTCTCGCAGAATTGAATAGAAACTCCCAACTATTCGATTGGGTGGTCCAATCACACCCTAAAAAAATGATTGGTGGCGACTCCATGGCATGCACACTTAGCACATGTCACTAGACCACACTGAAAGTCGATCACGCATACCTCCGTTGTGATTTGGGTAATGAGCCTTGGGAGAGGCCCGCGTCCGACCAGACAGGACGGCCCATTAGCCCTCGAGAGCCCGACAACCTCAAGAGGGTCGCGACAGACTGGCGACTCTGCTGGGGACTGGTTCTTAACCATTTAGTGGACTTGAGCCGATTAAAAAGTTGATTGATTCTTCTAACCTAATTTTATGCAGATACTCTCGAAAGTGAGGTGTATATGCTAACAAATGTGTTAGATGTTTTTGTAGACGGGAGAAATAAGGGGTGAAGTGCTTGTTAACTTTGTTTTATGCAGGCAGGAGTTTTGGATGTATGATTGTGTGGATGTTTATATTGAAGCGGTGATTGTTAAATAAAATGCATGTCTATTGCTTTAGCACGACACAATGAATACACACAATTGCGCCTAAAACCCCAGGCGCCCTCTTTAGGAACATAATAGAATGAATTGAAAATGGAATCTCCGTGAGGAAAAACATGGGGTAATCCACTTTTCAATTCCCCTCACTTCGAACTATGGATTGAGTCCCAATGCAACGATAGTTGTGCAATGGAATCGGCTCTTCCCAGAATTCGAGGTGAGAACCTTGGCTTTAGGTACCAAGCCCTATCTTTTGATTTTTAGGAGTTTTCCCTCACTTGTCTCATGCGTTTGTCTATGGAAGGTTAGTATACCTAACACTGCAAAAAATACAGAGAAGCTTGATTTTCTCATAAGTTTGGTTGGTAAGACTTTTCTATCCCTCGAACTTGTTACAGCTCTTAATCATTATATTCATTGCATAATTCCGGTGATTGGATTAAATGCCATTTTGAGGATAGATATGTGTGTTTTCCTCCCAATGTTCTTGATGGAAGATGAAGATGGTGTCATCCCATTACGAGCGCCAAGTGGACAAGAAGAGCCTACTATGGACATCATTGAGGTATCATCTAATGAAGATGACGATTTGGAATAGGTGATCCTGAAGTCACGTCTCAAAGATCGAAACTGGGGCATCTCTAAGTATTAAGATCACATTCCTTTGTTTTATTTTTCATTTCTAGCCTTCTTGTATATGATTTATTTTGCTGAGATCCTCTCTATCTGATCCCTTAGATTGATTGTATTAGGGATCTATTTGTGTTTATATACATTCAGATTGAAATTTGTTGTATTTCTATTGACTTGTCATTGGAATGTGATAGTGGCATTTCTTCTAATCACTCGAATACTCCAAAATCAATTTTATAATTTCTTTGGATGAAATTGAAATTGGAAGTCTTATACAACCTTTTGGCCGTATAGGGCAATACAATCCCAATTTCGCCAGAAGGAACTATAAACTTGAATTGGTTCATGCATGTTTTGCATCATTGGTAATCCACAATAATTGATCAAGAGTATTCGTGTTTTTCAAATTTAATGAAAAGATAGATATCCAAATTACTCTCGTTCTTAGCAAACAGCTTTAATTTGGATACCGTATCTTCAATTGAATTTAAAACACATCGTAATTGTGTACTTTTGAACATTCCATTGATTTTCTTGGAATTGATCAAAGGCGATTATCGTGAATTACATTCCTTTCAATGATATGCTTTCCTTTGAGGAATATTGATAAAAGCTTTTGCACAAGGCCAAAACCCTTGTAAAAGCTCTTATCCCTATTAATCACAAGTAAGCATAAAATTGAAATGATTTATGCTTTATTTTTCAAATTCTTTCTTCTGATTATGCCTTTTCGTTTGAAACAAGTTAAAAACAAGTAGAGAAGAGAAGTCTTTTTGTGGATAATCGCGGTGGGAGGTTCCTTTATCCGATCATAAGCAAGATTAAAAAATCAAGATGTACACGCTCGAATCATCAATGTCAAAGCGCAGCTTGCCTAGGTTGAGAGTGGTCAGGTGTTCGAGAAAGTCAGCCATACAGAAGTTGAGACACACACATTAGAGCTTTCATTCATTTCGCTCAATCGAGGGACCTTAAAAGCAGATCATACAAATCATCGGGGTGGAAACATAAAACCGCAATGAGCCCTAATTAGCATCACAAAGGAACCTAGTTGGCCCTCCATATTATTGATGTTTTGCTTATACTCACCACCTCGAGACTCGAGATCTGCAAGCTTAAGAAGAAGGCGTTTACATTCCCCTTTAAGATCGGCAACCTTGGTCCCGTGATCTTCGGCGGCTATTTCCAGGTCCCGAACTAGTCCTCTCCCATGGGCTATATCTGTGGTAATGCTGTCAAGCCTTTCTTCCTGCCACTCACATTGAAACTTCAACACGACATTACGACGGTCGTGCTCATAGGTGGTCAGGGATAAGGCCAAGCGCTCCACCAAATTTCCCCTCTCGCGAAGCAACATCGAGACTCGCTTGTTGGCGAACTCAACAACCTTTCTGTGACTATCGGCCACAAGGTTGGCCAACACCAAGCAGTTGGACCGATCCTCATAGCGAGCTCGCAAAACGTGAGCCGCGGTAGCTTTTCGATGAGCGACACGGTAAGTCTCTAAAAAGTTTATAAAGAGGGTTGGGAAGATTCTATATTCCCTCTCTAAATTAGTGCCCTCGATGGAGGTGATGTCTATTTCCACGAGCAAAATACAAATTTCATCTTCAGTTTCTGGGTGATCGGCTATATGAGCATAGCCTCGACCGAGGAGGTTATAGAGTTTTTCCCACTGGGCCAAAATTTCGGCCGAGAAAGTGCGAATAGGAGAGGAGGTCATTTTCGTTGGAGTGAGGGAGAAGAAGATGAGTGTGGTAGAGTGATTAAAGTACGAAAAGGCAATTATGTAAGAGTGTTAATCTTCTCTGTATTAACTCCTCCTTTTATAGCAACTCGAGAATGAAGAAAGGCATAGCAATAATGCTCGTGGAGCCAAGTTAATTGGGTAAAGCAATGGTGGCTCTTTCGATGAACCATCAGATCTGTCCCAGTCCGCGATTTCAGGCTTGATAAACCTAAAAAAGTTGTAAAAAGATATGTCGGTGTCACCATATTAAAATTGAGCGGGAGTTAAGCGCAACTATCGAAAAAAGTTGAGAAAGGATTTGGCAGTCCCATCATATTAAAAAACTGAGCGGGAGGCGAGCGTAGTTCCACCTTTTTGAAAATAAGTGGGAGACAGACATGGATATCGAGAAAAGGAAATCGATTTGGTGTCCCTCCACGTTGAAAAGAAGAAAGAATACAACAAAACGGGAAATACGAAATCTTGGGGCAACGCTTGCCTGATGATCTTCATCCATGTTTAAAGAACGTTTCATGGGCATACAGAACCACTCAAAAGAAAATTTAGAGAGAGTGAGCATACATGAGAGAGTAAAGAACCCTGAGTGAGCAAAAATTGATCGAACATTTTTCGATCCAACATGTTTGAGGGTTACCATCAGTTGCTAGAGGCGACTGATCCAAAAATCTCAGAAAATGAACTACTGAGAGATCTCGAAGATTCTAGGATGGCGTCTGGTACCAGAACCACAGAACCCAACCCTTTCGGCAACGAAGTTCAGGATCTCAGCAGCGACGACAACAGCAGCAGCGATGGTCAATCCCGGAAAAGGAAACGTCGCCAGTGCCACACTCAGAATGAAATCCAAGAGCTTGAAGCTTTCTTTAGTGAATGCCCTCTCCCGAACATGAAACAAAGAAATGAATTGGGCCAGAAGCTAGGGATGAAACCTTTGAGGGTCAAGTTTTGGTTTCAAAATAAGCGAGCCAAATTGAGGGCTCAACACAGACGTCAAGAACTTGCGATTCTAAAGGAGGAAAACGAAAAGCTTCGAGCGGAGAACATGAGGTATAAGAAAGCTCCCAGCACTATCGCTTGCCTTAATTGCGGTGGCCCTATCACTCTCGGCGAAATGTTCCTTGATAAGCCTTATATGAGGATTGAAAATGCTCATTCACCACCCCACTCCCTCGAACCATCTTCGATACAATCGGATTTTGTTGGAGATATGCATGAACAAATCAATTCTACGAAGTCAATACCGATGCCTTCTAAAGGATGTGATATGCGTCACCATGATTGGAGTTTCCTTAACGATGAGCTTACTATCACGACCGACCAATCCAAAGCTGATGAATTCCCTCCACAACAATTTCTGGCTCGATCAAATCCTACTGGAAATAGGCCAGAGAGCAATAGCCAAGTTGTCAACACTGTTCCGGGTTGCAAGAAGACGAGGGTCAATTGGTCCCCCGAGCTTCATCTCAAGTTCCTTAGTGCGGTTCAGCAACTAGGGATCAACTCAGCATATCCAACGCGCATACTTGAGATCATGAACATACCAGGACTCACTAAGATGGAGTCGCGAGTCACCTCAAGAGCTACAGAAAGGCGCTAAGACAGCGCCACACATCACTGAACCTGAAAGAACTCAACTTGTGCCTAAACACTAGGCATGGCTATAACTACAATGCCCCTGAAGTAAGAAATACCCTGCCGAATCTAGGCACCGACCAAGCTGGTAGCAGCACCATCGACTACTTGGGCGCTAATCAGAATATTCCCCCAAATCATCTCAGCACCCCTCAAGAGTATATGCCACAAGTGCAGCAGGTACGAACTCCTTGGTTTGAGCAGCAACTTTTCGCTAGTGCTCTTCCTATCCCCGATCAACATATTGCGCCTAGTGTTCAAAGATCTGCCCGGCTTGGGCATATGATTTCGGAAGATCAAGCGGGCGGATGCTCTGAGGATTTTTGTTTCTTCCATTCCCAAATGGAATGTGCTTTTGATAGTGAACCGATCAATCATCCTCTTATAATCTCGAGCAACGACGAAGGTTCTAGCTCGAAGAATCAGATCGCTCACAACAGAAACAGGAATCCTTCAACGCCAAGCGATGATGGTCAACCCGAATATCAGTTGCTCGAAGAATCAAAAGATTTCCTTGATGAGGAGCTCCATATCTGGATCGATCAGTTTAAAACTGATGGACTTATGAAGTTATGATCCAAAATGACGATTATATGTCTGATTCATGGTGTAACTGGCTGATCACCGAGAATCCTCAAGGGAACTAGGCACATGTGACTGGATGTATCATTAATCTTTCTATCATAAAGTCTTCCATGCAAGACAATCTTCCTTAATGCCTAGAGTTAATCTGGGGCAGCGATCAGTACTACCTGCGAGCATCATCATGCTTGAGTGCGACAATCCCTTGTTAGATTAGAGTCGAGGCGAATCAATTGAACGCCATGAAGAAAACATTTAAAGGCTTCACATAGGAAAATGCGAGCAAAAGCCCGAGCGAGCTCAAAGACGGTTAGCTCTGTATCGTTCTAAGGGACCTTTAGTTGTTATGAACTCTAAATTGAGCTTGTTTCATTCTCGATGGGGGTCGCTAACTGCTTCAAGAATTTTATAACAAAAAACGAACCAGTTAGGGACGCCAATAGTGTTGTGTCCTGGTAGTCAGTGAAATGGAAGTGGTACGAAATGTCAGGAGTTCGATCTCGGGATTGAAAAATCATTTTATCAGTTGGTCTATCACCCGATGAAGTTCAAAGAGATTCGACGCAGATGACTATAGAACTTGGGGCAATTCGAAAATCATCGATTCATTTTCATCAAGCGGCGAAGTTGGTATTGTAAAATGTGAAGCATGCAAATGACAAATCCGAAGCAGAAGGAGATGAATCATGATTCGCTTATCCAAGGTCGGGATTTCAACCTTCGACTAAAGCCAAATCTAGGATGAGTTTTTGATCTTGCCCACTCGACAAAACCCATCTCCACTGAAAATGGTGGCAAACCATTCCTACATCCGGAAAGCATGTCGAAGCCGAAGACATCAAATTCATCGTTTAATCCGTGGGGCAAGTCCCTGAAGCGATAGTTATCATCCGCAGAGCGTAATGGAATCCATCCTTTCAATGTAAAACGCATTTGGCCGCGGAGCCACCCATTTGGTAAAAAGAACGTATCGTTCCTAAATGATTTTCAATCAGATGCGGGGATAATGTTCTCTCATTTTCCTCTCAGGTGATGAACAGAGACGAGGCACCCAAGAAGCCATGCATTCAAATAACATAACAGTGCATGAAACACGCCCAAAAAGATGAATGAATCTCCTCCGACGTAAATCCTCGAGGTGGATTCGTTGCCCAACCAGACGAAGAAATCATGGCCACAAGCTTGAGGGCCGGCTTCTACAATCTGCACATTGGCATGCAGAATGGAATTCAAATCAAGAGTAAAGTAGTATCGTCCCAATTTGTTTTGAATTTGGAAACCCAAAATAATGCTTAATATTTATCCTTGGCAGGAGCTCGCCATCAGGGCAGACATGTAAGTTTCATTTTTCTCCAAAAACCAAGAAGTCGAAAGAACTTTAGAACACCTAACAATCTTGTGTTACTATGTGAAGTGCAGATTTTCACAACCCTTGTACACTCGTTGGAGCATATGACCAAGGGTAAGATGTATCGTTCCAATTTTTGTAAAGTTTTAGAATATACGATGACATATCCCTTTTATATCTCCAGGATCTCCAGCCTCGATGGGCAGGTAAGTATCCCTTTTCCCAATTCATTGGAGATTAAAAACTTTTAGAATTAATTCGATTCTCACATCTAAAAAGACATAGAATTCTTACTTCATTGACATTCATGTTTTAAAACATGAGATTGTCTGAACATGAATTACACATGTATGGTGCATCACAAAATCCCTTTGAATGATAAATCTTGATGAAATGAAATGAATTTTTCCAACAAGAGTCGTTTGAACTGTTCAAAAGGGTATTTTCTCATAAGAGAAGCGAGCCTAATCCAAACACGTCCCATACACACCTGAGAGATGAGGAGATTGGAAATGATAGCGAAACCTTAACCTATGGATATAAGGGTCATTCGCAACGATTACATGGATCGAGATGATAGAGGCATTTATTTCTTCATTCCAAACACTACAGATGCCCATTGAGAACCCCATTGAACGGCGATTTTCATTCTCAACCCTGTCAAGAACCACCCCACATTGGGGCAAATGAAGGTTAGTCCAACAGTATCAGAAAGTAAACGGTTTGAAATTTTCTTGCTCGGACTAACATAAATCTTTGTGTGTTGTTTATATGATAATCCAAGTGTCATAGGATGACGAGAATAATTCATTTCTCTATCCTACACACTGTTATCCTTTGCACGACCAAGTTGAGCCAGCAAATTCATTTCATCAACCTATTGGTGATCATTGCATATTCCAAAGCAAAGGCAACATCACTCTAGGAATGGAAGCGTGCCAAAGTTTAAGTTGCATATCTAGCATGATTGCCGAAAATCCTAGCTCCAAAAGAAAAGAAAAACACGGGATTAAAAAAAGGGGGAAAAGAAAAATCCCTAGACATCAAGAAAAAGCAAAGTGCCTGGTAAAAAGGCTGATGTCTATTCAAAATATCCCCAGTAAAGTCTAGATATACGATGAAAAGACCCTGCAAAGGAGTCAGATCAAGATGACTACTCTCCAAATGATGTCGTGCTCAAATTGCAAACACACAAACAAACGGTCTCTTAATGTAACAAGAGACGCTTTTAAACATCCTTGTGCGCTCTAAAAGAGGAGTGTACACTTCAAGAAATGGAGATGTTCTTCGAAGGACATGTGGCAAATTTGCAATGATCACCAATGCCAAACCCTTCACAATTTCTGGGCAAAAAATAAGCCTTTTTCGGTCTCTAATCCTTCCAATGTTACAACCCTGAAGCAGTCTTATCTGACTAAGACACTTGGGTTAATGTATAACTTAGCTCAAAGAAGTACGAGCAAGACTATTTCTTTCTCATTTTACAGGGTTCTTGACTTGTAAACCCGGAGCAGATAGTGAAAAATTTCGTTCAACGGCCTTGACTCAAAAGTGAGTCCCCCTTGGAAACCGATATCCAAGCCTAACACTACGGTCCCGTGAAAGACCTCCTGATCGGTCGAAATGTATGCGTTGCGAATGATCCTGAAACCCAGGCACAGGTCGGTAGGAAATTGAGCACTTTCCCTATTAAAGATCATTATCACAGAGCAGTGAGGAGCCTTCTTGGATGAGAAATACTCCAATGGATGTTTTGAGCAAACTCTTTTTGAAATTTTCAAATTGTTTGATCTAGAGTTTCCGTGCAAGGAATTTATGATCACATCTGTATATGGCAGGAATGTTTTGGATAACCTCCAGCAATCAAAATGCACATTTCATGACTAAAACTTAAGTCGTAGAATTTTGTCAGTTAGACAATTATTGTCTTCCCAAAGATTACTAATATCTTCTTGGCGAGGAAAATTTTTTCAGGTCTAAGCTTTCTGCAGGAGTTTTGGCCGCCCCAAAGACTGGGTGCGTCATCCTTAGGTGAAGCCTTTTAGTAGGCAAATCTTTTCTAAGACCGATCCACAGAATGATCGAGTCTCCGACTAGCCCCGAAGAGCGGGTACGTCATCCTTTGATTCATATCAATTTGGAATCTCATAAATGGTAGAAACCGCCTGAAGGGTCAACTCAATGGTAGAAATCGCCTGAAGGGTCAATCAATGGTTGAAACCGCCTGAAGGGTCAACACAATGGTAGAAACCGCCTGAAGGATCAATGTATGGTAGAAACCGCATGAAGGGTCAACCAATGGTAGAAACCGCCTGAAGGGTCAAAACAATGGTAGAAACCGCTTGAAGGGTCAATGTATAGTAGAAACCGCCTGAAGGGTCAACCAATGGTAGAAACCGCATGAAGGGTCAATGAATGGTAGAAACCGCCTGAAGGGTCAAAGGACTGGTAGAAACCCGCCTGAAGGATCAACCCAATGGTCCGATCCACCATACGGATCAAAACCTTGATGAATCCCGAACGCGGGAGGATTCGTTTTCCCTAATAAGCCTTACATTAGGCAAGCCATTTCTAGTTTAGTCCACCACACGGATCAAAACCCT
The DNA here is from genome assembly GCA_021437785.1 of Rhodomyrtus psidioides. NCBI lineage: Eukaryota > Viridiplantae > Streptophyta > Magnoliopsida > Myrtales > Myrtaceae > Rhodomyrtus > Rhodomyrtus psidioides. The sequence continues at coordinate 3,679,346 of JAILYB010000031.1, read as the reverse complement.
TGGCAAATTCCCAAATGTGGGATGCGTCTTCCTTAGGTTCCTATCAGTTAGGAATCCCATTATGGTTTGACCTACCATACAGGTCAGAGCTTAACATCCCCAGGACACTCCGATGACAAGTCCTTAGGAATCTACTTGAACCCATCAGACACAGCAAATGCCGCAAGCATTTGACAGGTAAGGGGCAGGGAAGTCTATCTACTCCTTAACTTTCTTACATCATATCAGGGAATTGAATGAGCACATCTCTTTTTAAGGAAAAGCACACATTGATGGGCATGAAAATTGGATGTCATGATTTCTTTTCTTTTCCCAGTCGAGTCGATCGGAACACAGGTGTCACCTTGTCTTTGAGAGAAACCTCTGACGAAATTCCTCTCAAAGAGGGGCAGCTGTTGACACCTGATTTTTTATCAGTCTTTCATAGTTTATTTTTTAAAAATTCATAAAAAATCTATAAAAAGTTAAAAAAAATAAAAAATCATCTTTGGTAGCCTTGACCAAGCTAAAGGAACCATTTTTGATAAAAAAAAAATAATTTGTCATATTTTTTAATATTTTCCAAAAATAGAAAAATACATGAAAAATGAAGAAAAATAGCGTTCGATGTCGTAAAAATATAGAAAAATAGTCAATATTTTTATTTTAATTTCCTTTTCATTTTGAACTCATAAATAGTCAAAATTCAAGTTCAATTGCATGTGTTTCTTCACGACGCATAGAGTTGAATTTGGCAAAAAAATGTCATTCGAGTATTTTAATTTGTAAATTTCTACATATTTTTTAGTCTTGACGTCCAATTAGATCGACCACCATCTACAATAAATTCCCCTTGCTGAATATTTTCGTTTTTGTTTCACATGATTTCATGGTGTAAAACGCAGAGTGGATCCCCAAATATAATCGGGTCGGCATGAGCTCGATAGCTCGTCCAAGACCAAACCAGGGCACGGTGAACCCCATGTGAGTACTCTCGAACTCCTTCGATGCTTCCTAATGCTTTTCTTAGGTTAGATCGTGTGTAGAATGGCTAGGACAGCTAAATCATTCTTGAGCTGTGATTGATAAATAGGGCCTTACTAGGAATGCCATGTGATTTATTTGCATATCTAGATTCCTTGAGTTGCGCATTTTATTACTGCTTGTGATTGCTAGGATAATCACTCCTATCTGCATGAATTTCTAGATTTAGGGTTCATACCTTACTCATCCGCATGAATCTCAGGCTAGAAAATTCAGTCAACTTAGGTACCGAAAGGGCGTCAACTCTGACAGTTGGTGTAACTAAGTCCCCGAAACCATTTCTCTGGTTCTCGCAGAATTGAATAGAAACTCCCAACTATTCGATTGGGTGGTCCAATCACACCCTAAAAAAATGATTGGTGGCGACTCCATGGCATGCACACTTAGCACATGTCACTAGACCACACTGAAAGTCGATCACGCATACCTCCGTTGCGATTTGGGTAATGGGCCTTGGGAGAGGCCCGCGTCCGACCAGACAGGACGGCCCATTAGCCCTCGAGAGCCCGACAACCTCAAGAGGGTCGCGACAACCGTGTAATACTGGGAGAGAATGTTATGGATGTGGACGAGTAGGACATCTAGTGAGAGATTGTCCCCAGAAAAGACAGCAAGTCCAGCAGAATCAAGACAATCGAACGAAACCTATTGGAGCACCGCAAATGCCCCCAACTCAAGGCAGGATCCAGGCTATGACTCGAGAGGAAGCGGAAGCCTCTGGGACTACTATAGCAGGTATGATTCCTTTATGTGATAAGGATGCATATGTGTTATTTGACACTGGAGCAACGCATTCTTTTATATCAACAAGGTTTGCTGAATTGTGTGGACTGAAGCCTGAAATACTCGAAGTACCCCTTAGTGTATCCACACCACTGAAGGATAAAATAGTGACTACTCTGATTTGTAAAGGATGTGAAATTGTGATAAGGGGTCAAAGTCAGAAAATCGACCTAATAGTTATGGGTTTCTATGATTTTGATGCCATTATCGGCATGGATTGGTTGCGTGACTTACGAGCCAATGTAGACTGCTTCAAAAAGGTAATTCGGTTTAGCCCTCCTAATGAGACCAGTTTCGAGTTTGTGGGAACTGGAACTCGTACGATTGTACCATTAGTATCCGTAGTGGAAGCTCGTAAACTTCTAGGCAATGGATGTCGAGGTTTTCTTGCTAATGTCAGGGAGTTAACCAAAAAGGAAGTCAGTATTAATGACGTCCCAGTAGTTCAAGAATTTTTAGATGTCTTCCCTGAGGAACTACCAAGACTACCCCCGAATCGAGAAGTTGAGTTTACTATTGAACTAGCCCCAGGAACTGAGCCTATTTCCAGAGCCCCCTACAGAATGGCTTTGACTGAGCTTAAGGAGTTAAAAGTACAATTGCAGGAATTACTGGATAAGGGATTTATTAGGCCAAGTACTTCACCATGGGGAGCACCAGTATTATTTGTCAAGAAGAAGGATGGATCACTTCGTTTGTGCATTGATTATAGACAACTAAATCAGGTGACCATCGAGAACAGGTATCCTCTGCCAAGAATTGATTACTTATTTGACCAACTGCAAGGAGCCTCCGTTTTCTTGAAAATCCACTTAAGATCGGGTTATCATCAATTGGAAGTTAGAGAAGAAGATATCCCCAAGACTGCTTTTTGAACCAGATATGGACACTACGAGTTCGTAGTCATGCCATTTGGACTTACAAATGCCCCAGCTGCATTCATGGATTTAATGAACAGAGTATTCAAACCCTATCTGGATCAATTTGTGATAGTGTTCATTGACGACATTTTGGTGTACTCCAAGGGACAGAAGGAACACCAGAAACATTTACGGAAGGTGTTACAGGTATTGAGGGAACACTAGTTGTATGCAAAATTCAGCAAATGTGAATTCTGGTTAGACAATGTCATATTCCTTGGTCATATGGTAACGGAGAAGGGAATCTCTATGGATCCCGCCAAAATCGAAGCTATTATAAATTGGCCGCGACCAACTACCGTTACAGAGATACGAAGTTTCCTTGGTCTCGCTAGATATTACCGCCGGTTCGTGGAAGGATTTTCTCGACTTGCGGGACCCTTGACTCAATTAACACGAAAGGGAGTTAAGTTTGAATGGACAGAAAGGTGTGAACAAGGCTTTCAAGAACTCAAGAAAAGATTGACTTCGACTCCAGTATTAACCATACCGTCAGGGCCAGGAGGATTCGTGGTATACGATGATGCATCTCACAAAGGATTGGGTTGTGTTCTAATGCAACATGGAAAGGTTGTGGCCTATGCTTCAAGACAGTTACAACCTTATGAGTTGAATTATCCGAAACATGACTTAGAACTGACAGCAGTGATTTTCGCATTGAAAATTTGGAGGCATCACCTGTATGGAGAGAAATTCCAAATTTTCACTGATCATAAAAGTTTAAAATACATTTTCTCTCAAAAGGAATTAAATATGAGGCATAGACGATGGATGGAATTACTCAAGGACTACGAGTGTGAAATTCTTTACCACCCTGGCAAGGCAAACAAAGTGGCAGATGCTTTGAGCAGGAAAACTACGCTGCATATGGCAAGCCTGATGAGTAAAGAGTGGGAATTATTAGAAGAAGTATCGAATTCAGATTTCGTGGTTGAACTGAATGAATTAACTAGCGAGTTTGCCACACTGAGAATCGAGTCCGAATTGGTACAAAGGATCAAAGAATTACAACAGACGGATTTTGAGATCTCTAAGCTTCTACAAGAGGCAACAGAGGGCAAGAGGCCAGATTTCTCAATCTCGAAAGATGGAGTTCTTCGCTTTCAAGGACGTTTATGTGTACCAGAAGAGGAAAAGTTAAGAAAGGACATTCTTAATGAAGCTCATCGAAGTAACTATAGCATTCATCATGGATGCACGAGATGTATCGAAATCTTCGACAACACTATTGGTGGAATGGAATGAAGAAAGATATTGCTGAATATGTCGTAAAGTGCTTAACTTGCCAGCAAGTGAAAGCAGAACATTTGAAGCCCGCCGGAATGCTCAGACCATTAGATATTCCCGAATGGAAGTGGGAACATATAACGATGGATTTCGTGCAAGGATTACCTAGAACATCGAAAGGACATTATTATATCTGGGTAATTGTGGATCGATTGACTAAGTCAGCTCATTTCATAGCAGTCAGGACAACATACTCGTTGGAGAAATTAGCTGAACTGTACGTACAGACTACAGTGAGGCTGCATGGAGTTCCAGTAAGCATTACTTCAGATCGAGACCCAAGATTTACATCAAAATTTTGGAAGAGTCCACCCCCAGATCGATGGACAGATAGAAAGAGTCATAAAAATCCTAGAAGATATGCTTCGAGCATGTATTTTGGATTTTAAAGGTAACTGGGAAGAAAAGTTACACATAGCAGAATTTTCCTGCAATAACAGTTACCAAAAGAGCATAGACATGGCACCATTTGAAGCTCTATACGGACGAAGATGCAGAACACCCATATGTTGGGATGAAGTGGGAGAACGAAAGATCACAAGACCAGAACTGATCCAAATCACAACTGAGGTTATACAAATTGTCCGTGATAAACTTAAAACAGCTCAAAGTCGTCAGAAGAGTTATACAGACAAACGACGAAGACCATAGGAGTTTGCAGTGGGCGACTATGTATTTCTAAAAGTCTCACCACTCAGAGGAATATCACGATTTGGGAGGAAAGGGAAATTAAGCCCTAGGTATGTTGGGCCTTTCGAAATTCTGGAGAAGATATGAGACTTAGCTTACCGAATAGCCTTACTGCCAAAGCTATCAAATGTACATGATGTGTTCCATGTTTCCATGCTGAGGAAATACCATCCCGATGCAGTGCATGTATTGGATTATGAAACTATTGAGGTGAGCGAGAAAGGTGAATATGTAGAGAAGCCAGTGCAAATTTTGGATCGAAAAGAGCAAGTTCTAAGGAACAAGATTATTCGTCTGGTGAAAGTTTTATGGAAAAATCACGGCATGAAGGAAGCCACCTGCAAACTTGAGAAGACAATGAAACAACAACACCCCCACCTGTTTGAAGTTACAGGTCGGTATTAAGACCTTTTTCTAGACATGCTGCATTTCCATTACGATGAGTACTGTAGAAAATGCATGACCTGTTTATGAGGTACGAAATGATTAATTAGTCAATTGACCATGGCATGATTAATAAATTTATGAGAAGAGCATGAAGAAAATAAGAAGCAAATGTTGGTAGTATAAAGAGTGGTTAAAAGAAATTTATGGTGCTTGATGACCGCTGTCGGCATGATAGCCGAGTGGCATTCGGGGGTGACATGGTCCGAGAAGGTGGTCGCTGGATCGACCCCCGGGATTGGTGGATGTACAATTGTAAATCGATACTTGTGAATGAATATAGTAAAAACCTTTTTGCTGCAACCTACTATAGAAGAGATTGGTTTCTTTCTCTAAACTTGACTCTGAAGCTAGGAATCGAATTTCGAGGACGAAATTCTTAGAAGGGGGGTAGAAGTTGTGGCATCCCCTGCTTACTAGATTCCTAATGATCAGAAATGGTCAAATGGGTTTTGAAGCTGACTTTTGACGCGAGGATTTGGGAATTGGAAGATTCGCTGAAGAGGCATGCGAGATGATGATCTGATTTTCTTAGTAAAATAGACGAACAATGGAGTATTAGTCCAGGATTCTATTTTAAAGGGCGACGATACATGGGATAAAAATTCCAAAAAATCAAGATGACCTTCGGATGGACCGGCTACCTATGAAATTAAGAGAATTCTTGTACATGGCCATATACTCGAAATTTTCCAAAGTTTGGTGAATGAGAATAGGGCGACAGTAGGAAGCAATGCCAAGTGGCGGCATTGTTCCTTCTTGCATGATGTGCCATTGGTTGGTCATGCCTAGGAAAGTGCAAGAAAAATCATTGGTTGCCAATCCCTACAAAATCTTATCATCATATTCGGCCATTAGGGGAGGGTGTAAGTGGCGCCTTCATTCTCCTTGCATGGAAGCTCATTGGCCGAATGGACATGGGGAAGATGCATGAAAGGAAATCAATCATTAGCTCTTGTCCATCACAATTCATCTTAGATTGCCGACCACTAAGACTATGCAAGGTGGCGATTACATTCTTGATGCATGAAGAGTGATTGGCCGATCAAACCTAGGAATTGGTGCTAGAAGGAAGATCATCTATTGGTCCATTGTTCCATCACAAATCTAATATTGATAGCCAACCAATAAGGACTATGCAAGGTGGCGCTCATGACCTTGTGTGCATGAAATTTTATTGGAGAAACAATCTTGGGAATGAACACTTCCTTGTGTGTGACAAATGACTAATGGGGGTAACGCCAAGTGGCATGAGATTTTGAGGGGAAGATTTCCATACCTTAGCATGAATGACAAGTGTCACTCGAGAAACTCCCATGGACATGCAACAAAGGACCCTTCATCTTCTCCCTTTCCCATTTTTCGACCAAGGCAAGCAAGAAAGGAGAGAGAGTTCGGAGAGAGAGAGCGAGCGGCCGAGAGCTAGAGAGGAAGGGAAGAAGCGGCGCAGCGATTTCCACCACTAAAGCAAGGAAGAAAGTCGCGGAGCACGAGCAATCAAGCTTCTGAGGCAAGAATTCCTTCAATCTTGTCATAGGTTAGAGTGCATGGTGTCATTGTCTTGTTAAGAAGTTGAAAGGAAGAGCTTGTGGATCGAAAATCAATTCTGTGTCCCGGTGCAATGCGGTTAATTGCAGTTCTGTTCTAGGCACTGAAATGGGAGTTATTTTTTTTTTAAGCTTTCTTACTTGATTTGAGGGTAAATTGCTGAGTAGATTGGGAATGGGGTGGACATAGAGTCGCCTACCCAAATTGGAACAATTAAGAGTGGACTGCATGCTTAGGATCGAAACTGTAATCGGGTATCTTGCTGTTTCTATCTGTTCAGTCATGTATATGGGGTTGATTTGGTCTATATTACAAGCTTTCAAGCTTATTGATGAAGTATGGACTTAAGATGTCATGAGGGATACAACGGCTGATTCATTGGAAGAAATTAGGACTCAATCTGCATATTGGGTGCTGATTACCTTCGGATCAGTGCAGGTTGATGTTCCATTCTGTTCGGTGTATCAAATAAAATTGAGTTAAGCCACATTGCTTTGCTGTGTCGATTAATTAAATGTCAAGTCCAAATAAGGATGAGACTTGAGTACCTAGCTGAATCGAGAAGTAATGAAATTGATTTATAGGTCAAGGATAGAGTTTATATTCGGTTTCAAAACAGAAAAATCATCCTACTCTCGTTGTTGTTTTGTTACAAAAGTCTACCCCTTTATGTGTGATCGTTTTGGACATCGTAGAATTATGTCACTACTCTATATAGGATTGTATGATTGGAAGAGTTGAGGAGCATTGGGTTTATTTTGGGGCGTAAAAACGTGACTGTGCAGGGGTAGGACAGAGCAAGATGATTGGTGTGAATCGAAGAGAAAATGACCCATTTGGGTTCGTCAGAAAGGAAAGTTGTGAAGTGAACGAAGCCTTCTTATTGATCTTGTGACATGAGCCATAGTTGAAATACCTATTAGAAACTGTCATTTAATGGTTGATAGTTTGACTGTTTTCTTAGTCGATGAGATTTTAAACATGATACCTTACTCAATTGATCATTATATCATATCTCATGAACATGTCTTTTTGAATTGGCATGCTTGTTTGTCGGCCTGGCATTGTTACATCACATGCAGGATTGTCGCTGAGAATTTTCATGATTCATGGCCGAGCATGCATTGGTACATGGTACCTGACTGATATATGACGAGATATGTGGAGTATTTGCTCTTCAGTGCACTGAATCGAGTTGACGCTCCTAGGCTGTGTGCGGGGATTTGTACGTACTTGATGACCCTGAGCTATGTGCAGGGTAGAGTCATACCATGCGTCGAGGATGCCCTGGAGTAGGGGTCGCAAGTCATTTGGCTTGGCGATGGTTGTATGAGCGAAGATCATGTCATATTCATGATATTCTGGCATTTCTGCATCATATGATTCTCAATTGACTTTTGAAATGCTACTGTACTATACTACTACAGGTTTGTTTTATAGTTTGTCCTAGGGAGTCATAGGACCCCTATGGTGAGATTGAATGTTTTCTTGCTAGCCGTCGCGCTAACCCACGTTTGTGGACACATTTTCAGATTAGCATCCATAGCGGCAGTCCCCAGACGTTTTGGAGTTCCATATGATTATGAGTCTTATTACCGTGATATGATACATCTTGATGTACCGCATCTGAAACTTGTTGTGCATGTTCATACTATGTGGGTCAATGAGGGAGAGCCCGCTTTGACCATATATCGTTGGTATGCTATATATATACGAGTGGGTAATAGACTAGTAGGTCCTTTTTCCGAGAATACTTTCGATGCACCCCCAGCTCCTGCGAGCCTGTAGTTCCAACACCTCCTGTGGCTGTGCCTCCTCCTTCTACTGCTGCTGCTGCTGCTGTTGTTGCTGCTGCACCCATCCCTCCTCCAGAGCCTGTTATGCCAGAGGTGTATGTTCCACCGCCAGAGCCACTTGAGGAATCTGAGAATGAGGAGATGTTTCCTTCTGACCAGTCCGAGAAGGATTGAGGATTGGAGATAGTCTTAGTGACTTTTTGTGTAGGCGACTACGTAGGTTGATGGAGTAGTTTTTTTTTTCTATCCCAGTTATGCCTATGGATCGACGACCTGAGTCCTTGTTTGTTTATATAGATGAACTCTTATATGGTCGTGTGTTATGTTTATAAATAAAAGTTTTAGTCCTTATGTTATGAATTCCTCATATTGCTTTCTATGTTGTTAAATTCCTATTAAAGATTGCCTTGTAGTACTTGTGGCCTGTGGATCATAGACTTTAGTCTATTGGTTATAATAAGAATAATATCTAATTATCGTTATTAGAGACCTATGACCGTAGGGTGGCGGTCTGGGACACCACAGTCTTAGCTGAAAGAGAGCTAAAAATCCCTTCGGTTCTTCTAGTGCTGCTATTCTTGTCCTTCCCAAGGGCCGACCTTGAGCTCCGCTGCGGCGCCGAGCTCAAGCTCCCCGATCTGGAAGGCTCGAGCTATGTTGCATGCGTTATCAAGCTCGAGGTTAAGATTTGGCAGCTCGAGGTCCATGCTGCGGCGGAGGTTGAGGTCCCCAGAGGCAAGGCAATGCAACGAGCACATCTGGAGGAAAAAAAATTAATAAGGTCAGAAATTCCAGAAATGAGAACGAAGGAGATGAGGTGCAAAGGAAAAAAAAAGAGTCAAACGAATTCAGAAACTTCAAGAAATTATAGAAAACCGGTTGGCAATAACTAAATAACTCGATCATGCCACGTAAGACAGCCTATCCTACATGACACGAGTGCGATAACTGAGATGCCACGTCAGCATTTTCAGACGAAAATTGGCCGGAATGATCAATAAAATTTCAGAAAAAAAGGTTAGAAAAACATGACAAAATTGAAGAATTTAGGACTACATAAACATCTGTCAATCGATTTGTTAATTTATCCATCCAATCTAAGAGCGCTCCAATAGCGACGTAATCTTCTCACATTCCATTCCACATGTTCTTGCTGCTGCATAATGATGGTTTCTTCCGTCTCCGGGAGGTGATTAGGTTCCCTTCGGTTACGAAAACAGTAGACTGTTGACCAGTACCAACGACATTTGACCGCCCGTTGACCGGCGCTGACTTCAGGTGTTGACCGTTGACCGGTTCAGACAAATCAGTCCGACCGGTTCTAACGCACTTTCCTGACCGATCTGCTACTTTCCAGTAAGTTCTTGGCAAACTCATATTGGTTCCCAAGGTATTTCGAAGTGCTAGGTCCGTTTTTGACCTTATTTTCTCCTTATCTCCTTTCTAACTATTGGTGTCTTCACATTTCTTGTCCAATCTGCTGTGTTGAAACTGATAAAGTGGATATTATGGATAAATTTGAAGTTTCGATGCCCAATTGCTATCGACTACTACCTAAACAACTTATAGGGACATATAATTGATCTCGAAACCACGATCCAAGTGCAAGAACATCTACCATGCACTATTGCTATCATAAAGGCTTTTTCCAATAGCATTAGAGGATCTTTATTCCATTCTTCTAGAATTTAGTATTTCTAGCTGCTTTGTTCCTTTTGTTATGTACGTCACTTTAGATAATTCTCATTCGTGATTTTTCACTTCGCCTACTGTAATCATGTGACTTCAAATTCCAATTTGTTCTAAGCAAAATCATTCAATCCACATGCCCCTACTATTCATATAACTAATAATCCCCGTCGACCATACAAGAAATATTTCAACATCCACATTATCCTTGCCTAACACATTTATGGTTCTCAAATAATCCCTAAATTAGGACAATTGTGTGGACTTGATTTTGATGTTCATTTCTCTTCTCTTGGTAGCCATGTGGAAGATCCATGAACAAGACAAACTAGTAAGACATACCGTAGAGTGGGACACCTCTTTTTGAGCTCGTTTTCTTGAATATTCCCAAGTCATTGGCAAGCTGTGCTACCACAGTATCATTTGAAATTTGACACTCTCGGTTAGGTCATGCCTCATCTTTAGATTAAGATATTTGGTTTCAAGTCGTCATTTATGTTTGTTTGAAAATAGATATTTTGATTGTTTGCCTTGTTAGTTGGAAAAACATTGTGCCTTGCCATTTTTTCTTAGTGAATCCATCTCTCATGCTCCTTTTGATCTCATTCGATATTATATATGGGAACCATCTCCCACCATTTAGAACATGTTTCCATTTATGTTGCTACCTTGGTCATGGCATTGAGAACAAATGGTATAGATGTTGGGATCTTATGTCTCACCGTCTTCATGTGTCTCATCATGTTATATTTTAGGAACACAAGATGTTCTCATCGATCTCTTTGTCCTTTCAAATCATCGAATCATGCTTCCTTCTTCACCAACACTTCAGTGGATTTATTACCAGGAGATTCCATATCTCCGTCCACTAGTGGATCTTCCTTTTAGTACTACCTTCTTCTAATCTTGATGCATGTCCTTTTGGCGATGCCACCTCCACAGCTTCTAATATGTCTTCTCCATCTGCGGATTCTACACCTGCCGACATTCAATCATCCTCTGTTCGTCATTCCAAAGAGTACGTCAATCTTCTATTCAACTTCGTAATTACTATTGTTACTCTTCCATTGCTTCTCTTTCTAAACCTTGCACATATAGAAAAGTTAGTAATTATTGTTGACACCTAAATTTTGATGACCTATTTAGAGATTCATTGCATAGAAAATTAGGGGTCCATCCTGGCCACTAACCGTAAGTATTGTCAATATGCATTTACATATTGGTAGTATTTTCATTGTAATAAACCCACATAAATTGCATTTTAATTGGACTGGATTTGATTATGTTTTTGGACTAAGCCCGTGACATTGTAATTTTGGCCAAACCCTTTGATAGCCTTAATGGCCGAGATTTGCACATGGGAATGCCTAGTTAGGAAAGATTGATTTGTGGAAGCAAACTTGGTGAGTAATTAAGTTTTAAATTATCAAGTTATGGCCACAATGGGAATAAGTCAATTTCCTAGTGGGGTTAAAAAGAAGTTTGCTGCACTTGGGAAAAGGAAACTCCTGTAACACCCATTGACAGCTATATATGATTAAAACAAAGGCAAATGGTACTGTGGACTATTGTCAAACTTGCCTCCGGATCCCCTGTCATAATGGTAGGGGATCCGGATCCGGATTCGTAAAACTTAGTTGAGTTCATTATATGATGGTCGTGTTTCGACGCCAAACCACACTGGCCGGGTCACCTAGTCGAGCCTTTTTCACGGAGGTGTCTTTTCTTGGGTTTTTTTCCAATTTAATGCAAAAAAAAAATATTTACAAAATTAGACACTATTTAAAAGAATTTACAATTTTAGGTCTCGCGCGCTGGGCCGGGCAGCGCGCGAGACCTGAGATCTGATAGTGCCAGCACGCCACCGTCGCGCGCTGTCTGAAGCAGCGCGCGACGGTGGCGTGCTGTGAGAAACAGCGCGACGGTGGCGCGCTGTGAGAAACAGCGCGCGGCCATCGCGCGCTGGGCTCAGCAGCGCACGGCTGGTCGCGCGCTGGGCCCAGTAGCGCTCTGCCGGTAGCGCGCTGGGCCCAGCAGCGCGCGGTTGGTCGCGCGCTGAGCCCAGCAGCGTGCAACCAGTCGCGCGCTGCGCGCAACAGCGCGCGACTGCTGGCCGCGCTTCACCGACAGTCGCGCGACGCCACGCGTCGCGCTACTGTGGGTGGCTTGAAGAGGCTCTCTGCCCAGCAGAGAGCCTTTCCAGGCTTCGCGTCCGGCAGAGCCTTTTAGGCTCTGCGTTCCTCCTTCTTCCTCTTTTCATTTTCTACCTTCTTCTTCGCCTTCTTCTACTCTTCTGTTTTTGCTCTCATTTCCCTTGCTCGTCTTCATCGTCCAGATCGTTTCCAAGGCATCCCTTGCAAATTTGTTGAAGGTAAAGTTCTTTAGGTAGAGATTGCAATTCAATCATTTGTTAGCTAGACATGGAAAACTATGATAACCCCTGCATTTCATTTGTTAGCCTTCTTTGAGGAATCATTAAACAGGCATCTGTTTCAAGAAAAGTATTGGACAAGTAAAGCCTACATTCCTTCTAGACTCAGGTTTTAGATTCGGCAAATGCAATGTCGAATTTATATCCACTTATTTCATTTGTGGTATAAGACTGAATGTCGATTTAAGAATTGGCGAACTTCTATAAAAGATCAGTGAATTTTTAAATTTGAGGTAAATTCCTATGTAGGAATTTTTTTCAATTTGTGGGTTTAGAAAGATATTTATTTTTATTATTCATAGATGAATAAAAATTTATTTACGTTTCTTATAGTATTGTTAATAATTTTGGAAATGTTTCAAATAATTAGTGATTTTTTTACTTTGTAGAATTTGAGAAAAAAAACTCCAATCGGCGTCCTCCCTCCGCGCGTTCACTCCGCCAGCAGCTTGAGCTTGAGGTAAATTCCTACGAAGGAATTTTTTTGAATTTGTTGGGATTAGATAGATATTTATTTTTATTATTCATAGATGAATAAAAATTTATTTACGTTTCTTATAGTATTGTTAATATTTTTGGAAATGTTTCACATAATTAGTGAATTTTTTACTTTGTAGAATTTGAGAAAAAAAACTCTAATCGGCGTCCTCCCTCCACGCGTGCACTCCGCCAGCAGCTTGAGCTTGAGGTAAATTCCTACGTAGGAATTTTTTCAATTTGTTGGGTTTAGATAGATATTTATTTTTATTATTCATAGATGAATAAAAATTAATTTACGTTTCTTATAGTATTGTTAATATTTTTGGAAATGTTTCAAATAATTAGTGAATTTTTTACTTTGTAGAATTTGAGAAAAAAAAAACTCCAATCGGCGTCCTCCCTCCACGCGTGCACTCCGCCAGCAACTTGAGCTTGAAGCAAATTCCTACGCAGGAATTTTTTTCAATTTGTTGGGTTTAGATAGATATTTATTTTTATTATTCATAGATGAATAAAAAGTTATTTACGTTTCTTATAGTATTGTTAATATTTTTGGAAATGTTTCAAATAATTAGTGAATTTTTTACTTTGTAGAATTTGAGAAAAAAAAAACTCCAATCGGCGTCCTCCCTCCACGCGTGCACTCCGCCAGCAGCTTGAGCTTGAGGTAAATTCCTACGTAGGAATTTTTTTCAATTTGTTGGGTTTAGATAGATATTTATTTTTATTATTCAAAGATGAATAAAAATTTATTTACGTTTCTTATAGTATTGTTAATATTTTTGGAAATGTTTCAAATAATTAGTGAATTTTTTACTTTGTAGAATTTGAGAAAAAAAAAACTCCAATCGGCGTCCTCCCTCCGCGCGTGCACTCCGCCAGCAGCTTGAGCTTAAGGTAAATTCCAACGTAGGAATTTTTTTCAATTTGTGGGTTTAGATAGATATTTATTTTTATTATTCATAGATGAATAAAAATTTATTTACGTTTCTTATAGTATTGTTAATATTTTTGGTAATGTTTCAAATAATTAGTGAATTTTTTACTTTCTAGAATTTGAGAAAAAAAAACTCCAATCGGCGTCCTCCCTCCACGCGCGCACTCCACCAGCAGCTTGAGCTTGAGGTAAATTCCTACATAGGAATTTTTTTCAATTTGTTTGGTTCAGATAGATATTTATTTTTATTATTCAAAGATGAATAAAAATTTATTTACGTTTCTTATAGTATTGTGAATATTTTTGGAAATGTTTCAAATAATTAGTGAATTTTTTACTTTGTAGAATTTGAGAAAAAAAACTCCAATCGGCGTCCTCCCTCCACGCGTGCACTGCGCCAGCAGCTTGAGCTTAAGGTAAATTCCTACGTAGGAATTTTTTTTCAATTTGTTGGGTTTAGATAGATATTTATTTTTATTATTCATAGATGAATAAAAATTTATTTACGTTTCTTATAGTATTGTTAATATTTTTGGAAATGTTTCAAATAATTAGTGAATTTTTTACTTTGTAGAATTTGAGAAAAAAAAACTCTAATCGGCGTCCTCCCTCCGCGCGTGCACTCCGCCAGCAGCTAGAGCATGAGGAAAATTCCTACGTAGGAATTTTTTTCAATTTGTTGGGTTCAGATAGATATTTATTTTTATTATTCATAGATGAATAAAAATTTATTTGCGTTTCTTATAGTATTGTTAATATTTTTGGAAATGTTTCAAATAATTAGTGAATTTTTTACTTTGTAGAATTTGAGAAAAAAAAACTCCAATCGGCGTCCTCCCTCCACGCGTGCACTCCGCCAGCAGATTGAGCTTGTGCTAAATTTCTACGTAGGAATTTTTTTCAATTTGTTGTGTTTAGATAGATATTTACTTTTATTATTCATAGATGAATAAAAATTTATTTACGTTTCTTATAGTATTGTTAATATTTTTGGAAATGTTTCAAATAATTAGTGAATTTTTTACTTTGTAGAATTTGAGAAAAAAAAACTCCAATCGGCGTCCTCCCTCGATGCGTGCACTCCGACAGCAGCTTGAGCTTGAGGTAAATTCCTACGTAGGAATTTTTTTAAATTTGTTGGGTTTAGATAGATATTTATTTTTATTATTCATAGTTGAATAAAAATTTATTTATGTTTCTTATAGTATTGTTAATATTTTTGGAAATGTTTCTAATAATTAGAGAATTTTTTACTTTGTAGAATTTGAGAAAAAAAAACTCCAATCGGCGTCCTCCCTCCGCCCGTGCACTCCGCCAGCAGCTTGAGCTTGAGGTAAATTCCTACGTATGAATTTTTTTCAATTTATTGGGTTTAGATAGATATTTATTTTTATTATTCATAGATCAATAAAAATTTATTTGCGTTTCATATAGTATTATAGTATTGTTAATATTTTTGGAAATGTTTCAAATAATTAGTGAATTTTTTACTTTGTAGAATTTGAGAAAAAAAACTGCAATCGGCGTCCTCCCTCCACGCGTGTACTCCACCAGCAGATTGAGCTTGAGGTAAATTTCTACGTAGGAATTTTTTTCAATTTGTTGGGTTTAGATAGATATTTACTTTTATTATTCATGAATGAATAAAAATTTATTTACTTTTCTTATATTATTGTTAATATTTTTGGAAATGTTTCAAATAATTAGTGAATTTTTTACTTTGTTGAATTTGAGAAAAAAAAACTCCAATCGGCGTCCTCCCTCGACGCGTGCACTACGCCAGCTGCTTGAGCTTGAGGTAAATTCCTACGTAGGAATTTTTTTCAATTTTTTGGGTTTAGATAGATATTTATTTTTATTATTCATAGTTGAATAAAAATTTATTTACGTTTCTTATAGTATTGTTAATATTTTTGGAAATGTTTCAAATAATTAGTCAATTTTTTACTTTGTAGAATTTGAGAAAAAAAAACTCCAATCGGCGTCCTCCCTCCACGCGTGCACTCCGCCAGCAGCTAGAGCTTGAGGTAAATTCCTACGTAGGAATTTTTTCAATTTGTTGGGTTTAGATAGATATTTATTTTTATTATTCATTGATGAATAAAAATTTATTTACGTTTCTTATAGTATTGTTAATATTTTTGGTAATGTTTCAAATAATTAGTGAATTTTTTACATTCTAGAATTTAAGAAAAAAAACTCCAATCGGCATCCTCCCTCCACGTGTGCACTCCGCCAGCAGCTTGAGCTTGAGGTAAATTCCTACGTAGGAATTTTTTTCAATTTGTTGGGGTTAGATAGATATTTATTTTTATTATTCATAGATGAATAAAAATTTATTTACGTTTCTTATAGTATTGTTAATATTTTTGGAAATATTTCTAATAATTAGTGAATTTTTTACTTTGTAGAATTTGAGAAAAAAAAACTCCAATCGGCGTCCTCCCTCCGCCCGTGCACTCCGCCAGCAGCTTGAGCTTGAGGTAAATTCCTACGTAGGAATTTTTTTCAATTTATTGGGTTTAGATAGATATTTATTTTTATTAATCATAGATCAATAAAAATTTATTTGCGTTTCTTATAGTATTGTTAATATTTTTGGAAATGTTTCAAATAATTAGTGAATTTTTTACTTTGTAGAATTTGAGAAAAAAAAACTGCAATCGGCGTCCTCCCTCCACGCGTGCACTCCACCAGCAGATTGAGCTTGAGGTAAATTTCTACGTATGAATTTTTTTCAATTTGTTGGGTTTAGATAGATATTTACTTTTATTATTCATGAATGAATAAAAATTTATTTACGTTTCTTATAGTATTGTTAATATTTTTGGAAATGTTTCAAATAATTAGTGAATTTTTTACTTTGTTGAATTTGAGAAAAAAAAACTCCAATCGGCGTCCTCCCTCGACGCGTGCACTCCCCCAGCTGCTTGAGCTTGAGGTAAATTCCTACGTAGTAATGTTTTTCAATTTTTTGGGTTTAGATAGATATTTATTTTTATTATTCATAGTTGAATAAAAATTTACTTATGTTTCTTATAGTATTGTTAATATTTTTGGAAATGTTTCAAATAATTAGTGAATTTTTTACTTTGTAGAATTTGAGAAAAAAAAACTCCAATCGGCGTCCTCCCTCCACGCGTGCACTCCGCCAGCAGCTAGAGCTTGAGGTAAATTCCTACGTAGGAATTTTTTCAATTTGTTGGGTTTAGATAGATATTTATTTTTATTATTCATTGATGAATAAAAATTTATTTACATTTCTTATAGTATTGTTAATATTTTTGGTAATGTTTCAAATAATTAGTGAATTTTTTACTTTCTAGAATTTGAGAAAAAAAACTCCAATCGGCGTCCTCCCTCCACGTGTGCACTCCGCCAGCAGCTTGAGCTTGAGGTAAATTCCTACGTAGGAATTTTTTTCAATTTGTTGGGTTTAGATAGATATTTATTTTTATTATTCATTGATGAATAAAAATTTATTTACGTTTCTTATACTATTGTTAATATTTTTGGAAATGTTTCAAATAATTAGTGAATTTTTTACTTTGTTGAATTTGAGAAAAAAAAAACTCCAATAGGCGTCCTCCCTCCACGCGTGCACTCCACCAGCAGCTTGAGCTTGAGGTAAATTCCTACGTATGAATTTTTTTCAATTTGTTGGGTTTAGATATTTATTATTTTTATTATTCATAGATGAATAAAAATTTATTTACGTTTCTTATATTATTTTTAATATTTTTGGAAATGTTTCAAATAATTAGTGAATTTTTTACTTTGTAGAATTTGAGAAAAAAAACTCCAGTCGGCGTCCTCCCTCCTCGCGTGCACTCCGCCAGCTGCTTGAGCTTGAGGTAAATTCCTACGTATAAATTTTTTCAATTTGTTGGGTTTAGATAGATATTTATTTTTATAATTCATAGATGAATAAAAACTTACTTACGTTTCTTATAGTATTTTTAATATTTTTGGAAATGTTTCAAATAATATGTGAATTTTTTACTTTGTAGAATTTGAGAAAAAAATACTCCAATCGGCGTCCTCCCTCCACGCGTGCACTCCGCCAGCTGCTTGAGCTTGTGGTAAATTCCCACGTAGGAATTGTTTTCAATTTGTTGGGTTTAGATAGATATTTATTTTTATTATTCATAGATGAATAAAAATTTATTTACGTTTCTTATAGTATTGTTAATATTTTTGGAAATGTTTCAAATAATTGGTGAATTTTTTACTTTGTAGAATTTGAGAAAAAAACTCCATATCGGCGTCCTCCCTCCACACGTGCACTTCGCCAGCAGCTTGAGCTTGAGGAAAATTCCTACGTAGGAATTGTTTTCAATTTGTTGGGATTAGATAGATATTTATTTTTATTATTCATAGATGAATAAAAATTTATTTACGTTTCTTATTGTATTGTTAATATTTTGGGAATTGTTTCAAATAATTAGTGAATTTTTTACTTTGTAGAATTTGAGAAAAAAAAAACTCCAATCGGCGTCCTCTCTCCCCACGTGCACTCCCCCAGCAGCTTGAGCTTGAGGTAAATTCCTACGTAGGAATTTTTTTCAATTTGTTGGGTTTAGATAGATATTTATTTTTATTATTCATAGATGAACAAAAATTTATTTACGTTTCTTAGAGTATTGTTAATATTTTTGGAAATGTTTCAAATAATTAGTGAATTTTTTACTTTGTAGAATTTGAGAAAAAAAAACTACAATCGGCATCCTCCCTCCACGCGTGCACTCCGCCAGCAGCTTGAGCTTGAGGAAAATTCCTACGTAGGAATTTTTTTCAATTTGTTGGGTTTAGATTGATATTTATTTTTATTATTCATAGATGAATAAAATTTTATTTACGTTTCTTATATTATTGTTAATATTTTTGGAAATGTTTCAAATAATTAGTGAATTTTTTACTTTGTGGAATTTGAGAAAAAAACACTCCAATCGGCGCCCTCCCTCCACGCGTGCTCCGCCAGCAGCATGACCTTGAGGTAAATTCCTACGTAGGAATTTTTTACAATTTGTTGGGTTTTGATAGATATTTATTTTTATTATTCATAGAAGAATAAAAATTTATTTACGTTTCTTAGAGTATTGTTAAAATTTTATAAAATGTTTCAAATAATTAGTGAATTTTTTACTTTGTAGAATTTGAGAAAAAAAATACTCCAATCGGCGTCCTCCCTCCACGCGTGCACTCCGCCAGCAGCTTGAGCTTGAGGTAAATTCCTACGTAGGAATTTTTTTCAATTTGTTGGGTTCAGATAGATATTTATTTTTATTATTCAAAGATGAATAAAAATTTATTTACGTTTCTTATAGTATTGTTAATATTTTTGGAAATGTTTCAAATAATTAGTGAATTTTTTACTTTGTAGAATTTGAGAAAAAAAACTCCAATCGGCGTCCTCCCTCCACGCGTGCACTCCGCCAGCAGCTTGAGCTTAAGGTAAATTCCTACGTAGGAATTTTTTTCAATTTGTTGGGTTTAGATAGATATTTATTTTTATTATTCATAGATGAATAAAAATTTATTTACATTTCTTATAGTATTGTTAATATTTTTGGAAATGTTTCAAATAATTAGTGAATTTTTTACATTGTAGAATTTGATAAAAAAAAAAACTCTAATCGGCGTCCTCCCTCCGCGCGTGCACTCCCCCAGCAGTTTGAGCATGAGGTAAATTCCTACGTAGGAATTTTTTTCAATTTGTTGGGTTCAGATAGATATTTATTTTTATTATTCATAGATGAATAAAAATTTATTTGCGTTTCTTATAGTATTGTTAATATTTTTGGAAATGTTTCAAATAATTAGTGAATTTTTTACTTCGTAGAATTTGAGAAAAAAAACTCCAATCGGCGTCCTCCCTCCACGCGTGCACTCCGCCAGCAGATTGAGCTTGTGGTAATTTTCTACGTAGGAATATTATTCAATTTGTTGTGTTTAGATAGATATTTACTTTTATTATTCATAGATGAATAAAAATTTATTTACGTTTCTTATTGTATTGTTAATATTTTTGGAAATGTTCAAATAATTAGTGACTTTTTTACTTTGTAGAATTTGAGAAAAAAAAACTTCAATCGGCGTCCTCCCTCGACGCGTGCACTTCGTCGGCAGCTTGAGCTTGAAGTAAATTCCTACGTAGGAATTTTTTTAAATTTGTTGGGTTTAGGTAGATATTTATTTTTATTATTCATAGTTGAATAAAAATTTATTTATGTTTCTTATAGTATTGTTAATATTTTTGGAAATGTTTCTAATAATTAGTGAATTTTTTACTTGTAGAATTTGAGAAAAAAAAACTCCAATCGGCGTCCTCCCTCCGCCCGTGCACTCCGCCAGCAGCTTGAGCTTGAGGTAAATTCCTACGTAGGAATTTTTTTCAATTTATTGGGTTTAGATAGATATTTATTTTTATTATTCATATATCAATAAAAATTTATTTGCGTTTCTTATAGTATTGTTAATATTTTTGGAAATGTTTCAAATAATTAGTGAATTTTTTACTTTGTAGAATTTGAGAAAAAAAACTGCAATCGGCGTCCTCCCTCCGCGCGTGCACTCCACCAGCAGATTGAGCTTGAGGTAAATTTCTACGTAGGAATTTTTTTCAATTTGTTGGGTTTAGATAGATATTTACTTTTATTATTCATGAATGAATAAAAATTTATTTACGTTTCTTATAGTATTGTTAATATTTTTGGAAATGTTCAAATAATTAGTGACTTTTTTACTTTGTAGAATTTGAGAAAAAAAAACTTCAATCGGCGTCCTCCCTCGACGCGTGCACTTCGTCGGCAGCTTGAGCTTGAAGTAAATTCCTACGTAGGAATTTTTTTAAATTTGTTGGGTTTAGGTAGATATTTATTTTTATTATTCATAGTTGAATAAAAATTTATTTATGTTTCTTATAGTATTGTTAATATTTTTGGAAATGTTTCTAATAATTAGTGAATTTTTTACTTGTAGAATTTGAGAAAAAAAAACTCCAATCGGCGTCCTCCCTCCGCCCGTGCACTCCGCCAGCAGCTTGAGCTTGAGGTAAATTCCTACGTAGGAATTTTTTTCAATTTATTGGGTTTAGATAGATATTTATTTTTATTATTCATATATCAATAAAAATTTATTTGCGTTTCTTATAGTATTGTTAATATTTTTGGAAATGTTCAAATAATTAGTGACTTTTTTACTTTGTAGAATTTGAGAAAAAAAAACTCCAATCGGCGCCCTCCCTCCACGCGTGTATTCCGCCAGCAGCTTGAGCTTGAGGTAAATTCCTACGTAGGAATTTTTTTCAATTTGTTGGGTTTAGATAGATATTTATTTTTATTATTCATAGATGAATAAAAATTTATTTACATTTCTTATAGTATTGTTAATATTTTTGGAAATGTTTCAAATAATTAGTGAATTTTTTACATTGTAGAATTTGATAAAAAAAAACTCTAATCGGCGTCCTCCCTCCGCGCGTGCACTCCCCCAGCAGTTTGAGCATGAGGTAAATTCCTACGTAGGAATTTTTTTCAATTTGTTGGGTTCAGATAGATATTTATTTTTATTATTCATAGATGAATAAAAATTTATTTGCGTTTCTTATAGTATTGTTAATATTTTTGGAAATGTTTCAAATAATTAGTGAATTTTTTACTTCGTAGAATTTGAGAAAAAAAACTCCAATCGGCGTCCTCCCTCCACGCGTGCACTCCGCCAGCAGATTGAGCTTGTGGTAATTTTCTACGTAGGAATATTATTCAATTTGTTGTGTTTAGATAGATATTTACTTTTATTATTCATAGATGAATAAAAATTTATTTACGTTTCTTATTGTATTGTTAATATTTTTGGAAATGTTCAAATAATTAGTGACTTTTTTACTTTGTAGAATTTGAGAAAAAAAAACTTCAATCGGCGTCCTCCCTCGACGCGTGCACTTCGTCGGCAGCTTGAGCTTGAAGTAAATTCCTACGTAGGAATTTTTTTAAATTTGTTGGGTTTAGGTAGATATTTATTTTTATTATTCATAGTTGAATAAAAATTTATTTATGTTTCTTATAGTATTGTTAATATTTTTGGAAATGTTTCTAATAATTAGTGAATTTTTTACTTGTAGAATTTGAGAAAAAAAAACTCCAATCGGCGTCCTCCCTCCGCCCGTGCACTCCGCCAGCAGCTTGAGCTTGAGGTAAATTCCTACGTAGGAATTTTTTTCAATTTATTGGGTTTAGATAGATATTTATTTTTATTATTCATATATCAATAAAAATTTATTTGCGTTTCTTATAGTATTGTTAATATTTTTGGAAATGTTTCAAATAATTAGTGACTTTTTTACTTTGTAGAATTTGAGAAAAAAAAACTTCAATCGGCGTCCTCCCTCGACGCGTGCACTTCGTCGGCAGCTTGAGCTTGATGTAAATTCCTACGTAGGAATTTTTTTAAATTTGTTGGGTTTAGGTAGATATTTATTTTTATTATTCATAGTTGAATAAAAATTTATTTATGTTTCTTATAGTATTGTTAATATTTTTGGAAATGTTTCTAATAATTAGTGAATTTTTTACTTGTAGAATTTGAGAAAAAAAAACTCCAATCGGCGTCCTCCCTCCGCCCGTGCACTCCGCCAGCAGCTTGAGCTTGAGGTAAATTCCTACGTAGGAATTTTTTTCAATTTATTGGGTTTAGATAGATATTTATTTTTATTATTCATATATCAATAAAAATTTATTTGCGTTTCTTATAGTATTGTTAATATTTTTGGAAATGTTTCAAATAATTAGTGAATTTTTTACTTTGTAGAATTTGAGAAAAAAAACTGCAATCGGCGTCCTCCCTCCGCGCGTGCACTCCACCAGCAGATTGAGCTTGAGGTAAATTTCTACGTAGGAATTTTTTTCAATTTGTTGGGTTTAGATAGATATTTACTTTTATTATTCATGAATGAATAAAAATTTATTTACGTTTCTTATAGTATTGTTAATATTTTTGGAAATGTTTCAAATAATTAGTGAATTTTTTACTTTGTTGAATTTGAGAAAAAAAAACTCCAATCGGCGTCCTCCCTCGACGCGTGCACTCCTCCAGCTGCTTGAGCTTGAGGTAAATTCCTACGTAGGAATTTTTTTCAATTTTTTGGGTTTAGATAGATATTTATTTTTATTATTCATAGTTGAATAAAAATTTATTTATGTTTCTTATAGTATTGTTAATATTTTTGGAAATGTTTCAAATAATTAGTGAATTTTTTACTTTGTAGAATTTGCGAAAAAAAAAACTCCAATCGGCGTCCTCCCTCCACGCGTGCACTCTGCCAGCAGCTAGAGCTTGAGGTAAATTCCTACGTAGCAATATTTTCAATTTGTTGGGTTTAGATAGATATTTATTTTTATTATTCATTGATGAATAAAAATTTATTTACGTTTCTTATAGTATTGTTAATATTTTTGGAAATGTTTCAAATAATTAGTGAATTTTTTACTTTGTAGAATTTGAGAAAAAAAAACTCCTATCGGCGTCCTCCCTCGATGCGTGCACTCCGACAGCAGCTTGAGCTTGAGGTAAATTCCTACGTAGGAATTTTTTTAAATTTGTTGGGTTTAGATAGATATTTATTTTTATTATTCATAGTTGAATAAAAATTTATTTATGTTTCTTATAGTATTGTTAATATTTTTGGGAATGTTTCTAATAATTAGAGAATTTTTTACTTTGTAGAATTTGAGAAAAAAAAACTCCAATCGGCGTCCTCCCTCCCCCCGTGCACTCCGCCAGCAGCTTGAGCTTGAGGTAAATTCCTACGTATGAATTTTTTTCAATTTATTGGGTTTAGATAGATATTTATTTTTATTATTCATAGATCAATAAAAATTTATTTGCGTTTCATATAGTATTATAGTATTGTTAATATTTTTGGAAATGTTTCAAATAATTAGTGAATTTTTTACTTTGTAGAATTTGAGAAAAAAAACTGCAATCGGCGTCCTCCCTCCACGCGTGTACTCCACCAGCAGATTGAGCTTGAGGTAAATTTCTACGTAGGAATTTTTTTCAATTTGTTGGGTTTAGATAGATATTTACTTTTATTATTCATGAATGAATAAAAATTTATTTACGTTTCTTATATTATTGTTAATATTTTTGGAAATGTTTCAAATAATTAGTGAATTTTTTACTTTGTTGAATTTGAGAAAAAAAAACTCCAATCGGCGTCCTCCCTCGACGCGTGCACTCCGCCAGCTGCTTGAGCTTGAGGTAAATTCCTACGTAGGAATTTTTTTCAATTTTTTGGGTTTAGATAGATATTTATTTTTATTATTCATAGTTGAATAAAAATTTATTTACGTTTCTTATAGTATTGTTAATATTTTTGGAAATGTTTCAAATAATTAGTCAATTTTTTACTTTGTAGAATTTGAGAAAAAAAAACTCCAATCGGCGTCCTCCCTCCACGCGTGCACTCCGCCAGCAGCTAGAGCTTGAGGTAAATTCCTACGTAGGAATTTTTTCAATTTGTTGGGTTTAGATAGATATTTATTTTTATTATTCATTGATGAATAAAAATTTATTTACGTTTCTTATAGTATTGTTAATATTTTTGGTAATGTTTCAAATAATTAGTGAATTTTTTACATTCTAGAATTTAAGAAAAAAAACTCCAATCGGCATCCTCCCTCCACGTGTGCACTCCGCCAGCAGCTTGAGCTTGAGGTAAATTCCTACGTAGGAATTTTTTTCAATTTGTTGGGGTTAGATAGATATTTATTTTTATTATTCATAGATGAATAAAAATTTGTTTACGTTTCTTATAGTATTGTTAATATTTTTGGAAATATTTCTAATAATTAGTGAATTTTTTACTTTGTAGAATTTGAGAAAAAAAAACTCCAATCGGCGTCCTCCCTCCGCCCGTGCACTCCGCCAGCAGCTTGAGCTTGAGGTAAATTCCTACGTAGGAATTTTTTTCAATTTATTGGGTTTCGATAGATATTTATTTTTATTAATCATAGATCAATAAAAATTTATTTGCGTTTCTTATAGTATTGTTAATATTTTTGGAAATGTTTCAAATAATTAGTGAATTTTTTACTTTGTAGAATTTGAGAAAAAAAAACTGCAATCGGCGTCCTCCCTCCACGCGTGCACTCCACCAGCAGATTGAGCTTGAGGTAAATTTCTACGTATGAATTTTTTTCAATTTGTTGGGTTTAGATAGATATTTACTTTTATTATTCATGAATGAATAAAAATTTATTTACGTTTCTTATAGTATTGTTAATATTTTTGGAAATGTTTCAAATAATTAGTGAATTTTTTACTTTGTTGAATTTGAGAAAAAAAAAACTCCAATCGGCGTCCTCCCTCGACGCGTGCACTCCGCCAGCTGCTTGAGCTTGAGGTAAATTCCTACGTAGTAATTTTTTTCAATTTTTTGGGTTTAGATAGATATTTATTTTTATTATTCATAGTTGAATAAAAATTTACTTATGTTTCTTATAGTATTGTTAATATTTTTGGAAATGTTTCAAATAATTAGTGAATTTTTTACTTTGTAGAATTTGAGAAAAAAAAACTCCAATCGGCGTCCTCCCTCCACGCGTGCACTCCGCCAGCAGCTAGAGCTTGAGGTAAATTCCTACGTAGGAATTTTTTCAATTTGTTGGGTTTAGATAGATATTTATTTTTATTATTCATTGATGAATAAAAATTTATTTACGTTTCTTATAGTATTGTTAATATTTTTGGTAATGTTTCAAATAATTAGTGAATTTTTTACTTTCTAGAATTTGAGAAAAAAAACTCCAATCGGCGTCCTCCCTCCACGTGTGCACTCCGCCAGCAGCTTGAGCTTGAGGTAAATTCCTACGTAGGAATTTTTTTCAATTTGTTGGGTTTAGATAGATATTTATTTTTATTATTCATTGATGAATAAAAATTTATTTACGTTTCTTATACTATTGTTAATATTTTTGGAAATGTTTCAAATAATTAGTGAATTTTTTACTTTGTTGAATTTGAGAAAAAAAAAACTCCAATAGGCGTCCTCCCTCCACGCGTGCACTCCGCCAGCAGCTTGAGCTTGAGGTAAATTCCTACGTATGAATTTTTTTCAATTTGTTGGGTTTAGATATTTATTATTTTTATTATTCATTGATGAATAAAAATTTATTTACGTTTCTTATATTATTTTTAATATTTTTGGAAATGTTTCAAATAATTAGTGAATTTTTTACTTTGTAGAATTTGAGAAAAAAAACTCCAGTCGGCGTCCTCCCTCCTCGCGTGCACTCCGCCAGCTGCTTGAGCTTGAGGTAAATTCCTACGTATTAATTTTTTCAATTTGTTGGGTTTAGATAGATATTTATTTTTATTATTCATAGATGAATAAAAACTTATTTACGTTTCTTATAGTATTTTTAATATTTTTGGAAATGTTTCAAATAATATGTGAATTTTTTACTTTGTAGAATTTGAGAAAAAAATACTCCAATCGGCGTCCTCCCTCCACGCATGCACTCCGCCAGCTGCTTGAGCTTGTGGTAAATTCCCACGTAGGAATTTTTTTCAATTTGTTGGGTTTAGATAGATATTTATTTTTATTATTCATTGATGAATAAAAATTTATTTACGTTTCTTATAGTATTGTTAATATTTTTGGAAATGTTTCAAATAATTGGTGAATTTTTTACTTTGTAGAATTTGAGAAAAAAACTCCATATCGGCGTCCTCCCTCCACACGTGCACTTCGCCAGCAGCTTGAGCTTGAGGAAAATTCCTACGTAGGAATTTTTTTCAATTTGTTGGGATTAGATAGATATTTATTTTTATTATTCATAGATGAATAAAAATTTATTTACGTTTCTTATTGTATTGTTAATATTTTGGGAATTGTTTCAAATAATTAGTGAATTTTTTACTTTGTAGAATTTGAGAAAAAAAAAACTCCAATCGGCGTCCTCTCTCCCCACGTGCACTCCATCAGCAGCTTGAGCTTGAGGTAAATTCCTACGTAGGAATTTTTTTCAATTTGTTGGGTTTAGATAGATATTTATTTTTATTATTCATAGATGAACAAAAATTTATTTACGTTTCTTAGAGTATTGTTAATATTTTTGGAAATGTTTCAAATAATTAGTGAATTTTTTACTTTGTAGAATTTGAGAAAAAAAAACTACAATCGGCGTCCTCCCTCCACGCGTGCACTCCGCCAGCAGCTTGAGCTTGAGGAAAATTCCTACGTAGGAATTTTTTTCAATTTGTTGGGTTTAGATTGATATTTATTTTTATTATTCATAGATGAATAAAATTTTATTTACGTTTCTTATATTATTGTTAATATTTTTGGAAATGTTTCAAATAATTAGTGAATTTTTTACTTTGTGGAATTTGAGAAAAAAACACTCCAATCGGCGCCCTCCCTCCACGCGTGCTCCGCCAGCAGCATGAGCTTGAGGTAAATTCCTACGTAGGAATTTTTTACAATTTGTTGGGTTTTGATAGATATTTATTTTTATTATTCATAGAAGAATAAAAATTTATTTACGTTTCTTAGAGTATTGTTAAAATTTTATAAAATGTTTCAAATAATTAGTGAATTTTTTACTTTGTAGAATTTGAGAAAAAAAATACTCCAATCGGCGTCCTCCCTCCACGCGTGCACTCCGCCAGCAGCTTGAGCTTGAGGTAAATTCCTACGTAGGAATTTTTTTCAATTTGTTGGGTTCAGATAGATATTTATTTTTATTATTCAAAGATGAATAAAAATTTATTTACGTTTCTTATAGTATTGTTAATATTTTTGGAAATGTTTCAAATAATTAGTGAATTTTTTACTTTGTAGAATTTGAGAAAAAAAACTCCAATCAGCGTCCTCCCTCCACGCGTGCACTCCGCCAGCAGCTTGAGCTTAAGGTAAATTCCTACGTAGGAATTTTTTTTCAATTTGTTGGGTTTAGATAGATATTTATTTTTATTATTCATAGATGAATAAAAATTTATTTACGTTTCTTATAGTATTGTTAATATTTTTGGAATGTTTCAAATAATTAGTGAATTTTTTACTTTGTAGAATTTGATAAAAAAAAACTCTAATCGGCGTCCTCCCTCCGCGCGTGCACTCCCCCAGCAGCTTGAGCATGAGGTAAATTCCTACGTAGGAATTTTTTTCAATTTGTTGGGTTCAGATAGATATTTATTTTTATTATTCATAGATGAATAAAAATTTATTTGCGTTTCTTATAGTATTGTTAATATTTTTGGAAATGTTTCAAATAATTAGTGAATTTTTTACTTCGTAGAATTTGAGAAAAAAAACTCCAATCGGCGTCCTCCCTCCTCGCGTGCACTCCGCCAGCAGATTGAGCTTGTGGTAATTTTCTACGTAGGAATATTATTCAATTTGTTGTGTTTAGATAGATATTTACTTTTATTATTCATAGATGAATAAAAATTTATTTACGTTTCTTATTGTATTGTTAATATTTTTGGAAATGTTCAAATAATTAGTGACTTTTTTACTTTGTAGAATTTGAGAAAAAAAAACTTCAATTGGCGTCCTCCCTCGACGCGTGCACTTCGTCGGCAGCTTGAGCTTGAAGTAAATTCCTACGTAGGAATTTTTTTAAATTTGTTGGGTTTAGGTAGATATTTATTTTTATTATTCATAGTTGAATAAAAATTTATTTATGTTTCCTATAGTATTGTTAATATTTTTGGAAATGTTTCTAATAATTAGTGAATTTTTTACTTGTAGAATTTGAGAAAAAAAAACTCCAATCGGCGTCCTCCCTCCGCCCGTGCACTCCGCCAGCAGCTTGAGCTTGAGGTAAATTCCTACGTAGAAATTTTTTTCAATTTATTGGGTTTAGATAGATATTTATTTTTATTATTCATAGATGAATAAAAATTTATTTACGTTTCTTAGAGTATTGTTAATATTTTTGGAAATGTTTCAAATAATTAGTGAATTGTTTACTTTGTAGAATTTGAGAAAAAAAACTGCAATCGGCGTCCTCCCTCCGCGCGTGCACTCCACCAGCAGATTGAGCTTGAGGTAAATTTCTACGTAGGAATTTTTTTCAATTTGTTGGGTTTAGATAGATATTTACTTTTATTATTCATGAATGAATAAAAATTTATTTACGTTTCTTATAGTATTGTTAATATTTTTGGAAATGTTTCAAATAATTAGTGAATTTTTTACTTTGTTGAATTTGAGAAAAAAAAACTCCAATCGGCGTCCTCCCTCGATGCGTGCACTCCTCCAGCTGCTTGAGCTTGAGGTAAATTCCTACGTAGGAATTTTTTTCAATTTTTTGGGTTTAGATAGATATTTATTTTTATTATTCATAGTTGAATAAAAATTTATTTATGTTTCTTATAGTATTGTTAATATTTTTGGAAATGTTTCAAATAATTAGTGAATTTTTTACTTTGTAGAATTTGCGAAAAAAAAAACTCCAATCGGCGTCCTCCCTCCACGCGTGCACTCCGCCAGCAGCTAGAGCTTGAGGTAAATTCCTACGTAGGAATTTTTTCAATTTGTTGGGTTTAGATAGATATTTATTTTTATTATTCATTGATGAATAAAAATTTATTTAAGTTTCTTATTGTATTGTTAATATTTTTGGTAATGTTTCAAATAATTAGTGAATTTTTTACTTTCTAGAATTTGAGAAAAAAAACTCCAATCGGCATCATCCCTCCACGTGTGCACTCCGCCAGCAGCTTGAGCTTGAGGTAAATTCCTACGTAGGAATTGTTTTCAATTTGTTGGGTTTAGATTGATATTTATTTTTATTATTCATAGATGAATAAAAATTTATTTACGTTTCTTATAGTATTGTTAATATTTTTGGAAATGTTTCTAATAATTAGTGAATTTTTTACTTTGTAGAATTTGAGAAAAAAAATACTCCAATCGGCGTCCTCCCTCCACGCGTGCACTCCGCCAGCAGCTTGAGCTTGAGGTAAATTCCTACGTAGGAATTTTTTTCAATTTGTTGGGTTTAGATAGATATTTATTTTTATTATTCATAGATGAATAAAAATTTATTTACGTTTCTTAGAGTATTGTTAATATTTTTGGAAATGTTTGAAATAATTAGTGAATTTTTTACTTTGTAGAATTTGAGAAAAAAAAACTCCAATCGGCGCCCTCCCTCCACGCGTGTACTCCGCCAGCAGCTTGAGCTTGAGGTAAATTCCTACGTAGGAATTTTTTTCAATTTGTTGGGTTTAGATAGATATTTATTTCTATTATTCATAGATGAATAAAAATTTATTTACGTTTCTTATAGTATTGTTAATATTTTTGGAAATGTTTCAAATAATTAGTGAATTTTTTACTTTGTAGAATTTGAGAAAAAAAAAACTCCAATCGTCGTACTCCCTCCACGCGTGCACTCCACCAGCAGCTTGAGCTTGAGGTAAATTCCTACGTATGAATTTTTTTCAATTTGTTGGGTTTTGATAGATATTTATTTTTATTATTCGATGTCGTAAAAAATATAGAAAAATAGTCAATATTTTTATTTTAATTTTCTTTTCATTTTGAACTCATAAATAGTCAAAATTCAAGTTCAATTGCATGTGTTTCTTCACGACGCATAGAGTTGAATTTGGCAAAAAAAATATCATTCAAGTCTTTTAATTTGTAAATTTCTACATCTTTTTTAGTCTTGATGTCCAATTAGATCGACCACCATCTACAATAAATGCCCCTTGCTGAATATTTTCGTTTTTGTTTCACATGATTTCCTGGTGTAAAACGCCGAGTGGATCCCCAAATATAATCGGGTCGGCATGAGCTCGATAGCTCGTCCAAGACCAAACCAGGGCACGGCAAACCCCATGTGAGTACTCTCGAACTCCTTCGATGCTTCCTAATGCTTTTCTTAGGTTAGATCGTGTGTAGAATGGCTAGGACAGCTAAATTATTCTTGAGCTGTGATTGATAAATAGGACCTTACTAGGAATGCCATGTGATTTATTTGCATATCTAGATTCCTTGAGTTGGGCATTTTATTACTGATTGTGATTGCTAGGATAATCACTCCTATCTACATGAATTTCTAGATTTAGGGTTCATACCTTACTCATCCGCATGAATCTCAGGCTAGAAAATTCAGTCAACTTAGGTACCGAAAGGGCGTCAACTCTGACAGTTGGTGTAACTAAGTCCCCGAAACCATTTCTCTGGTTCTCGCAGAATTGAATAGAAACTCCCAACTATTCGATTGGGTGGTCCAATCATACCCTAAAAAAATGATTGGTGGCGACTCCATGGCATGCACACTTAGCACATGTCACTAGACCACACTGAAAGTCGATCACGCATACCTCCGTTGCGATTTGGGTAATGGGCCTTGGGAGAGGCCCGCGTCCGACCAGACAGGACGGCCCATTAGCCCTTGAGAGCCCGACAACCTCAAGAGGGTCGCGACAGACTGGCGACTCCACTGGGGACTGGTTCTTAACCATTTAGTGGACTTGAGCCGATTAAAAAGTTGATTGATTCTTCTAACCTAATTTTATGCAGATGCTCTCGAAAGTGAGGTGTATATGCTAACGAATGTGTTAGATGTTTTTGTAGACGAGAGAAATAAGGGGTGAAGTGCTTGTTAACTTTGTTTTATGCAGGCAGGAGTTTTGGATGTATGATTGTGTGGATGTTTATATTGAAGCGGTGATTGTTAAATAAAATGCATGTCTATTGCTTTAGCACGACACAATGAATACACACAATTGCGCCTAAAACCCCGGGCGCCCTCTTTAGGAACACAATAGAAGGAATTGAAAATGGAATCTCCGTGAGGAAAAACATGGGGTAATCCACTTTTCAATTCCGCTCACTTCGAACTATGGATTGAGTCCCAATGCAACGATAGTTGTGCAATAGAATCGGCTCTTCCCAGAATTCGAGGTGAGAACCTTGGCTTTAGGTACCAAGCCCTATCTTTTGATTTTTAGGAGTTTTCCCTCACTTGTCTCATGCGTTTGTCTATGGAAGGTTAGTATACCTAACACTGCTAAAAATACAGAGAAGCTTGATTTTCTCTTAAGTTTGGTTGGTAAGACTTTTCTATCCCTCGAACTTGTTACAGCTCTTAATCATTATATTCATTGCATAATTCCGGTGATTGGATTAAATGCCATTTTGAGGATAGATAGGTGTTTTTTCCTCCCAATGTTCTTGATGGAAGATGAAGATGGTGTCATCCCATTACGAGCGCCAAGTGGACAAGAAGAGCCTGCTATGGACATCATTAAGGTATCATCTAATGAAGATGACGATTTGGAATAGGTGATCCTGAAGTCACGTCTCAAAGATCGAAACTGGGGCATCTCTAAGTATTAAGATCACATTCCTTTGTTTTAATTTTCATTTCTAGCCTTCTTGTATAGGATTTATTTTGCTGAGATCCTCTCTATCTGATCCCTTAGATTGATTGTATTAGGGATCTATTTGTGTTTATATACATTCAGATTGAAATTTGTTGTATTTCTATTGACTTGTCATTGGAATGTGATAGTGGCATTTCTTCTAATCACTCGAATACTCCAAAATCAATTTTATAATTCCTTTGGATGAAATTGAAATTGGAAGTCTTATACAACCTTTTGGCCGTATAGGGCAATACAATCCCAATTTCGCCAGAAGGAACTATAAACTTGAATTGGTTCATGCATGTTTTGCATCATTGGTAATCCACAATAATTGATCAAGAGTATTCGTGTTTTTCAAATTTAATGAAAAGATAGATATCCAAATTACTCTCGTTCTTAGCAAACGGCTTTAATTTGGATACCGTATCTTCAATTGAATTTAAAACACATCGTAATTGTGTACTTTTGAACATTCCATTGATTTTCTTGGAATTGATCAAAGGCGATTATCGTGAACTACATTCCTTTCAATGATATGCTTTCCTTTGAGGAATATTGATAAAAGCTTTTGCACAAGGCCAAAACCCTTGTAAATGCTCTTATCCCTATTAATCACAAGTAAGCATAAAATTGAAAGGATTTATGCTTTATTTTTCAAATTCTTTCTTTTGATTCTGCCTTTTCATTTGAAACAGGTTAAAAACAAGTAGAGAAGATAAGTCTTTTTGTGGATAATCGCGGTGGGAGGTTCCTTTATCCGATCATAAGTAAGATTAAAAAATCAAGATGTACACGCTCGAATCATCAATGTCAAAGCGCAGCTTGCCTAGGTTGAGAGTGGTCAGGTGTTCGAGAAAGTCAGCCATACAGAAGTTGAGACACACACATTAGAGCTTTCATTCATTTCGCTCAATCGAGGGACCTTAAAAGCAGATCATACAAATCATCGGGGTGGAAACATAAAACCGCAATGAGCCCTAATTAGCATCACAAAGGAACCAAGTTGACCCTCCATATTATTGATGCTTTGCTTATACTCACCACCTCGAGACTCGAGATCTGCAAGCTTAAGAAGAAGGCGTTTACATTCCCCTTTAAGCTCGGCAACCTTGGTCCCGTGATCTTCGGCGGCTATTTCCAGGTCCCGAACTAGTCCTCTCCCATGGGCTATATCCGCGGTAATGCTGTCAAGCCTTTCTTCCTGCCACTCACATTGAAACTTCAACACGACATTACGACGGTCGTGCTCATAGGTGGTCAGGGATAAGGCCAAGCGCTCCACCAAATTTCCCCTCTCGCGAAGCAACATCGAGACTCGCTTGTTGGCGAACTCAACAGCCTTTCTGTGACTATTGGCCACAAGGTTGGCCAACACCAAGCAGTTGGACCGATCCTCATAGCGAGCTCGCAAAACGTGAGCCACGGTAGCTTTTCGATGAGCGACACGGTAAGTCTCTAAAAAGTTTATAAAGAGGGTTGGGAAGATTCTATATTCCCTCTCTAAATTAGTGCCCTCGATGGAGGTGGTGTCTATTTCCACGAGCAAAATGCGGATTTCATCTTCAGTTTCTGGGTGATCGGCTATATGAGCATAGCCTCGACCGAGGAGGTTATAGAGTTTTTCCCACTGGGCCAAAATTTCGGCCGAGAAAGTGCGAATAGGAGAGGAGGTCATTTTCGTTGGAGTGAGGGAGAAGAAGATGAGTGTGGTAGAGTGATTAAAATAAGAAAAGGCAATTATGTAAGAGTGTTAATCTTCTCTGCATTAACTCCTCATTTTATAGCAACTCGAGAATGAAGAAAGGCACAGCAATAATGCTCGTGGAGCCAAGTTAATTGGGTAAAGCAGTGGTGGCTCTTTCGGTGAACCATCAGATCTGTCCCAGTCCGCGATTTCAGGCTTGATAAACCTAAAAAAGTTGTAAAAAGATATGTCGGTGTCACCATATTAAAATTGAGCGGGAGTTAAGCGCAACTATCGAAAAAAGTTGCGAAAGGATTTGGCGGTCCCATCATATTAAAAAACTGAGCAGGAGGCAAGCGTAGTTCCACCTTTTTGAAAATAAGTGGGAGACAGACATGGATATCGAGAAAAGGAAATCGATTTGGTGTCCCTCCACGTTGAAAAGAAGAAAGAAGACGACAAAGCGGGAAATACGAAATCTTGGGAGCAACGCTTGCCTGATGATCTTCATCCATGTTTAAAGAACGTTTCATGGGCATACAGAACCACTCAAAAGAAAATTTAGAGAGAGTGAGCATACATGAGAGAGTAGAGAACCCTGAGTGAGCAAAAATTGATCGAACATTTTTCGATCCAACATGTTTGAGGGTTACCATCAGTTGCTAGAGGCGACTGATCCAAAAATCTCAGAAAATGAACTACTGAGAGATCTCGAAGATTCCAGGATGGCGTCTGGTACCAGAACCACAGAACCCAACCCTTTCGGCAACGAAGTTCAGGATCTCAGCAGCGACGACAACAGCAGCAGCGATGGTCAATCCCGGAAAAGGAAACGTCGCCAGTGCCACACTCAGAATGAAATCCAAGAGCTTGAAGCTTTCTTTAGTGAATGCCCTCTCCCGAACATGAAACAAAGAAATGAATTGGGCCAGAAGCTAGGGATGAAACCTTTGAGGGTCAAGTTTTGGTTTCAAAATAAGCGAGCCAAATTGAGGGCTCAACACAGACGTCAAGAACTTGCGATTCTAAAGGAGGAAAACGAAAAGCTTCGAGCGGAGAACATGAGGTATAAGAAAGCTCCCAGCACTATCGCTTGCCTTAATTGCGGTGGCCCTATCACTCTCGGCGAAATGTTCCTTGATAAGCCTTATATGAGGATTGAAAATGCTCATTCACCACCCCACTCCCTCGAACCATCTTCGATACAATCGGATTTTGTTGGAGATATGCATGAACAAATCAATTCTACGAAGTCAATATCGATGCATTCTAAAGGATGTGATATGCGTCACCATGATTGGAGTTTCCTTAACGATGAGCTTACTATCACGACCGACCAATCCAAAGCTGATGAATTCCCTCCACAACAATTTCCGGCTCGATCAAATTCTACTGGAAATAGGCCAGAGAGCAATAGCCAAGTTGTCAACACTGTTCCGGGTCGCAAGAAGACGAGGGTCAATTGGTCCCCCGAGCTTCATCTCAAGTTCCTTAGTGCGGTTCAGCAACTAGGGATCAACTCAGCATATCCAACGCGCATACTTGAGATCATGAACATACCAGGACTCACTAAAGATGGAGTCGCGAGTCACCTCAAGAGCTACAGAAGGGCGCTAAGACAGCGCCACACAGCACTGAACCTGAAAGAACTCAACTTGTGCCTAAACACTAGGCATGGCTATAACTACAATGCCCCTGAAGTAAGAAATACTCTGCCGAATCTAGGCACCGACCAAGCTGGTAGCAGCACCATCGACTACTTGGGCGCTAATCAAAATATTCCCTCGAATCATCTCAGCACCCCTCAAGAGTATATGCCACAAGTGCAGCAGGTACGAACTCCTTGGTTTGAGCAGCAACTTTTCGCTAGTGCTCTTCCTATCCCCGATCAACATATTGCGCCTAGTGTTCAAAGATCTGCCCGGCTTGGGGATATGATTTCGGAAGATCAAGCGGGCAGATGCTTTGAGGATTTTTGTTTCTCCCATTCCCAAATGGAAGGTGCTTTTGATAGTGAACCGATCAATCATCCTCTTATAATCTCGAGCAACGACGAAGGTTCTAGCTCGAAGAATCAGATCGCTCACAACAGAAACAGGAATCATTCAACGCCAAGCGATGATGGTCAACCCGAATATCAGTTGCTCGAAGAATCAAAAGATTTCCTTGATGAGGAGCTCCATATCTGGATCGATCAGTTTAAAACTGATGGACTTATGAAGTTATGATCCAAAATGACGATTATATGTCTGATTCATGGTGTAGCTGGCTGATCACCGAGAATCCTCAAGGGAACTAGGCACATGTGAATGGATGTATCATTAATCTTTCTGTCATAAAGTCTTCCATGCAAGATAATCTTCCTTAATGCCTAGAGTTAATCTGGGGCAGCGATCAGTACTACCTGCGAGCATCATCATGCTTGAGTACGACAATCCCTTGTTAGATTAGAGTCGAGGCGAATCAATTGAACGCCACGAAGAAAAACATTTAAAGGCTTCACATAGGAAAATGCGAGCAAAAGCCCGAGCGAGCTCAAAGACGGTTAGCTCTGTATCGTTCTAAGGGACCTTTAGTCGTTATGAACTCTAAATTGAGCTTGTTTCATTCTCGATGGGGGTCGCTAACTGCTTCAAGAATTTTATAACAAAAAACGAACCAGTTAGGGACGCCAATAGTGCTGTGTCCTGGTAGTCAGTGAACTGGAAGTGGTACGAAACGTCAGGAGTTCGATCTCAGGATTGAAAAATCATTTTATCAGTTTGTCTATCACCCGATGAAGTTCAAAGAGATTCGACGCAGATGACTATAGAACTTGGGGCAATTCGAAAATCATCGATTCATTTTCATCAAGCGGCGAAGTTGGTATTGTAAAATGTGAAGCATGCAAATGACAAATCCGAAGCAGAAGGAGATGAATCATGATTCGCTTATCCAAGGTCGGGATTTCAACCTTCGACTAAAGCCAAATCTAGGATGAGTTTTTGATCTTGCCCACTCGACAAAACCCATCTCCACTGAAAATGGGGGCAAACCATTCCTACATCTGGAAAGCATGTCGAAGCCGAAGACATCAAATTCATCGTTTGATCCGTGGGGCAAGTCCCCGAAGCGATATTTATCATCCGCAGAGCGTAATGGAATCCATCCTTTCAATGTAAAACACATTTGGCCGCGGAGCTACCCATTTGGTAAAAAGAACGTATCGTTCCTAAATGATTTTCAATCAGATGCGGGGATAATGTTCTCTCATTTTCCTCTCAGGTGATGAACAGAGATGAGGCACCCAAGAAGCCATGCATTCAAATAACAAAACAGTGCATGAAACACGCCCAAAAAGATGAATGAATCTCCTTCGACGTAAATCCTCGAGGTGGATTCGTTGCCCAACCAGACGAAGAAATCATGGCCACAAGCTTAAGGGCCGGCTTCTACAATCCGCACATTGGCATGCAGAATGGAATTCAAATCAAGAGTAAAGTAGTATCGTCCCAATTTGTTTTGAATTTGGAAACCCAAAATAATGCTTAATATTTATCCTTGGCAGGAGCTCGCCATCAGGGCAGACATGTAAGTTTCATTTTTCTCCAAAAACCAAGAAGTCGAAAGAACTTTAGAACACCCAACAATCTTGTGTTACTATGTGAAGTGCAGATTTTCACAACCCTTGTACACTCGTTGGAGCATATGACCAAGGGTAAGATGTATCGTTCCAATTTTTGTAAAGTTTTAGAATATACAATGACATATCCCTTTTATATCTCCAGGATCTCCAACCTCGATGGGCAGGTAAGTATCCCTTTTCCCAATTCATTGGAGATTAAAAACTTTCAGAATTAATTCGATTCTCACATCTAAAAAGACATAGAATTCTTACTTTATTGACATTCATGTTTTAAAACATGAGATTGTCTGAACATGAATTACACATGTATGGTGCATCATAAAATCCCTTTGAAGGATAAATCTTGATGAAATGAAATGAATTTTTCCAACAAGAGTCGTTTGAACTGTTCAAAAGGGTATTTTCTCATAAGAGAAGCGAGCCTAATCCAAACACGTCCCATACACACTTGAGAGATGAGGAGATTGGAAATGATAGCGAAACCTTAACCTATGGATATAAGGGTCATTCGCAACGATTACATGGATCGAGATGACAGAGGCATTTATTTCTTCATTCCAAACACTACAGATGCCCATTGAGAACCCCATTGAACGGCGATTTTCATTCTCAACCCTGTCAAGAACCACCCCACATTGGGGCAAATGAAGGTTAGTCCATCAGTATCAGAAAGTAAACGGTTAGAAATTTTCTTGCTCGGACTAACATAAATCTTTGTGTGTTGTTTATATGATAATCCAAGTGTCATAGGATGACGAGAATAATTCATTTCTCTATCCTACACACTGTTATCCTTTGCACAACCAAGTTGAGCCAGCAAATTCATTTCATCAACCTATTGGTGATCATTGCATATTCCAAAGCAAAGGCAACATCACTCTAGGAATGGAAGCGTGCCAAAGTTTAAGTTGCATATCTAGCATGATTGCCGAAAATCCTAGCTCCAAAAGAAAAGAAAAACACGGGATTAAAAAAAGGGGGAAAAGAAAAATCCCTAGACATCAAGAAAAAGCAAAGTGCCTGGTAAAAAGCAAGGCTGATGTCTATTCAAAATATCCCCAGTAAAGTCTAGAGAGACGATGAAAAGACCCTGCAAAGGAGTTAGATCAAGATGACTACTCTCCAAATGATGTCGTGCTCAAATTGCAAACACACAAACAGACGGTCTCTTAATGTAACAAGAGACGCTTTTAAATATCCTTGTGCGCTCTAAAAGAGGAGTGTACACTTCAAGAAATGGAGATGTTCTTCGAATGACATGTGGCAAATTTGCAATGATCACCAATGTCAAACCCTTCACAATTTCTGGGCAAAAAATAAGCCTTTTTCGGTCCCCAATCCTTCCAATGTTACAACCCTGAAGTAGTCTTATCTGACTAAGACACTTGGGTTAATGTATAACTTAGCTCAAAGAAGTACGAGCAAGACTATTTCTTTCTCATTTTGCAGGGTTCTTGACTTGTAAACCCGGAGCAGATAGTGAAAAATTTCGTTCAACGGCCTTGACTCAAAAGTGAGTCCCCCTTGGAAACCGATATCCAAGCCTAACACTACGGTCCCGTGAAAGACCTCCTGATCGGTCAAAATGTATGCGTTGCGAATGATCCTGAAACCCAAGCACAGGTCGGTAGGAAATTGAGCACTTTCCCTATTAAAGATCATTATCACAGAGCAGTGAGGAGCCTTCTTGGGTGAGAAATACTCCAATGGATGTTTTGAGCAAACTCTTTTTTAAATTTTCAAATTGTTTGATCTAGAGTTTCCGTGCAAGGAATTTATGATCACATCTGTATATGGCAGGAATGTTTTGGATAACCTCCAACAATCAAAATGCACATTTCATGACTAAAACTTAAGTCGTAGAATTTTGTCAGTTAGATAATTATTGTCTTCCCAAAGATTACTAATATCTTCTTGGCGAGGAAAATTTTTTCAGGTCTAAGCTTTTTGCAGGACTTTTGGCCACCCCAAAGACTGGGTGCGTCATCCTTAGGTGAAGCCTTTTAGTAGGCAAATCTTTTCTAAGACCGATCCACAGAATGATCGAGTCTCTGACTAGCCCCGAAGAGCGGGTACGTCATCCTTTGATTCATATCAATTTGGAATCTCATAAATGGTAGAAACCGCCTGAAGGGTCAACTCAATGGTAGAAACCGCCTGAAGGGTCAATCAACGGTAGAAACCGCCTGAAGGGTCAACACAATGGTAGAAACCGCCAACACAATGGTAGAAACCGCCTGAAGGGTCAATGTATGGTAGAAACCGCCTGAAGGGTCAACCAATGGTAGAAACCGCCTGAAGGGTCAAAACAATGGTAGAAACCGCCTGAAGGGTCAATGTATGGTAGAAACCGCCTGAAGGGTCAACCAATGGTAGAAACCGCCTGAAGGGTCAACTCAATGGTAGAAACCGCATGAAGGGTCAATGAATGGTAGAAACCGCCTGAAGGGTCAAAGGACTGGTAGAGACCGCCTGAAGGATCAACCCAATGGTCCGATCCACCATACGGATCAAAACCTTGATGAATCCCGAACGCGGGAGGAGTCGTTTTCCCTAATAAGCTCTACATTAGGCAAGCCATTTCTCGTTTAGTCCACCACACGGATCAAAACCCTTGGCAAATTCCCAAATGTGGGATGTGTCTTCCTTAGGTTCCTATCAGTTAGGAATCCCATTATGGTTTGACCTACCATACAGGTCAGAGCTTAACATCCCTATGACACTCCGATGACGAGTCCTTAGGAATCTACTTGAACCCATCAGACACAGCAAATGCTGCAAGCATTCGGCAGGTAAGGGGCAGGGAAGTCTATCTACTCCTTAACTTTCTTACATCATATCAGGGAATTGAATGAGCACATCTCTTTTTAAGGAAAAACACACATTGATGGGCATGAAAATTGGATGTCATGATTTCTTTTCTTTTCTTTTCTTTTCCCAGTCGAGTCGATCGGAACACAGGTGTCACCTTGTCTTTGAGAGAAACCTCTGACGAAATTCCTCTCAAAGAGGGGCAGCTGTTGACACCTGATTTTTTATTAGTCTTTCATAGTTTATTTTTTAAAAATTCATAAAAAAAAATATATAAAAAGTTAAAAAATTAAAAAAATCATCTTTGGTAGCCTTGACCAAGCTAAAGGAGCCATTTTTGACAAAAAATAATTTTTCAATTTTTTAATATTTTCCAAAAATAGAAAAATACATGAAAAATGAAGAAAAATAGCATTCGATGTCGTAAAAATATAGAAAAATAGTCAATATTTTTATTTTAATTTTCTTTTCATTTTGAACTCATAAATAGTCAAAATTCAAGTTCAATTGCATGTGTTTCTTCACAACGCATAGAGTTGAATTTGGCAAAAAAAATATCATTCAAGTCTTTTAATTTGTAAATTTCTACATCTTTTTTAGTCTTGATGTCCAATTAGATCGACCACCATCTACAATAAATGCCCCTTGCTGAATATTTTCGTTTTTGTTTCACATGATTTCATGGTGTAAAACGCCGAGTGGATCCCCAAATATAATCGGGTCGGCATGAGCTCGATAGCTCGTCCAAGACCAAACCAGGGCACGGCAAACCCCATGTGAGTACTCTCGAACTCCTTCGATGCTTCCTAATGCTTTTCTTAGGTTAGATCGTGTGTAGAATGGCTAGGACAGCTAAATTATTCTTGAGCTGTGATTGATAAATAGGACCTTACTAGGAATGCCATGTGATTTATTTGCATATCTAGATTCCTTGAGTTGGGCATTTTATTACTGATTGTGATTGCTAGGATAATCACTCCTATCTACATGAATTTCTAGATTTAGGGTTCATACCTTACTCATCCGCATGAATCTCAGGCTAGAAAATTCAGTCAACTTAGGTACCGAAAGGGCGTCAACTCTGACAGTTGGTGTAACTAAGTCCCCGAAACCATTTCTCTGGTTCTCGCAGAATTGAATAGAAACTCCCAACTATTCGATTGGGTGGTCCAATCATACCCTAAAAAAATGATTGGTGGCGACTCCATGGCATGCACACTTAGCACATGTCACTAGACCACACTGAAAGTCGATCACGCATACCTCCGTTGCGATTTGGGTAATGGGCCTTGGGAGAGGCCCGCGTCCGACCAGACAGGACGGCCCATTAGCCCTCGAGAGCCCGACAACCTCAAGAGGGTCGCGACAGTATAGTATTGTTAATATTTTTGGAAATGTTTCAAATAATTAGTGAATTTTTTACTTTGTAGAATTTGAGAAAAAAAAACTCCATTCGGCGTCCTCCCTCCACGCGTGCACTCCGCCAGCAGCTTGAGCTTGAGGTAAATTCCTACGTAGGAATTTTTTTCAATTTGTTGGGTTTAGATAGATATTTATTTTTATTATTCATAGATGAATAAAAATTTATTTACGTTTCTTAGAGTATTGTTAATATTTTTGGAAATGTTTCAAATAATTAGTGAATTTTTTACTTTTTAGAATTTGAGAAAAAAAAACTCCAATCGGCACCTTCCCTCCACGCGTATACTCCGCCAGCAGCTTGAGCTTGAGGTAAATTCCTACGTAGGAATTTTTTTCAATTTGTTGGGTTTAGATAGATATTTATTTTTATTCTTCATAGATGAATAAAAATTTATTTTCGTTTCTTATAGTATTGTTAATATTTTTGGAAATGTGTCAAATAATTAGTGAATTTTTTACTTTGTAGAATTTGAGAAAAAAAAAACTCCAATCGGCGTTCTCCCTCCACGCGTGCACTCCGCTGATTTCCCAAGCCAGCCGTACATGCCTTTTAATGCTACGACGCTAGCTATATAGGCCGCATCAGTTAGTTACTATTTCGAAAGCCAACTACATTAGCCGCTTGCTATTTCCCCTCTCATTCTCGACCTTTCACGTGTTATTTCGAGAAGCCAACATCGCCACCAGACTTGCAACCATCAAACCAGTTGGATCTTGAAGTTTCGCCATGAACAATTATTGGACACCGCCACATCATAGCTGCTGGACTATGTTTGAAACTTGATTTCAGTCAGCTTGAGGGGATGTTAGAGCTAATAGGGATTTCATTTTATATTTAGTTTGATTCTATATATGTCTCGAGATTTGTATATTTTCTTTGATTGTGCATATCTTGATTTGTATATCATTACAAAAAAAAAACAAGGATTTAGCGACGGCTTTTGTCACGAAAATTTTACGCTAATTCGTCGCTAAACTAATTTGCGATGAAAAAATTTCGTCGCCAATTCGGCATCACGAAAATTAGCAACGGAAAATTGAAAGTTCGTCACTAATTTTCCACGAAAAAATTTTGTGGAAAAATTCGTCGCAGATTAGCGACCAATTTTGCGACGGATATGTTCGTGGCTATTTGCCATGAATTGAAAGGTCGTCGTTAATTTGCCACGAACAGATTTGTGGAAACATTCGTCGCAAATTAGCAACAAATTTTGCGACGAACATGTTTGTGACTATTTGCCACGATCACTATTCATTGGAAAGTTCGTCACTAGTTTGCCATGAACAAATTTGTATTAGCGACGGATTTTGCGACTAAAACATTCGTGGCAAATTAGCCACGAAATTTGTTCATTGGCAAGTTCGTCGCTAATGCTTTCGTGACAAATTAGCCATGAATTTG
Source organism: Rhodomyrtus psidioides (assembly GCA_021437785.1). Lineage (NCBI taxonomy): Eukaryota > Viridiplantae > Streptophyta > Magnoliopsida > Myrtales > Myrtaceae > Rhodomyrtus > Rhodomyrtus psidioides. The sequence continues at coordinate 3,635,981 of JAILYB010000031.1, read as the reverse complement.
TTCATCCCAAAAGTTCTGGAAATTTGGCAACGAAAACCAGTAATTTAGCAACAAATCCTATGGCTCGTTTAGCGACGAATTCAACGACGAAATTTTATTAATTATTGCCACAAATATTGTTTAGAGACAAATGTAACGACAAAATTTTCTTTTTGCCATACGTTTTTAGCGACGAATTTTGCGACGAATATTGTTCTGGGTCAAATTTTTGCAACAAGATTGTGTCTTGAAGCTGCATTATTATTATTTTTTTTAAGCTGTATCGTTTGCTGTCTCTATTAACCCGGCCAGGATTGCACACAGCAAAGATATTAAAGAATATTATTCAAAACGTGAGCAGCTGCGCCATAGCTAGGAGAATCTTTTACATACAATGAACTGAACAAAAAGATGATATGCATCTTTCTGATACAATTGGAAGCAACAAACCAATCCAGGTACTTCTACCGTTAACAGACACATTGCATTCTTCTCGGTCCCCTGCGTTCCACACCCAATACAAGTAAAATGCAGAAAGGAACAATTAGATATGTGCACTGCGGGGTAATTTCCAGCGGGAACTTTAGGGAAGACTTGCTTAAAGTTCCCTAGCCTGGTGGACCAACTTTTCATGACTTTGGGGTTAGCATTTGGAGGCTGTGCATCAAAGGCTGTGAACTTCGTGCCCAGAAAGTTTGACCTATTATTTAAGAATGCAAAAGGTTAGACACAAGCAGCTTGACCATTCAGCACGAGCACAACTTTCAGTATGTACCTTAATTTTCCAATGCACGTGCTAGTCCCTTTGGACATCTCATCTGGATTTAAAGAGAAGGTAGCCTGTGCAGGTAGGGCGGCTGAGCTTCCGTGCGGAGAGAAGAAATTTGCCATCTTCTTTTGAAGCTGCAAATATAGGGCATCCAGAGAGCCTTACATACTTGCTCTTAAAGGGGAAACAACGAGAATCCTCGAATGTCTTGTTATGCATCATACAGACATCCAACAACTAAAACTTTACAGAAAACCTAGGATTTTTATTGGTCATATAGAAAACCTAGGCCAACTTGGGAGACGCTCACGATATAAACACCACTTCTTCCAGCTTGCGAGCAAATGATAACCATGGTGCAATTTCCATTGCATCAATTATACTCTTTTTTGTTGCTCTCAGTAGGCACCTCATGCAATTTGTTCCTCAAGGGAAACAAATGCCAAATGAGGCAGGCAATATGTATGGTTCAAAAAGAAAACTAAGCATGTCCATGCACCAAATGCAAACAAAATGCGTACCGCATGTAACTAACCCATGATTTTTCATCCTGATATTGGTGGTAGCAAACACAAAAATTTCTCGCAAGGTGCTTGTTGGGAATTAAGTCAAATTCATTAAGTGTTATCAGTGACCGTTCGACTCCCATGGCATAATTAGTATTCCGATGTAATTATGACTCCCATGGCATAATTAGTATTCCGATGTAATTATTGTTTTAGTAGACATAATTAGTTGAGTCTATCATCTTTTAGGATGTAATTGTTGTTTTAGGATGTAATTGTTGTTTTAGTCTTTTCACTTTCCTAGAGAGACTCAAGAGTCATGTTTTAAGCCTATAAATAGGTGAGTCTTGTAACCATTTCAATATGGGTGAATCGATTGTGAATACAGTATATTGAAAAGCCACATTCCGTCTCCTCTTCCTTGTGTGAACAAAGTTCCTTTGAGGGTGCTTGTTGAGAGCCCCACAGTCGATTTATCCCATCAAATTGGTATCAGAGCTTCACGGTTTCGTGATTATGGCGTCAACAAGCAACCTTCCTTTTCAGTATCCAATCCTCACCAAAGAAAACTATGGCAAGTGGGCTTCCAGAATGAAAGCCATACTCGGCGCCCATAGTGTGTGGGATCTTGTCAACAATGGCTATGATGAGCCAGCTGAAGATGTCGCGTTGACTCAGGCTCAGAGGAATGCGTTGGAGAAGACTCGTTCGAAAGATCAACTCGGGTTGTCAATCATCTTTCAAGCCTTAGATGATTCTATGTTCGAGAAAGTCTCGAATGCTACTACATCCAAGGAGGCATGGGAGATTCTTCAAACCACGCACCAAGGTGTTGAGAAAGTAAAGAAGATCCGCCTTCAAACTTTGAGAGGCGAGTTCGAGGTAATCAGTATGAAAGAATCTGAGTCGATTTCTGATTATTTCACAAGAGTTTTAGCTATTGTGAATCAGATGAAAAGGAATGGCGAAGATGTTCCTGATGTTCGTGTCGTCGAAAAAATCCTGCGGTCGTTGGATAAGAAGTTTGACCACATCGTTGTCGCTATCGAGGAATCGAAAGATGTCGATTCTATGACGGTCGATGAGCTCATGGGTTCGTTGCAAGCCCATGAAGAAAGACTGAAAAGAAACAAGTCTGAACCGGTGGAGGAAGTACTCCAATCTCGATTGAATATCCGAGACGACAAAGGCCAAAGAAGTGACCCTGTGCAAACTCGATGGGTCAATCAAGATCGTGATCGAGGACGCAGTAGAGGCCGTTTCCAAGGAAGAGGTCGTGGACGAAGCGGAGGAGATTTCGCCCGAAGCAATGAGTGCTTTCATAATCAAAGAAGTACTCGTGGAAGAGGAAGAAACACAAATACCCGGTATGATAAATCAAAGGTTCGATGTTATCGTTGTAATAAATGTGGCCATTATGCTTATGAGTGTTGGCAGAAAGAAAGTGCGGTGGCAGATGAAAAGGCAAACCTGGTGAATGATGGTGATCAAGTTCTTATGCTGGCATTTAAAGAAAATGCTGATGAAAAGAATGATACGTGGTACTTGGACATTGGAGCAAGCAACCACATGTGCGGCCGAAAGGAGATGTTCGTTGAAATGGATGAGACAGTAAAAGGAAAAGTCTCGTTCGGTGATAATTCTCAAATTCTTGTCGAAGGGAAAGGTACGATTTTAATTCGTCTGAAGAACGGAACACGTCAGTTTATTACTAACGTGTATTATGTGCCGAAGATGTCGAGCAATATTTTGAGTTTGGGACAGCTTCTTGAGAAAGGATTTACTGTCCAGATGAAAAATCTATGTCTTATGTTGAGAGATTGCAACAATAAGTTGATTGCGAATGTGAAGATGTCGAAGAATAGGATGTTCACTCTGAACATCAAAGATGATATGTCTACATGCCTTCAAGCATGTGTAGACAATCCTTTGTGGCTATGGCATTTGAGGTTCGGTCATCTCAATTTTGGCGGACTCAATATGCTTTCTCGCAAGAAGATGGTGTATGGCTTACCGCATATTGATCACCCCGATCAATTATGTGAAGGATGTGTAATTGGCAAGCATTCTCGAGCAAGTTTTCCGAAGGAGTCGACTTATCGAGCGAAGAAGCCACTGGAGTTGATTCATTCTGATGTATGTGGTCCGATCACTCCTCAGTCGTACGGTAATCATCGCTACTTTGTTACGTTTATTGATGATTTTACTCGAAAGACTTGGGTGTTTTTCTTGAAAGAAAAATCAGAGGTGTTTGATACGTTTAAGCACTTCAAGAAAATGGTTGAAAAGGAGAGTGGTTATTTTATCAAGTCTTTAAGAACTGATCGTGGAGGAGAATTTACTTCTGGAGAATTTAATCAATTCTGTGATTACCATGGCATTCGACGTTTCTTAACGGCGCCGTATTCCCCACAACAAAATGGTGTGGCTGAGCGAAGGAACAGAACCATTCTCGACATGGTTCGCAGTATGTTGAAAAGCAAAAATTTGTCAAATGAGCTTTGGGGCGAAGCTGTCAAATGTGCAGTTTATCTGCAGAATCGATGTCCCACGCAAGGACTCGATGGTGTTACCCCAGAAGAAGCATGGAGCGGGAGAAAACCTACGGTTTCTCATTTAAGAATTTTTGGGAGTGTTGCGTATGCTCACGTACCCGACCAGAAAAGATCGAAGTTGGAAGACAAGAGTAAAAAGCTCATTTTCATCGGGTATGATTCCTCATCAAAAGCTTACAAATTGTTTGATCCTGACACTTTGAAAGTATATGTAAGCAGAGATGTGAAATTTGATGAAGAAAGTTTGTGGGAGGAAAATCGACAACTTGTCAAAACCAGTCATGATAAATTTGTCGAAACCGTTCGTGATGATTCTATCGAAATGGAGATTGAAGCTCATTCACCTTCTCCGATGTTCTCTCCATCATCGTCAGCTTCAACTTCAAATACTGTCGAAGAATCGCTAGCACCGAGATCAAGAAGACTTTCTGAAATTTATGAAGCTACCGATGAGCTTCACCTTATATGTCTTCTTGCAGATTGTGAACCACTTATTTTCGATGAAGCTGCCAAAGAAGAAAAATGGAGGAAAGCCATGGATGAAGAGATAGAAGCCATCGAAAAGAATAAAACATGGCAACTCGCTGATCTTCCGAAGGACAAAAAGGCGATCGGTGTCAAATGGGTATACAAGGCCAAGAAGAACGAGAAAGGAGAAATCACTCGTTATAAGGCCAGACTTGTCGCAAAGGGCTACAAACAGAAAGCTGGGATCGACTATGACGAGGTATTTGCACCTGTCATCCGAATGGAAACCATCAGACTAATTATTTCCATTGCAGCTCAAAATCGGTGGCCAATCTATCAAATGGATGTCAAATCGGCATTCCTGAATGGCGTTCTTGAAGAAGAAATTTATGTCGAACAACCCACTGGGTTTGTTGTGAAAGGTCATGAAGACAAAGTGCTGAAATTGAAGAAAGCTTTGTATGAGCTTAAGCAAGCTCCGAGAGCTTGGAACTCCAGAATCGATGCTTATTTCAAGGCAAATGGCTTCGTACAATGTCCGTACGAACATGCTCTCTACTTGAAGCATGAGAAAGGTGATGTTTTATTGGCATGTTTATACGTTGATGATCTTGTCTTCACAGGAAATAATTTTGGATTGATTGACACTTTTAAAGCATCGATGGTGAAAGAATTTGAAATGACAGATAATGGTTTGATGAGTTATTTTCTGGGTATCGAAGTGAAGCAAAATGAAGATGGGATTTTTATTTCCCAAAAAAGATATGCTGAAAATATCCTTGAGAAATTCAACATGAAGAATTGCACTTCGGTTAATACTCCGATGGATTGTGGTGCAAAACTGTCGAAGTTCGATGAAGGTGTCGATGTTGATTCAACATATTTTAGAAGCTTGATTGGAAGCTTAAGGTATTTGACCTGTACCAGACCAGATATCATGAACAGTGTCGGAATTGTGAGTCGATATATGGAGAATCCGAAGACATCTCATCTTAAGGAAGCAAAGAGGATACTTCGGTACATCAAAGGTACTATCTCTCTTGTCTTGTATTATTATCAATCTGAACTATTTCAACTCAGAGGTTATTCAGATAGTGATTATGGGGGAGATGTCGATGATCGAAAAAGCACTACGGGCTTTGTATTTTATTTGGGTGAAACTGCTTTTACATGGTCATCAAAGAAGCAATCCAGTGTTACTCTGTCGACATGTGAAGCGGAGTATGTTGCTGCATCATCGTGTGTTTGTCATGCGATATGGTTGAGAAAGTTGCTCAAAGAAATCCATATGGAGCAAAAGGATGCAACGGAGATTTTTGTTGATAATGTTTCTGCCATTGCTTTGGCGAAGAATCCAGTTTTTCATGAGAGGAGCAAGCATATCGATGTTCGATATCATTTTATTCGAGAACAAGTCAGCGACAAACAAATTGAAGTTGTGCACGTGAAGACCGGTGATCAAGTCGCAGATATTTTTACGAAACCTCTCAAGATCGAAGTGTTTCGAAAATTCAGAAGTTTACTTGGAATGATCGACGGAAGAGAATTTGGCTTAAGGGGGAGTTTTGTTGGGAATTAAGTCAAATTCATTAAGTGTTATCAGTGACCGTTCGACTCCCATGGCATAATTAGTATTCCGATGTAATTATGACTCCCATGGCATAATTAGTATTCCGATGTAATTATTGTTTTAGTAGACATAATTAGTTGAGTCTATCATCTTTTAGGATGTAATTGTTGTTTTAGGATGTAATTGTTGTTTTAGTCTTTTCACTTTCCTAGAGAGACTCAAGAGTCATGTTTTAAGCCTATAAATAGGTGAGTCTTGTAACCATTTCAATATGGGTGAATCGATTGTGAATACAGTATATTGAAAAGCCACATTCCGTCTCCTCTTCCTTGTGTGAACAAAGTTCCTTTGAGAGTGCTTATTGAGAACCTCACAGTCGATTTATCCCATCAGTGCTTACTACTTAAAGCAAAGATCTACAAACAAGGATACGTCACACAAGAGGAAGCTTACTTCATTAATTTAACATAGTCGCTGGCTGAATCAAAACCTCAACATCGAATTGACCATCCGGCCCCATAAAGCTTGTGACGCCAATTGCAGCAATATCCACCTAACAATGCATATTAGGAAACAGTGATTAACAAAAATGACCAAGAACGAGGAATTTTAGTGAGAGAAAAACAGAAAAGCCAAACTTGCAGCCTGGTACGTCTTACATCAGGAAGATCTTCTGCAATTAGATATTCTTTTATCGTTTTTTGTGTTTTCATAGATCTTATCAGTGATCGCCTCAGGAGTGGGTCCACCATTTTCCATGTTATACTTGATTCCAAAATCCTGCAAGAAGAAGTGGGAGATAGATTTATGAACCAAGTGTAGAGTGAGTAAATGTAGATTGGTCTATTTCTGTGTTCAGTCTGCCTTCAACATCTTATCAGCCAACATCCATAAATGAATCTTATAGTGCATCTCGAAAAACGCCCACTAAAATCTAGTTATTCAACGTCATTTTAGATGACTTCTTGACAGATAACTTATCCAAATCCCTGGCCGCAATTTAATTCATTTACTAGATAACTTTTCAACAGCTATATCCTCATGGTTGAGGAAGGGCGCATGTGTCCACATGGTCCACCAATGTGTAGTCGTTGAGGGTTAGATGACGGGGACGGGAAAGGGGAAAGGGAAGAGGAAGAGGAAGAGGAAGGAGAAGGGGCTGGTCTTCTTTTTGAAATTACAGGACACTCGCCTCCACGTTGCTTGCTGCTGACAAGTAGGTAGGTTAGACAGATATGAAAAAAATATATATAAACATGTATTAGGAACACATAGATTAAAATGGTTTGGGCATATTCTTCGAAAATCCCTAGATACTCCTGTAAGAACAGAAGTTTGCTATCGAGAACATACACGAAGAAAGAAAAAAATCGACCGAAATTAACTTGGGGAAAAGTAGTAAAATAAGATTTAATGGAGTGTGAAATAGATTGGCGTACGGTTTGTCTTAAAATAAAGTGGAGTAAGGCTATTAGTATTAGTATTGTGGAGGGGCAAAATCCCTAAATGCTCATGTAAGAACAGAAGTTTGCTATCGAGAGCATACATGAAGAAAGGAAGAGGTTGGCCAAAACTAACTTAGGGGAAAGTAGTAAAACAAGATTTAATGGAGTGTGAAATAGATTGGCGTACGGTTTGTCTTAAGTTGGAATGGAGTAAGGCTATTAATATTAGTATTGTGGAGGGGCAGAATTCACATATTCATGACTATCTTTTTTAGTCTTTTCCCTATATATATTATTTATTTATTTTTACATATTTATCTCTTTTCTCTCGATCGGTCTTGCTTTTATTTTATGTATCTTTGGAGTTCATCGACTGTCGACCCCAACTAGTTTGGGATAAAAGTATTGTTGATGTTGACGATGTTGATATATTAAGAACACATAATGATGTACATCAAGAAGCTTACCATTTTGTTTCGGAGCATAGATAAATCTGAAAAAATTATACCTGTAAATTTCAAGCAAGTATCTTAATCAGTATATTTAATTGCAAGAAATAAGTTAACAATAATGTTCGGAACATAGAATGTATCCAAACCCAATTTAACCAAACTTTATATTTAATTGATGTTTTCCGCATTGCTTAAAGTAGGCTGAAGATGCTAAGAGTAATATTGAATTCGAGGTATTCAACGATCAAAAGTCGATTATCTATCAGCCATCTTATGAAGATGATCAAGGGTAAGCAATATAAACCTATGTTACACGGACACGCGCTCTAGGGATTTTTTTTTCCATATCCGATACGTATCCGACATGAATACGTGTTGCACATGCGGCGACACGGTCGTACACGCGGTCAACACATGTCTTGACCGCACAACACGTGTCTTGACCGCGGACTCGCGGTCAACCCTCCGGACACGCATGTCCTAAAGTAAACTCAACAAAATTTTAAACTTTGAACTATCTGGCCACAGGCCTTTCCAATAGCCCATCACGCCATCAAGCCAAATGAGCTTCCCAAGCTCGAGCCACTAATTTATAGAACATCCATCTGTTTCACTACTTTTGCCGATGTGGGACGCACTGGGTCTGTGCACAATAGAGCCATCGAGAGCTGCGAAGGCGGGCATATTTATCTGCTGCTGCTTCCTCATCTTTCCGACTGGCCATGGCCATGCCTTCTCATTAGACCGCCGCGGCGAGGAAGCTCAAAACGACATGCTTTTGAACACCACGGTCTCTGAGCTTTCTCTCTCTTCGCTCCCCACGACTGCCACCACTCTTCCCGGAACCTCCAATTTGTCCATTCGTGGTTCTCTCTCTCTCCTCTGGTCACTATCTCTCTCCCTCCACCACCACTACCTCCATTGCCGCCGCCGCAACACTCTGTGGCTCCTCAGCCACTCGGGGTCACTCTCTTTCGCCACCCTCTGCGTTCCCTTCTCTTGACTCCCACTTCTGGTCTCGCCGCGCCTCTCCCGCTTTGCTGAGTAGTTCCGTCGAACAGGTGGTGGACGGACCCGATTCGGTCGAGAACGGTGATTTTACGAGCAGAGGTGAATCCGATGGGTTCAGCTTCGATATGGGGTCCTTGGGAAGTGAAATGAGGCAAGTGGTGGCCCGTGGTGGAGGTTAGGGGATTGAAGGAGATGCCGGAGTAGTGGTGGCGGGCGAAGCTAGCTTGGCTGTGCAAGGAGTTGCCAGCGCATAAGACTAGGACTTTGGTGAGGATTCCGAGAGGAAGTGGATGAGGCAAGACGATGCCACCTATGTGGCTGTTCACTGTATGAGGATAAGGGAGAACAAGACTTCAAGCTATGTGGCTTTGATTCTTGAATTTTCACCTGTTTCTTGACTTTCTTCATAAGAAATGTTGAGGACATAGGTTTCATTTTGTTCACAAATCACTAGCGTATTATTCATTGCTGTTCTTTGAGTTCACTTCTAGTTTCTTTTCTAACAATTAGAGCTGCGATGGCATGTTTAGTCGCACTTCATTATATTTTATTTGGCTCTTTATATTCTTTATTTATTTGTGAAATCATAAAAAAATAATAATTTATGTGTATATATAAAAATATACATATAATATGCAACGTGTCCCAATGTGTCAGAATTATCTATTTTTTGAGAATTAACGTGTTGGCGTATTGTGTCGTGTCGTGTCGTGTCGCGTGTCCGTGTAACATTGATGTAAAATGATAAGTCATCTTAGCGAGGGAAAAAAGAGAATGAGGAAAAGCATGTACCTAAGCTGCACCTCCAGAAATTTGAAGTCAGGCTAGAGAGTGAAGCAGATTCCCTCTTGAGCCAATAAAGGACGGATAACCAGTGAAAATCTCTGCGGGATACGGATGGGATACTGATACACTAATTGGTTAAATTTCCCTGCAGGTGAAAAGGACAGCTGATATGTCACTATTCTAACATGAGTAATGAAGTTGAAAAGCAAAGAATGTCTTGTCTTAGCATTCAAGGGCAAAACAATTTCTTAGGTCCTTGTGAGGACTTACTCTCATAAGATAATACTCCCATTAGAAACATACATGTTCAATATAAAAATTGAAGACATTCCATCCCCAACTATTATCTTACCCATGAGACCAAAAATAGCAAGTTGAGCATTCAAACACCAGTAAACTAGCACTGAGAAGCAGCAGACTTAGACAGACAAACAAACAAACAAATAAACAAACGAGAAACAGAGCACAATTTGGACAAGAAGCATAATTTTTCATAATGCTACCTCAGTCTCCTTAAGTAAATCCATCTGAAAACACGATATCACAAACAAGTAGCAAGGCATTTGTGTCCCTTCACGTGAAGAGCAGTTCAATCAATCGGGGAAACAAAGAACCCAGAAAATTTAAATGAGGATGCTGAGAGACAAGGGGGAAACATCCCAGGATCATGGGATATTCAGCAAAGATGCATAGCCAGTGAAACAAGAAGACACAGAGGACGACCCCCACCCTTTAGAATATGGTAACCAGAGTAAGCTTGATTATTGCGCAGATAACAGCCAGCTAATAGCTGTAGATTCACCTGAAAGCAACCAAACGACCGAGAAACCATAAAATTGGGGGAGCACAATCAAGTCAGAACAAATTAGGGAACAATGCAACACCATCGTGTAAGGATCAGAGTAGAAAAAGGAGGGAAAAACACAAAATTCATCATCTGAAGCTTTATAAAATGACATGAAGTTCTAGACCTCTCCACAAGCTCCCACAAAACAGTTTTCCGCGACTGCAAATTCACGTCAATAGCTACAGCAAAAGCACGGGGAGTCCAGGAAGTGAAATCGGATGCTGAAATCCAAAAATGCAGCCACAACAGAACCCACCCGAAGAGCAAGACGGGAAAAGGATAACAACCTCCCCCCAACCAAAAGCGCACAATACACCACAGGAATCAGCGAAAGAGAAGTCCTTACCAGACGAAGGAAACCGAAGCGAGGCGCGAGTGTGCGAGATCGAGAGCCGAACTTTGCAATAATGCGCTTCGATCGGCGGAGGAGGAGGAGAAGAGCGAGGCACTGAGTGGGCGAGCGAGTGGGACCTGACAGATTGTGCTAGCGAAGGTGCAGATCTGGAGGGCAGATCTCAGGGGAGAGGGCGTCTCCGTCCGAGGGACCTGACAGAGATGAGGAAGCGAGAGCGAGAAAGATGAGCGAGAGAGACGAGAGAGGCGACTGAACAAGAAGAAGAAAAAGTAACGGAAAAACTATCGTTTGTGGGAAACTCTTGTTTTCCGACGAAATTGGCAACGAACCGTTACAAACGAAATTTGGGACCGAGTTTTAGCGACGACTGCTAAATTTTCGTCGCTAACTAGCAACGATCTTAGCAACGAATAGTCAATGTTGTGGCTAATTTTCGGATGAAGTGTTTTTGTCGCCAATTAGTGACGAACATTTAACGACGACATTTTTAGCTACGATCTTAGCATCGAATAGTCAATGTTGTGGCTAATTTTTGCGACGAAGTGTGTTTGTCGCCAATTGGCGGCGAAATTTTAGCAACGAAAATTTGGCGATGAAATTAGCGACGAAATCGCGGCATTAACAACAACACCTGATGCACTTAGGATAATAATAATAACAACACCATCTCATTATTATTGTTGGTACTGCTGGAATACAGGTTGATGAAGAAAAGGTGAAAGCAATCTGCGAGTGGCTGACACCTAAGACTGTAGGAGAGGTTCGTAGCTTTCATGGCTTAGCAAGTTTCTATCGATGATTCATGAAAGACTTCAGCACCATTACCGCATTTTTAACCGAGGTTATCAAGAAGCACGTTGATTTTACGTAGGTAGAAGAGCAAGATAGAGCATTCAATATGTTAAAAGATAAGTTGACTAATGCTCCTTTGTAATCTTTGCCGAATTTTAGTGCTACTTTTGAGAGAGTGCGATGCTTCTGATACGGGAATTGGAGCCGTACTGATGCAAGGAGGATGTCCCATAGCTTATTTCAGCGAGATATTAAGTGGATCAACATTGAATTATCCAACTTACGATAATGAGATATATGCTTTGGTGCGAGTTTTGGAAACTTGACAACATTATCTATAGCCGAAAGAATTTGTGATCCACACCGACCACGAGACATTAAAGTACTTGAAGGGGCAACAAAAGTTGAATAGGAGACATGCCAAATGGATGGAGTTCATCGAGACATTTTCATATGCAATCAAGTATAAGAAAGATAAGAAAAATGTGGTAACCGATACCCTTTCTCGAAGGTACGCAATTCTAACTACTCTAGGAGCAAAGTATCAAGGTTTTGAGCATGTCAAAGACTTATATACTAATGATGATTGTCAACAAAGCATCGGAGAGTGTTTGAAGCTTGTGAATATGCTGCGTTTGAAAAATTCTATAAGCATGATGACTATCTTTTTCGTGAAAATAAGTTGTGTTTGCCTAGGTGTTCTTTACGAGAGGTGTTGGTGCGAGAGGTGTATGGTGGTGGTTTAATGTGGCATTTTTGCATTAATAAAACTTATGAAGTGATGCATGAAGACTTTTATTGGCCACACATGAAACGAGACGTCACACGTGTTTGTGAGACATTGCTTGCAAGCTAAGTCTACAACTAAACCACATGGCTTATATACACTTTTGCCTATTCCGACGCATCCTTGGGTTGATATTTTTATGGATTTTGTGTTAGGATTGCCTAGGTCTAAGTACGATAAGAATTCTGTTTATGTGGTTGTAGAATGGTTTTCAAAGATGACTCATTTTATACCATGTCATAAAATCAATGATGCATTACATGTTGTTGATTTGTTCTTTCGTGAGATTGTGCATTTACATGGTATGCCTAGGTTCATTATTTCATATCGAGACACTAAATTTCTTAGCTATGTTTAAAAGACATTGCAGAAGAAATTAGGCACACAGTATTTATTTTCTACTACTTGTCATGCACAAACTAATTGTCAAACTGAAGTAGTTAATAAGACTTTAGGGACATTATTGCGTGTTATTATTAAAAAGAACTTAAATACTTGGGAAGATTGTTTACCACATGTTGAGTTTGCATATAATAAGAGCATGCATTCTGCTACTAAATTCACACCGTTTGAGGTTGTCTATGATTTTAATCCATTAACCACGTTAGATTTAACCATTTTGCCTATTGATGAGCGTGCGAATTTAGATGGTGCTAAGAGAGCTGACTCTATCAAGATAATGCATGAGAAGACGCGGCTGAATATTGAGCACAAGACAAAGCAATATGCTAAGCAATCCAACAAAGGGCGCAAGAAAGTAGTGTTTGAGCCCGGCGATGGATTCATATGCGCACTGAGCGATTTCCCGTGTAGTGACGTTCTAAATTATTACCACGAGGGAATGGACCGCTCATGATGTTGGAGAGGGTTGACAATAATGCCTACAAGCTTGATATTCCAAGTGAGTATGGTATTAGTGCTACTTTCAATGTTTCTCACTTGAGTCTTTTCGATGCAGGGAATGATTTGAGGGTAAATCCTTTGCATGGGGGAGGGGAGGGAATGAAGTGGACGTCGTGACATATCGATGAGGAGGTGCTAGGGACCCATTGTCATATCCACTTGGTCTGATCACTCGAGTGAGGGTGAAGCAATTCAAAGAAGCTGTTGGCATCATGGTTGGTGATCTTTGGAGCGGAGGCGACCTTAGATCGAGACTTGAAGAATCTTGGGCTTCTTGGCGCAACACAATCACATGTGGCTTGGCGAACTTTGAACGGGCTCAAATTTGACGAACTCCGAATGGGCACAAATTTGGTTGGCCGCTTGGAAACGGGCTGCTGATCAATACTCACTACTTTAGTAGTGTGTGACGACGTTTTTTTTAGCGATTTAGAGTCGTTTAGATGGATTTTTAGACATTTATTTGTTTTTAGCAATTTTCGTTAATTAATGATATTTTTGTAATTTTACCTTTCCTAGGATTAGCGCTATATTTAAGTTGCGTTTAGAGTTTCAGAAAAGACAACATTGATTTCAGATTTATTAATACAAAGATGCTTTTCTCTTCTTCGAGTTCTCTTGAGGACAGACTTTATCAAGGTTTTCTTATTGCGGTCAAATTCAATTTATCGAGCAAGAACGTGGATTTTCTTGTTCTTTGTGTTCATAACGTTGATTGGTTGACACGGGTTCATCAACAGGTTACGTTTATACCGAGATTACCAATCACAAGTTCAATTGGGGGTCGAGGTTCGTAATTCGCAACTCCTGAATCTTTGTAGAATGGTCAAATTTCGCATCGATTCACATCACCGCCCGCCCCCGCCGCGACCATCGCTAGCCATCGGGCGGCAGTCGTCAATCGCCGTCGCCGTCGTTGCCGCTCAATGACCACCTCCACCGCCGATGTGACCACCAGCCGTCGCCGCCCCTGCCTCTGCCCGACCGTCTACCATCGTCGGCCACCACTGCCCGCCACCACCACCCACCGTCGATCGACCGCAGACCACTGACGCTGTCGCCCGCCGTCGACTTCCGCCGCCGTCGCCCGCTGCCGACCACCACCACCTCCGTGCACCAACCTCGTCGACCGCCGATGCCAAAGATTTTGTTAATAATGTTCCAAAAGTATAACTTTTCAACCGTTACCAAACGAATTTTCCTGATCAGAAGTGAATCTGGAATAAAAGTAGAAAAATTTACTTTTGCTTTTGAGAAGAAGTAGAGAAATCAATTTCTGCTCAGAAGTTGATTTCTAGCAAGGAAGTGTTACCATGCGCGCCCTAGCAATTGAGATAAAAAAAAAAGGTCTAAAAAATCTCAAGTTTTACTTTTGTCCTAATTCTACTATCGTCAGCCTTTTATCCATAATCACCGTTCGTTAATCCTAAGTGGCTAGAATTTCTTATCGAGCTTACCAATGAATCTTTGAAATTAGGAAATAACAAGTTTCATAAATGATGAGATTTGAGATTGATTGTCCAAATAATCAGATCTCCACGTCTAGCCATTCTTTGAGATGTTGGGTGCCGTGGAGAATTCAAAACACGCCATTAGTGGCTTTGTATCTCCAGAGAATGTGTAGGCGAAGCAAACAACAGCAGAGAAGTTGGGGGGTTTTTTCATAGCCTCGTTGAGATGTAACTCATTAAAGAAGTGAAAAAGCCAAATAGAATTAACTAATGGTAATTATTAATAGAAGGCTAATGGTGGTGGACTTGAAACAAAGGAAAAATTGTGAATTTTTATGATATACATATAATTTGGATAAATACTAAAATTTGCGAATTTTTTTGGATATTAGGCGGGTTGAATTGCGATAAAAGTAAATTTTTTTAATGAAAGTAAAAGTAAAAGTTATAAATTTTTTATGAGATAATATTTTTAAATATAATTAAAATAAATGCTAAAGTTGGAATTATTTTTGGATATTGGCTGATTTTTCTATGGCACTTTTCCTATTATCTATCATCATCTATCATCCTCTCTCTAAAAGCCCAAAGAGGAGGGCCCACAGGCTTCGTTGGATCGGGCCTGACAAGCAGGCCTGTTTCGCGGTTTCACTGACTCGCATTCGAATCTCGATTCGGGTCGGGTCTCTCGCCACCTATCCAGGTCAAACGCTACGCGAATGCGAACGCGAACGGCGAACGGCGAAAAGCGAAGAATCTGGGAAGCAGAACTCGCAAGAAGGAAAGCGAAGCCGATACATTGAAGAAGTGGGGAGGAAGGAAGAGGGCGCGGCACAAGAACAGCTTCTAGGGTTTTCGTGTTGATCCAGCCATTCGCTTCCTCTTGGATTCTCGGTACGGAACTTCATTGCGTCCTCTTCCTGAGCTCGTTGCTCGTTGCCGATTTCCTGGGAATATTTTTCTGTTTTTGCGACTTTGTCGGGTCTGATCTGGTTATGGATCCATGAATCATTCGAGTGTTATTGTCGCTGCTCGAAATAACTATTTGGTTTCGCTTTCGCTGCTGTTTTTTTTTTTTCTTTCTAATTGTTTGTGAGCTTCTTTGCTTCATGTTCGATTGAGTTACTGGGATTCTTTCTGTGTTTCTTGATGAGTTATGTCGTTAACATGTCGGAATTTGAGCTGCTGCAGTACATAGCTGTGGGTCGGGTTCTTCTCGGATGAAGCCAGTCTGTTGGTCGGTTATTATATGTGACCGTGGCATCGGAGGTGCAGATCATTGCGTGAGAAAGATATCATTCCATTTAGCTTGGTTTTACTTAATGCTTTAGTTGTTTGAGCCCGTAGGTTTAATCAGTAGGAGACTTGAAAAGAATTTCTTTGTAGTTTTGCAAAATTTTTGCAATCTTCCCGTTCCGTGATTAGTTATCGCCATCAGACCATATTGGACATGGCAGATCTTTGGTGACAGAGCAAGTATGACTGCCATGATTGGTCATCATTCGCTTTCTTGCTTGAGTCGTTCATCATTCTTGGAACTTTGTAAGAAATGGGCCATGACTGTGCTTCATGTTTAAAAAAATGTCCTGGTAAAAAATGTTTTTCTTTAAACGTTGTCCTGTGAAATTCTTCAAAAATTTTGAATGAAACAAAGCAACTTTGGAAATTCAACATCTTGTAATTTTTACTGGACATAGACTGTCTAACAACAGTGCTTGTTCCAATTACATGTCGTGAATGCTGATTTTCTTCTTGGTTCGTATATCAATTCATACTTGTCTGGACAGCATAAAAAAGGAAAAGTTCTGTTGGATCAAACTAAAAAGAACAGTGTAGCTGATTAGGTTCTAGAAGAAGTGGGGAGAAAGAAAGCTAGAGATTGGATGGGTGTGGGGTTTTATCTCTTCATTTCTTTGCGGTTGTATAGATTTTCTGTGAACTTGGTATTCTCTCTAATTGTGTACCTTTTTGAGCAGTTTTACTCATTTTCTACTATCCAGGGGACGTTACAGTTTTGAGCTTATGGTCCGATTGTTTTTCTATAGTAGTGCAATTACTTTCTCGTTGCATAGATATCAGATAGGCATAGGGTTTTATCTCTTCATTACTTTGCGGTTGTATAGATTTTCTGTAAACTTGTTAGTATTTCTAATCATGTACCTTTCTAAGCGGTTTTACTCACTGTCTACTGTCGAGGGGACGTTACAGTTCTGAGCTTATGGTCCAATTGTTCCTCTATAGAAGTGCAATTACTTTCTCATTGCTTAGATATCAGAAATCCACCTTCGTGGCTTTACACATCTTTTCACCATTTTCATGTTTTGGCATCTTAAACTTGTTGTGCTTGTTTATTTATCTAATTTTCTATTGATTTGAATCTGGTCTGATTGCCATGGATAGTGTCTCCTCTTTTATGTTGGGATTACTAAGCTGCCTCACTACGATGGCCGATCTCTCCCCTGTGGTTTACATACTTACTATCTTCATGTATTCTTTTCAGTTGAAGCAGATGATTGTATTTTGAGCTTGGGGGTTGCCATCTCTGGTTTCGTAGTCAGTTGATCAGATAACAATGGTGTGGTTTAGGGCAAGTTCCAGTGCAGCAAAGCTTGTTGTCAAGAGAGCTCTTTCTCAAAGTGGATCCTATGTGACTAGATCACGAATTCTTCCGTCACAAGAGCGATGTTTCCATGCTACAGCTTTTAGACCAAAGGCACAAGCTGCTCCTGTCCCTCGCCCTGTTCCACTCTCAAGGCTTACTGATAGCTTCTTGGATGGGACAAGTAGCGTTTACTTAGAAGAGCTTCAAAGGGCATGGGAGGCTGACCCAAATAGTGTTGATGAATCATGGGACAATTTTTTTAGAAACTTTGTTGGTCAAGCAGCAACATCTCCCGGCATTTCGGGGCAGACAATCCAAGAGAGCATGCGTCTGTTGTTATTTGTGAGGGCTTACCAAGTGAATGGGCATATGAAAGCCAAATTGGATCCTCTGGGTTTGGAGGAAAGGGAAATTCCAGATGATTTGGACCCTGCTCTTTATGGGTTCACTGAAGCTGATTTAGATAGAGAATTTTTCATAGGGGTGTGGAGGATGGCTGGTTTCTTGTCTGAGAACCGACCAGTCCAAACACTGAGATCCATTTTAACCAGGCTTGAGCAGGCTTACTGTGGGAGCATCGGATATGAGTATATGCACATTGCTGACCGCGAACAATGCAATTGGTTGAGAGATAAGATTGAAACACCAACGCCTATGCAGTACAATCGCCAACGCCGTGAAGTTATTCTTGATAGGCTTATATGGAGCACACAATTCGAAAACTTCTTGGCCACCAAGTGGA